>CM061141.1:15414596-17814596 GCA_030789695.1 Scilla litardierei
TTTCAACACCTCGGACTCCAGTCTCACCTCCATATCAGCAGTAAGAGTCTCTGGTAGGGATGGATAGGATGTGTGGTCGTCAATGGTCCGGCACAACTGTGACACATGGAATACTGGGTGAATGGCCGATCCTGGGGGTAAGCTCAACCTGTAGGCCACCAGTCCAACTCTCGCCTCGACCTCGAAAGGTCCAAAATAACGCGGTGCCAGCTTCTCATTACTCCTGTGAGCCACTGATCTCTGCCTGTAGGGCATCAGCTTCAGGTACACCCTGTCCCCTACCTCAAACTGTACGTCCTAACGGTGTAAGTCTGCTCTAGCCTTCATCACCTGCTGTGCCCTCGCCAGTGGAGCTTAAGCTCCTCTAAAATCCGGTCTCTCTCTGCTACGTACTACTCCACATCTGACATGGGTGTCGTCTCATGCCCATAATGTAGTAAGTGCGGGGGGTCTCTGCCATACAGGATCCTGAAGCGTGTCGTCTGCGCCGCCGTGTGATATGAAATGTTATACCAATATTCCACCCATGATAGCCAACACACCCACTCCTTAGGATTCTCCGAAATGAAGCACCGCAGATAAGTCTCCACACTCCTGTTTACCACCTCTGTCTGACCATCGGTCTGAGGATGGTAGGCTGTGGTCCGTTTCAATGTCGTCCCCTGCAGCCTGAATAGCTCCTGCCAAAATCTACTCTGGAGCACCTTGTCTCGATCCGAGACAATGGACTTTGGAGGTCCATGCAGACGAATGACCTCTCTCACAAACACCTCTGCCACCGATACTGCGTTGTAAGGATGCCTAAGCAGGATAAAGTGCGCATATTTGCTGAGGCGGTCGACCACAACAAAAATGACAGTGTATCCACCCGACTTCGGCAACCCATCTATGAAGTCCATGGAGAGGTCCTCCCATACTCGATCGGGTAAGGATAGTTGCTGTAGTAATCCCCCTGGGGACATCACCTGGTACTTGTGACGCTGACACACGTCACACTCTGCCACAAAACTCGTCACCTCCTTCTTCATTCCCTTCCAATAGACCTCTCTCGACATCCGCTGGTAGGTCTTGAGGACCCTCGAATGTCCTCCAATGGCACTGCCATGAAACACCTGGAGTACGGCCGGTAGATGTGCTGATGTCCTCGATAGTACAAGTCTCCCCAAGTACAACAGCCGCCCATCCTGAAGGGAATACCCCGGAAACTCAGTCGACCCCTGTAAAAGAGCCTCTCGTATACCTGCTAACTCCGGGTCCTGCTCCACCTCCTGCTGTAATGGGCCCCAGTCCTCCAGGACGGACACTGCTAGTGCCGCCAACTCCGCCTCGTCCTCTTTCCGGGATAATGCATCAGCCGCCTTGTTCTCCAGCCCTGGTCGATACTCAATCTCAAATATGTACCCCATCAGCTTCCACAGCCACTTCTGATGCTCCTCTGCTACCATCCGCTGCTCTAATAGATACTTCAAGCCCCGCTGATCGGTGCGTACCAGGAAACTCCTCTCCAAGTAAGGCCGCCACTTCTAAATAGCCAAGACTATAGCCATCAGCTCCCTCTCGTAGACTGACAACAAGCGGACTCTAGCTGTCAACACCTGACTAAAATAGGCAATGGGCCGCTGCTCCTGCATCAGTACAGCCCCCAGCCCATGCCCTGAAGCATCTGCCTCAACCACAAAAGGTCTGGAAAAGTCTGGTAATGCCAAGACTGGCACTGTAGTCATGGCCTTCTTCAGAGCCTCAAAAGCTGCCGTCGCCTCCTCCCCCAATGGAACTGGTCCTTTAACAACTCAGTCAACGGCCAAGCGATGGTCTCATATCCCTCCACAAATCTGCGGTAGTATCCTGTCAGCCCTAGGAACCCCCGCAGCCCCCTGAGAGTGGTAGGGCGCGGCCAGTCCAGTATCGCCACAATCTTCTCTCTGTCTGCTGTCCACCTGTGGCTCTGATACCAAATTGTTAGGAACTAACAAAAAGGTATGATTTTTATAGAGAATATAGTAGTAAGAACTAGATAATTGAATACAAAAGAGGTGTATTCTCCTCCCAAGACGCCAAAGAGGACGTCCGCACTCGTCTACCTATGAAGTCACACAAATATCAATAATCAAGCATAGGCATCAAGTGACGGCTAGCCCCCTATTTATAATCAAAACTAGGGCAAGGGGGGCTAGGGCATGCGGCTAATGGGCGGACTGGGCTTGGGCCCGCCCCACTCTCATGCGGGTATAAACCCGTAGGCGGCTTGGTGGGCCTGGAGGCCCATCATATTGTTATAATCATAATATCCAATAAGGCATTAGGCGAGGCAGGGCATCGGAACCAACCTCTAGCAACTAGCCACCTGGGTGACACCCAGGCAACGAGAGACAATAAGAAAAATATGAAAAAGAAGAAAGATGGGAAGGAGGAGGTCACTTGCCGTTGCCGCCTGCCTCCAACCACCTCTCTAATTGTCGTCACCATCACCACTCGTGCCTCTGATTGTCGTCACCATCACCACTCGTGCCTCAAAGGGAGGGAACGAGAGAGAGAGAGAGAGAGAGAGAGATAGAGAGAGAGAGAGGGGGGGGGGGGGAGAAGAGGGTTAGAGATTGGTCCTAAACCCCCTTATACGAAGCATGTTGGGCCTGGTCTAGATAGACTGAGCCCTAACCTTTCTCCCCCATCTCTCTTCTCCCCTTGATACGCAAGCAGTGGTGACGATCAAAGGAACGACATGCTAAGCAGTGACGATCAAAGGAACGACATGCTAAGCAATATTTAGCGACCGTATGCCTCTCTCTCTCTCTCTCTCTCTCTCTCTCTCTCTCTCTCTCTCTCTCTCTCTCTCTCTCTCCCCCGACAGCAACCACCCCCCACCTCCCCACCCCCGAGGGGACCCCAAGTATGTGGCTACTCAGACCGACCGCCAAGGCTTTGCACAAGCAGCATGGAGTGTTACTCTCTCTCTCTCTGCGACAGGGGGTACCCCAATTATGTGGCTACTCAGACCGACCGCAAAGGCTTTGCACAAGCAGCATTGAGGGTCACCATGCCCAAGCAGCTACCTTTAAAACCACTGATGATATCTTTAAGAGTCTCTTTAGGTAGTGAATATTCACTTTTTAGACCAATACATAAATAGTGATGAATGAAAAGGAATGAGGATAATTCTTTGGCAAAGGAATAAAGTTTCCAACTATCTTAAATTGCTAGCGAGCTCACCAGTAATCGCAAGTAGGACCAAAGTAGTACCATAATTTTGTATACAATTAACCATAATTTTGTATACAATTAGCACTAATACTCTGGTTACTATTGACATACATACATGGTAGATTCTAATACAAACCATAATTCATCAAACATGATAAAGATAGCTCTAATTTTAGAGAAAAATGCTTTCTCTTTAATTTCTAAAAATCAATTTCCTTTCATACTCATATTTTCTAGTGTTACTACGAAGTGTAGAAAGAATAAGTACGGTAAAACTCTTGGCCAGCTAAAACTTTGCGATGTTCCCTAGGCAGAAGCAAAAATCTAGATGCCAATCATGAAGCTGAAGCTAATACAATGAGAAAAAACATAATGGCTTTGCAATAAGAACAAATGGAACTCTACTATAACATCCTAACATTTCAATGCCTTCAGCATTCAGCCATTCTGATCTCTCTCTTGTCAGTTTCTCTCCTCCTCAATTCACATGTACTCAGTTATCCCAATAACCAGCCTTGCAAGGCACATATTAGAAAAGATCACCTTACATTTATTTTAAAAAATCTGTAAGGAAAAAATTCCAAGTCAACATCAAATGCCATAATAATACTGTTAATTAACAATAATTAACATTCAAGTCCCAAAAAAGAGAATCCCAAATATAATGATTGTGATGCAACAGAAAACAATAAAATTATATCAGTTAAACCCCATTATAACAGCTTAGATTACTGACACCACAAACCCCAAGTTGTCAATGTCACGAAAAAATATAGTTTTTTGCAATATATAAAGACATCAAAAGATCTCTAACTCAGAAACATTGTATTTATGTTGACAATAATAAAATTTAATAATTCTAAAGTAAAATATACAAATATGATGATGCTGAATAGCATCACTGATTCCTCAATTAACAGAAAATTATCAAATCGTTAAAATTTAAAAAGTATCAAACCAGGTCTCTCAATCAAAAATTTGACATATACGAACACAACACGTGTGTGTATCTGTGTCCAACACTGACAAGTGTGTACATTGTTATTCACCTACGTAATATGTATCATATAAAACATATTTTGACCTACTTTGACAAAATCTATTGATTCATAAAATTATTTTATTATGTTCTTTTTTAATGAATAGTAAGCCAAATATGCATATATGCGAAGAAATATGCATATATAGCCGTGTCCTCATCTCTATGTATTGGACAATTGCCGTGTCTAACACCCCATGTCCATGTCGAAGTGCAACAATTGTGTCAGTGTCTTCAAATCATAGGATTGATACCCCATTATTATTACATATTGTGTCATATCCAAAAAATATGAATAGAATCTCTATTGCCAGAGTCGACAATAAATACTCACCGTGTCCATTAAAGAATAGTACACTCACGATTATTTTCTAAAAGTTCTTCTAACCTCTCAAAAAGAGCAGAATTCATAGCTTAATGTTTTAATTAATCAAACAAGTCTTTTGTCATTCCACAATTTCAAAGAGAGTATCATAGTTTACATGAAATAAAATGAAACAGGAAAGCAAAACAATCCCAAAGCCGAATTAAAAGAGGAATGTAATTTGAACATTAATTTTTTTGAGAAATACCTGAATCAATAGATATAAAAAGTTTGTGTCTCATTCCATTTTTTCCTCGCGTGAACATTTTAATCTCCCTCTATCCAACTTACACTTTTTGTATCCCTTCCTTTAATCTTTTTTGGTTTCCTTCTATTTTCCTAAGTCCTCAAGGTTTTTGTTTTCTGTTGGTAATGAACAAGCAGCAGTGCTTGAAACGTAGAAAAAGAAGAGATCGGAAGCAAGTGTATTGGGACTATAAGAAACCAAAGCATCTAGAAGTTTTAAGTTTGATAGAATTCAACTGGAAGGGTAGGATTTAATGTGACAGGTAAAGTATTTTAAGTTCATTTAAATGGATGGTAAATATTTAGTCTGGCTCATAGAGCCAATCAGAGTCCATGAGGTGCAAATAATTTGCATTGCATAGGTAGAGAGATCAATTTTGAAATCCCTTCTTTAAATCTTATGATCAATATTATGGCTCTAGCATGCCATATGCATGCAAGAGAGAGCATCTGATACCTTTTTTGCTAATTGGATTTGGACAAGTCATCTCTGCATCTAATATTTAAGAGATTTGGATTATGCACATAACCGGTTCCTCTTCTAATGCCCAGGGAATCTAGAAATATTCATTACAAATAAAAAAAGTTTGCTTTTCTTCCCATAGCAGCAGCCAAGATTGCGCAAGATCTTATAGATGTCCCACTCCATTCTTAAGAACCAATATGGTTGTGTCAAGATTCTCACAACAGTTTACAGAATTGCAATAGTTCAATTTTGTAGATAATCCCAGCACAAGGTAACTGTATGTTAGGATCCCAAAAAATAGTCCCACATCGGAAGTGCAAAAAGAAAAGAAATAGTTTAAGTATTAGAGGGCCTCTCTACCTAATACCAATTGGTTTTGGGTTGGATGCTCAATAATACTTAACAAATGGGGTGTAAGCCCAGTGTTATGGGCCTAGTAGGAGATGAGCCCTTAGCAAGGCTTAGGATGAGATGTGTTTCTAACAAATGGGCTAGTGTTAGAGGCCTAGTATGGAATGAGTCTCTAACACTGTACTACAAGCTCTGGCTCTAGATACAGATGATCTTCATTTTTTTAATTACCTGGGAAAAAAGACTTCATGGTCCACACTTCTCTATATCTTTATTGAACAATTGATTCATTTCAAATCTCCTTTTGCTCCGTCAAGCATAAGTCTTGGCAAGAATTTGTTCCAAGTAGGGCTAGTTTAATCGATGTTCTTTCAATATTTAGATCACTGAATTCCCGCAACCAATGGAATAAAGCAAACATGCAAATGAAGTTCAAATAGACCACACGTTGCATGTCATCTCTAAGTAGGGAGCGCACATCTAAGCAATCAAATTTTTGATAAGAAATATCTACACTATACTGAAGAACATGGACTATTGTTCCTTCATAAACCTCTCTTCAGTTATTAATTATTATCCAAGCCAACAAACATCACCTCCTTGTAACTACTTTTTTTTTGTTTTCATTATAGCAATAATCCCTAATTAACCCCTTTGTTACAGATCCTGATTGCAGATTGTGAAGTGGTTCAAGAAGAATAGTGGGAGGAGAAGAACAAATACAGTACAAGCATCGACCAAGCATTCTCCCAGACGTATTTAATGAATAAAACAGAACTAAATTTTATTTTTCCAATAAATTCTCCGTTGGTATTCAGTGGGGTTAGCTAATAAATACCCATGGGGCAGTAGGGGGCGGGAAAAAAAACCAATCTTTATGAAACAATCTTTCATTAATTCAATTCCAATCACTAATGTTATCACTTCCATAATGTATCACAATTATCAGCTCATAACCAAGTATACAGATTACCTAACAAAATTGCAGAGGCAAAAATAATACAAATCTTAGGACTACTATTTAATTTTCACGCAAACCAACCAAAGGTCCGACCAATCTATCTCCCTTTCAACCAAAACCCTGCCCTTTTCATTTCCGATGTATCAAAAAATAAAACCCCTGCCCTTTTCATTTCCGATGTATCAAAAAAAAACCCCTGCTCTTTTCATTTCCGATGTATCAAAAAAAAAACCCATGCCCTTCTACTCCCAAATTTTGAACCTCAACATACATTGACGATGAAAAAGAACCAGATTCACAACAATTAAATCATAATACATGTGAAAAATCGAGGAAAATTTAGGAACAGTGTACCTTTTTGCACCGGTCGCAATTAAAGGGCAGGAAATCGATGAGCTTGCAGTCGTCGACGCTGCAATGCTTACCCAAATTAGGGAATTCCGGCGTCCCCATCAAAAAAGAATCTCTCAGCTGCAAATTACAACAAAAAAGAGAGAGAAATTGACGAAGATTTTAAGGATTCAAATCTTCGCCCCTTTCCCCCTCCGCTTATTTGTTTATTAAATTAATCCCAAACGGGATGAAAAAGTCGGAGCTTGCGACGAAATGAAAGAAACCGCGTAATTAACCAAGCCAACATAAATAAATAGAAGACGGGCGAAATTTCCGGAGCCGTTTGCTGGCTCCCGTGTGGGTTCCAGGCTGATTACGTGTCCACTCGGAAACGGAGAGCGTGTGGCCGTTGCGTCCTACTGTAGGTGTTGGAGAGGGACAAGCCAGCGGTCCGGTAACGGGGAGAGGAAATTGACTTCCTTGTCTCCAGGCAACATTTGCCTCGTCGCTTTATGAATGTTACTGGGCTTCTTCTTTGGCCATCATGAAAGGCTCTAACAGTCTAATCTTCACGAAATCTAACCGCTTAATCTTCATTATTGATTGTAAGAGAGCATCATCTATAAATAGCGACAATGAGAGGTCATTTGTATCCATCAAAGAGTTGTAAGTAATAGAAGCAAAAGGCATTCTTCACTTCCAAATTTTTGCTTGGATTCTTGTGTAAATGTGAGAGTTTGAGAGAAGCCTGAACCATTCTAAGAGGGTTGAGGAAGAGTGCCGCAAGTGTTTGAAATAATAACCAGCTAAACAATCTGCACTCACACATTCACAGCCCAATTTAGTAGTTTGATGAATTAATCATAGGGATATAATTCAGGCCCGGCCCATCCCAATGCAGCCCAGCACAGAAGAAACCCTAGATCTCCACCGTCCATTCCCACTATAAATTCTCCGCCAATTTCCTCTTATCCCCTCTTCATCGTGCGCCGTCAGTCCTGAGCCTTCGCTTTCCCCGCTCCCAAAAACACTAGCCCTAAATCCCCACAAGTAACCATGGCAGAGAGAGGCGCAGAGAGAGGTGCAGGAGGTGAACGCGGTGGATTCGGCCGTGGATTCGGCCGAGGCGGCCGAGGCGACCGCGGCCGAGGCGGCCCACGCGGCGGCCGCCGTGGCGGGCGGAGGGACGATGACAAGGACGCGACGTGGGTTCCAGTCACCAAGCTCGGCCGCCTCGTGAAGGACGGTAAGATCAAGTCCCTCGAGGAGATCTACCTCCACTCGCTAGCCGTGAAAGAGCACCAGATCATCGAGATGCTTTGCCCTGGGCTCAAGGACGAGGTCATGAAGATCATGCCGGTCCAGAAACAGACACGTGCCGGTCAGAGGACCAGGTTCAAGGCCTTCGTCGTCGTCGGAGACGGGAACGGCCACGTCGGATTGGGGGTGAAGTGCTCGAAGGAGGTGGCCACTGCCATTCGAGGGGCGATAATTCTCGCTAAGCTGTCGGTGATCCCCGTGAGGAGAGGTTATTGGGGGAACAAGATCGGGAAGGTTCACACCGTTCCTTGTAAGGTTACCGGGAAGTGCGGGTCAGTGATGGTGAGGATGGTGCCGGCTCCCAGAGGTTCCGGGATCGTGGCTGCTAGAGTGCCGAAGAAAGTGCTGCAGTTTGCTGGGATCGATGATGTCTTTACGAGCTCCAGGGGGTCGACTAAGACTCTTGGGAATTTCGTCAAGGTTTGATATTTAACGTTATTGTTGTTGAAATATTTAGATTTACATGATTTTTGGTGTAAAGCTAGTTTTGTTGGGTATATTTTGTTATTATAATGCTGCAAAATTCATCACTTGCACAGTCTTGATGCGGTCTATCATTGTTGTGGTTGTTGGAAACTTAGGGCCTGTTCTTTTGAGTGGAATGGGGTTGGGGAAAGTTGGGAGAATAAAGGAATCAAGAGAGAAAATTTTTGTTTTGTGTTCTTTTGGATGAGAAAGTGAAAGGAGAAAGTGGAGGAGAAATGAATTCCTCATGAAATCCCTCATTTTAGTTTCTTTTTAGAGGGGAATAGAGAGGGAAAGAGGTGTTGGGAATCCCTTTACGCTGGGAAAGCAAAAGAACGGGTTTGGGGAATCCCAATCGGTTTTCCCTCAAAACACTGTTCACAACAGTGAAAAAAGTGGGATTCCCCTCGTTTACACTCAAAAGAACAGGCCCTTAAAGTCAACTTTAGGCCTTTTCTTTTGCCACCGACGGAACAAAGAGGGGTGAGTGAGACAGCTGAAAAAAGTACAAACAAATCCATAGAGAAGTGCTGCCATTCTTGGAGCTGGGGCTACTCCCAATTTTTAGAGAAGGGAAAACTTGTGAGAGCTTGTATTTGAGATTTGGAAGAGAGCAACGCTACGGTTTTTGGAAAGCCAAGAAGCTTGCTTCTGAGATTCATGGCGAGTGTCTTCATTTTTTTTCTTGCTTAAGATCTAGACTCCCTTGGTGAGTGTTATTGTTTTTGGAAACTCTGTTACCGAAGAGTGACCTTCATTGGTGTAGTATTGGTCACTTAAGGAGATCTACATGTTGTAGTTATTTTATTATCAAGAATTCCAACTTGGTTGAGATAGTGTGTGAGCTTGGTGATACAACTAGGGTTAGGCCTTGTTGATTGGAGCTTTTCTCTCATTGTAGTGGAGGATGAAGAAGATGTTGGGATCGGCGTATTTTCTTGCTTGATCATTAATAGAACCGTATGCATTGGATGCTGGATGTAGGTTGTTCTCAACCGAATCATGGTAAATCTCTGAGTCTATTTTGTGTAGCTTTCTTTATTTTGTATTATGTTCACGTGCATGTATTGTCTATTGCAATATCGTTGAGTTGGTTGTTGGTAACAACTCTCCCTTATGCTCGTGAGGTGTTTGGTTTTATGCATAGTTGACATCTCGGTGGAATTTGGGCATTGGGATTATTGTGCGTCATTGTGTACCTAGCCTAAGTGTTAGTGAGCTGCACGTGAGGTGTTTGGTTTTATGCCTAAGTGACACCTCGGTGGAATTTGGACGTTGGGATTATTTTTGCGTCATTGTGTACCTAGCCTAAGTGTTAGGGAGGTGCATGGGCTCACGGGCACATGAGAGAGTTATCACCAATAACCAACTCACTTAACGATCTTGTAATAGACAATGCATGCACACGAACATAATACGAAATAAATAAAGCAACACAAAATAGACGCGGAGATTTACCTTGATTCGGTTGCGAACAACCTATATCTGCATCCGTTTCCATTAATCCGTTTTCATTTATGTTCAAGGAAAGAATACACTGATCCCAACATCTTCTTCATCCTCCACCACAATGAGAGGAAAGCTCCAAGCAATAAGACATAACCTTAATTTTCTCACCAACCTCACACACACGCTCAACTAAATGGAAATCCTTGATAATAAAGCCCCTACAACATGTAGAGCTCCTCAAAGGACCAATCTTACACCAATGGAGATCACTTCTTAATAATATAGTTTTCAAAAACTAGGACACTCCCCAAGGGATTTTAGATCTCAAATAAGGAAGAAAAACAAACATCCATCTGGTAATGGCAGCTAGTCGCTATCTGTAAAACAACATCAACATTCTCTATTTTTATTTGGCTTTGTAACTCACTCAATTTTGCAGCTGTCAATCTCACACTCTATCTGTCGTTCACTTGGAGAGTTGGCTTGCAAAGAATTATTAAGCCCCAACAACCATAATAAAGTACATGCTCATAGAGCCTGTGCAAACAGAGGAATTTTGTAGCACAAATTATCAATCTACCTTGTTACAAAATCCACAGTACTTCATCCAAGATTTACCTTGATCAAAACTCTATATAACTCCAGAGACCTCGTGGTCTTGGAATCCGCGTCCTTCGGCATCACATTCGAGCCAAATGGATCAAGCTCAAGCAAATCTTGAGCTTGATGGTGGGAATGTGCATGGTGAACATGACTCAACGTGACTCAACCCACAACCTATATCAAGATTTCTTTGAATAAACACAGAGGTATGTGATTGCTTTCTAGAGGAGGAAAGCAAGCAGATTGAGCTTAAGAAGGTTCCGAGTGATAAAAACCATGCATACATGTTCACCAAGCTCATTTCTGTCATCAAGCTCAAGACTTGCTTGAGCTTGATCCGTTTGGCTTGAGTGTGGTGCCAAATGTGTGCATTTCGAGATGACGAGGAAGTCTGTGGAGTGACCATGGAGTTTTGATCAAGCTAGAGCTTGGATGGAGTGCTGGAGATTTTTAGTAAAATAGTTAATTTGTGATATAAAGTTTTTCTGTTTGCACAGTCTTTATATGCATGTGCTTTATTGTGGTTGTTGGGGCTTAGTGATTCTTTGCTAGCCAACTTTTCAAGTGACCGAGAGAGTGTGTTTGTGTGTGTGACTGACAGCTGCAAAATTGAGTGAGCTGCAAAGTCAAAGAAAAACTAGAGGTTGTTGATGATGTTTTTAGAGAGCGGAGAGCTGCCATTTTCAGAGGGCTGTGTGTGTGTTTTAGAGCTACTGCCATTTCCGGTGAGATGAAAAAAATCAGGTGTGCTGCCATTTTTCAAAGAAAGGTGAGAGCTTTGTGTGTTTATTAGAAGAGAAATCAAGGAGAAGCAGCTTAGGGCTTGTTGGGTTCTCTTGTTAGCCTCTTTTTTTGCTTCTTTGTGAGATAAGTGAGTGCTTGGATATTTCAATTTATTACTCACTTGAGGGTGAATAAGAAGATGGTTGTAAAGCTCGTGGATTTCTCCTGATCAAGCTAGTGGATCGTATCGGAATGCTAGATGTAGGTTGTTCGCAACCGAACTAGGGTAAAAACTTTACCTCATTTATTTTTTACTTGTGGAGATAGTTGCACTTTGTTTGCGAGTTTGCTCTCACAAGATCCGAAAAGGAATTGGTTTTTTGTTTTGTTGTGTGACCCGATTTTTCAAACCTGGACTCTCTAGCTAGTTTTTCGGGTTTGTTGTTCCGCAGGATCCCAAGTTTCGCAACATATTTTAGCGTTTTGAACTAATTAAATTGAAGGAGAATTTTATGTCTGGAAACAATACCTGCCATGCTTTATGGAATCCAGAAAACCTAGAAATAATTAGACGAAAATGAGTTATCTGAAATGCAATTTAACCCTGCCACTCATGTTTTTTGAATGATTTTTGAATGAGCGGAAATATTGTACTGGCGATGAGATGGATGTGGAACGAAATTGATTAGGTTGAATTGCTTAAGGTAGTATGAAACATTTGTGATGGAGAGTCTTGGATGGTGGGATCCTTAATAAACTAGCGGAGTAGAATTGTAAGTTTGTATTAAAAGGAATCTTTATGTATTATGAATATACTGATTGTGTCAAATAAATGCTACTGGATCATTTATTTGGACCTGTCCGTTGCATTTTATGGTCATTTATACAATTGCAATTTCAGTTTTATACGCTAGGGTGGATGTGCTTGTGGGAACTGAATAGGTAAGAAAGTAATTACCTCTGATGCGTCGGTTCTTCTAAAAAGGTCCCAAAATGTGTAAGATGCTTACTAGTTCTCATATCATAAATGCATACTCGGCTATTTTAAAAGGATCATGTACCTTTTTTTGGTGACGTGTTCATATCTGTAGTCATGCAACATATGTAATTTCCCAAGCATAACTATGGAAACATGTGAGAGACTGGACCTATACAATGAATGTGATAATGGTTATATTGGACATATGTAACCTGTTGAGCTGGTTGGAATCCTTATGTGTTAACTAGGTTTTGGATTTATTTCTTTGCTGTTATAAGTGGTAACATTGATGATCTTCCTTGTTTCTTTAATTAATTTGGGACTCTCCTGTCTAATCTTGAGTCAGATGTTTCTTTTCCTCATTGGTATTATTTCCTTTTGCACTTGCTCATACTGATCTTTTCTCAGCCACATTTTCCTTTTAATTTTTTTTGCCATATGTTCTTTTCAACATTGGCATGTACCCTTGCATATATCTTGTTTATTTTATTTTCATCACTTTGTCCATTTGTACTTTTTTGGAGGTCCCCTGACTGCCTCGCTTTTGTTTCCTAGGTATAGTTAGGAATTTAGTTAGGTTAAGATATTTGATAACCCATTATTTATTATAGTAGGTCATGCAATTTGCTTTAACAGACGGATAAGTTAATAATGGAGAACAGTAGTGAAGAGTCATGAATCATAAGCATGTGTGTTAAAGAAAATCTCGATATAGGTAGTGGGTTGAGTCACGTTGGTGAATGTTGGATTTTCCGTTCTCCATTATTAACTTAATGTGTGCGCTTAACCCACCAACGCGTAGTACAACTGGCGTGGGGTTGTGCTAGTTTCCAGGAGGTCTCAAATTCAAGACCCACTGGATGCAGCTGTGTTAAAAATTGGTGAGTGAGAGCTTTAGCCTACCCTTTGCGGGTCCTACCCGGCTCGAGCCAGATTAGTCGGCGCCCAATGTGATGTCCGGAAACCAGTGGTTAAAAACCAAAAAAAATGTGCGCTTCTGCCATTTCCTTAAAAAAAACCCCGTGACAAACATGGATATTAGATAAGAGTTGAACGTTGGATTATCCTGAGAAGACCAAATTATGATTCCATATTTACTTCATATAAAATCATTGTTTCAATAATGATTTCTGGGTGGCGTTTGTATAAAGTATTTTGTCCTTGTGTTCTACAGTATTAAATTGTTATCGGGTCTTTTATATTAGGAGTACAATAGGTCTGAGGTTCTTCTGATCCACTTGCATCTTTATATCAGGGGCCATGCAGTTTAATTCCTTTTAATTTGGTTGCTGCTATATACCTTTCTATCTTGTAATTGGTACGATAAATACCAGAATTAGGTGCTCTCCAGGATGGATTAATCCATACAAGAGAGGGTTGCCACTGACTGAAGAAAGACTGGCATAGACACCGCCGAGAATTGAGGCATCACTGAATCCTACGGCTTTTTATGAAAATCAGGGAATTTGCTTGGATGTGCTTATATGTAAGTCTTGGCCTTGCTAACAGGCTCTTTATCTTTATGTGCAGGCTACATTCGACTGCTTGATGAAGACATATGGGTTCTTGACACCTGATTTCTGGAGTGAGACCCGCTTCCGCAAGTCTCCGTTCCAGGAGTACACCGACTTTCTTGTAAAGTCGTCGACCGCAGCTAAGCCAGCCCCCATTGAAGAGGTTGAGCGGGTGGAAGCTTAAGATTTAGGGAGTGATGTCAGTTTTGTTTTTGCAGCGGACTCTCTTTTAGATTGTGTGTTTGGATGTGATTTTCTTGTGATAGAACCTTTTGCTATTTTTATTCTGTTT
Organism: Scilla litardierei; assembly: GCA_030789695.1. NCBI lineage: Eukaryota > Viridiplantae > Streptophyta > Magnoliopsida > Asparagales > Asparagaceae > Scilla > Scilla litardierei. The sequence continues at coordinate 15,428,900 of CM061141.1, forward strand.
GATCTAGTGCTACTTTTGCTTTATGCTGCTATAGTTCTAATACACTATTTAGGTTTAAGACGGCATTCTGAAATGGTTCGTCTGATTTTGCTTCAGTTTCTTTCATCATGCACCGATCACCTCATTGCAACTTGTTTTATTTACTTATTTATTTTGTTTGTTTGTTCATCTCTACTTTCATTTAGTTCTGACCTAGGCATCTGACATGGTGTTCTGTGAATTTACTAGCAAATACACTTGTTCTCAGGGCACGGTCTCCAATCCTCTTTCTTTCTCTCATTTGTCAAAAACCTCTTTTTTATCACCCTCTTATCACCCTCTATTTTCTCCCCACTCTCACCCCTCAATATCCACCATCTCTCCTCTCGCTTATCTCCTATCAATCTAAATGAACCCAATTGCAGACCTAGGGGCAGATACGCAGACAGGTGGCCCCTCTGCAAAAACCTATCAAGCCGTTCATGTTGACGTGGACAAATTCAGACCATTTTCCCATCAGTCTGTCTTTGTCAAAATGTGACTGTGGGGAAACCCCTTTACATATAATAGACTAAAAAATACATGTGCACATAGGCCATGGGCCCCACAAACCCTCTTCCCCTCCAATGGCACATGTCTCACCCAAATGTGGCTATTTATGTGGGTGCGGACATGCAGTCTTTGTCTTTGTCAAAATGTGACTGTGGGGAAATCCCCTTACATATAATAGACTAAAAAATACTTGTGCACATAGGGCATGGGCCCTAGGGGCAGATACGCAGACAGGTGGCCCCTCTGCAAAAACCTATCAAGCCGTTCATGTTGACGTGGACAAATTCAGACCATTTTCCCATCAGTCTGTCTTTGTCAAAATGTGACTGTGGGGAAACCCCTTTACATATAATAGACTAAAAAATACATGTGCACATAGGCCATGGGCCCCACAAACCCTCTTCCCCTCCAATGGCACATGTCTCACCCAAATGTGGCTATTTATGTGGGTGCGGACATGCAGTCTTTGTCTTTGTCAAAATGTGACTGTGGGGAAATCCCCTTACATATAATAGACTAAAAAATACTTGTGCACATAGGGCATGGGCCCCACAAACCCTCTTCCCCTCCAATGGCACATGTCTCACCCAAATGTGGCTATTTATGTGGGCGCGGACATGTGTACATGTGATTTTATGAGAAAGGTGTGTGTGGCCTTGCGTGGGCCTACACCCCATCTCATCCATCTCATCCTCACCTCACTTCCATCAATCTCCCATCCTACCATCACCTTACATACATCAAAATCATCACATCGCTCCCACCAACATGTCTCCTTACACACACTCCCGTCATCTCCCGTCAACCCACTCACATTACCCAATACCATCTTCATGCACCCAAGACCACACCAGAGCAATACCCACACTCTGCGGACATCGTAAAAGCACATCTAAACATCCGTCCCCACATGCTGATGTGTCTAAATCCTGGCCACTACTCTACGAATCCATTTATCTCAATCATCAAGATTATCCCTTCATTTGTAATATAAATATGGTAATATGAGCAAGACTAGGTCCAATTCGGATTGACCAAACGTGCGAATCCATTCAAGCCAATTTTTAAATTGAGCTATCTAAATAGAAAATCCATTTATTTGGATGTGATCTAGCATGTCTAATCTATATACAAACAAAATTTCAAATGATTTATCTCAGTCGTTTGGTAGTTGCTAAATGCATAACCAAACGATCATTGTTCAAGATTTGCAACCCAAATAACTAGATATAGTAACATTTGACCAAATTCCAGCCAACGTTTTGATTTGTGCTCTCTTTTGTGGCATTCATTTCGCCATATATGGTGATCTGGTTGCATACCATGCATGTTAATCAAATATATGCATTTAACTAAATGGATTAGTATAGGGACCATGCTAAGCTTGATTATGGAGTAGATCTACACTCTATCTCTCCAATGTTACCCTTAATTGACATTTCCTCTCTCAGTTGGCGTTTCAATTTTGAGGGCCATGTCACATGAGCACCGTACGATACAACAAAGGCACGTACGTGAAGAAGAAGAAGACGGTATACGAGATTCGATACTTGTCATATTCTCACATGTTAAATATTACGTGTAAGTGATCTGACATGTAAATATCCCCATCAACATTTTGATTTTAGAGCTCGCAGATAGCATAGCTTTCGACCAGAAGGGGCCTGAAACAAATCCAAGCCCAACAAAATGGGCCGGACCCAGTGCGGTCTGACTCTTGAAAAATCGAGAAAGGGTTTTAGGCTAGAGCCGTCACCCCCGTTTTTATTTCCATCTCTCTCCCCCTTCTCCCTAGGGGCACCGCCCTCAACCGGCGATGGCGAGTTCTACCGGCGGCGACTCCAAGAGGTGAGCTCTTTTTTTTGTTTTTGGATTTTAATTTAGTTTCATTGTAAACTGAACTTTAAATATGTAGAAGCGACCTCATGTTCTTCGTCCGTTGTTCATTAACCCTAATCATACCATTGATTTCAGTGGAGAATAATGGCAGGCAACGACGGAAATGCATGCTTGAGACTGAGACTAAATTGCAATCATCATTGTCTATTTGATTAGACTGTTGCTTGTTATGGGGAGATTTTTGGTGCTTCTACGACCCTATCGAACTATGAGTCCTGTCTTGAGCTAGTAATCGACATCTTAGTGTTCATCCGTCTCTTGCTTAAAGTTGGCTTAGCTGGTAGTTTATAGGGATTTGACATTGAATTGGGCATTACGATGTACCACCATTGTGATGGAGAAAAAGGCTTAAATGATTGATTGTCTTTTGTACGAAGCTGGATTTGCTTGCTTTCCTCGCCATTTGACTTTGGTTAGAAGGGTTAATATATTCTTGGAATTATCTTGTTATTGCTAGAACATGTGGGTCTCAGAGTGTTTTTTTGCGTCCATTGTTGTAGAATGCCATGATGATTCAGGGTTCAGATTCTATTGACTGTTTCACCTACTTTTGTGACTAATGTTCATGTGAAGCTACATGCAACAGTTTTTCATCTCCGGTTTAAAACTAAACCTCACTTTTTTGGATTCTCATTGATCTTTATGAGAGAGATTATAAGATTTGATGGCTTAAACTTTTGTTGAATTCTCCATGTCAATGGTCTTGATACTATAGTTTAACTGATGACACCATCTTTATTTTTTTAGGAAGCAACTAAAATTTATTTATTGGGGTTTTCAACACCATGGGTACAATCTGTTATAACTATTGCAGTCCATCATGGTAATACCCATTAGACAGTAGTATCTCTTGAAGCCCACAAGCCTAATTCTATTTGCTGCCTTTTTCTTAAGAGTGCTCACAGCCTTGCAGTGCGCCCTTGACTCCTTGTTATGTTAGGGTAAAGTTTTTCCCTAATTATCCTATATTATTTATTACTTGTCAGTGATCTGACATGATGATTGGAATTTGCTTTCTATAATAACTATGTGCGCAATCTAAACATCAATCCAAATTCACCTAATTGTCCGTTTTAAGGCACTTGATCTCAGTCTTTAGAATTAGTGAAACTGTCAAAATCAAGATGTGTTTAGCAGATCAGATATGAAATCACTCACAATAGCAATATAGATAGTATCAAGGAACATGGTAAGCGAAAGTCGTATCTTTGCTGACAAACATTATATATTTTATGAAATAAGCTCGAATGACGACCTACTAGTTCTAGCTCATCTTTGCAGTGAAAACTTACGTATGGGATTAATTGATTCTTGTTACTATATAATGCTGGTAACACAATATGAAGTGATGGGATATGGGTTGCAATTTCGGCTCATTCAGCACTCAAGTCAACAATTAGTTCTTGATTGAATAAAGCTAATACGTTGAAAATAAGAGTCAAAAAAGAAATGCCATTCCATAACTTGAAACTAGATTCCTTTCAAATTTAATAAACATAGATTCAGTTACATGACACTAGATTCCTATCAAATTTAGTCTTCAATACTTCTGTTTTTTTATGTAAAGTAGTTCTGTAGTAAGAGACAAAATACCACATCCTACGTAAACATTCCCTAGCCACAAGCTTACTTCTCTAACAATAGTATAATAAATAATATCTCTCTCTCTAACTTAGTTTTAAACCTTTTCTAACAAGGTTAATTATTTAATTATCATAAGTAGCATGCACAAAATAGTTTAATAATATTAATGCTGAAAGAGTTATACTATTAATGACCAAATAGTGTTAAATCTCTTGCATTAACATTTTGATTTTAGAGCTCGGAGATAGCATAGCTTTCGACCAAAAGGGCTTTGGAACAGGCCTGAAACAAATCCAAGCCCAACAAAATGGGCCGGCCCATTCAGGCAGTTTGACTCTTGAAAAATCGAGAAAGGGTTTTAGGCTGGAGCCGTCACCCCTGTTTTTATTTCCATCTATCTCTCCCTTCTCACTTGGGGCACCGCCCTCAACCGGCGATGTCAAGTTCTACCAGCGGCGATTCCAAGAGGTGAGCTCTTTTTTCTTTTTGGATTTTAATTTATTTTCATTGTAAACTGAAGTTTACATATGTAGAATCGACCTCATGTTCTTCGTCCGTTGTTCAATAACCCTAATGACACCATTGATTGCAATGGAGAATAATGGTAAGCAACGAAGGAAATGCATGCTTGAGACTGAGACTAAATTACAACGAGATATAATTATATCTTTGTAATCATCATCATGCTTGAGACTGAGGCTAAATTACTCTTTGATTAGTCTGTTGCTTGTTTTGGGGAGATTTTTGGTGCTTCTACGTCCCTATCGAACTATGAGTCATGTCTTGAGCTAATAATCCACATCTCAGTGTTCGTCCGTCTCTTGCTTAAAGTTGGCTTAGCTGGTAGTTTGTATGGATTTGACATAAGGTCACATTTGAAGCTTTCTGGCATTGAATTGTGCATTACGATGTACCACCATTTTGATGGAGAAAAGGCTTAAATGATTGATTGTCTTTTGTACGAAGCTGGATTTGCTTACTTTCCTCGCCATTTGACTTTGGTTAGAAGGGTTTATATATTCTTGGAATTATTTTGTTATTGCTAGAACATGTGGGTCTCAGAGTGTTTTTTGCCTCCATTGTTGTAGAATATCGGGATGATTCAGGGTTCAGATTCTATTGACTGCTTCGCCTACATTTGTGACTAATGTTCCTGTGAAGCTACATGCAACGGTTTTTCATCCCTGGTTTAAAACTGAGCCACACTTTTTCGGATTCTCATTGATCTTTATGAGAGAGATTATAAGATTTGATGGCTTAAACCTTTGTTGAATTCTCCATATCAATGGGCATGATACTATAGTTTAACTGATGACATTGTCTTTATTTTTTAGGAAGTAACTAAAATTTATTTCTTGGGGTTTTCAAAACCATGGGTACGATCTGTTATAACTATTGCCATCCATCATGGTAATACATATTAGACAGTAGTATCTCCCACAAGCCTAAGCTGCCTTTTTCTTAAGAGTGCTCACAGCCTTGCAGTGCGCCCTATGACCAGGCATTTGACTCCTGTTTTATGGTATCTTTCATCACCTATGAAAATATTTTTGTATATCTTATTCGTGATATAGGAAAGCATGAAAATCTGTTCTTTAGATTTAATTTTCTGTCAATCTCTTTTGATTCCTTCAAAAATGTTCTGATCTTTGACCTGGATCTTAGTGGTATTATGCACCAGCACAATAACTTCTTTTTGATTTCCATTTTGTTCCCATCTTCTTCCTACTTTCTGGAATAAAAAATGATCTTTGACCCTGTATAGTTACTTTGACTCTCGTTTTATCTTTTAATGAGTCATGCTGCTAGTAAATGTTTCAAGATAGTATGAAAATTCAATTTGCAGCAGGGGGTTTATTCTTTTGGTTGTATAGCATGCTTGCACAAAGAAACGATCATGGTCTTGCGTATCTTAGTCTCGTATGTTTGAGCATCATAACTCTTCATGACAAAGTAGAATAATAGAAAGTGACTCTTTTGTACCATGCATACAATGCTAATTCTAACATGTCAACGCACAATGAATATGAAAAGATTGTTGCTTTATGCAGTTTATTTTATATCTTTATTTCCAAAGAAGCTGTCATGTTTCATGTGTACCAATGTTTAAGATGCGTGTCTTTAAGGTATTCGAACCAAAACAACCCACTAAAATTGAGTCTGGCATATTCATGCTAAGCTTGAGCAATACTTTGTCAGGTTTGTGTCATCTTGTCCCAATACAAACCGATACGAGTGCCAAGCAAAATGATATGAGAACAAAAAAAAGATCATGGCAGGTTTTGCACTCTTCATGCTAAAAATGAAGGAAAAGGAAAAGGAAAAAACACATGTTAAAGTAAAAAAAAGTTAAGAGGATCAAAATGGAGATGCCTCAAAGGAAGGGTTAGAAAAGGAAAAAAATGAAAATAATTGAATGTGTCTATTAAATAAAGGTTAGAATGAAGATGGAAATGCTTAGAAAGCGGAAAAAAGGAAAGGGTAAAGAATTTCATGCATTTATATATTAGTAAAATGTATACAAGGAAAAGGAATATTGAAACAAGGGGAAAGATTTGGAAAACAAAAAGAAAAGGTAACAATGGAATGAAAAGGAAACAATATATTGAACCAGACTAATTTGAAATATGAGTCCATCTCAATCCTTACTCCGACTCACTACACCTTTGATGTGTTAAACCCGAATTTGAGCCAATTTGAGCCAATATAAGCCCTTACTGGGTCAAGCTGGAACACGAGAAGAGCCAAGCCTTCATTTCTTATATTGAGCTCAAATGTCTATTCAAGCTTTGCTCGTTTAGGTATTGGTTGAGTCCGAACCGAGTGTTTACCAAGCCAAGCCTAAGTTTCTTAAGCCTGTTCGCAGCCCTAGAGAAGAACACCAATTTGAAACTAGCTCTGAAAACTGTAGTAATAATAAGGGTTAAGTGACTCACTATTGACACCATCACAACGTAATATATATATATAAGACCCCCTTAAATTCATTTCTAAACTTCATAAAATGTCAAAAGAAACATGTGAACATGTGGCTAATTCTATTTGCTATGCTTTGGCAACTCTTAATTTCTTTTTGAAAATTAGTAAGTCATCTGGTTATTGATATATTTTAAGAATAACAGTCTCCCATTAGATATAATAGAAAAAGGTTATATCTGTTGATTAATAGATGGACCTCTAGCATAAGCTTTTCGGTTAGATAATGTTTAGCTATCAGGTTATAGCTTCATCAATATAAAATAACTATGAGCCCCGTTCATATTTTATTTCTAACATGATAATAGAACCATAAAGAGAACTATCTTGTTGGCTATAGTGAACTGCAACTGTGCTACAATACGATTTTACAGACCCAAGGATGAATCCATCCTAAATTTGAGGGGTGTTAAGAATAATAGTCACATGTTGGAAAAATAAAAAAAAATTGATGTTAGTAGCTGGAACTCTACCTATCAGTTTAAGCTTTTGGGGGTAGATAATGTTTAACTACCGGTTTGGGGTTTCACCAGTATAAATTAACTACGGGCCTACGTTCCTATTCTAATTCTAACGAAACAAATAATCTCATACCTCTAGTAAAGCTCCTGGTACGGATGCCCAAAGAAGATTCCCAATATCAGTTTTGATGTTGAGATTCTAAACTTTTACATGTAACTTGCCCATAGTAATGTTCATCTGTATTTCGTACTAAACTGCTAATCATCTATGCAAAGTTGTAATTTTACATACTTGAATCTTATGTAATTTTTTTTCCTATGTTGCTTACCTATTCAAATCCCGATTCCTTAATTTACTAATATAATTAGTATGATATTTCATTGTGTAGATTACTGTTGCTATTTTTTTTCCCTTTCACGTGAAATTTTGGTTGAAACTCCTTGAACATGGTTGTGTGCTTGTTTGTGAATACTAACATGCATATTGTTCTTCTTTTTTCTTTTCTTTCCTTCTTTTTGGGTGGATCAAAGGAAATATATGGATGATGGTGATGTGCATCAAATGAGACTGAAGCGACCACAATTTTTTGATTCTGGTTCATATCATCCATCTGCTTCAAGTCTCATGTATGGTGATTCATGTGCGTATGGTGGTCAACCTCCTCCATTTCCAGTTGTTCGAGTGCGTGGTCTCCCCTTTGATTGTGTGGAATCTGATGTGCTCGACTTCTTTCATGGTCTACACATCTTGGACGTTCTTTTTGTTCATAAAGGTGGTCGGTTTACTGGGGAAGCTTTCTGTGTTCTGGCATATCCTTTACAGGTTGATTTTGCCATTCAAAGAAATATGCGGAACATGGGTAGAAGGTACATTGAGGTTTTTAGGAGTAAGAGACAGGAATATTATAGTGCTGTCGCGCAAGAAGTCTCAAACATGAGGGGTACTTCTCCACACCAAGGTGCTTCAAGGGCAAAATCTAATGATGACAGGAAGGATTTAGTTGAGCACACTGGGGTTCTGCGAATGAGAGGATTGCCATATTCAGCAGGGAAAGATGATATTCTGGATTTCTTCAATGAATACCAATTTTCTGAAAACAGCATTCACATTTTACAAAACTCAGAAGGCAGGCCATCTGGGGAAGCTTTTGTAGAATTTGAAACAGCAGAGGATTCAAAATCTGCAATGGGGAGGGATAGGATGATGCTTGGTAGTCGCTACATTGAGCTGTTTCCTTCTACCCCGAAGGAGATGAATGACAGTATTTCAAGAGCACAATAAGACCCATCAATTTGTGGTAACTTGCTGGATTTGCTTATTTATTGATCTGTAGATGGATAATATTTGATCATATCAATTTAGTCCATGCCTTTTCAGGAGACCTCAACTATGTTGTAAATAGCAAGATTTCAATATTATCCATTTTGGTGCTATTCTAGATTGATGTTATCAAGGATATTGTCATCATATATTACCATGTAGAGTTATCTTATAGATTAAACTTGAGAAGTCAACTCTTAGTATGCCTATGTGTTCCATGCATGACACTTTTATATTCCTTTCTACCACCTCAACTCGGGAATTTCATAGAAGCCTATAAATTGCTAGATTTCAATATTTTGCATTTTGATGCTATTCTTGATGTTGTTATGGATTTGGCATCATTGATTAGCATGTCAAGCTTTTCTTTTAAAAGAAAACTTGAAAGGAGTCAACCCATAGAGCACAACTAGTTTCTTATTATTCTATATATAGTTATAATATAACTTTTCATTGCTTTCTACAACCTTTCTTTTTTGCTTATTTTCCATTTGTGACATGCTTGCCGAAGGTGGTTGTTAACTTGTCTTATCTGCGAATGGAAGTTTCTTTGTGTTATTGTTTATTATTAGCTCGTGTGTTAGGGATTGACGATTACTATTAGCACTGAGGTGTATATCTGCTTTGTTTGCAGCTTATCACGTCCTGGCTATGTTGCATGGGACACTGACACATGGACTCAGGATGACATGGCAGGATAACATGGCATGGCATGCTGACACTTGATAAATTTTAAAATGCATTCTGTTGCGGGGTAGAACTCGCGTATAATGAATTTGTATTAAGGGAAACCAAGGGCACGGTGGTTAGGATAATAATGAGGGTTAAGGTAAGCTATTTGACAGATGATTAGTGGGATGATGAGGCTAAGTCGGCTGTGAGGGCTGACCACGGTCTCGAATCCGGAAGAATGTGGTAGAAGGGCCGAACTTCCCGAGGCGGGGACGAGGACGACCGCTGATGACGAGCTGACCTGCGCAAGAAACAACTCGTCAGAGAGGCCGGGTTGGGGTCCAACCCTTAGCCTCTCCGATACCTAAGTCAGTGATAGGACTTAAAACAGGGGCTAGGCACGCATGTCGGACTGAGGGTGAGTAGACCGTACGTGACGAGCTATGGGTGGAAGAACAAAGATATGTACGACCTTTGCTCTTGTTTGTGAGTAATCAGATTGAGAGTAAATTTTCCAACACCTTCACCGTGGGAAGCGAAGGTGTATTTATACCTGACAGGAGGCGGTTAGGTGGGGCTGACCTGGCATGCTGACTCGACGTGCTGAGCTGGCCCTGCTGTCAGCGGAAGCTTCGGACGAGGATGTCAGGAACGGGAGTGTCTGAAACGCTTTTGTCAGACGGCGCAACGAGCAGGGGCGTTTTTGTCAGAGTGTCAGGGCCGAAAGCATTAAGTGTCAGGGGGCGCAACGGCCATGAGATACTTTGTCAGATGGTCGGGCGGCGTACGTGTCAGTAGCGTCCTTGTACTAGGTAGTTTGTCATGTCCGATGTGCCAAGGAAACGTCGGTGTGCCCCCAGGGGCAGGGCCCGAGATGGGTCGCCGGGTCGGCCCGAGCTGAGGCTGAGCGGTCTGGACGCACGATTCGCGCGCTGATCCTCGCAAACTGGGGAGAACGGATGTGCATCCCGCTGGGGTCGTGTTGGAGAGCGCCCCTATCAGTGGTTGAGGCGGGGCCCCTCTCTTCTCTTTGTGGCGTCGGACTCTAAGATCGACAGGCGCCCTGCGGGCCTCTGAAGTCCGGGCGTGGAGCGCCCTGTCGCTGGGTTGGCCGCTCGTCCAGGGGGAGGGGCGAGCCAACGGGGCATTTCGGCGGTCTGGGACGGAAGCTCGGACTATCACGATCTTCAGGTCGTAACAATTGCCTCCGGCATTCGAGCTCGAGGGGGAGCCCGACTCGGTTCGGATGACGTAGTACTTCCCCTGCTCTGAAGCGGCGGTTTGGATCCCGATCCGTGCTCGGGAGCGGCGGCACAAGTCTAGGAATTCCCGCCATGTTGGCCATTATTGCGATTTGAAGGTGCCTGGGGGAAATTGAAGCGCCCCCGCTAGTGATCTTGTGACGCGTGGATGAGGCGACTTTCACGCCAGTCGAGGCGTCAGAGATGCTCTGATGGGTGCCGCGTGATGGCTTATCGACGGTCGAGATGACCCGCTGTCCTCTATAAGTATAGGAAGGAGGTTGGCGGGAGTTTTTTTTCCGATTTCAATTCTTCTTCTTGCTTTCCGGCTTACGTCCGTCGCTCGCTGTCGTTGTCGTTGCCACCGTCGGAGATCTACTTCCGACCGTCTTCTTGGGTCGGCTGCTTTGCTAGGTAATCTCTTGAGCCTTTGATCGATGGCTTCCCATTTTGAGTTCGGAGGCTGTAGTAGGGCGGTGGAGGAAGAGTCTGTGGACGAGGTGAGGTTGACGCGGGGGGTGCAGAGGCCTCAGGGATGGGGGACGTGGCGCACCGTCGTGCCGAGGGCGATAGAAGCCCTTAGATGTAGGTCAGATAGGGTCAATATTAGGGAGATTCGAGTGCGGTTCGTGCGTCCGCCCTGTGAGGTACGGGTTCCAGGGTCTGAGGGAAGGGTGTGTTCGCCTTGGGATAATGAAGTTGGGGTCTACGCCCGGTCTTTCAAGTTGGGGCTTCGCTTCCCGATTCACCCATATCTCTTACACCTAATGAATTTCCTAGAGTTGCCGATTTTTGCCTTGATACCCCGCTCCTGGGGCTTGCTAGTTGGGTTCGTCGTCTTATGCCTCGCCTGCTCCTTGAGTCCGTCCTTGGCGCTGTTCCAGCACTTCTTCGTAGTTCGGAAGAGGGGAATGTACCTCTGCGTCTGCGTGAGGCGGGGACGGGAGCTCATCCTCGGGGTGCCCGCCAATGTTGGTAGGTGGATGGAGGATTTTGCCTTTGTTATGATGCCGGTCGACACGGTGTTGATGTCGAACTGGGGGGGGGCGCGGAACTCTCGAGTGAAAGAAAGGGTGAAGCTAATCGGCGACGACCTGGCGAAGGCGCGAATTTTGGCGGAGCTACCCGAGGCGCATCGCCAGCTGGCGAGCCTGATTCAGGACGATCGGCTCAGCCAGGATTATTGGCCCCAAGGTAGTTTGAGTCTGGCGAGCCTTTATGCAAGCTTACCTTGATCTTTCCCCCCTTCGCAGGTGAAGACATGATGCAGGCCCCGGAGGAGGTATCGAGGGCAGCCTGGGTGTTGGCGGCGGAGAACGTCGGCCCTCGCGAGGGGTAAGAAAGTGGTGGGCGAAGAGGGACCTCGAAAACGGGAGGCAAAAGTCTTGGGCGAGGAGGGGGCGAACCAAAGACGAAGGACGTCCGAATCGGGTGCATCTTTCGGTCGAGCCGGCGATGGCCTCTCCGAGGCTCCGCCCATTCGGGGAGTGATCCCCCGGTTCCTACTCGGATACCCGAGGCGGTTAAGCCTCGCAAGGCACCCCGGTCCAGAAGTGGCTATATGGAATCCCCTTTTGCGGGATATGGGAAGGGCGACGAACCTGAGTTGCGAGAACGCTCGCATTCGTTTCAAGAGGACCAAGGCTGAGGTCGAGGCGATGCCAAGCGATAGGCTTCACCGGCCGACCTATCGGATAGGCCGTGATGAGTCGATATTCGAAGACGCCGGGGTGGCCGTGCATCTAGCGGAGTATTGCATGTTACCACGGGATCGTGAGTCCCTGATCCGCGTGGGGGCGGAGCGGCTGTGTGGCTCCGCTGTGTGGCACGCCATGTAAGTAGGTCGAATTCCTTGTCTCGCATTCCAAGTTTTCTTTGTTTGTGTCCGACTGAGTGTGGTCTTCTTGTAGATGGTCACGGCTATGACGGCCTTGCAACGCCGAACTCCGGTGGCTACCACGAGGGCGACTCTCGACAAGGCGAGGACCGATCTCGGTGAAGCCAGAGGGAAGCTAAGGGAGAAGGAGGCGGAGCTGGAGCGGGTCGCGACGGCCTGCGAGGTTGAGAAGGCCCGGCGCGGGCCGCGTACTTCGATTCGTCGAAGGCTACGATCGAGCGCCAACTCCTGGAGGGAGAGCGGGAGCGGGCCCATATCCAGGCGAAGCACGCCGAGGAGATGGCTAGCAAGAAAAGGGTGATCAAGCTACAGACGGGGCAGATAGCCGACCTTAAGAAGACCATCGAAGCGGAGAGGAGTGAGAAAGGTATTTTGAGGCAGCAGCTGGAGGAGAGACGGGGGTTGAGCGCGACGTGATCGAAGCCGCTATCCGTCGTTACCATGACGAGCATGTCGTTCCGATGCTGCGGGAGGCGAAGGAGGCGGGAGTTCGCCAGGTGGCGAGGGACATGGGGGCTCGGCCGGAGGAGAGGTGACGACGCTGAGGACTTAGAGTATGTGAAATTTGTCTCTTTTTTGTATGACCGGTCGATGGCCGGGCCCAATGTAATGTTGTATTCCCAGCGGGCTCCGTGAATGGCCTCGCCATTTAGAATAAATGGGATGGATTGATCGTATCTTGATTTCTTCTTCTTGCTGAGTGTGTGGGCTGCTTGCTTGCGAGGGTATAATTGCCCACCAACATCTGTCTGTCCACGAGCGCTAGGTTATGGGGAGAGAGATGTTGAGACACAGTATGTTGACGGCATACGAATGAGCTCGGGGCAAACTGGCGAACCATTGGTTCGGGGCGAGGTGAGGGGCGGGTCGAACCTGGGTGGTGGCCCCGAAGCCCGTCTGCCGAGCCCAAGGGTACCCCCCTCTACTGAGAAGGTCATAGCCCAAGATCGTCTGGAGGGTTCTGGCGGGTCGGGCTCCTGGCCCAGGTCGTCGGTTTGGGATGATATTGAGCGAGTGGGAATCTCAGTCCGTGCCCTTCTCCGGTTTGGGTGCCAGAGTCTTGTGTGTTTGAACTGAAATACTCAAGTGGAGACATCAAGGTTTGGAAATGTGCGAAAAAGAAAATATTTTATTAAAATGACTCACAATTACTGACAGTACTTCAGTAAGTGCTCCGCGTTCTAAGGGGTGTGCTAGTTCGCTTCCGTCCAGGGTCGCCAGGATGTACGTGGCTAGCCCGACGATGTCGACGATCTCATAGGGTCCCTCCTATTTGGCCGCCCACTTCCCTCGGTGAGCGGTCTCGGGTTAGAAGGCGGCGTCTCTGAGGACCAAGTCGCCAGCTCTGGGGATCCGCTTCTTCACCCGGGAGTTGTAGTGCCGATAGAGACAGTCTTGACCTCCTCTGCCGCCACGGACCCACCTTTGACTTCTTCAGCGGTGGTCGGCCGTTGGTCGCAGAAGTCCTCCCTTTCATCAAGGAGGTCGACCGATAAGGCCTGCTCCGGACCCTTATGCTTGGTCAACCCTACGTAGCAGCTCCTGGATAGCTTCTGACTCACCCGCACCATCCCCACACATTGCTGAGTTTGGAATTTCATCATCTGGTGGAGCAAGCCGGGGAGCGCCTCAATGACCGTCATGTATGGTCGCCCTATGACCCCGTTGTACGCCGACGCAATGTCGACGACAACAAACTGCGTCATGCGAGTGGCGACCCCGAGTTCCTCTCCGAGCGACACTGGCAAGGTGATCACCCCCACAATGGGAACCGAATGGCCGGTGAAGCCGACGATGGGCCCAGTGCAAGGCCTCAGGTCTGCCTGCTTCAACCCCATCTTCTCCACCGTTGACATAAAGTCGCAGGAGCTTCCCGTGTCGATCAGGAGGCGGCTGATGATGGCCGTCCCAATCTGAGCCTCGATGATGATGGTGTCGTCATGTGGTAGCTCGACTCCTTCCAGATCTTCGTAGGAGAAAGTAATGGGGGTCGAGCCACCCTTCTCCGTTTCGCCTCACCACCGAGGCCCGCCGCCATCACCTGTCGGGTGTACGTCTTTTTGCCTGACGACGACGCTCCCCCGATGACGGTCCTCCGCATATCACGTCTATGCGCATGGCCGCCCTCGGAGGGCGTGGCTCCTCCCGCCCGTTGTCTGGCGGTGGGTCCGGCCTCTGCGCTCCTCGCAGGCCCTCTCCTCATGGATCGGCCTTCTGCCCTCCACGAAGCCTCCCAGGTGACCCGCTTGGATCAATCGCTCGATCTCCCTCTTGAGGGTGTAGCAATTGTCGGTATCATGACCGTGGTCCCGGTGATACCGACAATACTTCCGGAGATCTCGCTTCGCCAGGTCGGACTTCATTTCCCTGGGTGGGTCCGGCAGCAGTCCGGCCCTCGCCGCTGCGGCCAACACCTCTATCATGGGGCGTTGAGCTGCGTGTACTGGGCCCGCAGAGGTCCTTCCAGCTTCGGGATCGCTTGGGCGGGCTCTTGGGTGGGAGCGAACTCTCGCGCCGGGCCTGGGCGGTCTTGCGGGCGACGTCCCACGGGGTCGCGCCTTGGTTGAGTCGGCTGGTCGCGGCCCCGGGGCCCGTCTTCTTGCCTTGGCCTGGGATATGGCCGAGGCTCGCCCTGTGACGACCTCACCAGGGCGACTGGTTTCTTAACGCCGAGAGTCTCCTCGCTCAACGCATATCTTTCCGCCTAAGCGATCAGCGCGTCGTAGTCGGCCGGCGGATCTTGAAGCATGGATTTGTGGAGGCTCCGATTTCGCAGCCCCGTCTTGAAGGCCAGCATGAGCACCTCATCGCCGCAGGCTACCACCGCACGCCTCTCATCCTGGAAGCGGCGCATGTATTTCTTAGTCGTTTCTTCTTCCCCTTGGACTATCGTGCTGAGGTAGTCTAAAGGCTTCTTCTTGGTGCGCCCGGCCTGGAACTACTGGCAGAACTTGTAGGACAATTCGTCGAAGCTCCCGATGGATCTTGCGGGCAAGCCGTAGTACCACTCCAGCGCCGTTCCCGCAGGCTCTGTGAGAAAAGCCGGCACAGGAACATGTCATCCACATCCTGCGCCTCCATCGCCCACCGGTATTGTTGTACGTGCGAGAGGGGTCGCCTCTTCCGCTGTAGGTGGCCAACTGGGGGGCCTTGAATCTCGCGGGTCTCGGGACCGACGTGATCCACCACACCAGCGGCGTGGTCTCCTCCAGGTAGGCGGGGCGCTCAGGCGTGTGCTCCCTTTGCCGGTCCGGTGTTTGAATCTGGTATCGCCCCAGCTACCGGCGGTCATCGTGCCCCTGGAAGGGAGTGGGTGGTCGTCGAGGGGGCCTTCTTCCGCGTGGCGACGACCCGGCCGATGGCGGACTACGGGCGTTCCGGTATCGCCGGCCCGAAGTTGGCTCCTCAGGGATCCATCGCTGCTCCCGGTCCTCCCTCCGGAACCCATCGTGCTCTGCGACGAGGAAGCGGAGTTGCTAACGGATGGCTTCCTTGCCGAAGCGGTCCGGGGTGCGCCGTCGGCCCGAGGTCGACATTTCCGGGATCTCTCAGTTCTTTTCATTCTCTCGCCCTAGCCTCTTGCGCTCCGTGGTGATGAAGCGGAGTTGGCGACGAGCGGCTTCTTCGTTGAGGCGGGCCTGCTGGACGGCCTCAGCCGCTTCATCCAGACGCATCTGCGCGGCAATCACCACTTCTTGGCGCCTCCTCAGCCGCGCGACCTCCATCTCTTCTTCCAAAAGTCTTTGTTGGGCCGCTATCTCCTCGGCGAGCCTTTGGTCTCCTACTTCTTCATTGAACTGAGGGTGGAGGTTTTGTCTCACGTTCGGGGGCTCTAAGGGGCCTGGGGGGCGATTCGGTCCTGTCTGTAGCGAAGCCCGTCATCATCTTAGTGAAGGCTTCGAAGCTCTGCTGTACCGCACATGCTGAGGCCTGAACTGTCTCGGCCTCCACCAAGGGGGTGGATTAGTTGCAGGAGTCATGGGGTGAGAGTGCGATTCTTGATCCATATGGTTCTTGCCGTGGTCGGGGTTTCGGTTGATTGGTATGTGATCTGACATGGGTGTGACCCTTCGTTCCCACAGACGGCGCCAATTGTTGCAGGGTAGAACTCACGTACAATGAATTTGTATTAAGGGGAACCAAGGGCACGATGGTTAGGATAATAATGAGGGTTAAGGTAAGCTATTTGACAGGTGATTAGTGGGATGATGAGGCTAATTCGGCTGTGAGGGCTGATCACGGTCTCGGATCCGGAAGGATGTGGTAGAAGGGCCGAACTTCCCGAGGCAGGGACGAGGACGACCGCTGATGACGAGCTAACAACTCGTCAGAAAGGCCGGTTGGGGTCCAACCATTAGCCTCTCCGATGCCTAAGTCAGTGATAGGACTTAAAGTGAGGGCTAGGCACGCAGGTCGGACTGAGGGTGAGTCGACCGTACGTGACGAGCTATGGATGGAAGAACAAAGATATGGACGACCTTTGCCCTTATGTGTGAGTAATTAGATTGAGAGTAAGTTTTCCAACACCTTCACTGTGGGAAGCGAAGGAGTATTTATACCTGACGGGAGGCGGTTAGGTGGGGCTGACCTGGCATGC
This sequence comes from Scilla litardierei, assembly GCA_030789695.1. Taxonomy (NCBI): domain Eukaryota; kingdom Viridiplantae; phylum Streptophyta; class Magnoliopsida; order Asparagales; family Asparagaceae; genus Scilla; species Scilla litardierei. The sequence goes on from CM061141.1 coordinate 15,446,079, forward strand.
TGACTCAACGTGCTGAGCTGGCCCTGCTGTCAGCGGAAGCTTCGGACGAGGATGTCAGGAACGGGAGTGTCTGTCACGCTTTTGTCAGACGGCGCAACGGCCAGGGGCGCTTTTGTCAGAGTGTGAGGGCCGAAAACATTAAGTGTCAGGGGGCGCAACGGCCAGGGGATGCTTTGTCAGATGGTCGGGCGGCATACGTGTCAGTAGCGTTCTTGTACTAGGTAGTTTGTCGTGTCCGATGTGCCAAGGAAACGTCGGTGTGCCCCCCAGGGGCAGGGCCCGAGATGGGGTCGCCGGGCTGGCCCGGGCTGAGGCTGAGCGGTCCGGACGCACGCTTCGCACGCTGATCTTGGCAAACTGGGGAGAACGGATGCGCATCCCGCTGGGGTCGTGTTGGAGAGCGCCCCTACCAGCGGTTGAGACGGGGCCCCTCCCTTCTCCCTGTCGCGTCGGACTCTAGGATCGACAGGTACCCTGCGGGCCTCTGAAGTCCGGGCGTGGAGCGCCCTGTCGCTGGGTTGGCCGCCCGTCCAGGGGGGAGGGGCGAGCCAACGGGGCATTTCGGCGGTTTGGGACGGAAGGTCGGACTATCACGATCTTGAGGTCGTAACACATTCTAAGAATAGAAACCTTTGATTACCTTTGATAACATGGCATGGTCATTTCTTTACATCTTGATGTGGAATCCTTAATGCTGGGAACTGGGAAATATATGTTGAAGTCCAGATTAAGGTTAGCCTAAATTACCCCATTATAAATGACCCACAGAGAAACCTTTGATTACCTTCCATCCATGTCCTAATATGAGTATCACAGTCGTTTACATTAGTTTAGGTTAGGATATACCATTGAAGTGATAACCAACAATTTTCAGATTCCATTATAGGGTTTGCTACCTGATGCCTCTACGTTTTTTTGTGACGATTAAGTTTATTATACCAAACTTTTTTTTCCTGCTGAGGCCTGCCTCAGCGGTGAAACTGGTGGGATTGGATTATTTGAGGTCCTATTCAAGGCTAGATAGTAGGTATGCCATTGTTCAAGGCAGACGATGATATTTTGTGGCATGAGAAGTATGTGATACAGAAGGTAATGGTACTATGGAAAGCATCTACGGATTACTCAGATTACGTTTCCTACTATGTAGTAAGGGTTTCTTACTACACTTGATGGAAATCCCTATATGTATGCTTTGGAACATTGGAGAATCCATGCTCTCTCAAATGCCTCCTATGCACATCAAACCTCTCTGTGCAGCTGCAGAAATGATGCGTTTTTATGGGCGTTAATTGACTAATTTCCATGTCATATCCTACCGTTTATGGATATTCTGTGCGCACATCTCTGTGCACATGTTTGAAATTCCTATTATTGTTAGATTTTACTGGGTTAGCGATTTGTCCGTATAAGGAAAGTCTATTTTGCTTGTGCAATGCCTCTAATCTATTTCCTAGTTTACAAGATTATCGGTATTCTGCCTTAATTAATCTTTATTTATCTGTCAATGCTATGCAGGAATACATCATTCCCTCCAAGTTTGGGACACATACTGATATTTCTATTATCCAAAAAAGGGATTAGTATTATTCACAGTTCATTGATTTTTGTTGTTGTTGAAGATACCATCATTTCTTCATTTTTGCCATTGGCTTTTGTGTTCTAAGGACTTTTGTGGCTTTTCTTGGTGATTATATTCTGTATGTAATGCCTAGCGTCGTTTTCTAACTTCTGTTTCTCATATCTCTTTGGCCAGTGCTTGCAATCAAAAACTCAAAGCATGCATAATTTTTCTCAGGTCCCGGACAGCAGTTGCTAAATTCTGTATACCAGTCATGTTTATATCGTCATTGCTATGTTATATGGTTATGCATATTTTTAGGCGGAGCTTTGGATGCTAAAACTTGTAATTAATATAATAGAAATGGCTTCCATACTTTTAGTATACTTTATGATTTGATGTTCAAGGATGCCAATTATAGGTTTCTTATACATTGTAAGATTTTTTTTTTACCATATTCATTTGTAAAACTATTATTTTAGTATACTAAATCAATGTATTGATATTAATATTTTTTTATGGATAGCTCAGTATAAAGTCATGTTGTATTTTGAAATAACAAAGATAAATAATTAGTTGAAGAAGTGTTGTGTTTTATTTAAAATTTTGTATGAAACACAAAAATAGCGCCTGCATGACAAACCGAGCATGTGATGTATAAAGATAAAATAGAAAGATTGTAAATGGATGGCATATGCATATGTATAGATGTACCTATACACACAAATGGGTTTATTGGTGCCCTCTAGCCAGGGGAATATATGGCAAGATGCAAACTTGTAGCGACAATGGCGGGCCTCAATTTATAGGATTTCATACACGCGTCCCTTGTCATTTCCCCACAAAACCAAGGGCATAAACAACTAAAATCTCAAACACGTATACATCACAAGGAAAGTTCCTCTTTAACCATACCACCCAACTGTTTGATCCTCATTGGATCATCCTCACTCACCCCTCTCTAATGCATAAACAACTATGTTAACTAGCACCTCTCACTGCCTCAAATAACAAGCAGCAAAACAGATGGTTGTTACTGTCCCTCAACTTTTCAGAGGACCATGAGCAGAGACAGCGACGATCCGATCGAGGTCCGAGAGATCCACGCCCTGATCTCCCCTCAGCCGCCATCATCCCCCTTCGGCCGCATGGGCCGGGAATCCTGGGAGGCGAGCAGGTCATCCAGCCTGTCCATACCCGGCAGCGAGGCCGAGAACTTCACCACCATGAGCATAGAATTCAACGCCATGGTGGTCGCCGGCTCCACCATCCAGACCTCCGATCACACTAGTGCCACCACCGCAAGCAGCCTAGCCAACGAAACAGTCGCAATTACCCCGAACAATCCAAGGAGAATTGGAGAGGGGGAGCTGCTCGAAGAGACCAACCCCCTCGCGATCGTGCCGGACAGCAACCCAGTGCCGTCGCCTCGCAGGGCAGCGGGCCGCAGCGTCGGGAATCTCGCGGGCTCGAGTGGCAGTGCTTTGGAGGAGGTTTCAGTCCACAGGGCGAAGAAGGAAGAGGTCGAGTCGAAGGTTGCTGCATGGCAGACCGCGGAGATTGCAAAAATCGACAACAGGTTCAAGAGAGAGGACGTGATTATCAGCGGATGGGAGAGTGAACAAATTGATAACGCAACTGCCCGGCTCAGGAAAATCGAGGTAAAAAGCATGAATTTTAATCGAATCCTACAGAATTTAATATGACCATCAGTTTTTCTTTGGTGAGCTAATTTGCAGAGGAAGTTGGATGAGCGGAGGGCGAGGGCGGCGGAGAAGATGCAGAACGACGTGGCGAAAGCCCGTCGGAAGGCGGAGGAGAAGCGGGCGGAGGCGGAGGCGAAGAGGGGGACTAAAGTGGCCAAGGTTCTCGAGCTCTCGAATCTGCTGAGCGCCGTGGGGAGGGCTCCATCGAAGAGATCTTTCTTCTGGTAAATTATGTGCGCGTAACACTGTTCTTGCTTCTTGGATCTCAATCTGAAAATTTAACATTCTTAATGGTTTGATTTGAATCATGGGTCTGTCCTGAAAATTATCAATTACTGCAACATATGAAGGCTTAATTGTGGACTCAATTTTGGATAGTATATAATAGTTACAGGATATAAACTCAACTCAGTGGTTGCATATTTTAAACAGTGAGGGGAGCTAGTGATCAATGTTAGGTAGGATGAGGGTTATATTTGTGTGTCATGATATCCCTTTCAAGGCCACCCAGAATTGTCGATATTGAGATGCAAACAATGTTGCATGTATAAAAAGCGTTACAATCTGCATACTGTTTATAGCATAGATGTATCATCGTTAAATAGACATACTCATATTTTGGATTTTTGACCACCAAAATAAGATATTGACCATCCATGATAATCTGCTACTTCTTTCTAAAGAACCAATTAACCCCAAAAAAAAAAAACTCAAATTAGATGCGAGGATGATGCTAATCTGCAAATAAAGTTTACATCTTATTTTTTGAGGAAAAATGGCAAGGCGGTGTTGGATGGCCTGCAATAGTACATACAACCATCTTGTAGCCATTTTTTGTCAACTAATTACAATGGGCAGATCTGAACCTTCTCCTCCTGTTGATTTTGCAGTTTCTAGAAAAAAATTTTTTTTAAAAAAATGGCAGTATCACTGACAGCGCCATCCCGTCAGTGATAATGCGTATCCTAGACGGTAGCCATCAGGGATAAAGAATATGTCTGATGACTGTTGTCAGCGTTACACGAATATCGTTGATGGCGCCATCAGCGATACATTGTTATATCAGTTGTTTTTCTTGTAGTGGCTTCCCCCCTCCCCCCAAACTCCCTCCTCTCTCCCTCTCCCCATGCGGCCCCATACCCTCATTGGCCGATGCCGCCCTCCCCCCCCCTCATCATGGCCCCCCTCTTCTCATCCGCCGCCCCTGTCTCTAGAGGAAGTGCGGCGAGGAGGAGGTGTTGAAGATGGCACAATGGTAAATTTTGAATAGAGTTAAAGAGTTAAATGAAAAAAAGTTTCGATGGTACAACTGGAAATTTTGAATAGAAAATATAGCAAATAAGTGACATAAATAAAGTTGCAATTAGGTTCGTGCGCATGGTAACTCCTTGCGAGAAACCTCTGGCGAGGGGCTTAATCAGAAATCATAGTTAATTCCGGGGCAAGGGAATAATTTACACCAATCGCACCCGTCAACAGGACCCTTGCGTGTCGCGGCTTGTTTGGGATACAAAAACGGTAAACAGATTTTGTGAAACGGTCCCTTTGACTTGTCGCTTGTTTCCTCTCCCCTAATCTTGTAACCGCCCTCTCTCTCTCTCTCTCTCTCTCTCTCTCTCTCTCCAGCAAAGTGTAATAATTTTCTCTAACCACAAAATTCTAAATAAATACTTAAGCTGTTAATTAAATTTCAGTTCATCATGCCAGCTCTCACAAAACAAAAAAATAAACGAAACCGTCTCAATTCTAACTGACCCAATAAACTAACCCCCGCCCCCATATATAACAACAGCAAACAACAGAGATTTCAAGCATTTGTGATTGACCAAACAAAGAAATGGAAGGAAGCGGCGAGGAGAAGATGAAGGGGGCGTGGAGCCCAGAAGAGGACGCGCAGCTGACGAGGCTCGTCGAGCTGCACGGCGCCCGGAACTGGAGCGTCATCGGCGCGGGGATCCCGGGGCGGTCGGGCAAGTCGTGCAGGCTGCGGTGGTGCAACCAGCTCAGCCCCTCCGTCCACCACCGCCCGTTCACACCCGCCGAGGACGCCTTGATCACGGCCGCCCGCGCGCGGCTGCTGGACGGGCGCACCGACAACGCCGTCAAGAACCGCTGGAACTCCACGTTGAGACGCCAAGACGCGAGCGAGCGAGATTGTGGGTTGGATTCTGATCGAAGTGAGAGTGCGAGGGTAATTAGTAAGAGGGTTTGTAGGAGGGACGAGGAGGAGAGGATGACGTCGTTGTCGCTGAGAATGCCCGGGGATCAGGACGGCGGCGAGGATGGGCGGGGTGGAGGGTTTAGGGGGAGGGGGGAGGAGGGGCTGCTGGCGGTGATGAGGCAGATGGTGGCGGAGGAGGTGAGGGATTATATGAGTAGATTGGGATGTGAAATTGCGTCTGACAGTTCAAAGGATTCTTGTTAACAACATTGCATGTTTATATACAATTATATAACATTTTCTTGATTTCCTGCTTAACGTACAAGTTTGGATATTTGAGATAAAACTAAGATTATGCGATTTGCATCTTTTTTTGGGGATGAATTTGTGAATTAGATGATCGGCTGCTAGCATTTGATAGTATACCCCTTGGCTCTCTCCCTTGATTCATGCATATGGTATAATCTTAAAACTCCGCTAAAGATTCAAACAAAACAAAACAAAAACAAGAGCAACAACAAGCTGTCGTGTCACGTTTCGAAAAATCTGAACTATTTCTTAAAAATTTCGATAGCATTCCATTCAAAATATCAATGTAACAACGGTCAGTAGCGAGCAAGAAACCATCTTTAACTAAGACTACAATTTAAATGTCTCTCATCGTTGGAGGTTGAAACCTCAATATTCAACCCGGTAATTAACAGAAGTCGAAGTGTTCATTCATCAAGGAAAACAATCATTAAAGTTGCATTTTTTTAATTAAAGAGGAAATATGCAGACCCCAGGTCGGTTGAACCTGGATGACTTATAGCTCGATCGATTGGGTGCTGCCAAAAAATACAAGGGAATTGATTTGCGCACCCACTGTTTTACTCTGCCATGCCAGTTATTTACAAGCTTGTCATTACTCGCGCGCACATGTCACTTATTTACCAGTTTGCCGCTAAAATTAACGATCGCAGGCTCCCAAGACCAAATTTCTGACAATACCCTTGGTTGTGCACCGTGAGTAAAACGGCCGCTCGAAGGACGAACGGCGGCGGACAGCGACGCCGCCCCTTCCTCTAACCCCCCACCCACCCCCTCTCCCCCGTCCCCCTGACCTCCCCAGCCATGCTCTCAATCTTACCAACCACACATTTTAAGCCCTAGTAAATTGTCGTCGGAGTAGTCGTCCTCGTCGGCAAGGGGGGCAGCCGAGGATAAAAAATGAATAAGTGGTATATGCGTATAATGATTGAATGTCAAACTTGTAAATGAGTGGTATGTGCACGGTAGTAAAACCATGGGTGCGCAAATCAATTCCCAGAATGAAAAGGTCCAGTTAATCAAAACTAAGAGGTGTGCCGCAAACATATTAGTCAAGGATATTATTCAAAGAAATTTTCAGCTTTTCAGCCATCTCTACTGAAGGTGATTTTGACCTATGATCATGGTGATTTTTCGAATTTGGATCAAATGATTGCTAGTTAGCCCGCAAACAAATGATGATTGAAGGATAACTCCTGTTGTATCCAAAAAAAAAAAAAGGATAACTCCTGTTGAATCGGTCCACACAATTTTTTTTCCCTTTGTTATCTCAAGTACATCCAGTATATTGAATCCTTTGGTATCATCAGATCTGTATGATTCTCACCAAAATTAAATTTTTAAAATTTAATAGCAAACAAATCTCAGACAATATCACACTTCATGAATAATGAACCTGAGGGAAACTTTGTTGACAATTATGCACATGTAACCAGCTTGTAAAATCTTCGTGTCCTCAGGAACAACGCCAAGGAAACGGCGCATCCAAAGAGAGTAACACACGCCATTATCAGAAAAGACAGCATGAAGCAGTCTCTGCCCGTGCACGTCTTGCTGCCTGCTGCGTGCATGTCGTATATGTAACCTACGACTCTCACAGAGAAGACGTAGGATCCAATGGGGCTGGCAATGGCGATGCTGTTGAATATGGTGCCAAAATGCCGCAATCCAAACAATTCTGAGGTGATGGTAGGCATCAGTCCCCACTGAGAGCCATAGCACACTCCGACCAGCACCGAACCCACATGCAGCGAACCAGGAAGCCCAGATGAGATGATCAGATGGCCTCCACTCATGGCTCCCAGAGTTACGGCCATCAGCAAAGGCCTTGCCCACCCTAGCGTGTGAAGCATGTAATCGGAGACGTAGCCGCTGCCGAATCGCCCCAGAAAATTCCATATGCTCCAAAGAGACACCAGAGTATCTGTGGTCATTCTTGAGTAGCCGAGGGAGCTCCCAATCTGACTCATGTTGTTCACTGTGGCCAGTCCCGATCCCATCCCACATGCCATTGCTACAAACAGTAACCAGAAGTCGCAAGTTCGCATGGCCTGCAATATGTTCAAGTTCTCGCCCCTTGGCAGCTGACTTTGGATCTCTTCGTCTCGCTTTATGCATGTCGCTTCCTTCCCGAGTAATCGATCATCCTCTATAAGTGGTTTCCTTTCAGTTTCGCAAAATGAAGCACCATCTGACAAAATCGCGGATGATTCATCAAATTGAGCTCTAGAAACAACCGTAACTGGGGAGATGAGAAGAATCAGAAGTACGGCAAATGTGAGAATCCGGGCAGATAGTCCCAGTGTGAGGATGTTTTCACTAATAATAACAAGCATAAGGTAAGCAGCAGTGATAAGCGCAATGAGAGAGAAAGCATCGAGGTGCTGCTTGTCATCTGTCATGTTTGTGCCATGGTGAACTTGGACAAAATACATAAGCAGAAGCGGGAGGATGGAGGACAATAGGGCAAGCATTAAGATGAATGAGCTTGCATTGTCATTGAAAATTGTCCGATATAATTGAATAAGTATAGCTCCACTTAGTCCCATAAAGCCCTAAACAAAAAACATGTAATTAAATACCAGGTTAGAGTATAAATTAGGTACATCTATAAAGCCTGAAACTATATGCAATACACAGAAACGGAGAGTAAATTAAGTCATTGAAACATCAAACTAGTGAATCCATAATGTCAATTTCAACCTAAGCCGTGATGTCTACTAACAATAGTTCAAATGCTTTCGGATTTTTTTTCAAAAATCACACTAATCACAATTTTGAATGGCAAAAAACTACTGTTTTTTAATAGTTGGCAATAACATTATAAATTGTGAGAATTAATAATCTACACATACAGCCATTTTGCATGCAATTTAATTTTCTTTTTTGGGATGGCTATATACTGGTACTCCTATCATAAGACTTGCTCATATGAGACAAGCCAATACCTGTATCGGACAATGACATTTTGGACACTTTTCAAACATGCGTTCATCATTTTTCAAATGTGTGGTAAATTATATAAAATATTTTTAAAAACACATTGCAAAAAAATTAAAGACATGTTTACATAACTCATACATCCCCTTCTTCACATAGTATGTTCTTATATGTTTGAAATGTTTATTTAATTTTATTTATATATGCATGATTATACCTAGGTGAAAAACGTTGTTAAGTGTTTTCAATTATTATGAAATTTAAGTATATTTGACAAAAAAATCAAGATACAATAAGTTACCAGATAACCAGGAAGTTGGAGAACCGAAAGACTCCATTTTTCATAGTCATAAAAATGTGTGATAGGTTGTAAACATTGCATGTATTATATGATAAGAAATGTGTATGAACTTTGGATGCATGGACATGTTTATGCTTAAGTATGTATATGCACGCGCGCGCACACACACACACACACACACCCCCCCCTCCAGGGTAATGCACATCTTTCTTAATATCTTATCGGATTCTTGTCGCCCAGAGCGGTTCCTCCCTGTCGTGTCCCATGTCCTATATTTAATGGAATTATCGTGTCATGTACTTGTGTCCATTTGTCGTATCCATGGTCGTAGAACTTATCCAAATTATGCACTTAAAGATTATATTGTTTTGTTTGCTGTGTGTATTTAATATAATAATTTATATATCTGTGTCCCTACATCCTGCCTCTTACAAATTTGAATTTGCAGTGTTTCATATCTATATTCGTATTTGTACCCGTCTTTGCTTCTAAGTGGTAGTTTTGGGATGAATGTATTTTTTGTTTTTTGTTTTGCTGGCGCGGGGGGGGGGGGGGGGGGGGGGGGGGTGTGTGTGTGTGTGTGTGTGTGTGTGTGTTGGTCTTGTGAATGGAATAAGCATCAACTGCTTTATATATTGCCGCGTCTACTAAACTAAACATGGACAAGGATAAGTAGCCAGGTTCAGCTACAAGCCACCAAGGTATGTACATTGTTTTATAAGTAATAATGTTTTAAATTATTAGAAGTGTTCAAGAGTTCACTTAGTCCATGTATGCTATCACTCTTATCCAGGTTCAGCTACAAGTCACCTAGGTATGTACATTGTTTTATAAGTAATAATGTTTTAAATTATTAAAAGTGTTCAAGGGTTCACTTAGTCCATGTATGCTATCACTGAACTTTATGGCAAGCTTCTATACCATGTCACGTGACAGTTTCTCTACCATGTTCCTAAACCCTCTTCCAAATTCCAGTCAAGCTGATTCTTTACTCTCCTATTAGAATATACACCAGTTATGTTTTTTCGCCAATCACATGTGTATTCTCTCCTATTGAGTGGATACAAACAGATGGCTCAGTTGTATAAGCTCATGCTCATGTTGCCTTTACTTGCTTTCCCAATATACTTAGCTTCAATAGGTTCTTAGGTTATCGCCCTAGAAATTTGAAGTCTTGATATTAAGGTCAGTAAAATTCTTGTTCTGACACTGCCATTTACATCAGTATACAAGAAAACCTGTCCTAAGTCTTCTGGACTAAAGGCAAATATTCATGTGCAAAATATTTCAGACTAATCACCCAATCTTTCAATTGATTATGGACCAAAGTGCTTTATATTTAACATCCAAGCATTGATAAAGCTACATTCCTGGCAGAAAGATTGTAGTAAAAATTCAACCACTTCTTAATTTTTAATTTTTAAATATACTCCATTTTGTCAGAACACATGAAAGTTTGTTCTTCAATATTAAGATTCTTTTTCTGCTCCACCAAAAGAATTTTTTCAAAGCCTATATCCTTTGTGCAGTTTGATGAGGAAAAGGAACATTTTGCTAGAGATTGTCGTGCATCCTTCCGATTAATCAAATTGATGGTATCGTAAAAAAGGAATCAAAGAATGGAACTAGTCATTAATTGATATAAAACATGCACACATGGTTAAATATTTTAGGTCTCATGACTCAAATATGATTAATCCTTTTGAGTAAATATAAGTTTCAAGCATATTAGATATATACATCCCAGTTAGTCGATTGAGTTCTTCCTTATGGGCCAACCCGCTCCTAACAGCCGATAGTTCTTAGAACACTCCTAGGGTGTTTCCTTATTATAACCCTTAGATCCTCTGATGCTCTGATTCTTCTATAAGGGTCACATATCGTGTTGGATACTAACTCGATACTCCCATCGGATACACATACTCCATTTTTCTACAAGGCTCACATACTATGGTGTATGGTCTAATATGGCTCCATCTCTCTTAAATGCAGTGAAATATAAAGTATAAGTGAAACATAAAGTATAAGTTGAAGAATTTTGGAATTACAAAGTTCACCATATATTCTATGTGGGCTCAAGTTTTCCAATAGACTCAAAAGTTTACTGTTAATTACCCCCATTAGAAGAGGTACCTTCGATTAAGAATCAGACATTTTAAAAGATAAACTCATAAATAAAAAGAAGCAAATCTATATGTTATTTCATTCATGTAACACGGCTTAACATGGACGTTTACATTTGATTTCCTTTTGAAGAAGAAAAGGTACACGGTTCGGATACGTGGTTTAAGTGGTGTTGGTTTTGAGGGTTTGGTTTCAAGTTGTTCCAACCTCCCCAATCTGTGATGGTTTGGTTTTGGAATCAGTTTCTAGCCATTCTAGCCTCCTCCAAGCTTTTTGATGATTTGGTTTAAGAACATATCATTCATAAAAGATGTTCTGATCGATCATTGCATCTGATCGATGGTTTGGTACTTGCATTTGCTTTAGTTTATTAGTAGTTGATCCAAATTTTCATCAGTAACTTGATATTTGTTGGGTTCAACTATGGCTTTCACTCCATCTTTTCCTAGTTTAGAACCTTTCGGTATTTAGTTACGACTTCAAATTTAATGATGTTTTGGTTGCTTATGTTAAGTTCAAGTTCATCCTTGTTCTTAACTCGTTTTCTAGCTTGTTTCATATGCATGGAGTTCATACATGCTTAGTTACACGCTGAAACATCTTTGGTGATGTGGCCGAGTTTGAGTGATGATTTGAGTTATATGTGTATAATGAGAGGTCGAAGTGATCGAGTCACCATGGTTGGTCGTATGTGAATGATTTGATTGAGTCGAGTTATAGGAATAAAACGGTTAATTTGAAATGATTATGTCAATTGTGCTGCGATACGATTATTGAGTTGAAACCAACTATAATGGGGTTCGAAAAGAGCCAGAAGTATGAATCAACTAAACCATGCACTAAAGGGGTCCTGAAGGAGCCCATGTTACGGCTTTGACGTGACCATGCTCCTTGGGGCCTCGGAGAGCCCAAGATATAGCTTCAACTCGTAAGTGCGTCACATAATCTATTGGTTCGATGTGTCAACCAATGTGTGAGCACATGAGGAAAACTACAAGTATTCCATAAGCAATTAAGAGGGCCGAGCTTGGACTTGGTCCTACCATCATGATGATGCATGGATCCACATATGGAAACGCAAGAAAGTTACGGGTTGATCCAAGCTAGCACTCAAGCTCGAAGATAGTAATGGAGCTTAGTTTCAATCCACCCATAAGTTGATGATGAGTCAACAGGTACGTGGGCAAACAAGATTACAAACCACTAATTCGGGCTAGCAGTCAAGCTTGACTCGTCAGTTCGACATGTAACTCGCACATGGGCATGCAGATAAGTTATGAGATCCAGGTTGTAGTTAAACTCAACTCGTTATGTGTGGCATTTGTGATTGAAACAAAGGCGTGGAAATAGGCTTCGATGTTGCAGATTTGGATGCCAAAGGTAGCCTCATACGTAACTATTTTGAAGGCTTAGAACAGCATCGTATACTACCTACTTGATGTTGTTTTCGGATGATGGGTATGCATGTTTCGAGGTGGAAGCTAGATATGGGTGCAAGACGATGTCATAGTATTGTTATTTGGGAAAGTGGTGATTAGCTACAAATGAGCTAACCCCTCATATATATATATATATCATCCCTTGATTTGCTTTACACACACACCCTACTAAATAACACTCAATACTCCCCCTCAAGATGAGCAAAAGATATTTATCATGCCCATCTTGTTACAAGCATCCTCCACTCCTTTAGAGCTCAACCCCTTCGTAAGGCAATCTGCTAGTTGCTGTCCAGAGCTAATGTAGGAGATCTCCAACTGTTTCTTGTCCAGTCTCTCTTTAATGAAGAACCTGTCAATCTCTATGTGCTTCGTTCTATCATGTTGCACTGGGTTGTTGGCAATATTAATTGCAGACTTGTTATCACACAACAACTGCAATGGTCCTTCTCTCAGCAGGCGTAGCTCATGTAGAAGTGATCTCAACCAGATCATCTCACAGGTACTAAGCACCATAGCACGATACTCTGCCTCTGCAGTGGAACGAGCCACCAAATCCTGCTTCTTGCTGCGCCAAGAGACCAAGTTGCCCCCAACAAACACACAGTAGCCCGAGGTCGATCTCCTATCATCTAGGCAACTGGCCCAATCTGCATCACAGTAGCCTGTCACATTCATGTGACCATGACTACCAAATAATATGCCTTTTCCTGGACTATTCTTCAGATACCTCAGTATCCTGAAGACTGCCTCCATATGTCCAGTCCTAGGATCATGCATGTACCTACTTACCACACTGATAGCATAGGCGATGTCAGGTCTGGTATGGCATAAGTAGATGAGGCGTCCAACAAGTCTCTGGTACCTCTCTTTGTCCACTGGCTCCCCTGATTGTGAATGCAACCTATAATTCTGATCAATAGGAGTAACTGCTGGACGACACCCCAACATACCTGTCTCAGCCAGAAGATCCAGTGCATACTTTCTCTGTGAGAGAACTATACCCTTCCTGGACCTGGCAATCTCCAGTCCAAGGAAGTATCCCAACTGTCCAAGGTCCTTGACCTCAAACTCTCTCGCCAACCTCACCTTCAAGTGAGAGATTCCCTCTTCATCATCTCCAGTGATAATAATGTCATCCACATACACAGCCAAAAGGGTGATCCGCTGCCCTGAATGTCTATAGAACACAGTATGATCATCATTACTCTGCTTGTAGCCCATGGTGATGACTGCACGCCTGAACCTGTCGAACCATGCCCTTGGAGATTGCTTCAGCCCATACAAAGACTTGTCCAGTCTACACACCTTTCCCACCGTCTGTTGTGTGCCAAAGCCAGGTGGAACCTCCATGTATACTTCCTCCTGTAAGTCTCCATGCAAGAAGGCATTCTTTACATCCAACTGATGCAATTTCCATCCAAAATTCGCTGCACAGGATATCAGTACTCTCACAGTACTCATCTTTGCCACTGGGGCAAATGTCTCATCGTAGTCGATCCCATAAGTCTGACTGTAACCCTTGGCAACCAGCCTCGCCTTGTACCTGTCCACCTTCCCTTCTGCAGTTTGCTTTACTGTGAATACCCACTTGCAGCCCACAGCCTTCTTCCCTGCTGGAAGTGAGACAAGTCTCCATGTCTTGTTCTTCTCCAGTGCCTCAAGTTCTTCGAGCATTGCTTTCTTCCACTGGGGATGTTGCTTTGCCACTCGCCAATCACTTGGTATAGGGATAGACTGTAAGGATGCAATGATAGCCCTATATGCAGGTGTAAGAGAAGCGTAGGAGACATGATTAGCAATATCAGTCTCATATCCATACCGTACAGGAGGCCTGCCGGCATTGATACGAGGCTCCCTACGAGATGCAAGTGGAAGATCTAAACTAGAGGAAGGCAAAGAAAGGTTACCATCCGTGGTAGGAGAGGAAGGCAGTAAGGAGGTCGGGACTCGAGCAGGCGTGATAGACTGATCAACCTCGACATGGGGCAGTGGAGCTAGTGGTTCTTCAGTGGGGAAGATGTCTTCTTGTTGTCCTCCATCGCCATGACTATCCTTCTGTCTCCTGCTATATTTCCTGCCGTACAGCCTGTCTTCCTCCTCTTCCACCAAGGTCCTTCCTTCCTCCCTGCTATCAGGACCAGTACCAGTAGCCCTGACAGGGCATGGTATAAGTCCAACCACTACCCTCCGGTCATCAGTCTCCCCCTCTCGACCACCTCCTCCTGTGCTTGGAGAGGCCCCAGTATCAAATACTGATGTAGAATCTGTCAGTCCTCCATAAAACGGTTCAGTCTCCCTGAACGTCACATCCATGCTCACAAACAGCTTCCTTTCTGAGGGACTCCAACACCTGTAGCCTTTCTGATTTGAAGGATACCCAACAAATATACATTTAATTGCCCGAGCATCCAGCTTCCCCACAGAGGGTCTATGATCCCTCACAAAGCATGTGCATCCGAACACTTTTGGTGGAACCACGAAAGTGTTCCTTCCCATAAGAATCTCACATGGAGACTTCATACCAAGGATCCGTGAAGGCATCCTGTTGATAAGATATGTGGCTGTCATCACTGCTTCACTCCACAATATCTTAGGTACATTCATGGTGAGCATGAGTGACCTAGTTACCTCCAACAAGTGTCTATTTTTCCTTTCAGCAACTCCGTTCTGTTGGGGGGTGTTGGGGCAGGTGGTTTGATGAGTTATCCCACTCTCAGATAGGTAAGATGCAAACTCCCTGTTTACATACTCAGTCCCATTATCCGTTCTCAAGACACGGATCCTGGCCTCATACATGTTCCTGACACTTCTATGGAAGTCCTGAAAGCACTTCAGCGCTTCGCCTTTGTTTTTCATCATATAAAGCCATGTCATCCGAGAGTGACAATCTATGAAGGTGATAAACCACCTGAACCCACTCACTGAAGTCACTGGGCAGGGCCCCCAAACATCTGAGTGAATAAGATGAAACTTCTCTACACTCCTCATCCCTACACTAGGATATGGCGTCCTAGTGTGTTTCCCAAATTCACATGCATCACATGTCAAATTCATTTCATTCACTCCATTCAAAATATCGGGATACATTTTACTCAAAATATCAAAGGGCAAGTGCCCCAACTGACAATGCAACAAAAGTACATCCCTTTCCTTCTCTCCACCAACGACAGCCAGTGCAGCATCCCCACTAGCTCTGTCAAGATACCACAGTCCATCACGCCTGACGCCAGTCCCAAGCCTCCCCCCAGTCTTCCTTTCCTGCAACACACAATGAGTAGAGTCAAAAGTAATGCTACAGTCGAGATCATCAACAATAGAGCCAACAGATAAGAGGTTGACTGGAAATGATGGGACGTGAAGGACAGAAGAGAGGCGTATGGAGGGAGTGCACTGAATAGTACCAGTCCCTCTAATGGGTTGGGATGTGCCATCAGCTGTCTGAACGGTTTCATGAATGGAATGTGGTTTATATGTGGAAAATTGTCTATATGCTCCTGACACATGACTAGATGCACCTGAGTCAATAATCCACTCTATATGATCTCTACATGAAAGGGCTAATCGGTTACCTGAGCCTGTGTGAGCGAAGTGGGCAAAGTTACCGAATGGCGAGGCAATATCCCCAGTCTGGTCTGCATGGCTCTCCGAGCTCTCAGTAGTAGACCTGGACTGTCTCCGCTGCTCTAGGTCTGACGCCTCAGCTGGCGTAGCCTCAATCATCACTGTCTCCTGTCGTCCATCAGCGGTAGCAAAGTTGGCCCGTGGGCCACCACGACCTCGTCCACGGCCTCCACGGCCCCAACGACCTCCTCCTCTGCCTCCAGTGCCACGTCCTCGTCCACTGCCCTTCTGTGGGCAGTTGAAGCTCAGGTGCCCCTTCACCCCACATGTGTAGCACTCTCGATCCTCGCTCACTACTGCCACTGGGGGTACAGCCAGTGCAGCCCGAGTGACCTGAGTACCCTCATCCTTCATAACCCTCAGTCTGATCTCCTCCTGTGCCATTGCAGCTATGGCCTCCTCCAGGGATGGGATGGAGGATAGGTGGCACATACTCGCCCTCCTGGCCTCAAAGTCTCCATTCAGGTTCCTCAGAAAGTGTGTCACACGCCTACGCTCCACCCACTTCCTGTGTATCGCAGCGCTCCTAGGATCAGGCAGGTCAATAGGGTCATAGTGATCTAACTCTGACCAAAGCCTTTTCAACTCCGCAGAGTAGGCTAGAATAGTCATCTCCCCCTGCTTCAAGGTGTCGACCTTGCCCTGAACCTCCATCATGAGCATCACATTCCCTGCTCCTGAGTACATTTTCTCCACCATACTCCAAATCCCAGCAGCACTCTCTATGGCCTCCACCATCCCAGCAATGGGTGGGACCATCGATGTCATCAACCAAGCAGCCACCAGTGAGTTGGTGGTGCTCCAGACTTTCCAATCATCCACATCCTTGTCCAGCGGTTCCTTGCATGAACCCAGAACGACGCCTTCTAACCCCTTCGACCTCAGAATGAGAAGCACCCTCCTGGACCAACTGAGATAATTCTTTGTCCCTTCCAATTTCACATCATTGGGCATCAATTCCAGCTTCTGCACGGGACGGGAAGGCGTCGATCCACTCGAGGAGCCCAACTCCTTCGAAGCAAGCAGCTTCGTTATCTCTCCGATGAAGGCCTTCATGTCAGCGGAGGTAAGATTGTCCCCCATCTCTCCTCAGATCCGCAGATCTCTCCTCTCTTCCTCCTTAGATCCACAGATCTACTTCTCTTCTTCTAGGGCATACCCTAACCGTAAATCTATGGAGTCATCTTCATGGCTCGACCATAGATCTAGGGTTAGGGTTTTTGGATCCTCCCTAGTAGCCGAGAATCAGCAGCAAATGAGAATCAGCAGCGGCAGCGGACAGCAATCGCAGCGGAGGCGGCTGCAGCAGGTGGCTGCGGCAGCGGCGGAGGCGGCCTACGCCGGCGGCGACTGCGGCGGCCTGCACCGCAGGCGGCGGCTGCGGCTGCTTACGCAGGCAGCGGCGCGCGCAGGTAAAGCAGCCGCCGGCGGCGTGCGAGGGTGAGGGTCGCACGCGGGGGCTTGCGGGGTCGACGCGAGGGCTTCTTGCTGGGTCGACGAGGGCCTCGGTTGGTGGAGACGACCGCAGGTGGGGGGGCGCCGGACAGTTGGGAGGAGGGAGGCGCAGCGGGGAGAGGGTTAGGGTTAGGGTTTTGTTTTTTTTCTTCCTAGAGCTCTGATACCATATTGTTATTTGGGAAAGTGGTGATTAGCTACAAATGAGCTAACCCCTCATATATATATATATATATCATCCCTTGATTTGCTTTACACACACACCCTACTAAATAACACTCAATACATAGATTATGTTTTGAGGAAAGCCATACTTCGACCTTGGTTGGCTCTCCGGCTTGTTGTAGGCCACATATGCAATGTCATATGTAGCAATTCGTAAAAGGCTTTACCTAGTTATCATGCCCATTTTAAGTTGGCCAGTAAATACAGGTCTGACTTGCTCGCATTAGTATGCACCACATCTCTCCCTGTTGCTGCTTAATAACAGCTAAAAACATGCCAGCTTCATAGTCCATGATGATGGCATCAGTAACCAGTAAAGGAGCTGGTGGTAAAGCTCGAGCTCAGGCCTGTTGGCTTACGAGCGACGAGAGAGCATGCGTTTGGCTTCGGTCGACCATGGCAAGATCCAACCAACTGCAGAGGGAAAGGGAGCAGTGGCTGAATGCACTCGTCTTTAGGGGGACCACAGTTGCCAGCTATTATGGAGAAGGCACTGGATCAATATTGGACGTTGAATCTTTGGTATGCAATCAGACGCTGGATCCTTGACCCGTAGTCATGGGGATGATCCGTTTACCGAGTTTAGGGAGATGCTCAGGAAAAGATCAGTTTGGTTGCTGAATTTTTCTTAAGATGGAAAAAAGAATAAGGAGAGAGGTTAGGCAAAAGAAGGCGAGATGAAAGTCCAAATTAGACCCAAAATGCATAGGTAATGGTCAGGAGCGGTAGGGGTCAAGACTGGATATGCTATTTAGGGATTGTTAGGCTCAAAATATACCCAAAATGGATCGAGCATACTAGGTTAAATTGGGAGTTAAAGGCCCATGGATAAAGGGTAGGGGGAAGTATGGGTAGGTAACGGGCCATATCAAATTTTGATAGGTGTTGATAAGTGATGGAGCAGTTGAAACAAGTGGAATGACCGAATAATTTTCATAATTTTCATATTGAATAATAGATATCATGAGATATATCGTGGATACATATCAATATCATATGGTTCATGTTAGACATGATAAAAATACAAATATCGATAACTAAAGTTACAATAATGCATTAAAATTAACCACTGCTATTGACATATTATCTACAAAATAATAAAATGTAAAATATAACATGAATAGAAAATGAATCATAAGACTTTAACAGTAAGAGCGACTTACTTCATAATTGTATAATAAAAGTAAAAGAAGAAGAAAATAATAATAATAATAATAATAATAAATAAAAACAAACACAAATAGAAGTAAAAGCAGCAACAGCAACAGAAGCAGCAACGTACACCAAAAAGCAGAAGCAAAAGTAGAAGCAAGAGCACAAGCGATGTTTTTAACAGAAGCAATAATAGTAAAACATATAAGAAGAAGCAACATAAGAAGTTGAAGCAAAAGTGAAAGCCGTTGTAGGAGAAGCAACATCAGAAGAAGATGATGATAAGGCGATACCAAAAGCAACATCATTATCAGTGATTAAAGAAGAAGAAGAAGAAAGAAGCGACGTGGTTGCAAAAGCAAAAGCATCGACAAAAGAGGCAAAGGCAGCAAAAGCAATAGTGAGGGTAAAAGAAGACGAAGAAGAAGCTACGGTATAGTGGAGAAAAAAAGCATGAGCAAAAACCACATAAAAAACAAAAAAAATCTTAAATTCAATTTAAAAGAAAAATTAACCAATGTAAATTTTAGTACTGGACTCTTATGAATAAATTATTTTCAATCTGAATTTGCTGGGATCACCTTCCGATCGAAGAATACCTGATTTTTTTATCTTTATCTTTTTCTCTCTTTTTCCCATCGGCAATTAACTCTTGATTTTGTTTGATTTTAAGCCCAGCTGAGAAAATAACCAAACCATACTTTCGTCAGGTTTGGATTGATTTCAACTCAACCCTGATTACAAATATAATTAAAATAGAAATTACAACGTGAGCCAATATCGGCCCGATATATCGACAACATTGGGTCTATTTTTAAACCCCCGATAAAATTGAAGTTATCGTAATATTTGGCCTCTGACACCGATATATCAGCAGATATTTAAATCAATGCTTAAAGATAATGAGTGAAATAAATGACTAGAGGTGTCCATGTTAGAATGTGGCAGAGGCAAAGTACTATTGATGAGGAAAGAATTGACTCACAAAGATGAAGAGTAAATGATTGACTCATTATGGAAAGCAATAAGTAGTCAATAAGAGTGAGCTTGAAGGACTGGCAAATAGAAGGAGAATCATAATCATTGACCAATGGGTCTATCGTTAATGGGTTCGGAGCAGAGACTAGGACGGTGACACACTCAAGTTGCACTAAGATGGGCTCATCTGATGATGTGGTGCATCTTGATTTTAGGTTGGATTTCCTAACATGTGCATAAGCTCAATCCATTTTGCCTGCAAGTAAAGTTGCTAGAACCTGGCATCTCTAATAATGGATTCTAAGATTCATTCCTTTTGTTCAACTAGGCTTAGTTAATGCTAGTGTATAATCGCCACGTGGATAGGATATGACAGACACGATGCGGAAAATTTTTTTCTATAGAATAAAGCTAAGAGCGTTACATTTGATGTGGATGACTACAACTATAAGGTCTACGTGCAAAAAGGCAAAGGAATGGGCACAAATGAGATAAACAAAACCGAACACCAAGAAGGAAAGATCAAAGTGCACAAGAGAGAATAAAGGTACTCTGATGAGCTTAATCAAGCATGTGCATTTCAATAATGTCTGATCACTTGAAAGTAAATTGACTATCATGATACTTTGAAGGAGACCAAGGGAGTCACCTCCACTCCCTTATTAATCATAACATGGAAGCATCATCGAAGAAATTCAAAAAGAAGCGGCTGGTGGAGTTATGACTGCGGTCTAATTGTAGCTAATGTCCTAGATCTTGCCGAGCTCCACATTAACCATAGCAAAAGAGTCATTCATGATTATATGAAGAATTGCTCGAAGATGGGGGAGAAATATTTTAACCTTGCCATGATGGATGATTTAGTAATATTTGACAGTAGTCATAGAAATAAGGGTGGAAAAAGGATTGGGTCAGGTCAAGTCTTACCTAACATATTTAAGGGTGTACCCAACCCCACCCCGTGTTGTCAAGAATTAAAACCACGTACATGAATAAAATCTAGGTTATCCAAATCAGACCTGCTTGATTTGGCGGGACTATAAAACAAAAAGGAAAGAAAAGAAGAAGAAGAGAACAAAAAGGAGAAGAGAAGATATCTCTCACACGCATATGAACCAGAGAGCCCAAATCGATTGGTTTCGACCGAACACTACCTGACTGCAACCGTCGATCGATGATGACCCGAGGATTGCAGCCGCTAAAGCATCTCCATCTCTGCTCATTGCAAGTCTAACAAACCCCACCTCTTGAGCTATCCAAAGCCAACCCCAATACTCAAGCCCCGATTTGGTGCCTACCAACCAAGCTCGACTATGAGACTAACATCAACTTAACCAATTAGATTCAAACTAACCAACCAAACTTCTTTGATTCAAAATTAACCAAGCAAAATTACTCAATTAAAATTAACCAACGAGATCCAAATTATCATTGAAATTCTTTGATGAGCTTTACATGGAACAAAATTAGGCCTTAATCAATCAGATTTAGCAAAAAAATTCAAAAAATAATAAAGAAAAACTAAATAAAGATGGAAGCTTTTTTACCTTGAACAATCCCTGCATTAAGCAAAGCCTAAACCTTATTGAACATCTGGCAATAACGAGCCTTGTCAATTAGGTTCTAAAGCAAACGATATGTCTCTCGGTTGTAGATCTTGCATTGGTGAGCTCTTTTCGCCTATGACAATACTCCAACCTCTAACCGATGTTGCCGAAGCCCTCCAATGATAAGGAGGCATCCACGATGATGAGGCCCTATTGCTCCTAGGTCGTCACTTCTTTGTTCTCTGTCACTTCTTCGTTCTCTGTCTTCTTCTTGATTTTGAATATGATGGAGAGCTTAAAAGAGAGAGAAATGAGTTGTGTTTGGGTATTTATTAAATCAAATCAGACCGGATCCAGATCAATTTGGGTTGGGGTATTGCACCCATATCTGATTCTGATTTTGTATAAGCTAGTGGGTTCCACCCGGACCCGTTTGGTCCCCAACCAAACCTAAAAATCCAGATAAGGTACAGGTCGGGTCCAAATCCGTTTGCCACCTTAAGTATAAGGGTACGATGTGGTGTGGTTGTTGAAGCGGTGGGAGTTGAAGGTGGGTGTTTGGAGTGTTAAGAATGGCAAAGGGGGCACCAAGATTGCTTGCGAAGTTAAGGAGATAATAAGTGAATGTTTTGGGGAGGAAAGGTGATGGAGTAGACAAGAAAGTTAGAGGAAAGATGGTGGAACTTACGATAGATTTTGTAGACTCAGACATGGTAGATTCTAGCTTCACCGCAATGGACACGGAGAAGTGGAAGTTGGTGATGTCTAGCTTCACCGCAATGGACACGGAGAAGTGGAAGTTGGTGACCATTTGAGAAGTTTTGGGGCTTGGAGGTTGCTAGAAGGGGAGATGATGGGTAAAAGTGGGCATTGAAGATAATTATGTAAAGCCTTGAAACAAGAAATATTATGTATGCATATATACTTCTTTTGAAAGTATGCTGTAACAAAAAATTTATAAATTTGCCGCTTATAAGTTGCTAGTGTATGACAGTCTCACCACCGGTCCTATCAACATAACAAATTTGTCTCCAACCAACTGCACATGCAGTCATATTTTGCTGAGGTTTCATATGTACCTTATTTTCGCTGAGGTTTCATACAAATCTTAGTTTCTCTCAATTTCAATAAGAGTTGGGGATCACCAAACCACACTACCAAAAACTCTATTTTGTCATCTAATAAGCCTAAGTTTCAGCAACCACAGTTTGAACCCACAAATTCTGCATACCCTTATTTCTAAAACTAAACCGTGTTGCCAAACGAAGGTTAAAATAAACTTACTTAAAATCAAATTAAAATAAATCAAATATTTTACTCTAACTGAACCAAATATCAAATTTGGCAAATATAAGATGCGTAAATTAAATTAAACAAAATGTATTATCATTTTATTAGTTTAACACCTATTATAATATCATTTTCTAAAATAACACTCACTTGTCGATTGTCTTGTTAGTCTTTTTGCTAATACGTATCTCAGTTTACACAGTCACTTGGGTCTTATGTGAGTTTCTACATAATTAAACCCAAACTAACCTAAGATAAACAAGTCTCAAGTGACCACAAATAGGGTTCATATCAATAGAAAAACTAATGAAACCATTTGCCAAGGGTTTTATTTTAAAAATGGAAATACACATGATGTTAAGATAGAATTAGTAGTTGTGTTTAATCAAATTTACCTGTAAGATACTCTGCTAACAGAAATTTCTGGTTATATCTCTAGCTTGTCTTGCTAGAGAACAACCATTGCGCATATGCAATGCCTTCTTCTCTTTGATTATATTGTTTCGTTCTCACACTAAGACCATTGGGTGACTGATGATCTGATTCTAAAAGGTTAATTTCACTAAACTCGCCGAGTTTTGGCCCTTTTTTATGAAACCATCAAAAAAATTTCACTACATGGATCGCCCAAAACATTAAAAAATGTTGGGAACCGAACAATAGTTCCACATCGGTGAGGGATGGGGGTTGTTGGGAGTTTAAAATATGGTTAGGATTCGCCATTGATATGAGGCCTTTTAGTGAAGCCCAAGAACAAAACCAATTGGGCTGGTGGGCTCAATTGGATAATATCATACCAATGTAGAGATTTGTGGGCCATAAACTTAACAAATGGTATCTGAGCCATACCCGTACTCACGATGTTGTCCTATGGACGACGAAAAAAGATGGTGGGCTCCAATCTATTGAAAAGACGGTGAGTTTCAGATTCTTCATGGGACGTGTGTGTTCTCTGCTCACGCACACGATGAAAGAGGAGTCGCTCCTGGTGCTTTATGGACGTGTTCAGCTTCGCACACTGTGAAGAGGAGTTGGTCTAGATAGAACTGGGATGATGAACTATCGTTCAAGTGGAAGCTCATGTGGTCATTTGTTCGAGGGGAGGATTGTTGGGAACCGAACAATAATCCCAAATGGGTGGGAGATGAGGGTTCTTGGAGGTTTAAAAATTTGGTTATAATGCTCCAATGTCATGAGGCCTTTTGGGGAAGCCTAATAACAAAATTAATTGGGCCGATGGGCACAATTGGACAATATCGCATCAATGTAGAGATATGTGGGCCATGTTTAAACCTAACAAAAAACCGATACCTCTCGCTTTTCCCCTCGAAATTAACTGCTTTTCCCCTCGAAATTAACTGCTTTTCCCCTCGAAATTAACTGTTTAGCCCTTATTCACCATAAGAGCATCTTCCCCAAAACCGTGCGTATGAACTCAAAAATAGTTAGTCAAATTATACTTGGTTGCCTATTCCTTTTGCCCTTTTCCCAAAATTTTGGCTGTTTTCAAATTTTTGGATTTATTCGGAAAGGTAATGTTACAGGAACAATGCAGTCAATTTGAAGGGAAAAAGTGAACCACGTGAAATTAAACCTTCTAAAAAATTAAAAATTCGATCCAAATCATGAAAGGATACTGTACTTCAAAAACATAATTAGATTTTTTTTAGATCTAGGAAACCGACCTTCATGATGCCGATGACCGTGCCCCGGCTCTCCGGAAAATTCTCGACCGCCGTGACAACATCCGCCGTGTTAAAGAACGTCTGCGACTGGGCCCCAAGCAGCATATAAAAACACATCAGCGCCGGCGGAGGCCTCGGCAGAATCCCAACCACAGACAACCACATGAGGAAGTAGCCCGCGAAGCACTGGACCGCCCCGGCGACAAAGACCGCACGGGGCCCACATGAGGAGTATAGGAGGCCGGAGAGCACGCCGACGTTGGCACCGATGTCTTTAAAGGACGCGACGGAGTCGAGGGTGGACTGGGAGTAAGACTGAGAGGATTTGAGGAGAGGAGAGTAGAGGCCAAAGCAGTAGGAGGAGCCGCTGGTGGACTGGATCCACGCGCTCGCCGCTACGGAGGCCCATTTGGTTTTGGCCCACCGCCGCCGACTGTAAGCGGCGGCGGAGGGGGAGGAGGGGATCATAATTGAAGATGTGATGTTGGTGTCTGAACGATTTTAAGAGGATTCAAGGACCTAATCACCAATTTTTAATGAGAAAGTCTATTTACATCTCAATTGAGGTGCTTGGAAGTGATGTTTTACTTAAAATAGAAAGAAAATCAAAATGTAGGATTAGATCTTACATTCTCTTTCCTCCAAATTCTCCAAATTAAACCACCGGTCACCTCCCTGCACCTCAAATTTGCTGCACCTGCACCTCAAATTTGCTGCACCTCAAATTTGCTGCACCTGCACCTCAAATTTGAGGTGCAGAGAGCAATTCTCTTTTTAATTGAGGAGATTATTGCTTGTCCACTTACGGAAATCTTCTCCCGTGACACGTGTCCGTCTAATGAGGCGCACACGTATCCCACTTCCGTAACGCAATTTTCCTGTTTATGTCTTTGATACGACATTTTCATCCCTGTTGATGGAACGAATTATCTGATCATGGAACGAATTATTTGATCATGTAACGAATTTGTCAACTTCAAACTTTTGGTCATAATGTCTCAGCTTACGTTATGCTTGTATCACTCTAATTTACTGTAAGATCTTCTCTTGTTCTAATAAGGTATCCAAGTATCATGTCTTGTGTTATTAGAATAATCATGTCCTTATCAGGTATCACATCATCACTCAATTTCCCAAGATGGAACAAACTTTACAAATAATTTTAAGGGTGAGACTATCTGCACCTCATTTGAGGTGTGGGATGAGACTTTAGGCCAAATTTAACAAAAAATATCACCATCACACGTCACTATTCTTCTCTTTTATTCTAAAATTTTGCCTACTTAGACAAAAAGTCTCATTTTGAAGTGCAGGGAGTCTCACTCAATTTTAAAAATCAACTAAAATTATATTTAAATAAAAAACCCGATTTGTTAGAAACGACCGGGGTTGGCATCTTGCTCAAAATTCGCAGCTTCAAATATTCGGGGTTGGTAACCTCGGTCATTTCGATGCATTGTTTAACGACAAAAAGCTCAAAACAGCATGTAGTAGGAACCCTGGCCGTTTTGAGATCAAAATTGCCAGGGGTTGCCAACCTCGGCCATTTTGTAACAATCACTTCGATGATTGTCGAAAAGTCGGTCGGTTTATGTAATTAAACTTAAATTTGGTCGATTTTTAAAATTATTTTTAGTTTTTGACTGCTTTTGAAAGTTTTTCCTTATTAAAATAGTTCCATATCATAAAAAACATAATCACAATGACACAATCTACAGAAAAAGTTTGGAATTTGCAAAAAAAAAAACCTAAAATTTTGGCAATTGGTTGGGTAACATGCCATGTTTTTAGATTACCGTAAGTATGTTTAGTCATATAGTTAGAAAAATATTTTAATGTTAAACATAAAAATAACTTGGGAAATGGTAATTAAATCATTTTCTTCTAATTCAATATTCTACCGTTGGAGTCATGTAACTAAACTAAATTACTTTTTACTCAAAATTCTAATAATAGCAAGCGATTAATTCCCGAACTTGACATGAAACACGATCACTTGCGAATTATCCATGATTAAATCACGAACAGGTTCCTCCAGCCACATATTTAGAAGAAGTATGCAAAAGATACACACCGATGGGTTCATTTTAAGAATGAAAGGACCAAAGATAGAGAACAAGTGATTTAGCTGCACTTTGCAGCTGATTGCATGTTTTTTCTAATACATCGGAAAGCTTAAAGGCGCGTCGTACGTTACACGTCCACCAGAGATCGATCCCTAGTTGCTTCTAAGTGAAGCAGATGTCTAAGATCCCAATAGACATCGTTTTTTTAGTACAAGTGATGTCTAAGGTCCCATTATACACCACTTCTTTAGTACAAGCGCTGTTAAAGGCCCACTATAGACAGTGTTTGTACTAAACAAGCGTTGTCTATCTGGAATTTATTTAATTATATAGACGTTGAAGTTAATGGCCAAATTATGGGCTTTCCCCATGCGATTTTCATATTGATTTGGAATGTGAAATTAGATTCAATTTTAAATGATATATTTTTTTTCATATACCATTGTTGGATCTTATGATGCTTGCTTATACATAATATTCTTATAATATACAAATAACATCAAGTCCCAATATGGATATGTTTTTTTATTTATTCTGATAAAGTACTTTAAACATTCTTTCAATCACAAGAAATTATTAAGACATACACCAGTTTCCTAGGAAAATTTTATTATAAAACTTTGATAAAAATTCAGTGAATCAACATTCATATTGGCAGGCACATGGAATGTAGCCTGATTTATCATTGATGATACAAACGCCATTCCCGTGTCTCTGCTTAATGCATTGCTGCTGGCAAAATGTAGGATTACAGTCAGGATTGTAAGAGAGATACACAGTGCATTTCTTAGCTTCAACCTTTGTCGTCATCATCTCAACTGCATGATCAAATTTCAATTCAAAGAATTATAACTGTGAAAAGTAATTAAAATTTACATTTTTTTTCATATTGATTACCTGATGCAGAAATGACAAGGATGAACAAAAGGCATGAAACAAACGAAGCTTTTGCCATCTCAGGAATAATTACTAGCAAATATTTCTTAGAGAAAAGTTTTGATTTATTATGATGGATAATATTCAACATTGAGGCATGCGTTTATATAGCTATAAAACGTCATAAAAGGCATGTTAATTTGCATTAATTAAAATATGAGAATGATAATGAACAATCAATTTATAAAATCAGAAAACGGTTTCAAATATTTATTACAAATATATTTATGTGATCCTTTGAAATCTCTTCTTTAAGGAGACAATATCTCATGCCTAATATGTCACTGTTATTCCTTATATCGCTAATTTCAAAATTTCAAATTTCTTTCTTATTCAAAACCTTAAAATTTCAAATTTTCTTTTGTGAATTTCATGATTTCTGTCTTTCTTTTCCTTTAAAAGATTCTTTCCTAGTCTGTTCTCAATTTCTTTATTAATTGCAAAATATTAATTTGCTAATTATGGTTCTTACTAATGGAAATAATATAATTTAAAGTTAAATTGCGTAAGAGCACCCTAATATCTTTCAACATTTCACTTTTGAGCCCATAATTTCACCCTAAAACAAGCGGAAAGCCCATAATTTGGCCAGTAACTTCAACGTCGATATAATTCGTTAATTTGTTGTTGCTACTTGGAATTCATTTAATTATTTTTCAATTTAATAGATAATAAGGTTTCAAATAAATCAAAATACTTATTTCTAGTATGATAAAAAATTTAGTATTTTTTATTTAAATAATTATGATATACTAACTATTTCTATTAAAACAAAACCATTTAACAGCAATTTGTAAAAAGAAGCGTTATCTAAGAAACGTTGTCTATTATCTGACCTTTAACAGCGTTTGCAGAAAGAAACGATGTCTATTATCTGCTTTTTCTCGTTCAAAAATTGTCCACAGTTTTTTATCTTGTTTTGATTGCAAAATATTGAATTTATATCTGATTGTATACCACCACTGATAAACACCAGAATAAGCGATATTCACTGGGCAGCTAGCACCTCCTCGAGTAAAGGCTTCTACAACAGGTTCACCAAAATGAGAATCCCAAATTGCATGAGCAATAGGTCTTACATGTAAAGGGTTTTGTATCCAGATCACTTGGAGAACGTATTTGGTATTTGGATATTATCCGTATTAATGATTTAGTGAATCGTTCAATATGATTGGTCATGATACCTTCTAACTAGAATTGAAATGATCTACTAAATAATCAAAAGAGTAAACGGATCAGAAAGATTCGATTCGTTCAGCGCTTACAGAAAGAAGCGTTGTGTATTATCTGTGTGTCTAATAAACACCGCTTGCAGAAAAAAGCGATGTCTACTATCTGATCTTTAACAGCGCTTGCAGAAAGAAGTAATGTCTACTATCCGACATTTAACAACGCTTGTAGAAAGAAGCGATGTCTATTATTTGTGCCTCTATTTAACAACGCTTATAATTGACAAGCGCTGTCTAACATGTGCTATTAAATGCCTTTTTTGTAGTAGTAAGATCTCTTCCCCCAAATTCTGAACCGTCAACAAACTCGACAACATTAGAAGTTGCAGAAGATGGGGATATTTCTTGATTGGTCTTTCTTATTTAGGCAAGAGGTTGATCATCAAAATCAATGAAATTTGTCTCGTGGAATCGGTGAAGTCCATAACAAGAAAGGAACAAAAAATTGAAAACGATCGAAGGATGATGAGGAAAAGCTTAAGAAATCTAAAGAACACCATCGGTCAAGATTGTAATATGAAGAAGGAAGTCTATGGAGCCAAGGAATTAACTGCAAGGATAGTAAATGCAAGGGTTTTCTCAAACATTGGGGAAATGCGACGAAGAGGAATGCGTTAGAATTTCTTTTCCTTCCCTTTCCCCAAGAACATCAGGACAACTTGCTAATCTCATGATTGTTATTTTCTGCCTTGCAGTTGCAGTATATCCCAAGTACATTGCAGTTGCACATCTGATACAGGAACAGTGATCTTCACGAAGAAGATAAACAAATTAAGAAGGAAAATTGAACAGCAAACAAATTCCACACAAACCCCCCATCGTATGTACAATTACACACTTCAGTATTAAGAAAAGAAGAAATACGGGCAGTCTACGGTTTAATGCACATCGAACTTTCTCAATCGCGCATATACAATCTGCTGGTAAAATCTTCTCGTCCTCGCGAACAACGCCAACGCAACGCAACACCCCACAAGAGCAGCCGACGCCATTATCAGAAAAGATAGCCCGAAGCAACGCTTGCCGACGCAAGTCCCCGTGCCCGACGACTCTACGTCGTATACATAACCCACCACTCCCACGGAGAAGACGTATGAGCCAACGGGGCTGGCAACGGAGATGCTGTTGAATATCGTGCCGAAATGGCTCAACCCGAACAATTCCGAGGTGATGCTGGGCATCAGAGCCCACTGCGAGCCGTAGCACACGCCGACCAGCACCGAGCCGAGGTACAGCGAGCCGGGAAGGCCGGAAGAGATGATCAGGTGGCCTACGCTCATGATCCCCAGTGCGATTGCAACGAACAGCGGCCTCGCCCAGCCTCGGGTGCGGAGCATGTGGTCGGAGACGTAGCCGCTGCCGAACCTGCCCAGAAAATTCCATATGCTCCATAGGGACACCAGGGTGCCCGTGGCCATGCTCGAGTAGCCGAGGGAGCCTCCAATCTGGCTCATGTTGTTCACCGTGGCCAGCCCCGATCCCATTCCGCACGACATTGCAGCAAAGAGCAGCCAGAAGTCGCATGTTCGTACGGCCTGCAGTATGTTCAGGCTCTCAATCTCTTCGACATGGTGCTCGAGCAACGATGGTCCTAGTTTATAACTAAAAGGCAACGATGACTCGTCCGACTGGGCTCGAGCAACGATGGTTAATGGCGAGATGAGAAGAATCATGAGCACTGCAAATGTGGGGATTCTGGCCGATGGTCCGAGTCCAAGGACGTCCTCTGCGATTATAACGAGCATAAGATAGGCGGCGGTGGTTACGGCGATGAGTGAGAGAGCATCCAGGTGCCGCTTGCCGTCGCCTCCGTTTGTGGCACGATGAACTCGCACGAAATGCATGAGCAGCAGGGGGAGGATTGAGGGCAGCAGGGCGAGCATTAAGATGAACGAGCTTTCTTTGCCATTGAAAAACGTCCGATATAATTGAATGAGGATGGCTCCACTCAGTCCCAGAAAGCCCTGAACAACAACAAACATGTCGTTATAGATAGAGCACAGATCGAAGAGTTCAAATATGACCCCTCTTGCAGCAATTATTGGGAATTAAAGCCATGAGACACGACATTGCGTCTGGGTTCTTTCATTCTAAGCGCAGCAAACAACATTTTATGACTGTAGCGTCTCATCGTCTACCATATATTCCAGCAATGATACTGATCAGCGGGGTCCATGCTCCATACCCTGATCAAAATTATGAAGATTCCCGCATCTTCCGCCAATTTATTTGTTAATTAATATATGGCCAATAAAAAGGACATAAATATTTCTATGTCGCTTATGCCGGGCCCCCTCATCATCAAGCTCTTCCTAAAAAGAAAGCTTGAAGCTTATCCTCCCTACTCTATTGGCAAGAATACAAAAACACGCACCTTATTGTGTATTGGTACTAAAATAAACAGAGAGAAAAAACCACACACAAGCAGGCTGCGGTGCACGTGCACAAACGAAAACGGACAAGCAACATGGATGTGTGTCGACATCGTCGGGGTAAAACCGTAAAAGGATAAACCCAGATATTTTGGGGATTATAGGTGAAAAATCACATAAGGCAAAGACGCAATTAAGTGTGTTTGGAGGGGTTTTTTTTGGGGGTCTTTTTGTAAAGTGTGATGAGGAGATGTCAAACATGTAAATATGTTAGGTAATGGAATGAGACATTTGTTCCCATCACCGTATGTGACTGAGACAAAGTGCACCACATAGGACAATCCCCATGTGGACATCCTTTGTTTGTATGATAGAGGTTTGGATCATGGCCGTACAATCTGACGTGTTTTTGGTGAAAAAAGGAGCAATTTTTAAGAGCAAGGCAAAAAATGGAAACGAAGCAGTGAATATGATAAGAATGGATTTGTGTAAAATTCTTAAGGGTCAGCGTTAGATACATTAATGATTGAAAACGGAGGATGGTCCAAAACAACGAACCTTCATGATGCCGATGACGGTCCCACGATGGTCAGGAAAATTCTCGACCGCCGCAACAACGTCGGCCGTGTTGAAGAACGTCTGCGCGTGCGCAGCCAGCAGCATATAAAAGCACATCAGAGCGGCGGGGGGCCGCGGCAGTACCCCGGTCACCGACATCCACATGAGGGAGTAGCCCGCAAAGCACTGGACGGCTCCGGCGGCGAGAACCGCCCGGGGCCCACAGGAGGAGTAGAGGAGGCCGGAGAGCACGCCGACGTTGGCGCCGATGTCTTTGAAGGACGCGACGGAGTCGAGGGTGGACTGGGAGTAGGACTGCGAGGACTTGAGGAGGGGGGAGTAGAGGCCGAAGCAGTAGGAGGAGCCGCTGGTGGACTGGATCCACGCGCTCGCCGCTACGGAGGCCCATTTGGTTTGGGCCCACCGCCGGCGATGGGAGGAGGAGGAGGGTGGTTGTGGCGCTGGCATCGGAGGGTCCGTTTATGTGCGGGGATGATTGATTGAAGATTTGTTAAAGAGTAGCTCTATTGCATACATCTGGAATTGAATGGGACAACACGTGGCAATCCAGCGGCCGCTGGACTCGGTCAGATTCCCCACGCAATAACCTGCATATAGTGTGGCAACTATGGCCTCCATCCACATCAACGGGCCACAAATGAAAGGAGGGCATCAGTCTCTCCAACAACACTTCATAACTTCACTTCATAACTTTGTTTATGGAGTATTTGTGTCTCCAATTACCCTCTATAAAATATCTAAATATGGCGATTTGATACAGTAACGCTTTAAATTTAGAGTGTTGGGAGAGAAACAGAGGGACACTCCAAAACAATATTGGAGGAGATAGATAGAGAGGGAGAGAGTAGAGACATAGTGATAGAGAGTGTTTCGGGGTGTTTTCTCACCATAGATTGATGGTCTGGGGGTCCGGGGGGGTCGTCGCTGTCACGTGAGATGCGTGTGGCCTCCGGAGTCGGTTAGACGTGCGTTCGCCTAAGCGGGAATGCGCGGATCCGTGCATGAATGTGTCGAAGGGTAGCTTCGACAAAGCGACAGCCTCCTGGAACGGTCGGTCGAACGGGCTCGGGTTCAATGGCATTTGGATCCGAGTGATGGAGCGCCGAATGGTGGCTGTGGCGGGTTGACGTCTCCTTTGATATGCATAGACGAGAGAGCTCATCAGGGGGTCGGACATAGGTTCCGACCAAGTCCCTTCCGATGCTTAAGTTAGATGATGACTAAGAAGTACTCGGTGGAATCGAGCTTGGTTCGCGGAGATACCAAGCACGAGTTCTTGAGCTGAGTTGAGGAGGAGAAATGTAAGGTGGAAGAAAGGTCCTAGGAGGTGGAATACTTGAGTCGTGTGTTTTTAGAATTCGGTCCTTTGACGTCCCGTTCTTCGGGCTTCTTATAGGAGTCAGCATGTCAACGCCTTCATGGCATCTCGTCATTTCGCCCTTCGTGCCCGTCCGCTTTGATGGTCCCTTGAAGGGTCATAAAGGCGGACGCGATGGCACTTTGAATAGTGATCAAGGCAGGCGCGATCTGGGAAGCGGTTTTCTCAACCGTGGAAGGTCAGCGGTCTCCCCGACTTTGGTCTTGGGTCGGGGCGACCTGATACGATTGCGGGGCCTTTAGGCCACGGCCCAATTCCATCCTGGGCTGTGGGCTTGGCTTGTTCCGTTTTGGTCCGTTTGGGGAGGTCGTATCTGTAGAGAGATGTATGCCCTCGTGGCTATTTATCTTAATAAACATCTTGTTCAATAAATGAAAGTATTTTTTCTGGTAAAAATAGTGTCTGAGTTATTTATTACTTGGATTAATCCCTTGGATTCAAAGTTCAGGATCAAACATGACCTGAATAAGGAAAACTTAAAACAGGGGAAGTCTTGAATTAAATGAGAAAGGGAAGATATGATATACCTCGACATGGAGTAAGCAATGGCAAGCCAATATCAGACCAGAAGTTCTGATAAAAGCAATAATGTTTTTGCAAATCATGAATGTGCATTAACTTATGCCATATAAAAATACATACATATCTGGTCAAAACGACGAAAGTCTAATTGATTTTATGTACATTTAGCTACTCCTCGAGGACAAATAAATTTTGAAATAAAATTTAATCTGTTGTCATATCATAAGTCTTAATGAGCATGATTATTGTTGTATGGTTTCAAGAGCTCGCATCACACTAGGTCACTTGTTGACTTAATCAATATCATCAGTATTATTCTCTTGTAGTTTTTAATACACTTTTATTTTACTGCGAATGATTTGCTATCTTGAATACCCCGAAAAATAAAATGAGGATGCCATATACTCTCTGAAACTTATACAGTTTCAAAGGATATTCGTCAAAACGAAATCCCTAAATGACTCAAGAAATAAATGAAGCCTGAAGCTTTTGTCCCATAATGATCCGCAAAATAGTCAATGTGAAGATGTAATCCTTCACAGTTTGAACACAGTTCAACTATTACCGGACAAAATTAACTTGAGCATTTTAATGGACTTTTCAAAAGTCCCACATAAATTCAAAAGAGGAATTATTTCTGGAACACCAGAAGTGTCCAGAATCGACCAACTTTGGATCGATATCACCCTGGAGTGATGATGCAAGACATCATCAACCAGACGAACCTGAAGATTCTTCAAAAAGGGTGAAACTTTCATTGTCCTATTCAAAAGGGAAAAATGATAATGAGGTCATCTCCATTCACATGGACATTGACTCTCCCCACTTCCTCAAAGGAATTTAAGATGATATGCTATCATCATTAAAGATAATGAAGACCTTTAGGTCTCTTGAGAGTATTTAAGGGATATAAATAGGCTTCGCCCACTCCCTTAATAGGACTGGTGATGTACCTTTGGTGTACTCATCAATATATCCTCTTAAAAATGGTCATTATCCAACCACATTTTTTTAAAATAAGTGGTAACCTTGGATAAAAATGGGAAAGCATAAATAAGTAGCAATAGAGATTGCGTACACTCAGCTAAACACACCATTAGAACCTTTTTATATATGAGTCTGATCAACTCCATATAAACATTTTCTAAGAATAAGTTTAGAGCACATCTCAAAGATGGTACGTGCGCAACGCTCTGTATGTGTTCCTGAAGCAACACTACATAAACCGTCATGATGCCATAAAGAGAACACATTCATCGGGACTAACCAACTTTGATGAATAAATTTCAAATACTCGTATGAGTAAGGCATTAGTGCACATCTTATAGATTGTGTGTTGATGGAAATAAGGATCCTGGAGATTCTTCAATTCCCTACTTGGTTCAAATCATCTATGAGCCTGAAGCTCAAATTGACCATTTAAAAAGTAAATACATATGATCTGATTATAATCAAACTGACAATTTAAATATTGTCAAAACTTTCACATCCCTGCTACTAAAAATCCAGCTAGGATTAACATACCGAATATAATGGATGCAATCCACCAGTAGCAGAAGTGGATGTCCTTAAAAGATGAGAGGACATACCACTAGGCTCCAAATAGAGAAATCTACTCCTGGAGACCGAAAAAGCAATACCACCACAGGAAAGTGAGCTCAAATCCAGAACCTTATTGCAACTTGGTTGCTAAGGACCCATTCTGGATCTGTCCATTTCTCTACACGTCCCAGAACCTTCACTTCTTCAACGTGTCGTGAAGGAGACACTTCTGGGAGAAATCAAATGATTATAGTACGT
This sequence comes from Scilla litardierei, assembly GCA_030789695.1. Taxonomy (NCBI): domain Eukaryota; kingdom Viridiplantae; phylum Streptophyta; class Magnoliopsida; order Asparagales; family Asparagaceae; genus Scilla; species Scilla litardierei. The sequence goes on from CM061141.1 coordinate 15,481,455, forward strand.
ACAGGGTGAGTTTTGGACAAGAAAGAACACATTTTGTCGACAAATTCACTCATATTTCACTTTGCCAGTTAAAATCAATTCCACAAATCTGCTTTGCCTGAAGCAAAGATAGAGATTTGGCCAAATTATAAATAATGTGGAATTCGGCAAAAGTAAGGTGAGCTGGACTCACTTATGAAATATGGGGTGTTGGACCTGAAGTCCTGGTATCAAAAATGATATCAAATCCTGTGGGATAACTGAGTATTGGAGGAGAATTAAAATAAAATCGTTAGCTATAAGCATTTTAAATTGCTATAGCTTTGGAGGTATAAATCGCTCAAACCAGGAAGTAATCAAGTAAGATGAGCTGAACTCACTTACAAGATGAATCTGATGCATCGACTGGTTTATGTCAAAGCGTAACCCAACGAATGGCGAAAAGAGGGAATTTTTGGTTGATGTTGCTTTTGGATGTGACAACATTACTTATATAAAATCTCCTAAATTGCATGTATAAAATTTTTATTTCCTTTTTCTTGGGACATATATTAAAAATATGATTAAAGGAAAAACAACCTAGACAGAGATCCTTAAAGGACTCATACTAAAAGGTTGTTGTTTGCACATCTTAAAAATAGTATAATTTTTAAGAAAGCAAATTAAAAGAATTAAGATTATTTTATATAACTCAAAATATTATCGGATCTCCTGAAGAGAAATTACCGAAATATTAAAGCCTATCTATCAGATATGATATGATATGAAAGCCCTAGCTAGGCATAACTTCTTGGCTTACAGAATATAATCATCCTGAAGATGAACTATCATCCTGAAGATGACATTAATCATCCTGAAGATGAACTATCATCCCGAAGATGAACTATTATCCTGGAAATGAACTATCATCCTGCAGATGACGTTAATTAATCATCCCGAAGATGAAAACTTCATACAATAACGATTGATGAAGAAACATTAATTTCATTCCCCACCAAATACACCTATTTGGTTGTATGGATATACATTAAAAGACCTCTTTCCGTTAGCTGGAAGAGTGGAAGAATATATATGGTCCAGAAGTACCTTAAGTGTCTTTGCAACACTCTTTTACCTGGCCAACTGCATGCGTCTCTTTTGAGCGTTAGCAGTATAGCTATTAGCCAGGTACAGTGCAGCGCCTCCAGCGCGCCACTGGACCAGAGATATGTAGCTTCTGTGCTATCTCCAAGGGTCGAGGAAAAATCCTCTATGTTAAATGTATTTGCATATGCAGGTTACAGATCATCGCGATGAATGGCATAAAAGAGACGTCCACCTCCTGAAGATCTACACAGAATCCTTCCAAGTCTACATCCTTCTACCATCCCGAGAAGCTCATCACCCAAGGAGCAGTTCAAGAACATACAAAGCCAGGTCATGTATCACCTCGCAGACTATGACGTTTTGAGACGTGGAGCTTCTACCAAGTTCGTTAGCGCTCCTTTAGTTTCAGCTACTGCCTTATATGAGTGAAACTTGTATAGATGAGTGATGCTTGTACTTTACTTTTGCTTTCGGAATGTTGTTGATGAGATGGATGTATAGACACCTAGGAGATAAATGTATAGATATATAGGATATCTGCAAGCCTGAAGCTTGATCAGATAAGGGGGAGTCAACTGTAGAGTTGTACTCTTTTTCCTTGGCTAGTGGTTTTTCCCACAGGGTTTTCCATAGTCAAGGTTTTAATGAGGCAACCACATTGACTCTGGATCCAGAAGTATCCACCACTCGACACATCCCCAAATCAGGGGAAGTTAAGGAGTGTTGTACTCTTTTCCCTCGCTATCGGTTTTTCCCACAGGGTTTTCCATAGCTAAGGGTTTTTAACGGGGCAGTTACCCTTAACTTGGATCTAGAAGTATCCACCCTTTAAGATACTCATTTGTACTAATGAATCATTCAGTATTCATAAGTCGAGTATACCGCGTTGGTTGGATAAGGGGAAGTGTTATGAATAGGACCCATTGGGCCTATTGGGTATCCACCCACATGAGTACCCATTATGAATACTATATAAAGGAAGCTAGGGGTTTCCTAGCCTCAACCTTCTCCAAAACCTGTTTCTAGTTCATAACAATACATGCATTTTCAAGGTACCAACCAGTTTTCTCGTCAATTATTTGGGAAATATATTTATGAGATTTGTTAGCTATCTTTTGTTGGAAAGATTTTGTCCAGGCTTGGAATCGAGATTTTACGCACAAAATCCCATAATTAAACCATGATGGGGAAATTATAATTTTCTGATCAATAAAAAGAGCGATTTATTCATTTCGTTTAATATTTGTGTCTGTTAAATTATTATCGTCGGTTTCCTCCTCCTCGATTTGTCATCGTCGCGTTTTGTATCATGGGTGCGTTGGCCGCGAAAGTGCCAACAGGGACGGGTGGGCCCCACTCCAGCTACCCAATCCCCGGTCCATCGTTCTCCCTCTTTTTACCAAATACCAACGACCCGATCCCATCCTTCTTTCCTTTCTCCTCTCAATTGTTCACCCGCAGGCCGCAAGTAACAGTCATGGCTACAAAGAAACCCTCATCTTTGCCCTCGCCTTCGTCTTCATCGTCGAAGACCGCCGAGCTCGACGCCCCGCTTCATGCAATCGGGTTCGAGATCGGCCTCGTCTCCGCCAAGGAGGTTAACGGCGCGTTGAAGGTCACGCCCACCTGCTGCCAGGTATTTTGACAAGTAAAATATAAAAATAAAAATCAGGTTTTTTGTTTCGGTAATTTTGAGAAGGGTTATTAATAGTGAAATTGTTGTTGATTGATTGATTGACGAACGAGAGAAGCCGTTTGGAGTGCTGCACGGTGGGATATCGGCGCTGATAGCGGAGGCGCTGGCCAGCATCGGGGCCCACGTCGCCTCCGGATTCAGAAGGATCGCCGGGATCCAGCTCAGCATCAACCACCACCGGAGCGCTAAGCTCGGGGACCGCATCTTCGCGCGTGCCACGCCCATCCACGTCGGCAAAACTATTCAGGTACTCCCCGTTCTCCCCTTTCTTTCTTATTGACGACTTTAATTTTAGTTATCAACAAGACAATTGGCTAGTCAATGCTAATTCTAGTATATATTCGTCATACGGTATCATATATCTTTGATATTCGTCGTACGGTATCATATACTCCAAGCCAGAGTCAGATATCCAATGTTTAGAACACTGGTGCTTTATATACCTCTGCCTCCTTTCAAATCTCTCTGGTACTAACTTGGAGGACTACTAATATCACACATTCACAGGTATGGGATGTTCATTTGTGGAAGATGAAACCCGGATCAATGCAGGAGAAAGGCGAGCTGATAGCCTCTTCGAAGGTCACCTGTTTATCGAACATGCCTGTTCCCGAGGATGCCAGAGATGCAGGAGAAACTCTTAGAAAATATGCCAGGTTATGATCAAGCTGGTTCGTTGGGCTTACAACACACAGTATCAATGGCCTTTGCTATTGGCTCATTGTAATTACAAAAGTTCATCTCTTTTGTAGTCCTTTGGTGTGTGAATAGTTCGCCAAGGAACAAACAGTGTGAAGTTCAATTTCGGTTATCTAACTGTTTTTGAGTTGTGCAATGATAAACCATGAAGCGCAGAGATGCCCTAGCGTTGTTTCTTGAGATGGAGATCCGACTGTCAATCTTCCACCCAAAATACCATGAACTTGTACATAGCTCCTGATAATACTGTCGAGATTACAGTCCAGCATCAGACTACTTTTCTTCAGGAATATCAAATGATAAATAACAGCTATATCTATTATCCAATACGATCAAGCAATAGCAAGTTATGACATAATAACACCAAAACATTATCATTCATTAAAAACACACGCATCATAGTTAACATAGATTTCATGCTAGCAGCATCCGAAAACATATAGCAAACAGTAGCATCATTTGTATGAAAAGATATCTGTAAAAATTCGCTCGAAAAACAACCTTGCATGTCAAATACGAGAAATGATCATCTACGTCTTGAACGAGTTCATGTATGTTGGTCAGGCAGGAGCTGAGGGCACCAGAGTTATCTCCACATTGTCATGAACCCCCTGCAATAGCAGCTCGCCATCATACTGAACGACCTTCCTCTTTTTGGCGGCCCTCAGGGTGCCAACCAGCGCTTCAAATATGTTTGCGCACCTATCATCATTGAAAAGCACTCCAAACTTCACCTGTAATATAGGTTGAACAAACTGCATTATTGTAAGACTGGTTAAAATACAATACCCTTTTAACAAAGGCAATACTTGAAAAAAAAAAATTAACGCTAATTTTGATTTTAATAAGTTTTTACTGCAAAAGAAAATAGTGCAACATATGCTTGGATCTCGACAGTCTACACGTAGATTCCCGTAGATAGCATTAGCAGAAGTTAGAAGCATTTGATAAGGTAAAATGCGGGGTGAAATGCATAGTAGAAAATATGGTGAAAATACTAGTGATGATAAATTCTAGGAATTGCGCACATGTGGTGAAATCAACAGGATGTTTGTGACAATATCAGAAGTCATATGTACACATACAACCTAGTAAAATATAATTAAAGCTGCAAAACCTTTAAATGTCAGTTTTGTTGTAAGGTAAACGTCGCCAAAACTGAGGCTCAAGCTATGTAAATCAGGGATGTGGAACTTCATATTTATTCATATGACGTAGATTATTGGCTTACAAATGGTACATGTTTTCTGACATAGACCAACTATTAATGTTTTGATTACTCTAAATGTAATAGGAAGACCATAAGAAATCAAGCTTCTTGGTTTGAAATATTCCCACGATACTTGCATCTTCTTCGAATAATATTAGCCGTGGCCTTTTTGCTGGACGGAGCTAGCATAATGCGGTCAACAGAATGCCTTAACAAAAAGATAAATTAATCTCAAGTTAAAGCATTCCATTCAGCTTTATTGGAATTCATCCACTCCATAAGGAAATCGATCCAATCCATAAGGAAATCGTTATCTACAAACAACATGGCTTGTTGAAAAACATGATATAAAACATCAAAAATATCTCGGTATTAATCTCGGATTTACGAGGATTTTTAGGAGATTTTTTTGAGCCCAAAAATCAAGGTTTATTCAAGCCTAGCACACATATTATTCGGATTAATTCTGAAATTATTGTGCACTGCAGCCCAGCCCACCGAAGGACAACCCACGCGCGCTCAGCTCGTAGGTACGCGAAAGCACGGGTGAGGCCCTCTAGCGCTGGCACAGCCTAGCAGCTCATGGAGAAAAAAGGCCCATCAGGGGAAGCCCCGTAGCACAGCGCGTGCGTGCGCGCACAACAAGCGAAGACAAGGTGGCCATGTGGCTTCATCTTAGTCGTCCTGCCACGATCGGGCAGCTGCGCACGCAGGCACAACGCATGTTTGGATTTCAAATCTGTTTCAAATTCAACCCACCGACCCGCTAGGCTATAAATACGACGTTTGGCTAGTTTTTGACGCAATTCTCGAGCGATTTTCGCGCTTATTTTCCTATAAAGTTTGCGACTATCTGTAAAAAACTGAGGGTAAACTAAGGGCCGTGGGTGGGTTATTTGAGAGCTTTTTTCCATAGCTTTCTTCTCCGATTTCTTAACTGGTTTGGTTATTTCACTTCAACCGAACGTCATACCTTACAATCCAAAGATATTGAAGCATTAATGATCTCTGAAACTGGAGGTACATCAAGTATTGGGTAGAACCAATGTAAATTTTTGGTGTCAGGTGCTTGTTTTCTTTTGTTTTGCGTTAATTTCATAAGATTGTTGTGTTTGCGAGTTTGTAGAAAACGTTTACTTTATTCGTTGTCACAACGGTCTTGGAATTTCGCAAGGCAATTGGTATCCTCCAACATGTGGTATCAGAGCAAGGTTCGTGAACAAGTCTAAGACGATGACGGAGAGTTCTACAAAAGATGGTGCAATAGGAAAAGCAATTGGTTCGAGTTCGTATGCGGGTGGCTCGTATGCGATGGTTGGAGTGCAATACAAAATTGAAAATTTTGATGGCAAGATAGATTTAAAGATATGACAGTACAAGATGAAGGCTATTTTAAGGAATGATCGTGTCCACAGGATGTACGCCACGAAGAATTTACTAGCAGATACTTCAAAAAGGAATAAGATGGAGATGGAGGACTCGGCGATGATAATCATCCAGCTTAGTTTATCGGATGATGTAATTTATCAGGTGTCCGAGGAGACTACGGCCAAGGGATTATGGGAGAAACTCAAAAAGTTGTATCTGAAAAAATCACTCATCAATAAGCTTATCTTGCTGAAAACGTTCTTCTCTTCGCTTTCAAGATGCAAGACGAGACCTCGTTGAAGGATCACTTGGATACCTTCAATGGGCTAGTGATGAAAATGAGGACCATTGGATTGACTATTGAGGCAGAGCACAAGGCGACGTTTATGCTTATGTCATTGCCTGAGCGATACACGACATTCATTAATACTATGGTCTACAGTCGGGATACTATCAGTCTTAAGGATGTAAATGCATGTGTCTACAGTGAGGAGTTAAGAGATCAGATGACATGAGTTGGTTTGAGTGAATGAGTTTCGCCAGCCAGGGCTTACCTGCTTCGAGACGAAGCAATGCAAGAGGCAGCAGCAGCAGGAGGAGATCGAGATCGAGGACGAGAGACACAACGTGTATTATTTACAAAAAACATGAACATTGAAAGAGAGACTGCTCAGAGAGGAGAAACATAAACAAAGAGAATATGTCAAGATTTCGTCAGGTGCAATTATGTAGACGGGAGAGATACGGAGCGAGGAGGCCTTCGATGTGCTTACGAGTTCTTCAAATGTTGTGGATCATGATTCAGTCATGGATTCAGGGACGTCATTCCACATGACGTCAAATAAAGAGTGATTCCATCCCTACCAAAGTAAGGAGGATGGATCAATTTTTATGGGCAACAATGAAGAGTGTAAAGCTATTGGAGTTGGTTCTATGAGAATCAAGATGTTTGAGGTATGATGCGACACTCACAAATGTGTGACATGTTCCAGAGCTTAGAAAGGCTAATTTCGTTAGGGGCATTAGATTCGATGGGTTGCAAAGTTACGATAGAGAAGTAAGCTCTTAAAACATCAAAGGGTTCGATGGTGTTGATGAGGTAAAAAAAGTCAGATACTTATATCTGCTATCTGCTTAAGGGGACAACGATCATATGCGATTCTAGTATCGGGGTTGAGTGTTTGCATGAGACTGATTCGACCAGGCTGTGGCATCTCCGACTTGAACATGTCGTCGAGAAAAGCCTGGAGGCGTTGAGGAAGCGTGGTCTTATCAAATGTGTGAATATTAAGTAGCTGGAGTTTTGCGAGGATTGTGTCTATGGCAAGCAGATGAAGGTTAGTTTCGGTGAGTGGAAGTATGACACAGAGAAATTCTTAAGTATGTTCACACCGATGTTTGGAGTCCCGCACACGTTCACTCTCTAGGTGGAGCTTGTTACTTCATATAGTTCATCGATGATTTCTTCAGGAAAGTGTGTGAAAGTGTGTGTATATGATGAAGGAAAAGTTGGAGACATTCGAAAAATTCAGGGCGTGAAAGATCCTTGTAGAAAGTCAAATGGAAAAAAAGCTAAAGGTGCGAAGCTCCGACAATAGTGGCACGTTTACTTCTATTAAGTTCGAGGAATTCTGTGAGGAACATGGAGTAAAGAGATATTTCATTACACTGGAAGATCCGTAATCAAGTGGACTTGCCGAGCAGATGAATAAGACACTTCCAGAGAAGGTGAGGCATCTCAAATTTACATCGGGTTTGTTAAAGGGATTTTAGGCCGAAGCTATATTGACCACAGCTTTTTTGTTAAACAGAATTCCATCATCAACTATCGGCAAAAAAATTCCAGAGAAAGTTTGCACATGGAAGCTAGTGAATATAGATCATCTTCATGTATTTGAATGTCCAATTTATGTTCATGAGGAAGGTGACAGATTTCACGTCAAGAGAAAGAAATGTGTCTTGTTAGGATACATGGACGGTGTCGAGGGTTATTGACTTTGGAGTCCAGATGAAAAGAAGATCTTGTTTAGTCGACATGTGATATTTGATAAGTCGACGATGCTGTAAGGAAAAGCTTCAGAAAGTATCGAAACAGTTGAAGGCAAGGAGATGTCAAACGAGATGGAGTACTTATTCCAAATCAAAGGATCGGCATAGACGTGGGTAAAAGAGTGGCAGTTGATAGGGAGATTTCACATGAGTTTACTACTGCGGGCAACGACGGTTGTGGAAGTTCTAATCAAGGTGGAGATTCTAGAGCCACTGTGGATGACTCTATTGCTAGTAGAGTGGGACGACACACCATGAATTTGGCTTATGCACTACATGTGTATGCCGACTACTATGGATGATTGTGGATGAATGTGGCTACTGTGGATGACTATGTGAATTTAGGTTATGCATTATGCATATGTAGATCCGACGACAGATATGTTTGCGATGAATGCATTGAGTTTGGACGTAAATTCAGGACGGAGGTGTGCTAGGAAAGGTGTCGACAAATTAGCGCATCTCAAGGAAATTCACAAAAAAGAGAATCCGATGATGGACAGGATGGCTACGCAGTTTGAGCGACGCACAAACTTATTTTCCTTAAAGAGGTGCTAGTGTACCATGAGGCGGCACGGAGTGGCACTACGAGTTTTGCTTTAGATATGGATTCAAGAGATACGATGAAATCGGATATTCACCTTCGGAAGTATTCTTGCCTAAAAAGAAGTGGTTTATTTTTTTTTGAATGTGAAGGATATGAAGTTTTGGCTTGGTTCAGGTTTTATGATGTATTTGTATCTAGGCAGAGTGTTCAAACATGATACAAAACACCAAAAATATTTTGGTATTAATCTCGGATTTATAAGGATTTTTTTAGATATTTTTTGAAGATTCTTTGGAGCCCAAAAATCAAGGTTTTTTCAATCACAACCTATATATATTATTCGGATTAATTCAGGAATTATTGTGCCATGCAGCCCAGCCTACCGAAGAACAACCCACGGGCGCTCGACCTGCAGGCACGCAGATACACAGTCACTCAGCCCGTTAACGCTGCCACGGCTCAGCAGGTTATAGAACATAGAGGCCCAGTGGGGGAAGCCCAATAACGCAACACACACGGTGCGCAGAGCACGCGCAACAAGCAAAGACAAAGGCGGCCATGTGGCTTCATCCTGGCCATCCCACCACGATCGGATGGCTGTGCACGGGGGAGTGTGAATGCGGGCGCAGCACAAGATCGGATTTCGAACCTGTTTTGGATTCAACCTGCAGACCCACTAGGCTATAAAATGGTGTTTGGCTAATTTTGGATGTAATTCTCGAGCAGTTTTCGTGCGGATTTTTTATAAAGTTTGCAGCTACATGTAGAGAAACTGAGGGCCGTGTGTGTTGTTTAGGAGCTTTTCTCCATAGTTTTCTTCTCCGATTTCTTAGCGGGTTTGATTGTTTCCCTTCAACCAAATATCATACCTTGTAATTCAGAGATATTGAAGCATTAGTGATATCTCCAACTATACGTGCATAATGTATTGGATAGAACCCGTATAAACCTTTGGTGTCAGGTGCATGTTTTCTTTTGTTTTGCATTATTTTTATATTAATGCTTTGTTTGCTAGTTTTGTAAAAGAACATCATTTGCTTTGTTCATTGTCATAACGATATTAGAATTCCGCGATGCAATTGGTATCACTCAACAAATGGTATTAGAGCCCAACAAGGCTCATATGCCAAACATTTGAGTTCAGCAAATTCGATTCCTTTTCTTCCATTCAGTTCTATTAAGATCATCTCCTCAGTTAAAACAGTACTATCATATTGGGCTTTAGTTGTCTCCGTCTTGCTTGTTTCGACCTACCTACAGGGCTTTAGTTCTCTGTTTTGATCGTTTAGACCTACCAATTGTGGTTGTTTCTCAACAAACTAAGCTATGACTCCTAACTCGTACACTTAATCATCTTGTTGCACATGCCCAAGACCATATCAAATCAGTTCTTTCTCAATCCTCACTAACGAAATCTCCTCTCTAGTAGTAAATTTTGTCGTTAATAAAATGGTCCTTGTGCTTCTGGACAGCATCCTTTCTCAATCCTCACTAACGAAATCATCCTCTCTAGTAGTAAATTTTGTCGTTAATAAAATGGTCCTTGTGCTTCTGGACAGCATCCGGCACTTGTGACTATGTCTTGCTTGCTTGGCACCTAGGTAGCACGTGTCCATGACACATGCATGATGTGATGGGTCTGACATGTGGCTAGAAAATGGATTGATACCAGCAAAGAGGCACACCAGCTTATTGCTCTAGTATTAAGTGGCAGCATCGATTTGAAAGACTCGCACCGAGCAGCTGTTGTAAGTGTCATTGTTTATCGCATGTTGACCACTCGAAGGTTTTCCAGAATACTTTCGAAGTTTAATTGGCCCTCCATATTATCAACAAAAGAAAAGTCGAACTTGATTATCAATATATATTTACTTGTGTGCTTTATATGCTACTGGAAGCTTGCAATCTCATCTAGTGATAGGTGTGCTTTATACCAGAGAAACCAAAGTAGGATTAATCAGGCTCTCTATGTGCGGCTGGTCATTGTTGATGCATACCTCAATATGTGCGACTCAGGATGTCGGTTGAGATGATTGGCGATAGAAACATTGAGTTTATATTTTTGTTCCTTTAAACTAGAGTATAATAAAGTAAATAGACCAAACAACTCAATTAATATAGTAAATTCCTCCAATTTTTTATTGTATGAGTCATGCATTTAATTAAACAAACATTCATTTTTTTCTTGGTCTTTGGTGAGTTTGCTTCCTCATTGCTAGATTATATGGCTATTGTCTCATAAGAGGGTGGACTAACTGCGGGAAGAGAGGCAGACATAAGGCTTCAATTTGTGGTTATTGACTTGAATGATGTATGGTGTATTTTCTCAATTAGACCATATTTTAAAGGAATAAAAATATAAACTCAGTGTTTCTTCGTAATCGCCTGAATCGGTAGCTTTGGTTGCCCACATTTAACGTAAACGGTGGAAATGGCTGGCCGCACATAGAGAGCCATACCAACCCCCTCTGATTGTTCTGACACAAAGCACAGATGTAATTGGATGAGATTGCAAGATCCCTATTGCATGAAGTGCACAAGTAAATCGATGTCCATATTCGTGTTTGTCATCTCTTTTGTTGAAATCTAATGAGCAAAATTAACAGCAAAAGTACTCCAAGAAACATTCGAGATGTCAACATGCAATAAATCATTGGTACCAACTCTCTCGAATCGATTCCATCCCTTTTTTTACTATAGCGACAACCTGCTGAGTCACTTTGCCAGCGTCTATCCATTTACCAAGAACAAACTCATAGCATGACTTACTAACTGGACACCAATGTGACATGTGTCCATTATACATGCAACATGCTGGTCTGACTTAGCAGCTCGCTATCATACTGGCCAACCTTCCACTTTTGGTACTCCTTAGCATGCCAATCAATGCTTCAAATATGTTTGCACATCAATCATCGTTAAAAAGCACTCTGAACCCGTGTTGCAAAAACCAGAGCAGACTAGACGGTCGGTTCAATCAGAACCGACTACTAAAGTGGTTTGGTTCTACAGTGAACCGTAAAACCGGTCGCTCCAAATATGAACCGCCAACCAACCCAAACCGGGTGATTTTTCACTAATTAACAACTAATTAAGTAATTAACAGATCTTAAAGGACCGTTCAAACTTATTAATGCATAGTCATGGAAATCTCTGCATCAATTTATTGATATTAAAAACAGTTTGGGTTTTGAAAAGGTGAACAGCTGAAGGGCAAAGGTGAACCATGCGTAACAAACCCTCTTTAAATTCTATTATTTACTTTATTATCTTCTCTCAGGTTTATCACTCCAAAAACCAAAACAATAACGATAATTAAGGACAATGACACTCAGTTGCAATTCTCATCTGAATGGGAAAATGTGAAGCCTAGTGTTTACCTGATCAAACCTAAACATATTGTCATAGAATAGAGCATGCATCATTAATCTTCTTGGCTGGGCAAAATATACACATTGATATGCTTGTCCAAATATCCTTGCATCGTTTATTCATTCATAATGTATCTTACATGAAATCAATTAACTATTTCCAAAACAAAAGTTTATTATACTCAGCTAACATATAGAGACATTAGATTAACTACCCAAAAGCTATGTATCTTTGGATACTCGATGAGCTCCTAAACAGTTCGGATGTGTTTTAACATATCCGTATGACTAATTTTTAGAAAACAACCTTCATGTTTCTCTATTTTATTAACTAAACTTAAAAATAACAGAAAATGTTACAGAAAATTACATCAATTTTTCTAACCATAACTCAAATTACTTCCTCTAACATTTTCACAAGTCATAAAAACCACCCTAATCGGTGAATAATATTTCAAAAAACTACATCTATCTTTGTAACAGCTTAGTTGACTTATTTGAAAAAAGTAAAGTTCAAGATAGTTTCTTGTTATTTTCAAAGTTAAGAATTATATTTTAGGAAATCGATGAAATATAAAAGTAGTTTCTAAATATTAGCCTATCAGTATCCAAAATCATTTCAAATTTGAATAAAATATGGAAATAAATTTAGTATCAGTAACCTAAAAAATAGATACAGATATCAGTTAAATACAAAATGGATACGAATAAGTAATAATATTTTCTATAAATATTATGTACTGAATGTAGATGTATTGATCAAATTCATTCAATGCATAACAATTCTATTATATTATTGGTTTGGACTAATTAAGATACAGATATCAGTTAAATAGATACAGATATCAGTTAAATACAAAATGGATACGAATAAATAATCATATTTTCTATAAATATTATGTACTGAATTAATAGGTGTATTGATCAAATACATTCAATGCATAACAATTCTACTATATTATCGGTTTGGACTAATTAAGCGTCAAATATAAATAGATATATAATCATAGATGAAGGTAATCAAGTATAAAAGATTCATAAGTATATTATATTATTGAAATCCATTATCTTTATCTTTATCAGTATTTGGAAAAAAAATCTAATTCATGTACTTGATCAAATAGGAAACTCTGATATCCGTACCTGTATCTAAAAGGATGCAGATGCAAATCCGATTCGGATAATCTAAATATGTTTACATCCATATGACATGATATCATAAACCCACTTGATAGTACCTGGACCATACAATCTAAGAAATAGTGGTTAAAGCTAACATGTAGCAAATGAATGGGGAATATAAAGAAGTTTAAGTTTTTAAATTATATAATAATGATACAATGACTTGCAATAAGTATGGTGAAATGACTACCGAAACTGACATGTCAAGAAATGGTTCTTCTAAATAATGATGTTGATGAGATGAACCTGAGCAAGTCATATCACAATACGATCAATACTTCATATCCCGATTTACTGAGTCGTGCAACTATAAGTTCATGGCCAATTTTGCAGTTTGTTAAGGTTTATGCAAAACAATGAGACACATTAGGAATTTAGCATAGCAATCTCAATATATATCAGCATATCTAACCAAAAGCATGCACTACGCATGGGCATAACCAAGCATGCATTTTAAATGAAATGATATATTCAACACATTCAAAAACATACATATCGATGCATTATCAATAGCCAATAACACCGCCAATGCATATCCACTTTTGTCTAACCCTAATGGAGAAATCATATTCATGCTCATAGAGTCCAAATCCAATATCAACAAGATAAATGAATCTTTTTCAGGATGTATTCAGTATGCTTTATGCATATGATCAAAATACATGCATCAATCACCTTGAAAGATATATGTTTGGCCGCATCATATAGCAAATATTTATAAAAACACATAGATTACAAAACATGCTATCATCGCTTACAAAATATTGTTGATTCCAAGTCCTACATGTAGTCCCAAAGCAATGTATTAACTCTTATCGGTAGCTCACTACAGAAAATATAATTTTCATCAAGATCTTGAAGCTTATTAGTTTCCAATACTTTATGTATAGAATCTAGCCATCAAAGATGTCGAATCCTGACTAAACTGCTCAAATCGTAGTAGAGATAGCTTCTAACAATTTAGGTGTTTTTCTGAAACTCTTATAAATTTACAGGCAAATGGCATTTTGTAAGTTTCTAAACCTTTAGTGGTTTTACTGCAAATTCATAAAATTAGGGGGGTTAATTGCCGGATAACAACTTTCTCGAGACAAAACATCTTGACAGATTATAACACAGCTTGTTCAAATGGACGTTTCAAAGGAATATGATATATCTCAAGTAAGATAGATCGCTTCTCTATTTCCCCTAATTCTCCCTCTCTTTCTTTATCTTATCTCCACTCTTCCTTTTCTTTCTTCTCTTGCTATATTATGGAGAATGAATGAGGTAATGAATAAATGAATAGGCAACAAATGGTCTATATTTATCGGCCAAATTTCACCTACATACTCATAGGGGAAAAAAAGGAAAACACACTTTTTTAACTCATGGTTATTTACTCATGAACACTTATGATACACATGAACACATGATTATTCATAATACATATGGTTATTTATGAAATTACTGTTTCTTGCAGGAGTTAGAAGAACTCATGCATGCATGAAAGAAAAGAAAGCCACATGATTCCAATATTCACATGTTATTTCATTTTCAAGGGGAAATTATTGACCACATGTTTGAAAACAATCACTAGCTTCACTTATATCTCATGTGCACATGTTAAATATCAAATGAGTCCAACACTATTTAACCCTCGATCTGACTGTCACATGATTCCCATATTCAAATCGAATGGTTTCAGAACAATAAAACTTTTTGTAACGAGCCAATCGAGTGTCAAATTCCTCTAAGATTCACCCATATTCTAGGTTTTGGGGTTTGAGAATGTGTACAACAACCACAAATGAACTTTTTATAAAATATTTAAAAACAATAGATTTTATACTGTCAGCATAGAAAATTTCATACAATATCAGCACACATCCATTAACATACATACATACATAAACAAAATCTGGCTCAAGAACCAGCAATTGAACCCAATAAACTTGGACCACCCAATTTGCCGACTCAATGACCAGTTTGGTTTTTACAATGTTGCTAAGAACTTCACCAATAATATAGATAGAACACAATGCATTATTGTAAGACTAGAGAAAAAACAATACCCATTTAACAAGGCAAGGCTTGAACAAAAATTAAACACTAATTTGACTAAATCGATTAAGACAAATAATATAGCAAGCATATGAATATATCTCGACAATCTGCAGGTAGATTTCCATAGCATTGGCATGAATTAGAAGCATTTGAAATAGTGAAATACATGGTGAAATGCATGGCTGAAAAAACATGGTTGATTGTGACAAAAGATAAATTAATCTCAAGTTAAACCATTCACTATTCAACTTTATTGGAGTCGTTCTCTATAAACAATAACAATGCAGCTTATATTCCAAACTTTTGGGTTCAAATCCTTTTCATCCATTTAACCATGTCATCAGTTAAATCAATAAATACTTTATCAGCTTTAATCATCTCTTGTGGTTTGTTTTGACAATCCTATAGGGTTTGATACACACCAAACTACGATCTTATGACTCCTAACTCAGCACACTTATTGGTCTCTGCTAATAGTAAATCATGTCCTTGATAAATCATGTTTTTAATAAAATTTTAACAGTAAATCACGTCTTTAATAAAATGGTCCTCATGTTTCTGGACCGCATTAGCACAAATATGGCACGCATCCATGATATGCGCAAGGTGCAGGTCAGATGCATAGACACCCCCTCAAGGTCATGCTCTACCATCCTTCACCTTAGTTACTGCAGCATATTCTGCCAAACATTTCAAATATACCATTGAACACCCTAAGCATGCTCATGTCATGGTATTAGATTCTTCGAAACAACGCGTCTTAAGCATGAAACTGTCATTGTTACATCTCTGGACATCAGTAAGAAGCGGTCGTCCCATATAATTGTGTTAACTTTGACCTTGCACATTAACTGTCATATTCCTAATGTCATTCTATCTGCTTGTGAACTTTAATGATTATAAGTGTATAGAAAGACTTGAATACCATTGTCATCTGTAACTTCAATGGCTACTTCTATGTGAACTAACTTGATAATACATCAAGGATTTTAGAGCATACACATACTAGTTCGATTACCCAAAAAAATCCTTATTTAATTGCAATATCATTTCTCCGTGTCAATTTTCAAAGAAGCTATGTGTTTTCTTTCCACTATTTATAAATTTGCAACTTACATGCACTCATGTTGTCCAGATATCAAGATCCAATTCATCTAAATGATAGATACTGTGTGTAGATTTTCATATCAGTTATTTCTAAACCAACAAATGCGTTGTGCTATTTTATTCTAAGACATGATTTGTAAAAATTCTCGTCAATGACTTATGCTGAGTCTCTAGACAAAACAGATTGAATTATGGGATAAAGGATACGAATTTTGGTATCGACCCTGTCTATATACAACCATCAACATTAATGATCAGACATTTATACAGTCTTGCATAAACCACGTCATTATCTCATATTCTCCTACGCATTGTCATTTCTTCAACCGCATTATATAAATACTATAATGCTTATCCCACAATGTAATTTTGAACCAAAAATTTTTGGCAACGAAATCACAACCACTTATCCCCGCTTATAAGTTATATGTCAGTTTCAAGGATGTTCTTCGCATTCCAAACAATTTATCTTTTTTATGTCTTTTCGCAACAAAATCATAATACCCTTCTTTCCACATCCAGCGTCTGCTAAATCGCATCACCTCATAAAACCCAAGGGGGAATAATTTCAGACCCCCAAATTATACGATCTAAGATCTGATTTTTTATTTTCAGTCGAGTCCCTCCATACAACATGAAGATAGTTTAAATGAACTAAAACCAATTAGGATAACAAATGGGCAAGGATGCAAAATGAGGTCTTGAAAGTCTAAGATCAATGCAACTGAGATATACAGAAATAATCAAACCTTATAGGAACCATCTTGTTGGCGCTGACCCAATCGCTGAATCTCCTCCTTAAGCCTTCCAACCTCTTCCTCAACGTTCATTGTTTCTTAGTTTCCTCTTTCTCTCTAGTGGGAGTGGAGACCCAAGCAGTCAGATTTTAGTTATGCCCTCTTGAGTTCGTTACCCAACACCAATCTCTCCATCTAGTCTTTCTTGCGGGTCGTTCTTGTATTCAACCCCTCTAAAATCTCCAATATTGCATGCAGTATTCGATTTTTAACCCATTGATCTTTCAAGAAAGAGCACAAGTTTCTTTTAATAGATTTAATATAGAAAAGATGATCAAGTCACAAAAAGTGGAAAGTACAAGCCTCATATGAACTTTGGGGACCCTTCTTTTGGTGTCTTGCACCTAGTCTATTAGATCATGTGCCACCTGATCTACATGAATCCCCTTTTTAATATATACCCCCATTAAATCATTCGACTTAAATTTTTGTATCCGTGGACAACAGTCGCTATAGCGTATGAAATTTCTTGTGCTATCAACATCCAAAACATATCCAAAATTTTTTTTATCTTGTTGTACACTTTCTAAACCTCAAAATCCCAAATATGGGTGAAACCTAAAGGGACTTGACACTGATCAACTCGTTGCTAAAAAGTTCTGTTATTTTGAAATTGCTGAATCTGTAACGATTAGATCGATGGTCAAATAGCTTTCGATTCAGTTGATTTTTGGTAGGATGATCATCCTTGATGTGTAAGCCACATTCAAAAAATATTTATATTGTATATTTGCGTCAGCACGGAGAATTTTCCTACAGTCTCATCACATATGCATCATTCTCTTCTATTCTAACACGCTAGTCTTCCATTCACGTGCTCCCAGCCCATATACATTATTCTCTTATATTTTAACTCATTAATCTTCCAGTTAGGAGATGGTAACATTATAGTAACAGGGAAAATAAGAAATCCTCGTAGAATGACACGTTAAAGTGATTTTTTTATTCAGTGCAAAGCGGTAAAATGCACATGTGCTAGTTTGATTCCGCTACTCCGAGGAAGGAGCATGTAGAGGTGCCGTTGGAGCAATTGCTATGGCATTAAAGTGATTTTAAGGGTGTCATGAAGTAGGAGAAAATAGGCTAAATACCATCGGTCAACCCTACGTTTTAATATCTACCACACATTTTAAAAAGTTTGCTGAAATACCATCCCGCTTAAAAAAGAGACTAAAATACCCTCATTCGTTCCCATACATTAAAACTCAACAAAATTGCAGCGGACGACGGAAACAATTGCAGCGGACGACGTTCTCCCTCCGGCGAGCGAAGCCTAGCACCTCGCACCGCCTCGAACTCCCATTGTCAGCCTCGACACCGCTCATCACCGCCAACCAACAACCCAACGCTGAAAGCACCACCATCTACGTCGACGCCGAACACCGACCACCACGCTTCGCCGTACTCCGACCACCCCACAACTACGGCAACGCCTCGCCGTACTCCGACAAAGCCTTATGAGCCAATTTGCGCCAATTTGCGCCAATATACGCCAATATACGGACTTTGTAAGACGGAATGGCTTACAAATTCCAATTGGAGCAAAAGATGGAACAGTGATATGTAGGGGTGAGCATCGGACAAATCCGATTTTTTGGGCAAAATCCGAATCCGAATCCGAAATAATTCGGATGGGGGGAAACAACCCGTTTTCCGATTCCGAACTATCGGATCCCGATTCATTAAATCGGGTTTACATCCGATTTCAAATTCGGAAAACAACAGAAAATCCGTGAGCCGATTGCGATAATACAAACGGTTCCCAACAGCACACCCCGATTCCGAGTCAGCACAAGGTGCCACGATAGTCAACTTCGATATGCTTCGTTCAAAAAGCGATTATAAAGTACATTGTAGTCTTTGTGTGGCCGATGTGGGATTAAAGGAGGGTGATGACTGATGCGGGAAGTTGGGACTTGGGAAAAAAAGAGCATGGAAGGTTAGTCCCACATCGGTTAGATTGAGGAATATTGGCTTCTTTAAATTGGTTGTTGTGCAACCATCTACCGTAATTAATGATGTTGAAGCACAGCAGACCACCAAATTGTTATCCACTGGGGTCATTTCAAATGACGCTGTGGCCATTAAATGTTGGCTATGGTTCGGAATCGGGTCGTTTCTGCCTATGAAGATAAATTCCGGTTCCGATCCGATTTTAAATCGGATGATTTTTTTGGGTCCGAATCCGAATCCGAATCTAACTTGTCCGAATATTCGGAATCGGATTCAGTTTCGGAACCGGGTTCGGAAACGGAACCGGGTTTTTTGCCCACCCCTAGTGATATGCTATGTTTGGGCATGTGTTTACACTAGAATTCAGCTTCTAGTCTAAATCCCATAAAAGGCCCGGAAAGCCCATAAAAACAACTGAAAAATCTAACAATTACGCTACATGCAAGGCCCAGCAGAGTTTCATTTTGGGTTAAAGAAGAGGCACCTATAGAGATCAATAAAGCGGTTAATCAAATGAAACAGATAAGTCTAACATGACGCATCAGATATGGCCGAACAGTTGGGTGGTCAGCAACAAGCTATAACCACACCAAATCTTTATGTAAAAATGTGCTTACTCTTGTGGTTGAATCACCCGGTTGTCTTGGTCGAGGCCTGAGTTCGACCCCACTACCACTATCACCTTTTAATTTTTGTTATTTTCCAGCTTTTATGGCTCCGATTGATACTGGCTTCTTCGTGTTTGAGGTTAAACGATCATGACTGGTGCATCAGTATTCCACGATTAATGTTTCATGCTTTCCGAAGGATAAGAAAAATGACTTAGAGTACCTACAATCAAAACCAAACTTGTAACATGCATAAGTTATTGCTTATTTCAGGATGATTTTCGTTGCTTTTGTTTTTTAATTGTATATCTGCTTCGCAAGAAAAATTCCTGGATGGATTGTCTTAATGAAGTTCAACCATGACACATCAATAAAAAGTGTCCACTTTTAGGGTGCTTATGTTTGGACATGCGTTTTTAAGCGGGTCGAAAATGCTAATATTTTATGATGATTGGCTTTTTTCAAAAGCCATCCTTCAAATAAAGCATAACGGGAAAACAATCCAAAAATGATAAAAGTTTTTCTTTTTTTACATAGGAAAACAACAAAGCGTGCGTTGGTCGGGTCTCGATCTCACGTCTCACATGAAGAAGAGCAATTGCTCCCAAAAACGTTTTTTTTTGTTGACCCGGACTCCCGCATCGTCTTACTACTGGGACAGACATGCATCAAACCGATGATATTCAAGGCTGATCCACAATCTAACCATCATTCATGACTCGACTCTCCGAAAAGAGGGTAACGTACTTCCAACTCAGCCGAGCCCATCGGGTCACCCGGAAAGTTTTTCTTTTTAACAAAAAAAGAAAATGTAAGAGAAAAAAAGTTATATGTTATAAACGGGCTTTTGGTGGGCCTACCCGTTAGTGGGTATCCACCCATTATGTAACCCTACCACTATAAATACAGGGCTATTGATCTCATAGCCACCACGTTTACAACACGTTATCAGCACGCTCGAAGCTGAGCCGAACCCCTGCCGACGGACGGACGCGACGCGAACGGGCTTCCTTCACCGAACGTCGCTAGATCCGGCGGGTAGGATCTAGAGGTAACTTTCTCCCTAGATCTAAATATTCCATATGCGCATATATAGAGATCCAATTTCTCGGATCAATCGCTCAAAATTCTATCGTTTTTATTGTTAAAAATCAACCTTTTACAATAAAAACGATTTTTTGGAGATCAAAAAACACTTTTTTTACTAAAAATGGATTTATATCCCCAAAACTATCAAACCCTAGGGGATCTTCTCGCCGGAACGCAAATCCCCCCCCCCCAATCTCGCACCAAAACCCCGCCCGCCGCCCGAAGCGGCGGCAACCCCCCCCCCCCCCCCCCCCCCCCGCGGCCCCGCCGCTGCCGGCGGTGGGCCAAACCCGTCGCACGCAGCGGCGGGTGGCCCCGCCGCTGCGACGGCGGGCCAACCCGTCGCCAGTAGCTGCGGGCGGCCCCGCCGCCCGCAGCGGCGGGCCCCCAACCCCCCGGCATCCGCTCGTATCGGGGCCCCCGGTGCGCGCTCATGTCCGGAAACCCTAGCCGCCCGAAGCGGCAATCCGCGCGACCAAAAACCCTAATTAGGGTTTGACCCCGAAAATTTTTCGATTTTCAAAACTTTTTCAGATTTAATTGCGATTTATTTTCGTCACAATCTGGACAAAATTACATGTGATTTTATTCATCGCTTTTTATTCAGATTATATGATTTTTCTAAACGTTTAAAAATTAAGAAGATCCTGCGACCGCTCTGCCGTTAATCAACTAACCTAACGGTGTATGACGTTGCCTAGTGATCCAATAATTTTTAAACGTAAGATTTCATTTTCCATTATAAACTGCCTGTGATGATTAAATTGCCTGTAATGAATAAACTGCCTGTGAATGATTAAATGCCTGCTGCATTTTATCTGCCTGCGATGAATGTCAATATTTACTGTGGTTTTGGATCGGCTAGGGATCACCATTTTATTTTCCCGCATTTTTTTTCTTTTGAGAGAAATATGTAGTGAGGATAATTTTGTAATATTACAAGATCGGCGGACGCCTCAAGAAGATGAAGGACTATTCCAGAAGAATAGGGGCCCCACGGGGGTTCCCGAGTTGTACTTTCATTTCTTTTTGGGACTGTAATGGACTGTAATTAATATGGTGATTAGCCGATCCACGCAGCAAATATCTGTGTCTGATGTGCTTAATTATTTATTTTTCTGCGAAAATATCTAATTATTGCCTATCTTTTTACATGCTAGAGTGATAAATGACCAAAATTGCGAGCGTCGATTTCGACGTTTTGGATTCTTCAGGCAAGAACTACTTAAGCTGGCAGTTGGACATAAAATTTCATCTGCGAGCACAGGGATTGAGCCACGCCATCACTATAGGCGATAAGGTTTCTGATATAGATAAAGCGAAAGCAATTACTATATCAGACGCCGTATCGATCGGACCCTGAAGGCCGAGTACCTCACAGTGGAAGACTCATATGAGTTATGGACCGCCCTCGAGGATAGGTATAAACATCAAAGAGATGTTATACTTCCTCGAGCGCGATATGAATGGGAAAACCTCCGTCTCCAAGACTTTAAGTCTATTGCCGAGTACAACTCGGCACTCTTTAGCATCACCTCACGCCTGAAGTTGTGTGGTGAAAAGGTGACGGATGAGCGCATGTTAGAGAAGACGTATACATCCTTCCACGAGAAGGATGTTATACTAATGCAACAGTATCGTGAACGCAAGTTCACGAAATACTCAGAGCTTCTCGCATGCCTTCTGATGGCAGAGCAGAATTGTGACCTTCTTCTGGCCACCCATAACTCACGCCCTACCGGTACTGCTCCTGCGCCTGAAGCGCATCACAGTTCCTCCCAGAAGAAGAGGAGCAACTTCAAAGGCAACCCCCAGAAGGGCAAAGCAATGAAGAAGCAGGCTAGAGGACCCCCTCCCAGAAGCAACAATGAGGGGAGGAAGAAGAATAAAACGCCACCTGTAGGACTTGTACAAAGCGAGCCAGAAGCAAGCTGAGACAAACCTGGTGGTTCAAGAAGAACTGGCACCAATCAGGTTCATCGCTGATGACTTCTCAAACGATGACCTGCTCGACTGAGGACATTATCCATTTTCTATGCATTGTAGCTTTCCTTTTTGAGAAACTACTTATCTGCTTATTTTTCCTTCTCTAGCATGTTGAAGTACTTTTCAGACATTAAATTGATTATCAGTAGTATATTTTCTGTGTGTGCCTTATACTGCAATATTTTCTTTTAAAATAGATGGACTTTAAATGCCTAGTGGACAGTGCATCTACGCACACGATTCTCCAAGACATCTGCTTTTTTCAAAGCATTAATAAATACGATGACATCGTAAATACAATTTCCGGTCCATCAGGTATCATTGAAGGATCAGGGGAAGCACAATTTATGCTCCCAAACAAAACAAAACAACTTATAAAAGATGCACTTCTCTCCCCTAGCTCGCATAGAAACCTGTTAAGCTTTAAAGATATCCGCTTAAACGGATACCACCTTGAAACGGTGAGCAAACAAAACAGAGAATACCTTGATGTAACGTCTCATAAAAACGGTGCTAAAAACACCATCGAGCGTTTTGAGGGACTCCTGTCGGGTCTCTACCACACAAGGATCAGAGCAATGGAAACAAACACACTAGAGCACCAGAAGTGCCATAATCAACCAGAATTCAAACTCTGGCACGATAGACTAGGACACCCTGGGAGGAATATGATGCGTCGCATCATATCCCAATCCCGTAGAATTGACCCGAAAAGCCTGACGCTACTTCGGAAGGGTGCAAATCATTGTCCCCCTTGTTACAAAGGGAAATTGATTACGAGACCATCCACCCTGAAGGTGGACTCCGAGTCTCCAAGTTTCCTAGAGAGAATACATGGAGACATTTGCGGGCCTATTCACCCCGCAAGTGGACCATTTCGGTACTACATGGTACTGATCGACGCATCTTCAAAATGGTCGTATGTGTGCCTCATGTCCACCCGCAACGTAGCCTTTGCAAAGCTACTTGCACAAATTATAAAATTGCGGGCATATTTCCCAGACAACCAGATCAAGAAATTGCGTCTGGACAATGCTGGGAAATTCACATCACAAGTCTTCCTAGACTACTGCCAAGCAACCGGCATAGAATGTTGTGATTTGATTCTCCGGATTTGGTTTTGGATGATGAGCAAACATAAATAATGTATACTAACTTATTTGTGAGCGCAGTTATGGAGCTCGTCGCCAAAATACTACGAACATCAAAAGCGACGCCTCAAGACTTCTCAATACGCGTGATCATGTGCCTGGAGCTTCGTTGAAGCTCAAGGAGCAATATGGAAGTCAAGAGGGATGAAGATTGAAGCTTTGAAGACGGCTCGTAAGGTTTATTTTATAGTCTTCTAGCTTCATAGATTAGAATGTTAAGCCTTGAGTAGGACTTACTTTATAATCTTCATTTCGCTCATATCTTAGAGCTAGGATATTCATAGAAGACATTAGAAACTTTCCCGAAGCCTATCGCTTCTTCCCTCGGCTTCGAGTGCATGTTAGTTGGTTCAAGAAGAGTCACCAACCGACTAGATGACGATCTAGTCGGTCGGCAACTCTACATGAACCGACTAGTTTGCCTTCTCTATATTCTGCTCTTTCCCTGTCTACAGTTAGTCGGTCAAAGAAGAGTCACCGACCGACTAGATGACGATCTAGTCGGTCAGGAGTCCTTCTCAGACCGACTAGTTGTGTACAGTCATTTTCAGCCCAAGCTACTGTTTCGAGTTAGTCGGTCAAAGAACGTTTACCGACCGACTAGTTGAGAAACTAGTCGGTCAGCATTTGTTCTTAAACCGACTAAGTCATATTGAAGTCAGCCTATTCTATTTCGACGTTAGTCGGTCAAAGAACATTCACCGACCGACTAGTTGTGAAACTAGTCGGTCGGCAAGTCTTCTTAGACCGACTAGTTGTCTTTGCCTGTACTTCGACTTCTTGGCTGTTCAACCGTTAGTCGGTCTACGTTGTATCACCGACCGACTAGTTGATAAACTAGTCGGTCAGTGGTCCTTCCTTGACCGACTAGTCTGGTTCAGAATAGAGCCGTTGGGAGTCTTTCAAACTCGATTTCTCTTGCCCCTTTAAATAGAATCCTGATTCGTTTGAAGAGAGGTTAGAGGTCCTATTTCCAAGCAATTTCAGACCTAAGAGAAGAGCTCTCCCAAGCTATTTCAAAGCTCTCTCTCCCTCACAAGAATCTCTCCCTCAACTCTTTGAGCCATTTCCTCAAGAGAGATTCTCTCCATTGTGAGCCTTCCAAGCCTAGAGCTTGATCCTAGTCACCATACTCCACCCTAGGCTTCCTTTGCTGGTCATCTTCTTGAAGCTAGGGTTTGGTGACATCCTCTTCCTCAAAATCCATCATTGCCCTAATTTGGTAAGTATACTCAAGGCATAGGATTTTGTAAGGTAAGAGTTTATTTCATTTCATTTCATTGAATTGTTGTACACTCTCGGTTGTGAGAGTTTGAGTGATCCCGGGTTGTGGGATTCACCGGAATCGATTGTAGGTCGATTGCACTTGTGGAGTTTCCGCAAGTGGGTTTAGTGAAAATCTTGAGTTAGGGTTGCTAACTCAAGTATCCGGAGGGGATCCGGGTGGTTGGGACGTAGGATCACCGGGAACAAGTCGGGGAGACTTGGGTGGATCCGAACCCAGTAATATTGTTTGTTTGCGTATGTTTTATTTCTTGTTGATAGTTGTTTAATTCCGCATTGTCGTTTGTTCATTGCACAATAATTAGGAATAACTATCTTGATTATTTTAAGTACTATTCACCCCCCCTCTAGTACGTGTGCAGTAGCTACCACAGGTCACTACATAGAAGTTGAACATCATGTAGCTCATGTTCACACCCAGAACGGGTTAGCCGAATCTCTTATAAAGAGACTACAATGGATCGCTCGACCATTGTTGATGCAATGCCAGTTGCCGATTAGTGCATGGGGACATGCCATATTGCACGCTGCATCGCTGATAAGATTACGACCGTCAGGTAGTCAATCTTATTCCCCGATGCAACTTGCATATGAGAACCCGCCCGATATCTCTCGCTTGAGGATATTCGGATGTGCTGTCTATGTCCCCATAGCACCACCGCAGAGAACCAAGATGGGTCATCAACGACGTCTTGGTATCTATATTGGTTTCGACTTACCATCAATCATTAGATACCTCGAACCCCTTACAGGGGACGCCTTTAAAGCATGTCTAGCAGATTGTGAGTTTGACGAAAAGCACTTTCCCGAAACTAGGCATTAACACACAGAAGCCAGAAGCTTCAAAGACCATTACATGTGACACAAAGACTCTTTCCATTTTGATCCGCGTACAAACCAATGTGAAGAAGAGATCCTGAAGATCCTTCAAATCCAAAACACAGTTAACATTTTACCGGACAAATTCACTAACAACCAGAAGATTGTCAGATCACACGTCCCTGCTGCAAATACGCCAGCTAGGATTGACATACCCAAAGATGGATGCAATCCACCTGCAGCAGAAGCGGCCGTACCTCAACAAAAGAGAGGACGACCCCAGGCTCCAAAGATAAGAACCCTCGAAAGAGGAAAAATCCTGGAGCAACAATAACGATACCACCACAGGATGCTGAGCTCAGCCCAGCTACCTCTCCCCTCCTAACAACCCCTGAAGAGGAAAATATAGGAGAAATATCATTAAATTATGTACGTACTGGGGAGGTACTGGACAGAAAAAGCACAATCATCGATGATAACTTTGCGCTCATTATTGCCACTCACGTCACTGAATACGACGATGAAACCGATCCACGCTCTCTAGCAGAATGTAAACGCAGAGAGGATTGGCCAAAGTGGAACGAGGCAATAGGAGTAGAGCTGGACTCACTCTCGAAGCGCAAAGTTTTTGGACATGTAGTCCTAACACCAAAGGGTATTAAACCCGTGGGATACAAGTGGGTATTCGTGAGAAAAAGAAACGAGAAAAATGAGATCGTGCGATACAAAGCGCGCCTTGTTGCACAAGGCTTTTCCCAACGACCAGGAATAGACTATGACGATACCTATTCCCCGGTCATGGACGCGATCACTTTCCGTTTCATTATAGGCCTATCCACAAAGGAAGGTTTGGATATGCAGCTCATGGACGTTGTGACTGCATACCTATATGGAATATAGATAAGGACATCTATATGAAAATCCCAGATGGATACAAACTACCGACAAAAATGACAGAAAGACATCGGGTCGTCTACTATGTCAAACTTCAGAGATCGCTGTATGGTCTAAAACAGTCAGGTAGAATATGGTACAACAGACTCAGTGAATTCCTAGTGCAACAAGGATTCACAACAAATGAAGTATGCCATTGCATCTTTATAAGAGCAAAGGGAACATGATTCGTGATTATTGCCGTCTACGTAGACGACCTGAACACCATCGGATCTCCTGAAGAGATATGTGAGATATCCAAAAGTCTCACACAGACTTTTGAGATGAAGGACCTCGGCAAAACGAAGTTCTACCTAGGCCTACAAATTGAACACTTAAGCGGAGGAATCCTGTTACACCAATCGACATACACAAAGAAAGTGCTGAAAAACTTTCTTATGGACAAATGTCATCCGCTTAGCACACCAATGGTCGTTCGATCATTGGAGGTCGACACAGACCCCTTCCGACCGCTGGAAGAGGGGGAGGAAACACTGGGTCCTGAAGTACCATACTTAAGCGCAATTGGAGCACTCCTATACCCGACAAACTGCACGCGTCCCGATATAGCGTTCGTAGTTAACTTACTAGCTAGATACAGTTCTGCGCCCTCAAAGCGCCACTGGAACGGAGTTAAGCAACTTCTGCGCTACCTCCAAGGGTCTGTGGACATGGGACTATACTTCAAGAAAGGTGTATCCTCCGACTTGGTCGATAATGCAGATGCAGGATACAGGTCCGACCCACATACCGCAAAGTCCCAGACCGGTTTTGTGTTCACATACGGTGGGACGGCCATCTCATGGAGATCCGTGAAGCAGATATCGACAGCAACCTCATCCAACCACTCTGAGCTCATTGCGATCCACGAAGCTAGCAGAGAATGCTTTTGGCTTCGATCAGTCATCAACCACATCCTCAAGACCACCGGCCTGAAGACGGGAGATCTTGGACCTACCACCATGTATGAAGACAATGCTGCATGTATCGCTCAACTACGTGGTGGCTACATCAAAGGTGACAGGACGAAGCACATATCCCCCAAGCTCTTCTGGACGCATGAACAGCAAGTGGACAACCAGATCGACATCCAGCAGATCCAGTCTTGCGACAACCTGGCAAACCTGTTCACTAAAGCTTTGCCTCGCAACACATTTAGAAAACTTGTACTAGGAATTGGGATGAGACAGTTGAGAGATTTACAAGCCTGAAGCTTGTACTTATCAGGGGGAGTTAATGTTGTGCTGTACTCTTTTTCCTTGGATACTGGTTTTTCCCACTGGGTTTTCCATAGCCAAAGTTTTTAACGAGGCAGCCACATCGACTCTGGATCCAGAATTATCCATCTCTGATGTTATCCATCGATCAGGGGAAGTTACAGAGCCTTGTACTCTTTTCCCTTAGCCATTGGTTTTTCCCACTGGGTTTTCCTTGGCAAATGTTTTAATGAGGCAAGTATTCTTAAACTTAAGGATCCAGAAGTATCCATAGACCCATGATCAGATAAGCTATATGAACCCTGAAGCGTTCATCACGGCTTACAACAATGGATGGATAAGAAGAAGTGTTATAAACGGGCTTTTGGTGGGCCTATCCGTTAGTAGGTATCCACCCATTATGTAACCCTACCACTATAAATATAGGGCTATGGATTCCATAGCCATCGCGTTTACAACATTATACTATTACTCAAGTTGTAGAAGCATCCGGCATGTAATCAAAAACATCTTCGGAAATCCCAAAACAAACAACAAGGGCGTCGTCGGTCGGTCCCGCTGCCGTCTCAGCTCCTGCGATGTTGTCGAAGCACTCCATCCGCAGTTGGGAGTGAGTCACTAACAGCGACAGCCACCCATCGATCAACAACAGTAATTACTTGTTCATTTCATCTTCAACTGCAGCAAAAAGAGAGAAGCAAGCAAGAGAGGGGAGATTTTTAGAAAATAAATAAATAAATGGAGAGAGAGTCGTCGACGGCGACGAAATTGGATTTGTGGGGTTATCCGGTGGGGACCGCCTCCGGCGGGTGCATCGCCGCCATCAACTCCTTCTACGAGCAGTTCATCAGCTTCGGCCGCAACCGCAAGATCATCCTCCAGGCTCCAGCTCACGACCCAAGCTGCGTACTTGCTAACGTCCTCGCCGCTTACTTTCTGGGACCCAAAGACCCCGCCAAGGCCTCCGCTTTCCTCGCCGCTGCGGCTTCTTCGCTCGTGGGTTTCATATCCCTTTCTTGGATTTTCTGTGTGGTTTTGATTTTGAATTGGTTTCTGATAAATATTGTTGCTTGTTGTTGATTTCAGGACAATGGGACTGCGTATGAGAGATCGGTTTTCGCAGCTGTTTCGAGCTTGGTGGGGGACTCTAGGGACGAGGAGGCTGCCATCGATCGACACTCGGAGGTGCGTTTCTTTTTCGTAAATAGCTTGATTTTTTTAATAAAAAAATTAGTCTGCAGTTTTTTTGAAAAATCTGTTATTGATTTTCCCATCTTTACTAATTTCTAGCTGAAGTTCTGAATTTGCCATTGTAATACTTTGTTAATTCATGGTGATTGTAACACTTGTTCTCTCTCATCCTCAATGGTCGAAGAGTTTTGTAGCTTATGAGATGGAGGATAGCGCATAGCCTCATACATAAATGGTATTTATGACTTTAGAATTGGAAATATGATGTTATCCTTATACGATAATGGGTGTTAATTTAGCACAAAGGATGTAGAGGTTCCCATAAGGAAGCATAGTGTAGTGGAACATACAAAATTTTAGAAAATATAATATGAAGTTGTGGACACAATTGGGAGGTGGCCAAACTCGTCCACGGAGTGTGGTGTGGACTTTGGTGTTGACATGGTTTGGTGCTTATAGCATGCTGTTATAGACAATGCACAAAGTGGGGGAACATTGTACACTAAGTATAGCGTAGTGTATGAATTTTAAGACCATATGCTTGTCTGTAGAAATTGAAATACTGCCTCTATTTGAATGTTTTTGACGCCAAGGATGACCAAGGTAGCATTATTAGCGGTTTAGGGAGTGCACCCTGATCATTTATCTGTATAGTAGATGTTTTCTTTTTGGTCATGCGATAAGAGCGTGTATGCTGATTTTGTAGAACATGCCTACTCTAATATTTTAACCATTTCATGGGCTGTGAGATACTTATGATACTTTTTCTTGTGTATGTGTATCCAAATCCTAAATTTCGACTATTATGCATCCCGTTACTTTTTAAGATACTTATACCTCAATCACTGGACCATAACTTCCTCCTAAGAATTCCAAATCATTACAAGCTTACATCTATATGTGCACTGGGTGATAAGGATTAACACTTTGGTCTTCATTGAAAGACGATGAAGGGGAAAATAAAAATATCAGTAGTGTGTACTTCAGAGCTTTTGATCAAACTTTCATTCATTATGGTTAGCAGCTCCGTATCAAGGTCATCATCACTATTGTCACTATCATCAATATAGATATTGTCACTATCAATATCATCAATAAAATAACATTTAGACTTGTCATTCAGAAACTTGTTTGGAACATATCTACATAAATTACGTGACTGATTATGTTTTTGTTTGCAACATGACTGTAGTTAGACTGTCTTTTGATGGCATATGCTCACATGATTTCATCTTCATGTAATCTACTGATTGTACAGACCCCACTCTTAGGACAGATTAGCTAACTTTATCTTATAATCATATAGAGCAATGCGAGTATCAGCTATCCAAGGAGGAAATTTCCACCCTGGCTAGCTAAGAAAACTCATCCCCTTATTTTTTTTCGACGATCGGTTCCGTTCATGGTGATCTTCATGTTTTAGAGTCCCAAACTATTAATTTTGAGGTAAATCTTGAGGGCTCTATCGTTCATCTAACCGTTACAAAAAGTTCTATTACAGGAAAACTGTTAAAATTGCGATGAATGGATGACCAATTAAAACTCTTTACATTTATTTGGAGGTTTGTGGTTTTAGAACATGAAGATCAAAATGAACGGTTTGGATTGAAAGTAAAAATTGGGGGGTTTTTTTGGGGGGTTGTGTGGTTTGATGATAGCCAAGAAGGAAATTTCTTCCTTGGTTAGCTGATGCCTATTTTTCTCAATCATATATTTTTTGGTTACATTCTCAATCATATTTGGCTATATAAATTTTGGCCTCCTTGGCTAGCCGATGCCCATTTTTCTCAATCATATATGTCTATATAAATTTTGCATTAAAGAGATGGGATCGCAAGTTTTGTTTAGTAGCATCTTTTCTCTATGGATACCATATGGATAAGATTATATGATTTTTTACATAATACAGTGCAATTGATTAGGAATGTCACATGTGAAAAAGTTTTCTGATTGTCATTGACATTATTGGTTTGAAGTTAATGTAAAACCAACATTATGGTCACAGAATTAGTTGATGATTGTTGACATTGTTCTGTGCTGTTAATTCTGCAGTTGCTGAAGGAGTTTCCTAAAGATTTAGCATCACTAAAAAGGGTGCAGCTCTTTTGTTTCTACCTTGGTCGTCCTGATCTATCTCTGAGTTTTGTTGAACAGGTAGCAATCACTCTATCCACCTCATCTTTCTTACAGTGGAATATAATAAATACTTGTAGAAGATACACTTGTTTGTAAGATCCCTGCATCCTGTCTTGCCACTTCCAAATTTCCAGACTGGCCTGTGTTCTAATATGGTTCCCTTTTGCTTCCCACCCACCAAATTTTTGGTTAATGTAATTTGACTTATTTTTTTCTTTACCATTTTATCTACTGGCTTATTAATTACAGTATTTAAACAATGATGATCATTGATCCTGAAAGGTCTAACACCCTATTATCAATCAGGTGCTGCCACAAAATCCTGATGAGAGTTACATATATGGCATGCTTTCCTTCCCCTTGTTAGAGCTTGGGAGAATGGCTGAAGCTGAGAGGGCCGCAAGGAAAGGATATGAAATCAAGAAATCTGACCTGTGGTCCCAACACTGTGTAAGTTATGTTTCTCAGAGAAGAGGGGAAGACATTGTGTTTATGCTTGAACCATTCATATTATACACATTTTTGTTTGAGTTTCCCACTTGCTAACAATGAGCTATGCGAGCTTGAAGTGCATAACAGTAAGGTAGGTTTTTCCTGCCCATAGCCAACCAGCCATCAAGGTTCTGTTCCGAGGACCATCTCCTGCTAGTCTTTATATTGGAAAGGAATATGTCATGAGTCCATTATGGGTTGATATTCGGCAATGAATTTAGCGTGAACGCCTGGTGTGTTTTAACTTGTCCATAATTTCTGTGTGTTTAGTTTGATTCCTATTTCATTGAGCTACATTTTCTTTGTTTTCATTGACACATATGAACAAGACTCTGTCTAGTTTGCATTAGTAGATGTGAAGGTTCTCAGACATCTCACTGCCACCCTCATTATCTGTATTTACATAGCTTAAAGCTATTGTACTTGCAGCCAAGATACTAAAATGATTTGAATTGACATCAAAATATTTTTTTCCTTCTGATACATGAAGAACATGTTTCTTATGAACAATGTTCATGACTCTTCCGAATTCCTTGACCACATTGGCAAGTTAGACATGATTATCGCGGTAATTTACTCACCTAGAGATGCTTCTTAAGGGCTGCTGTTTATTCTAGTCAAAATGACTAGTGTACAGTGAGTATAACTATGTTATTCTTATCCGGAATCACAATGTGGCCATCTGATTCATCATTATGTGGCTATTCTTGTTCTTATTACCGATGAACACACAGACAAGGGGAGGTATAAGTTCATTATTATATATATGCCTAACCCCCCAGACATAGACAAAGGGATGTATAAGTTCATTGTTATATATGCCTAACCCCCAAGACCCAGAAGCCCCTACCCGGGTTGTGCGCGTGCACGTGTTTGGGTGGGGTGGGGGGTGCTACTGGTTTGGCTTCCTGCCCATTAGGGGGGAGGCCTTGTGTAGGGGCCACCAAAAAAGACATGAAATGAAGCTTTAAATTGTTGATCATAGGATATATGTATAGTCATGGCCACGTGTGACAATGTGATTTAAGCATTGCAACATGTCTGAACGCGGTCATTTCATTTTTCCGTTGATGACTATTGTGCCTTCAGTGACATATTTCTTTTCTTGAAGATGAAGCGTCCATGTGCCATTCATTTTCTTGGTTTGCTCAACTAACATATGCACAATCAACTACTATATGGACTAATTTGGTGACTTAAAAAATTGGATATACTCGCACCTAGAGTTTGAAAATAGTGAGTAAATCCCCACTATCAACTTAGGACGTGAGAAATGACCTTAAATGCAGCCCCTTGACTTAACTTACAAGCATATATCTTGTTATTTGATTGAAAGGCTGTACAATATCTGTTGCTCTCTGGACAGGATGTGCCATGGTAATAATCTATGTTGCTCTTTTTGCAGCTATGCCACGTCCTTCAGTATGAATGCCGTTTCAAGGAGGCAGTCGACTTCATGGAATCATGTTCCTCCACGTGGAGTTCTTGTTCATCTTTCATGTATGTTTTCCATGATATACTTATTCCATGAGTGTCTGTTCATTATTCATGCCTTTCGTCTCTATTATGCCTATTATAGTACGAGTTTATAGACTGACCCCGTTTTCTTGCAAATTATTTTAATGCTATTTCATCTTATTACCAGGTTCACTCACAATTGGTGGCATGTTGCTGTATGTTATTTAGAAGGTCATTCCCCACTTCATAAAGTTCTAGAAATTTATGATCATTGTATCTGGAAAGAATTGCAAAGAAGCGATGCAGAATGCGGAGAGGTATTGCTCTGGATGCTTTGCTACCTAAGTATCATTTTCTTAGCCTTACTTTTCTCATGCATTCAGGTATATGTTAATGCTCTAGGCTTGTTGCTGCGGATAGATGTGCGTGGTAATAAGGGCTGTATTGGGGATCGAATAATGGTGCTTGCAGACATATTTGAGGATGAGGTAAATATAAGAATATTAATGCAAAAAGATGCTGGGTTACTAGAAGAAATGTAACAAAGTTATTGCGTGGTATAACATATAAATAAAATGCACATAGCAATTTCCATTGAGTTCATGGAAATTGTACTGTAAACTGAAATTTCTGGTGCAATTTTTTGTAGTGAACTTTTGAATTTATGAATTCAGAATTCATGATTTCTCTTTTCTACCACTCTGTGATTTCTACGTTGCTTCAGTAGAATTTCTTTCTTCATTTCATTCTTTTAGTTCATGCAGCTATTGTTCTCCTTGCCCCCCCCCAAAAAAAAAAAAAAAAAAAACCCAAAAAAAAAGAAAAAGAAAAAGAAAAAAAGAAAAGAAAAAAGAAACTCCCACAGGGTCAGCTCGGGGGGCTAGTTAGTCGGTTGGTAGGAAAATGCCTAGCTTTATTGGTCACCGATTTATGCTTCAATCAAGGAACTCTCTGAATTCTTTTAGGATGAAACAACAACCAGAGGAAGATCAGAAATGTGTTCTAGATAATTCAATTTAGTAATACCATGTGGCATCATGTGGTAGCATGTAGCATATGTGCATACGAGGCAAAGCCTGATTAAATGGAAAGATCAGATATAGATGAAATAGATGACGAAGGGATAAAAAAGAGAGACATGAAGATGAGTTATCCAAATAGACGTTTTTTACAAAGAAATAATGATATTTCATAAGGAAAAGCTTATGTAAAGTGCACTGCATTCCGGTCATTGCTATGTTGCCAACTTGCTGAAATGCTAAAAATATGGCCAAAGGGGAAGGTGTGCGGGGCTGTTTGAAACCCTTTGAGAAAGAGTGGTAAGGTTGATGAATTGGTCAAAGATGGAAAGAGAAAACCTATCATATGTGGGGTACTACTACCAAAATTTGTTATGTCTGACACTTTTGATTGCACAACACGTGTCTATTAGTGTTGTACAGTTTTAACAATACAAAACCTGAATCCACCTCAAAAATATGTTGATATAAGGTTTTGACAAAGCAACTACCTTTTAGAAGTTAGAACATTTTAAGTCTGTTAGGTGCTTTCAGAAACAGCCAGATGCATATATTTATATGATTAAATTAATGTCTGTGCCAGTAAAAACATGCATGTAAAACCGTGTTCTTGTGTGTAGAATGGGAGGTTGTCGTGCCCATCACACTGTGTCATGTTGGTGTACACCACATATATCCGTGTCCACAGATCATGGGAGAAAATGGTATCAAATTGATAGACCTCTGCGGGTCTATTCCCGCAGGAAGCCACGGGCCCAAGCCCAAGCCGCACTTGCCCCTACCGCTGGCCCATGAAGCTACCCGCACGCGCACAGCCTTCCTCCAAGTAACCCTAATTTTCTATTATAAATATGGGTGCTAGCCGTCGCTTGTAGGTTTATGCTATGATTTTGATATTGGTGTGATTCCATAGGTAGACGAGTGCGGACGTCCTCTTTGGCGTCTTGGGAGGAGAATACACCTATTTTGTATTCACTTATCTAGATTTTGGCTACTATTTCTCTATAAAAATTGCATCTGTTGTTGGATCCTAACAATTTGGTATCAGAGCACGTGACGATCGATCGATGGCGGCTACGACGAGATCACAAGACAAAATTGAGACGTTGGAGGCAAAGTTCACGAGCGAGATTGAGGCTATCAAGAAATCGTTGGCGGGAAACGATGAGTCCATGGCAAATTTAACTACTTCCATCTCCCAATTGGCATCAAATCAAGCAAAGCACGACGATCAATTCACGCAATTGATGGGAGCCCTAAATCAATTGACGACAAACAACAAAGGGGATGTAAACCCTAAATCGATAGAAAAGGCGGCACCTTTAGTCAATGGGAAGGAGAGTTGATATTTTTGGGCCGGAAAACGACTTTGTGGAGGAGAAATTTGTCGAAGATGAGGAAGAGGAGCCGTGGAAGGTCGACTATCGAGAAGAAGTGAGGCGAAAGGCGGCGGAAGCCCAAGGATGAATCGGCGGC
The DNA here is from genome assembly GCA_030789695.1 of Scilla litardierei. Lineage (NCBI taxonomy): Eukaryota > Viridiplantae > Streptophyta > Magnoliopsida > Asparagales > Asparagaceae > Scilla > Scilla litardierei. The sequence goes on from CM061141.1 coordinate 15,517,404, forward strand.
AACACCCAACCCATCCGACAGGCGCGCGAACCAGAGGGGGGCCGCGGCAGCCCCCAGGGACCAGCCGCCCCCGGCGGCGGCCTCCCCTGGGTTCGCCCAGGGGCGGCGAAGCCCCCAGGGGGGCCGACGACCCCCCCGACCCACGGGGGGCCGCTGGGGCCCCCATGACTATCGGGCGGGGCCGGCGGCCCTGCGGACGTGCGCAGACCCCGCACGCGGCTTTCGAGGCTACGGGCGGTGATTTTCAACCTTTTCGCGACGGACAGCCGCCTCGAGAGGTGCCGGCACGCGACTTCGAGGATGAAATGGGGCCCGTGGGATTTCAGGAGCGCCGGACTACGGCGAAGGTTATCGGGACCCTCCCAACCCTTGATTTGACGACGGAAGGTGGCAGCCGCCGCCCCACCACCCGGAGGGACGCACAGTAGGAGCAGGTGGTGGTGACAGAGACTTACAGGGGATGCCAGAGGGCAGGTTGGGAGGCGACGAAGGGGGTGGATACGAGGACCGAGGAGGAGGACCACATGGGGGTTACGAGCGGCGCCAGGAGAGGTATGAGCACTATCACCAGCCTAGACAGGGCGGAGGCCGCGGTGACAGGGGGGATTCAACATGGACCGACTGAGAAAGCTGAAGATGCCGATATTCGATGGAGTGGACCCCGTCTCGTGGGTCTACAGGGCGGAGAGATTTTTTAGAGTCTCTCGCATGATGGAGGAGCATAAGTTGGAGGCTGCGGGCATATGCCTTGATGAAAAGGCCCTGGCGTGGTTTCAGTGGAAGGACGCGAGGCGCCCTTTTCGCTTATGGGAGGAGATCAGGGAACAGATGGTAGAGAGGTTCAGAGACCCCCACGTGGGGAACGTATGGGAGCAGCTGCTTTCTCTCCGACAGGAGGGAACGGTGAGAGACTACTTAGAGCGGTTTGAGGCCCTTTCGGGACAGGTGCACGGTTTGACCGATGAGACGATGGAGAGCACCTTCATGAAAGGGCTGAAGGCCACTATTCGAGGAGCCGTACGCATGCATAAGCCTCAGAGTTTGATGGAGGCCATGGAGTACGCTCAGATGGAAGATGACTACCAGCTGGAGGATAGGAGGGCCCGATGAGGTTGGAGCGGTTCGACAGTTCGTAGTCAGCCAGTGACGGGTGGACAACAGAGAGCCACGACGGGGACTGATTCGGTGGTCAGGGAGAAGACTGCAGAGAAGGCTAGTGCACAGCAGGCTGGGGGCAGTTCAGGCGCATGACGGACGCAGAGATGAGGGAGAAGCGACAGAAGGGCTTAGGTTTTAGATGCAATGAGCGATTCACACCGGGCCACCGGTGCACGGGGCGCAAGCTCCAGGTGCTGCTATTGGAGGACGATGACGACGAGGCTGACGTCGAGGAGGCAGCTGAGGCGGAGGAGGAGCTGGAGGGCCCGCAATTGGACGTGACAGAGGTGTCCCTCAACTCCATTGTAGGGTTCACGCCGAACCATACCATAAAGCTGAGGGGGAGGTCGACGACCATGAGGTGACCGTACTCATTGACAGTGGGGCTACCCACAACTTCATCTCTAGGAGGGTGGTTGCACAGCAGGGGCTCCAGTTGACTGATTGCGGCAGCTTCAGTGTAATGATGTGGACGAAAAAGAAGGAGAGCAGTCGGGGAGTTTACAGGGGACTGGTACTGACCATGCAAGGGATACAGGTGATCGCAGATTTCTTACCTCTAGACCTGGGGAGCACCGACATCATTTTGGGCATGACCTGGCTGCAGACGTTAGGGGAGATGACAGTGAACTGGAAGCTGCTGCGGATGGAGTTTCAGGAGGCAGGAAGAGCAGTGACACTCCAGGGGACCCCAGCCTATGCAGAGTTTTGGTCTCTTTGAAGACCATGGTGAGGACCATCTAGACTGAGGGAGGAGGATATTTAGTAGAGCTGTACGCGTTGACAAGTGAGGGAGGCGCAGAGGCCAGTGCAGAGCAGCCTATTTCAGGAGAGATGCAGCAGATGATGGAGCAGTTTGAGGAGATCTTCAAGGAGCCTCGGGGTCTCCCACCACCGAGGGACCATGAGCACGCCATAGTACTGCGAGAGGGCGTGTCCCCCATTAGCGTGCGGCCCTACCGTTATCCCTATCATCAGAAGGATGAGATAGAGAGAATGGTGTCAGAGATGGTGCAGGCGGGAGTTATTCAGCCGAGTGTGAGCCTATTCTCTAGCCCCGTGCTCCTGGTGAAGAAGAAGGATGGGAGCTGGCGCTTCTGTAAGGACTACCGAGCCTTGAACAAAGAGACAATGCCAGATAAGTTTTCCATACCGGTGATAGACGAGCTCCTGGATGAGTTACATGGGTCAGCCTGGTTCAGCAAGATAGATCTCAAGTCAGGCTACCATCAGATCGGATGCGACAGGAGGATGTGCCCAAGACAGCGTTCAGGACGTATGAGGGCCACTACGAGTTTTTCGTCATGCCTTTTGGCTTGACGAACGTACCGGCCACCTTTCAGTCTCTTATGAATAAGGTATTCCGTCCGTACCTGAGGCGATTCGTACTCGTTTTCTTTGACGATATACTAGTGTACAGTCGCACCCTGGAGGAGCACTTGGACAATCTGCAGGTGGTGTTTATGGAGTTGCAATACTACCAGCTGATGGCGAACAAGAAGAGGTGCCTATTTGGTCAGCCACATGTGGAGTACCTGGGACATGTGGTGTCCGCAGATTGGGTGGCAGCAGACAATGGGAAGATTGCGGCGATGCTGGACTGACCGCGTCCTACCACTCTCAGGGGGCTGCGGGGGTTCCTAGGGCTGACAGGATACTACCGCAGGTTTGTGGAGGGATATGAGATCATCACCTGGCAGTTGACCGAGTTATTAAAGAAGGACCAGTTCCATTGGGGGGAGGAGGTGACGACAGCTTTTGAGGCTCTAAAGAAGGCCATGACTATAGTGCCAGTTTTGGCACTACCAGACTTTTTCAGACCCTTTGTGGTGGATGCGGATGCTTCAGGGCATGGGCTGGGCGTCGTACTGATGCAGGAGCAGCGGCCCATTGCCTACTTCAGCCAGGTGTTGATAGCTAGAGGCCGACTGCGGTTGGTTTACGAGAGGGAGCTGATGGCCATAGTTTTGGCTATTCAGAAGTGGCGGCCGTACTTGATGGGGCGGAGTTTCCTTGTACGTATCGATCAGCGGAGCTTGAAGTATCTATTAGAGCAGCAGATGATATCAGAGGAGCATCAGAAGTGGCTGCAGAAGCTGATGGGGTACATGTTTGAGATTGAGTATCGTTCGGGTCTGGAGAACAAGTCGGCTGATGCGTTATCCCAGCGAGAGGAGGAGGCGGAGCTGGCGGCACTAGCAGTGTCCGTCCTTGAGTACTGGGGCCCACTACAGCAGGAGGTGGACCAGGACTTGGAGTTAGCAGGTATACGAGAGGCTCTCCTACATGGGTCGATTGAGTTTCCGGGGTATTCTCTTTAGGATGGGCGTCTGCTATACTGGGGGAGACTTGTGCTATCGAGGACATCTGCATATCTACCGGCCATACTCCAGGAGTTTCACGGCAGTGCCATTGGAGGACATTCTGGGGTCCTTAAGACCTACCAGCGGCTTGCGAGGGAGATCTGGAAGGAAATGAAGGAGGTGGCGAGGATGGTGGCACAATGTGACGTGTGTCAGCTCACAAGTACTAGGCGATGTCTCCAGGGGGACTACTACAGCCGCTATCCTTACCAGACCGAGTATGGGAGGATCTCTCCATGGACTTCATAGATGGGTTGCCGAAGTCGGGTGGATACACTGTCATTTTTGTAATGGTCGACCTCCTCAGCAAATATGCGCACTTTGTTCTGCTTTGGCATCCTTACAGCGCAGTATCGATGGCAGAGGTCTTCGTGAGGGAGGTCATTTATCTGCATGGACCTCCAAAGTCCATAGTCTCGGACCGAGATAAGGTGTTCTAGAGCAGATTCTGGCAGGAGCTTTTAAGGCTGTAGGAGACGGCATTGAAGCGGAGCACGGCCTACCATTCTCAGACCGATAGTCAGACGGAGGTGGTGAACAAGAGTGTGGAGACTTATCTGCGGTGCTTCATCTCAGAGAATCCTAAGAAGTGGACGCGTTGGCTAGCATGGGCAGAATACTGGTATAACACTTCATATCATACGACAGTGCAGACGACACCCTTCAGGATTCTGTATGGCAGAGACCACTGCACTTACTACATTATGGGCAGGAGAGGACCCCTGTGTCGGATGTGGAGCAGTACCTAGTGATTCGGAGTGAATATTGCATATTTAACCCCCTTATTAGTCCTATTTTGTGCCCATATGATGCTTAATTTATCTCTAATACATTCGTAATTTTCTCATCATCATTTATTAGAGAAATTACTCTATTTGTGCACAAAACGTGAATTTGATTGTGTATTTCTGCATTTTTATATTTTTCCTAGCATCGTCTCGATCTCACGATTCCAACGACTATTTATTTGTATTTTTCTGAGATCTGTGCTAATTTCTATGAATTTTTGAATGCAGAATACCATTTATTGGAAAATAATTAATTGCGCACGAATCTTGGCGCGCCACGTGGCCGCATCTCAGCGCTCCCCTCCAAATCTAACGGCCCGTGATTTTCGTCGCACGAAATTTCCTCGACCGTTGGATTGAGATCCAACGGCCCGACGTCGATCAAAACGCAGCAGCGGGCAGCATCCTAGAGCGCGACGTGGCCGATAGCGGAGCGTCCGATGCCGATCAGACGGCCAATATCGACTCCAGACAGACGGCGACGCGGCTTCTTAACGACCGTCAGATCATGATCCAACGGTGTAGCTCCAAGCGGGGATCAGCGATTGAAAGCGGGGGTCGATTTGAACCGCACGATCTCGATCGGACGGCCAGGATCGACTCTGATTCGAATTCGAATTCGAATTCGCTGCGGCGACGTGGCACATTGTGAGGCGTGCGATCCAGATCGAAAGGTGGAGATTAAACCCCGAGCTGAACTCGAAATCGAAGGCGGATCGGGCGTGCGCGAATGTTGAAGCACACGTGGCTCGTCCACGTTCGATCCCGCATGAAATCAACGGCCGAGATCGATGGCGGCTGGCGGGTGCGGGTTTAATTGATATTGGGTGCGAATTTGAACCCGATAAGCTATTAAACCCGCAATGAGTTATATTTAAGCGTATTTTAGGGTTTTTGGGGGTATGCTGGCGTATTTTGGGACTTTTGGAGCGGCTACTGTTCGTATTTCTCCAAGGAAAAATTCTGAAAAATTCCAGAGGCTATTCTTCCTATTCTAAAGGAGTTTTGGGCTTTAAAGTGGGGATTTGGTGATAAATTCTTGAACTTATACCCCGTATTTGGTGTATTTTATCGTATTTTGGCTATTATAACGATGTATTTGGCTATGAAATCTGATTTTCTTTGCACCATGCGTGGCTAATCTCCTTGTGCTATGGTTGTGATGTAATTAGGAGTATTTATTTGATGAATTTCATGTCTTTAGCCCTATTTTCATGTCAAAATCACTCGTAACATTGATTTCTACAACGTATTTGTTGGGTATTTGCTTATTGTCGATATTATTTACATCCCGTATGGCTAGGCCCTGACAAGGCTAGCCAATTCATGTTCACTAATCTGAACTTATTGTTGCATTTATCGTTTAATGAAATCAATGTTGCTAGTGATGCGTATACGGCCACTTTGACTAGTTTTCATCGTTTCATCTTCCGACGTCTTCGTGCCCTGACCGGACGAAGCGTTGAGCTATATAAAAGACATGATATTTCAGCGATTATTAACTCCTAATGAACTCACAACCGTAGCACATCCACTTCATTCGTGTTGGTGTTGACGTAGTTAGGGTGTCGTAATTATTGGTTTCTATATCTTTTCGCCCTATCTTAATTGTATATCCTTTGGCACATTTTTATATACTTGATCGCCATATTTTCCGACGTTCTCGTGCCCTGACCGGACGAAACGTTGAGTTATAGAAAAGGTATTGATATTCATTGATTGCACACACCCTAACGAAATCAAACCCAACACATACTCCCCATACTTGTATCCCTTCCAAAGTCACCGTAAATATCGTAGGATTTTCATTTCTTATTCCATACTCTTGATCCTATATCTTCGTGTTTGATAGGTGGTTGGCTAACATCGTATTATTACTCTTTTCAGATTGACATTCGTAGTTTTGCAGGTCAGTTGTCCCGCGGATTCGATACCTGGACTCACCAGGATATTACTTGCACGATCTCCTGCGCTTGGGAGTAGTTCTCACAACATTTGAGACGAGGCACCTAGCGGAGAGAGACCGGATTCTGGAGGAGCTGAAGCTCCATTTGGTGAGAGCACAACAGGTGATGAAGGCTAGGGCAGATTTACACAGTCATTACGTACAGTTTGAGGTAGGGGACATGGTGTATCTGAAGCTGCGACCATACATGCAGAGATTAGTGGCTCACAGGGGAATGAGAAGCTGGCACCGTGTTATTTTGGACCTTTCGAGGTCGAGGCGACAGTTGGGCCGGTGGCCTGCATGTTGAGCTTGCCCCCAAGTCGACCATTCACCCCGTCTTCCATGTTTCGCAGTTGCGCCAGGCCATTGGCGACCACACACCTTTTTCTTCCCTGCCAGAGACTCTTACTGCCGATATGGAGGTGAGACTGGAGCCCGAGGTGTTGAAAGGGGTTCGGAGGAGCGACATGTGTTGCTGCAATGGAAGAGCTTGTCAGAGCATGATAGCACATGGGAGGACATGGATGAGATGATGACGCGGTTTTCAGACTTCCACCTTGAGGACAAGGTTGCTCTTTGGGGAGGGAGTATTGATAGACCTCTGCGGGTCTATTCCCGCAGGAAGCCACGGGCCCAAGCCCAAGCCGCACTTGCCTCTACCGCCGGCCCATGAAGCTACCCATGCGCGCACGGCCTTCCTTCAAGTAACCCTAATTTTCTATTATAAATATGGGGGCTAGCTGCCGCTTGTAGGTTTATGCTATGATTTTGATATTGGTGTGATTCCATAGGTAGACGAGTGCGGACGTCCTCTTTGACGTCTTGGGAGGAGAATACACCTATTTTGTATTCACTTATCTAGATTTTGGCTACTATTTCTCTATAAAAATTGCATCTTTTGTTGGATGATTCCCAACACAAATACAGAGAGTTAAACAAAGGGACGTTTTAGTTGAACTTATTGTGTTTCAGGTATTAATTGAAACAAGCTGATTTTTCCAGCACTTGTACTTGTTAGTGTCCTAAATAGCAATGGTAGACTCATAGCAGCTTGAAAAATAAAATAGTGGTTAGCAGATAACGGAGATATTAGTCAATATTGAGGTGTCATGTCTGACAATAAAACTACATGTCTATATATATGTCATATACACGTCTAACTATTTATAAAGCATCTGAACTCACATAAAGCAATTTCAGAGTATACTTACCTCGTAAGTTACGTTAAACTATGAATTTCAAAAGAGAAAGGAAAGGGAAACCTCTTGGGAAATGGAATTTTTGAAGATGGTTGCATCCAGACTTCAAGTGAAATAAATTATCATCCATATACACTTAGTCACTGGCATTTGAAGCCAAAAAAAACTTAGATATCTTCAGATAACCACAAAGAAAAATCTGACTTTTCTTGAAATTCCAAAATTCTAACACGCATAAAATCGATTCAAAGAATAGCCAATAATATCTAAACTAGTCTTGAACAACTTGAATTTTCAATTTGTATGCAAATTGCAACAAGAAAACAAAAAAAATTGGTCATCGAAGATCTAATTTTTCATAGAAAACATGAGAACATAGAGAAGATAGAGCTTGCCCCTGGTGGGGGATGCCCATCGGTGACAGACGGAGGCAACGTGGAGTAGAATGCAAACAGATTTGGATTATTCGAATTGGATCTGCGTCCATATCCTTTCAATTGCAGATGATGATATCAAAATTTTCTATCCGTCCAGATAATGATACAGTTTTGGATATTAAAATTAGATCGTTTGCATAAGGATACGAATACCTGATAGACCAACAATGAACTATAATCATAACACATTTGTACTTGATCATAATCATCAATGATCATATATATATATTTATTTAATGCTTAGTTAGCCTAAAACCAATAACACAATAGAGTTATGTTTTGTATCCCTTTTGTCCATGGGTCTGCATCTAATATGTATCATTTGAATCAAACATGGTTGTTTGTGCATATTCGATCTATATCCAATCCATATCAGTATTCATTTTCTACACATAGATACTAAATTTTCTTTCCACATATTATTCATATATGCATATCTATTTGATTAATAATTTTACTTACAGATATGATAACATACATATCCGAAATGTATCTTAGAACCATTTACATCCTTAGCAGGAAGGCATTAGATACTTATTGAGTTTGTTGCTTCATGTACTGAATCTAATGATAATTGTTGTCATTCATTATCTTAGTTCTTCAAATGGCTTGCTAGATTCATGAACTAAGGATGCTTGGGCTAAGAAGAAAGTTGACAATGGTGTTAAGGGCGGCGATGGGATCAGCTCAAACATGTGAGTTGGGGTGTCCATCGGGCCGGCCCGGGCCCGGGCCCGGGCCCGGGCCCGGGCGAGCCTTGATCGGGCCACGGGCCGGGCCGGTTGACCGAAAGGACTGGATCGGGCCATGCCCGGAGGTTGGTTGGGGGTCGGAAGCCCGGACCAGCCCCGGACCGGACCAGCCGATTTTTTAATAAAAATAAAAATTGAAAAAAAAACAAAAAATGTTAATAAGCCCTTAAAAATTCTAAAAAATTCTAAAAACATGTAAAAATTATAAACTTAATATATGTCATATATTATATAGTATTAGAAAGTTTAAAGATAGATACTTTTATAAAAACAGTAATTTATTAATAGATAGTATTTTGCAAGTAGATTAAAAAATTGTAAGTAGATAAATAAAGAAGTGAACACATGCCAAAATAATATTTAAAAATTGTAAGTAGATAAATAAAGAAGTGAACATATGCCGAAATTCTCGAAGGTCCCTGGTTGAACCTTTAAATTTTATCAATTAAAATCTTTTTAGGGGGAGACGTAAGTCGACCAGCCTTACCCCTCATACAATGGCCAAAACAAAAAACTAATACAAATAAGAAAATAATAATACATCACTCATCTTGTGTCTCTTCTTCGGAATCTTCGAAAAGGTCCTTGTTCTGCGAGCGGTTTTCAGCATAGAACCAATCATTCGCACAAACCGCAGCTTCAACTATGTCATCCTGCAGTCGTGATCTCTTGTTGCTCAGAACGCGACCACCTGCACTAAAAGCAGACTCCGAAGCAACGGTAGATATAGATACATCTAACAAATCACATGCTATGATGGAAAGAATGGGATAAACAGATTCTTATCATTTCCACCAGGCAAGATGATCAAAATGCTCATCATCCATTTCTGCCTGAGAAAAGGGAAATAGATTTGCTAAATATTTAGATAGTTCACTAGAAAAACTATCTGACTCTACTGTTGTTTGTTTCTTCTTCCCTAACATCTGTCGGATCCTACTAGAAGTAGTAGCATGCACAGAAGAATTATGTGAAACACTACCAAATCTAGCCTCATAAGAAGCAAACATGGTTCTTAAGCTATGTTTAACAGCAACTACCTGTTCAGCTTGGGGAAATCCCATGTTTTCAGAATACATTTCTAATAGACTTATTGCGACATCCTCCTTATAACGAGGATTAAAAACTTTAGCTAAGTAGTAAAGAAGAGGACCATGATGTCAGCACTTAGCTAGTTTTACAGACATGTCTTGTATCATATACATTATTGCAATGTTAGGTTGTGTATTGTCTTTATGCTTAGATATGCGATCAGAAATAAAAACTAATTGTTCTAATTCTAAAACAAATGTTGGGTAATAAACCCCAGATAGTTTATTTGTAGCAGTAAAAATACTTCAAAAAAATCTTGCAGATGATCTACAGTTAACCACTCTATTTCAGTAATGGCATAAGTAGGGTCATGTGAAAGATATGTAAGAGCATAATCTGTAAGTTGCTCTCTATTCTTAATCATAGCTCGCAACATTATGTAAGTTGAATTCCACATATGTACAACATCAAATTTAAATGCAAGGTATGGTCTCTGGCTAGTACGACACAGTTGTTTATACTGAAGTCGCCTAGTGCCAGAAGTATGTATGTACAACATGCGATTTCTAATTTTATCTAAATAAACTGTACAAGTTTTAAGTCCATCGTAAACTATCAAGTTTAAGACGTGACATGCATATCTTTGATGGAACGACCCCTCTATATCGGGGGTCAAATTTCTTTCTAAGCAGCTAATTGCACTATTGTGTTATTGGATGCATTATTAAAACGTAACTGAAAAAATCTTTTTTGAAATATTAAAATCATGAATTACAGACATTATTACATTAGAAATTACACCCCAGTATGTGAATGCTCTAACATTCTAAATCCTATAATCATCTTATTTAGCATGTAAGCATTATCTACAAAATGCGATGTAACACATAAATATGAAGCACATCATTTTATTGTCCAAATATCAGAAGTTAAAGCTATTCTAGATTTTACAATAGTAAAAGTATCAATCAAGTTAGCTTTTCCAGCTTGAAAAGCTGACAAAGCATCTCTTCGAAGAGTGTTTCTAAGCACTCTTCTAAAGGCAGGGTTAAGGGTCGCTTGATTAAATCTGTCCAATTCGGGGCTTTCCCCATAACTAAATGGCAATTCTCGGCATAAAACCAATCTTGTCATCTCTTTTCTCATAGTCTCAGCAGTGTATGAGAAATTAGATAGAGGAAAAAGATCCAGATAAATTTAATATTGTCTGTTTAAGGTCTTTTTTTTACATGAGATGCATATTGTCTCTTTAGGTGTGGTATGCCATCAGAAGGTTTGCAAGTAAAATTAGTTCTATATATTTTGCAAACTGCCCGCGGGCCTTTGACAAACTGCCCGCGGGTCTTTGCCAGCGACAGTTGCAACCGTAAAGTTATCCCAAACTGCAGATTTTTGTGATCCGGATTGGGATTGTTGTGTAGCTGGAACATCATGAATAATATGTTGTGCATGTGTGAAGCATGTACAGAAGTTGTCTGTGCAGAAGTAGTACAAGTAGATATAGCATTCGGGTACTCATACGTTTTTGTTTGTGAATAATCAATATCAAAATTTGGTGTTTCTATCAGGTTATCATGCATCGTATTAAAGTTATCCTGCTCCTCAGTGTTGTCAAGGTGGAAGGTAAACGTCCTATGGTCTGGTGCAGACATTATGCTAAAAATATAGGAACCTGATTTGCCGGGTTACGAGTAGTGTAGAGAGCAGATGATCTTAATAACGGAGGGAGCTGAGATGATCTTGATAGCGGAGGAAGTAGGGAGCTGAGATGATCTTGATAGCGGAGAGAGCATTGAGCTTGACGAAGAGATGAGTGTGAGCTTGACAGAGATTTAGCGGGAAGTTGACGAAATGAGCCTTGAGCTTGATTGCTTGAACGTATGAGAGAGTATGAGAGAGTTTGATAGTTTGAGAATTGTGAGAGGGGTTGGTTGAAATTTATAGGGATTTTTCGGGTGTAAAATGACCAAAATGCCCCTCCCAGATGGCCGTTTATGACCGTTTGAGGGGGTTTTTGGGTCAAAAGACCAAAAAAATTACCAAACCCCCCTTCCTTGGCTGCCAAAAGCAGGAAAAAATAGAAAAAAAGGCAACGGTCATAAGACTGTTGCCTGCTGCAGCGCAGGCTGCAGCTGCAGGGGCCGGGCCGACCCGCTGCGCCCTGGCCCCGGGCCGGGGGGAGAAGCCCGGCCCTGCGCTCAAGCCAGGCCAGGCTTCCGGCCCAGTCAACGCCCCGGGCCCGGGCCGGGCCGTTGACCGGACTGGGCCCCGTGCCAGCGAGCATTTTGGCTACCTTGACATGTGAGGGAGATGCATTGAGCTTAAAGCCGCAACGCAAGAGATAAAGCGGATCGGGCCTTAATTGCCTTGAGATTAATAAGTTAATGAGTTGGCTCGAATCAGTTGATATGTTGAGTTGGGTTTCTAAAGTTAAAAAATCAAATATCAGTCGCCGTGGCCGTGGCCGATATTACGGCGATATGAACCTTAAAACGCTATTTACTTTAAAATGCTTTGAAATGACTCAAAGCATAGCATTTTGGGTCAGAAGCTGCTATATCAGCTGTTATTTCATATATACAGTGCTATTCAGAACACTCTTCGTGCATAATAATTAAAGGTAATTCCAATTTCAAAATGTATTATCTTTCTTTTTCTTCCTAATCCTTTCTTAGTCTAGAGAATTTTGGAGGACTAATTGTACTAGTTAAACATCATACACAATGATGGATCTTTTCCTCGCTGCAGACCATCCTAATTGAATTTATAGTGAGTTCCTTTCCTGCTCAAACTTTTGCAGTCCTGGAAATTGGAACCAATGTAGATCAGGTTGACAAGTGGTAGTAAAATTATTTTCAAATAAAATTTCAATAAAGCCATGTGCTTCATGTAGCTTACGTGAGCTTTATGGGAAAAGATTTAGAAGATGACGGTGATAGGAACAATGATGATTTTACAGCTTTTGGTGGAGAACTACATAATACAACTACTTTATGGTTTAGTCAGTATGTTTATAATTTATATCTTTGACGAGAAGTTTGATCCCAACTTCCAAGCCTTTATGGCCTCGAGTATATCCTTTTTTACTAGTGTTTAATCGGCGCACTTTGGATGAGAGGGTCATCTAACCCTTTTATAAACTAGGAAGCACTGTATTAACTATTGGATATTGGGATTCTATTGGATGTGGGTTTTTCATACGAAAATCGGCTACCAGGAGATATATCAGTGATGTGTCAATAATATCAGGATACATATGTCGGACATCACACACACACACATAGGTTGGCTAGGATCATTCGGATGGTTCAAACATGCGGATCCATTCAAGTCAAATTTAAAATTAGACAACCTAAATAGGAAATCTGTTTCATTGGATGTGAACTAATATGTCTAAACTACCTCCAAACAAAATTTCAACTAATTTGGACATGTTTTGCCCGTACATCAAGTGGTTGCAAAATTAGCCCATTTCATAACTATTTTAAAACATTGATTTTGCAATCAATTGAAATTTGGACAAAACATGTCCAAATTAGTTGTAATTTTGTTTGGAGATAGTTTAGACATGTTAGATCACATCAAACGAAACAGATTTTCTATTTAGGTTGTCTCATTTTAAATTTGACTTGGATGGATCCGCATGTTTGAACCATCCGAATGGATCCTAATCAACACACACACACACATATATATTAATGGGTATCATATGATATGCGAGATATCTCCTCATATACACGACACAAAAGTGGGGTGGTACAAGCCCACATGGGCTTGTACTTTTTGTACCACCCCCACTTTTTGTGTCTTGGTATATGAGGAGATGTCTCCATTGTCATATGATACCCATTATTTACACACACAAATATATATATATATATATATATATGAGAATAATATGTATCATATGATATATGAGAGATTTTTCTCGTGTATAATGGCATGACACATTCTTCTTCACATGGTTTAAAGGGTCATACGAAATGTACTGTCCCCTATATCCTTTATGGCGGAAAATATGTCACATCATTGTATATGATGGATATCTCTTGTATGTCATAAGATATCTATTATTCTTATATCTATTATACATTTGACAACGATTTTTGAATTTTAGGGCTGACTAGGACAAGATAAAGAGTGGCAGAGAATTGATCTTGGTAAATCAATGGTTGAGATTGGATTTTTGAAATTTTTTTTGGGGAAAGTGCATTGGGAACATAAACTTTGAAATTAAAAGTGTCTTGGAAAAGAGCGTGGAAATTAAATTTGGTGGGAAAAGTGCATTGGGAAAGATTGTGGAGAATAAATTTGGGGGGAAAGTGCATTGGAAACCTAAACTTTGAAATTAAAAGTGTATTGGGAAAGATTATGGAGAATCATGATCCATTACACTAAACAAAATAAAAAATTTAGCGTAAAACAATTTAGCGGAACAACAAATTAGCGTAAAAATAAACTAATGTTTGTTGTTCTGCGCCAAAGGCGAGGACGTCAAATTTGTTGTTCGACGCCGAATTTGTTGTCCACGCCGAAGACGCCCGCGCCACTAAATATTTTTACGCTAATTGTTCTGTTAAATTTTGGCTGTGTAAATAATTTTCCGGGGAACAAAGATTTCGCGGAGGAAATGTTAAATGAACCGTGCCCGCGGGCACGGGTTATGACTAGTATTGAATTAAAGAGTAGTTATAACATCATAGAGTTACTATATCGTCAAATACCTTAAATAGGATCAAATATTAAGTTGAACATATTTTGTACAAAGTGAAAATCATGAATAAAAATGCAAACAAATTCACAAACCACTAGAAAACATCATAAGAGTTTAAAGTCCCATCTAACAATTTTCAAAACAACAGAAGCCCTAACATGCATAACAAACCATTGTAAAATGGTTTCTGAATCATCATAGTATTCTACAACATCCAAAAATATGCAAAATTTTGTAAGATGTTGTTGAGTATTGATTCCCCGGATTTGGTTTTGATGATGAGCAAACATAAATATCGTGAACTAACTCTCTGTGAGCGCAGTTATAGAGATCGTCGTCAAAATACTACGTACATCAAAAGCGACGTCACAAGACTTCTCAAAACGCGTGATCGTGTTCCTGAAGCTTCGTTGAAGCTCAAGGACCATTATTGAAGTCAAGAAGATTCGATTGAAGCTTTTGAAGACGGTTCGTCAAGTTTTATTTATAGTCTTCTAACTTCGTTTCGTAGAATGTTAAGCCTTGAGTAGGACTTACATTATAATCTTCTTATCGCTCATATCTTATCGCTCGTCAAGTTATACACGACACAAAAGTGGGGTGGTACAAGCCCACATGGGCTTGTACTTTTTGTACCACCCCCACTTTTTGTGTCTTGGTATATGAGGAGATGTCTCCATTGTCATATGATACCCATTATTTACACACACAAATATATATATATATATATGAGAATAATATGTATCATATGATATATGAGAGATTTTTCTCGTGTATAATGGCATGACACATTCTTCTTCACATGGATTAAAGGGTCATACGAAATGT
Organism: Scilla litardierei; assembly: GCA_030789695.1. Taxonomy (NCBI): domain Eukaryota; kingdom Viridiplantae; phylum Streptophyta; class Magnoliopsida; order Asparagales; family Asparagaceae; genus Scilla; species Scilla litardierei. Next base: position 15,532,623 of record CM061141.1, read on the forward strand.
ACTGTCCCTTATATCCTTTATGGCGGAAAATATGTCACATCATTGTATATGCTGGATATCTCTTGTATGTCATAAGATATCTATTATTCTTATATATTGAATTAAAGAGTAGTTATAACATCATAGAGTTACTATATCGTCAAATACCTTAAATAGGATCAAATATTAAGTTGAACATATTTTGTACAAAGTGAAAATCATGAATAAAAATGCAAACAAATTCACAAACCACTAGAAAACATCATAAGAGTTTAAAGTCCCATCTAACAATTTTCAAAACAACAGAAGCCCTAACATGCATAACAAACCATTGTAAAATGGTTTCTGAATCATCATAGTATTCTACAACATCCAAAAATATGCAAAATTTTGTAAGATGTTGTTGAGTATTGATTCCCCGGATTTGGTTTTGATGATGAGCAAACGTAAATATCGTGAACTAACTCTCTGTGAGCGCAGTTATAGAGATCGTCGTCAAAATACTACGTAAATCAAAAGCGACGTCACAAGACTTCTAAAAACGCGTGATCGTGTTCCTGAAGCTTCGTTGAAGCTCAAGGACCATTATTGAAGTCAAGAAGATTCGATTGAAGCTTTTGAAGACGGTTCGTCAAGTTTTATTTATAGTCTTCTAGCTTCGTTTCGTAGAATGTTAAGCCTTGAGTAGAACTTACATTATAATCTTCTTATCGCTCATATCTTAGAGCTAGGATTATCTTAGAAGCCACTAGAAACTTTCCCGAAGCCTATCGCTTCTTCCCTCGGCTTCTAGTGCATCTTAGTTGGTTCAAGTAGAAGAACCAACCGACTAGATGACGATCTAGTCGGTCGGCAATTCCTCTTGAATCGACTAGATGTCCTTGCTCAATTCAGCCTAGGCACTGTTGATCAATTAGTCGGTCAAAAAAGGTTCACCGACCGACTAGATGACGATCTAGTCGGTTAGGAATCCTTTTCAGACCGACTAGTTATCATTGCCTCATTTCAGCCTGAGCTACTGTTTACAGTTAGTCGGTTAAAGAACAACTACCGACCGACTAGTTGTGAAACTAGTCGGTTGTAATTTGTTCTTAAACCGACTAGCTGTCTTTGAATTCAGCCTATACTATTTCAACTCTTAGTCGGTCAAAGAACATTCACCGACCGACTAGTTGTGAAACTAGTCGGTTAGCAAGTCTTCTTAGACCGACTAGTTCTTATCGCTTGGAATTCTCTTTATTGGCTGTCTACCTCTTAGTCGGTCTAAGCTGAATCATCGATCGACTAGTTGAGAAACTAGTCGGTCAGTGATCCTTTTTTGCCCGACTAGTCTGCTTCAGAATAGAGCCGTTGGAGCTTTAAATGCCACGATTTTTCCTCTCTCTTTCATCTATCCTATATATACTTGGAGGGGTTCTTTCCTGGTATTCAAGGCTGCCATTCTAGAGCTTTAGAGAAATCAAAGAGAAGCAAATCAACTCTATTTTAAACCTATCTCTTCTCACCAAGAATCTCTCCCTCACTCTTTGAGTCAAATTCCTCAAGAGAGATTCTCTCCATTGTGAGCCTTCCAAGCCAAGAGCTTGATTCTTGTCACCAATTCCTCCCTAGCTTTCGATCACTGATCATATTGGTGGAGCTTCGGTTTGGTGACATCTTCTTCCTCAAAATCCTTCTTGCCCTAATTTGGTAAGCTTTACTCAAGGCATATGATTTTGTTGGTAAGTGTTTCTTTATTTCATCTCATTTGTTATTTGAGTTGTTCTCTCGGTTGTGAGAGAAGTGTGTGATCCCGGGTTGTGGAAGTCACATGTTCTTGTGTATGATTTGGTCTTGTAGAGGTTTTTCTACAAGAATTTCATAGTCCAAAATCTTGGGTTAGTGGTTTCTAACTCAAGTATCCGGAGTGGATCCGGGTGGTTGGGACGTAGGATCACCGGAAACAAGTCAGGGAGACTTGGGTGGATCCGAACCCGGTACATCATTTGTTTGCGTTGTCTATTTTTTGTTGTTTGCAGTCTATTCTGCATTGTTGTTTGTATGTTTGCACAATAATTAGGAATAACACTCTTGATTATTTTAAAGTACTGTTCACCCCCTAGTACGTGTGCAATAGCTACGCAAGGGCACTACAGATGTGACATAAGCACCACAAAGCATTTAAGAGTTCAAAATCTTATTTATACAATATGTGAAATTATATAAGCCATGAAAGGAAACATAAACCACTATAAATCATAGTTCTAATAACTTTTAAAATAATAGGGTAAATAACATTAACATACCCTAACGTTTGGGCCATTTTCACTTATATACCATAACGTTCATTTTGGTAAACTTTGATACCCAAATCTAAATTTGATGTAGGATTGGAGGAGGAAATATTGTCTGAAGAGGCCTCCAAATACATGCATTTCATCAGTCTTCCTATGTCTGGGATGCACAGTGTTTTCAACCTCCTCTTCAGACAATATTTCCTCCTCAAATCCTACATCAAATTTACATTTGGGTATCAAAGTTTACCAAAATGAATGTTATGGTATATAAGTGAAAATGGCCCAAACGTTAGGGTATTTTAATGTCATTGAGCCATGATATATGCATTACAAATCATTACAAAACAACATATGATTTTAAATCTCATCCAACAATATGCACAATTCTATGAGCCATGACAAAACATCATCTCATCATCTCTCATTTTTTTTCTTCTACTTTAATTCACTTCTCCTCCAAGTAATAGCAATAATAGTTGCTATTGTTGCAATACCCTAAATAACGATTAGAAAAGGTAAAAAACAATGGTGATAAGTAAGAGCAGTAAACAACGACAACAACGATACACATGTTAAGAAAAGAATATGAGCATGAACAAGGAGGAAGTAGCAAATAACATTAAAGTTAGGGATTGCAGGAATAACAATGCAAATCTAGCACAAAGAATCAAATCAACATTTTCGATATCTATTTTTCATGTAACTATCTAAGACAATGTAAAATTTATAGAAACTTTATTTGAAAAGATAGAAAAGCATTGCTAAAGGAAATATCTTTGCATCAAACAACTATTGCTAATCTATCAAGTTTCTCTCCTTTTATTTTTCTCTCAATTTTATCGTGTCATTGATTAAGAGAAAAGAAGCTTAAATAATTTGGAAGGAATGACTTACATAAATAGAGTATAAAATTTAGTCTAACAATTGTGTTTTATGAGTAAAAATGCAACAAATAACAAATGTGGGTCATATCGACTGACATGAGCTTAAAAAACATACAACCAGTTTTTAGTTCACATCAAATCGGCGATGTTGAATAGTTTAGGATCCAAAAATGATATATTGGCTTATATCTAAAACATTGCTAGTAAGTGTAACAAATGCATGTTTCTTTTGCAGTCTGTATGGCACATGGATTGGTTGCTTGATATATTGGGATTGTGGGCCCTAGCTTGTAGAAAAGAATCAACGAAGGCAGAGGATCTACTAAAATCCATGAGAGCAAGGTGGAGTTAGCCAGTGTGCTTTTTTATTGATTATGATGATTAATATATTTTTTGCTATCTAATTGTTGCTCTGTTAGGGTTTGTCTGATGAGCAAGAAGAAGCAACATCTAATGCAAAGGGGAATACAGGTTTGTCTCATATACTCGTACCTTTTTTGCTCAATACTTTGTGATCCTGGGCTAGACTGTTGAACCTTTGTATAATCACATGAGAAAGCAATTATTGCACTCCATAGGAGAACAAAAACGTTGCCCCTCTGAAATGGATTTATCAAAAATACAAAAGATGCCAACAAATTACCAGTCTCATTGAGTAGGAACAAACTTAATCATTAAGCATGCCTTGTAGGTCTAAGTTATTCCTTACAGTGAATAAAAATACTTGATCACCTGAAGCTGCCTCACATTCAGCAACCATGTCAAAGTTATCTTCATGGCATTCCTATCTACATTCTAAAAGGTGTAAAAGAAGGAAAAATCTATATTCATTTTGCATATTTGTCTATCTCTTCTTCCAATAAAGGAATAACTCATAATTTGGCTGCTTGAAAAGGCACAATGTGATCTCCTGGGTAAAAGGCAGTGAAAATTGTTAGGAACCATCACTGACATTGACAACTCTAAAGAAAATTTAGGTGGTGAATTAGAGGAGACATCATGAAATGAAGTTGCATGGTTCAAAACTACTATAAGAAAATCATTTTATGTTCTTGTATGACATTGTAACTGTCAAATTTTGTTTTTCATCAATGCACAAAACTAACTAGTTTAAGACATCAGCACAAATCCCCTTCTGGGCCAAACCATTATAGCAAACAGCATTAGTGCTGTAACTCTTCAGTCCTGGGCTCTGCGTATAGTTGAGTGCTCAAAATGTCCAACAGTAATTATCATCCAGAGGCAGTATCAATGGAGAAGATAAAATATGCAAACCCGTTAAAGCCACATGGTACCGTGCTTCTATGTTCTATGTCGCTATGCTGTTGGAAGCTTTTCAAGTACAACAAACATGGATTGATATGTTCTCCAGTTTTATTACATTGTGCTATGTTGAAATCAAAGTTTCATGGTTATAATGGTTGACCGCTGGGGGTGGCAAATAATTAGTTAAGTGAAATAAGGTTGCTCTTCTTTGGTTAACCAATCAGCAACTCTCTGAATAATTTCAAGCTAACATAACTAATAGTTTAGCAAAGAAAGTCTAATCCAATTCCAAACCTTTCATTGTGCTGAGATGTACTAGCCTTTGCATTCATAAAGATATAACATTGCCCCAAACATCACCTCTTACAATATGTGATCCCAAAAATCCCTTTCAGAAAATAAAGGGCTTTGCAGAGTGAGCTGTGAAATTGACTTAAATACAACCAATCAAAGGTCAGGTTCACATGTTTGACATTGCGCTTTTGTTTCATGAGCTTAACCAGGAAAGGTGGTCAGTCGAAAGCAGGCTAGTTATCTTAGGGATTTAAGAGTAAAAGCAAGTTCAGCAAATGGGAGCTGTTGTTTTAGTTATGGCTGTCGATTATCATTAAGGGGTTAACCTTCCCTAATTAAGATCTGTTGATACTGTAAAGTAAAGTAGGAATGGCTGGAATTTGCACCAGGGGCTTCTAATGTAAAGACTGCCGACTGGAGTACCTGACAGTTTATGGTATGTGTCATGTGATTAGTTTGACAGAGTCACAGGAGGTGGAGAGGATAAAAGTGTGATTTACTAAACTGTAGATGCATTGGGTTTACCATGTTGTCTCCATCAAGAGTTCCCTTGCTACGCATTCCATTTACGGCCAACTTCTCTAAAATAAATCAAAAATTATTAACACTTCCCATATGATCAGTCAACACACGGTTCTTTCTTTATTTCTTTTTTCTTTGATGACATGTTTGTTTGGTGTCAATTCTTTTTGATACATCAGAAAAAAAAAGTAAATACATTGTATGACAGACATTGTATTTTATTTGTTTCCAGCTTGCAGAAGCCATTTACGAATATGGAAGGGGTAATTATCATAAAGCCTTTGATGCACTTGGTCCAGACTTTGATGCTATTAAATGCAAAGTATGATCACTGCATTCAGTTATCTTTCATGTAATTTCATACATTAAGTTGTATCTTCTTTTTGTTTTATATTGTCCCTTGTTTTGGTTCTAAATAAATGCAAATTCTGCCACAGGTGATTGGGGCGTCCGATGAACAACTAGATGTTTTTAATGAAGTTTGGTACATTGTTTTGTTGAACACTGGAAAAATCTCCAAAGGTAATATGATATCTTAAATTCTGATATTGAGGTATATTTATTCCTTGAAAACATGATATAGTATATGTGTTACAGCAATTGAAGAGATTGAGAATGCTGTTAAAACAAGGGTTGGTGCCCCTTTCATGTGGCGTTTGTTGGTAAGTTTTCCATTGTCTCTATTTGATCTATGTTTCTATAGTACTTGTACGTTGTACATTCATACTATCAGAACCAGATGATTAAGGTGAAATTGAAGAATATGGTGAAAGGAAAATTATCTCACTATCCACTATATCGCTATCTATTATACAAATGAGGGATGGAGACAAAGTTGTGTGCCCCACCTTTTTCCCCATGTGACAAAGGGGATGTCCCATGTGGCGCCCTTTGTTCCATGTGGCAAGGGGAGAGGGTGCCACATAGCCCCCCTTTTCGCGTAATTACGGGGTTGCCATTGTCCTTTCATTTTTGCCAAAACACCCTCACTCCTCTTCCTTTTTATGTGTTTGTCCTTGGGCTTTGGTTTTTTTGCTTTAGACCCCCATTCCCATGAATGGCAAGCTTGCCATTGGGATTTATGCGACCCCCCGCGAATATTTTTTCAATTTAACCCACGTTTCTCCACGATACCAACACCAATATCTACACTTCTCACTCCTTTTTGGTTCCGCGCGTGCACCACAACATATTCGTGGGATTTTTTGTGTGTCGTGTCCCGTGCATGTGTTATTTCTTTTGTGTGTGTGTAATAATGTATATGTGATGTTAGCGCAGGAATTTTTTTTGCATTGACGCACATATACATCATTTTATTTTAATTTTTTATTTGTTCTACACATTATGGATTATCACCACACACAAAATAAAGTGAATCCAACCTTATTAGACACTCGATCTAACCATACAAATTTAACGGTTTCAGAACAATAAAATTATTTACAAGTGGATTGAGGGTCAAATACGCTTGGAGTTTACCCATATGTGTGGTTTTAGAATGTGTGCAACTTAGAAAAAATTCATTTTTTTATTTTCTAGTGCTGACAACACATGAAATTCAGCGTATATACAATATCCTCGTATGTATGTGTATGTATATAAACAGTGGCGTAACCAGGATTTTTTTTGCACTGGGCGAAAATAAAGATGATACAAAGAATAATATTTAAAAACATTATTGACTTTGTACCACGGGCTTCGTGTCAAACATAAATCACCATGTTGCAAATTTAGTAATGATGAAAGTTTATCACATCTAAGAATATGTTTTTAGGTAATTATGTAACTAATTAAAAAAATAATCATACTTATGTTGGGTGTTGCTTAGGAAATTTTTCTCAAGACAATAACTAGCATACTCATGAGGCCAAACTAAAAATAATAATATTAACTAATGGTAATATTAAAAATTAAAATGAAAAAGTCATTCCTAATAAATGTTCTACTAGGATTAAAATATAAACAACATGAAATCTAATTAAAAATCAAAGAAGGATATCGAAAAACATTAATTCTATATTAAAATAAATATCAAATTCAATGCATAACCCAATTTTGCTGCTAAAGAAATTAATATACTAAATTTACACAAAATGGTAACGTAGCCAACCCAAAATCTTAAAGTAATTCGAGCTAAATACGGGATTGAATAAATCAAGAAAGACATTTCTTAACAAATCAATGATTTAGCCCAAAAAATTCATCCGAAAAGGGAAAAAAAACCTAATTTAAGTAAATCAAAATAATCATAGATTGAAGCATATGCAGTTAGTCATGGCGTCAATTGGATGTGAAACCCTAAAAATATTATCAAATTCAAAACAAATTAAACTATCGGGGAAAATTAAAAAAAAGCATAAAACAAAATACCCTAAACAATTTAGATACATTCAAATCACACAACAACCCATTTAGCTGAAAAATTAAATGGCATGTGTACTTAGCAATTAGGTATGTTTGCATATCAACTCCCTTTAAAATCTTTTGTAGGTCTGTTTGCATATCAACTCCCTTTATAATTTTATGATCAAAGAAAAAATCAATAAAATTATGGGTAATTTTTAGATTTAGGAATTTTTTAAAAAATAATATCAATTTTCGACCAAGAAAAAAATATCAAAAATCGACCAACTTTGGCCACGTCAGCGGCGAAGCGCCGCTGGCAGTCATTATTCGATCTGGCCGCACTTGGCAAATGCGTTTTTTTTTGGCCGCACTTGCCAAGTGCGGCCAGGATGACTGGTTGGCTTTGTTGGCTGTTGGGGAAATAGGGTAAACTGGCCGCACTTGGCAAGTGCGGCCAGTTTTAGAGGCCAGTGACTTAAGTTTAATTCACGGGCCTCTTACTGCCGCACCTCATACTGGCCGCACTTGGCAAGTGCGGCCAAAAAACGCACTTGCCAAGTGCGGCCAGATCGAATAATAACGGCCAGCAGCGAAGCGCCGCTGACGTGGCCAAAGTTGGTCGATTTTTGATATTATTTTTTTTCTTGGTCGAACATTGATATTATTTTTGATTTTTTTCCTAAAACTAAAAATTACCCTAAAATTAAAGCATAGTGATAAAGCCTGAACAGGCTTCGAACCTAAGACCATGAGGTTGCAAAATTCATGCTTTAACCAAATGAGAGAACCAGAATGTGTGCTTCAATGTAGAACTAAATTTTCTGGGCAGCTGCCCATGGCAATGCAAGAGTAGTTACGCTCCTGTATATACATATGTGTGTGTTGAATCTGGGTACAGATTACACCTTATAAACCCAAACACCTAGTTATCAAATTACATAACTCTAATCCTCACGCTCAAGTTAGAGTATAGATATTAATCATGACAAGCTTGTTACACAGAAGAAAACTTACTTGGAGAAGATGCCTAACTAAAAATATCTGATATCACCGAACAACATATTAGTATCATCCCATAAGTTAACATCAATATCCATAAGAGTAGTCATGGGTCTGCAACTAAACAATCACTCTCATGTACTAAATCTAATGCATACTTTCGTTAGAAAAGAATTACACCATGTTGATCCTCAGCCATTACAATCCCAAGAAAATATTTAGGCCTAACTATATCCTTAGTTTTGATATACACATTTATCCTTTCAATTTCAGCATGATCACTAAATGTCAATAGGATGTTATCACATATACAACCAGAATCGTTGGTCCAAAAAAACTTTGACAAATGATATGGAATGGTTAGAACAATATCTCTGAATGCCCATAGGAACTTTGATAAACTTATCAAACCATATTTGAAGACTCTGTTTGAGACAATAATAGCCTTGAATCTGCATACTATATTAATCTTGACCAACATGATCAGGAGGTTGCTCAATATAGACCTCTTCCTTAATGTAACCATACAAGAACACATTTTTACATCCAACTGAATTATGAGACTCTATTGATTAATTGCCAAATAAAAAATAACACGAATAAAGCTAAGTAACACTCAGGTAATCAACTCTGTATGTCTGTATGAATTTTTTTTCAACCAAATGAGCTTTATATCTATTAATGGTGTCATTTGGCTAATATCATATACAGGAGAGGCTGAAACTACCCCCAATGTCCCTTGAGACTAGTGCATCCACTTCATCATTCATAGCTTTCTTCCATGTTGATTCTTCAAAGCTTCTTTGTAAGTCTTGTGTATAGAAACAAAAGATAATGATAAGATAAAATGCTGAAAAGAAGTGTTAAGTCAATTATAGGAGGCAAAATGAGATATGATGTAAAGTGATCGATCTTTCACTTTTACAAGAGCATTAGAAAGATCTAAATATAATGGAACATATTCAAGGAGAATAATAAGCGGATTAGGATCAACATTTGTAGATGATGGATCAGTATATGAATGATAATGGTGGCATCTCTCGAGTGTCTAATATACACTTGTAAAGGGTTAGATGTAGTAAACATTTATGTATCAGCACAGGTTGTGGAATAGATGAAGATGAATCTCCTAAATTACTTTAAAATTTATGCCACAAATTTCATGAAAGTGACATCAACAGATAATATTTGTGATATATATGTTCATAATGATAACCTTTTTATGTCTTAGCATATTCACTAAAAGTACACTTGATTTACCTATGAGATAACTTATCTGGTTTAGGTTGAATATTTTATACAAAGTTCACTAAAATACCTGAGACAAATTGAAAACAGAATTTCCAAGAAATAAACATGAAAAAATTGAATTTGACCATTGAGAATAGATGACATTCTATTAACAAGTGACATGCCCATAATACAGTATCAGACCAAAAATACTTAGGAACATTCATTTGAATCAGAAAAATGCTTAAGTTTTTATTCAGCATCCCATTCTGTCGAAATATATGAAGATATGATGTCTACTGCATAATATCATTAAATGCACAATTCAGAAATACCATTCTGCATAATTTCAAAAGCATTATCTATATGCAACATATGAATAAAGTTAGCAAACTGAGTCTTTAATTTCATAAAAATTTTAAGTAAATTACAAAAAATTCATTTAACTTGACCTTAAATCTCATATATCCCCTTGAACTTTGAAACTAAATAAAAAACCCGAGATATTTTCATCTATTTTTCATTTATTTTTTGGTGGTTTTGGTCACATGGAAGTCGCGTGACTGTTTTATTTTTTTACTTCTAATTTTACTATTAACATAACATAATGAAAATTGCTCAAAAGCCACAAAAATTAAAAAAAAAAATACCAATAAATTACAAGATCTTCTCTTCTTCCTCCTCAAAGCTAAAAAATTATGCACTTCTCCTACCTTCATACTACAATCACAACCACCATCACCATCTACAGCATCATGCTATTAGTTGCCATCTTTATCTCCTTCTCATCATCTTCCTCCCTACAGCCAAAAAGCATCTGCTTCTTCCTTTGAGCAGAGACAACCACCATCACCACTTACAACATTATCGCCATCACCATCACCATCAGTTGTCATCTTCATCACATATGCCCTCCATTTGCATTTCAAATTGTCTTTTTAATTATAAGAATTCCTAAGAACTTAAAAATATATTAAAATATAGGAAAATAATCCAAACAACATTATCGCCATCACCATCACCATCAGTTGTCATCTTCATCACATATGCCCTCCATTTGCATTTCAAATTGTCTTTTTAATTATAAGAATTCCTAAGAACTTAAAAAAATATTTTAAAATATAGGAAAATAATCCAAATCTCTCCTACAAGATCATCCCCAAGCCTCCTTTCCATAAAAAACACCACCACCAACTGAAATCAACTTTAAAATACAGGCAAATCTTACAAAAATTTGCCATTTAATTCCTTATTTCTTCCTTATTTATCAAAAAATGTTTCGCACCCACTCACATGAACCTTATGTGACATGAAGTCGATCGCCTTAATGTTGGCCCCAACATCACCAATGATTCGGAGCTCATCCTAACTTCACCGACCCTAACCCTGACCAAATCAATACCTTCATCCTTTTCTTTCACTTTGAACCCATCAACAACTACACTTACAGCCCAAAATTGTGGCCTGATACTCTAGTGGCTAAGTGGAGGATGTGAAGTGGTCACGGTCAGGCATATTAGTGGCAAGTTCAGATTACGGTTACACTGCTGGAGTCGGCCAGACTTGGCTGGTACTGCAAGCAGCTGGATCCAACCAGCATGCTGGGGGGTCCACCAGATCGGTGGCCAAATAAAGCCAGTGCTCGGCCTTGTATTGGTGACCTTTTGTTGCATTTGGAGATCCAGCAGAGATACGTGATGTTGGTCGGTGTTTGTGCAGTCGGAAGAAATGGTCAGAGAGGAGAGATTGCAGTCAGATATCAGCCGCAGGTCGATGTTGTGGAACGTCGAGTGAGAACAACATGAAGGTTGGGATCTGGTTAAGTTTTGAGAAAAGACTGAGTCGGATTTTGAGACAAAAAAATTTGATTATGGGGCTTGCAAAGTCTAGGCTGAGGGTAGAATAAAGATATAGAGCAGGGGAAGGAGCTTTGGCCCTTCTTTTTGCTGATCAGGTTGGGTGTTTTCTTTCTTTGGTCAAGAAAAAGAAAACGAGAGGGGCGGAAGAGACGAGACATGGAGGAAGGAGAGAAGGAAAAAGGAAACTTCTCCCCTTTGTGCTACTGTGAGTTTAATATGCTCATGGAAGAGGACGAGGAAGAGATGAAAGAGAGGAGGGTATTTCGGTAAGTTTGCATTTATAGTTTTTATAGTGAAATCAGCTTTGTGCACTAAAACCACTATATGTACCTTAGGATTTTTTTGCCCAGTTTTAAAATTTAGCGGCACTGAGATTTGGAGCTGCATTTATGAAAATTACCCTAAAACTATCCATAGTATTAAAAATACTACCCTTAACTTTTGAAATTCATCAAACCCCATCTAAAATTTATTTTTAAACCAAAACTAACATATCTTTATTACTTCTCGTATGCGATGATACTTCAGAATCTAATACCCATGGCCTACCAAATGAAGTAATGAATTCAATAATTCCTGAAGTAGATGTCTGAGTAACAGAATAAGATGCCCGAGTCTGAGATGACTGGAGTTGTAAAAGTCTGACACACTTATACGATAAGATTTGTACTGTCAGGATAAATGTGGAGGCAAACTGTGCAAGATGAAACAAATAGAGCCTTTGTCGCAGCAGTATGGGCTTAATTTGGTCTTTCAAACTTTATCCAACACTTCACAAAATCATGATTATTTCACCCATAATGAGTGCAATACCACTGTCTTTTGACAAATGTGGGCTTATGACTGCCAATGGCTCCATGCCTTCCTTCAAAATTCACGCTTTCGTCTTCAGTCACGACCACATCCATAACCATAACAGAACTCTTAGTAGTTTGGAAAGGCATAGTTGTGGACTCTCCAGCGATGGCCACACATCAAATGCATGGTAGAGTAGCAGACAAGGATAGAACAAAATCATCACAAATGTGGGTAGCTAATGAGGAATCCAGTCCATAGAGGAATTTGACCACAGCAAGCTCCTCACAATAGCTTTGAAAAATCATTAGATCTAACAAATCAGTTGATACAAATCAATCTTATACAAGATACATCTTTGAGTAGTAATCAGACTGATCTGTTATGCTGCTTCAGTAACAACTGCGAGTAACTAACAGCTCATACAAGGCTGCTACCTTAGAGATTTTTCTCATTTGAATACATCTATTTTAAAGTATCATATTCATTTGTAGTTTTAAGAAACATAACATCCGTGTTTACCTTATGTTTAAAAGCCAAACCATGACACTACAATCACTAGTAAAACAGTGATTATACTCAACAGATTTGAGATTTGGTAGATTCAGTGAAATATTTCTTTTATGAGCCAGAAAAGAGGTTGAAAAACTGTGCTCATAAAGTACAGTTTGTTTCATTAAGCTTCACAATAAGAGGTGATTCTCTGGAACTGCAGGATCAGTAATATAAATTTAAGACTTGACATCTTCAGATGTCATGATAGCCAGAAATCAAAATCACCTTTTGACAGATCAAGATGATCAAATACAGTACCCATATTATCATATCATATATCCAGAGAATGCAACCGATAGCTAGAAGTCAGAACAGCTAGAGAGAAGACTTGCTGATCAAAATAGCCGACCAGATGGATATTAGGGTTTAAAAGATCAAATTTAATCAGATCCAAGTCATTGAATCAAATCTGATCAGATCTGAAAAGGGAGAGGAGAGCCGCTCTACGACAAGGATGAAAAAGGAAACGATGACAGTTGCGGTGTTGTTTAACCACATTGAAGGAGAACGGGTGGTCGTTGTTGGTGCAATGACAAGGAAGTCTCGATGGCTACTGGTGCCCGGTGTGACAAATGAGAGGCAGCTGTCGCGGTCTTTGTGGAGAGGTGAAGAAGAGTTAGGAGGGTAGGCAATGCTATTGGTTGACGTTGACGAAGAAGAGTTGAGAAGACATTGGCAACGGCTAGGAGAGGAAAAACAAAGTTGAAGGTGGTTATTAGGGTTGGTGGGGATTAGCGGTTTGCACCGATACCATATCAGAATCAGAGGCTTTGGGGAAATTAAAGAAAAGGAAGAAGAGAAAATTATCTCCACATGTGTATTATACTACATATATATAGAGAAATAGAATCCGGATAAGCTCCACAACTTATAAACCGAAATACTCAATGATATAATTACATAACTCACTCTAACACATACCAAAGACAGCTCTAACTTATATTTAGGTGGTCAACGTCGATGGGTACTACTTTAGTCTTATATCGTATGTTTGGAACGTGTAACTGTCTCATCATACAGACACATCAAACACATGCACATAACTCATAAGAGAGGAAGAGGTAGAATTTTGACTTGGAACTAGCCAAAATGATTGTTACCTAATAGAATGTACATTGTGATGAAATTAATTACATGGCCTAAGACCCATGATAAAATTAGTTATTTTTGGATTCTTACTTAGTCTTCGTAATAATACAGTACTATAAACAAGTTTGCTTATTTATAGTACTATATAAGCCTTGATTAAGAAGCATTTGATCTGGACCATGGTCAGAAGATGTTATTGAATTTATGCACAAACTTTAGAAATAGAAGATGTATAATTGATATATCAAGGTAAAGGACAAGATGAGAAGAAAGGATCTAGACTGGGCTAGGATCCCTCTCTGGTTTATTGCCTATAGTCCGACTTTTCATGAAACATGCAACGAACACTGATTTAGTTTTGGTTTATGGGGCTCCTTATCAGATGGGTTCTATATCAGATGGACAGCTGCCATAATCCCCTCTTAATCTTATTGTTCACAGCCATTTTTGGTCGATGCAACCCATTTGTCTGCCTAGTCTAAACCACATATTCCATGTGCATGTTTGAAGTTGTATGTCTCAGACCTATTCGATTGTGGTTCATGCCTCCGTGACCTATTTATTAGCGGTTGCTTACAAAGATTGCGGATCATTTTTGTCTTACAAACTATAACATTAGTCCGTTACTAAAAGAAATAACCAGACAACCATGAAGTGTGCATCATCATCATCGTCATCACGTTCCATGAAGCACGTTTATATTTACACAATGATGTCTTTGTTCAGGAAAGAGCTTACACGGTGAAAGGCGGGGCAGAGGCCAATGTTGCAGCCGAGAAGGCAAAGGCTCTAGAAACTGCTTATTTCAATTAGATTGACGTAAAGTGCGTGGGGAAAATATATATGTAAAACATATGACGGTAATTTTCATCTGCAGCCCTCGCTGTAACTATCGGATCAATAACAATGGGACTGCTGAGAGCCTAACTGTTTCTCAGGGTCACTACTTGTGATCCTTGGGTTGTTGGCCTTGCATACTTTTTGCTTTTGATAAATAAATCTGTATATTTCTTCTCGCACCGTCCTGTTTTGGTTTACTTGAATTTTGTTCCCCTTGCGTTATAGACTGATGTAACAGGAATGTAATGTGTACACTGCTGTTATACACATTGCTCTTCTCGGTTATAGCTGATGTAACAGGAATGCACTTGCTTAGGTCTTCTGTAAATGCTATTTAGTGTTGGAAAGGATACATAAAGAAAGATGGCATAGAGATTCTTCTACCTGGAAGTACTTGTTTATCCATAGATTAACATTATGTTTATGCAATCATGTAAGTTTTTTGGCCAAATTAAACTGATGGAATTGAGAGAATATTTCTGAACTTTTGCTTTTGATAGTACTACTGCTACAATTTGATATAGATAATGAGTTGAAAATTTGACTGCAGAGATAACAGTAATTTTGTGAATAAGCAGACATTTTGTAATACCACCTTATCGCTCCTTTAGTTTTTAATGGAAAGTTCTATGACATTCTAAAAATGATAAATTGTACTATGTTCCATAGCGAGTATCCTAGTATCTTTGCATCTCAAAGTTACACCTGCACACCTTTCGTATCACTCCATTCCTGCAACTATTTTGACCATCAAGCCAAAAACTAATAGCCCTAAAATTTCCAAAGCCATATAGCTCCATTTTCCTCGACATTTGGCACGATCATCATTCATGTGTTGCAAGCTCGGCATCCTTGTCTCGAGTTTGGGATGGCGGATCCCTGCTCTTTCCCCATACAACCATGTACAGTCCGAATACTATGAGAAGTGATCCTATCACTCTGCAAACGGTTAACCAGAAAACTAAGAGCTATGGATATTGTGTCATACATTTACATTGAACTATAAGCAAATTACTCGCGTAACTGACCCCCCTAAGAAGAGGTCCTCCCCTAAGAAGAGCAATCCCGCCGCGGCTACAAGGATCATGCTTAGCGGGCTAAACGTCGTGACGAAAACTGGCCCTTTCTCCTTGATTACAGACCCCTGGAAGCAATATGCCATCCCTGAGCAGACAACAGCCTGCAATGCAACGGTTGTAAATATGCATGGGTCTGCAATAGGAAATAGCAATTCAACGGGAATGTATTTACCGAAAAGACAATGGTGACGAGCTTTGAGTTCCAACCGATAGACCAGGCTTCTACCCGTCCACGCTCCATCGCCACGGCTGCCACTGTCCCTTCAGCTGCTCCCATGAGGCAAATCCAAGCTGCAAGGCTGAGCTCTAGGGGATATTCCCTCAAAGTGATGGTCTACAATCAAGACACATGTTTCCTTCAGTTCGATATCATTTATTTCTGCAATTTACTCGGTGAATTTGTCAGCATAAAGAGTAGTAATTACTTGGAGTATCATGAATGCAGACCCAAAAGAGCAAGCACAGATGAGAAAGATGGAGCCCTTCACAGTGTCTTTTTCAGCTGAGCCAGCACTTGGCCCATGGCGGCTTCCTACTCTCGATGACCCCTTCCCTATAGTTGGACCCTTGTAGAGTGTCATCACCATTGCACCCGAAACCGAAACCATGGTTCCAAAGACCTTGGCTACACACCCAAGCTCCTTCAGATTAACTACCTCTAGCCTTCAAAAAAAGGTACATGCATGTATCAGTGATTCAGTATTTAACAAAGAAATCGAGAGAAAATATCATCATCGATTGCCATTTTACATGTCGCAACTTGCCTTAGGATCCAGGCGACGACAAATGTTATGGCAGGAATGACATTGCACATGGTAGCGGTGAAGGTTGCCGATGTAATCCTCATTCCTATATAGAACATGTTCTGATCTAAAACAGGCCTGCAACCAAGAGATACCAACACTTTGCACCGTTACATGCAGGAAACATCGAGAAACTAACTTCAAATTAAGAAAGGAGTTGAACATCACTCTAGTAAGCCCAATGCCAGTATCTTGATGAAAATTGAGCGTGTGATCCGTGGACCAGCGTTCCTGTCAATTTAGACACCATGGATGAGATTAAGATGTGTTGTTGCTAACAGATAGTGTAATTGACATGCAAATAGAAAAGCAAACAGACCTTTCGAACGCAAAGGCAAAGGGCGCAATGACGGCAGCAGCTAGCATGTTTCGATAGACAACAAAGGTGGAAGTGCTCATTCCATCGTCAAGCGCAAACTTGGCGATGATGGTCATTATAGCTATACCAAGCTGTATCAGGATCATGAAGACACAAGGCTTCGCCCCTCTCCAAACCTTAAGAGAATAGTCCCTCAGTGTATTACTCTCCATTGAGCCTCTAGTACTCCTCACACCATTGCATCTTTGATATCTAGCTAGTAACCATCACTATATATACTTATTCCTGCATATTTCTGTTGCATGCACTCTTGCATTGTCTACTCAGCAAACTCCATTAGAGCTAAACTTGGCATTGTGGTGGAATTCTCAGGTCATTATGTGATATTTGTTGGATGCACTTGATTGGCGTGCTATTAGGGGGAATAGATAAGACTGAGTATTATCATAGTTTCCTTTTTCTAGTGACTAGGAGAAAATGGGAGATTATCCCAGAAACGAAGCCTTAGGTGGTGAGCTGCGGAGAACATAAATATCAGAAGCTTGAGCTTTGACACTCGATACAGTGTAAATTCAAGGATGATACGATATATAAATATCTATCTATTTCTCAGTGTGTTATGACATGTAATGCACTTTGCAACTATGTAGCTTGTGAGAAACAATGAACAAACGATATGACAGGGATGCATAAACCTAACTTGTATATTTGGAAAATTCAGTCCCAACACTGGTTTAATCAACGCAAATAACAGGAAATTTCATCCAAGCAAGAAACATCTTATTAGCTTCCAAGACCCTGAAGACGCAAGAGAATTCAATGTGTGGGTAGTCATCTATCTTAGACCAACAATCAAACACTTGGTGGCCGAATCTTCAAAGTGATCTAATTCAGATTTTTTTTCTTGGCATCATGCTAGGGATTGCAATTCGGGCGGCCCAGTCTTATTGGGCCGATCGCCCCAGCCCGGTTTTCTTAAAGGACATGGCCGGTCGGGCCTGATAAGTCTTCGGGCCATTCCAGTGCGGCCTGGGCACGGTCCAATAAATATTCCGGCCGCCCAGCCTGGCCAGGTCCGATATAGTTGAAAGAATTAGACGTTGAGAAAAACAAAAATGCGGAGTCCAAACGTGGATAGTTGTTGTCTACTCTCCATCAATCCATCCTCATGGATCATGATCATCTTCGGTGTCAGCTGCATGGTCGTTAGAACAAACCATCGTCTGGTGCATGATCATTAAACTGTTAAGAGATTCATCCAGTGCACACTTGTACAGTGAATAATACCAATAATACATGACAAGTACTCATTAATACTAATTGAACTATTGAAGTGTGGCTGTAAAGCAAACTCAAAAGAATTTCGTGTCGTGTCGTGCCGCCGAATGGGCCGAATAGCTTGGCATGGGCCCGGCACGAAATGAACCGGACCGAGCCGGGCCGGACCAATAAGGATTTCGGGCCAAAATTGCTGGCACAGGCTCGATCTTATCGTGTCATTCCGAACATTGTCACCCCTACATCACGCCAAGTGCATCTATGTGTTATTCATTAGCATGGGTAAGTAATCTTGACAATTAAAATTTGGGAATTGATTTGTGCACCCACCGTTTTACTGCCGCGCACACACCACTTATTTACAAGTTTGCCATTCAATCACGTTATGGGCGCATACCAAGTTCAATTTCACAGCCTACCAACATTTGGAAAATTCTTGATATGACCATCAGTAGCGGGTCGGACCTATCTCGTGGTTACTTACAGGACCCGAATGAGACCGGCCCATAGCTTAGGTAGACAGAAGCCCAGCAATCAGGAAGCTGAATGATCCTATTGGCTAGTATTGGGGCTTCATCGATTTTTACCTACAAACAACAAAAAGGACAAAAAAAAACTCAACCTTCCTTCCTTTCTCCGCTCTTTCTTATTGAGCAGAAGCAGAAGCAGAAGCAGAAGCAGAGGAGAGAGAAAGAGAAAATGGTGATGTGGGTATTTGGGTATGGCTCTCTAATTTGGAAATCAGGGTTCAAATATGATGAGAAGCGTGTCGGTTTCATCAAAGGATACCGCAGAGTCTTCTACCAAGGTACTCGTTTTTCTCTCATAAATTTCATCAACTATTTTTAAAGAAAGGAGTAAATTGATTAATCGTGTTATTGGGTTTCTTTAATTTTTGTTTTTGTCTTGGTTTTTTTAACAGGGAGCACAGACCACCGAGGGACGCCCGCGTTCCCAGGAAGAACAGTCACTCTCGAGCCCCATGAAGGAGACGTCTGTGTATGTTTAAAAAAGATTTTATTTTTAGAGTGTTTTAGAGTATTTTATCTTTTTTTGTGCCTTTTTGGATGTAAGATTGAGAGAAGATTGAACTGATTCGCTTTAATGTTATAAAAATGCTACCTTTGATAGGTGGGGAATCTCATTCATGTTCTTCATGAGTGTAAATGGCCCATTGTTATTCATTTTGAAAGCAAAAAAGATTGATTGGATGAATTTGGCAATTTATTTCATTTTATTTTACCTTTTTATCCTTTTAAGAATCCACGTTGATGTTGGTGATAGCTATTGCTTGATGCAGAATAATTATGGAAAGTGAATGCAAATCTTTGGAATATAAGAACAAGGCATTCTCCAGCAAGTAGAGACTTGATAATCCTCACTGGAACGAAATGATTTACATCAATTTTATTTTTATTTTTATTGTTAATGATAAGAGAACTGAACTTGCGCATCATATTGGTAGGATATTCAATTAGGAAGCATATATGATTTGAAAGCTCGACAACGAACCTTTACATACTACTTCCGTCTAATTAAGAACATCTTTTTGCGGAGAAACGAGCTTATACGGTTGGTATAGATTGTGATAGACTCTTGAATAAATAAGCCAAGTATACAATCAACAAGGAAATGCTGTGAAGCATCATGATCCCAAGATATACTGCCAATTTTTAAACCTTGATGTATCACTCTTTCATTGTGTGATATAGAAAATGCAATTTCTTTGTGTTGGATGTTCTCATTGAGTTGGTGCATGAAGTTTACATGAATTAAGTGCATTTTCTGTTCAATTTATATTAGGAAATAATGGGTACAAACGGACATCGTATTTGGGCAAAATGAGCTTTTGAGATGGGCAAACGTGAGACCCATCTGCTTTTCTCCACCGATTTGGCAGGTCGCATGGGCCTCACTAGTTTCTCATCTCACAAGCTTATATTGCCCAAATGAGATATCAACGTATACACATCTTTCCATTTACATTTTGTTTTTGTTTTCTAAAAGTTAACTCATAATATACTACTACAATTTATTGTTAGTTCAGTGGGGTGTTGCGTACAAAGTTTCTGGAGAGGAAAATGAGGCGATTGCTATGTCGGTAAGTATTTCATGAGCTGTCACTGGGCTCTTATACTGATACTTTATCCAGCTGGTTATCTTGTTTCTTTCTTTCTTTGTTTCTTCCCCTTTTGCATTCTTATTCATGTGTATCATTACAGTTCATCAAGCCATCTTCAAAATCCATATTAGTTGCATTGGCCCGCCTTAAACTAACTATATGTAAAGAATGGCAAGTGGTTTTTAGATGCATTCGTTCTCCTTATCTGCTTCTGTTTAACAAGCTCGACCAAGTTAACAAATGATTAGGTATTTATGTAGGAAGCTGCATTTGATCCATTTGCTGCCATTATTATTACTTTGATAACGAGAGATTCATTTGCTTTAATCCATATTTTACTAATAATAGTGGAATTAGATATGCCTGATCATGCTAACCTAGGAAGGAATATTTAACACTAAAGTGATAAATCATCTCTTGGCTTACTGGTATTATTCACATTTGTGGATTTGTAGTCCACTAGCATTTATTTTGATTGTCTCATTAGTTCTTGTATTTTGAAAGAGCTATAGAAATCTGATTTATATGTTATTAGCCACTTTTGTAGGCCGATAAGAAATGTGTGTTCTTAGGGACAATGGTTATCTAATGTTGAAAAGTATGGAAGTCGTTCTCATGTCACTATTGAGTAATTGGATGTTGCCCTCCATGTGCTCATGGACTTGAAAGCTTTTGTCTCGTTTGATGAAGTGCGGTGGAAAGCAATGGTTTGGGCTCAATGACTTGATGTCTGGATTTTTTGCAAACAAATAAACAAAAGGAGAAGAAGAACATTAATCAAAAAGATGTTGGTAAACTAATATGTTTTTACATTTTGTGTGAACAATGAATAAAAGAAGTCACATAAAAGACAGAGTGAAAAATCCTTTTGGTAAAATCATAGGACAATTACGGGCAATTTTACTATTTTAATAAAATTAACTTTCCAAGTTTTGTCTAGAGAACTTGCAAATTCTTCAAAATAAAGAGCAATACAAATTTAACTTTATCATTAAAAACTCTTTAAGTTTAGAACTTTAGATAACCAAAACATGTATCCTACACAAGACCAATATCGTGATGATAATTGCAATAGGAGAGCAATTTGAGAGCATATTGTAATTACCCTTCTCGTTTCTTCTCTTCATTCTTCACTTCTCTCTTTACTGGAGCTTTTTGGATGAAGATTTGGATGAATGGAAGATGAATGAACTAGTTGATTTATATTTAAAAAAATCACCTATATTAGGTTGTTCAAGTTGACGTTCATGTATACCAACATAACCCGCATGCATGCCAATAACCATGACCACTAACTTTCATGCATGCTAATAAACTCTTTATAGTCTTAATTAGTGTCTGAAACATAACAATTGATGGAGAAGAAGTGCAAAACACTTTAGAAGACATGGATGATCGTGTTCAAGGAGAACAGTTGGAGTTGGAGTAAAAGTAATCTGTTAGGCAACCATCAATAACACTTCAGTTGAGAAGGTCTATCAGAGAGGGTTAGCTCTCTAGCAGGTATTCTACTAATGAATATGTAATGATTATTGTTGGATGTGAACTGAAGGGTTATCAGTAGACGTTAGAATATGCTAATAAAACTGAATGGCTGAAAGTTATGTAAGCTGAAATAGATGCTTTATGTAAAAATCATACCTATGATTTGGTAAGTCTATCAAAAGATAAGAATGTGATAAAGAATAAATGTGTATTTAGAATAAAGATTGAAGAAAAAAGCTCACAACTAAGATAGAAGGTCAGGTTGATTATGAAAGGTTTCCATCAGAAGAAATGTGTTGATTTTGAAGAAATTTTTTCTCCAGCATTAAAAATATCATTGGTACGAGTTGTACCAGGTATGATTGCAAGCATAATTCTAGAAGTCAAGCAACTACATTTAAAGATTGCTTTTTCTTTATGATGATTTGGATAAAGAGATATGTATGGAGCACCACAATGCTTTGAAATTAAAAGAAAAGAGGATATGGTTTGAAAGTTGTGAAAAAGCATGTATGGTTTAAAACAACCTTATCATCAATGATACATGAACTTTGATCCTTTCCTGCTAGGTCATGGATACAACAGATCACATCATTATGTATATATCAAATGGGATGATGATTTCATTATATTTTTACCTTACGTTGATGATATGTTAATTGCAAAAGAAGATGTGTCTAAGATTGATAGGTTGAAGAAGGAACTCAATAAGTCCTTCGCTATGAACTTAGGACCGGCACAACAAATGGGCATACATATCACTTGTGACAAAAAGATTAAAAAAATAGATGTTGCAAAAAATTACCTTAACAAAGTGCTTGATAGATTCAGCATGAAAAAAACAAAACCAATTATTACTCAACTTGCAATATAGTTCAAGCTTAGTTCAAAACATGGTCCTTCAAGTGAGAGAGAGAAGAATTTAGAAAAGTTCCTCATGCTTCAGCAGTTAGCAATTTGATGTATATCATGACTTATACAAGATCAGAAATAGCACATGCAGTTGGTGTCGTTAGCAAATTTCTTATGAATTTATGTAAAAACACTGGACGACAGTTAAGTAGATTTTAAGGTATCTCGGGTACTTCCAAGATAAGTATATATTTCTCAGGTGATAAGCCGATTCTAACAACTTACAGTGAGACAGATATGACCAGTGTTCTAAATATCGGTCCGATATCCGATATATCGGCTGCAATATCGGTTTTATCACTAGGCCGATACGATATATGCTTATATATTGCGGTTTCCGATATTTGGAGAAATATCGCCGCAATATCGGGGTGCGACCGATATTGCGGTCGATATATCCCTTTGAAATATCGGCCGCAATTCACGGTTTTTTAAAATAAAGTTAGCGGGCCAGTCTACTTGAAAGTGGATCCAACCCAAGTCACCCGACCCAAATCATTTACTTAAAGCGGTGACGAATCGTGATTTTTTGAGGGATAATCGCTACTTTGCCCTAAATCTAATCATGCCGCTCCGGTCCTATCAACGCTCCGGTCCTCATGCCGCTCTGCGTAGCTCCGTCCGGTGAAAATTTCCAGTGACAATCGATTGAGATGCAGCGTCCGACATTCAATCTTTGCAAGTGAGTGTTTTCTGATCAAGGTGAGTAGTCGTGCCCTTTTTTTAGTTTTACTTTTTTTTTTCAGTTTTTTGATTATTTTTTTCTTCCAGTTTTGGGTTTATTTGACATCATGTTTAGCCTCTGATATGATATTCTGATATTTAGTCAATATTCCCGATATTCATGTTTAATGAGAAAAGTATAATCAAAACAAACTTTTATTTAAGTTAGTATAGTTTATATCTTCTTAGATACATTTATGTTTGCATATGTCATCATTTTTAAGCCTCCGATATGACACTCCGATATTTAGTCAATATCCCTAATATATCCCCGATATCCGCAATCCGATATCAAATTTCCCAGGCCGATACACGACCGATATCTGATATTTAGAACACTGGATATGACAGAGGATGTAGACTCAAAAAAGTTTAGATTATGTAGTTACTTTTGTAACATAAGCCATGTCATGGCAATCCAAATTGCAAAAATATATCAATTTATTTACTACAAAAGCCTGTTGCTATTACAAAAGCTTGCAAAGAAATGATATGAATGAAATGTTTCGTGAAAGAATTGGTGTAAAGCAGAGCATGTATATTATTTATTAAGATAGGCAAAGTACCATATATCTCGGTAAGAATCCAAGTTTTCATTTTACATCGAAGCATATCGACGTAAAATAGTACTGGACTAAAGATATAATTGATGAAAAGTTATTACAACTTGAGAAAAACTACACTAATAAGAATGATATAGATACGATGGCTAAAAGACTTTCAAATGAAAAGCAAGAATTTTACTGGAATGTGGGCATCATTAACTTTAGATAGAATCATGATTATCTTCAATTTGGCTGAAGGAGGAGATTGTTATTTTCCAGCCACAAATTAAGACGGTAGAGTTTGTTAGCATGCATAAAGATTAGGTAGTCATGGTTATTGACATGCATGAGAGTTAGATGTTGGCATGCGTGTGGATTAGCTCTAAGAACATAAAATATTTGATTTCTTATAAATACATAATAATTCATTCATCTCTCATTTATCCATAGCTTCATCCAAAAAGCTCCAAACAAAGACAGTAGTGAAGAAGGTAGACAAAGAATGAAGATGCTAATTATAAAGTGTTCTATAACTACTCACCTCTTATGATTCTTATTACAATGTTACTGTTGGTCTTGTAGTGTGCTATAAGTTTTGATAGTCTAAACTTAATTATTGATTCGGTAGTGTAGGTAAAATATATTACTCACTGTCTTTAAAATTCTTGAGTTCTCTAAACAAGACTCGGAAGAAGACTCAGAAGGTTGTACTATTTTCTTAAAATAGTGAAATTACTTGGTGCTATCCCATAATTTTTTAAAAAAGGGTTCTCGACGGAAAAATTTATTTCTTATATGTGACTTGTTTTATTTTTTGTTCATGCAAATGGTAAAAACACATTAGTTTTCGCAACAAAAGATTTCATCTTAATCGATAGTTTTCACCAAAATTTCACTAGTTCTGAAACATGCTATGACATTTCTGACATGTTTGACTTCTGCCTCTCCTTTCGAAAGAGCTTTACAATCTGACACAACCAAAAACTCCTGTCAGCTAATGAACAATAATTGAAAGAACTTTTGTTTGTAGAAGAAGTAACTGACAGATCAAAACTCGTATTGTTTATTGGATTTGATTACATAGACATTAAATATAGTGAATTGTTTGGTCCTATCCCATGATTTTTTAAAAAGGGTTTTCGACGGAAATATATATATCTTATATGTGACTTGTTTTGTTTGTTGTTCATACAAATGGTAAAAACACATTAGTTTTCCCAACAAAAGATTTCATCTTAATCTATGGTTTTCACCAAAATTTCACTAGTTCTGCAACATTCTATGAAATTTCTGACATGTTCGACTTCTGCCACTCCTTTCGAAAGAGCTTTCCAACCCGACATAACCTAAAACTCCTGGCAGCTAATGAACACTTAATTGAAAGAGCTATCTCCTAGAAGTTAACGAAGAACAAAAGATAATTGGATCTTCTTCGAGACGAAATCCTATCTCCTAGCTTTGGATGAACGGACCAAAGCCTACGCACCTTCACAAAGATACCTAATTGTTCTTCACAAATAAGCATGAAAAGAGAAGACGGCTAGTCCTAGGTTAAATAGAAAAAAGTGAGGAATTACTAATCTAGTCTGAAAATGCTAGAATACCCCTGGGCTCCCTAAGCGGTGTCCCTATGTAAGTCACCAAAGCGGGTGCGGGTGGTGCGTTTGCATTAATACCCCCTAAAAGAGCCACCTTGTTCTCAAGGTGGAAGTCTGGAAACTGCTTCTGGATCATGTCGTAGGCCTCTCATGTAGCATCGCAGGATGGCAATCCCGCCCAATGTATCAACACCTCCTTGCGCCTGCCCGGATCCTGGCGAACCGCCCATACCTCCAATGGTTCCAACATCACCTCCATGTCCTCAGTCAATGTGGATGGTAGCGTGGACGCTGCTGTTTGCTCTCCAATGGTTCTTCATACCTGTGACACATGGAACACCGGGTGGATCGTCGACGTAGGTGGCAGTCTCAACCTGTATGCGACCTGACCAATCTTGGTTTTTATCTCATAGGGTCCGTAGTACTGGGCCGCCAGCTTCTCATTCCTTTTCCTGGCCAATGACTTCTGCCGATAGGGTCTCAGCTTCAAATACACCATATCCCCTCCTGGAAGTGTACATCCCGACGGTGTCCATCAGCTCTAGCCTTCATCACTTGCTGTATCCTCAGTAGGTGTTTCTTCAGTTCCTCCAACAGACTATCCCTCTCCTCCATGTACTCCTCCACATGTGGCACGGAAGTCTGGCTGTCCCCAAAACAAAGTAAAGAGGGTGGGTCACGCCCGTACAGAACCCGAAATGGCGTCGTACCCGCTGCTGAATGGTACGAAGTGTTGTACAAATACTTCGTCCATGCTAACCACTTGTGCCACTGCCGAGGCGTCTCTGAAGCAAAACACCACAGATAGGTCTCTATGCTACGGTTCACCACCTTTGTCTGGCCGTCCGTCTGAGTGTGATAGATCGTACTCTTCTTCAACACTGTTTACTGGATCCTGAACAGCTCCTTCCAGAACCCACTCAGTAATACTTTCTCTGTCAGACGTTATAGACTTAGGCACTCCATGCAGTCGTATAACCTCCAGAGAGAACGCGTTTGCCACCGAAACTGATGTGTAAGGATGTTTCAAAGGGATGAAATGAGCATACTTACTCAGCCTATCCACCACCATGAATATCACCGTGGCGTAAACCCATCTGATCCCGGCAGTCCATCGATGAAATCCATCGTGACCTCCTCCCATACCTGCTCAGGCAGGGCCAGCGGCTGCAACAATCCCGCGGGTGCCATGGCCATGTACTTATCACGCTGGCAGACGTCACAAGCCGCTACCAAACGAGCTATCATCTTCCTCATCCCTGACCAGTACACCTTCCAAGCCATCTTCATGTAAGTCTGCTTCACCCCTGAGTGGCCACCCATCCCGGAACTATGGAACTCCTGAAACAAGACTGGTATGAATGTGGACGTCTGCGGTAACACCAACCTGCCATGGTACAGTAGCCTCCGTCCCTCCATCGAGTACCCCTTCGGCCCTCCTGCTCCGCCCTGTAATGACTCTCAGCTCTTCCTCAACTCGGGGTCTTCCTCCGCCTCATGTATCATCGGCTCACACCCTAACCATATAGGTAAAGATAGAGCTCTCACACTAATGTCCTCCCCTCTGCGTGACAATGCATCCGCCGCCTTATTCTCCAACCATGGCATGTACTCAATAGTAAACTGATACCCCACTAGCTTAGACAGCCACCTTTGGTGCTCCTCCGTGACCAACCGCTGCTCCAATAAATACTTGAGACTACGTTGGTCCGTCCTAACCACGAAATCCCTCTCCAGCAGATACGGCCGCCACTTCTGCACTGCCAAGACAATTGCCATAAGTTTCCGCTCATACACAGACCTCAGTCGTGCTATGGCTGTTAGCACCTGACTGAAATAAGCTACCGGCTATCCCTCCTGCACCCTGCTGTTCAACATCTCAAACTTCTCCACATAATCTCTCACCGTCCCCTCCTGCCTCAGAGCAGACAGCTGCTCATAAAAGTCTCCCCCCCGTGGTCTCCTGAAATCGATCAACGATCTGTGCTGATAGCTCCTCCCAAGTGCGAAAAGGGGTCTGCGCCACCTTCCATCGGTACCATGTCAGGGCCTTGCCCTCGAAATAGATCCCGATGGCTCTCAAGACCTCATCCTCCGTCAACCTCATCATCTGAAAGTAGCACTCCGCCCGGTAGATCCAGCCATCAGGATCCGTGCCATCAAATATTGGCATCTGTAGCTTCATCAGTCGGCGATCCGCATTGATGTCACCCTGCTACCCCCCATCTCTGCCACGTCCACCTCCCCAGACCATATCTCCACTCCGCGCCTCTATTGGTCCTCCATCACCCCCTCCGTACAGCTCCTCAGGCCACCTAGGCCTCTCTAGAGCCTCAGTCTGATAGTAGTACCCTGGAAACTCTGGTGGTCGCGCAAAAGTAGGCCCTTCGGCCCCTCCGTACTGCTGGGTAGGCGCTGTTCGGCCTCCCAAATTGCCAGCCGGACCTTGCCCATGTCCCAGATAGCCCTCAAAAGCCTGTCTGGGGTCAACCGCTGGCATCGGCCCCTATGGAAAAGTCTTTAGCCTCTAGCATTGGCCCGCAGGGGCCCCGATGGTGGCGCCCCGGGCCCATTCTTCTTCGCCGTGCCTCGACGCCCCTCTCGGAAAGGGGGCGAACCCTGCAACTCCCCCGGAGCCCCCTGCCATGTTCGTCGTGCCCCAGGGGGGTTCGCCCATGTCACCACACCCCCCCGACAGGGGGCGTCGATCCCCCAGCATCCCCACAAGGGGTGCCGCTGCTATCGCAGGCCCCGAAGGGCCTGCCGAGGCTGCCGCAGGCCCAGATGGGCCTGCCGCCTGGAAAACAGACCCGATTGGGCCTGTCAGTGGCCGGACAGGCCCGGGAGGGCTTGCCGAGGTTGCGGCAAACCTTAGGGGCATGTCGCAGCCGTCGTAGCCCCCGATTGGTCTTGGTTCGCTGATTCGAGCGTGGAATCGCCCTGATTCTCCTCCCCTTGGATTCCTTTACCCCGATCTCCTCTCTTCCTGGCCGTTAGGGTTTGCAACATCGCCATCATCGCCGGAATTGACGCCGTGGTTTCTCATAAAAATTTCAAATCCGAAGTGGCTTCCTTTAACCCTTAGAGATCACGACTTGTCTGCGTGGCCTCCCTCCTCAGGGCCCGGAGTTCAATCTGGATATCTTCTTGCGAGTGGGCGTGATCCTTGATTGAATCCCACATAGTTTTCTTCAACCCTTCAATCTCCCGATTGAGATCTTCGCGGAGCCCTTGAATCTCTCTTCCATCAGATCCATCTTCCCTCTCGTACCCGTCGCCATTAGATCTCACCGCTCTGATACCAATTTGATACGATCCTGTAGATCGATCGATCAATCAAATCAGATTTTAAAGTGGGAAAATAGGAAAAAGGTGGAATTTTTATAAGATTGTGATGAAGAACAAAGATAGTTGGATCTTTTTGAAGAGGAGATCCTGATAAATCTGATTTGATTGATCGATCTATCGGATCATATCAAATTGGTATCAAAGCGGTGAGATCCAATGGCGACGGGTACGAGAGGGAAGACAGATCTGATGGAAGAGAAGATTCAAGGGCTCCGCGAAGATCTCAATCGAGAGATTGAAGGGTTGAAGAAAACTATGGGGGATTCAATCAAGGATCACGTCCATTCGCAAGAAGATATCCAAATTGAACTCCGGGCCATGAGAAGAGAGGCCGCGCAGACAAGTAGTGATCTCCAAGGGTTAAAGGAAGCCGCGTCGGATCTGAAATTTTTAAGAGAAACCACGACGTCAATTCCGGCGATGAAGGCGATGTTGCAAACCCTAACGGCAGGAAAGGGAGGAGATCAGGGCAAGGGAATCCAAGGGGATGAGAATCAGGGCGATTCCACGCTCGAATCAGCGAACCAAGGCCAGTCGGGGGCTGCGACAGGCCCCCTAGGGTTTACCGCAGCCTCAGCAAGCCCTCCCGGGCCTGTCCGGCCACTGACAGCCCAACCGGGCCTGTTTTCTAGGTGGCAGGCCCATCCGGGCCTGCACCAACCTCGGCAGGCCCAACTGGGCCTGCGCCAGCATCGACATGCCCATCTGGGCCTTCGGCAGGCCCGTCGGGGCTTGCGATAGCAGCGGCACCCCCTTGCAGGGGTGCTGGGGGATCGGCGCCCCCTGTCGGGGGTGCAGTGACATGGGCGAACCCCCCTGGGGCACGGCGAACATGGCAGGGGGCTTCTGGAGAGTTGCAGTGTTCTTCCCCTTTCCGATAGGGGCATCGGGGCACGACGGAGAAGGATGGGCCCGAGCACCACCTTCGGGGCCCCTGCGGGCCAATTCTGTAGGCCAGAGACTTTTCCACAGGGGTTGAGGCCAGCGCTTGACCCCAGATAGGCTTTTGAGGGCTTTCCGAGACGTGGACAATGTCCGAGGGGCTATTTGAGAGGCCGGACAGCGCCTACCTAGCGGTAAAGAGGGGCCGGAGGCCTACTTCTACGCGACCACTGGAGTTTCTAGGGTACTACTACCAGACTGAGGCTCTAGAGAGGCCTAGGTGGCCTGAGGAGCTGTACGGAGGGGGTGATGGAGGACCAATGGAGGCGCGGGGTGGAGATGTGGTCTGGGGAGGTGGATGTGGCAGAGATGGGGGCAGCAGGATGACATCAATGCGGATCGCCGACTGATGAAGCTACAGATGCCAATATTTGATGGCACAGATCCTGATGGGTGGATCTATCGGGCGGAGCGCTATTTTCAGGTGATAAGGTTGACGGAAGATGAGGTCTTGAGAGCCATCGGAATCTATTTCGAGGGCAAGGCCCTGGCATGGTACCTATGGAAGAAGGTGGCGTGGACCCCTTTTCGTACTTGGGAGGAGCTATCAGCACAGATCGTTGATCAATTTCAGGAGACCACGTGAGGAGACTTCTATGAGCAGCTGTCTGCTCTGAGGCAGAAGGGGACGGTGAGAGATTATGTGGAGAAGTTTGAGATGTTGAACAGCAGGGTGCAGGAGGGACGGCCGGTAGCTTATTTCAGTCAGGTGCTATCAGCCAGAGCACGACTGAAGTCTGTGTATGAGCGGGAACCTATGGCGATTGTCTTGGCGGTGCAGAAGTGGCGGCCGTATCTGCTGGGGAGTGACTTCATGGTCAGGACGGACCAGCGTAGTCTCAAGTATTTATTGGAGCAGCGGTTGGTCACGGAGGAGCACCATAGGTGGCTGTCTAAGCTAATGGGGTATCAGTTTACTATTGAGTACATGCCAGTATTGGAGAATAAGGCGGCGGATGCATTCTCACACAGAGGGGAGGACATTAGTGTGAGAGCTCTATCTTTACCTATATGGTTATGGTGAGAGCCGATGATACAGGAGGCGGAGGATGACCCTAAGTTGAGGAAGATCCGAGAGTCATTACAGGGCGGAGCAGGAGGGCCGAAGGGGTACTCGATGGAGGGACAGAGGCTACTGTACCATGGCAGGTTGGTGTTATCGCAGACGTCCACATTCATACCAGTCTTATTTCAGGAGTTTCATAGTTCCGGGGTGGGTGGCCACTCAGGGGTGCAGCAGAATTACATGAGGATGGCTCGGAAGGTGTACTGGCCAGGGATGAGGAAGATGATAGCTCGTTTGGTAGCGGCTTGTGACGTCTGCCAGCACCCGCGGGGTTGTTACAGTTGCTGGCCCTGCCTGGACAGGTATGAGAGGAGGTCACGATGGATTTCATCGATGGGCTGCCGAGATCAGATGAGTTTACGGTGATATTCATGGTGGTGGATAGGCTGAGTAAGTATGCTCATTTCATCCCTTTGAAGCATCCTTACACAGCAGTTTCGGTGGCAAACGCGTTCACTTGGGAGGTTATACGACTGCATGAAGTGTCTAAGTCTATAGTGTCTGACAGAGATAAGGTATTCCTGAGTGGGTTCTGGAAGGAGCTGTTCAGGATCCAGGGAACAGTGTTGAAGAAGAGTACGGCATACCACCCTCAGACGGACGGCCAGACAGAGGTGGTGAACCGTAGCATAGAGACCTATCTGCGGTGTTTTGCTTCAGAGACCCCTCGGCAGTGGCACATGTGGTTAGCATGGGCGGAGTATTGGTACAACACTTCGTACCATTCAGCAGCGGGTACGACGCCATTTCGGTTTCTGTACAGGCGTAACCCACCCTCTTTACTTTGTTTTGGAAACAGCCAGACTTTCGTGCCACAGGTGGAGGAGTACATGGAGGAGAGGGATAATCTGTTGGAGGAACTGAAGAAACACCTACTGATGGCGCAGCAAGTGACGAAGGCAAGAGCTAATGGACACTGTTGGGATGTACACTTCCATGAGGGGGATATGGTGTATTTGAAGCTGAGACCCTATCGACAGAAGTCATTGGCCAGGAGAAGGAATGAGAAGCTGGCGGCCCGGTACTATGGACCCTATGAGATAGAAGCCAAGATTGGCCAGGTCGCATATAGGTTGAAACTGCCACCTACGTCGACGATCCACCCGGTGTTCCATGTGTCACAGTTACGAAGAGCCATTGGAGAGCATGCTGCAGCGCCCACGCTACCATCCACATTGACTGAGGACATGTAGGTGATGTTGGAACCATTGGAGGTACGGGCGGTTCGACAGGATCCGGACAGGCGCAAAAAGGTGCTGATACATTGGGCGGAATTGCCAGACTGTGATGCTACATTGGAGGCCTACGACGTGATCCAGGAGCAGTTCCCAGACTTCCACCTTGAGGACAAGATGGCTCTTTTAGGGGGGTATTGATGCGGACGCACCACCTGCACCAACCGCACCCCCTTTGGTGACTTACTTCCGCACCCCCTTTAGGGGGAAGTTACATCAGCTGATTGTATTTTTTTTTGGCATTTTCTTCTTTAGTTGTGTGTTGTGCATGGGTTGGGGGGGGGGGGGGGGGGGGGGGGGGGGGGGTTGGGCGGGCAGGGGTGGGTGGGGTTTTTTGTTTTGTTCTTTGTTTTTGCGTTATTTTTTTTCTTGGGTGGGGGGGGGACCTTTTAAGAATATTTCTATTGTGGTGAGTTGGTAATGACACAGATAGAGGCATCACATGTCCTTTATAATTTTCAATCTAATATTTCTTCTCATCGTTTTAAAAAACATATTTTTTTTGAGATAGCAATGAGACAAAGTTTTCATGTGTTTCAACAAAACATTCCCCAAAAGGACGACTGGAAACAAAATATGAATGCACCGGTAGTCTGTGCCCGCAGAAGAAAGCAAAACACCATATGGATGTTGACACAACCCCATGGGCAGAAACGAAATATTGACCACGATTTACCCTTTCAATTTGATTTGCCGTGAGATTCTCATTGTGGTCTGTAGTAGCTTGCATCGTGGGGACAATATGATAGATTATTGGATGTTGGCAAATATGATAATTAGGCAGCATTGTGTTGGGATGCATATGCTTTCATTATTTGGTAAAATTCTCAGTTCATTATATAAGCTTTGAAAATTCTCAGGTCATTTATTATGTTCTCCTGATTAATATTTATCATCATGATGTGATTTTCTTGAAGTATGTTGAAATATGGTGTATCCGATGCCAAGAATTATTTAAATTATTTCTCGTTTTAATATTGGCAACATTTAACTTGTGCGTTTGTAACTTTGCCAGTATAAAACATGGACTGTGACCTATTTATTGGTAACTAGCATGCTAATTGCTGTTGCAGTATCTGGAAATTAGAGAGAAGCAGTATGACATGAAGACCTATCTTGATTTCTATACTGTAAGTTTTGCAAATGCTGTCATTGCAATTTTCTTGTGGGGAAATAAAATCACCAGATGCAGATATCAACCTATTTCAGGACCCCAATTCCTCGGCCGCAGCTATCTGTGGAGTACTAGTGTAAGTTACAGCACAGAGGCATTTGTGTTTGCATTAGGACATAAGCGT
The DNA here is from genome assembly GCA_030789695.1 of Scilla litardierei. NCBI lineage: Eukaryota > Viridiplantae > Streptophyta > Magnoliopsida > Asparagales > Asparagaceae > Scilla > Scilla litardierei. The sequence goes on from CM061141.1 coordinate 15,566,310, forward strand.
GAAGTCATGCTCTGAAAATTTCCGACTGTAGATATGTAGCGTCGCCTGACACAAAGATCAATCCAAACTATTTGGGACCAGCACCACTTGAGGAAATGGCTAGGTAAGAGTTCCATTGCCCATTGCAGGTTTTTATTTTCGATTACTTTGGTTTTTTAGCTGTTTAAAAATTGAGATGAAAGAACAGTCGGGCAGGCAAGCAGGATAGTAATGCAATAACTTTCTCATTTGTTTACTCCTGAATTCTTCATGCAAATGCCTTTCGTTTACCTATGGTTTTATTCACACATACAAAAATCTATCATGATCTCTTGTTATTTTGATTTTCTTCTTGCCCTTTTTAGATAATAAAGATGTTAAAGAACAGTTGATTATAACCGAGCTCATTTTTAGTGATTTTCTGTGCCATTCGGACTCTAAATAGAACTAACGGATCCACACTGGCATTTCAGGCAAATTATCCAAGCTGAAGGACCTTCCGGACCCAACAGAGACTACCTTTTCCAGCTTGAAGAATCATTGAACCAATTTGGTGAGCCTTTTTCCCATAAACTGATGTTTATTTCTAAGGCTTTAAGTCTAATGAATTCCATTTCATTTTGTAGGATGTGAAGATTCTCACGTCAGAGATCTTGCTTGTGCGGTTAGAAAACTCATTTCTGCGATGACACCTAGTTCATGAGTTTCCCAACATCCAGCAAACATTGTTTCTATGTTTACCAAGAAAATAGAAGAATTTGAATAGCTGTAACTAGGAAATGGGATAGAATAATCAGAGCAAATGTTAACTCCATTTTCCTTCTGTTCTTTATTCAATATTCACCTCTTCACTTGCGCTGTGACTCAGTGCGCATTAAAGTTGTGATGTATCGCGTGTTACAAAGGTATGGGAAGTGTTGTCTCTGATCTTTTAGATGGATATCTTGATCTTTCTTGGCCAATTTGTGCCTTTATCTTAGGGCATAATGTATGATTGATTGATCTATTGTTTTATAAGCATACTAGAAATAACATGTGCGCTTTTGTGCACGGGCACCCAAAAAATCTACACAATCAGGATGAGCGACCCATACGAACATTTCGTTGGGTGCAAAACAGGGCCCCAAATGGAATGAGTGTGAGAGAGAGTGGGTGTCGTCTTGGGGGTTCTTGTGGTTTTTTGATTGTGGGTGTGTTTTTGGGGTGTTACGGTTTTGGATGTGTTGGGGGGGTTGGGGTGTGTTTTTGGGTTTTTAAAGTGTTTGGGTCGCTTTTGAGTTTTTTGGGGGTCATCCCATTCCCATCTCATCTCACGTGACACTGTGTCACATAGGACAAATGTTATATTGACCCCCCTCCGTATAATAGATTTTGCATGATCGAGAAAGAGTTGGCTTATGGTATTAAGGATAATCTATTGTTCTACAAACGCAGTATACATGATTGATAACCAGCTCTGTGCCATCAATAATTCAGGGTGATTTTAACTGAGATTGTGTTAGTGATCGTACCCCAATGTTACAAAGAATCACTTGGTTTACATTCGGAGATGCTACCGTTCCTACATATTTGGCTGTGCATGAGGATTGGGGCAGTTAACCATTTTTCACTAAGTGATTGTATGCATACCACGACTGGAAATTATGCCGCTGAGCTACACATGAAAGGATCATGGATATCCAGATTGAGTAGATTCGTACAGAATAAACCCAAACATATGGAGCACATACCACCTGCTGAGTAGACGACGCAAGCATCACACACAGCAGGGCATCAGCGGCAAGTTAACGAGGAGATGAAACGGTAGGTAATTGACAACCGTGGCAAATTTTAACCATATGCTTCCAAGGGCACGAAATCAATTACAGAGCATGGATGACTGATTTGTTAGAAGCATATACACAAAGGATGGAGAGTCCATTTACAAGTCCCTTAATCTTCATTGTCATAGTCTTCATCCTCGTCAATATGCATGTTTAAATTTACAAGGCTTGATGGGTCTATGCCCATGTTTGCTGCCCCATCGGGTAAAGGCCAAGCATTGCCCTGAATGATTTGCCTGAGAATTTAATAGCTCGTATGATTGCCTGAGAATGCTTGCATTCACAAACTATCCATGGATATATCATGGGAATGGACTAAATACAACTCAACTTGCGGTGGGGGGCTTTGTTTTTTTCCCCAAAAAAGCATAAACTTCAACTCAAAATGCCAGACTGACCTTCGATATGATGGTCTTAAAGCTCTTTTCGGTAACAATTACCTGCACCGCAAGTTTCTTGCGGTGCAGATAGCAATTGCCTATATCATGTAATGAAGTGCACGTTTTTACTGTTATCTCAACAGGAATTATAGTTTTTTAAATTCAGTTATTAATTAATGATGATTCTCGTCATAAGTCAGAAAATGTTGCACAAATGCAATATTCGAGTTGAGATGTACTTTCTCAACCAGCTATCCATCTTAATGTCAGCCTTGCACAGACAATGCTCCGTCTGTACGCTCAGTTACAGTAAACACCCAATTCTCTGCTATTGTTACCATTTTACAATTTTCATATAAACATAATATCATCAAAATTCCCAAAGAGCAAGCCAGTAAACTGTGATGCTAAGTAGGCTGTGAAACAAAAATGCCAGCATCTACAACCAAGGGCCGGCATCTACTGGCCACAGGCATTGCCCTGCAATTTTATGTCAGAGCTGATCACAGGTTGGATGTCATTTTTTTCTGAATATTTTCTGAATATTCACACCAATCAATTATTTAATTTTGAAAAACAGGAGTGGCCGAAAATAAATGGTTCATAATTCTACTTAGGATACTACTACCATATTGTATCCATACATAAACACCGAGAATATAAATTTTCACCATGAAATGCATGTGTGAATTAGGATAAATTTCAATAAACCCCGTTGCACTGGGAGGCTTTTTGAAGAAATCCCCCAAGAGTTCGTGGGCCATCGGTTTTGAGTCGGGCATGGCTGTTATACTTCCCAACCCTACACGACCGCCAGACCCAAACACCAAGCGAACGAGAGTTTTAAAAAGAAGGGCTGAAATATGAAAAACGAAGAACAATTATAATAATAAGAAATTAATAAGAACAGAGAAGAACAAGAAGAACAAAAACAAAAATAGATAGAAAAGGAGTAGGGAATATTATGATGTACGCAAGTGAGACGGAGAACCTCTATTTATACTATAACCTCATATATTAACAGGAAGCTATATGAATAATTATCATAGCAAAACTAACAGCTCTATGTCACCTAGTTTGATTAAATATGTTTTCCTACCTTCTTTCATCTTTATATTTCTGTACACAATTTAGCAGATGCATTCAAATATTATGTCACATAATATTTTTGTGTGTGTTAAGCCGATCAATTCAGTAAATGTCTTCATATTATTTCTCTGGCAGCTGATCAATTCAGCAAATGCATTCAAATATTTTGATGGCCATTATTTTGCCTATAAATCTAACAATAATGAACTAGTCAGTAATGTTGACAGTCAATGCAGAGATTTCCCCATGACATTTCCTGAGAGGAATTTCGGGAATGGCCTTTTAAGTATGAATTAGCTCTTTTTATTAACCTCTGGCTCTCTTTAACAATGGCCATGAATGCCATTATTATTACCATTTCCAACGAGCAAAACAGCCATTTGACTTCTCTAATCAAATCAAGGAAAACGATGCTTTCATGTTGTTTCAGTTCGGTCGAATAGATCAGGGATGCTTTCAAGCATTCTGAATGCCATTATTTGTGTGCATCTATTTTCTTCTATCAGTTAAACTAGTATGCTTAAAAATTATTTGTTGATAGTCTTATTTTTGCTTTTCACAGTTGAGTTAAATGGTTTTATAAATGGTGTGAAATGTGAAATTAATATTTGCATTTTTATAAATGGTGGGAAGTAAATGGAAAATTTGTATCATCAATTCCTATGTGTAAGTGAAGAAGACGAGCGTGAGATAAAGTTGAAGAAGATTAAATGTGCAGTATGAACCATGATTGTATATACTACTTATGCAGTCGCTAACGCAATAGCCGTACATCAAGTGGAGCATGTACAGCACAATGAGATGACCATAGAAGTTTACTTATGGAACGACTCACACGACTTAGCGATACAGATTGCCGAGAACAGTTGCGTTGGGGGTTGATGCTTTTGGTAGGTTATGTCTGTTATTTTGAGACATGTCTTCAAGATACCGTGCGTAGCTCAGTGGAGGAACATGTTGCTAAGTTTCTCCAAATTCTTTCTCATAACTAGAAGAATCGGGTAGTCAAATTTTACTTCATGCGTTCTAATGAGACTATTAGTCGTCATTTTCACAAAGTTTTGGAAGCATTAATATCACTTGAAGTCCAGATCCTAAAGCAACTGGATGGCTCCGAAATTCCATTGGAAATCCAAACAAATCAAAGATTTTGGCCTTATTTTAAGGTAGCATTATAGACTATTTACTTAATATTATGTATGCTTAATTGATATTGCTAATAGCAATGTAATATTTATAGAACCGTGCTGGTGCATTTGAAGGGTCTCATTTCCGCGTGAAAGTGGTAAAAGAAGATGTGAAGAGACATCGGGAACGAAAAGACTTTCATACTCAAAATGTAATGGCGGTTTGCACCTTTGACCTAAAGTTCACGTATGTCTTAACTGGTTGGGAAGGCTCAGCCTCAGATTCTAGAATACTGAATAATGTATTGATATGATGTTAGTTCTTGGGTTCAAGACTAACATTATTTTGATAATAATCAATACATTATGTTAGTATGCTGATCAATCTTATGTTTTAGTCTCAGTTTATCTTAATGATTATATGTTGATGAGACAAAGCATAATGCTTGGAGGATATTACAAGAGATATCTTAAAGACCTACACGAGTGATGGTGTCCTCAAGCTTGTATGAAGTCATGAAGATCATCTATTGAAGCCAAAGCTTGGAGCATGATGATGGATGGACATCTAGAGCATGCAATGCCAAAGCTTGGAGCTTGATGAAGGGAAGCTCATCAAGAGGTGCCAAAACTTGGAGATGTTGGAGAGCATCAAGGTATCATGAGCTTGAAGACTTAGACTCTAGGAGATGCTATATGTAATCCATGTAATTTCTATTACTTGTATTGCTATTTTTGAGTCTAGGATTATTGTAATGCCGTGATAGATGGTCATACTCTCATGCATATGTATTTAACCATTTTAGTGAGCCTTAGGATTATCATAGAATCCAACCCATTAGGTTCATCTTGCCCAAAGACTCAATTGGAGTCTCTGGCTCTCCAACAGTCGCCTGATGAAGATTTTAGAGTCGACTGGGTGATTCCAGACGCTTGTCGAATCTTCTACAATCGACTGTAGTGCTCAGCTCAAGTCAACATTTTTATTGACTCTTCTTGAGCTTTTCGCATTAGTCGACTGATGTTCAATTTACAGTCGCATGTGTTTCTACAGTCGTCTGTGAATTGGGCGACAGTCGACTGTACGCATCTTGCATTTTCTGGGCTTCATCCCAATTTGCAAGACAGTCGACTGATGAATTTTTTACAGCCGCCTGTATATTTACAGTCGCCTGTGAAATGACCATCAGTCATCTGAAAGGCGTAAGTGCAAAAATTGCATTTCTCTCTGTTTTATTTTCCATCCCTGCAGCAGTCGCCTGATGAAGGATATACAGTCGACTGTCTGTTTTACAGTCGCATGTGTAGTCTTCTACAGCCGACTGTTCCGGCTCAGATTATAGCCGTTGGGATTTTTCTAGCCGTTGAACAGTCGACTGTCATTTATTCATCAGTTGATTGTCTGTGCCGTAAACTGCCAAAATCTACCCGTTGCAGATTTCTTCCCTTTGGGTTTTTGGTTAGTTTTATGGGCTCTTCTTGGCTTCCTATATATATGAGATGGCTTAGTTCATTTACACTTCTTGAAAGGTTTAGGAAATCATAGAAGATCATTTAATCTCTTCTCTGAGCCACTCCTCCCACATTCCTTAATTAGAGCTTCAATCTTATGCTATAGCATCTAAGCTCTAGATAATTTCTCCAAAAGATTTCAATCTCATTCCTTTTCTTGGAGAATATATTTCTTCTCTTCATTTCATACACTCAAGTGAGAAGTGTTAGGATTCATTCTTAAAAGACAGAAAGATCGACAAGTGCGATCAAAGCTAATCTCAAACACTTGATCATTCAATTGCATGCCTTCTTCTTCACATTGGTAAGATCATATCAAGGCATAGGTAAGTGTTGTTTCGTTTTGTTTTTTGTTCGAAACCCTAATTCTCTTTGTGGGAATTAGTTGCTCTCTTTGTGGGAGTTTGGTTCTTTCTGTATGAGAGAACAAAATCCTCTGTATGAGGTCTCTCTGTGTGAGAGTAAGGATTTCTCTGTGTGAGAATCCAAATCCTCTGTGTGAGCTATCTCTGTGTGAGATTGTATTCACTTCTCTGTGTGGGAATTATAGTGAATACTGGTGTGGCTAGACGTACCCAAGTTTTGGGGAACCAGGGTAAAATCCTTGTGTATGTGATTGTTGTTGTTGAGCACTCTGTTTATTTTTCGCTGCTTATTGTGCTTTAATTTTAATAACTTTTAATTAAGCACTTTGCTTGCCATTACACTATTCACCCCCTCTAGTGTGTGTGTAGCAACGCAGGGTCCCTTACAATTGGTATCGGAGCCTTGGTTTGGTGGCTTTGCAAGCATAACTTCTAAGTCTCAACAACCCCTCTCCTTTCCTCCCTTCTTCAAAGGCAAACACTTCTCAAAACAGAGGAAGAAAATGTTCCAATGGCTTGATGATCACGTGGAGTCAATGTATATCACTTCGGATGCTCAAGTTTGGGATGCATTGCTCAATGCCTTCTCTCCGAAAATTGCAAAGAAAGGATGTGATTCCGAGACGGTCAAGGGGATATGTGAATATCTTAATGAAAAGTATGGTGGAGAGGAATCTGGCGATGATGAGAGCATCATTGGTAATGAGGTATCTCGTAACTCTCTCGTTCAACGCAATAATTTTATTGAAAATGATAATGCATTGTTTATGGACTATCTCAAAGCGAATAATAACAAGCTTGAGAGAGATGCTCGCACACACACTTCTTTATCATCCAAACCTCGTGATGATATACAAACCATTGCATTGAATCAAGAAAAGATTGCTCTTGATTCTCATGTGTGCATGTTGAGCAAAGAGGATAACTCTCTTAAAGCTCGTATTGAGTTTGATCGTGATTTTCACAAATCTGTGAAAGAGAGTCTGTATGCATCACATAATGTTGAACTTAATTCTTTGCATACTGAGAAAGATACTCTTCTTTCTCAATTGAGTGCCTTGAGAGATGAGAATGCTTCTGTTAAACTCCAAATGGAGAAGATGCACGCGGAGTGTGATTACACCATTTTCAGAGATGAGACATTGGCCCTCAAGTCAAAATGTTGTGAGCTTAGCTCATGTCTATCCAAGAGGGATGACAACATCTCTTCACTTGTGAAGAAATGTGAGCTATTGTCTATTCAAATTGAAAATTGAAAATTGAGTAAGGACACGGTTTTAAGATCCTCTTCATTGAAGGTGAACAAACCAAGCTCTTCTCTTAGAAGCACCCAAATAAATTTTATGGGGGAGCATTCTAATGAGAAAGTCACATCCAACTCTTTTGGCCTAAAATCAACTATTATTTCTAAGCCAAAGAGAAATCATGTATATTTGTACACCTCATTGCATAAGAAGCACATTCAAAAACCTATTGGTGTGAATGCTTCTTCATATGTTGATATGCATGATAAATCTATCCATGGGAATAAATTACTTTGCTTGCATGCTAGAATTGATGATAAAGCTTTGCATGCTTCACATGTTCCTATGAATGGTAGAATTGCTTGTGTGAATGCTTATAAAGCTAAATTGCATGTTTCACACACGGGACATGCCAATGTTTATGTTCCACCTCATAAGCGTGCGTCCTCACCTTCTACTCATGCCTTAACCAAACCTCTTCTTAAGAATCTCAAATCACTTTCTTTGTGAATTCCTAAGAATGTTTCTAGGTTTGATAGGAACTCGTATATAGAATCATATGTTCGTCATGTTATATTTTCATTTGACTATATATGGAAATCAAACTCCACTTTTATTTTGTTTCCAACTTGCTAGCGCACTCACATTGTTATTCATTGCTTGGGTACCATGCTTGTTTGTTCACATTTTGTACCCACATTTTTGTGAGTGTGTCCATTACTCCCATGTTTGCATGTTTTGTATGATTATGGGGGAGTATGAAATTTTTGCTTCCTAGCATTATTTTTTTCCATTCATGTGTCACATTGTATGTCATTCACATTATGTTTGTGCATGTGGGATGGTTATTTCTCTTGCCCTTGGTTTTCCTATTTGGCTGTTACCCATCTTTTTGATATGCCAATGGAGGAGAGAAATAGGTTATGTAAAATATACCATGTGCTTGTTTATGCATTATTATCAATTAGCATGTTTTTACATAACAACCATCAATATGATTTGTGCTTTATATGTCTTTATTTTGTGCACATTTTCATATTGATTGTGGGAATTTGTTAGCACACATTGTTTATTTCATGTTTATTATATTTTGACATAATGGATTGTCATCATCAAAAGGGGGAGATTGTTAGTTCTTGGGTTAAGAACTAACATTATTTTGATGATGATCAATACATTATGTTAGTGTGCTGATCAATCTTATGTTTTAATCTTAGTTTATCTTAATGATTATATGTTGATGAGACAAAGCATAATGCTTGCAGGATATTACAAGAGATATCCTAAAGACCTACACGAGTGATGGTGTGCTCAAGCTTGGATGAAGTCATGAAGATCATCTTCTGAAGCGAAAGCTTGGAGCATGATGATGGATGGACATCTAGAGCATACAATGCCAAAGCTTGTAACTTGATGAAGGAAAGCTCATCAAGAGGTGTCAAGGCTTGGAGATGTTAGGGAGCATCAAGGTATCATGAGCTTGAAGACTTAAACTGTAGGAGATGTTATATGTAATCCATGCAATTTCTATTATTTGCATTGCTCTTTTTAAGTCTAGGATTATTATAATGTCATGATAGATGGTCATACTCTCATGCATATGAATTTAACCATCTTAGTGAGCCTAAGGATTATCATAGAATCCACCCATTAGGTTCATCTTGCCCAAAGACTCAATTGGAGTCTCTGGCCCTCCAACAATCGCCTAATGAAGGTTTTACAGTCGACTGGGTGATTCGAGGCGCCTGTCGAGCCTTCTCCAGTCGACTGTAGTGCTCAACTCAAGTCAACATGTTTATTGACTCTTCTTAAGCTTTTCGCATCAGTCGACTGATATTCACTTTACAGTCACATGTGTTTCTACAGTCGCATGTGACTTGGTCGACAGTCGACTGTGCGCATCTTGTATTTTCTGGGCTTCATCCCAATTTGCAAGACAGTCGACTGATGAAGTTTCTACAGTCCCCTGTATATTTACAGTCACATGTGAAATGGCTATCAGTCATCTGAAAGGCTTAAGTGCGAAAATTGCATCTCTCTCTGTTTTATTTCCATCCCTGCAGCAGTCGCCTGATGAAGGATATACAGTCGACTGTCTGTTTTATAGTCGTATGTGTAGTCTTCTACAGTCGACTGTCCTGACTCAGATTATAGCCGTTGAGATTTTTCTAGCCATTGAACAGTCGACTGTCATTTGTTCATCAGTCGACTGTATGTGCTGTAACTTGCCAAAATCTAGCCGTTGCAGATTTCTTCCCTTTGGGTTTTTGGTTACTTTTATGGGCTCTTCTTGGCTATATATATATATGAGATGGCTTAGTTCATTTACACTTCTTGAAAGGGTTAGGAAATCATAGAAGATCATTTATTCTCTTCTCTAAGCTACTCCTTCCCCATTCTCTAATTAGAGCTTCAATCTTATGCTATATCATCTAAGCTCTAGGGAATTTTTTCAAGGGATTTCAATCTCATTCCTTTTCTTGGAGAACATCTTTCTTCTCTTCATTTCATACACTCAAGTGAGAAGTATTAGGATTCATTCCTAGAAGAGAGAAAGATCGACAAGTGCGATCAAAGCTAATCTCAAGCACTTATCATTCAATTGCATGCCTTCTTCTTCACATTGGTAAGATCGTATCAAGTCATAGGTAAGTATTGTTTCGTTTTGTTTTTTATTCGAAACCCTAATTCTCTTTGTGGGAATTAGTTGCTCTCTTTGTGAGAATTTGGTTTTTTCTGTGTGAGAGAACAAAATCCTCTATATGAGGTCTCTCTGTGTGAGAGTAAGGATTTCTGTGTGAGAATCCAAATCCTCTGTGTGAGATTGTATTCACTTCTCTGTGTGGGAATTATAGTGAATACTGGTGTGGCTGGACGTACCCAAGTTTTGGAAAATCAGGGTAAAATCCTTGTGTTTGCGATTGTTGTTGTTGAGCACCCTGTTTATTTTTCGCAGCTTATTGTGCTTTAATTTTAGTAACTTTTAATTAAGCACTTTGCTTGTCATTACACTATTTCACCCTCATCCCTATAGTGTGTGTGTGTGTAGCCCCACAGGGTCCCTTACAACGACAAGACAAAATATTTGTTCCGACAAGACAAAAATATTTGTTCCCCAAGGTAACAACTTAATGTTATCGAAAATAATTTTAGACTTTAGACGTACTAATTCTTCTATTTATTCATTTTAGGTAAATATTACCTAACTGATGCGTGATTTATGTTAAGATCGGGATTTTTTACCCCGTTTCGTGGAACACGGTATCACCTTAAGGAGTATTCAACGCGGCAACCTGAAAATGCTCGTGAGGTGTACAACCATCGACATTCATCTTTGAGAAATGCAATAGAACGTGATTTTTGGAGTATTAAAGAAGAGGTTTTCGATCGTGGGTAGTGGAACCGAACCTCACTATCCAATAAAAACACAAAAGGAAATTATATATGCATTTTGTATACTACACAATTACCTTATGGGTGTTGATCCTGATGAAGGACTTATTGTACATGTTGATCAAGAAGTTCTGAACTTAGTGAGAGATGATGTGGAACTATCTCCTATCATAAGCGAGGATGAAGAGTATAGACGAGGAGAAATTCTAAGGCAACAAATAGCTGATGAAATGTGAAGAGATTACTAGACTTAAGTTGTTATTATCAATCTTGTATATAAACTTCAGTTTTCTGTGATGATGTTGTAGAGTTGCACTTGCATGTAGTTCAGTTATCATGAACATACTCATTTATCACCAATTATTGTGTAACAGTGAGCTCTCTTTATATTCTAGCTTATTTTTTTCCAATATTTAAAATTTCTTTTCAACAAATGGGTGTTATTTTTCTGGCTATTTTATTTTCTTGTATGTTGTGGTTGTTTTGGCTTTTGGTTGTCTCCATCCAAAGACTCAGATTTCTCTCAAGTTTTCTGGTGAATGTCATCCAATTTTTGCTGCAAATTTAATTTCTTCTTTTATTGCGCATATGAACCGTCAAATTTTTAATGTAGTTGATATGGTCATTATTATCAATGGCTGAAGAAAAATCATATATTGTAATTTTTATCTTGGAACTCTTTCCTTGTGTAGTTGTACTAATTTGAGAGTGTGCAAATTTTACTTAAGTGAGTAAGGACAAAGCAATTCAGTACACGCATCAGTTGACATGTTTTATTCGTATCACGTTCATGGGGACTTTTGACCTTATTTCTACAAGTACAGAACAATTTTGTATCTTAAGGTGATTTCTGGATCATTCAACTCTCTGAGCTATATGACTCTTGGATTATCAGATTAAGATTCCTCCCTATCATCCTTGTAGTATTGCACTGTAAAAAGTCAGTAATAACTATCTTTGTATTTAATGAAAAAAATTATACGCGACAACGCAATGTAAGATCCTTTGTATTTAATGAAACGATGCCTTGATGTTATCTTGATATGGGTATATTCTGGCTATAGATGGGAGCTGGACATAATGATTTCATGTCTCTATTGATGAACATGCAAGAATTTTCGGTGTGAACATTGGCATAAAGTTGTATCTAACTATTTATTCAGTTATACATTTTTATTATCTATATCTTTCAACTGATTTTTTTATTGGAAGGAAGAAACTTCATATTTTAGCTAGAGCAAAGTTGTATCTATCTATTTACGTATAAATAATTAGGCGACCTCTCATGTTCTTCATTGAGCAACAAGAACATGTTCATAAGCACAGGCAGAAGAATATGTTTACAACAAAACTACTATCTGCTCTTCTCTCAGCGGCCAAATTCATTTCTTACACCAACTATCTTGTGATTAAATGTGTATATTCCCCTAAATGGCTATAACACATGTTGCTTCATCCCTCTGCCATTTGTTGTGGTTAGACCGGCAGAGCAACCTTAGCTTAATATGGCCTAACTATACAAGGAATATTGAATGGAATGGATTTTATCTGAAACCTCTTCTACATTGTGTTCTGTAGTTTGTTATATCTATTTCTGATTTCTGTCAGGATCATTACCAGTAAACCCCCTGCCTGTTTAGTGCAAAGATCAACAAGAGAATGATCTTGCCACTACCAGAAAGGAGAATATGATCACTAAACTTAGTGCTGGATAATCTATGTTTCCAACTGTATGTCCTAGGGAACCATATATTTCCTAGATTTCAACGGGTATATAGTGGATTCTATAATATATGAAATAGTTAATTTTTCCATTATGGCAAGTCCTAAAAGATGATAATATATAGTGGATTCTATAATATATGAAAGTAATTAATTTTGAGACAATGGATTTAGTTCTAGGCAATGGCCTATGCTATGATGATCCATGTTTAAAATTAGTAATGGTTGAAAGATGACTATGAATCACGTCAAGGATAAAAGAAGTATTCTGTAACTGCAACTGGACATGTTTATTTCCATTCGAAAGAACTGTATATTTGACGAAGGGAGTGAGCAGGATTTGCATGTGGAACGAAGAGTCTTGGAGCAAGTGAAATGTGTTTCAACATCTGAAGGTCCGAGTAATACTTCCAACATGTTCATTAGCACATGACTTTGTGACTCATTCAACAGGTGATTGTTGTAGAACTTATATTTTCATGTACATGGTATATCTTGTTTGGATGCTCGGACATTATCTTTGATTTCCATGATTGAACTTATTTAGATACATGCAACTTATTTGCTTTTTTAGCTGTATTGTTTTCCCCCTTTCCTTAACCATGCTAGTGAAATCTGAGCCTATCCTGAATATACATTCGTCCATTTTGCTTATGCCAGGTAACCGGAAGGATTTTGTATGCCCACTGAGTTTGTTATATCTAGTTGACTATTATTGTTGTGTGCAAGTTGTTTGAATTGTGTACATTGTAATAGGTCTTTAAAACCATAAAAAATATGGGTAGATAAACTGAGAATTGTGTACATTGCATGCATACAGCCTCAATCTGCAGGCTCCAACACAGATTATTATGTAATTTTGACACATTCCAGCATGAATCCCTCGGTCGGGTAAACTGTCAAAATCAACACCTCATGTGATATCTGTTAGACCTGCGGGTCAGCGGGTCAAGGCCCATAGCCGCCGGCCCTAGCCCATGCGCGCGCGCCCATAAGCCAAGTAACCCTAGTTTCTTTTATTTATAGGGGCTAGCCGTCGCTTATTTACGCATGCTTAATGATTGAGATTTCTCTTGAGCGTCCTTAGGTAGATTTAGATTAAACGAGTGCGGACGTCCTCCTTGGCGTCTTGTAGGAGAATACACCTCTTTTATATTCAATTATCTGGTTTTTGCTACTAAATTCTCAATAAAAATCGTACCTTTTGTTAGTTCCTAACATTTTGGTATCAAAGCGTGACGATCTATGACGGCCGCGACGAGATCGAAGGATAAATTCGAGGCGTTGGAAGAAAAGTTCATAGGAGAAATTGAAGGGGTAAAGAAATCGGTGAAAACGGTGGTGGAATCCGTCGAGCAATTGAAGGCAAGTCAAGCGAAGAACGACGAGCAATTTGCAAAGATCCTCGCTCTCTTGACGGCTAAATCCCAAGGTGAAGGAAACCCTAATTCGACACCAAAGGCGGCAACTTTGAAGAAGGAGAAGAAAAAGAGGAGATTTTTACCCAAAATCAACCCTATTTCGTGGAAGAATTGGACGAGAAGGAAGATGAAGAGCCATGGAAGGTTGACTTTTGCGAGGAGGTGCGGCGAAACGCGATGGAGTTTCAAAGGGGGGCGGCGGCCCTAGTCGCCCTATCCGGACGACGCACGCAAGCGAGGAGGGGTGGCCGACCCCCCAAAACCCTTTTGGGGGCCAGCCGCCACATGACAGGGGCGGGGGACCCCCTCCCACCCACTGCAGGGCTCGACAGGGCTGGCCAGGCCCTGCCGGCCCCCGCCCAGGTCCAGCGACCCTGTCGGACCTTCGGCATGGCTCCCTGGCCCTGTCCGGAGGCCAGCAGGGCCCGTCGGCCCTGCCCGCGCCTGAGATGTGCAGGGGCCAAGGACCCCCTGGCAGCCGCCAGGGGATGTGATGCGCGCGGACAGCCCCCGGGAGGGTTTTTCGACCCCTCCGGGCAGCAGACAGTAGGGGAGGACGCTCGCGGATAGCCTTTGGGGGGTTTTCGACCCTACGGGACGGCGGCCAGCGGCGGAGGACCCGTTTTACGGAGACGGACGCAGGAGAGACCATTATTATGACAGAGGGGGTGGCTACGAGGCAGAGTTCGGCGATGATGCAGGTTGGGACGACTTCGATGGCCAGTGCAGAGATTACTAGGGAGACTATGTGGGCCGCGGAGGAGGGCCACCTAGACGGTACGAGACCCAGAATGAGAGGAGATAGCACTACCGTCCGCATCACCGAGAGGAGGGGAGGTCCGATCAGGGACACTTTGGAGGAGATTGCTGGGTGCGGAAGCTGAAGATGCCGCTATTTACGGGGAGGATCCACATGCCTAGTTGTTCACAGCAGAGAGATACTTCACGGCGCACCACATGACCGAGGCACAGAAGCTGGAGGCGACAACCATTTGTATGGAGGGGAACGACTTGGGGTGGTTTCAGTGGAAGGAGAGGAGGCAGCAGATTCGTTGCTGGGAGGAGCTAAAAGACCTGGTGCTGGAGAAGTTCAGAGACCCCCGTTTGGGCAACCTACACAAGCAGCTGTATGCCTTTAGGCAGGAGGGGCCGGTGCAGGAGTACATCGATAGATTTGAGACACTAGCAGGGCGAGTACATGGTGTGTCGGACGAGTCGCTGGAGGGAACTTTCTGGAAGGGGCTGCGACCCAGTCTTCGAGCGGCGGTGAGGCCCTATAAGCCTCAGGAGCTTTCAGAGGTCATCGAGATGGCGCAGATGGTAGAGAACTCCCAGACTGAGAATAGGAGAGGCGGGAGCAGCTACAGTGGGTAGATACAGCGGGGCACCTCGACTAGAGCCAGTGGAGCGGGAGACACTACTGAGGCAGATCAGATGGGGCTTGAGAAGACGGGGAACCGAACAACCCACCCCCGGTTGGGGGCCAATTCCGAAGGATGACCGATGCGGAGATGAGGGAGAAGAGGCAAAATGGCTCTGTTTCAGATGCGACGAGCGCTTCACTTCGGGACACTGCTGTGCGAGTCGTAAGCTGCAAGTGTTGATAGCGGAGGTAGACGAGGATGACGACGTGGAGGATGAAGGGTTCGGAGGGGAAGACGACTTTAACTCGGAGTAGCACCGCCAGTACTTTCATGCACCACCTTGAGGACAAGGTGGATTTTCAAGGGCGGAGTAATGTTAGACCCGCGGGTCAGCGGGTCAAGGCCCATAGCCGTCGGCCCTAGCCCATGCGCGCGCGCACATTAGCCAAGTAACCCTAATTTCTTTTATTTATAGGGGCTAGCCGTCGCTTATTTACGCATGCTTAATGATTAAGATTTCTCTTGAGCGTCCTTAGGTAGATTTAGATTAAACGAGTGCGGACGTCCTCCTTGGCGTCTTGGGAGGAGAATACACCTCTTTTGTATTCAATTATCTAGTTCTTGCTACTAAATTCTTAATAAAAATTGTACCTTTTGTTAGTTCCTAACAATATCTTTAACATAACCAGAACCACCATGTCTTCAAATGTGATATCTTTAACATAAGCAGATGTTTGAGATGTTGGGCTAACTTATGTTTTGTTGTGATCGACTTATCGAATAAGAGTGTTGTTAATTGCACCGCACGGATTTATGAATTTACAGTACCTTTAACTTCACCACATTTTCTTTCTTTTAACCGCTATTATTTCCAATTTTAACCTTGCCTCTCTCCATGCGTTTGAGATAGTGTAGCGGGGACCGCTTCCCTCACCCTTCTATCCATGCCCTTGATTCGAGAAATGGCGACTTGCAGGTCGATTGTCAAAATGATTTGGAATGTCAATTGTTTAATGGACGATATCCATGGCAAAATGACACAATAACTTATGAAGAAATCGCCATTAAAAAGTTTTTAAATGGATCGTCCATTAAAAATCGCCATTAAGAAAACTTCTGAAGAAATCACCATTAAAAACTCCCGACGAAAATAACTTTTAAAGAAATGACGTCCATGTCAAAATGACGGTCCATGACTAGCATTCAAAATGAAGACGTCCATGGTGATTGTCAAAATGTGCGCGGATTCAACCGTGCATTCATAAAAATTGACTTGGAATTACTTTGGGTAAAAACGTAATTTTATTTATGCTGGTAAACTTGATAAATAAAAATGTTGCAAAATCAGAAAATTCTGTGGTGCAACTAACAGCACTCATCGAATAAATCAATTTTATCTCTTGTTTTCTTTTTGTTTTATTATTTGGATTATAGGCGGTTGAGATCAATTCACAATCAAAGACTTAATTATGTTCGACAAAAAACATAACATGGACGATAAAGATGGATATGTGTGCAGATGAATTAGTTATACAAATGCATAAAAGGAACAAAATTTGACAGGAGCTTTAGAAACATTGCTTATCAGGCAGTATGTTCAGAATTATTTGTCAAGTGCAGAGTAAGGGTCAGTGTTGAAAATTTGAAAAATCGACTGAAAACTCTTTAAAAAGATTTGGCTGCTTTTCAAGATATCCAGACTCATGGTAGTGGCTTTTCATTCAATAGAGTCACTAGAATGATGGATGCTGAGCCAAAGGTTTGGAAAGATTCCATAGATGTAAGTTAGTGATTTTTATGATATTTACATTTTTTGAATAAATGATATCAACAATTTCTGAAATATTACTAATGGGTTTTGATTCCTCTTATTTGTTAGGCCCATCTTGAAGGAAAATCATATCAACATAAGACGGTATCATGTTTTGAAAATATGCTATTAATTTTTGGACGTGATAGAGCTATTGGAAAAGATTCCGAGACAATTAAAGAAACACATATTCGTTTAGAAAGGGAAAGAGGAATCAAATTCAATTTCTAGTAACCAAGATGGTGATATGGACGTGGAACATGAGGACGATGGTGATTCTGTTGTCGCGCCTTCAATTCACAAGAGACAAGACCAAAAGTTAACATCTACATCATCTAAAGGTGCATCCAAGCGGAAGCATACATCCATCATGAGTGAAGATTTTCAGATACTAAAAAATGGAATGGATTCGGTTGCGTCTGCCATTTCAAAATCTGCTCCCCGGAGGTACACCACGGAAGAGCTATTTGAGGAGGTGGCAAAAGTTGAAGGGCTGGATGAAGATGCACAACTTCTAGCTTATGATTATCTTTGTGGGGATGAAGTTGGAACCAGAGCATTTATTGGATTGCCATTGTCTCAGAGGAAAAGATGGCTAGAGCTAAAGCTTGGCTGGTCTTCTCACAATCATGAAATTTCTTACAGAAGGTAATATGTTTATATACCCCTTTTTTAAACCAACACAATTTCTTATAGAAGCTTGGCTGGCCTTTTGTTGATCTGTGTATCTTGCATATGCTTGAGACTTCATCAGTAATTCAGTATGTGCTTGCAATATTAACCTTAATGATAATTTGATGGCATAATAATTTTTAGTACTTAATAAGACCCTGTAAATGCTGCGGTCACAATGCCATCGCATGTAGCATTAGTGTCTAATTTGTGCTGGCCTTAGTTCGTATGTATTATTCATTGCTGAGAATCATTACACCGGTTTGCTCAGAACAAACGGTCATAGTTTCATCCACAACATCAGACTCAGCAAATATTAGCCCCAACATTTTCCGGTCTGCAGAGTTTGCAATCCTGATGAGCTTTTTCATCAATCATGAACCCTTATCAAGCTGCATGCTTCCAGCATGTACACAATTCCATTCATCAACAAGCCGCTATATCTAAAACCATCAATCACGCGCAGAACACGGTCAATTACCCGTGTCCTAGTTACTGTTTTGTTAGTAGAAAACCTATAGGGAGTGTCCAAGAGAGATGTTGTACAGATCTTGACCATATATAGGTCTGGTAACCAATACATATGCGATGCACAAAATTAAATATTGCACACATCAATATTTCTATTACATATTGAGCAATAGAGATAAGCACACTTTGTACAATGGACCACAAATATGTGTGTGATTCACTTGAGATTTCTATTATATCTTTGACCAGGTGCACATAACTAAATATTGCACATAACTAAAAATTGAGCCACAATCACCAATCTCAGAACCGAGGGAGAAAGAAGTCACCCTCATCGAAATTGAACATGGTAGCTTCATCATATTCTTTCTGAAACGTCCCTTCATCCATATAGTCGAACGGATCTATTCCCATGAGGCTGTCCAAACTGCCGAATGGTGAGGTCAATCCTGCAGGAACCGCATCATCATAGTCCGACACAGACCCCATAATATCAGCATCGCTAGTAGATCCTTCATAAGTACCTATTTCGAAATCTCCTTTATCAGATGCAAAACCGAGATCAGTCTGCTGCGAGCGGAGCATAGACCCTTCGGAAGTGAATTCTGAAGGGACGGAAGATGATAGCTTTGGGGGGGTGAGCCTGCTTGATATTGTTGTAGGCAATTGATCCAAAGCTGAAGGTCGACTCCTCTTTGAGGCCACTGGAATATGATGAGGTTTGGGTCTGAGGAGCCACTTGCTTGCAAGTATGTTTGTAGAGGTATGTGATAACAATACCTCAGATATGTGAACCCATTTATTCCTTTTTGCCCATATTTTCTCCATTTGTATCCATCATTTGTCTTACATTTCAACTCGCTCAATGGAGATGGTGATATTCTGCAATAAGCATGTATTATTGGAAACTAAAAACTAGCAGCTCTTTTTAATGCAGCTCTTTTGTGTGTTCTTGGAAACTAAAAACTAGGCTGTTGTTGTTGGATGAAACCGTTTGCATTAGAATTTGCATCTGATTTCTTAATGAACAGAACTAGCAACCTGGAACACTTAGATTCTTCAAAAAAGGACCACGATGATGGGATGTTTTATAAGTTGTATTTTGACATGATTTATCTGTTTATCTATTTATAACAGTGGATATATTTGTTTTTTCTGCATAGAATGTGAGAATAAATATAATATATCTGATTAAATTTCAAGTTCTGTTCATTGATCTTATATATGTAGGCATAATGTTATGTTTATTTGCAGCCCCTTATGTTTTTTCTTTACTTTTGGATATGTAGGCATCTTTGAAGATGGAGCTTAAGCATGAGAAGAAAAGGGAGATATACTTGCCATAGAGGATGCATGTCAGCAAGGACATTAGGCATAATATCATGTTTTAAGTTGATTCTATGTTTCTTGTTATTGAATACTAATACCGGAAGCATTAGCAACTTGTTTGTAAACAATGAACAACAGCAGTGTGAAAAACAATGGAAGCAATAACAATTTGTTTTTAAACATCTTGTTTGTAAAGACAATGGAAGCAGTGTCATGTGAAAATTGATGCTAACAGCTAGTGTTACATGTTATGGAATTATAATGAGATTGTCCATGTTCAAGAGTTGTGGAATTGTAATGGAATTGTACATGTTCAACAACTGGTGTTCAAGAACTTGTTAAACATCTTGTTGTGAAATTCACAATGTTTTGATGTGTACTGATTGTAATGGGATTGTCCATGTTAAACTTCTTGTTGTGAAATTGTCCATGTTAAATTTCATTTATCTATACAGCTGAATACGTTAATTTTAAAAAATTTTATCATCAACAAAAAATATCTTTTTGTTATTGCTCATTTTTTCTTTCAGTAGGATGGTTTTGGATTGAGTTTAATAGAAAAATGAGACCCTTTAAAATATCAATTATAATTAAAATCATATTTTCTTTCTACTTTTCCTTTTCATTTTCATAAGCAACCAAACAGGAGAAATCATTTTCCCGACCATTTTCCTTTTAATTTTCTTTACAATTTTCCTCACTAACCAAACATAAAAAAGAAATTGGTTTCTTTTTCCTTTTCTTTTTCTTTCTATTTCCTTTTCATTTCACCTTTCTTTCTTTCCTTTTACTTGCAACCAAACACAGCCTTAGGATCTGTTTGGTTTGAGTGAAAAGGAAAGAAAGGGAATGAAAATTAGAAGGAAAACGTTTTCCTTTGTTTGGTTGGAAAGAAAAAGAAAGAAAACTTATAAGCAACATGCATTTTACGTAACATGTTAGTTGCATGCATTTTACTTAATAGGTTGTCAGTGTTGCATGCATTTCTTTAAAGCATTGTTATAATAAAATGTGAGAGGAATGAGTGGGAACATGCAAATTGTAGGAACTGTAGGCTCCCTGCAAGTTGCATGACTCACAAGTTCATGCGAAATTGGAGGCCCCTGCATGAATTTGTATGAAATTAATACAATGATGTGTTAATTAAGGAGGTGTTAATTAAGAATATGTTAATGATATGTTAGTAATAGTTTAATTAATGATTTTTAGTAGTAGGTTCCCTTTTAGCCGATGTGTTTGCATTTTATACAGTGGGTTGGGTTAGTTAACATTATTTTATTTGGCTCACAAGCTACGTCTCTTTCATTAAATCAACATTTACACCCACTGATAAATTGTATACATGTACAGACATAAGGAGATTAAATAGCTTATGGAGATATGAGAGAAAAATTCCACCCCCCCAAACCCCATGAAATTTTTTCTCCCTCTTCGCTCCCCCTCGCTGCCAACATCTCCGGCGGCCACGTCAACCTGGTCGTCCCGTTCGGCACCTTTCTCGGCGGTAACATGACACCCATCCGCCATTGGTGAGCTGCTGCGCAGCGAGCTGCTATCAGTCGAGCTTTTTCCCGGCGAGCTAATTTAGACCCTCCTCTAGTTTTTCTTCCTTAAATCGATTTTTTTTGGATCAGTAGCTATGCTTGAGTGATCCTCATTCCCAAAACAAGCCGATGACTACTACTCATTCATCATTGACTTCAAGATGTATTGTTCTCTGCTCGATTTTCTTCTTTGTAAATCTACGGGTCTGTTGTCACCATGATTTTTTTTTAAAATTCAACTTTCATTACTTTTTCAAATCATAAATGCTGAAAGATTCAAACCTTTATCAATTTTTAGATCATCAATCACAAAAAATTCGATTTTTACTTTTTTCAAAACATAAAATTGATTTTTATAATTTAAGTCCAGGAAATCAAGGGGTTTTGGGTTTCTGAGGGCTTGCCTTTTAATTTTGTTTGTAGTTTTTCAAGATGGATGAATGGTGGGTTATATGCTTGTTTGTTGTTCGTATATCATGCTTCATGCTTAAATTGCTTCTTGTAATTTTGTTGTTGGGTTTTATGTCGTGTGCTGGGCTTTATGCTTGTGATTTTTGAAGATGTGAAGTTGTCCAAAAAAACCGAAGCTTTATGCACAGCAGCTAATTTTATAAGAAAAAGAAACCAATTTCTTTTTCATTTTCTTATCATTTTCCTTTTGATTTTCTTTACCATTTTTCTCAGTAACCAAACATGAAAAAGAATTAGATTTCCTTTTCCTTTTCTTTCCATTTCTATTTCATTTTCATTTCACTCTTCTTTCTCCCAATTTCTCCTAAACCAAACATAGCCTTACGGTCAAAAAAGCCGCTGCTTTCTTCTCACTGGAGTCCCTGCTGGCCTCCGGCAGATCATCTGAAAAGCTCAGCCTCCCATCACTACAGTCGAAGATGAAATCTGATCCGGGCGGCTACTTATCGGATCTCCAATTGATTATTTGTGCCTTTTGACTATATGCATCATCTTCGCTGCTAGATTCTTCACTATCATCCTCTTTTTTAAACCGTTCATAACCCAGAAGGAAAGACAAAGTGGAGATTAAAATCCTGAAGTTACAAGCTACACAAGATTAGCAGTTTAAAATTTGTACTGTTCGATGATTGAATAGTGATTACCGAAAACAAAAAATGCATGCTTTAAAGACGAGTGAAAACATGCAGTGCAAATAACATTGGCTATCCAATCATCAAACCACACCCTCCTATGAAGTTCACAGAGAACAACAAAGAATTCTTTTAACATCTGATTCGGGAAATCATCGAGCTCGCTAGAATAGAACGGCAACACGTGCGCAAGAAACATCGACAGGTCAAAAGGGCACTTGTTGTTCTTTGTGATCTTCATAGAAGGAGGGTGTGGTTTGATGATCGGATAACCAATGCTATTTGCACTGCATGTTTTCACTCGTCTTCAAGGCATGCATTTTTTGTTTCAGTAATCACTATTCAATCATCGAACAGTACAAATTTTAAAATGCTAATCTTGTGTAGCTTGTAACTTCAGGATTTTAATCTCAACTCTGTCTTTCCTTCTGAGTTATGAACGGTTTGAAGAAGAGGATGATATTGAAGAATCTAGCAGCGAAGATGATGCATATAGTCAAAAGGCACAAATAATTCTTAACAGAGAGACTGTTTATAAGGTCATCAGTTTAATGTTTTTCATTGTGCTTTAAATCCCTATACTTGTTTCCGTGAATTGTCGACTCTTGTCATGAAATAGTTTTAGTTCAAAAATCTTGTTGTCATGCACATGTTGTTCTGCGTGTCAAAGCGGGGAGCTCATCCAAATGTAGCTTAATGTGGGCACTGTAGTTTTTGGAACTAGTTGAAATCTGGGTTCCAACATGTTTATCCAACCCAACCACCTTAAATTTGAATCATGAGCTCCGGTTTGTTGTAGGTCATGGGCCTGGAATCCATCTAACCACATGCTCTTGTACAAGGTTCCATTTAATTATCTTAAAGAACTTTAATGAGCTGGTGATGGATGCATGGATAAGTTACAGCTAAAATTGTCATATTATGATATATATATTTCTATAATTTTCATATTGGAGCACATATTGTAAAATAAATTAAGCATGTCTAATACTTAGGCAGAGTACCTGCATAATAAAATACATATGATGAAACATAAATAGATTTAATCAAATAACAAATGCTAAATAAGTAAACATGCTATGTCGGCAAGCGTTGACTGGGACTTCCCCAGTGAGGGTGGGAGCTCCTCCTTAAGGGATTAGCGAAGCTCGACAAGGCTCTATGAGATTTAGAGATGTTTGATGTGGCTAGTGAGCATCGACGAGGGGCAGTGACTGTTAGTGAGCGGGTAAGCAGATAATGGATTTGAGTGCTTTTCTGGTGAGAAAGAGGAAATCGATTTATTTAGAACCCAATATGAAGCATGATGAATTTAAAACCAGCCTTGGCGCGATAAAAACTGATCGAAACTCCCCCTTTGGTTGATGTTATATAGCGGTTGATATGAATATTGATCGATATAAATCGTATCGGTATAAAATGATCACATTATCATAAGATATTTTACATTGTTTGATATGCCATCCGATGTGTATCAAATTCCTTAAAAATTGTATCATATCAGAAGATACATATTGCATATCGTAAAATATTGATAACTATGGGTACATGCTTTTCCATTAGCAGGGTTACCTATTGTTCAAACTTTTGCTTTACTAGGGAATAGTTTTGACAAATGGGGAACGATAGGATTTGAATTAGGGACTCACATCTACCTCCGAGCCATGAGGCATAACACAATGGAAGCAGCCAAAATTACATTTTTCCTTATACTTTAACACCTTGACATTGCTCAATCAATTTAATCTGTTATTTTTACTTCAATCACCACAACCACGACATGCTTTGCTCCTACAAATCTTTGATATGGTTGATTTGGTAGAGTTAGAGTCAATTATATTTGTCAAGCATCTTTGATTATTTAAGAATCCGACTTTTGTAATGCTTTCTCCCCTTCAAGTTTTTTGAATTTTGGATATTTAGGACACAATATAGATGCTTCTTTAAGATCTGGCATCAGGAATCCACTTAGTTTTCTTGATACTAATAGATAGCTACCTTGTCTCATCAAACATATAACTGTCCCTTACCAGTGGGTTGTCTGAGTTGCGCATGACTATTGCATTATGCCAATTTGTCCTCTTCACCAAGCCTTCAACATCTCTTCGTTTTATATTCCATTTCGAACTCTCGTTCTCATTCTTTGACTAGACTTTTATCCTACCTATGGTATCAGTAAATTGGCAATGGGAGCTGCTAAGGAGAGCAATGAAGGGGGATAAAAAAGTGGTGTCGGTTTAAGGACTGGGTTGCAGTGGTAGCAGCTAACTGTATTAACGTGGCAAACTCAGTGAGGAGAAATAGAAGGGAGGAGGAAAGAGTGATGGGTTCAGCAGTTGGCAGCCATTGATGGTCCATATAAGGTACCATTGGTAGAGGAGGAGAAATGAAGGAGCATACATGTTGCAATAAATCAAATGAGTACTGATTTCTTATTGTAAACATGTAAATGAGCTCCCCTGCCTCTAATGAAGAATTAAGGTGTAGTGATGCACAGTACATAATTTTGCAGACACTTTTAGCATCATGTAGATTCACTTTGCCTTAAGTTTGTTTTGATATTGTACACAATCGATGGTTATTAGCATTCCATTGTGAGCTACTATCTATCTATTGATTCATGGCTATATAATGCTTGATCTGGCGACATAATGTAACATAACTGTAACATAACAATTGTCTTGGCAGTACTAGTTGGCTGTAAAGATGTCTGTTCTTTACTACCTATAGGCCCATCACAAAGGAACTGCAGCTAGCAAGAAAAGAAAGAAAGCAAGGTTGCAACGTGTTATGCGCAGCATGAAAAGGCAACATCGATTGTCATCAGAAAATACCAGCTCAAATTCTTACTCTCCTCTAACACATCTAAAAGATGCACAGGTTGGATAATATCTGGATTGTGATTCATATAGTTCTGGTTCCTAATGTTGCCATGACTTGTAAATGGTTGCTTTCTTTCTTGCGTGTAGGGTTTTGCAGAGAAGCTGTTCTCTCTTCTTCAGAAATGCAATGAACGATTTGAGGTACTGCTTCCCCATTTAGTTTTTCTTTTGATCTAGTTCAGTCAACTTCATTTTAGGTTTTCAGGATGCATACCTGGGTACAGTTGAAGTCACACTTTCTTTTCTAGTGGGAAAAATTTGATCAATTGCATTAAACTCAAAGTCTATTTTCTCCATTTTATTTAATTGATCTTCTTTATAATATTTGTTTCTAATTTTTATAGTGCCAATTGTAACTGTAACTTCCCAAACATTGCATAACCCCCAAGGTATTGCATTGGTGGATATATTGTCGCAAGACCCTTTATGAAAATACAATGTACGCAGTTCTCTTAGACTGCATGGATTGTACCAAGGCCATGGCATGATTTGTCAACAAGCTGATCACTCTAGGTTGCCAATCCAGCCGGGCTATAAGAATGTACCCTTAGGAGTCCTGTCCGTCCAACCAACACTTTGACGGGTTGGAGACAGCCACCAGATCTTTACACTTTCTGTTTCTTGATTCTTGATGTCATTTCCCTTGATATAGTCTCATTAAAATGCATCAATGTATGTTACAGTCATAATCATGAGGTGATGTCAGGGAGATGGTGTCATGGGAAAAATGAAGGCCTTAAGGCCTTATTCTTAGACGTACACCCATTACTATTAGGATCTTATAACTTGGTTTTGTTGCACCTGGAGTGGACCAATGAATAGAAACAAGAAACATTCTTGATTTCTTCTGAAAACATGGATATCATTATGATTCTTAGATGATGGATATCATTGTCGGCGATCACCCGTTCTACAGCCAAGTGCGAGCTTGTGTTAGTCACTTATGGAAGATGAAGGTGGGCTTACAGATGTTCTCTCGTGAAAACGGGTTCTTCTACTTCAAATTTGAGCAGTCTCAAAATTGTGAAAATGTGCTAAGGGGGGTCCGTGGCTCTTCGATGGTCGTCTGATAATTCTACAATGCTGGTCCCCTGAGCTCAAGCTTAAGCGAGATCTCCTCCACCGCGTCCCGGTTTGGGTGAGATTTCCCAATCTTCATCTCAACCTTTGGTCGCCTGAGATTCTGAACATCATATCCAGTTTGGTTGGCAACCCTATTTGCGATCGTGCGACGGCCAATCTTGAGCGGATTGAATTTACCCGATGTTTCATTGAAGTAGACGCCTCCTTGTCGCTCCCTAGAAAAGTCAACATATTGTTTGAAGAAGGATCATCACTTGCTCTTGCGGTTGAGTATGAAGGCAAGTCTCTGAGGTGCACCAAGTGTTTGTCATTTGGTCATACTGCCATTCAGTGCCCGCTGGTGTCATTGGGGGGCATGGCCCCTCTATGGAGTTCAGAAAAGATGTGACGGATGCTACAAAGGGTGGGGGAGTGTTGGCAGAGCAGGGTGATGGTGGACTTGTCCCTGAGGGGTCTATGGTTGACCCGATTATCGTTGGTGGTACTGGTGAGATAGATGCTGGAGTTGGAGTCACTGTTGTTGATGATCCTAAGCCTATTGCCCCTGAGGAGGCTAAAGACAAAGGAAAGGGAGTTGATTGTGGGGTGGAGTTGTTATCTGATGCGGATGAGGTAGAAGATTTGGGTGCAGAGCACTGGCCTAAGCTCTCTTGACCTTCTTCGTCTAGGGAAGCTTGTTCTTCGGCTCCCCTTATTGGGGATGATGTTGGGGGATGACCTCCACTACTGGTGACTATTTGCATGCTGTTATGGCAACGCCGGCCTCAGCATCGACTCCTCACTCTGAGGATCACCCAGCTCTTCTGGAGACAGCTGGGGTCGCTTATTCTTGTCCATTGCTTCTCGACGACTCTTGCCATGACGATGACATGCCCCCCATTCCCCGTGTCACCGACAATCTCGA
This sequence comes from Scilla litardierei, assembly GCA_030789695.1. Taxonomy (NCBI): domain Eukaryota; kingdom Viridiplantae; phylum Streptophyta; class Magnoliopsida; order Asparagales; family Asparagaceae; genus Scilla; species Scilla litardierei. The sequence continues at coordinate 15,593,527 of CM061141.1, forward strand.
TTGGGAGCAGCTGGTTGTTGCTTCTGTGAAGAAGAAGTCATTTCTGGTGTCACTTCCTTCTCGCAGGAGTTCTCGGCTCAGGGTGGAACGAGTCTCATGCGAGTACATGACCTGAACCTCCAGGGTTGTTTTTCGATCTTGGAGTATGTTTTGTCAGGCTTGTTTTTGTCCAGTCATGTCACTAAGTTCCTTGGTGTCTTGGTGGATGGTGGATGGTTGGTCTGTTTGTATGTGTGGGTTGTAGTTGAGATTAGCTAGCTTTGGGGTGTTTGGGTTCTAGGTTTTTGAGTGTACTTCACTCTTTCCCCTTAGTCCCCATGTACTCCAAATTCTGCCTAGCTGATTGTATCTTTCGACTATATTTATAAAATCAATTACCTTTCAGAAAAAGCTATAGGTATATAAATTAAATGCAACGTTTGCACAAACTATCATGTTTCTGCTGCAACATCATTTAATTTGATATGTATCATGTTGCTCGCAGTGCCTCATTTCTGAACATTACTTAACAAGAGGTGGATAAATAAGAAATCTTTGAAATTTTGAGATATGAAGTGCTGTACAGGCAAGCAAGATATGAATATGTAAGATGGTGATGTGCTCACGTGCCTCATTTCTCAACATTACTTAACAAGAGGTGGATAAATAAGAAATCTTTGAAATTTTGTGATACGAAGTGCTGTACAGGCAAGCAAGATATGAATATGTAAGATGGTGATTTATTCTTGATTTAATGACTTAGGTTGATCGGACTTTAATATCCATTAAATCTCATCATAGTTTTCCATTGTAAAATATCTATATATTAAAACACAACTATTTTTGAATCCTAGGACTGACCGGGACAAGCTGGTGTCTGCTGATGTATAAAGAGGTTGATAGAAGAATGACTAGGATTTAATCTTGGTAAAAGAAGGGCTGAAATGAGTGTTTGGAAAAACCACCACCTTTTTCCTTTTGTTTTCAAACCCCCCATAATCACTACATTTGCGCAGAATACCACCTATTTCCCCGTTTTGCTAAAAACCCGCTCATTTCAATTTTTTACCCACACGCCTTACACACACACTTATGCACTTCCACCCTTCGCGTCGAAGGCGCCCGCTAAATTTTTTTACGTCAATTTGTTGTTCCGACTCAAGGGCGCCCTCGCCGAATTTATTGTTCTACGCTGAATTTGTTGTTCCACACAAATTTGACCGTGTAAATAATGTTTGGGAACAAAGATTTCGCAGGGGAAAATCTTAAATGAACCGTGCCCGTTCATGACTAGTGTATATATTTTATGGATCAATTATATCTTGATTCGGTTTTTGATTGAAATGAAAAAATGGCTTGTATGATCCACATCATAGGATCTGAATCAATGATAAGGTCCTGGAAACCATGAGTACAAGTATGGATGCTTCGGTAGTTAAATTTTGTTAGAGGTGAACATAGTTTGTATATAATAGTCATGCATGGCATGAGCTAATAAGCTCATTGCATTTGATTCTAGTCATTATACTCAATACAGTAAGCTCTGCATAATGTATATTCTTTACATTAGAATGCTCTTCTAGTCCTGTGTTGTATCTCATGTCACTGATATTCTGCAGTATGTACTTACCTTTTCCCCCCTAATTTGGTGGGAGCAAAAGTCTTCAAGTTGTGTCCTCAGCCATCCCTAGGATATAGACAATTTTAACTCCACTCATGCACGCCATTCTAGTAACAAGGTAGAAGAACAAAGGTTAGGATGTGTCTTTTGATTGGAAACGGCATTATAGCATAATCTTTTTCTCCCCAGCATAAAAATAAGAATAATAATCAAAGTTTAGCATGCTTCTCAGAAACCAGAATATCACATTCTTATTGTTGTTTGATTTGTTGAAAACTTGCGAGATATAATTATTCGATGAGAAAAGTTCCATTTACCTCTTATAGACATTTTAAAAACATGTTTCAGTTTCATCCAATGGTTCAATGATGAATATCTCCACCAATGATGTAGACCTGAGATATATCTATCTGTTGGAACTACATTAAAACATGTCACCATTAATAGTTTATGAATTGTTATCGTTTATGCATTTTTTTCGGAGATGTTCAATGAAGAACATTTATATCGCGTCTAAATTCTGTAAACATTCGTTTAGGTCAAAGCTGATTGACATTTATTGGTTTTCAATTATATGATCTGAAGTTCTGATGCTAATCATGTTCCTCTCTCATCTAGCTATTACTATATGATGAATGTGACTACTCACTCTTTTCTAATAGTATTTTTTTCAAAGTCTAGGTTAAGATGATGATATTGAACGTAATTGCAAGAACTATTGTGTTGCACCGCCTAGTTTATTAAACTTTTATCATTTTCTTCATAAATATGTTCATGTACAGAAAGATATTCATGGCTGTTGATTCTCATAAGGCAATATTACATGTTATAATTTTGATTTGTATTTTCGCAGCCTCATCAGCGTGATGTTACAGAATTGCTAGCTGCAGCAGTCCAGTCCTGTCATGATATGGTTTGATTCTGATCAACATTATGGTCTCCTTACATATTCATTTTCTGGTCATTTCATTTACTTGAAGTGAAAAGCTTATTTGATTGTGCTAGGTACCTCCGGATGCTGATGAGCCATTATTCAGGCAAATAGTTAATCAGTTCGTGCATGACCGCTCTCGCACTGAGGTATACATAATTCCGCTTGGTAATTTTATGGAAAACATGTATCTGCCTTTGTTTATTGTGTTGTATTTTGTTATTTTTATTGCATTATTGGAGCTGCTCTGATTATTGGAGTCTTTATCTCCTGGCCATTGCTGTTGGACTGAATGTTGTAAGAGAGATATGCCTGCGGATTCCTTTGGTACGTTTTTTGCTCCACAAACTCTTGTGTTTAATCCAAGGTTCATCTTGATTTCGGTCTCGTTATTGAGTGGCCATTTACCGTATCTGTATCGGATGTATCAAAAGTATCACATTATATAAATCAAAAGTATCAAACTTTACATATATGTTGCCTTAACTCAACATATCTGTTAATTGTCTATAGATATTCATTTTCAGTGAGTGCTTCATCAGCACATAAATTATATCTATTATCTAGAACACTATCTTCTTTTTTCTAGACCAGTTGATTAATGGGCCAATATTTTGAACCTTGAATTTGATGGGTAAATGAGATATATTTAAATAGAACGTTTGATTAAAATAAATTAGAATTAAGATTAGTAATTCAAACGTTGAAGCTATTCTTATATTAGTTGTTATTAGTTAGTATCCATTGTATCATCTAATTTCGAATGGATTTATCGGTATGTTTGTGATGGGCTCATCACATACACTAGGCGGCGCACCAAGGGGAGGACCGGCCCAACCAAGTGAATTCAGGGGCGTATTCGCAATTCTTTAGATTTATTTCTATTGTTTTATTTTAATAATGGCATACTTGTAATTTGCTATCAAGGAGATTAGTATTAGAGGGGGGTTTAGCCGCCGGCCCGAGGGCATGTTTTTATTGATTATTTGGTAAGGAAGAGATAGTTCTTCGAGTTCTACAGGGAAGGTACAGACGTCCCTTATCAATCGATGTCTTGGGATGGATGTTACCTCTTTATTGTAACCAATTTATCTTAATAAATTTTCAGTTTTCATCAATATTTTTTCAGTTTTCGTCGAGTTCTATCAATTTGGTATCAGAGCTCGTCGATCCATGGCGGCTGCGACGAGATCCAAAGATCATATCGATGCGGTGGAGGAGACGCTTAATGACGAGATGTGGGCATGAAGGGCGAGATCGCGAGCATGAAGGAAACCCTAACGGAGCATGGAGATCAATTGAAGAATCAAGCAAAAACCTTAAGGCAACATAGCGAAGCCTTTGCAAATATTATCTTTCAACTTGGAGAGATCTCGTCGAAATTGAACGGTGACGAAGCGAACCCTAAAACATCAACAAAGGCGTCACCTTTGAAAAGGGGAAGCACGTAGCGAGGGATTTTGAAGACGGGAGACTCACAGATCTCGACGACAGTGATCCAGATGCAGAGGAGTATCATCGGGAAGCCGATATCTCTGGCAGAACTCCCAACGGCAGCGACAACAGGCGGCGGGACCTGGGGCTTCCTCAGGTCTCGCGGGCCCCATGGGGCTCGTCAGGGCCTGGGGCCCTTCCCACAAGGCTGCCAGGCCTCGGTAAATGGGCAGCGGGCCCTGTCGATTAGCAGCAGGGCCGATGGGGCCCCGACGACAGCCGGCACGGTCCGGTGGCCCTTCCCAAGGGCCGCTGGGGCCCCGTCGACACACAGCAACCCCCTTGAGGGGGTTTCGGCACACGGCGAGGAGGGGAGACCGACAGAGGATTTCAGCCCTATCCTGACGATCAGTCGCGTGGTTTCAATGATGATTTTGATCCTAGGGATTTTCAAGAGTATGACGATGATAGGAGAGGGTTTCGAGATCATCACGACCCATGGTTTGGTGATGACAGACGACAACTCACATCCCGCACCTATGAAGGGCATCCTGAAGAGACTGGGGGAGGTTACAGAGACTTTCAAGAGGAGCGCGATGGTAGGGCTGGAGGCGATAACTAGGGAGAACATGGGGGCCGAGGAGGAGGCCCACCAGGGGGTCATGAGGTCCATGATGTGGGCCCACGGGGGGTTATGAGCGACACCAGGAGAGGTGGTAGCATTACCACCAAACCAGGCACGGCGGGGGACGAGGGGACCATGCGACACTTGCTTTTGAGGTCTTGAAAAAGGACATGACTATCGTACCAGTCCTTGCGCTACTAGACTTTTCCCGGGCATTCATTATGGAGGCAGATGCATCGGGACATGGACTGGGGGCGGTGCTTATGCAGGACCAGCTGCCGATTGCTTACTACAGCCAGGTGCTGACAACGCGAGCCATATTGAGATATGTCTACTAGCGGGAGTTGATGGCCATAGTCCTATCCATCCAAAAGTGGAGGCCATATTTGTTGGGGAGAAGCTTCTTGGTTCGAACTGATCAGAGGAGCCTCAAGTACCTGTTAGAGCAGCAAATGGTAGGAGAGGAGCATCAGAAGTGGCTGCGGAAGCTTATGAGGTACATGTTTGAGATAGAATATCGGCCATGGATGGAGAACAAAGCTGCAGATGCACTATCATGACGTGATGAGGAGATACACTTGGCAGCTTTGTCGGTTTCGATGCTACATGACTAGGAGCCATTACAGCAGGAGGTTGAGCACGACCAGGAGTTGGCAGACATCTGGGCAGCACCGTTGCAGGGTTCGTCAGAGCACCCAGGCTATGCTTTACAGGACGTGAGACTGTTATATTGGGGGCGTTTGGTACTACCGAGGACATCTACACACATCCCAGCTATACTCCAGGAGTTTCACAGCAGTGCAGTGGGCGGACATTCTGGGGTCCTCAAGACCTATCAGAGACTGGCGATGTGTGTCTATTGGAAGGGGACGAGGAAGGATGTTTCGAGGATGGTGGTGGAGTGTAACGTTTACCAGTGTCACAAGTACCTAGCGATGGCCCCTGAGGTTTGCTACAGCCGTTATCCTTGCCAGAGCGGGTCTGGAAGGATCTTTCCATGGACTTTATCAATGGGTTGCCTAAGTCTAGAGGGTTCACAGTCATATTTGTTGTGGTAGACCGTCTCAGCAAGTATGCACACCTTATACCACTTAGGCATCCTTCCAGTGCAGTGTCAGTGGCAGGGGTGTTTATGAGGGAGGTCATTCGCTTTCATGGGCCGCCAAAGTCTATTGTCTCTGATAGGGACAATGTTTTCTTGAGCAGATTCTGGCAGAAGCTTTTCAGGCTGCAGGGCATAGTGTTGAGGCGTAGCACGCCATACCACCCTCAGACAGACAGTCAGACCGAGGTCGTCAATAGGAGTATTGAGACGTACTTACGGTGCTTCATTTCAGAGAGCCCAAAGGAGTAGGCCCATTGACTAGCTTAGGCAGAGTATTGGTACAATACGTCATATCACATGGCCGCCCAGACGACTTCTTTCAAGGTATTATATGGTCGCGACCCTTCACATTTATTGTATTATGGGCAGGAGACGACACCAGTCTCGGAGGTGGAGCAGTACTTGGCAGAGAGGGATCGGATTTTGGAGGAGCTGAAGCTCCATCTGGCTAGTAGAGCTCAGCAGATCATGAAGGCGAGGGCTGACCTACATCGCAGGGACGTGCAGTTTGACTTAGGCGACATGGTGTACCTAAAGCTGCGACCATACATGCAGAAGTCTTTAGCCCACAGGAGGAATGATAAGCTAGCTCCTCGATACTTTGGGCCTTACGAGGTAGAGGCCAGAGTGGGACCAGTTGCTTATAGATTGAAGTTGCCCCAGGATCTGTCATCTATCATGTATTCCATGTGTCTCAGCTACGCCAGGCGATTGGCGAACATATACTTTCTACATCACTTTCGGAGATATTGACAGAGGATATGGAGGTACTCTTAGAGCCTGAGGAGCTGAAGGGGTACACAGAGGGAGCGTTGGGAAGCGGGAAGTGTTGATGCAGTGGAAGGGATTGCCTAAGCATGCGAGCACGTGGGAGTTAGAGGACGTCATGGCACAACAGTTTCCTGACTTCCACCTTGATGACAAGGTGGCTCTTTTGGGAGAGTAATGATGGGCTCATCACATACACTAGGCGGCACACCAAGGGGAGGACCGGCCCAACCAAATGAATTCAGGGGCGTATTCGCAATTCTTTATATTTATTTCTATTGTTTTGTTTTAATAATGGCATACTTGTAATTTGCTATCAAGGAGGTTAGTATTAGAGGGGGTTTAGCCGCCGGCCCGAGGGCATGTGTTTATTGATTATTTGGTAAGGAATTGATAGTTCTTCAAGTTCTACGGGGAAAGTGCGTACGTCCTTTATCAACCGGCATCTTGGGAAGGAGGTTACCTCATTATTGTAGCCAAATTATCTTAATAAATTTTCAGTTTTTATCAATATATTTTCAGTTTTCCTCGAGTTCTATCAGTTTGCAATCTGATACAATGAGTGATATGTATCAGTATCAGTCGAGATTTCAAACCTTGGTTTAATCACTTTACTCAGCCCAATGAAGTGCACTTTATTAATTGCATGGAGACCAGCCTGGCGTTATGCTTAGCATTTCCTTCTCTACATTTTACAATGTATGTTGCAACAATGTACCAGTCTAATGTTCTAGTGTGAACTTTGTTTATTGAAGTCTCGTCCTGTTTCTGATGTTCCTTAAATGTTTCCCTAAAGAATAATTGCAACTGGAACATATGTATCTCATGGGGTAGGGTTTGCACTAAAAATAAGTTGAAACACCTTTGTCTCTGTTTTTTACGTGTAGGGTTTGCTTAGAACTGGGTTTGCTAACTTGTTCTAGTAAATTGGACGCTGTCATTATCAATTTTAACTGGACTTTTAATATTTACTGAGTAGATGGTTTCAGATCCCATTGCATCTTATACTTTGTGAAGAGAATCAAACTATCACATCTTTTAGGGCATGGGTTGGATTTTTCATGCTCGGGTGGGTGGGGATGGGTTAATCCACAGTCTGGCATATGCATGTTTTCCGAAAAGGATAAAAATAAAGATAAACAAAACTACAGAACTCAATCTGGGATCAAATAAACGACTTGTAAGTTATATCTATGATAGATATTTTTTTAATCTGGATTTGATGGGTAGGGTACCCGTGTGGCCATAGGTGGAACGGGTCTAGGTGGCTATTATCACATATCATACAAGCCTAAAAATTTTGAAGTTTGAATTTTTTTCAAAGCCACCTGACAATGTTCGGGCTGGTTTTGAATGGCTCAAAAACCTGGATTTTTTAGCTTGGATGCGGGCCCTGATATGATGGATGAACGCCCTTATCACTTACTGAAAACTAGTGCTCTTTGTTTGTATTATGTGAATTCTTCCTTTTTCCCCATTTGCTTATGTGTCCCCCAGTTAATGAACGAAGATCTTCTCCAAGACCTTGTCTTATACAAGAAATCACATGAGAAGGCAGTCTCAACAGCAGCTCGATCATTAATCACTTTATTCAGAGGTTTTGTGGCATACCCGATCGAGAAAATATTCTTATGGCCTGAAATGGTCGTTGATCAAAAAATCACTTTGATTTTGTTAACTTTATGCAGATTTGTCCTTCGCTATTGGTCAAGAAAGACCGTGGCCGTCCTGTTGATCCTAAAGACAGGCCTAAAGCTTTTGGAGAAGTTAGTGTAGCTAATGATGTGTCAGGCTTAGAGTTGCTTCGGGAAGATAATTCCATGTACAGTTGCTCAGACGATGATGTTGATGCTTCTGCGGGAGAAAATGAAGAAGAAGAAGAAGAGAACGTGGTTGTTGAAAATGACGACGACGAAGCGGTTCTGGAGGAAGAAGATGAAGGAGAAGGGGATGATGTGGAGGAAGATCAGTCGGATGAACTTAATGGGATTGTTGACGGTGACGATGCCGACGACGACAACGACGATATCAACGAAGATGATGTTGATACTGACAATGATGACAATGTTGACGACAGTGATGATGGTGATGACGAAGACAACACTGATGATGCTGATGATATGGATGAAGAAAAAGATGAGAAGTCGAAGGCTCAGAAGAGGAAGTTTGCTGACTATGGTGCACAGTTGAATGCTGCGGATACAAGCCTACGTGCTCTGAAGAAACTAGCAGGAACAAAGATGTCAGTGGTTCCGTCAGATATTTCTGATGGAATCCTTTCTAATGAAGATTTCCAACGTATAAAAGAGTTGAAGGTACTCTGCTTGAGATTTGTGTTAGAGTTTTTAACTATTACAGCTTCTGCCAGGACTAAAAAATTTGAACCTTGATGGTCATATATAACTCCAAAATGGTATATTGTAATTTGTTGGGAGCTCTAATACTTGGTTCATCGTGTCTGGATTATTTTTGGGCAAGGAAAGAAGCTAAATTGGCATTGACTCGACAAGGTCTTTTAAAGAATGGTGCAGACGCTAAATCAACATGCTTTAAGATTCCATCTTCTGAGCAGCTAAGTGTGAAACGTGTAGATCCTGCTATACTTGAGGTGAGTTTCTTTATATGTTTTTGCAAAAAAAATTGAACTTCTTCTTTTCCTTCTTTTATGTGTATATAGATGCTTCCAAATCTTCTGCCCATGTTGGGGAAACTTTATAGGTAAATCTAGACTTGAGATAATATATTATGATTGAAATGATTTATAATTAAGTGAACATAATTCCAGAATTAAATAAAACAAACCTGAACAGAACCATGCATCGGTTATGTCAGTTGCTGATCTTCTTTACATAGTAGATGACTGCTACTGTGTCTGAAACTTGAAAAGAAAGATTCAGACTGATATATAATTCTCTCTCCTCTTTCATCTATGGACTATAATTGTCTAGTTTTCCCTAGTTAAAAGTTTTCATGTGATAGATGGCTGCTACTGTGTCTGAAACTTAAAAAGAAAGATTCAGAATGATATATAATTCTCTCTCCACTTTCATCTATGAGACTATAATTGTCTAGTTTTCCCTAGTTAAAAAATTTCATGTCACAACAAAACTCGAATACAAGAAACAAAAATTAAACAGAACAAAAAAGAAATGTAAATTATATTAATGATGTTATATTTTAGCAATCAGGATGCTTTATTTATAGATAACTAGAAATTAGCACAGAGTAAAAATAACCCCATACGAACAGGGCGCGGTGCACGCGCGCAACAGAAAAGGAGAGAGAAGTGTGGGTGTGGGTGTCGGTATCGTCGGGGTAAAAGGGGAGCAAACATGTAAATAAGGAGGTTGAAGGGGCTAAAATGCAAAAACCAAAGGGCAAACATGCAAATAATTGGGATGAATGGGTTTTTTATTTTTTATTTTGAATGGGGGGATTACGGTTTTTCCATTGCCCCATGTGGCGATGTGACATTGCCACATGGGACAATGGCACAACCGTAATTCCCTCTTTTAATACATAGATTTACTAGAAGCTTGTTTTTAGTTGTAATGATATTACCGTCAGTGTTGTATAAGGTGGTTTCATTATGTGTGCGGTCCAGAAGCGCATAACACATATACGGATTACGCGGCCGATTATGTGAATTATGTGGTTTACGCGAAAATGAATATTTTAATAAATTAATATGCAGTTAGTATATATACATATATATATATTGAGAATAATGGATATCATACACCATATGAGAGGGTCTCTCATATTCCCTCTCACATAAAGGGGGTAAGTACAACAAGTACAAGTCCATGTGGGTTTGTACTTACCCCATTTATGTGAGAGGAAATATGAGAGACCCTATGTCACGCCCCGCAACCCATTATACGGGTGCGAGAACGAGACGAAGGTCCGCATGGGCCGGAGCTGTGAAGCTCAGACCCAATAAGCATCTGTAGAGATACACCAATCAAAACACTGATTCTTGCATTTTAAAGTTTAGAACAATAAGAGTGCTCAAAAGAAATAGCATTCATTCACTAAGATATGATCCAGCAGTACACAAGATAGTCTAATAAGGAAGCCTCAGCATGCCTACAACAGAAAAAGGAACTACTGGTGCTACGCACCCAACCTAGACAAAAAAGTAAAATGGTGCTACGCACCAACTAGAAAGCGGGAAACTCCACGTCAGCACTGAAAGGGGACTCTAAGACTGGTCCTCGTCCGGGTCGTACTCCTGGACAGCGTCCTCCTGCTCCAAGTCCTCAGGTACGATCTACTCGTATGCGTACTCTGTCTCGGTATCTGACATACAAACACCCAAGAGAAAAGGAGCTGTACGTCAAGCAGTGTCTACAAGTGAAAGGTGAGAAGACTCTACTGCAAGGTGCAAAGGAATTTAAAGACAGATATCTTAAATGTTGTTTACATGACAATTTGTAAGATGCGACATCATGACATTTATATAGCATGGCAAGAAAAGAAAAGACAGTGCAAGAAAAGTAAACATGGCATGACAGTAGCCGTAGCGTGTACTACCGGCTGCAAGACGAGACAAGACAAGACCGTGTGTGTCACGGAGGGTTCACGCCTTACGATTAGAGAGTGGCCAAACCCTCTAAACCGTGGGACCGCTCAACCCTACCCCAACCCAAGTGCACAAGAGAAGTCCGTACAAGGGATCACTCACTCTGCTAGGTGAATACCCTATTACCTGCAGGTTATCCGTATAAGGGATCACTCACTCTGCTAGGTGAGTGTCCTATTACCCGATGGTTATCTGTACAAGGGATCACTCACTCTGTTAGGTGAGTGCCCTATTACTCGCAGGTTATCCATACAAGGGGCCACTCACTCTGCTAGGTGAGTGCCTTATTCCCCGTAGGTTATCAATACAAGACAATTTAAGAATGGAGTTTCATGACAAGACGAATATGGTGCATAACCGTTTTAAGAGATGTATCAACATGGAAATTATAGTAATTGGTGCCTAGACTTCGTCGTCAAGTCTAGGATGTCGTGAGGGTGTCCCAGACGCTATCATTTCACGCCTGGTTTTCTTGCTCGTACATTTACAAATTTTAAGAAAGTAATGGCCTAAACGTGGTCGTAACTTCGCAAGTGAACACACTTGCCTGAAGTGGCGATGAGTGCATCCGAATGGAGCGTCTCGTTACGGCAGCGTGTCGGTTATGGTTTGCTGTAACAGTTAAACGGGACGGTGTCAGGACCAGTTTTAGAAATCCTATTAGGGGGTGTCTCTAGGTTAAGCGTGGCTATCCTAACAGTTCCACATCACATGTTCACACGATCAGACCTATTCTACGGTTCTTTACGACGATTCTATCCTATGTGCACAGTCAAGATGGTCCAATCGTCGACCTAATTATCACAACAGTTTAACATAGCGTAAGTAAACTTAGTGATTAATGTTGTCGATTTTAATTAGGTTTCAATGACGCAACGTGTGGGTTTCTACGAGTAGCGGGACACCAACCTAATATGACGCACACGCACAAGTCTGACGTCGGATGTGGAGGCAGCAATGGTTCGCGTCTCGGCTTCGGTTCCTCGACTGCAGGTAGCGCAGTAAGGAGACTCCTCGGGGTCGCCTCGGCTGCGAGTAGCGCAGCGAAGCGGTAAGACAACGGAGGGGGGCAACGGCAACAGTAACGTGGCGTGGGCTACAGCTGGGGGGTAGCCAGCCTGAGATGCGCCGTCAGGTGCAAGGAGAGCGGGAGGGAGCAGCAGCAATGCGCGCGGCTTGCTGGGCTCGAGGCTGTCGCGCGGCCCAGGTTCCCGGCAGCGAAGCGAGGGAGGTTGGCCGGAGAAAGGTGAGGTCGTGCAGCGGTTTGAAGGGGAGCAGGGTTGTCTTGTGGCCTGGGGGAAGGGGATGAAGTCCAGGCGCTCGGGTTTAAAGGGGGGTGGTGCAGTGACAGACAGGACGGCCTGGAGGATGGGATGCGCGCAGCTCGATGCAAGGGAAGGGTGGTCGTGCGGCCTGTGAGGGAGAAGATTTGGTTTGAAAATGAAAACAAAAAGAAAGATGAGGCTGGTTCTTTAGTTGTGCGTGGCTGAGGAGTTGCTCGGTCAGTTGATAGGTTCGGGTAGGTTTTCGGGGAAAGCTAGGAGAAGAAGAGGCTTCGGCCTCTAGGGTTTATAGGGGAGGTGTAGGGTTTGGCTCCTGGCGGTTACTTTTGCTTTGCATGGGTTTGTTGGTGCTTGAAAGAGATGGCATGGGGTTGCGTGAAAGCCTAGGTGAAAAAAATAGGGGTTGTTCCCTTGGCTATTTGTAGGGTTTCTGTAGCTTGTTAGGAGGAGATGGATAGTTCACGTGGGGATGAATAAGTGCTGATCTTGTGGGATTCCTTTGTGACGTGGGTCAAGGGGAGAGAGTAGTGGGCTGACAGTTAGGGTAGGGTAGGATATTTGATTTATTTAATCGATTGGATTTGGTTTGATTCCTTTTAAAAAATACACTTGCAGTATTTGGAAGACTAGGTAATAGTTAAAGTTGGGTTTTAAAATTAATAATTATGAGTTGGTTTTAAAAACCGTACATGCCTTTGGAATTCAAAATAAAAAGGGAAATTGTTTTAATAATTAATAATCATTATAGCAGATTGGTCCCTCGACGTCCAAAAATTACAAAGAAGATACCGGGGCGATCGAGCCTCCGAGAGAGTCAAGAAAACGGGGTTCGGTCGCGCGTCCGAGCGACGGAGAAGAATAACAAAATCACATACAATAAAATCACATACGAAAAACGCACACGAAATAACATTACGTGCTAAGATACGCACGGTCGAAAAGTGACCGTTACATCCTACCCACCTTATAGAAAATTCCGCCCTCGGAATTTCTAACGCATACTGATCAGAAAACAAATGAGAGTAACGCTTTCTCATCTCTTCTTCCAGCTTCCAGGTGGACTCTCCAGGTGATCCGTGACGCCACATCACTCTCACCAGGTCGACTACCTTGTTCCTCAACTGCTTCTGTCGACGGTCTAAAATCTGCACTGGTTGCTGCTCATAAGTCAGGTCCGGGCGGACCGTGATCTCTGAAAAATCCACAGCATACGATGGGTCGCTGACGTATCGACGTAGTTGAGATACGTGAAAAACATTGTGAACTCCCTCCAAAGACGGTGGTAGCGCTAGGCGATATGCCACTGCTCCCACACGCTCGAGTACGTCAAACGGTCCAATATATCTCGGACTCAGCTTTACCTTCTTCCCGAAACGAATGACTCCGCGGTTAGGAGAAATCTTCAGGAAGACATGATCTTCTGGATGAAACTCCAAAGGTCGTCTCTTGGTGTCCGCCCAATGCTTGTAGCGATCCTGAGCAATCCGGAGCTTATCACTGATGTCTCTCACAACATCCACAGCTTCTAAAGTCGTCTCCGGACCCAACAGCTCTCTGTCTCCGATGTCATCCCAGCTCATTGGCGATCGACATTTCCATCCATATAGAGCAGCAAATGGCACCATGCCAATGCTCGCCTGATAGCTGTTGGAGAATTCCACTAGATGGAGATGATCATCCCACGAACCCTTCAGATCGAGCGTACAAGCTCTCAACATATCCTCTAGAATCTGAATCGTCCTTTCTGACTGGCCATCGGTCTGCGGGTGATACGCTGTGCTGAAACTCAGACTCGTACCAAGGTTCTCATGCAGACTTTTCCGGAACTGAGATGTGAATCTCGAGTCCCTATCCGATACGATGCTCACCGAAACTCCATGCAAGCGCACAATCTCCTGCACGCACATAGTCTACATCACAACTAACCTTAAGGAGGAACTATAAATAGAGACGTAAAATATTTTTACCTCTAGATACTTTCTTGCCAAGATTTTCATGGACTGTCCCACTCGGAATGGGATGAAGTGCGTAGACTTGGTCAATCGGTCAACGATCACCCAGACCGCGTTGTTCTGTTTAGGACTCCGAGGTAGGCCGGTCACGAAATCCATCGTGATGTGCTGCCACTTCTACTCTGAAATGAGAAGTAGTTGTAGCAACCCTGCTGTCCGATGGTGTTCCGCCTTCACTTGTTGGCAAACAAGACACTTGGCAACACTCCGTGTCACACTCCTCTTCATGCCGATCCACCAATAATTCAGACGGATGTCATTGTACATCTTCGTGCCTCCAGGATGTATGGAATAAGGCAAACTATGTGTCGCATTCAACGGCTCATCTTTAATGTCACCTGCAGGTACGCAGAGTCTACCGCCGTATCTCAGGGATCCATCCTCATGAATAACAAACTCCGTCCGAAGTCCGGCTTCGACCTGTCGTCTGATCCTCTGCAGCTTCGAATCTCCCGCCTGAGCTGCCTTGATACGATCCACCCTCGTTGACTGAATCTGCATATTCATCAATGAAGTGATCACTCCAGGTAGAACAACCTCAATGCTCATCCCTCTCGGCTTCTGCTGTATGCTCCAGTCAGCAGTATGCATCATCACTGAGGGGAGTCTGCTCAAAGCATCTGGTACTACGTTCACTTTATCCGGGTGATACTGAAGATCTATCTCATAATCCGCCATCAGTTCCAACCATCGTCTCTGACGCATGTTGAGATCCTTCTGAGTAAAATGTACTTTAAGCTTTTGTGATCGGTGAAAATTTTTACGCGCTTACTCAACAGGAAGTGTCTCCAGATCTTCAACGAAAATATCACAGCTGCTAACTCCAAATCATGCGTCGGGTAATTCTTCTCATGATTCATCAACTGTCGAGAAGCATACGCGACCACATGACCATGCTGATGCAAGACGCATCCGAGGCTCTTGCCCGATGCATCACAGTAAATCTCGAAGCCTCCGCTCCGATCCGGTACAGCCAAAACCGATGATGTGGTCAATCTTGCCTTCAAAATACCGAAGGCCTCCTCACAATCCTCTGACTAACGGAACTCCATATCCTTCCGCGTTAACTTCGTCATTGTCTATGCAATCCTTGAAAAATTCTTGATGAACCGACGGTAGTAGCCAGCTAATCCAAGAAAGCTCCTTATATCTGATACTGACTGCGGTGTCGGCCACTCGCTGACTGATCTAACCTTCTCCGGGTCTACCAATATGCCATCACCAGACACCACGTATCTCCGAAATGCGACTCTATCCAACCAGAACTCACATTTAATATACTTGGCATAAAGTCGATGACGCCTCAGTGTCTCCAACACTATCATCAGATATCGGTTGTGCTCCTCCTCGGATTTTGAGTAAATAAGAATGTCGTCGATGAAGATGACGACGAACTTATCTAGAAAGTCATAGAAGATCAAATTCATCAAGTTCATGAACACTGCGGGAGCGTTGGTCACACCGAAAGGCATGACCACGAATTCATAGTGTCCGTACTTTGTCCTGCATGCCGTCTTCGGAATGTCATCTTTCTTCACCTTCAGTTGATGGTATCCGCTCCTCAAATCCAGCTTCGAGAAGACTCTCGAACCTCCGAGCTGATCAAAAATATCATTAATGCGGGGCAGCGGATACTTGTTCTTCACAGCCACAGCATTCAGCCCTCTGTAATCCACACACATCCTGCGGGATTCATCCTTCTTCTTCACCAATAAGACTGGTGCACCCCAAGGTGACACACTAGGATGTATGAATCTCTTCTCCAATAATTCGTTCAACTGCTTCCGCAGCTCCTCAAGCTCTGCAGGAGCCATACGATACAGCGCCTTCGAAATAAGTTGCGCTCCCGGCATAAGGTCTATGCTGAACTCCACCGCTCTGTCGGGTGGCAACCCTGAAATATCATCCAAAAAAGACGTCGTCGAAGTCTCTGACGACTGTTGACCTACTGATCCCCATCTGTATGGCGGCAACGATCGACTCCTCTGGCTTGGCCCGAAATCTGATGGGCCCAAGCGATCGCTCTCTACTGTGAAACTTGAACCTCGGGTGGACTGGTATCCTGAACACCACCTTCTTACTGTGGCAGTCGATCGATGCATGGAAATCTCCCAACCAATCGATGCCAAGAACAACATCGAAATGCGGTAGATCATAGACAATGAAGTCGGCATAGAGCTCGTGTCCACTGATCACCAACGGAATCGATCGACATCCCGAATTAACCGTCACCACGCCGTTCCCTGTAGTGATATCCCAACACTTTGGAAGTGTGTGGGTGGGAATGGAGTGCTCTGTTATGAATCTTCGGGTTATGATGCACATAGATGCACCGGAGTCGAACAAGGTCAATGCCGGATAAGATGACACTAAGATGGTACCTAAGATAAAGAGATAATAACTAAGGTCAAACAAAGGCTACTAATCTAACTAACAAGGTTATACAATCACATGCAAACAATATGAACTACGCTAAACATATGAAGGACTAGTTCTAAGAGATTACCTGCAATGACGCCATCCACGTCCTCAGCCTCCACGGCTGTCATGGTATATGCTGGCCTCCGTGGTAGCACTACCTGCTGGTACATCTGCTTCTGTGGTGCCAAAGGGGGTCAACGGACAGTAGCTCCTCTCTGAATAGGTGCAAGTGCTCCACGCTGTACTGGGGCTGGTGTTGCGCCCTCCGCATGCTGGTACCTCGGGCAATCTCTAGTGACGTGTGTGGCAGCTCCACACGCCAGACACAAACCCTGCTTCTTTTTGCAATTGTTCTGATGATGCCCCGGATTGCCACAGAAATGGCATAGACCCTTGATCTGGCTCTGTGCAGGTGCTCCTGGCCTCTTGAAAGGCACTGACTGAATGGGTCGCATAACTGGCCTAGCTGCTGGCCTGTACTGCTCCATCGGTCGCTTTCCTCCACCAGCAGGAGGATCAGGAAGTCTCGCCACGGTCTCATGGTTCCTGGCTGCGTTCAGTACAGCTTCCATAGTAGTCAAGTCTGTCGAAGTCATAGAAGACTGGATCTTGGGGTTCAGCCCCTGGCGAAACTGATTGGCTCGGTTCTCTTCGTTCTTGACCATATGCGGGGCGAAACGGCTGAGCATCTCAAATTCCGCCTCATACTCATCCACTGACATACTCCCCTGTGACAGGTTCACAAACCGCTGCAAGAGCTCTCTCTTCGCAACCTTAGGGAAGTATTTCACTGCGAACATGGATTTGAAGGTGCCCCACTCAACTGGCTTCTGCAGATGCTTCTCCTCTAAGCGCCACCAGTTCCTTGCATTATCAGTCAGCTGCAGCTTCGCTACCTCCACCTTGGTCTCCTCAGGTATCTTGGCAGCTATCAGTTTATCCTCAATGCTTTGGATCCACTCGTCAGCATCCAGTGGTCCATTCCTTCCAGAAAAATTCCTCGGCTGTAGCTCATTGAACTGCTTCACTCCATGTGCAGCTCGTAGGGCAGGCGGCGGCAACGGCGGTGCAGCCTGAACAGCTTGGGCAGCACGGGCAGCCTGAGGTGTCTGCTCAACCAAGTGGTGTTGAACATCCAGCATCTCTCGCATAATGCCCAGAAATTGGCGGAATTCACCACCTTGGCCTTCCATGGCCCCGTCAGCAGAGGTCTCGGCTCGTGTAGGGCGTCTTTTTGTCATCCTGTGACAAGGAGAACCCAAATTAGACTTGCACATGTTAAACTGGATATTAAATGAATGCGAGTACTTTTATCGTTCCGAACTTTTCGCATGACCTGCACGAGCCACCACAAAAACATGTCACGCCCCGCAACCCATTATACAGGTGCGAGAACGAGACGAAGGTCCGCATGGGCCGGAGCTGTGAAGCTCGGACCCAATAAGCGTCTGTAGAGGTACACCAATCAAAACACAGATTCTTGCATTTTAAAGTTCAAAACAATAAGAGTGCTCAAAAGAAATAGCATTCATTCCCTAAGATATGATCCAGTAGTACACAAGATAGTCTAATAAGGAAGCCTCAGCATGGATACTATCGAAAAGGGAACTACTGGTGCTACGCACCCAACCTAGACAAAAAAGTAAAATGGTGCTACGCACCCAACTAGAAAGCGGGAAACTCCACGTCAGCAACTGAAAGGGGACTCTAAGACTGGTCCTCGTCCGAGTCGTACTCCTGGACAGCGTCCTCCTGCTCCAAGTCCTCAGTTACGATCTGCTCGTCTGCGTACTCTGTCTCGGTACCTGACGTACAAACACCCAAAAGAAAAGGAGCTGTACGTCAAGCAGGGTCTACCAGTGAAAGGTGAGAAGACTCTACTGCAAGGTGCAAAGGAATTTAAAGACGGATATTTTAAATGTTGTTTACATGACAATTTGTAAGATGCGACAGCATGACATTTATATAGCATGGCAAGAAAAGTAAAGACAGTGCAAGAAAAGTAAACATGGCATTACAATAGCCGTAGCGTGTACTACCGGCTATAAGACGAGACGAGACAAGACCGTGTGTGTCACGAAGGATTCACGTCTTACGGTTAGAGAGTGGCCAAACCTTCTAAACCGTGGGACCGCTCAACCCTACCCCAACCCAAGTGCACAAAAGAAGTCCGTACAAGGGATCACTCACTCTGCTAGGTGAATCCCCTATTACCTGCAGGTTATCCGTACAAGGGATCACTCACTCTGCTAGGTGAGTGCCCTATTACCCGCATGTTATCCATACAAGGGATCACTCACTCTGCTAGGTGAGTGCCTTATTACCCGCAGGTTACCCATACAAGGGGTCACTCACTCTGCTAGGTGAGTGCATTATTCCCCGTAGGTTATCAATACAAGACAATTTAAGAATGGAGTTTCATGACAAGACGAATATGGTGCATAACCGTTTTAAGAGATGTATCAACATGGAAATTATAGTAATTAGTGCCTAGACTTCGTCGTCAAGTCTAGGATGTCGTGAGGGTGTCCCAGACGCTATCATTTCACGTCTAGTTCTCTTGCTCGTACATTTACAAATTTTAATTAAGTAATGGCCTAAACGTGGCCATAACTTCGCAAGTGAACACACTTGCCTGAAGTGGCGAGGAGTGCATCCGAATGGAGCGTCTCGTTACGGCAGCGTGTCGGTTATGGTTTGCTGTAACAGTTAAACGGGACGGTGTCAGGACCAGTTTTAGAAATCCTATTAGGGGGTGTCTCTAGGTTAAGCGTGGCTATCCTAACAGTTCCACATCACGTGTTCACACGATCAGACCTATTCTACGGTTCTCTACGACGATTCTATCCTATATGCACAGTCAAGATGGTCCAATCGTCGGCCTAATTATCACAACAGTTTTACATAGCGTAAGTAAACTTAGTGATTAATGTTATCGATTTTAATTAGGTTTCAATGGCGCAACGTGTGGGTTTCTACGAGTAGCGGGACACCAACCTAGTACGACGCACACGCACAAGTCTGACGTCGGATCTGGAGGCAGCAATGGTTCGCGTCTCAGCTTCGGTTCCTCGACTGCGGGTAGCGCAGTAAGGAGACTCCTCGGGGTCGCCTCGGCTGCGGGTAGCGCAGCGAAGGAGGAGAGGGGGTGAAATAGAGAGGCAACCCGCCTCAGTCGGGCTCACAGCGAGGTGACAGGGTGGCGAGAGTCACATCGGGGGCCCCACGGCAAAGGGAGTCTCCATCGCGGGTCCTACATGACGAAGGAGATAAGAGAGGGAGGGGGCCCTCAATCGAAGCCCTCGAAGCTCGTGGCGTTCGCTGCGTGCATGCGAAGGAGGGGAGACAAGATCGATGCTTTAAGAAGTTAGACTGGCCGTCGAGGAGAGAGGGGGGTCATGGTGCTTCGCCAAAGCCCACGAGAGGTTCTCGCTGCCGGATCGAGGGGGGGAAGAGAGAAAGGGCGCGATCGAAAAGCCCTAAGGCTCGGGGACTTCTGCTTGCGAGACGCGAGAGAGAGAGAGAGAGGACGAGCGAACGAAAACAAAGCCCTAAGGGGCTCGGGGCCTTCTGCGGGAAAGAGAGAGAGCGGGGGATAAAAAAGGGGAAGGCCCCAGCGGGCTGGGCCTCTAAGCTGGCCAACAAAGAAAAAAGAAAAAAGAAAAAGAAGAGAGTGAAGGGGGAAGCAGCCAGGTCTGGGGCGGGCCATTACATTCTACCCACCTTAGAAAAATTACGTCCTCGGAATTCTAGAACAAGATAACATATATAAAATACAAAAGAGATCCACCAACAACGGGCTATAACAAAATAAAGATCAGTTCAACAACTGATAACACAAGCTAAAAGTCAGGAGTGTCCGTCTCCATCGCCTCCATGGTGAAAGTCTGGCACCTCTAAGGTGGTGATGGCCGTCTGGAAGGAACTCCTGCTTGCTCTCGTCGAACTCGCTTCCGCTGCAAATACTCGTACTCTCGAGCTGTGGAGAGCATCTCAGCTTGCGTCGTCAACCCGAGTCCTACCAGCTTGTCGCGGATGTCGATGTCCAAGCCCTGCCAAAATCTCTTGGCACGAGCCTGAAGGGTGGACACCATGTCCTTGGCGAACCTGAAACACCAATTGTTAGTTAACACAAACACAAAATATGGTTAGCGATCTTGCAACAAGTTACATACCTACTGAGTTTAGAAAACTTAGCGGCGTACTCCTCTACAGTCATGGAGCCCTGCTCCAGGTCCATGAACCGTGCTTCCAACTCCATCTGCGCCTCCGATGAGAAGTACTGGCCGTTGAACTCCTCCTTGAACGTAGCCCAAGAGATCGACTGAGGTAATCGGTCCTCTGCAGCAGCCCACCAGTCTATGGCATCTCTAGACAACTGTAGCTTCGCCATGCAAATCCACAACGCTGGAGGTACCTCTGCTGCCTCAGGATACCAACCTCAGGATAGTCCACTAGTCATCCAGTACCAACATAATAACGTGTCATCATAAGAACATCCTAATGCTACGCAATTTAATAATATTAAACTAGCAAGGTACTAATAAGCTTATGAAACAACAAGATCAAGAAACTAGCAAGTGACAAGTAGCATGGATGTTCCTCATGGCAAGATATTCCAAACTGAACAGAAAAGAAGCATCACCAACCCAAGAACAAGGAAACCCAAGGCAGCAATCAAAGGAATCTATCAAACCCAACAACAATGCAAAAAGCCCAGACAACAAGCAAAAGGAGCCACCCAACTCAATTACCAACAAGGGAAGCTTAAACCACAAGCAATGGAACCCCACCAAACCTCAAACAACAAGGAAGCTCCAACCTGCAAGCCGAAGGAGATACCGAACTCCATCATCCAGCGAGGAAACCCAAAACAGCAAGGAACCCCAAACCCACAAGCAAGGGAAATCCAAACCCCAACACAAGCAAAGGAATCTAAATTGGAGTATATGGGATAAAGTCTACCTGAAACCGAAGCCGAAGAACCAAGATAATTAAGAACCGAAGCCCAGCATCTGCAGAAAGCCTACGCCGCAACCATCAACAATAAGAAGCCCAAAACCTGCAAACAATAGAGAAAGAACGAAAGAAACCTGCAAACAAGTGAGAAAGAACGTGCTGATATATAAAAGAAACAATACTAAATGAATCTTGGTACGAACAAGAAACAAGAAAACATCACAGTTGCATTAAATAAAGAAAGACCAAGAGACAACCCGGATGGCACTAGAGAGCCTAGGCCAGGGGAACAGATTGGGGGTCTTCTCATCACACAGCAGGGGGTACCCGTACCTACGGCAAAGTCCATGGGGTTCTTAATAAGGAACTAGGGGCTAACAACCAAATCCGTCGGGGAACGGGACTCACAACCCAATTAGTACCACACCAAAACTCAAAACAGCGAGCAAGGGACCCAACTGAACCCAAACCAGCAAGTAGAAGGAACTAACCGAGCACAACGGCAGCCCACAAAGCCAAGTCAGCAAGCAAGAACCAGGTCGCAAGCAAGTGGAAACCCAAACAGCAAGCAGAGGAGCCCCGACCAGCAAGCAAGCCCCAACGAAACCAAAACAGCGAGGGAGGAGCCACCGAATCTCCTAAACAGCCCCAACGACAACCCCGGGACCCCACGCAAGTAGGCGAGGGCGTCCGACCCCACGAAAATAGTAATAGGGACAATAAAACCTTAATCTTACCCCCAAATCCTCCTCTCCCACAAGAAATCGAAATCAACACAGAAGGAAAGAGGATATGGTCTACCTGAATCAAAGCCGAGAATCAAAAAATCAAGAATCCAAAGGCCACAGCAAAACCCGCAAGCATCAAGCAGAAAAACCAGAAGAAAACAGCTTCGAAAAATAACGAAGAGACACTCACAGTGCTTCCAGCAAGGAGGAGAGGTGGTGAAATAGAGAGGCAAACCGCCTCAGCCGGGCTCACAACGAGGTGACAGGGCGGCGAGAGTCCCATCGGGGGCCCCTCGGCAGCGGGAGTCTCCATCGCGGGTCCTACATGACGCAGGAGAGAAGAGAGGAAGGGGGGCCCTCAATCGAAGCCCTCGAGGCTCGTGGCGTTCGCTGCGTGCGTGCGAAGGAGGGGAGACACGATCGATGCCTTAAGAAGCTAGAGGGGCCGTCGAGGAGAGAGAGGGGGCCTTAGGGATTCGCCGAAGCCCACGAGAGCTTCTCGCTTCCGGATCGGGGGGAAGAGAGAAAGGGCGCGATCGAAAAGCCCTAGGGCTCGCGGCCTTCTGCTTGCGAGACGCGAGAGAGAGAGAGAGAGAGAGAGGACGAGCGAACGAAAACAAAGCCCTAAGGGGCTCGGGGCCTTCTGCGGGAAAGAGAGAGAGAGTGCGGGGGATAAAAAAGGGGAAGGCCCCAATGGGCTGGGCCTGGACCTCTAAGCGGGCCAACAAAGAAAAAGAAAAAAGAAAAAGAAGAGAGTGAAGGGGGAAGCAGCCAGGTCTGGGGCGAGCCATTACATTCTACTCACCTTAGAAAAATTCCGTCCTCGGAATTCTAGAACAAGATAACATATATAAAATACAAAATAGATCCACCAATAATGGGCTACAACAAAATAAAGATCAGTTCAACAACTGATAACACAAGCTAAAAGTCAGGAGTGTCCGTCTCCATCGCCTCCATGGTGAAAGTCTGGCACCTCTAAGGTAATGGTGGCCGTCTGGAAGGAACTCTTGCTTGCTCTCGTCAAACTCGCTCCCGCTGCAAGTACTCGTACTCTCGAGCTGTGGAGAGCATCTCAGCTTGCGTCGTCAACCCGAGTCCTACCAGCTTGTCGCGAATGTCGATGTCCAAGCCCTGCTGAAATCTCTTGGCACGAGCCTGAGGGGTGGACACCATGTCCTTGGCGAACCTGAAACACCAATTGTTAGTAAACACAAACACAAAGTATGGTTAGCGATCTTGCAACAAGTTACATACTTACTGAGTTTAGAAAACTCAGCGCCGTACTCCTCTACAGTCACGGGGCCCTGCTCCAGGTCCATGAACCGTGCCTCCAACTCCATCTGTGCCTCCGGTGAGAATACTGGCCGTTGAACTCCTCCTTGAACTTAGCCCAAGAGATCGGCTGAGGTAATCGGTCCTCTGCAGCAGCCCACCCAGTCTATGACATCTCTAGACAACTGTAGCTTCGCCATGCATATCCACAACGCTGGAGGTACCTCTGCTGCCTTCAACATAACGGTGATCGAGCGCATCCACCCTTCTGCAGCCAATGCATCTTCTTGTCCATCGAAAACCGGCGGCCGAAGAGATCGAAACTGCTGCACTCCTCCATCCTGCCTAGGCCCTTCTCGTATAGCCTGGATCAGCTCTCGCAATGCCTGGTCTGAAATCTGATACACCGTGCTGGATCCAACACTACCGGAACCAGATCCTGATCCCGAAGCCATGAGCACTCTCCTGGACGGTCTACGTCTCTTGCATATATACACACCTGTATCCACAAAGCAAGATTGAGTCAATCGAGTATCACGCTTCCTGCCTGCTCTATACTGTTCACGAGGCGATTGCGCGGACCTGCATGGGCCACCACTTTGTAACGCCACGCCTCTTGGCGGGCGCCGCTACGATTGAAACACGAGTGTGCATGTCCCGCAGGTGCCAGTGAAGTCAATGTGGAGCAGTGCAGAAAGTAAGGAGACACTCTAGATCTGATAAGCTAACAGTTCGAAATAAGGAAAAGACAGTAAAATAAGTAACGCAACACTGAAAAGGAAAGAGACAAGTAAAAAGCCGTACTACTGCTGAAACGTAAAAGGAACCCGTACCTGCCGCTACGTCAAGGCTCAATAGCCCCGAACTGGAGGTCTGACTCCTCTCAAGACCTGTACAGGAGCTCCAACTCTTCGTGCTCAGACGCCTCTGGATGATCCCGTGCTTTGTACCTGGTGGGCAACAAAGGGCGCACCCCGCTCAATAGAATAGACAATATCTAAACAAGAGACAAGAAAAGTAAGTGTGCACAAAAGGAAGCAAGACAGCCACAGATAGGACAGCACTAACCAGAGAAATAACCTGACCTGGTAATCCAAAAACACATGCCACTGAAGAGTAAAGAAGCACAAAAGACGATGTGACAGCAACAGAAAGGGTTCAGAAAAGAGAGATGTCCTGACGATTAAAATGAGTACAACTACTGTAAAGATAGTACTAACTAAAGTGAACCAATACTAGGCCGTGACTTATGCGGGGGGAGTACAATAAGCATCTGGGAGCTACCTTGACCGCGAGGGTGCGACCCCGGGCAGAGTCCAAAAGTGTAAAGTATTGTACTGTAAGCTGTAAAACATGTAAGAACTGTGGCGCTGTGGTCTGTGGTGGGGATCCAGGACCCATCAAGATGGCCATCCCTGTCTGTCCTCAGGACTCAAGACCCATCAGCATAATGGTGTCCCCCTAACTCGGGGAAAATAACAACCAAAACGATTGGTTGCTAAAGATCAAGTCTCAATCATCCACGTACTCCCCAATCATAAGTTTCCCCAAACCCGGTGAGTCAAGCAGAAAGTAATCATTTTATTAGTTATTAGTGTCGTGAGTTCAATATTGATTAAACTACGTGGCCAAGGGGAATCTATTACCGTACCGGTAATAGTAAACTGTCAAGTCAAGAGCCAACTTCAGGATAGTCCATTAGCCATCCAGTACCAACATAGTAACGTGTCATCATAAGAACATCCCAAGGCTACGCAATTTAATAATATTAAACTAGCAAGGTACTAATAAGCTTATGAAACAATAAGATCAAGAAACTAGCAATTGACAAGTAGCATGGATGTTCCTCATGGCAAGATATTTCAAACTGAGCAGAAAAGAAGCATCACCAACCCAAGAACAACAATAAAACCCAAGGCAGCAATCAAAGGAAGCTATCAAACCCAACAACAATGCAAAAAGCCCAAACAACAAGCAAAAGGAGCCACCCAACTCAATTACCAACAAGGAAAGCTTAAACCACAAGCAAGGGAACCCCACCAAACCTCAAACAGCAAGGAAGCTCCAACCCGCAAGCCGAAGGAGATACCGAACTCCATCATCCAGCGAGGAAACCCAAAACAGTAAGGAACCCCAAACCCACAAGCAAGGGAAACCCCAACCCCAACACAAGCAAAGGAATCTAAATTGGAGTATATGTGATAAAGTCTACCTGAAATTGAAGTCGAAGAACCAAGATAATTAAGAACCGAAGCCCAGCATCTGCAGAAAGCCTACGCCGCAACCATCAGCAACAAGAAGCCCAAAACCTACAAGTAATAGAGAAAGAACGAAAGAAACATGCGAGCAAGTGAGAAAGAACGTGCTGATATATAAAAGAAACAATACTAACTGAATCTTTGTACGAACAAGAAACAAGAAAACATTACAGTTGCATTAAATAAAGAAAGACCAAGAGATAACCCTGATGTCGCTAGAGAGCCTAGGCCGGGGATCAGATTGGGGGTCTTCTCATCACATAGTGGGGGTATCCGTACCAACAGCAAAGTCCACGGGGTTCTTAGTAAGGAACTAGGGGCTAACAACCAAATCCATCGGGGAATGGGGCTCACAACCCAAGTAGTACCACTCCGAAACTCAAAACAGCGAGCAAGGAACCCAACTGAACCCAAACCAGCAAGTAGAAGGAACCAACCGAGCACAACGGCAGCCCACAAAGCCAAGTCAGCAAGCAAGAACCAGGCCGCAAGCAGGGGGAAGCCCAAACAGCAAGCAGAGGAGCCCCGACCAGCAAGCAAGCCCCATCGGAACCAAAACACCGAGGGAGGAGCCACCGAATCCCCTAAACAGCCCCAACGACAACCTCGGGACCCCACGCAAGTAGGCGAGGGAGTCCGACCCTACGAAAATAGTAATAGGGACAATAAAACCCTAATCTTACCCCCCAAATCATCCTCTCCCACAAGAAATCGAAATCAACGCAAAAGGAAAGAGGTTAGGGTCTACCTGAATCGAAGCCGAGAATCAAAAAATCAAGAATCCAAAGGCCACAGCAAAACCCGCAAGCATCAAGCCGAGAAACCATAAGAAAACAGCTTCGAAAAATAACAAAGAGACACTCACAGTGCTTCCAGCGAGGAGGAGAGGTTGTGGAATAGAGAGGCAACCGGCCTCAGTCGGGCTCACAGCGAGGTGACAAGGCGGCGAGAGTCTCATCACGGGCCCACGGCAGCGGGAGTCTCCATTGCGGGTCCTACATGACGCAGGAGAGAAGAGAGGGAGGGGGCCCTCAATCGAAGCCTTCGAGGCTCGTGGCATTCGTTGCGTGCGTGCGAAGGAGGAGAGACACGATCGATGCCTTAAGAAGCTGAGGGGCTGTCGAGGAGAGAGGGGGCCATGGGGCTTCGCCGAAGCCCACGAGAGCTTCTCGCTGCCGGATCGGGGGGAAGAGAGAAAGGGCACGATTGAAAAGCCCTAGGGCTCGGGGCCTTCTGCTTGCGAGACGAGAGAGAGAGAGAGAGAGAGAGAGAGAGAGAGAGAGAGAGAGAGGACGAGTGAACGAAAACAAAGCCCTAAGGTGCTCGGGGCCTTCTGCGGGAAAAAGAGAGCACGCGCGGGGGATAAAAAAGGGGAAGGCCCCACCGGGCTGGGCCTGGGCCTCTGAGCGAGCCAACAAAGAAAAAAGAAAGAATAAAAAGAAGAGAGGGAAGGGGGAAGCCGCCAAGCCTGGGGCGGGCCATTACACCTGGGTTCCCGGCAGCGAAGCGAGGGAGGTTGGTCGGAGAAAGGTGAGGTCGTGCGGCGGTTTGAAGGGGAGAAGGGCTGTCTTGTGGCCTTGGGGAAGGGGATGAAGTCTAGGCGCTCGGGTTTAAAGGGGGTTGTACAACGACAGAGAGGACGGCCTGGAGGATGGGATGCGCGCAGCTCGGTGCAAGGGAAGTGGTCGTGTGGCCTGTGAGGGAGAAGATAGGGTTTGAAAATGAAAACAAAAAGATAGATGATGCTGGTTCTTTAGTTGTGCGCGGCTAAGGAGTTGCTCGGTCAGCTGATAGGTTAGGGTAGGGTTTCGGGAAAGCTAGGAGAAGAAGAGGCTTCGGCCTCTAGGGTTCACAGGGGAGGTGTAGGGTTTGGCTCCTGGCTGTTACTTTTTCTTTGCATGGGTTTGTTGGTGCTTGAAAGAGATGGCCTGGGGTGCTTTAGTTGCATGAAAGCCTAGGTGAAAAAATAAGGGGATGTTCCCTTGGCTATTTGTATGGCTTCTGTAGCTTGTTAGGAGATGGATAGTTCACGTGGGGAGGGATAAGTGCCGATCTTGTGGGATTCCTTTGTGACGTGGGTCAAGGGGAGAGAGTAGTGGGCTGAC
The DNA here is from genome assembly GCA_030789695.1 of Scilla litardierei. Classification (NCBI taxonomy): domain Eukaryota; kingdom Viridiplantae; phylum Streptophyta; class Magnoliopsida; order Asparagales; family Asparagaceae; genus Scilla; species Scilla litardierei. Next base: position 15,621,616 of record CM061141.1, read on the forward strand.
AGTTAGGATATGATAGGATATTTGATTTATTTAATCGATTGGATTTGGTTTGATTCCTTTTAAAACAATGCACTTGCAGTATCTGGAAGACTAGGTAATAGTTAAAGTTGGGTTTTAAAATTAATAATTATGAGTTGGTTTTAAAAACCGTACATGCCTTTGGAATTCAAAATAAAAAGGAAAATTGTTTTAATAATTAATAATCATTATAGCAGATTGGTCCCTTGACATCCAAAAATTACAAAGAAGATACCGGGGCGATCGCGCCTCCGAGAGAGTCAAGAAAACGGGGTTCGGTCGCGCGTCCGAGCTACGAAGAAGAATAACAAAGTCACATACGAAAAACGCACACGATATAACAATACGTGCTAAGATATGCACGGTAAAGTGACCGTTACACCCTCTCATATGGCGTATGATACCCATTATTCTCATATATGTTTGTGTATATTAAATTTAAAAAAATCCTAATAGATGGTTACAAAAAAATCATATTAACTTTTAAAAACATGGATTAATTCAAACTAAAACATCAGCACCATCTAGGTAATCAATACATAACATAACTAAAGTCTAAAGCAATCTACACACAACATAAATATTTAGTTTACATTCAAATCAAAAGTTTTTAAACATTAGTATTTTAAAATAACAAAAAGTATATCTATATCTACTTATCATCTTCCTCGTCATCTTCATAACAAATATCATCTAACCCACCATCAGAAAAAAGAAAAAAGAAGGAACGAAAAAACATGTGGCGAAGCCGCTGCTTCCTTAAAAAAGAATAAAAGAAAAAACATGCTGGCATACCTGCTTCCCGTCGCCACTTTTCTCCGTTGCTTCCCGCCACGATCCGCTGTTGCTTTGCCTTGGATATATGATGGAGAGAGTGGCCACCGCTTTTTGTTTTGGAAAAATCCTTAAAATAAAAAAAACTGACTTTTATGCTTAACAGGTTAGATTTCTTAACTGTTTGGGGTTTTTTTAGTTGCCGATTATGCGCCCGTGTATTCGCATATGCGGGTGCATAATAGTTATGCGACCAATTATGCGACCAACCGCATAATTTGGCCGCATAATTGATTTTTCATGCGGCCAGAGGACACATCCTTATATGCGGTCGCATATAACTTGTTTTAGAACGCTGATTACCATACTTTTGATAAGTAGGCGTTGGACTATATTCTCTTTTCCTAAATAATCATGGGGAAAAAACTGTTAACATCAGTTCCAATCTGAGTTATTTACCAGAAAGTTTGTGACCTACATTTTTCGGATCAACCAGCAGTCTATATTACCTCTATATTGCCTGTGAAAAGTACATGGCTATTACCATAGCTATGCGGCCACCAATTAAGGGGCTGTCAAACCCTTCATTGCTCTTCTCTATTTGTTTCTCGTGATCTTAGGAATTTTGTTTATGGTGTGATGCTTTTTTATTAATTGTTTTTGAACTTGTGTCGGGATTATTACAGTGTTTAGGTGAACATAAAAAGAAAGCTCAGCAAAGAAGAAAGATTGGCTCTAGTGAGGGCAGGGGGGAGGATAGAGGGAAGTACCAGGCCAGTGCTGCTGTCAAACAGAGAAAGGTGATACGAATAACTGAATTGCTTATTTATTTATTCACTTAATAAACGTTTTGGTTGCAAGTTTCATGCAAATTACTTTGTTCTTTTTGATTCATGCAAGAAAACGGTTGCATGACAACCATTCCTTCTTGTGCATGCATCTGGGAACATTGCAAAAGCTGCACCTACTGCAAGAAAGTAGTTAAGCCATCGTCATTTGGGAAGATGTGGGTTTGTTACAATGTTCTTAGGGCCTACACAATTGCAATCATCCTCTCGTTTAGGGTTGGTGTATGAAGTCGCAACGAATCATATTTCTACATCGACTTTGTACGGTCATCCGCATAGTGTACATCTTGGAGGAGAAATGGAGCTGCTCTTTGGTGTGGGTGTGTGGGTGGGTTGTTTTTGGGGGTGGGATAACAAAAAGAAAAAGATCAATATAAGCTCCTGATGAGATCATCACATATCAACGAAGGCGTAGAAAAGAAGGATCGCAGGATGAAGAACTAGGTCGAGGGCATTTTTGTGACGCTTTGGTTATTTTTTGCAAAGTTTGGGTTTTGGAGGGGCCTTTTGTAATTTGGGCTAAAGCTGCCATTATAAGTTGGTGATGTGGTTTTCATTATTTTCTTATGCAAAACTTGAGTGTTAAACCCTAGATTAGAAGAGTAGAAACCTAGATCAAGTGAGAGTAAGCTTTCTCTCTTAGATTTAAGCTTGGAGAGTTGGTTTCCTCGCAAAAGAAACCCTTATCTTGTATTCATCTTTTGAGTTCTATAAAAATCTCACCTTTTATCTTTCAAACCCTAGCCGTTTCATCAAATTGGTATCAGAGCAAAGATCCACCATGACCAATACAACATCCATGAAGAAGAAAGATGCCCTAGAGGAGAAAGTTGAAGAAATTGAAGCAATCCTAAAGGAATCTATAAACGAGCTACAACAAAAAAGTGATGAAAGATTCTCATCTTTGGAGAACATGTTCAAATCTTTCATGGAGGCTCAAAGAAATCAGTGTAGCGAGAAGGAGAAGCCCAAGAACGATGAGATTTCGGGAAATCTTTCAGATTTGAGCCGAAAGGAGCCGCCTTTGGACAAGTGGAATGGGCAAATGGTGCTCGTGAAAGACGTGTCGCCGGGGGAAGACGAGGAAGAGCGCATGTGGGGGCATTTTCCCACTCCTCTAGCTTGGGAGGGGGATTTGGCAGCACAGGGGAGGACCGTGCCCCTCCAAACCCTAACTGGGGGCGACGACGCATCCCAAGGTCGCGTCGGGCCTCACCTTGGCCCGGCGCCCTTGCCGGACACAGGCGATGGTCCGACGACTCACCTGGAGGCTTGTCGGACCACGACGAGCAACTGGGGGCCTCGCAAGCCCCCAGCGGCATGTTGGGGGGCTCACGAGCCCCAATCGATGGCATGTGGGCCTTACGAGCCCCCAGGAGATCATGTGGGGGGTGCTGGTCCCCCGCGACTGCGCTTGGGCATCAGTGGCCCCCGACGCTGTTGCAGAGGGGCGACGGGGCTCCCCGCACTTCCAGAGGAGCGGGGGCTCTTTTCCGCAGCCACCAGAGGGTAATTTCAGGGATTTCGCATGGCGGCAACCTCCGGCTGCCTTTCAGGGAGGCGGCAAGCCACTTTTGGGGCCTCCACGATCCGATGAGACATACGGAGGAGAGTATGGGGCCGACGACCTCCCGGAATGGTCGATGAATAGTTTCAGAACCTTTGGGGCGCGACATGCTATGAAGGAGGGCCAGGGGGACCGTGGGGAGTTGGAGGACCTCCACAAAATGCTTATCAACAATTCCACTACGGTAAACTTAGAGCGAGGGTGGAACAAGGGTGAGTGGACCCGAAAACAAAGTGCGGAAGCTGAAGATGTCGGTTTTCGACGGTGAGGACCCCCACGGATGGGTTTCACATGCGGAGCGGTACTTTGAAGCCTACCAGATTGGGGAAAGAGAGAAGGTGCATGTGTTGGGTGTGTGTTTGGAGAGGAATGCGTTGTCTTGGTATTTGTAGAGACAACAATGGCAGCTGGTACAGTCATGGGAGGAGTTCATACTTTGCATGCTGCATCATTTTAGAGACACCTAGGACGGCGATCTGTACGAGCAGCTCTTGACGTTATGGCAGGTTAGCACGATGATAGACTATCGAGAGAAGTTTGAGGCACTCTCTGACAGTATATGAGGGATGATGACTGAGGAGACCTTGGTGAGAAGCTTTATGAAGGGACTGAAAACTGAGATCCGAGCAGAGCTGCGGGTGCAGAGGCCTAGTGGACTGCTGGAGACGATGGACCTAGCTCAGATAGTGGATGACAGACTAGCAGCGGATTGGCAAGCTAAAAGAGCTTGGGGTGGGTCTGCTTTTCGTGGTTTGGCGCCTCTAGGAGTGCAGCGAGCCCCTGCAGGGGGGTCCAGACGGGAGGGGCTCAGGTGAGCAATGAGAAGAGCAGCGGTCTACATCCTAGTGGGCAGTTTCGGTGCATGACCGAGGCAGAGATACAGAACAAGAGGGCGAGGGGGCTGTGTTTTAGGTGTGACAAGAAGTATGCCATAGGCCGTCACTGTCGAGATCGTACGCTCCAGGTGCTGCTAGTAGAGGATGATGAGAAGGTGGAGGAGCTGAGTGAGGAAGAGGTGAAGCAGGAGCCATCTCATTTAGACGTAGCGGAGGTGTCTCTCAACTCCGTAGTAGGGTTCACTTCGAACCACACTATGAAGTTGATCGGGAGGATTTCAGAGCAAGACGTGCTGATTGATAGTTTGGCCACCCACAATTTCATTTCCAACTTTGTGGTGGAGCAGTAGGGGTTACAGTTGGTTGACACCGGCAGTTTTGGGGTGATGATGGGGACCGGACAGGTATAGCAGAGCAGGAGAGTATACCGGGATGTGGTTTTGACCCTCCAGGAGTTACATGTGGTGGAAGATTTCTTACCGCTCGACCTTGGCAGCACTGACGTAATTTTAGGCATGAAATGTTTGCAGTCACTGGGAGAAATAAAGACCAACTGGAAGTTGCTGAGGATGGAGTTCATGCACGAGGGAAAGGTGGTGATGCTTCAGGGGACCCCAGTTTGGGCAGATACATGGTTTCCTTGAAGACCATGGCGAGGGCGTTTCAGTCTGAGTGAGGAGGCTTTTGGTGGAGCTACAGTGCCTGGCAATGGAGGAGGCGAAGCAGGAGCATGACATTCCATGGGTAGAACGGCAGGTCTTACTACAGTTTGATGGAGTGTTTCAGACGCCTCACGGACTTCCTCCCCCACGAGACCACGAGCATGCCATTGTGCTACGTGAGGGTGTCGCTCCCATCAGTGTACGTCCCTACCGCTATCCACAGGTGCAGAAGGGGGAGATCGACAGTGCTACGTGAGGGTGTCGCCCCCATCAGTGTACGTCCCTACAGCTTTCCACAGGTGCAGAAGGGGGAGATCGAGAGGATGGTGGATGAGATGATTCAGGTGGGGTGATACGGCCGAGTGTGAGTCCCTTCTCGAGCCCGGTGCTGATAGTAAAGAAGCACTGTAGCGGGAGATTTTGCGTTGATTACTGGGCATTGAACAAGGAGACGGTGCCAGATAAATTTCTCATCCACGTGATCGACGAGCTGTTAGATGAGTTGCATGGTGCAGTGATATTCTCCAAAATTGACTTGAACCGGATATCACCAGATTCAGATAAGAGATGAGGATGTGTCGAAGACTGCTTTCAGGACACACGAGGGCCACTATGAGTTTCTGGTCATGGCGTTCGGCTCGACCAATGCACCTATCACATTCCAGGCATTGATAAACAAGGTGTTTCGGTCCTATCTGAGGAGGTTTGTTCTGGTGTTCTTCGATGACATCTTGTTTTACAGCCGGTCAATGGAGTCACTTGTGGAGCATTTGACAGCCGTATTGGGGGAGCTGCAGGAGCATCAGCTGTTTGCCAACCAGAAAAAGTGCTTGTTCGGCCAGCGGAGTGTAGAGTACTTATGCCATGTTGTTTTCGCGGAGGGCGTGGCGGCGGATAGTTCGAAGATTGCGGCCATGCACCCTATGGATGTTGCGGGGATTCTTGAGACTAACGGGCTACTACAGAAAGTTCTTCAGGGGTACAGCATCATTGCGTGGTCGTTGGCTGAGCAGTTGAAGGAGGAAAATTTCCATTGGAATAAGGAGGCAGATTTTGAGGTCCTAAAAAGGGCCATGACGAGCATACCCGTTCTTGCGCTCCCTGATTTTACCCGGACATTTGTGGTGGAGACAGATGCGTCAGGCTATGGCTTGGGTGCAGTGTTGATGTAGGAGAGCAGACCGGTGGCATATTTTAGCCATGTGTTATCGGCGAGGGCTTGACTCAAGTCAGTTTATGAGCGCGAGCTGATGGCTATTGTATTAGCGGTGCAGAAATGGCGACCATATCTTCCTGGGCAATTCATAGTGAGGACAGACTAGAGGAGCCTCAAATACCTTCTGGAGCAGAGGATGATCACAGAAGAGCATCAGAAGTGGTTGACCAAGCTGCTAGGTTACCACATTGAGATCTAGTATAGGCCGGGGATTGAGAATAAGGCGACAGATGCACTATCATGGAGGGAGGTTGATTTGCACTCGTCGGCCTTGTCAGTACCAGTTTTGCTCGATTGGAAACCCTTGTTGCGGGAGATTGAGGAGGATGAGGGTCTAGCCAAGATTAGAGCATCACTACTACAGGACCCAACAGCACACCGTGGGTATTCGCTAGAGGGCAACGTCTCTTATACAAGGGGCATTTGGTGGTACCGCGGGGGTCGGTTCATATCCAGAGTGTTACATAAATTTCATGGGAGCGTGGTAGGTGGCCACTCTGGGGTCCTGAAGACCTACCAGCGTTTGGCTTGGGAACTTTTTTAGGAGGGGATGCGGAAGGATGTGATGGAAATGGTGGAGAAGTATATGCTAGCACCACAAATATTAATCGACAGCTCTTGGGGGTTTGATGCAGCCTCTCTCGTTGCCTGACCGAGTTTGGGAGGAGGTGACCCTGGATTTCATTGACGGCTTGCCGAAATCAGAGGGATACTCGGTCATCATGGTGTTGGTGGATATGCTGAGCAAGTATGCACACTTTGTGGCACTACGACATCCCTATACTGCAGTGGCCGTGGGAGATAGTGCAGCTTCATGGGATTCCGAACTCTATTGTGACGGACAGGGATAAGGTCTTTGTTAGCGCTTTTTGGACGGAGTTATTCAGGACGCTGGGGATAATATTGAAGAGGAGCACTGCTTACCATCCACAGACTGACGGCCAGACAGAGGTTGTCAACAGGACACTTAAGACATACCTGCGGTGTTTTGTTTCTGAGTCGTCGAAGTAGTGGGTGAGATGGCTAGCTTGAACAGAGTATTGGTACAACACCCATTTCCACACCTCTGCTCAGACCACTCCTTTCAATGTCTTATATGGGCGTGATCCTCCACATTTACTTCACTATGGTCACCGTTCTACCTCCGTTTTCCAGGTGGACCAGTAACTTGCGGAGAGGGGCCACACTTTGGATAAGTTGAGATGACACTTGACGAGGACGCATCAGCTTATGAAGAGCCGGTCAGATGAACACAGGCGATATGTGCAGTTCGAGAAGGGAGACGTGGTGTATCTGAAGTTGTGCCCTTACCGACAGCGTTTTTTGGCACGTAGGCGGACGAGAAGCTGTCGCCCTGATACTTTGCGCCGTATGAGGTTGAGACCAGGATTGGCCAGGTGGCTTATCGGTTAAGGTTGCCACCCAATTCAGATATCCTCCCTGTTTTTTATGTGTCGCAGCTCCGTCGGGCCATTGGGGATCATACCGCTTCCTTGTCACTACCACCGACACTCACGGAGGACATGGAGGTGCTTCTAGAGCCGGCAGAGCTGAGAGGGGTTCGCCATGGGAGCACAGGAGCACGGAAGGTGCTGATTAGGTAGACGGGCCTTCCCGATCATGAGATATCTTGGGAGCCTTACAATGTGATTGCGCAACGTTTTCCAGACTTCCACCTTGAGTACAATGTGGTTCTTTTGGGGGAGAGTAATGATGAGATCATCACATATCAACGAATGCGTAGAAAGAAGGATCGCGGGATGAAGAACTAGGCCGAGTGTATTTTTGTGACGCTTTGGGTATTTTTTGCAAAGTTTGGGTTTTGGAGGGACTTTTTGTAATTTGGGCTAAACCTGCCCTTATAAGTTGGGGATGTGGTTTTCATTATTCTCTTATACAAAACTTGAGTGTTAAACCCTAGCTTAGAAGAGTAGAACCTTAGACCAAGTGAGAGTAAGCTTTCTCTCTTAGATTTAAGCTTGGAGAGTTGGTTTCCTCTCAAAAACCCCTTATCTTGTATTCCTCTTTTGAGTTCTATAAAAATCTCATCGTTCCTACGGGACAGCTCATATCATCAGTTACAGCATAAACCATATAACTCTTCCAAGATATATAGAGAATTTATTTAGTTGATTCCTTCCATTATAATCTGGTGTGAGATAAGCTACAAATTCTGTTAGCATGGTCTGCGCGATGAAGATAGGTGAGTACAATAAATATATGGACTTCTAGGTGAGAGGTACTGAAAGAATTTGAGCTCGCTGGTTTTGTTTTTAATGAATTCACTGACCTTACCCTGCTATACACTGGTAGAGTCTCATCATTACGTGCATCAAAACACACAAATATGAACAACCATATCTTGCATTCTAAGACAATTACATTTCTGATCCACTCTTGGTGGTTTTAACATATGCACCGTATGAGAACTCTTCATGCTCGTTTGGTGGTGGGAATTAAGGAAGGGGAAGTTGTGTATTTTGTGAGCTGAACAGTGCACGGGGTTGGAGGGATTTTTCGGCAAACGTGCCAACTCCAACCTCCTTGCTAACACCGCTCAGAAGGGAGTTGAAAGACAGGGTTCGGTTGGTTTTGTGGCTTTTCGAGATTATTTCATGTTGGTTCGGGGCAACTCCGTGCCTTCATGATGACTTTCAACTCCACCTCATTTTGCCTTTTTTGTGGGGTTTAACGGGGGTTGGAGAACACTGATGCAGCTGATATTTGGAGGGAGGGGTATTTGAGTAAAATAACAAATAGGGGTGTTTTCTATTTAAGGGGGTGGAGCCGGCCCTAATTGGGATGCGAAAATTGTGAAAGAAAGTTTATTTCTTATTATTCCTTAGATCTCTTGTATTAGGATTTCCTATTTCTTTAGATTAAGCTTTAGTTAATTGTCTCTTTCATTCTTAGTCGTTAAATTAACGAGTAGCTTTCATTTGTAGTCTTAATCTTCTATATCCAGATCCAGAAACGCATCAATTGGTATCAGAGCACTAGATCCAGGGCGAGCACCTGATCTATGGACCGGATCGAAGCATTATTTGAGAGAAAAGAAAGGGCGCGTCGTCAACTAGTAGAGGATTTGGCGGAGATCAATCGTCGCTACAAGGAGAAAGTGGCGGAAATTGATCGTCGTTACCTTTCCCTTGCAAAGACAAAGACAGATCTGACGATTTCAAGCCCAGATCTACCAGTACCAAGGCCAGATCTGGAATTTTCACTACCAGATCCGAAGCTTTCAAGGCCAGATCTACCAGATCCAGATCTGAAATCTTCTCCAGATACAGATCTGAAATCTTCTCCAGATCCAGATCTGAAATCTTCTCCAGATCCAGATCTGAAATTTTCAGATCCAGATCTGAAGGCGGCAGCTGTCGGCGATGCAGATCTGAAATGATCAGATCCAGATCTGGAATCTTTAGATCTAGATCTGGAATTTAACGAAGAGGTCCCTGGGCTTCAGGAGGGGACGGCGAGCGTATGTGGGGGTCGACAGCCCCCGACGAACACTTCGGGCCCCCCTTGGGCCCAGCACGGGTCCGGATCTGTGCCGTTTTCAGGATTTCACCATCTATGGGGCCCGGTGAAGGATTCCAGCAGTGCGACGACGATGACGACCCTCCAGAATATTTGTGGGAACCCGACGACGTTTTTTGGATCCCGCCTTGGCCCGACGATATTTTTCCGGACGTCGTTGAAAGCGGTGGGGACCACTCTCATCCGTTTGACCCTGGAGGAGGATTACAATCGACCTGGTAGAACGGATGGCCCACAGACATCATGCACCACCTTGAGGACAAGGTGGATTTTCATGAGCGGAGTAGTGATGCGGCTGATATTTGGAGGGAGGGGTATTTGAGTAAAATAACAAATAGGGATGTTTTCTATTTAAGGGGTTGGAGCCGGCCCTAATTGGGATGCGAAAATTGTGAAAGAAAGTTTATTTCTTATTATTCCTTAGATCTCTTGTATTAGGATTTCCTATTTCTTTAGATTAAGCTTTAGTTAATTGTCTCTTTCATTCTTAGTCGTTAAATTAACGAGTAGCTTTCATTTGTAGTCTTAATCTTCTATATCCAGATCCAGAAACGCATCACACACACACACACACACAACCCCCCCCCCCCCCCCCCCCCCCCCCAACCCAACCCAAAAAAAAACCATTGTTGCCAAATGCAGCCTTTGAGCATATCTGGAGACCTATAATTTATGTATTTAGTTCCTATCATTATTTATATGCAGTTTGATAATGTACACGAAATGTTGTTGGTGTGATCATTAAGGCCACTAAATTTATAGTCAAGAAATATATGAACCATGAAAGCATGTGAGCTTTTTTCTTTCTTTCTTTTTCCCCCTCTTGGTTCCTCCATATACCTGATAAATTCACTCACCTTACCCTGAGTTGCATCCGTATGGGGCCTTGTCTTCGTCATATATTCATCATCGTTGTTCATCAAGCATTTCACCATTAATATTGGGTTTGTCTCTCAACCCCTACTGAAAGGACAAGCTCCCATTAGTGTTGAGGTTGTATCTGAGTGACAATTGTAAGGACAAGAAGAGGCTTCATGAAACCATTGACCAATATGTCCAGTTATTGATGCGACTAATTGGAATGCATGTCAGTCTTTGGTAAATACGATTCTCTAACAATTTCAATACCGACTCAACGCTGTCTGCTTTGTATTGTGGTGCTTTTGGTTTCATACAATTTGCTGTCTTGCTTACAGGTCCTAATCAAAACGGTGTCAAGTGTGTTAAAGCTCTCAGCTAGGTGTTTTAATTTCATGTTTTCCCCCTTTTTTCAACTTTCTTTTTTTAATCATGTGTTCAATGTTGGAACTGATGTTTATGGAACTCCTGTTTTGATCACTCTGAAGCTTTTGTCGGAGCTCCATTTTTTTTCATTTTACTTGTTGGCTATTGTTTTGACTTGGTTGTTCTTACAGTCCGGTCCAATATCCTGCCAACATTAAACCCCACATAAACAAATAATTGTATTTAGCTTGGAAATTTTTTTAATACACGCTCTAATTGAAGTAAAATCAATGTAATTCAAGTAACATGTAATTTTTTCATTATTATTTGTTACTTATTATTATTATTTTACTTGTTGGGTATTGTTTAAACAGCATCTCTTTGTGGCCCAATAGATAAGGCATTGGTCTATGGAACCAGAGCTTATGGGTTCGATTTAACTGGCTGACTTTTTTTATTTGTTACTTATTATTATTATTTTGCTGGTTAGGTATTATTTAACGTTTAATTTTTTGTTATGAATTATCATTTTTTTGCATGCAGGGTATTACTTAATGTTTACTTTTTTCTTATGATATTTTTTGTAAACCTATGCTAGACTTGTTACGAGAGGGGAAGAGGGAAACGGGAGCAAAAACATTTTTTTTCATGGTGTGTATTATTTAAAGTTTAATTTGTTGTTGTACGTAACTTATTATCTTTTAATTTTTTGTTTTGATATTTTTTTAAAATTTTAATATCATATTTATTTTTGCCCAGTTCAAAAAAAATTCCTGGTTACGCCATTGAGCACATGCAGTTTGTGTCGTTAGCAAATTTCTTATGATCCAGGTAAAAACTTTTACCTGGACGATAGTTAAGTAATTTTAAGGAATCTCATGTACTTCCAACATGAGTATATATTTCTTAGGTGATAAGCTGATTCTAACAAGTTACAATGAGACAGTGAAACAGATATGACCGATGATATAGACTCAAAAAGTTTGCATCTGATAATTTGGTTACTTTTGTAACAGAAGCCGTGTCATGGCAATCCAAATGGCAAAAATATATCAATTTATTTACTACAAAAGCCAAGTATATTGCTATTACAAGAGCTTGCAAAGAAATGATATGAATGAAATGTTTCTTGAAAGAACTGGTGTAAAGCAGAGTATGTATATTATTTATTATGATAGTCAAAGTACCATATATCTCTGTAAGAATCCAAGTCTTCATTTTAAATCGAAGCGTATCAACGTAAAATATTACTGGACTAAAGATATAATTGATGAAAAGTTATTACAACTTGAGAAAACTACACTAATAAGAATTATATAGATACGATGGCGAAAGGACTTTCAAATGAAAAGTAAGAATTTCACTGGAATGTGGCCATCATGAACTTTAGATAGAATCATGAGTATCTTCTATTTGGCTGAAGGAGGAGATTGTTATGTTCCAGCCACAAATTAAGATGGTACAGTTTGTTAGCATGCATAAAGATTAGGTAGCCATGGTTATTGACATGCATGAGGGTTAGATGTTGGCATGCATAGGGATTAGCTTTAAGAACCTAACATAATAATCATTCGTCTCTCATTTATCCATAGCTTCATCCAAAAAGTTCCAAACAAAGACAGAAGTGAACAAGGTAGAGAGAGAATGAAGATGCTAATTATAAATTGTTCTATAATTACTCTCCTCTTATGATCCCTATTGCAACGTTGGTCTTGTAGTATGCTATAAGTTTTGATTTTCTAGACTTAATTATTGATTCGATAGTGGAGGTAAAATTATATTACTCTCTGTTTTTAAAATTCTTGAGTTCTCTAAACAAGACTCGGAAGAAGACTCAGAAGGGTGTACTATTTTATTTAAATAGCGAAATTGATTGGTGTTGTCCCATGATTTTTTTGAAAAGGGTACGGAAAATATATTTTTTATATGTGACTTGTTTTATTTGTTGTTCAGACAAATGGTAAAAACACATTAGTTTTCCCAACAAAAGATTTCATCTTAATCAATAGTTTTCACCAAAATTTCACTAGTTCTGCAACATTCTATGAAATTTCTGACATGTTCGACTTCTGCCTCTCCTTTCGGAAGAGCTTTCCAATCTGACATAACCAAAAACTCCTGGCAGCTAATGAACACTTAATTGAAAGAGCTTTTGTTTGTAGAAGAAGTAGCTGACAGATCAAAACTCTTATTGTTTATTGGACTTGACTACATAGACATTATAATTGTTATTATTCTTTTTGCCATGCTTGCTTCTTTAGTTGGATGGTTTGATGTATCTTTCAAACAATCTATAGCTAGTTTCTACTTTTAGACGGAAGTTATATCAGATGATTGGATTTTTTTTGTCATTTTCTTCTTTAGTTGTGTGTTGTGCGTTGGTGGGGGTATTTTTTTGTTTTTTGTTTTGGGCGGGGAGGGGGCGGTTGGGGCGGGGGTGGGGGGGTTATACCTTTAAGAATATTTCTATTGTATTGAGTTGGCAAGGACACAGAGATAAAGGCATCACATCTCCTTTATCTTTTGCTATCTAATTTTTCTTCTCATAGTTTTAAAAAACATATTTTTTGAGATAGCAATGGGACAAAGTCTTCATGTGTTTCAATAAAAAGAATTCAATAAAACATTCTCCAAAAGGACAACTGGAAACAAAATATGAATGCACGGGTAGTCTGTGCCCACAGAAGAAAGCAAAACACTGTATGGATGTTGACACAACCCCATGGGCAGCAACAAAATATTGACCATGATTTACCATTTCAATTTGATTTGCCGTGAGATTCTCATTGTGGTCTGCAGTAGCTTGCATAATGGGGACAATATGATAGCTTATTGGATGTTGGCAAATATGATAATTAGGCAGCATTGAGTTGGTATGCATATGCGTTCATTATTTGGCAAAAATTTCAGTGAATCTGTCATAGCCATTCATTGTATAAGCTTTGAAAGTTCTCAGTTCAGTTATTATGTTCTCCTGATTAATATTTTTCATCATGAGGTGATTTTCTTGAAGTATGTTGAAATATGTTGTATCCGATGCCAAGAATTATTTAAATTATTTCTCTTTTTAATATTGGCAACATTTAACTTGTGCAGTTTGTAACTTTGCCAATATAAAACATGGACTGTGACCTATTTATTGATAACTAGCATGCTAATTGGTGTTGCAGTATCTAGAAATTAGAGCGAGGCAGTATGACATGAAGGCCTATCTTGATTTCTATACTGTAAGTTTTGCAAATGCTGTCATTGCAATTTTCTTGTGTGGAAATAAAATCACCAGACGCAGAAATAAACTGATTTCATGACCCCAATTCCTCGACCGCAGCTATCTGTGGAGTACTAGTGTAAGTTACAGCACCGAGTCATTTGTGTTTGCATTAGGACATAAGCGGGAAGTCATGCTCTGAAAATTTCCGACTGTAGATATGTAGCATCGCCTGACACAAAGATCAATCCAAACTATTTGGACCAGCACCACTTGAAGAAATGGCTAGGTAAGAGTTCCATTTCCCATTGCAGGTTTTTATTTGCGATTTCTTTGGTTTTTTAGCTGTTTAAAAATTGAGATGAAAGATTAGTCAGGCAAGCAAGCAGGATAGTAATGCAATAACTTTCTCATTTGTTTACTTCTGAATTCTTCATGCAAATAGAAGAAAATAGAAGAATTTGAATGGCTGTAACTAGGACATGTGATAGAATAATCGGAGCAAATGTTAACTCCATTTTCCTCCTGTTCTTTATTCAATATTCACCTCTTCGCTTGTACTGTGACTTAGTGCGCATTAAAGTTGTGATGTATTGCGTGTTACAAAGGCATGGGAAGTGTTGTATCTGATCTTTTAGATGGATATCTTGATCTTTCTTGGCCATATTGCGCCGTTGTCTTATGGCACAATGTATGATTGATTGATCTATTGTTTTATAAGCATACTAGAAGTAACATGTGCGCTTTTATACATGATCGATAACCAGCTCTGTGCCATCAATCAGTCAGGGTGATTTTAACTGAGATTATGTTAGTGATCCTACCCCAATGTTACAAAGTAACCAGCTCTGTGCCATCAATCATTAAGGGTGATTTTAACTGAGATTATGTTAGTGATCCTACCCCAATGTTGCAAAGTATCACTTCGTTTTCATTCAAAGAAGCCACTGTTCTTACATATTTTGGGTTGTGCACAAGGATTGGAGCAGTTAACCATTTTTCACTAAGCAATTGTATGCATACCACAACTGGAAATCATGCTGCTGAGCTACACATGAAAAGGATCATGGATATCCAGATTGAGTAGATTCATACAGAATAAGCCCAAACCTATGACGCACATACCACCTGCCGAGTAAACTACGCAAGCATCACACAGCAGGGCAACAGTAACAAGCTAACGAGGACCTCGGCAAATTTTAATCAGATGCTGCCTAGGGCGTGAAATCAATTAAAGAGCATGGATGTTAGAAGCATATACACAAAGGATGACGAGTCCATTTTCAAGTCCCTTAATCTTCGTTGTCATAGTCCTCATCCTCATCAATATGCATGTTTAAATTTACAAGACTTGCTGGGTCTATGCCCATGTTTGCTGCCACATCGGGTAAAGGCCAAGCATGCTGCTCCACTTCTTGTTTGGTCTCCTCCACAGCCGGATGGTGGTTTGAACCCTGAGTAACGTTTTCCTTCTCTGTGCATCCAATGTCTCCAGTGTGAAGCTCGTCGTGCTCAGGTGACGTACCATTCTCATCTTCAAACTGCATATAAGCAGGTGTGTTATCTTTCTCCATCTCCATCGTCCGTTTACCAGGTGGTCGCCCTCTGCCTCGTCCTCGGCCCCTTCCGCGTCCTCTCGAACTAATATTTGCACTCCTCGTCGCCTGCCATGGTTATCAGCTGTCTTAGGGTCAACAAAAATAAGCAAATATGAATAACCAGGACCTTAAGCTGTCAGACATGAGAAAATTACCATCTTCACGCACCTAGCCTCCTCATTAGCCTCGGTATCTCCATCATCTAATAATGTTTTTCTGAGCAAACACGACAACTTATCAGTTATCAGTTGCTTCGAGTTTTTTTAGTAGAGCACTTGAAGAAAAGAAGAAGAAGAATGATAAGCAAGTTTTACCTTCTACGAGAAATCGAAATTCCTTTCTCATCAGAACAAGGTTCCGTGCCACCAAGGTTCGGTACCTTGTTGACAACATCAGTTAGGAAATCAAAAGAACTATACATCTTCACACACTGTTTTCTGAAAAGCTCAAAAGAAAGAAAAATTATTACCACGAATTTGTCATGGGTCGGTAAGACTAGCATCAGAGATTTCACTTAATACGTCAAGCAAAAGGGCTAAGTTGTAGCTAGGCATGTAAACTTGAAAAGATCAAAGCTCCGAGTCATGTTCAGATTGACATATGCTTGTAAACTTAGATGCCCAACCCCGACTCTGTCTACCTCACTGTCATGAGATGATCCAAATCAGCAAAGGGTCTAAAACTTCATTCCCAATCTTGTCCAAGATGAATTTGAAAACTAGCTATTGTTAAGTCACCTTCTTGGATAAAAAAATGTGCGAAGATGATTTCTGCAATTTTTTTCATTAAACATTTCCAAAATTGGTTTCGATGAACCAAAGAAGGAAACTGAAATTGCATTAATACATACATAAGACCATTTTCACACAATTTAACCAAGAAATGAAAGTAAAATATGAATCTTGTTTTGTAGTATTTCTACAAGTTTAATGGCAAAAACCACAAAAAAAAGAGAATTATTACTTGTAGGAAGGAAATATTGTCTACAGCAACCCAATGGTTTGCATAACAACCAGTCTCATATCATTTTAAGATTGGCTCTGCAGTCTGTTATAAAAAAGAAGAAAAAGAAAAAGAAAAGCAAGATATGATAAAGAGATGTGCATGTTTTGTTCAAGTTCAACTTACAGGTGCATGCAATTTACCGTCTTGGCCCCCCTCTGGAGAGTAACTTCATATGTCCTGTCACAAAGATCTTGCAGAAATAATTCCAAGGCTTTTGCTGCAATTCAACCATCAAGGAGTATTTTAGCTGTTTAAATTTTATCACAAAACTTACTACTACAAAACTGATTGGATTGCATATTCATTGAAGTAATTCGCAAGCCAAGGCTTTCAGCACATCACCAATTCCCTTTAATAGCTGGTAATTATTGATTGCCTGAGAATGCTTGCATTCACAAACTATCCATGAATATATCATGTAATGAAGTGTACATTTTACTGTTATCTCAAAAGGAATTATAGTTTTTTAAATTCAGTTATTAATTAATGATGATTCTCATCATAAGTCAGAAACTGTTGCACAATTGCAATATTCAAGTTGAGATCTACTTTCTCAAACGGCTATCCATCTTAATGTCTGATCCTTGCACAGTCAATGATCCGTAAGTACGCTCAGTTACAGTAAAAAACCCAATTCTCAGCTATTGTTCCCATGCTTGAAACTTTGACCATTGAGACTAAATACGAGTAACCATTTTACAATTTTCATATAAACACAATATCATCAAAATTTCCAAAGAGCAAGCCAGTAAACTGTGATGATAAGTAGGCTGTGAAACAAAAATGCCATCATCTACAACAGGGCCGGCATCTACTGGCCACAAGCATTGCCCTGCAATTTTATGTCAGAACTGATTGCAGGTTGGATATCATTTTTTTCCTGAATATTTTCTAAATATTCACATCAATCAATTATTTAACTTAGGAGTAGCCAAAAATAAATGGTTCATAAATTCTACATAGGATACTACTACCATATTGTATCCATACATAAACACCATGTATATAAATTTTCACGATGAAATGCAAGTGTGAATTAGGATAAATTTCAATAAACCCCGTTGCACTTCGAGGCTTTTTGAAGAAATCCCCTAAATATTTTTTTCCCTCTAAACCTCCTTAAACTTTGCTAGGCTCTTTATTAAAAAAAACTTCCAGTAGCATCATCAGGATAACTTTGGATAGGATCACTTATTCACCCACCATATACATTCGAAGAATCTAATGAAGAACACATCTTTAAAACTAGAAATAGACAGTTAGAATACCATGCTTTAAAAATAAATGAAATGTATGTTAATGATCTTTAAACAGTTAAAAAAGAGATTTCCTATAAGGCAGCAACCCTAGTAGACTTAGAAACTTTGGAAAATCAGCCTATACATTCTAATTGAGAAGAGTTAGGATGTCATTGTAACTTACAAACTAAAAGAG
The DNA here is from genome assembly GCA_030789695.1 of Scilla litardierei. Taxonomy (NCBI): domain Eukaryota; kingdom Viridiplantae; phylum Streptophyta; class Magnoliopsida; order Asparagales; family Asparagaceae; genus Scilla; species Scilla litardierei. The sequence goes on from CM061141.1 coordinate 15,639,546, forward strand.
GCACCGCCAAGGCAATCTTGCCAACATCTTCATCGGCTTGCATTATCTTCTTTATTCGAGACTGTTAGCATAAAGAGCAAAAGCAATCAGTTTGTGTCAAAATGTTCAAAAGATCATATTTGACTCAAACAGTCAAAAGTAAAAGGATATGTCAAACAAAAATGCACGTGAAAATATTTCCCACCAGCTCATCTTTAAAACTAATGTTTCATGTGATTCTTCATCATATGGACCATGCATTAAAGAATAAGGAAAAGGCTTTCGTTAGAGACAGTCTTCTAACACTGTCCCAATTTACGTTATAGTATCCTACAACAGTAGAATGGCAGTTAAACACACGGTTGTTCCCCTTCATTCACAACTCCCACGTAAAAAAGAACAAAGAAAAATAAAAACAGCCACGCACAGACATACAACAACAACAACATAAGCTCATCATGAAGTACCATAGCTTAAATTCATGTCAACTTGTCTATTTTATAGCAAAGTAAAATTTGCCTCTGTGATATCCTTTATTTTACATGTTAATCCATCAAAATTATCTACCAACAATATATGATCTGCTCTACGTCCTTCTCCGTTTTACAGGAATGGATTTCTTTGAACATTACAATGCATTGATGCATCATCAACTTGTGAATGAATATCTATCAATAATTCTTCAATTATAAAGAGTTCATTAGCGAAACTCCAATTCAATATCACAACCCAAAAAAAATGAAAACGCTAATCTAAAAGCAAATTGAGAGAGAGGAAGATGAGGGGCAAAAAAATGAACCAAATCTTTGTCCATGCGAAGGAATAAAGAATTGCTAGTTGCTAAAAAAGAATATCTCATCTTCGAATAACATAGAAAGTAAACTCATGGAACCAAAACTAGCAATATTTAATCCGAAAAAACAAAAAATTCAACCTTAAATAAACATAATGTAAGGAACATCTATTATGAGAATTATGAACCTAACAAATCCTAGAATCCCCAACTGAGTTGATCGCTGTTTAGCAAAATCCCCCAACTCATGAATCCATTTCCTCTGCCTAAATGGTGCCAATTTCATAAAGTCTTCGTAAATTTCATTAATGAACCACCGAAACTTTGAGCCACAAATCAACCAAATGATTGTTCCAATGCAAAAGAAAATGAAACGGATATATTCCACAAGCACATCGTTCCCGATAGTTAGATTAAATAGAGATTAACTTCTACAGAAAGTATTGTCTACATGAAATTTCAAAATGCCCATAAGTGATGTCTGACATCATAGTTGGCAATTTCAAATCAAGCCAATTCTAGATCTGAACTTAAAGCAGTGGCTTTCGTAACAAAAAAATGCATCATCGTCATGAAAAGTATCTTCTTCCAGGATTCCATCTAACAATATCCAAAACTACGATGTCATAAGAAAAGGAAGGGGAAACAAGCTAAAAATTCACAAAAAAGTGTGCAACATCACAAATAGGCTTATAGCAATCTACGTATGCCGTCCTAATCGACATATTTTGTCCAACCAGCCCTTGATTCAACCCAAAAATCACATATTCCCATAAAATCCACCACCTTAATGATGAATCTCTTTTTCTACTCTTTTAAGCATGGATAACAGAACAAAATATTATGTAAAAGAGCTAAATACCCCTAAATCTACCTATTATCGCATAAAAATATCAACTTTAATGAGTTTACGACCACAAAACAACAGATCCAATACAGATTCATACTTTCTAACATAAAATTACCTCAAAATTCCAAAAAAAATCACCCAAAACCACAAATTTCAGCCAAATTAAGGGGAATGACAGATCAAGCAACAAAAACCAAAGGGAAAATCGCATCGATTGACGTACCGCCGGGAATCGTGTGCCGAGCTTTTTCCTCATCTCTCTTCGCTCCTTTTTGCCCTTCTCTCTCTCTCTCTCTCTCTCTCTCTCTCTCTCTGATGATTTCAAGAGCTCAAAGACGGGAGTCGCGGATCTCTCGAGCGGAACCAGGCATCGTTTTCAACTTTTTGTCCCCAAATAATTTTTTTCTGTTATAAACGGGCTTCTTGGTGGGCCTACCCGTTAGTAGGTATCCACCCATTATGTAACCCTACCACTATAAATATAGGGCTATGGTCTCCATAGCCGCCAAGTTTACAACACGTTATCAGCACGCTCAAAGCTAAGCCGAACCCCTGCCGACGGACGGACGCGACGCGAACGGGCTTCCTTCACCGAACGTCGCTAGATCCGGCGGGTAGGATCTAGAGGTAACTTTCTCCCTAGATCTAAATTTTGTATATGCGCATATGTGGTGATTTAATTCTTTTTGGCTCAATCGATTAAAAACACCGTTTTTATCGCTAAAAATCACCCTTTATCAATTAAAAAACGTATTTTTGGAAGAAAAAATTGGGTTTTTCCCACTAAAAATCGGATTTTTACCCGTTATTTTTCCCCAAAAATCACCCAAACCCGAAATAGGGTTCACCCACGCCCCCCCCCCCCCCCCCCCCCCCCCCCCCCCCCGTCGCCGGCGGGGGCGGGGGCCTTCCCGCCGTCGCTGCGGCGGCGGGAACCCCCCCCCCCTCCCCCCCCCCCCCCCCCCCCCCCCCCCCCCCGCCACTGCAGGCGGGGGCTCCCCGCCGCCTGCAGCGGCGGGCAACCCCCGCCGCCAACGGCGGGGGCAAACCCCGCCTGTAGGCGGGAGCGGCGGGGGCAACCCCCCCTGCAGGCGGGGCACCCCCGCCGCCAGCGGCGGGGGCAACCCCCGCCGCCTGCAGCGGCGGGCCCCCCCTCCCCGTCGCCTGCTGCGGCAAACGGGCCCGCCCGCCAGTAGCGGGTACGGGCCCGGCGTGCGTACCCCAAAACCCTAACTAGGGTTTCTGACCCAGAAAATTTTTTCGAATTTTCAAAAATTTTATTTTTCAGATTTATTGCGATTCTTTTTCGTTATACTCTGGACCAAAAATGCATGTGATTTTTTGTCATCGCAAATTATATTTGGATTTATGATTTTCTTTAAAAAAAACGTTTAAAAATTAAGAAGATCCTGCGACCGCTCTGCCGTTAGTCAACTAACCTAACGGTGCATGACGTTGCCTAGTGGTCCAATAATTTTTAAACGGTAGATTTCATTTTCCATTATAAACTGCCTGTGATGAATAAATAAATTGCCTGTGATGTATAAATTGCCTGTGATGATGCCTGCTGCATTATAACTGCCTGCGACGAATGGTTAATATTTGCTGTGGTTTTGGATCGGCTAGTTTATCACCATTTTTATTTTTCATGCATTATTTTCTTTTTGAGAGAAAAATGTAGTGAGGATAATTTTGTAAAATTACAAGCCCGGCGGACGCCTCAAGAAGATGAAGGACTATTCCAGAAGAATAGGGGCCCCACGGGGGTTCCCGAGTTGTACTTTCTTTCTTTTTGGGACTGTAAAAGACTGTAATTATTTATGGTGATTAGCCGATCCACGCAGCAAATATTTATGTCTGATGTGCTTGATTATTTATTTTTCCGCAAAATATCTAATTAATGCTATCTTTTTACATGCTAGAGTGATAAATGGCCAAAATTGCGAGCGTCGATTTCGACGTTTTGGATGCTTCAGGAAAGAATTACTTAAGCTGGCAGCTGGATATAAAATTCCATCTGCGAGCACAGGGATTGAGTCACGCCATCGCCTTAGGCGATAAGGTTTCTGATATAGATAAAGCGAAAGCAATTATCTATATCAGACGCCATATCGATCGGACCCTGAAGGCCGAGTACCTAACGGTGGAAGACTCGTATGAGTTGTGGATCGCCCTCGAGGACAGGTATAAACATCAAAGGGATGTTATCCTACCTCGAGCGCGATATGAATGGGAGAACCTCCGTCTCCAAGACTTCAAGTCTATTGCCGAGTACAACTCGGCACTTTTCAGCATCACCTCACGCCTGAAGTTGTGTGGTGAAAAGGTGACGGATGAACGCATGTTAGAGAAGACGTATACATCATTCCATGAGAAGGATGTCATACTGATGCAACAGTATCGTGAACGAAAGTTCACAAAATACTCTGAGCTTCTCTCATGCCTTCTGATGGCAGAGCAGAATCGTGACCTCCTTCTGGCCACCCACAACTCACGCCCTACCGGCACTGCTCCTGCGCCTGAAGCGCACCACAGCTCCTTCCAGAAGAAAAGGGGCAACTTCAAAGGCAAACCCCAGAAGGGCAAAACCATGAAGAAGCAGGCTCGAGGACCCCCTCCAAGAAACAACCAAGAGGGGAAGAAGAAAAATGTGTGGAAGAGAAAAGACGACGGCCAGACTTCTGCCCCCAGAAAGGACTGGGAAGATAAATGCCACAGGTGTGGCATGACTGGACACTGGTCCAGAAATTGTCGTACTCCACGCCACCTTCAGGAGTTGTACAAAGCAAGCCAGAAGCAAGCTGAGACAAACCTGGCGGTTCAAGAAAACCTGGCACCAATCAGGTTCATCGCCGAGGACTTCTCCAACGATGACCTGCTCGACTGAGGACATTTATCTACTTTATATGCATTGTAGTTTTTCCTTTTGAGAAACAATTTATCAGCTTATCTCTGGCATGTTTTAAGTACTTTTTCAGACATCAATTTAATTTTCGTAGTATATACCTTTGTGTTTTTACCTTATACTGCGACTTTTCTTTAAAATAGATGGATTTTAAATGCCTAGTGGACAGTGCCTCTACGCACACGATCCTCCAAGACATCTGCTTTTTTCAAAGCATTAATAAATACGATGGTACCGTAAATACGATTTCCGGTCCATCAAGTATCATTGAAGGATCAGGGGAAGCACATTTTATGCTCCCCAATAGTACAAAACTACTCATAAAAGATGCCCTTCTCTCCCCTAGCTCGCATAGGAACCTGTTGAGCTTTAAAGATATCCGCTTAAACGGATACCACCTAGAAACGGTGAGCAAAGGAAACAGTGCATACCTTGATGTAACGTTCCATAAAAACGGTGCTAAAAACACCGTCGAACGTTTCGAGGGACTCCCGTCGGGTCTCTACCACACAAGGATCAGAGCAATGGAAGCAAACACATTGGAGCACCAGAAGTGCCAAAATCAACCAGAATTCAAACTCTGGCACGATAGACTTGGACACCCCGGAAGGAATATGATGCGTCGCATCATATCCCAATCACGTGGAATTAATCCGAAAAGCCTGACGCTACTTCGGAAGGGTGCAAATCCTTGTCCCCCTTGTTACAAAGGGAAATTGATTACGAGACCATCCACCCTGAAGGTAGACTCTGAGTCTCCGAGCTTCCTAGAGAGAATACATGGCGACATTTGCGGGCCTATTCACCCCGCAAGTGGACCATTTCGGTACTACATGGTACTAATTGACGCATCTTCAAAATGGTCATATGTGTGCCTCTTGTCCACCCGCAACGTAGCCTTTGCAAAGCTACTTGCACAAATTATAAAATTGCGGGCACATTTCCCAGACAACCAGATCAAGAAATTGCGTCTGGACAATGCTGGGGAATTCACCTCACAAGTCTTCCTAGACTACTGCCAAGCAACCGGCATAGAAGTTGAACATCCTGTAGCTCATGTTCACACCCAGAACGGGTTAGCCGAATCTCTCATAAAGAGACTACAATGGATCGCTAGACCATTGTTAATGCAATGCCAGTTGCCGGTTTGTGCATGGGGACATGCCATACTGCACGCTGCATCGCTGATAAGATTACGACCGTCAGGTAGTCAATCTTATTCTCCGATGCAACTTGCATATGGGAACCCGCCCGATATCTCTCACTTGAGGATATTCGGATGTGCTGTCTATGTCCACATAGCACCACCGCAGAGAACCAAGATGGGTCCTCAACGGCGTCTTGGTATCTATATTGGCTTCGACTCACCATCGATCATTAGATACCTCGAACCCCTTACAGGGGATGCCTTTAAAGCACGTCTAGCAGATTGTGAGTTTGATGAAAGCATTTTTCCAAAACTAGGCATTAACACACAGAAGCCAGAAGCTTCAAAGACCATTACATGTGACACAAAGACCTTATCCCATTTTGATCCGCGCACAAATCAATGTGAAGAAGAGATCCTGAAGATCCTTCAAATTCAGAACACAGTTCACATTTTACCGGATAAATTCACTGACAACCAGAAGATTGTCAGATCACACGTCCCTGCTGCAAATACGCCAGCTAGAATTGACATACCCAAAGAGGGATGCAATCCACCTGCAGCAGAAGCAGCCGTACCTCAACAAAAAAGAGGACGACCCCCAGGCTCCAAAGATAAGAATCCTCGAAAGAGGAAAAATCCTGGAGCAACAATAACGATACCACCACAGGATGCTGAGCTCAGCCCAGCTACCTCTCCACTCCTACCAACCCCTGAAGAGGAAAATATAGGAGAAATCTCATTAAACTATGTACGTACCGGGGAGGTACTGGACAGAAAAAGCACAATCATCGATGATAACTTCGCGCTCATTATTGCCACTCACGTCACTGAATACGACGATGAGACCGATCCACGCTCTCTAGCAGAATGTAAACGCAGAGAGGATTGGCCAAAGTGGAACGAGGCAATAGGAGTAGAGCTGGACTCACTCTCGAAGCGCAAAGTTTTTGGACCTGTAGTCCTAACACCAAAAGGTGTTAAACCTGTGGGATATAAATGGGTATTCGTGAGAAAAAGAAACGAGAATAATGAGATCGTGCGCTATAAAGCGCGCCTTGTTGCACAAGGTTTTTCCCAACGACCAGGAATAGACTATGACGATACCTATTCCCCGGTCATGGACGCGATCACTTTCCGTTTCATTATCGGCCTATCCACGAAGGAAGGTCTGGATATGCAGCTCATGGACGTTGTGACTGCATACCTATACGGAAATATAGATAAGGACATCTATATGAAAATCCCAGACGGATACAAACTACCGACAAAAATGACAGAAAGACCTCGGGACGTCTATTCCGTCAAACTCCAGAGATCACTGTATGGTCTCAAACAGTCAGGTAGAATGTGGTACAACAGACTGAGTGAATTCCTAGTGCAACAAGGATTCACAACAAATGAAGTCTGCCCTTGCATCTTCATACGAGCAAAGGGAACAGGATTCGTAATTATAGCCGTCTACGTAGACGACTTGAACATCATCGGATCTCCCGCAGAGATAGATGAGATATCCAAAAGCCTCACACAGACTTTTGAGATGAAAGACCTCGGCAAAACGAAGTTTTGCCTAGGACTACAAATTGAACATTTAAGCGGAGGAATCCTGTTGCACCAATCGACATATACAAAGAAAGTGCTGAAGAACTTTCTTATGGACAAATGTCATCCGCTTAGCACACCAATGGTCGTCAGATCATTGGATGTTGAAACAGACCCCTTCCGACTGCTGGAAGAGGGGGAGGAAACACTGGGCCCTGAAGTACCCTACCTAAGTGCAATTGGAGCACTCCTATACCTGGCAAACTGCACGCGTCCCGATATAGCGTTCGCAGTAAATCTACTAGCCAGATACAGTTCAGCGCCCTCAAAGCGCCACTGGAACGGAGTGAAACAACTTCTGCGCTACCTCCAAGGGTCTGTAGATATGGGACTATACTTCAAGAAAGGTGTATCCACTGACCTGGTCGGTTACGCAGATGCGGGATACAGGTCCGACCCACATACCGCAAAGTCCCAGACCGGTTTCGTATTCACATACGGTGGGACGGCCATCTCATGGAGATCCGTGAAGCAGACATCCACAGCGACCTCATCCAACCACTCCGAGCTCATCGCGATCCACGAAGCTAGCAGAGAATGCTTCTGGCTTCGATCAGTCATCAACCACATCCTCAAGACCACCGGCCTGAAGACGGGAGATCTTGGACCTACCACCATGTACGAAGACAATGCTGCCTGCATCGCTCAACTACGAGGTGGCTACATCAAAGGTGACAGGACGAAGCACATTTCCCCCAAGCTCTTCTGGACGCATGAACAACAAGTGGATAACCAGATCGACATCCAGCAGATCCAGTCCTGCGACAACCTGGCTGACCTATTCACTAAAGCTTTGCCTCGCAGTACCTTTAGAAAACTTGTACTAGGAATTGGGATGAGACAGCTGAGAGATGTACAAGCCTGAAGCTTGTACTTATCAGGGGGAGTTAACGTAGTGTTGTACTCTTTTTCCTTGACTGTTGGTTTTTCCCACTGGGTTTTCCACAGTCAAAGGTTTTAACGAGGCAACCACATTAACTCAGGATCCAGAAGTATCCACCACTGATGTTATCCATCGATCGGGGGAAGTTACAGAGACTTGTACTCTTTTCCCTTAGCCACTGGTTTTTCCCACTGGGTTTTCCTTGGCAAAGGTTTTAATGAGGCAAGCACTCTTAAACTTAGATATCCAGAAGTATCTCCAACCCCATGATCAAATAAGCTTCATGAACCCTGAAGCGTTCACCATGGCTTACAACAATGGATGGATAAGGGGAAGTGTTATAAACGGGCTTCTTGGTGGGCCTACCCGTTAGTGGGTATCCACCCATTATGTAACCCTACCACTATAAATATAGGGCTATGGTCTCCATAGCCGCCAAGTTTACAACATTTTCCCCCCTTTTCCATTTTTTTCTTTTATTTTTTTATTTTTCTCTTCGATTTATCGGGAGAAGGGCACGTGTGCTATATCGGCTGATTCGGTGGAGCTGATCGGGCCGCCCGAACGATACGTGATGAACCAAATACAAGAAAATAAGAAATATATATAAACTAGCAATAAACCGTGCATACATTAAACGGGCCAAAAAAATCCAATGAACATAATGTGATACACATGTGCAACCGAAAAGAAGTGAGAACTGTAGGTAAACCGTGCACACAGTGCATGGGGGCAAAAAAACCCAATGAACATGATGTGGTACACATGCACAATCGACAAGGAGTAAGAACTGTGAGTCAATTTTTGGGTGACATTTAGGTAAGTGGGGTGAGATAGAGTATGAAGACCTTTTGGGATAACGTTTTATAAGAGCAATGCTAAGATTTCCGAGAATATACACAGGAGTTAGCTCAGTAGGCAAATACACAAGTCCAAATCTTAAATTAAAAATGTGATGATTCATCATGCAACTATTTAGATACATCACAAATGAAAGTTATATAAAAATTAAAACGGTTTGTAGAGCTATTTAGATTGCTCAGTTGGCACTCTTCCGACTCATTATTGATAGGCGAAAGATTGATGTGCAATATATGTTTTAAAATACTTTCTGATGTATTAAAAAAAAGATTTGTCGTGACGAGGGTGGTGTGCTTCATAGAATTAAACAGAGCTTGGAATTTGTTTAAAAGGTAAATAAAAGAATTAGAAAAATTAATATGGAATCCAAACTGAATGCATTGATGATCAAAGAATCTTAAATATTATATAAAAATCTGACCTGGTCTAATGAATAACCTAAAGCAAATTGGTAGGTAACGTCATTTTATTTTAAAAATAAATAAACTTAGACAACTTCTTTTGGCTCCCCAACTTAATTATCTTCAACAGTTACGTATTAATTATCATTTTATTACAAATCATTTAACAAATTAAAATGCTCAACACATAGCAAAAAAACTAGTTACTTCTTAAACCCGAATAAGTTCTGGTTTTTTAATGTTTATTATTTTCGTAGTATTATTATTGAATAAATGAATAATCACATGCTTGTTCCAATAAATCAATTATCACAGGCTTATGTATACAAATGACACTGTAAAAGATAACCAAGTTTAATTCCAAATGTTGTAGGCGAATCGGTAATCGGTTGAGCATGTTTAGATTAATAATCGTCCGATGAGATGTCACACAAGCCATAATTGTATGACGACAAGAAGAAACCATAACTCAGCACAACAATAAACATACAGCAAATGTGAACCTACCCAAAGAGATTCTAAGGAACAACTCTGCAATGTAGAGCATAAGACAAGCTTGCTGCTATATCCACCACATTGATTGTGGTGTATGCAAAATTTGTTGCCAAAAAAGGCAAAAGTGGGATATCAGCGGTCACATCAATCCATCTGATGTGACCCTTTTGCCTTTTTGACAAAAAACTCTGTACACCGCAATCATCACTGTGGTGTTTATAGCAGCAACCTAAAACAATGGGAAAAGGAAGACTATTCTGCTGAAATACTAGCCAATGTTGGGGAAATTTGATATCTCTATTGCGTTTAACGAAGATGACATATAGACAGAGATCGGTAGACTTCATTCGCTTTCTTCTCCAGCATCAGATGCACATCAAGTGTTTAACAAAATCATCAGCAAGCCCTTCAACAAAGAAACCATGAATCGGCCGAAGATGAATTGAAGCCAACTCTAGAGAAGTGTCATATTGCTTACATATAGTAGATGTAATAGCACACTTTCAAGCCACTTGAGACGGTCTGTGCCGATGTCTTTTAAACGGATCACACAATATAAGAAATCTTGTTAGATATTAGAAGTAATCAAATTTGTAACAAAAAACGTCAATGGCATGAATAACCGCAACACAATGCCGCAAAAATGAAAATAGACTCGATAGCGTTTGGTTAAATACTACAAACAAAGAAAATCATATACTCAAAGTAAATTTAAGAAGCGCAGCTCAAAATTAGCCTATTACTCAAATAATGCAATGCAAGATTTCCTTATTCCGCATCCCCACAACAAAATTCTTAAGTTTTCTGTTGTTAAGAAGAATGAGAAGGTAAATTTTTTGTATTACTCAATCATCTTTGATACAATGGTTTTCCCACACACACACAAACCACACACACACACACACACACACACACACACTACATAGCTCATCAGTATGAGCACAATACACTAATAGACAACACAATACCCCAAGAGATAGCACAATATCCCAAGAGACAGCACAATAAACGAATGACCAAAGAGAAGTCTAAGAGACACAACGTCATACTAATTAATATCTTAACATTCCCACTCAAACTCAATGTGTAGCTTTGAGTTTGGAGAGGAATTGAGATTGGAGAGTATAGGGCGCGATGGCCGCGGAGTTGGAGAGGCCGCATGGGTCCGAGGAAGTGTCGTAAAGGGGGCAACGCCATTGGAAGCGAGGCCGCTGGGGGCTGAGGCGATGAGAAATTGCTTGAGGATGTGGCAATGTTATGGAAGAATGCGCCAAGCAGATGTACTACAGACGGATGAGAACGAAAGGGGTACAGTTACTAATCTGTAATCTGTAGTGCATGAAGGACAAATACATCCATCAGAGGCTTCGCTCGAGTCTTCACCGTCGTTGTCTCCCTCATCACTATCTTCCTGATTCTCTTCTTCTTCTTCTTCTTCTTCGCCTTCATCTTACTCACTCTCAGATGTCTATTTCAGGCCTTGGAGGTGGTGTGTAACTATATGTCGTTCTCCGACGATAACTTGAGCCAATGTTACTCATGTCAATGCCCTCAAGTTCCTTCTCTCGTTCTTTCTTCTTATTCTTCGCCTTTATTTCTGAAGATAAAAAATATGTAGTCGTCAGGTGAAAAGCTCCACAAAAGAGCAATAGACTCAACTGGACCAACGGACATGTGAAAATAAGGCCCACCTGCAACTCTTAAGGCCCCAGATCACACGCCCACTAAGGAATCAAAATGGCAGAAATTCCAACACAAATACAATACAAGCAACTAGATTCAAGTGGGCAATTCCCAAAGCTAATTCCGCATAGCAACAATAGACAAAATAGAGCTGTCTTATGACATCATACGACATGATCTAGAGATTGAAATCATAGCTTAAGGAGAAACTTCCAAATGTATCAAGATCATCATCAAACACTTAGTTTCCAATCTTCCATGCACTCACACACACACACATTTGTAAGATCTATTGAAGGCATAGATAAGATTGTATTTCGTTTCATTTCGTTGTGGAATCTAGCTCTCTGGTTGTGAGAGCATTTGTAAAACTATCATTAATTCAGGTTGCTTTCTTTGTGATTGTATGTATTGTGATCGTCATGAGTTATATCCTTGCACATCATTCTCACATGTCATCTTTATCTCTTTGTTGTAGTTGTTACATCTACTTTCTGCACGTGTGCTTGTGTTACTTCACATGTAATGAATATTATGGAGTTAACTCAATCCCCTCCAGGGGGGAGTTGATAGCTGGGATTTCCTACTGGAGTACGCGTTGACGTGCTCCACCTTATTTTTTTCAGGTGTTGGTGTTGGTAGCTAGCCGCTAGAGTTACATTTGGGAGTTGGAGTTGAGCTAGTATGTTGGGTTGTGAGGGGAGAGGAGAGAGTCTTGTACACTTTTGGGTTTCTTTGGGGTGAGTTATTGTTGTATAGATGATAATGTATATGGATGTTGATGATATATAATAAAGGCAATGTTTCTTTGGTTTCTCAGTGTTGTTTCTGTGTTCTTTGGTTCCTCTGTGTTGGTTGTTGGTTGTTGGTTGTTTTGCTTGGTAACATTACAGGTACTACCCCAGCAGTGCGCAGTGGACCTGTCAGTTTCGTTTGTACTTCTCTATCTTTCCTTTGTAACACTCGCTGCTCTGGGAGAACCTGAGACGGATTCGTACTTCCCGGGTATTCTGGGGAGCGGGGCGTTACAACATTGAAGATGGTGTACCCCACTTGGAGGGGTTACTCCAACTTAGGAGGGTTTACTCTTTTGTCAACTTGGATGGTTTACTCATTAGTATCCCGGTTTAAGGATTGCTTGCTTACAAAAGTTTACTCGTTTGCACTAATGTAGTGAGAGAGTTGCAACTAAGCACTGGATTGTGGTGTTGGTTGATTGTGAATGTAAATGCCACGTGAAATCCACTGAGTGTGATTGCAACGTATGACTTGCGTAGGATCGTCGGGTATGGATCTGAACTAGGATACGTATTGTGTTTGCGTTTACATTGGCATCATTTCTCTTTGTGGTGGTTGTTGTTAGTCGTATTATTTTTATTTCCATTGCGTTATTGCGTTGTATTATTAATAACTTTTTACTTACATATATTTGCTTGCATATACACTATTTACACCATGTTTAGTGTATGTTGTATAGCCACAGATCCCAACACATTAGGGTTTCAAAAGTCAACTTTAACCAGGATTACATTGACGATTGCACTTGAGCGACGATCCTTTCCTCCATTGCTTGATGTTGCTCCTTTAGGATCTGAATTTCGCATTCTAACTTTTCCACTTTTCTTGTCGCTATCAGATCGAACTGCTCTAATACAAAATTGATAGGAATTCATAGGCATTGTAGAGTAGAAATCTGATTTTTATTAAATATAAGAAGAAAACAAAGATAGTTTGACACGTTCGAGAGGTTAACAGCTCTCCCAAGCCACCGATCCGAGAGCATGGCCGCACATTTCACAACAGAGGGATCAAATCAACCTCTAAGAAGGTTCTCACAAAATTTCAGCATAAAATCCACAATCTCCCTAATCCCCATATATATAATAATCAGATTTTCGGCAACATTACAGAAACGCCTCCAAAATTACAAAAGGACACTAAATGTGATCTCGTTACTGCGGCTCAAAACTATAGGGAGTGGTAGAGCTGTAATTTCAAACGACGGCTAAAACCCTAGGGCGGGACAGTGATATGATTTTTCTAGTTTTTGTTGGATAAAAAGATGGATTTTGTTAGGAAGATGGGATTTTTAGGATAAAGGAATGATTTTTAGCGTTAAAAGAGAGACTTGAGGGAAAAGAATAGATTTTTATTTATAGAATGAAAATAAAAGAGTTTTGAGTTCTTTTGAGAGGAACTCTCCCTTCCAAGCCGCCGATTCAAGAGGGGTGCTACGCTCTCCAATAAAACAGGGATAATCTCCACATCAAACAAGATTCATTCAATATTCGACTCTCCGCGCTAATCCCACATAGCCCCACATAAATACTAAACTGAACATAACAAAATTACAAAAAAAACCATATAACTGAAAATTCGGCCTCTGTTATTTCGAACCAGTGATAATAAGGGTTGTACTTACGTTTCTTAATGTTTGTGCATATATCTCAATATGGGCCGTGTGAGACAATCAATAACTTTTCGCCATCCATGTTTGGATAATGGTTTCAAAATAATCATGGGTAACAATCACAACCTCAGTGTATCTATTTCTAAATGATGACTACACATGACGGCGCCACCCTTATGTATAATCCAAGGTGACCATGTGACCATCGGTGCTGCAGTACTCTTCGAAACTGAAGTTAACACAATCCCAACGGTGACTTAGGGCATGTTCTTTTCAGGAGAAGTGAGTGGGGAACCTGTTTTATGGTGGGCCCCCGTGCACTGTTCACCGAGCTTATCCTTTCGTTTCTCCGCTGATGTTCGTTTCACGACTTTGAAAACCCTGGGATTAGGATTCTCGCTGCGACGAGAAAGGCGATCTCGGAGCAACTCGAAATCGGAGTTTTTTTGCTTGGATTCTCCGCAGGTGGGTCCCTCTCGCCATGTGATCACCTCCTCCTCCTTCTCCATGCCTCAGCATGCTTCGATCAAACCCTAGAAATGAAGATCTGGGGTGCCAAGTCCATGGCTGCCGACTGAAATTCTAGGGCTTGGAATTTGGGGATTTTGGGGGTTTGTTTGGAAATGCTTGAGGCATCTGTCTGATTGCTCCGCGATCCTCTCTCCGTGCTATTAGCTGAGGTATACATTCTGCAACACTAAATCCTTTTGCTATTTGCTGAGATTTATGAAGGTTGGTTGCGATTTGGTGGCTGGCGATGATGATCTAAGCTGAGCTATATAAGTATATGATGAATGTGGGTTTGACGTTGGGATTTTAGGCTTGAAAATCAGTATCTATATGCTGATCTATATGAAGGATCCTGCCAAAACAGAGTTAGGATCGATAATATGAAGTTTAGACTTACGCTTGCGTACGCGGCACGGTAGTCTACGAACTTCGCCTTCGGATTCGCCACGACGGATCGAGTCTACTCACGAACGGAGTAAGGCTACTAATCCACAATCTAAATCTCTATTTTAGATTAAGAACTTGGATGGAGGGAGAGGAAATATTTCTGCAGAGCTTCGCTATGAAGAAGATGCATGCATGAATTTCATGCAAAAATGTGTTAGGAAAATGGCTACCCTTGGGTCTTATTTATAGCCCCCAAGGTAGTTATTTTAGGGTAAGTTGTTCCTTTGGAACAACTTAATTAAGGTGTACCATGATACATGGCACATTATAAGCTTAAGTTGTACCATATGCATGGTACAACATAAGCTTAAGATATTCCCCCTTTATTAGCCATATGTCGCATGCACTTATGCATATATAATGCGACTTTCCCGCTCATCCAGAGATCCTCTCCGCAAGGGAACAGATTCCCTTTGCACACGACTTCGTGTACGCGACGTTCGAGGTCCGTAATCCCTCGTACATCCCCCACAAGGGTGTACAAACGTCTTCCATATCCAACATCTCCCACTCACACTTGAGGGGATTGTAAGAGAACGTCTTTCCCTTAGTTCTTTCATCTATCATACCGAGAAATAGACCGTGCGACCGTCATGCGCGTAGAGTCTGTTGTTGTGCACTTGTTAGAGATGCACAACGACCTCGAAGGTGCAAAGTTGAGTAGTTCAACGCATGCTTTACCCTAGATTATTTCTTCACATTTCTTGTACTTTATATTCAACAATTGAATCCCATCTGGATTACAATTGGCTGGCCAGCTTTGAATCATTAAAGTCCAAATGCGAATATGAAATCAATCTTCCTCTTCTTGCGAACCTTATGATCTTGACTTGATTCGCTTTTCTAACTGTAACGACTGGTTTTTGTATGATTGGATTATCAGTGGGTTCTGCTTGTGATGGTGGGTTCTCTCCTTGTGTGGTTTCCATTTCCATAATTCTCGCTTTCATTCATCTCGTTGAGATTTCCTAACTTTCGTTTTCGTTCCTTTTGATGTGATCTTCTAGGTCCTTCCTTAGAATCATTGAACTCGGAGTAAGTCACTCGTGACGAGCTTCATATCGATCATATCTTAGAGTATAAATCGATCCTAGAAGCCATAGAAATCTTCCCGAAGCTTCGCGCTTCGAATCGGCACTTTTCGTGCACGTTAGTTGGTTCAAGAAGATCAACCGACCGACTAGATTCCAATTTAGTCGGTCAGGAAATCAACTGGAACCGACTAGTTCATTCAATCAATTATTCAGGAGTTACTGTTTGCTCTTAGTCGGTCTAAGAACGTTCCGCGACCGACTAGATTCAAAACTAGTCGGTCAGTACTTGTTCATGGACCGACTAACTCTAAATCCTATTTTCGTTCAGGAGTTACTGTTTGCACTTAGTCGGTCAGCGTTGGTCGACCGACCGACTAGTTGCCAAACTAGTCGGTCAGTGGTTGCTCTTTGACCGATTAACCAGTGTTAAAACCCTAATTTCTGGGCAGCCGCCAGCCTAGCCTATTTAAACCCAACCCATTCGACTTCTTCTTCTCCAACACGACCCAAAACCCTAAAAACTTCCCCCTTCAGCCCACATCTTCCTCCAAGCTCCATTTCTCCATTCCAAGCCCTAAATCCATCATCCAAACCATCCATCTACTCTATCTACCACACATCTTCCCCAAAATCTCACCAAAACCCATCAAATCCCCAAAATCCCCCAAGAACCCTAATTCTCCAAACTTCCCCAATCTTCTCCAGATCTGATCCTAGGGTTTCCCGGAGTGTTTCCTCCGCCTTCTCTCGGTAAGAAATCGTTCTACCGTTGTTTTTATAACTTATTCATATTTTTATGGAACCCTAATATAAATTTCATGTTGTTTGATGATTGTTCCCCCAAAACAGCGATTTCCCCGTAGATTGGCGTCCGTGTGACGAAGTAGTCGTCATCCCCGGTGCTAGGCAAGTGAAACTTGCCACTTAGGGTTTAGGCCATGTTTTAGGGCATTTTCTTGTTATAGGCGTAAAAGAGGTTAGGCGACGAAATGATACTCGCCTAGGCGCAAATTGGGGAACTAGCTTGACAACGAAGCTAGTTCCGACTTTTAGCATGTTGCACAATTACCATGTCATGTTTACTTTCAATTAACGGTACGCGAATATGTTCATGTCATTGCATTTCGCCTGTCACGTTTACTTTCCATTAACGGTACGCAAATAAATTGTCATGACCTCGCATTCTTTAGGTATTGTTGTGATTGCGTAGCTTCGCTACAATGTTGTGTTCCTGGCTCGTGTTCCAGAAGCGGGCCCATGTGTTGGTTGATAGCCAATGCCCGAATTGCGTGTTCCGGCTAGGTGTTCCCTACGCCATACTTGTGTTCCTGGCTCGTGACCAGAAGCGAGCATAATGTGTTGGAAACCCCAACGCTCGAAATATATTGAATTGTGAACTAAGAATGCGAGCTCAATGTGCGGGGCAACCCTAGGCTCACTAGATGAGCTCAATGTGCAGGGACCCCAGGCTCCATATCTTGTGAATTGATTAGTGTTTAGTGCCGATCGGTCTGAAATGCTATGCCATTCAGCGAAGGGCGTAAACACCTACAAAATGTGAATTGATTGAATTGATAGTAGCTTGGCTACTCTTGTCTTGTCCCGATGATTGTTCTCTTGTGCAAATCGTCTTGCCAT
This sequence comes from Scilla litardierei, assembly GCA_030789695.1. Classification (NCBI taxonomy): domain Eukaryota; kingdom Viridiplantae; phylum Streptophyta; class Magnoliopsida; order Asparagales; family Asparagaceae; genus Scilla; species Scilla litardierei. The sequence goes on from CM061141.1 coordinate 15,657,184, forward strand.
GTTTTAAATTGTGCACTCATGTTATAACTGCCATGTCATGCATACTAAACTGCTAGGTTGCTAGTTGCCTTACTTTCAGTTTCCTTGCACAAGTCTTTTTAGACTTGCTGACATGTGCCCCTCTCTCTTTTGGGTGACACATGTTAGACCCAGAGCCAGAGTTTTGTTGCAGGGAATATGGCGTTGCTGATGATGTTGTTTGCTGTGGTGGTGAGTGGACACCAGGGGCCTGTCTTGAAGACCGCTCATGTACACTCCTTTGCTTAGGTTGCTGTTAGTCGTTGGTGCGTGGCACCCTTGTATGTATATTATACCTTGTTGGCCATGTTTGGGCCTTAGACTCTTTTTCCTTTAGCCTGGTGGCTTTTCTGCGATATTGTAATTTGTTTATGGACATTTGGAGATTCAATAAAATGTCGTCTCATTTCCTTATTATCATTGTTGTTTCGTTTCGCTTTGCAAGGACTTGCCATAATAAGTGTTCTTACGCTTATCAGACTTGGAGCTTCACAGCTTCAAGTCTGTGCGGACCTTCTCACGTTTCGCCTCCACATTTTTGGGAAGCGGGGCGTGACAGGTTTTAGTGGTGGCCCATGCAGGTCCATTTGCAAATGCGAACTATCAGAACAACAATAATAATTATAGAGTGTCCATTAAATAAATTAGAACATCCAAGTTATAAGCCCGGAGTCTAGGTTCTTAGCGTTCCTATGTCTTAGGTGGCTGGTAGGCGTGTTAGAGCATCTGTCCCGGCTTGGTAGGAAATCCATTAGATCAGGACCATAGTGAGACTTAGATAGACGTCTGTGCTTGTTAAGTTAGGAATCCTTGATTGTTAGCTAGGCTCCATGTTAGTGATTTGTTTGATTGTCCTAAGAGTTACCTTAGTGGTTCCTGTCTAGCTTTGACTATGATAGACTCCTAGGATTTCTTTGGTCTCTCGCTTGGGTTCATCGATTTCGGACCAAGTTGAACTCATTTCATCGATGTCTAGCCCTTAGGGAGTCTTAGCGCTTAGTTCCATAATCTTTAGTTGGTTGACCGTAGGAGATTCCCGTAGGTTTTCCTCGTCATATCCTAGGCGTATTTATGCTTTGATCATCCGACCAAATCCCTTGCCTCGATTCCCGTGACCACCGCGTTTCTATAATCGTTGATCCTTCGAATGTCCCCATTCACGAAGCTTAATTTCTTTTAAAGTTATTTTTCTATTTCCCTTATTAAAGTTTTCGCTAAGTTTAAATTTTGTTTTAAACCCACTACGTATATGTACTTAAAATTTCTCACTTTTTGATTGAGTCAATTCCTTGTAGGTTTCGGAGTCTAATGGTTGTAATTATAATTGCTATCTCGTAACCATTTCCTTGTCTATGTTTTCGCATTTCGGTTTAAAGACTCCAATACTATTTTGAAAAACTCGATATACCATTTTCTAACTATGAGATCAATTTTAATCGCATAGCATACATACTTTAAAATCTTTCCCAAGCTAAATGGAATTTCAATTGTTATATGTATACTTATATCTCGTACTCTTTCGTTGACTTAAATTAATTTTTGAAATTCGAAAGTTTTGACGAGATTTTGATTACTGTTTTATAATGTTTTACAGCCTATACCTTTCATACCTATTTGAATATCTTGTCCCTTTTCATAAATCGATTGAATCCTGAGCCGCAATTCTATTTTCCAAATTCGATTTATGAATTTTCCCTTCTTATTTATGATATTCAAATGACTCGTTGCGCTCCCTTAATATACTTTTCAAGTCGCAGATGATTTCAGCTTTCAACAAATCAAGTTATGTTTAAACATTTTCCCGACGACAGATTTTTGGAAAATTACGTTTCCGTAACCACTTCCCTTGCCCTCAATTCACATGACCACCTCATTACAATTATCCTTGATCTTTCAAATGTTTTCCGTTGCAAATCTTGATTCTTCCAAAAGTATTTTCGAATGCTTCTTTATTCGAAGTTTCACTCAATTTAAATTTTGTTCTAAACTTCTTTAAATATGTCTCCTTAAATTTCGATGGAGTTAAAAGTCGTTCTTGAATTTTGAAGACTTTTGGTCGTAATTTTAAAAAAAAATTACTAACTTGTACTATTCTTCTAACGATGTACCTTTCGCATTTTGATTTTTAAACTTTATTACTATCCTGATGGTTTGATATACCGTCCTTTTTCCTAACTACAAAAATCTATTTTAACCGCTTGTCTTACATATCTTTAGGGGTATTTTTCCAAACTGACTGGGCTTCAACTAATTATTGTATATATCAATTATAGGTTCGTCGTACTCGTTAAGTTTAAATTTGTTCGAAACGCTTTTGATATATGTATGGTTTCATGCTCCTTCGCCGACTTAAATTATTTATGTTTTAAAATATCAAAACTGGTGTTGAGATTTTTAGATTAGAAGTTTATAATATTTTCTGCTTATACCTTCGTATCGATATAAATGTCTTGTCCCTTTTCATATACAAATTTCATTCTGAACTGTATTTCTATTTTCCTAACTCGATTCATAATTTCTTTTCTTACTTGTGCCATTAAAATTTTATTCGAAAACACTTCGTGCTTACTCTTAATAAACTTTTCAAGTCCCTTTGGACTTCGGCTTTTAGCAGGTCGATTTTATGCTCAACATTTTCCATATTTCAGATTTTGTATTAAAATAATAATAATAATAATTTTATTACTATTTCGAAATCATTCCTGACTTAGACCCTTCATAAAACGGTTTAAAAGTTTTAACACTAACTTGATGAGTTTAAAAGTTTTAACACTTCTAAGATAATTTCTGAGATATGACTTCAATTATTTTTATATATCGGTACCACGTTCGTTTGCTCGTACATTAAGATCTTGTATAAATCAATTTTGTTGGCAAATCCGGATTTCTCTAAAAGTATTTTCGATATGGTTTATTTGGGATTTCTCTTCAGCTTTAAGATTCGGAAAACCTTTAGCATGCGCTTAAATTCTCCACACTATACTTGATCTGATTCCAATCTTCGAATCTCAAAACTTTTCCAAAATTTTTAGATTGCTGCCGCATAACATTTCTGACCTATGTTTTGATGTTCGAGTAAATGATTTCCTTTTTCCTCATAATAATTTTATATAAGCCAATAAACTGCTTTTCCTCTTATTACGTATATTCGTCTCAAACCCGTTTTCAAACAATTTGTTTTACCGATCGTTTTCATGCTTTTCGATCTTTCTATTCGTTACGCATGTGATTTCAGTTTCTTCCTTTTTGTCTAGCCCTTAGAGCTTGTCGTTGCCTGTGTCAACCTTGTTATAGTTTGGTGGGCCTATTAGTTAAGTGGTTATGCCGTCGTAGTGTTGATTTCGTGGTGTGTATATAGTGGTATGGGTGTTGGCATTTGTGTGTTGTGTGTAGGTAATTTTCTGCTTGAGTATGATGTGATATACGTATGATATCAGAATGATAATTTTGGTTGGTACTACTTGTTTTATGAGATGTCGTATGCGTGTATATCAGGAGGTATACCCGACTATTGCATCTCTTAAACTTGTATGTAGTTGATGTGTTAATATGGTAATTATAAATGGATGGATGTGGTGTGAAAATATGTGATACGTGGATGTGTATGCCTTGGAGTGGTATTGGTATGTGTATGGTTATTGTGTTACGTATGTAAATGTCCTGCTATGATTTGAGTCTCACTCAAGCTTGAGTGGGTATACTCTATGTACCTTGGTATAATTGTATGTGGTGATGAATAGTGATGGATGATGTATGTATGGTGTTTGAATTGTTTGTGCTTGGTTGTGTTACGCACATGATTGTGGGTGGCTATACCAAAATATAGTTATAGGACTATATGTGAGGTGAAAATATGGTGAAATATTTGCATGTATTTAAATGACTAAATAAATGTGAAATTATTTTCAAATAAGAGAGGCTTGGTTATTTTCTTATAGTAATTAATAAGTGTTTATTGTTGTATAAATATATTGACTATATATATGTGATTGAAATACGTGTATGAAATTGATTGACTATAATAAGTATGAGTGTATTACGTGTGTGAAAATATGTGTGTAGTGGTAGTAATATTTGATTTCTAGTGCGTATATGTAAGCACTCGAAATGAAAGTACTTGGTTGAATTTATGATGTGAAATTGGTTGAGGGTAGTTACCCGAGCGACTATATATGTGTTAGAAAGTCCGAGGACGGACTTTATTCTAAGGTGGGTAGGATGTAACGACTGGTTTTTGTATGATTGGATTATCAGTGGGTTCTGCTTGTGATGGTGGGTTCTCTCCTTGTGTGGTTTCCATTTCCATAATTCTCGCTTTCATTCATCTCGTTGAGATTTCCTAACTTTCGTTTTCGTTCCTTTTGATGTGATCTTCTAGGTCCTTCCTTAGAATCATTGAACTCGGAGTAAGTCACTCGTGACGAGCTTCATATCGATCATATCTTAGAGTATAAATCGATCCTAAAAGCCATAGAAATCTTCCCGAAGCTTCGCGCTTCGAATCGGCACTTTTCGTGCACGTTAGTTGGTTCAAGAAGATCAACCGACCGACTAGATTCCAATTTAGTCGGTCAGGAACTCAACTGGAACCGACTAGTTCATTCAATCAATTATTCAGGAGTTACTGTTTGCTCTTAGTCGGTCTAAGAACGTTCCGCGACCGACTAGATTCAAAACTAGTCGGTCAGTACTTGTTCATGGACCGACTAACTCTAAATCCTATTTTCGTTCAGGAGTTACTGTTTGCACTTAGTCGGTCAGCGTTGGTCGACCGACCGACTAGTTGCCAAACTAGCCGGTCAGTGGTTGCTCTTTGACCGACTAACCAGTGTTAAAACCCTAATTTCTGGGCAGCCGCCAGCCTAGCCTATTTAAACCCAACCCATTCGACTTCTTCTTCTCCAACACGACCCAAAACCCTAAAAACTTCCCCCTTCAGCCCACATCTTCCTCCAAGCTCCATTTCTCCATTCCAAGCCCTAAATCCATCATCCAAACCATCCATCTACTCTATCTACCACACATCTTCCCCAAAATCTCACCAAAACCCATCAAATCCCCAAAATCCCCCAAGAACCCTAATTCTCCAAACTTCCCCAATCTTCTCCAGATCTGATCATAGGGTTTCCCGGAGTGTTTCCTCCGCCTTCCCTCGGTAAGAAATCGTTCTACCGTTGTTTTTATAACTTATTCATATTTTTATGGAACCCTAATATAAATTTCATGTTGTTTGATGATTGTTCCCCCAAAACAGCGATTTCCCCGTAGATTGGCGTCCGTGTGACGAAGTAGTCGTCATCCCCGGTGCTAGGCAAGTGAAACTTGCCACTTAGGGTTTAGGCCATGTTTTAGGGCATTTTCTTGTTATAGGCGTAAAAGAGGCTAGGCGACGAAATGATACTCGCCTAGGCGCAAATTGGGGAACTAGCTTGACAACGAAGCTAGTTCCGACTTTTAGCATGTTGCACAATTACCATGTCATGTTTACTTTCAATTAACGGTACGCGAATATGTTCATGTCATTGCATTTCGCCTGTCACGTTTACTTTCCATTAACGGTACGCAAATAAATTGTCATGACCTCGCATTCTTTAGGTATTGTTGTGATTGCGTAGCTTCGCTACAATGTTGTGTTCCTGGCTCGTGTTCCAGAAGCGGGCCCATGTGTTGGTTGATAGCCAATGCCTGAATTGCGTGTTCCGGCTAGGTGTTCCCTACGCCATACTTGTGTTCCTGGCTCGTGACCAGAAGCGAGCATAATGTGTTGGAAACCCCAACGCTCGAAATATATTGAATTGTGAACTAAGAATGCGAGCTCAATGTGCGGGGCAACCCTAGGCTCACTAGATGAGCTCAATGTGCAGGGACCCCAGGCTCCATATCTTGTGAATTGATTAGTGTTTAGTGCCGATCGGTCTGAAATGCTATGCCATTCAGCGAAGGGCGTAAACACCTACAAAATGTGAATTGATTGAATTGATAGTAGCTTGGCTACTCTTGTCTTGTCCCGATGATTGTTCTCTTGTGCAAATCGTCTTGCCATGTTTTAAATTGTGCACTCATGTTATAACTGCCATGTCATGCATACTAAACTGCTAGGTTGCTAGTTGCCTTACTTTCAGTTTCCTTGCACAAGTCTTTTTAGACTTGCTGACATGTGCCCCTCTCTCTTTTGGGTGACACATGTTAGACCCAGAGCCAGAGTTTTGTTGCAGGGAATATGGCGTTGCTGATGATGTTGTTTGTTGTGGTGGTGAGTGGACACCAGGGGCCTGTCTTGAAGACCGCTCGTGTACACTCCTTTGCTTAGGTTGCTGTTAGTCGTTGGTGCGTGGCACCCTTGTATGTATATTATACCTTGTTGGCCATGTTTGGGCCTTAGACTCTTTTTCCTTTAGCCTGGTGGCTTTTCTGCGATATTGTAATTTGTTTATGGACATTTGGAGATTCAATAAAATGTCGTCTCATTTCATTATTATCATTGTTGTTTCGTTTCGCTTTGCAAGGACTTGCCATAATAAGTGTTCTTACGCTTATCAGACTTGGAGCTTCACAGCTTCAAGTCTGTGCGGACCTTCTCACGTTTCGCCTCCACATTTTTGGGAAGCGGGGCGTGACACTAACGTGCCCCGCCGAGCCGAATTACCATAGCCCATTAGTAACACGCTAAGATAGCGATCATCTCGTCAAATCTAAAGGAACCAATTGGAGTCCTTGAGGGTAAGAGTTAAGACCCGTATGGCCTTTGAGTCTCACATAATAGCAAACACTATTGCTACTAACTCAATGGTCGAAATGCATACGTGGTATGAACACGTATTACAACATCACTCCTTTCCCAGGGAGAGTATGTCTTAATGATGTTGTACGGATGAAAGATCAGACACCACAGTGCCTATCTTTTGAGTCCCCTTACTACTCAGGAAATATTCTCGGACTCTCATCCTGCATAAGACAGATAGGATTAAAAAATCCAATGAGATCTTTATATCCTTGTGATACAGATCTCAGATCTTTTGTAAGCATCCATATGATGCAGATCTTTCATTCGACTATCTTGTTAAAGTCATGACTCTAAATCATTCGTCTAATGATTTTGACTTTAAACTAGTCTCATCTCTATCTTATCCATCTGATAAGATAAGGCGGTTGCTCATGTGAGAGAGCCAACCTTAATCTGTCCGACATACACACAATTCAGCTGAGATTTCAAAAATGTACACAAACATTTCTTAAGAAATTCATATGCAATGTTGGAAAAAAGAACTTATTCTTTTATTAATTTTGATCATTTCTTAGACATGGGAATATATATTTGGTACAACTCAGCCCATACGCAATCTTTGAGATGATAAGTGTTTATAAAACACATTTATGGGGATCGCTTTCGTAAGCTGATCCTCTATCATCTCATGCGTAGATATGTACCTTATGTCTACCTTCTTGGTTTTATCATAGTCTTTTGCAAATCTGCAGTTCCTTTAAGATACTGCATTATCATCTTAACCGCTTTCCAGTGTTCTTGCCCTGGGTTGGATTGGTAACAGCTTACCATTTCCAACGGCAAAACAGATGTCCGGTCTCGTACACACCATAGTGTACATAAGACTATCAACTGCACTGGAATATGGAACTTTTTCCATAATTTCCTTTTCCTTTTGGTTCTTTGGACACGATTCCAGATATAAATTATCGCATATGCTTATATGAATATCAATGGACTTGCAGTCCTGCATATTAAATCGTTCTAGAACCTTCTTTATATAAGTCTCTTGTGAAAGAGAAAGAAGTTTCTTCGAACGGTTCCTTGAAATCTTAACTCCAAGGATATATGCGGCTTTTCCTATGCCTTTCATCTAAAATACTGATGAAAGCCAAGCCTTGATACTCATCACAAAGCCCTTGTCATTTCCGGTTATTAAAATGTCATCTACATATAGAGACATAATAACATGCTTGCTTTTAATCCTCTTGATATATACGTAGTTATCTTTATCAAGTATGAAAAATCCATTTGATAAGACAACCTCTTGAAATCGTATATACCATTGCCTCGAGGATTGTTTAAGACCATATATGGATTTACGAAGTTTACAAACCTTATGTTCGTTTCCTTCTTTTACAAACCCTGTTGGTTGTTCCATATAGATCTCCTCGTCCAATTCTCCATTGAGAAAGGCAGTCTTTACATCCATCTGATGTAATTTGAGGTATAAGCAAGCTACCATTGCCAGAATCATGCGAATCAAGGTAAAACGCACAACAGGTGAGAAGTTTTCTTCGTAGTCTATCCCTTCCTGTTGCGTAAAACCTTTCGCGACAAGGCGAGCTTTATATATATCTATAGAGCCATCAGCCTTATGCTTGATCTCGAGAACCCATTTGTTCCCAATTGCTCTATGTCCTCTGGGTGAGTTAACTAAGTCCCAGACTTGGTTAACTTTCATGGATTTCAATTCCTCCTTCATCGCTTCCATCCATTTGTCTTTTGCAGGGCATGATTCGGCATATTTGAGATTCTTCAAGTCCTTGTTGACTCGAATTTAGGTCAATTCTAATATCACTCCCACTTGAAATGTTGTTAGAATTGCTCCCACTTGGATCATTATTCCCGTATGGAATAGGATAATCGTCATTCGTATAATCCATTGGTGAAGGTAAAAAAAAAATTTTTGTTTTCACCAAGAATTTCTCCCACTCGAATGAGGTAATCCTGCTTGATCATAAATCTCAAATAAAGATAAGTCCTGACTTATCTCGCCCTGTCTTGGAAGCTCGTTTTCCAAGAAAGTGACATCCCTCGACTCAAACTCAATTAGCACACCATTGTCTTCCTGATTAACAAAAAACATAACCTTTGGAGTTTTATGCGTATCGTTTAAAGATACATTTCCTTCCCCATGGCCCAAGTTTGCCATACTTATGGGAGGAAATATGTGCGTTGAATGCACAAACTCAAGGTTAAAAATGTTTAAGTCATGAGACCTTTGGTTCCACAACTCATAAGGAGTGGAGCTAACTGATTTCGAGGGTACGCGGTAAAAAATGAAAATGGTTGTCAATAATGCATCACCCCAAAAAGTGATTGGCAAGTTAGCTTGCGCCATCATTGAATGGACCATTTTTCATTAAAGTCCTATACCTGCAACACCAATTTGTTGAGGAGTATAAGGCATAGTTACCTGATGTACTATGCCTTTTTCATCACAAAGTTCCTTTAAACTTGTTGACTGATATTCACCGCCCCTATCGGTTCGCACGACCTTAATCTTGCGATCTAATTGATTCTCCACTAAACTCATATAGTTTTTAAAGCAGGTTTAGTGCTTTCAATTTTGTGGGATATCAAATAGATATGACCGAATCGGGTGAAATCATCAATAAAAGTGATGAAATAGGACTTCCCGCGTCTTGTCTTGACATTCATCGGACCACATATGTCCGAATGGATAAGCTGTAATGGAACCTTGGCCCTTGTGCCGGTTCCAAACGGCTTGCGACAAGATTTCCCAACAAGGCAATGTTCGCAGGTCGACATTTCAACCTTTGAAACATTGAATAGAAGGCCACGTTTGGCAAGTCTATCCATACGCGTTGGTCCAATATGACCAAGCCTTGTGTGCCAACAAATTATATTAGACTCATTAGTCAAAGAATTTGTCACAAGGAAATTTTCATTACATGAGGAATCATATATTGTACTTATTACAATAAATCCTTTGAAATACATAACCCAGAACCAATAAAAGAATTATTACAAAATAGGTCCACTTTACAATCATGAAGGAACCAACTATTACAAAGACACATTAAATTGACCACAGTTTTAATATTCCTTTGAATATATGGAATGAAGAGAACATTATGTAGTAGGAGAGTGAGGCCGTTGTCCAAGACAAGCTTGCGAGTCCCAACGCCTTTCACTTCAACACGTGTGTTGTTTCCTACATCGATCCACTTCATTCCTTGGGTATCCGGTGATACTCCACGAAGGACCGTCTGTCCTTTGCTATGTGGTCGGTGGCACCTAAATCAATTATCCAAAAATGGATTAGATTCCACAAGAAATAGTGAACTAGAAACACATATGTAACTAGTATTACAAGTTACCTCGTCACTTCCACTCGTACACAAACGAGCATAGTGACCGAGCTTGTTGCACTTGAAGCACTTGATCCTTTTCAAGTCTTTCTTCTTGTGCCATTTCTTGTGCCCACCCTTATGTTTGGGTTCCTTGGTAGACTCAGGTTGCTTATTACGTTCATTAGAAGACTTCGAACGATCTTTACGTTTCTTTCCCCCGTGTGAGGAACTAGCAACCATGTGCACTTCTGCACTTGGCTTAGCAGCCGCAAGCCGCTCTTCCTCTAATTCGAGGTGCTTGGAAACGTCGTTGAAGGTCTTGATGCTCTCATTGTGAGTGAGATGCATCTTCATTTGGTCCCACCCATTTGGTAGGGAACGTATGACTGCTTGGATTTGTTGCTCATCTGTGAGCACATGACCTGCGTCCTTTAACTCTGATATAAGGTTCGACATATGTCGCAGATGTTTCCCCATGGAATGATCTGGACGTTTCTTATATGTATCGAACTTTATAGTTAAGGCGCGAAGTTTGGACACCGATGTGCCACCGAACTTCTCCTCTAGCTTGGACCATATGTCCATGGCTAGGTCATGTTCTCGGAAGATGCGCATTATGTCATCAGCCATACTGCTTAATAACGTAATGCGCGCTATTGGTGGGCTCCGAAAGGTGCTTCTCTCAAGCGCAAGAGTCCGTTCAAGTAGTAAATCTGGGAGTCCAGATGTCGAATCCTCGGGAGAATCTGTTGAAACCACAAATCTAAATCAAATAGAGTAACTACGAATAAAATCTAAGCACTTTAATAGTGATGGTGAAGGTGGTATGAAAAGTGTGGTGATGGAATTGTCACGTGTGATCAATGCAAACAACGAAGTCTAATTCGTGAAAAATAGATATAAAAGGCATGTACATGGCATGGGTTCATTAGGATCAGCGAATCGTAAGCTTTGGTTGATCAATTATAACACAACGAAACCTCCTTTTGGGAGTGAATCGTCGGAAGATATCCTTTTGGGAGTTAACGCATCAATTCTAATAGAATATTGCTAAAGTTATAAACGTATATATAAAGTATGAAGCTCTCTTTTGGAGAGATCAAATCTCACCCTTGTGGGGTGATCATCTACTAGAACAATTCTTTTGGAATACGAATTAGTAGATTTAAGAGCGACGATTAAAACTTTAGCAAATACAACGATTAAGCGCAATAACACAACCAAAGAATACGATTAACATCACCTAATTAATCCATACCATGCACATAAAATATTTAGCTACTCATGGTGCAGAAATACACAATTTTCAGATTCAAATTCATAAGTTTCATAGCAAAATACGGAAGTTTAGAGGCAAAATACAAGCTAATACACCCAAATACAAGCTAAGGTTGAAGAGAATATCACCAAATCTCTCTGAAAAGTCTTCAAAACTCTCTGGAAATTAGAAACAAGGCTCTGGAATTTTACAGAATTTTTTCAGAAGAAATTACGGCTTCTAAGTGCTCCAATACGCCAATTATACGCCCAAAAACCCTAGAATACGCTTAAATAATAAGATTGCGGGTTTATTGGGCTTAACGGGTTCAAACCCGCACCAATTTCGCACCCGAATTGATCCTAGCCACAGATCTAAAGCGGGACAGATGTGGGCCGTTCATCGCAGCGGGATTTAACCTCGTGGCGCCACGTGTGCGTTAAGAATCGTGCAAAGCCATTCGCGAATCCGCATCCGCCTCGGGGTAACGGTGGGTCGTCCGATCGCGATCAGACGGCTACGAGGAAGCCACGTTGCCCGATAATTTACGCGATCCGACTCCGGAGCGGGGCTCTTGTCGACCGTTGGATCGTAATCCAACGGTCATCGCTTCGCTGCATTCGTCGCTGATGCGGGGTCGAGATCGTCCGTCGAATTCTGATCGAACGATCGGTTGGATGCCACGTCGCTCCTCCGATTTCGCGAGGCGGGGCAGTTCAGGGCCGTCGGATGAAGCGGGGGTAAGCCCGATGCGTGCCGCGTGTCCTCCCGCTCCGCTTCGTTTTGAGCTGCCGAACGCCGTCCGATCTCCGATCGACCGCCCACAATGTGCCACGTCACCCGCTTCTAAAATTCTCCGCAGCTGCTGATGGGCGAGATATCGACCGTTCGATCTCGATCGAACGGTCAATATTTAATACCATTTATACCTTGCCGCGGCCGTAGGATGAAGGCTGGAGGGTGGAGATCGCGCCACGTGTCGATCGTTTATTGGCTGTCGCCCGTATTTTGCGTATTTTGAGTGTATTTCTTCATTTAATTGGTATTCTGCATTCAATAAATCATAGAAATTAGCACAGATCTCAGAAAAATACAAATAAATAGTCGTTGGAATCGTGAGATCGAGACGATGCTAAGAAAAATATAAAATGTGCAGAATTGCATCGTTAAATGCTGTTTTGTGCTCAAATAGTGTGTTTTCTCTAATAAATAAATGTGTAGAAAATACGTACGTACTAGAGACCAATATAGCATCACATGAGCACAAAATAGGGCTAAATGGGGGGTTAAATACGCAATATTGAACCCAAATCACACCCTCCAACTAGCGTTTTGCTAGTCTCTAGCAAAAAGAGCGATTAAAAATACGCCTAGATCACCTTATCAGATCTCAAATCTTTCACCACCATACTACAACGACAAAAGAGATAACCAAACACTAATATCAATATTTCAAACTCATCAAGTAATGGTACTTGTGGGTTTTCAAAAATAAAAGTCAAGCATCTCAAATGGTTATAAAATAGACTCAAATTCACTATCAATTACCTCATAGCTCATAGTACACAAAATCAATGGCCCACACCGTTCAATCAAATATTTTAACTTGGAGCGTAGATGGTTCATGCAAAGCAAGCATCAAAAGTAGGATGGTATCAAGACATACACACGTCAATCTCTATTCATAGGAACTCACACCACATCTTGTGTTTCCTTTGAGCTTTGGAAGTTTTCTTGCCTCGCTAATCATGCACACTTATTCTCTATGTTCTTTCACTTTTCTCCATAGTTCCGCGTAACGCGCATCAAGCAACATTCGCAGAAAAGTATATAACTTGGATCGCTCCATCAAATAATTGAGGTTCCGGTCAATGGCTCCCAAATCAGACGATAATAGGGCATTAGGCCAAGAAGGACCCCTCGGACTGTACTACTCAAGCCAACCAAGTTATTTCTTTAATAGCACATTTATTCATCATTTTTTTTCTCATTCATCTCATTTTTTTCTTCTTTTGTGTGTGCATAAACAACTTGGCAAGATAACTTCCTATTCTTTAATTGTTCACAAGAATGGGTATCCTAATCATTTCAAATAACGTGGTACGTTTTTCTACCCAAAATCACACCAAGCATGCAAATGGCAATGAATACGAGATAAAGAACAATGCACCAGTTAATTTATGAATTATTGGCACATGAATTTTGGTGTGTTCCAATGAAAGCATACCACTTGCTAATCCATAATTTCTAGATTCATTAAGTCATCAATTAATCTTGCCATTGAGATGTATAAAAAGAAATTCACCACAAGCACTCAAATTCATGTAAAATGAGATTGAAATGTTGAATAATAGTGGTTGGGGAAATAAATCACGAGTGTACGGTGGTGAATAAATAACGAGAAATTTCATCACATGAGGTTCATTTCTAGGTAAAGAGAGACTTTGGTGATATTTCTTAACTCAAATTTTTTTTTTTTTTTTTTTTTTTTTTCAATGCAAAAAGGGAACTTAAAAAATAAAATCCTAAAAGAAAAAGAAAAAGCAAAATGAAATCCAAAGAAAATAAAAAGAAAATAAAAATCCTAAAAGTTATTTCCCTCCCCCCAACTTAAAATAGACATTGTCCTCAATGTTAGGAAGAGGGAATCATGGAAAGAACACACCTGATTAGTTCCCACCCGAAGGTGGGTCTGTGAGATCCATGGTGCTCGCTTCCTTGGTCCAAGGCTCGTGAAAATGTTTCAATCTCTGGCCATTCACCTTGAACTCGCTTCCATCTTTTTCATTTAGTAAGAGCACAGCGCCATATGGGAAAACTTCTTTGACGACGAAAGGTCCATACCACCTAGAGCGAAGCTTCCCAGGAAAGATGTGCAGCCTGGAATTGTATAGGAGTACTTTTTGGCCTGGGGTGAACTCCCTCCTCAAGATCATCATGTCGTGGACGGATTTCATCCTCTCTTTTGATATTTTAGCGTTGTCGTACGCATTTCTCCTCAATTCCTCCAGCTCCAACAATTGCAACCTGCGAGAAGAAAAAGAGACATCAGTATCAAAATTCATTTTCTTTATAGCCCAATAAGATCTATGCTCTATCTCAACAGGTAAATGACAAGACTTCCCAAAAACTAGACGGTACGGTGACATCCCCAAAATTGTTTTGTAGGCCGTCCTGTAGGCCCACAACGCTTCAGGTAAGCGCAAGCTCCAATCTTTCTTTGATGGATTCACCGTTTTCTGTAGAATTCCTTTGATCTCTCTATTTGCCAACTCTGCTTGGCCATTGGTTTGGGGGTGATACGGAGTAGAAACTTTATGTGTGACCCCAAACCTCTTCATTAAAGTAGCGAACATGCGGTTGCAAAAATGAGACCCTCCATCACTGATCAAGGCCTTTGGCACTCCAAACCTAGAGAAAATGTTCTCTTTAAGGAACTTAAGCACAACGGAAGTGTCGTTCGACCTGCAAGGAATAGCTTCCACCCATTTAGAAACATAATCAATACAAACCAAAATATAAGCATATCCAAATGAAGGTGGGAAAGGTCCCATGAAGTCTATGCCCCAACAATCAAATATTTCAATCTCTAAAATGGGGTTCAGAGGCATCATGTTACGTTTAGTAATTCCCCCTAATTGTTGGCATGCAGCACAAGTCTTGCAATAATGAAATGTGTCTTTAAACATAGATGGCCAATAAAAGCCACATTGCGAGATTTTTGCCACAGTTTTGTTCGCTGAAAAGTGTCCACCACATACTCCATCATGGCAAAATTGTATCACACTGGTTATTTCATGATCAGGAATGCATCTCCTAACAATTTGGTCACTACAATATTTATATAAGTACGGATCATCAAAGAAGAAATATTTTACCTCGTACTTGAACCGTTTAAAGTCTTGAAGAGACCAAGTGTCAGGGGTCTTACCAGTTACCAGATAATTAACGATATCAGCATACCATGGAGAGGTGGAGACGCTATAAAGATGCTCGTCGGGAAAGGAGTCCTTCAAAGGCACATCTGCTGAATCAAGGCCTACTGTCAATCGTGATAAATGGTCAGCTACTAGATTCTCCACGCCTTTCTTGTCCTTGATTGTGACATTGAACTCCTGCAACAATAAAATCCATCGTATCAATCGAGGCTTAGCATCTTTTTTAGACAACAAATATTTTAAAGCAGAGTGATCAGTATATATCAAAATTGGTGATCCTAAAATATAGCTCCTGAATTTTTCCAACGCAAAGACTACTGCCAGCAACTCCTTCTCTGTGGTCGTATAATTCCTCTGAGCGTCATTTAGTGTCTTGCTAGCGTAGTAAATCACCACTGGAACTTTGTCTTTTCTTTGGCCTAGGACTGCACCAACTGCGTAATTGCTTGCGTCACACATTATCTCGAATGGTAGGGACCAGTCTGGTACCTGTAAAATAGGAGCAGAAATCAGCAACTTCTTTAAAGTCTCAAAAGAAAGTTGACACTCAGGTGTCCAAATAAAGTCCACATTTAAAGTAAGTAAGTTGCAAAGAGGGCGAGATATTGCGCTAAAATCTTTGATGAACCGCCTATAAAATCCTGCATGTCCCAAAAATGATCTGATGTCCTTCACGCATTTAGGACTTGGTAGCTTCTCAATTACCGCTACCTTGGCTCTGTCTACCTGTATACCATCTTTAGAAACCAGGTGACCTAGGACAAGTCCCTCTGTGGTCATAAAATGGCACTTTTCCCAATTCAATAGGAGGTTCTTTTCAATGCACCTGTCAAGAACAAGAGCCAAGTTAGCCAAACAATCATGAAAAGAGCTACCATATACTGAAAAATCATCCATAAATACCTCAACGATTTTCTCAACCATATCATCAAAAATACTGAGCATGCATCGCTGAAAAGTAGCTGGGGCATTACATAAACCAAACGGCATTCTTTTAAATGCAAAAGTACCAAAGGGACAGGTAAAAGTGGTCTTTTCCTGGTCCTCGGGTGCAATCTCAATCTGGTAATAACCTGAATAACCGTCTAGAAAGCAATAATATTCATGTCCAGCTACCCTCTCTAAAATTTGGTCAAGAAATGGAAGAGGGAAATGATCTTTTCTAGTTCTAGAATTCAACTTCCTATAGTCTATGCACATCCTCCAACCTGTGGTGGCTCTAACTGGGATAAGCTCATTATTCTCATTTTTAACCACGGTGAGGCCAGACTTTTTAGGAACAACCTGTGTAGGGCTAACCCACTTGCTGTCAGAAATAGGATATATAATGCCTGCATCCAATAATTTTAGTACCTCGCCTTTAACCACTTCTTTTAATGTTGGATTTAACCTACGTTGCATTTCTCTAGTGGGTTTGGCGTCATCCTCTAAATAAATGTGATGCATGCATACAATAGGGCTTATACCTTTAATGTCAGCAATGGACCAACCAATAGCACCTCTATGTTTCCTTAGCACATCAAGTAATGAGCTTTCCTGCTCTAAAGAAAGTTTAGAAGATATTACCACAGGGAAGCTGTTTTCATCGCCAAGAAAAGCATACTTAAGATAGTCAGGAAGTGGCTTCAACTCTGGCTTTGGATCCTCCACCTCAGATGAAATTTGAATTGATGCATTAGGTGGCAAAGCCTCGAACCTAGGCTCCCATACCGCATTGAGTTCCTTCACGTTCTCCTGCACAAAAGTCATGTCATCAGAATCACCAATAAAAGTCTCAACAATAGAAGCATCATCACAAAATTCAGAACAAATATAATCATCCACCAACGAATCAATCATATGCACCCTCTCAATCTCATCATCCACATGTGGCAACTTGCAAGTATTAAAAATATTCAAGTCCAAAGTCATGTTGCCAAAAGTTAATTTCAGTTGACCATCTCTACAATTTATTAAAGCATTGCATGTCGCTAGGAATGGTCTACCTAAGATGATAGGAGTAGCATTGGCAGTTTGGGGTCCCTGGATGTCTAGAACTATAAAGTCCGCGGGGTAGTAAAATTTGTCCACCTGAACGAGGACATCCTCAATGCATCCCTTAGGAACTTTAATAGATCTATCAGCTAGTTGTAATATAACAGATGTAGGCTTTAGCTGTCCTAACCCAAGCTGCACAAAAATAGGATATGGCAAAATATTGACACTAGATCCTAAATCCAATAAAGCATTTCCAATTTTCTTAGTGCCAATGGTGCAAGTGATGGTGGGTGATCCAGGGTCTCTAAATTTAGGTGGTGTATTTTGTTGCACAATAGAGCTAACCTGTTCAGTCAAGAATGCTTTCTTTTTCACGTTTAACTTTCTTTTAACAGTGCACAAATCTTTCAGAAATTTAGCATAAGCAGGTATTTGATTAATAGCATCAAGCAATGGAATATTGATCTGGCACTTCTGAAAAATTTCACGAATCTCAGTTTGATACTTATCTTTGCTTTTCTGAAGTAGCCGATGAGGGTAGGGTGCTGCAGGTACATATGCTGCGGGCTCCTTCTCTTTAATGACGCTTTTGCTCACACCCACATCCGTGCTTTCTTCCTGCACCTCTTCTTGTTCTTTGATTCCCTCTTCTTGGATCTGAATTTCCTCTTCCTGCTCAGCTTGTCTGCTCGGTGGATCAGGCTTCTGAATCTCTTTTCCACTCCTCAAAGTGGACACCGCTTGGCAAGGCTTCATATTATTTCCTGCAGAAGAAGAAGAGCCCATATTAGGATTTGGAATTGACTGAGATGGGAGCTTACCTTTTTCTAATGTCGCTGTAAGCCTCGCCAAGCTCTCGCTCATCTGCTGATTCTGAGTCTGCTGAGCCTGAAATTGAGCCTGCTGCTGCTGCATCTGGGCTTGTTGCAATTGGATAAGCTGCTGAAGCGCATCGCCAAATGGTTGCATCTGCTGTTGTTGCACTGGCTCAGGGTCCCTCCTCTGGTTCCCACCTTGATAGTTGTTGTTGTTGTATTGAGGTTGTCGGAACGGAGGGGGAGCCTGCTGCTGCTGAGTCTGCTGATTGGGGCCCCAGTTCAAGTTTGGATTGTTGCGCCACCCCTTGTTGGAATTGAAGTTCTGGTAGTTCGAAGAAACTTGATTCACCCCAGTAGGATTTCCTAACATGCTCTTTAAGGCTGGAAGTGTAGGACAAGCACTAGTGTCGTGGCCACCAACGTCGCAAAGTGCGCAAATCTGCTCTATCTCGACTGCCTTGGCCTCTTTCAGATTCATGGCGTGAAGCTTGTTTGAGATCATGGCCTCCATCTTTGCCTCCAACGCATCCTCTTGCTTCAAATTATAAACTAGTCCTCGCGTAGGCTGGGATGGTGTAGAATGGCATCCTCTCTCATAGTCTGAAGTGGTGTCCCATGTCTGCGCATTTTCTGCTATATCCTCCAGGTACGTCCAAGCTTCGTCTGGCTCTTTATCAAAGAATCCTCCATTGCACATCATCTCTACAAATTGCTTCATTTGCGGCTGCAGTCCATCGTAGAAGAAGCCAATAATCCTGCTTTTGTCGAAGCCATTGTGCGGACATGCGAGCAGCAACTCATTGAACCTTTCAAATGCCTGGTAGAATGTTTCTTCGCTTTTCTGGGCAAAGTTCATAATCTGCCGCTTCAGTCCCTGTGTCCTGTGAATAGGAAAAAACTTCTTTAGAAATTCAGCCTGCAAATCAATCCATGTAGTAATAGAGCGTGATGGCAATGCATTCAACCAATTCTTAGCTTTGTCTTTCAATGAAAATGGGAACAGTTTAAGATATATCGTATCCTCGCTAGTTTTCCCATCAAAGCATGTCAAGCAAACCTCCTCAAATCCTTTAATATGAAGATATGGATTTTCCTTGTCTAACCCATGAAAGGTGGGTAAGAGTTGGATCACCCCAGGTTTAAAATTGAAAGAATTTGCATCGGCAGGTAAAACAAAGCATGAAGCAGTGCTAGTCCTAGTGGGTCGAAGTAAATCTTTTAAAGTCCTAGGTACTCCAGGTTGCACATTATTCTCGTTATTGTTGCTAAAATTTTCATCCATATTATTATTAGCCATATCAAAACGTCGAGTCAACCTATGTGTCCTAGGAGTCCTATGCCACATACACTAGCAAAAATTTTTTTTTTTTCTTTTTTTTATATGAAAGCAAACAAAAAAATATATATACAATAAAGTGGAAGGATCTCACCGAAGGTCCTCTGAATGAAATAAACCGTAGTAACAAACCGTTCTCCCCGGCAACGGCGCCAAAAACTTGGTGGGCTCCGAAAGGTGCTTCTCTCAAGCGCAAGAGTCCGTTCAAGTAGTAAATCTGGGAGTCCAGATGTCGAATCCTCGGGAGAATCTGTTGAAACCACAAATCTAAATCAAATAGAGTAACTACGAATAAAATCTAAGCACTTTAATAGTGATGGTGAAGGTGGTATGAAAAGTGTGGTGATGGAATTGTCACGTGTGATCAATGCAAACAACGAAGTCTAATTCGTGAAAAATAGATATAAAAGGCATGTACATGGCATGGGTTCATTAGGATCAGCGAATCGTAAGCTTTGGTTGATCAATTATAACACAACGAAACCTCCTTTTGGGAGTGAATCGTCGGAAGATATCCTTTTGGGAGTTAACGCATCAATTCTAATAGAATATTGCTAAAGTTATAAACGTATATATAAAGTATGAAGCTCTCTTTTGGAGAGATCAAATCTCACCCTTGTGGGGTGATCATCTACTAGAACAATTCTTTTGGAATACGAATTAGTAGATTTAAGAGCGACGATTAAAACTTTAGCAAATACAACGATTAAGCGCAATAACACAACCAAAGAATACGATTAACATCACCTAATTAATCCATACCATGCACATAAAATATTTAGCTACTCATGGTGCAGAAATACACAATTTTCAGATTCAAATTCATAAGTTTCATAGCAAAATACGGAAGTTTAGAGGCAAAATACAAGCTAATACACCCAAATACAAGCTAAGGTTGAAGAGAATATCACCAAATCTCTCTGAAAAGTCTTCAAAACTCTCTGGAAATTAGAAACAAGGCTCTGGAATTTTACAGAATTTTTTCAGAAGAAATTACGGCTTCTAAGTGCTCCAATACGCCAATTATACGCCCAAAAACCCTAGAATACGCTTAAATAATAAGATTGCGGGTTTATTGGGCTTAACGGGTTCAAACCCGCACCAATTTCGCACCCGAATTGATCCTAGCCACAGATCTAAAGCGGGACAGATGTGGGCCGTTCATCGCAGCGGGATTTAACCTCGTGGCGCCACGTGTGCGTTAAGAATCGTGCAAAGCCATTCGCGAATCCGCATCCGCCTCGGGGTAACGGTGGGTCGTCCGATCGCGATCAGACGGCTACGAGGAAGCCACGTTGCCCGATAATTTACGCGATCCGACTCCGGAGCGGGGCTCTTGTCGACCGTTGGATCGTAATCCAACGGTCATCGCTTCGCTGCATTCGTCGCTGATGCGGGGTCGAGATCGTCCGTCGAATTCTGATCGAACGATCGGTTGGATGCCACGTCGCTCCTCCGATTTCGCGAGGCGGGGCAGTTCAGGGCCGTCGGATGAAGCGGGGGTAAGCCCGATGCGTGCCGCGTGTCCTCCCGCTCCGCTTCGTTTTGAGCTGCCGAACGCCGTCCGATCTCCGATCGACCGCCCACAATGTGCCACGTCACCCGCTTCTAAAATTCTCCGCAGCTGCTGATGGGCGAGATATCGACCGTTCGATCTCGATCGAACGGTCAATATTTAATACCATTTATACCTTGCCGCGGCCGTAGGATGAAGGCTGGAGGGTGGAGATCGCGCCACGTGTCGATCGTTTATTGGCTGTCGCCCGTATTTTGCGTATTTTGAGTGTATTTCTTCATTTAATTGGTATTCTGCATTCAATAAATCATAGAAATTAGCACAGATCTCAGAAAAATACAAATAAATAGTCGTTGGAATCGTGAGATCGAGACGATGCTAAGAAAAATATAAAATGTGCAGAATTGCATCGTTAAATGCTGTTTTGTGCTCAAATAGTGTGTTTTCTCTAATAAATAAATGTGTAGAAAATACGTACGTACTAGAGACCAATATAGCATCACATGAGCACAAAATAGGGCTAAATGGGGGGTTAAATACGCAATATTGAACCCAAATCAGCTATCTTATTCTTCCGAGACCAAGCATCAAAAGCTTCCTTGTCTCTTCGGTGTTGGGCCGTAGTGCCCAACTCTGGTTCAATCATAACGTTCTTTAGAGTTTCGAGCACTTCTTGCTCCTCTAGAACGTATTGTATCTTAATGGACCAAAGTTTGTAATTATCGCCGTTGAGTTTTTCACCTTTGTTTAACTCAGCGACGATATTCTTTGAAGCGGAAGACATTTTACTTTTAAAATGCTGCAAAAAACACAAAACCGAAGGTTCGATCAAAAACATTGCATAAAAATTCTTAAAATATAACTCCCACTTGAAATGATAATAGAGTATCCCATTTGGATAGTTCTAAAAATTCAAATCCCACTTGGAATTATATTATATTTGATAAGTTACTTTCGAAAAATATTGAAGATGTTGTTCTAGAATCGAAAAGGTCTCTATGATTCCAATCACCATCTAGAACAACCTTCAATATTCCCCCATCACTTATCAAACAATAGTACTCTTATAGTACTAGCAGCGGAAAACGAGTATTTGATAAGTTACTTTCGAAAAATATTGAAGATGTTACTCTAGAATCGGAAAGGTCACTATGTTTCCAATCACCATCTAGAGTAACTTTCACTATTTCTCCCTCACTTTATCAAATGTTAGTACTCTTATAGTACTTTGCAGCGGAAAAGCGTTTTTGAAAACGTATTTTTCAAAACGAATTTAAAATACATTGGCTAATCTCCGTAGAGTAGAGCACAACGTCATAAGTTCATTGGCTAATCTCCGTGGAGTAGAGCACAATGACATGGCTAATCTCGCATGAAGTAGAGCATTACGGCTAATCTTCAAGGAGTAGAGCACATTTACATAAGTACATTGGCTAATCTCCGTAGAGTAGAGCACAATGACTTAGCTAATCTCGCATGAAGTAGAGCACTATGGCTAGTCTTCAAGGAGTAGAGCCCAAGTTAAAACTTCATTAAAACGTTAGTCCCGTATGAACTAGTCGGCACTGTGGTTAGCCCCGTATGGGCTAATCGACACATTCGAGTTTGACCAATGCCCTTTGTCACCCCGTATGGGTCAGTTGACAAATTTGCAGTCGACCCGGACCTTCTGCCAGATTGGTCGACCAAAAACACAAAATTGGTCGACCAATATTCGAACTGCAACTTCTCCCGGCCAGGGCCTCTGCCCTGGCCGGGGCTTGGCCAAGGGCCGGCCAGGGCCTCTGCCCTGGCCGGCCAGGGGCCCTGGCCTCCTCGGCCAGGGCCGGCCAGGCCCTGGCCTGAGGCCAGGGCGCCGGCCCTGGCCTCTGCCAGGGCCGGCAGGCCGCTGGCCGGGGCCAGGGCTCCTGCCCTGGCCTCGGCCAGGCCCTGGCCTGAGGCCAGGGCACCGGCCCTGGCCACTGCCAGGGCCGGCCTGGCCGGCAGTGCTTGGCCAAGGCCGGCCACTGCCGGCCTGGCCTTGGCCGGCCACTGCCGGCCTGGCCATGGCCGGCCATGGCTTGGCCATGGCCGGTCATGGCCAAGGCCATTCGGCGTTGGCCGGCCATGGCACCTTTGGCCATGGCCGGCCACCCCCTTTAAATGGGGTTGCCGTACTCATTCCTCCCCCTTGATGGGGTGGTCGCCGGTGGTTATTGGCCGTAGCCAACCCCCTCCGCATGGGGAGAGGGGGTGCATGGCCTTCATAGCCCATTTGGACATGGTGCACATGCACCAAATTTTCCTCTTACCCGATGGAAATAACTTCCATCATCTTCCTCGATGAAGCACCCGTTCGTCGAAGAAATTAGTTATTTCTTAATGGCCGTGTGCCAAAAATGAATAACGTACTACGTGAACGGTCGGTTCTTCCCGTCACGGAGAGTTCCTACCATATCCGTAATGATAGGAGACCCTAACGTGAAAAGAACAACCGCTGCGTTCTCCCCGTCACGAAGCGTTCCTACTATATCCGTAATAGTAGGAGACCCATTCGTGAAAAAGACAACGACTCGTTCGTTGTTTCGACGGGGCGGTGGATTGACCGGGGCGAACCCATATGGCTCTGATACCAATGAAGGATCCTGGCCATAACAGAGTTAGGATCGATAATATGAAGTTTAGACTTACGCTTGCGTACGCGGCACGGAAGTCTACGAACTTCGCCTTCGGATTCGCCACGACGGATCGAGTCTACTCACGAACGAAGTAAGGCTACTAATCCACAATCTAAATCTCTATTTTAGATTAAGAACTTGGATGGAGGGAGAGGAAATATTTCTGCAGAGCTTCGCTATGAAGAAGATGCATGCATGAATTTCATGCAAAAATGTGTTAGGAAAATGGCTACCCTTGGGTCTTATTTATAGCCCCCAAGGTAGTTATTTTAGGGTAAGTTGTTCCTTTGGAACAACTTAATTAAGGTGTACCATGATACATGGCACATTATAAGCTTAAGTTGTACCATATGCATGGTACAACATAAGCTTAAGATATTCCCCCTTTATTAGCCATATGTCGCATGCACTTATGCATATATAATGCGACTTTCCCGCTCATCCAGAGATCCTCTCCGCAAGGGAACAGATTCCCTTTGCACACGACTTCGTGTACGCGACGTTCGAGGTCCGTAATCCCTCGTACATCCCCCACAAGGGTGTACAAACGTCTTCCATATCCAACACTATATAGATATGATGATTTGGTTATTTATGTTGTCAAAAATATACACATGCAATGTGTTTGCAACTTCAAACTGCCCATAAGCATTTCAGACATCAGTGTGCAGCTAGGATACAGTGATCAACATCACAATGAAGCAAAAAAAATACATTTTCAATGTGTTTGCTTTCATACATTCATGTTGCATCAGCCCTATGCACACCAAGCAAGCTGAGCCCTACTATTTATTCAGACCCGTGTGAATAATTGCTCCAAGATGAATCAAAAGTAAATAATTGTAGCGGAATCATGCATGGCTTGGGATGGCATTGCTGGATGTTGCAACATGGTGTATTTTTTGAAGTGAAAAGTTGTTTTATGCGAGCCCAATGATGACACAAAATCATTGCGGGACGGATGATTAATTGAGATATTATTAATACTGATTCCGGCTGGCTTGATGGCACCTTTAGTACATGAAAATGATATCGGAAAATGGTATGGGTATAATGTGAAGGAGCAACTGCCAGGCCGTGAAAATGATGAACATACATAGTTTGAGGGCCATGAAAAATCCACATTGAAAATGTATGGAATTTTCTTCATTGTTTTATTTCCTAAAGTTATCCTAGCTGCACAATGATGTCTGAAATGCTTCGGGGCAGGTTGAATTGCAAACAAATTGAAAATGTAATTTTTTTTGCTTCATTGTGTTGTTGATCACATTATCCTACTTGCACACTGATGGCTGAAAATGATTATGGGCAGTTTGAAGTGCAAACCCATTGAAACTGTATTTTTTTTCTGCATTGTGTTGGTGATCCCAGTATCCTAGCTGCACACTTTATGTATGAAATGCTTCGGGGCAGATTGAATTGCAAACACATTGAAAATGTATTTTTTTGGCATTTCTACATTCATGTTGCATATGCCCTATGCAGACCAAGCAAGCTGAGCCCTACTATTTATTGAGCCCCGTGAGAATAATTGCTACATGATCCTAGCAACAGTAAATAAAGGTAGCGGAATCATGCATGGCTTGACGTGGCATTGATGGTAGTTGCAACATGGGGTATGAAATGAAGTGAAAAGTTTTTCCCGGTCTTAAAGGAGCTTTGATTTTTCAAGAAATAAGAAACGATTTGTTTTATGCGAGCCCAATGATGACACAAAATGAATGCGGGACGGATGAGTAATTGAGATATTATTAATATCAATGTACGGCTGGCTTGATGGCACCTTCATTACCTACAACAGTTTTCAACTAGATGTATATTCAAAGGGATTTAGGGGAAAATTTGCGTACTTAGGTTTTATGGTGGTTGATTATTTGAATCATGCATGTTGTACTTGAATACATTGGAGTCTGCATGGGTTAATTGATTATATGGGTATAATGTGAAGGAGCAACTGCCAGGCCGTCATGAGGGAATATGAAAAATAAACATAGTCTGAGGGCCATGAAAACTCCTTATGAATTTTTTTTATGCATGAACATGTATATTATCTTAGGGGTGTGGCAACATATGCATGAATTTATGGTTGATTAATGTATGATATAGATGGATGAAAATGGAGAAATGTCGGGGCATCAAATATGTTGCGCGGCTGCGGCTACTGTAGTTTTTACCGTCATACAATTTCTTTTACTATACGATGATGATGTGTCTACATGTATACCTAGAGAGCCTTCTGTTATGCGTGATTTGCATAGGAAATCCCACATGCGTAGAATCCTCCATGGGAGTGAGACGAGTTGTTTACACTACTTAAGAATGCGGACCCCTGCATTCATGAACCTGGCAAGTTTAATGAGAAATGGGAATATTCTCAAAGACACTGTCAATGTGTCCATTGAGGAGCAGTTGGCAATGTTTCTACATATCGTCGGTCACAAGTCAAAGAACAGAGTGATGCAAGTTGATTTTATACGATCCGGATCCACTGTTAGTCGTTACTTTAACCAAGTACTGCAAGCAGTGTGTGCCTTACGGGATACGTACATGAAGCAAGCTCCAAATGAGACTCCACCTGAGATTCTGAATAATCCAAGGTGGTTTCCATATTTCAAGGTACGTGATGTTTCTTGAATGTATGGCTGCATTATCTATTGATCGAAGATGAGTTAAACATTTTTGTTGGTTGACTGTGATGTAGGATTGCATTGGTCTGATTGATGGGATCCATATCGATGCCATGCTCCCCGCCAACCTCGTCCCCGATTTAGAGGCCGTAAGGGGGTGACACAAAATGTGCTGGCGGCTGCAACACCAAATAAACGATTCACTTACGTCATGGCAGGGTGGGAAGGATCCGCAAATGATTTTACTGTCCTTAAAGATGCGTTGTCATTACCCCCTCCCAACGGTCTTCGAGTATATGAAGGTAATAGGCGTACTATAATCTCCATGAAATATACACATATTTATGAAGTCGTGTGATTATAAGGTGGTTGTACGATACTGGTTGCAGGGAAATATTACCTGTGCGATGCTGTGTATACTACCATGCCTGGGTTCATATCTCCATACAGGGGCGTTAGATACCATCTGAAGGACCATACTGATCGATTTTCTCGCAATCGCAAAGAGCTATTCAATCTGCGTCATTCGACGTTAAGAACAAAGATCGAGTTGACTTTTGGCATCCTTAAGAACAAGTTTAAGATATTGTCGGCCAATCAGCATTATCCCTTCCCAATTCAGGTCGATACCGTGTTGGCGTGCACGGTTTTGCATAATTATATCCAAGTAGCAGATCCACATGACCCACATCTACTTGAGGATGTTGATGTGATTGAGGAGGAGGGTGATGGTATGGATGATCAAGATGATTCGATTATGGATCTGTCACAACAGGTGAACAGACGTGACCAAACCCAACAACGGGACCAATGGAAACTTCGGAGGGATCAAATAGCTTGGGATATGTGGGTGGACTATTGTACCATTAACAATCACGGGAACACAATTGAATATGGCATGTGAGATGTGTGTTAGTTTTCATGCATGTGTGTGCTTGAG
The DNA here is from genome assembly GCA_030789695.1 of Scilla litardierei. Taxonomy (NCBI): domain Eukaryota; kingdom Viridiplantae; phylum Streptophyta; class Magnoliopsida; order Asparagales; family Asparagaceae; genus Scilla; species Scilla litardierei. The sequence continues at coordinate 15,684,352 of CM061141.1, forward strand.
TACTTTGATATGTATGTTTTATATATGTGCCTTAGGACATGAATGATGCATGTGCTGCAACAAACTTTTATTACTTGAATGAAGCATGTGTGTTTTATGGAAGATTTTGCTCTATTAACTCCTTTTTGTTGTAGGCATGGAAGGATCATCGGACCATGGTCATTGGAGTGAAAGTATGAGTCAAAGGGGGGAAGATGAAAGGCAAAATGAGAATACCCCGTTGCGTCCTACGGCGCATAGGATGTGAGACTATCAATATCCTATGCAAGGCTTCCAATGTGTTGTGCCTAGTATGTCGTATCAACCGGGCTATATACCAATGCCAATGCAAATGCCCACCTCTCCCGGTTATATGCAAATGCTACATGGAGGGATGATGGGGCAAGGTGTGGGGAGCTTCCACGGAGTGGGAATGGGTGAAGGAGGCCATATGCAAAGGCACAATCCGCAGGGGGATATGCAAATGCTACATGGGGGGATGATGGACCTAGGGGTGGGTAGCTTCCAAGGGGGTGGAATGGGAGACTGTGGGAGATGGGGAGGGAATTCTTCGGGGGTCGGGAATGACCCGATGATGGGGAGCGACTCTTCTAGGAAGTCGAGTTGTCGGGATGAATCCGAGGATGCTTCGGTGTCAAGCCCAAGCAAAAAGGCGAAGACGCAAGCACAACCCAAAGGGCCTACGAACAAATATTGGACGTGGGAGGAGGATATGGTCCTTATCCCTTTCCTTGCGGAACAAATAAAGGAAGTGCATAAATCCGATAAGTCGTTCAAAGCTAGCGCCTTCAAGGCCGCTGCAGCTCACATAAATGTGCAATTTAACAGGAACTACACCGACGCCAATGTGAAGAATCACCTCAAAGTCCTACAGACTCGCCTCAAAGATGTGAAAGCTTGCATCGCAATTAGTGGCGTCGGGTGGTGTGATGAGGAGCAAATGGTGATAATGGAGCCGGAAGTTTATGAAACCTTTGCAGCGGTATGTCCTTCACAGTTTTATAATTGCCGTCATCCTCTACTTGAAATTTTAAATGCAAGACGTATAATCATATGCCGTATTCGTGTAGGCAAACCCAAGACGCAAAGACTATGTCAATAAGCCCCTCCCTTGGTTTGCTAATCTCCAATTGATCGTAGGAGATGACGAGGCGATGTGGAATTATAGGAGGGTTGTGTACGAACCATTTGGAGCCCACACCTCGGATGGCGAAGGCGAGCATCATGCGAATGAGCCTTCGAAAGATGCATCAATAGATAACGAGGTATCTCCTACAATCCTGTAACGACTGGTTTTCATGTATCTGGATTTATTATATTATATTATATGTTTTGGAGGATTTTCTCCTCATGTGTGGTTTTCGTCTCCGTAGCTTTCATTTTCGATCGTTTCGTCGTGTTTTCTTAGCTTCTTCCTTAGAATCGTCGATTTCGGAGTAATTCATTCGTGACGGGATTCGTATCGGTCATATCTTATTATTAGATCAAGCCTAGGAGTCTTATGAATCGATCCCGGAGCTCCGCGCTCCATATCGGAACTTTTGGTGCACGTTAGCCGGTGTAAGAAGGGGAACCGACCGACTAGATGACGATTTAGTCGGTCGGCAAGCCTTCATCGACCGACTAGTGGGCTTCCTAAATTTCTCAGGAGTTACTGTTTCTCGTTAGTCGGTCTAAGAACGTTGGTTGACCGACTAGGTTGCAAACTAGTCGGTCGACAATACTTCTGTGACCGACTAACTCTTCAACTATTTTTGGTATCAGTTACTGTTCGTTCTTAGTCGGTCTAAGTTCATCTCTTGACCGACTAGTTGTCAAACTAGTCGGTCAGCAGTTGTTCATTGACTGACTAAATCTAAATCCTAATTCTGTACAGGAGTTACTGTTTGGACTTAGTCGGTCTGCGTTGGTCAACCGACCGACTAGTTCCCAAACTAGTCGGTCAGTGGTTGCTCTTTGACCGACTAATCTGTGTTAAAACCCTAATTTCTGGGCAGCCGCCAGCCCATCCTATTTAAACCCCTCCCAAACGTTTTCTTCTTCCTCCTCTCGACCTAAAACCCTAGTTTCTCCGCCATTGAGCCCCCTTCTACCTCAAACCCTTATTTCTTCATCCCAAGCCCAAAATCCATCATCCAAACCCTCCCTCAACACATTCTACCTCTCATCTACCTCAAAATCTCATCAAACCCCCAAAATCCCCCCAAAACCCCTATTTCTCCAAACTTCTCCATCCACCTCTAGATCTGAACCCTAGGTCCTCCGGAGTGTTTCTTCCGCTTCCTCACGGTAATAAATCGATCTCTTGATGTTATCATAACCCATTGTGTTTTGTGGAACCCTAATGAAATTACTTGTTGCTTTGATGATTGTTTCTCCATAACAGCGACTTCCCCGTAGATTAGCATCCGTGAGACGAACCTTCGTGATCGTCATCCCCGGTGCTAGGCAAGTGAAACTTGCCACTTAGGGTTTAGGCCATGTTTTAGGCCAATTGCTTGTTGTAGGCGTAAAAGAGACTAGGCGACGAAATGATACTCGCCTAGGCGCAATTCCGGAACTAGCTTGACAACGAAGCTAGGACCATCGTTTACCATGTTGCACAACTACCATGTCATGTTTAATTTTGATTATCGGTACACGAATACATTGTCATCCATGCTAACCATGTTGTATGTCGCATTCGTAGTACACGCTACAATACTTGTGTTTCCTGGCTCGTGTTCCAGAAGCGGGCCATGTGTTGGTTGATAGCCAATGCCCGACCTACTAGTTTCCGGCTAGGCACCCATTATACGTGGGCATAACCCTATGCCATACGTGTTAATCACACTTCCTGGCTCGTGTCCCAGAAGCGAGCATTCCGTGTTCGGGGGTAATGCCCTGGCTCGACACACGTGGGAGGGGGTAGAGATAAACGGTCACTTGAGCTTAGGAGTTGGCCCGATCAGCCACTCTAGCCAACAGGCGGAATCTCTGTGCACGACATGTTTACTTGACGTGATTTACTTGACGTGATTTACTTGACTTGTACTTGAACACAGCCTGCGGGCAATATGGCACTCGTTGAGTGATCCCTTGTACTTGTTACTTGACATTACATGTCACAACTACCGCTTGTTACTTGCTACTTGTACTCCACTTGTTATTCCCATGCGATACTTGCCATGCTATGCATCATACTATAACTGTTAGGTTGCTAGTTTACCTTACCTTCAGTTTCCTTGCCCAAGTCTTTTAGACTTGCTGACATGTGCCCCTTTACTCTTTTGGGTGACACATGTTAGATCTCGAGCCTGAGTCCGTTGTTGAGGACGAGGTGTTTGCGGACGCCGTGCCCGAGCCTGTGTTTGGCGAGGAGTACGTGGACACTGGGGACAAGTCCTAGTGTCTTCGTTGAGCTTTCCTTTTGTTTTAGACTGCTGTTTTGTTGTCGGTGCGTGGCACCTATACTTTGTTACGTTGTTGGTTTTGTGGGCCTTGTTCTGGGCCTTTAGACTCTTTCTTTTAGCCTGGTGGCTTTTCTGGATGTTGAACTTATTTTCGTGTTGGACAAATTATGAGATGTGAGAATTTTATTTGTCTCTCCTTGTGTTATTATTGTTGTTCCGTTTGTGGTTACAGGGACCTGCTTATGTTTTATTGACGCTTATCGGGTTTGGGGCTTCACAGCTCCACTCTCGTGCGGAACTTTTCACGTCTCGCCTCCATTTTAGGGAAGCGGGGCGTGACAGGTTTTGTTGGTGGCCCATGCAGGTCACTCTGTAACTGCAATTATCGGAGTGACGATAATAATATTAGAATGTCCAATAAACTAAGTTCGACGTCCGAGTCTTAAGCTATGAGTCTAATTGTTTCGTTTTCTGTGTCACTAGATGGCAGGAAGACGAATCACCCGTGGTGGAGGTAGTGGTGCGCCCCCTCATGATGAGGAGCCTGAGCGGGAACCCACCAACGGGGAGATGATGCGGATGATGCTTCAGATGATGCAGGTGCAGCAAGGCGTGCTCCTGCAAGTCCAGAATGCTCCGGCTGGTCGTGCCCCTCGGGCGACTCCAGAGGCCCCTCGCTCCGAGCCGGGAGCGAAGCAATTTCGGGAGCTGGGTCCCGCATATTTTGATGGGTCTGAGGGTCCTCTGGCTGCCGATGAGTGGATTCGGAACATAGAGGATAATCTGAAGATGGCCAAGATCACCCCGGCTGGATGGGTTGATTTGGCGAAGAGGCAACTCAAGGATAATGCTCGGAACTGGTGGGATGCAGAAGAGAAGATGTTGGTGGAGCCGATAGCTTGGGCTACCTTTAAGTCCAGGTTTGATGAGGAGTTCTTTCCGAAGGCTGCTAAGAAGGAGATGCTGCAACGTTTCATTGATCTGAAGCAAGGGATCTTGACGGTGGACCAGTACCACCAAGAGTTCACTAGGCTGAGCCGGTTCGCACCGAAGATGGTGCAGGATGCTGATGAGAGGGCTCAGAGGTTCCTGCAGGGACTTGCTTTGGAGCTCTAGAGTTTTGTGTCTTCCTCTGATCTGGACTCTTATCAGAAGGTTCTGGTCGCTGCCAGGAGGCAGGAGCTGAACCTGAGTCAGAGGAGAGGACATGTTTCTGGTGCTGGGAAGAGGCCTATGGAGCAGGCCAGAGCGATGGTTAGGCATGGTTTCAAGCCTAATCAGCCAGCTCAGTTCAAGAGGCCAGGAGGGTCTATTCTGAAGACTTGCCATTTCTGCGGTAGGACCGGGCACGTCAAGGATCAGTGTAGGAGGTTCCTGGGCCAGTGCGTCGTCTGTGGGGATCCTACCCATGCCATGAAGGATTGTCCGAGGTCGAAGCAGCCTTGGAGGGCACCTGTAGCAGCACCGTCGTTACAGCAGAGAGCCCATGTGCCCGCTGGTCGTGGAGCAGCTCTTGTTCCACAGAGACAGGCCTTTCGGCAGGCTGTTCCGCCAAGAAGGCAGGCCTTTCTGATGACTGAGGAGGAGAGCATGGCCGTGGACGAGGTTATTACAGGTAACGCTCGTTCTAGCTATTTTCTTCCTTAGATAGTTTGATTGTTAATTATGTTGGTTGCTTGCTCATGTTTGTTGCTAGAATAGGATTTGATTGTTAGACTGCTTGCTAGGTGTGGTTTTGGTTTGCACATTTCCTGCACGAGTCCTCTTTGACTCAGGTGCGTCGATGTGCATTTTGGCCCGGAGCTTCGTGGAGAAGCATTCCTTGTCGACGTCCCCTCTTCCTAAGAGTTGGAATATCGTCACAAGGAACGGTGTGGTCTCGGTGCATCGTGGGTGCAATTCTTGCCCGTTGGTGGTTTGTGGACGTGAGCTTTGTGCCGATTTCATTGTCCATGACATCATTAACTACGATGCGGTCCTTGGGATGGATTGGCTTGCGAGTTTCTATGCTACGATTGACTGTAGGAGGAAGAAGGTGGTGTTCGAGATTCCTGGATATCCTGTGTTTGAGTTCAGCCGTGGTAGCAGTTCGCTTGGTCCTGTCAGATTTCGGGCCAGACTGGTGGAGGTCGTGGCTATGCAGATAGAGTTGGAGAGGCCAGCTGTGGTGCGGGATTTTGATGACGTCTTCCCCGAGGAGATGTCTGGTTTGCCACCAGATCGAGCTTTGGAATTTTCCATTGATCTTGTTCCGGGATTGCAGCCGATTTCGAAGGCGCCATATCGTATGGCGCCTGCAGAATTGGAAGAGTTGCGGAAACAGTTGGATGAGCTTTTGCGGAATGGTTATATATATCCAAGTGTGTCTCTGTGGGGGGCACCGGTGCTGCTATTGAAGAAGAAGGATGGTACGCGTCGCATGTGCGTGGACTATCGGGAGTTGAATGCGGTGACCATTAAGAATAAATACCCGTTGCCTCGCATCGATGATATCTTTGATCAGCTTGGAGGTTCGAGGGTGTTTTCTAAATTGGATTTGAGGAGTGGTTACCATCAGTTGAAGGTGAAGAAGGATGATGTTCCGAAGACAACGTTCAGGACGAAGTATGGACACTGTGCGTTTGTGGTTATGCCCTTCGGCGTAACTAACGCACCCGCAGTTTTCATGAATCTAATGAACCTGATTTTCTACGACTTTTTGGATAAGTTTGTCGTTATCTTTATTGACGACATTCTGATCTATTCGAGGTCGGAGGAAGAGTATGCATCGCACTTGAGGACGGTGTTGGAGATGTTGAGGAAGCATCGTTTGTATGCTAAGTTTTCGAAGTGCGAGTTTTGACAGGACAGGGTTGCTTTTCTGGGGCATGTGGTGACTGGAGATGGTATTTCAGTGGATCCCGAGAAGATTAGGGCCATCAGATGGTGGCCTGTTCCGTCGTCTGCGTCTGAGATTCGGAGTTTCCTTGGACTTGCTGGTTATTATCGGCGTTTCATTAAGGACTTTTCCCGTATTGCCGAGCTAATGACCAGGTTGACGCGGAAGGATGTACCTTTTGTTTGGTCGGGTGATTGTGAGAATGCTTTTGGTGTTCTGAGGGAGAGGTTGACGACTGCCCCTATTCTTGTTGTGCCTGATTGTAGCGGTGGATTCGAGATCTTTTGCGATGCTTCTGGCAAGGGTCTCAGTTGTGTGTTGCATCAGCACGGGAATGTTGTGCTTATGCGTCTCGTCAGCTTAAGGTTCATGAGAAGAATTACCCGACACATGATTTGGAATTGGCTGCTGTTGTGTGTGCGCTCAAGATTTGGAGGCACTTCCTGCTGAGTGAGAAAGTGAAGATCTTCACCGATCATAAAAGCTTGAAGTATATTTTTACTCAGAAGGAGCTCAACATGCGACATCGTCGATGGTTGGAGCTCATGGCGGATTATGAGATTGATTTGCAGTATCACCCTGGCAAGGTGAATGTGGTCCCTGATGCGCTGAGTAGGTTTCCATCGGTAATGATTTTGACTTCGCAGTGGCAGTTGCAGCAGTATTTTTGCGAGTCTGACGTTGAGATTGCTCTTCCTGGGGAGGCTTCTTCGTTGATGTGTATGCAGATACAGTCAACGATCGTGGATCGGATTAAGGCGAGTCAGGCTGAGGATCCGAAGCTGGTGAAGATTCGGGAGCAGGCGGAATCCGGTCTACGGACTGACTTTTTGATTCATGAGGATGGCTCGCTGAGGTTTGGAGCCAGGTTGTGTGTGCCAGCTGGGGATATTAGAGAAGAGTTGATGGTGGAGGCACACAGTTCGCCGTATTCTGTGCATCCTGGTGGCACCAAGATGTACCAGGATCTTCGTCTGAATTATTGGTGGCATTGTATGAAGAGGAGTGTGGCTCGGAGTGTGGCCAAGTGTTTGGTTTGTCAGCAAGTGAAGGCGGAGCATCAGCGTGCGGCCGGGTTGCTACAACCGCTTCCGATTCCGGAGTGGAAGTGGCAACACATCACTATGGATTTCGTGACTAGACTACCTCAGAGTCCGAAGCAGAATGACGCGATTTGGGTGATCGTAGATCAATTGACCAAATCCGCGCACTTTATTCCGTTCCGAGTGGGACAGTCCACTGAGGCGCTAGCGAGGAGATATATGGAGGTAAATTCTTTTACCCTCCGTTTTTATTTCCTTTTCCTAGTTTAGTTAGTGATGTAACATAAATCGTGCAGGAGGTCGTGCGACTTCACGGAGTCCCCGTGAGTATCGTGTCGGACAGAGACACGAGGTTCACATCTCAGTTCTGGCAGAGTTTGCAGAAGAGCTTGGGTACGCGTCTGAGTTTCAGCACGGCGTACCATCCGCAGACGGATGGCCAGTCCGAGAGGACGATTCAGATTTTGGAAGACATGCTGAGGGCGTGCATGTTGGATTTCAAGGGTTCGTGGGAGGACCATCTACATCTGGTGGAGTTTTCTTACAACAACAGCTTCCAGGCGAGTATTGGCATGGCGCCTTTCGCCGCTCTTTATGGGAGGAAATGTCGATCGCCATTGAGTTGGGATGACATTGGTGATCGGGAGCTGTTGGGACCTGAGATGATCGTGGAGGCCGTGGATATTGTCAGGAACATTCGGGAGAGGTTGAGAATTACTCAGGAACGTTTTAAGCATTGGGCGGATGCTAAACGTCGTCCTTTGGAGTTTCAGCCAGGCGACCATGTGTTCTTGAAGATTTCCCCGAATCGTGGTGTGATTCGTTTTGGGAAGCGAGAGAAGTTGAGCCCGCGATACATTGGACCATTTGACATTCTAGAGAGAGTTGGCGAGGTAGCTTACCGCTTAGCCTTGCCGCCATCTTTGGAGGGAATTCACAATGTTTTCCATGTGTCGCAGCTTCGTCGATACATTAGCGATCCATCTCATGCGATGGATTTCTCGGAGATTACCGTTCGCCCTGATATGACGTATGACCAGCATCCAGTGCAGATTCTGGACAGGCGTCAGAAGTCACTTCGAAACAAGGTTGTCAACCTTGTGATGGTGATGTGGCGACACGGCTCGCCTGGAGAGTCTACTTGGGAGAATGAGGATGAGATGCGAGAGCGTTTCTCACTTTTGTTTCCGGACACGTGAGTGTTTGGAAATTCCGAGGACGGAATTTTTCTTAAGTTGGGGAGGATGTAACGACTGGTTTTCATGTATCTGGATTTATTATATTATATTATATGTTTTGGAGGCTTTTCTCCTCATGTGTGGTTTTCGTCTCCGTAGCTTTCATTTTCGATCGTTTCGTCGTGTTTTCTTAGCTTCTTCCTTAGAATCGTCGATTTCGGAGTAAGTCATTCGTGACGGGCTTCGTATCGGTCATATCTTATTATTAGATCAAGCCTAGGAGTCTTAGGAATCGATCTCGGAGCTCCGCGCTCCATATCGGAACTTTTGGTGCACGTTAGCCGGTGTAAGAAGGGGAACCGACCGACTAGATGACGATTTAGTCGGTCGGCAAGCCTTCATCGACCGACTAGTGGGCTTTCTAAATTTCTCAGGAGTTACTGTTTCTTGTTAGTCGGTCTAAGAACGTTGGTTGACCGACTAGGTTGCAAACTAGTCGGTCGGCAATACTTCTGTGACCGACTAACTCTTCAACTATTTTTGGTATCAATTACTGTTCCTTCTTAGTCGGTATAAGTTCATCTCTCGACCGACTAGTTGTCAAACTAGTCGGTCAGCAGTTGTTCATTGACCGACTAAATCTAAATCCTAATTCTGTACAGGAGTTACTGTTTGGACTTAGTCGGTCTGCGTTGGTCAACCGACCGACTAGTTCCCAAACTAGTCGGTCAGTGGTTGCTCTTTGGCCGACTAATCTGTGTTAAAACCCTAATTTCTGGGCAGCCGCCAGCCCATCCTATTTAAACCCCTCCCAAACGTTTTCTTCTTCCTCCTCTCGACCTAAAACCCTAGTTTCTCCCCCATTGAGCCCCCTTCTATCTCAAACCCTTATTTCTTCATCCCAAGCCCAAAATCCATCATCCAAACCCTCCCTCAACACATTCTACCTCTCATCTACCTCAAAATCTCATCAAACCCCCAAAATCCCCCCAAAACCCTATTTCTCCAAACTTCTCCATCCACCTCTAGATCTGAACCCTAGGTCCTCCGGAGTGTTTCTTCCGCTTCCTCACGGTAATAAATCGATCTCTTGATGTTTTCATAACCCGTTGTGTTTTGTGGAACCCTAATGAAATTACTTGTTGCTTTGATGATTGTTTCTCCATAACAGCGACTTCCCCGTAGATTAGCATCCGTGAGACGAACCTTCGTGATCGTCATCCCCGGTGCTAGGCAAGTGAAACTTGCCACTTAGGGTTTAGGCCATGTTTTAGGCCAATTGCTTGTTGTAGGCGTAAAAGAGACTAGGCGACGAAATGATACTCGCCTAGGCGCAATTCCGGAACTAGCTTGACAACGAAGCTAGGACCATCGTTTACCATGTTGCACAACTACCATGTCATGTTTAATTTTGATTATCGGTACACGAATACATTGTCATCCATGCTAACCATGTTGTATGTCGCATTCGTAGTACACGCTACAATACTTGTGTTTCCTGGCTCGTGTTCCAGAAGCGGGCCATGTGTTGGTTGATAGCCAATGCCCGACCTACTAGTTTCCGGCTAGGCACCCACTATACGTGGGCATAACCCTATGCCATACGTGTTAATCACACTTCCTGGCTCGTGTCCCAGAAGCGAGCATTCCGTGTTCGGGGGTAATGCCCTGGCTCGACACACGTGGGAGGGGGTAGAGATAAACGGTCACTTGAGCTTAGGAGTTGGCCCGATCAGCCACTCTAGCCAACAGGCGGAATCTCTGTGCACGACGTGTTTACTTGACGTGATTTACTTGACTTGTACTTGAACACAGCCTGCAGGCAATAGGGCACTCATTGAGTGATCCCTTGTACTTGTTACTTGACATTACATGTCACAACTACCGCTTGTTACTTGCTACTTGTACTCCACTTGTTATTCCCATGCGATACTTGCCATGCTATGCATCATACTATAACTGTTAGGTTGCTAGTTTACCTTACCTTCAGTTTCCTTGCCCAAGTCTTTTAGACTTGCTGACATGTGCCCCTTTACTCTTTTGGGTGACACATGTTAGATCTCGAGCCTGAGTCCGTTGTTGAGGACGAGGTGTTTGCGGACGCCGTGCCCGAGCCTGTGTTTGGCGAGGAGTACGTGGACACTGGGGACCAGTCCTAGTGTCTTCGTTGAGCTTTCCTTTTGTTTTAGACTGCTGTTTTGTTGTCGGTGCGTGGCACCTATACTTTGTTACGTTGTTGGTTTTGTGGGCCTTGTTCTGGGCCTTTAGACTCTTTCTTTTAGCCTGGTGGCTTTTCTGGATGTTGAACTTATTTTCGTGTTGGACAAATTATGAGATGTGAGAATTTTATTTCTGTCTCTCCTTGTGTTATTATTATTGTTCCGTTTATGGTTACAGTGACCTGCTTATGTTTTATTGACGCTTATCGGGTTTGGGGCTTCACAGCTCCACTCTCGTGCGGAACTTTTCACGTCTCGCCTCCATTTTAGGAAAGCGGGGCGTGACAAATCCCCCCGGCTACACCGACGGGTCATACTCCCCACGCTAGCCCCCCATCAGTGGGGAAAAAGAAATCCCGCAAACAACGCATATCGGACGTGCCATCCATAATGATGAAGATGGAAAATTCTGTTGACAATGTTGCCGATGCGATAGGTCGTTCTCTCGGCCATTGGCATAAGGAATTGGGCGAATCAGTTTTTTCCCATCAAGAGTATCCGCTCGATATGTTGTCTAAGGTGTATGAACATTTGGCCGATCGCGAGCATGCCGGAAGGAAGTTTCTAGGGATGCCTAGGATAGCTAGAGATATGAAGATAAAGATGATCATTGAGGAGCTTGCGACGGCACGCGGGGAAGGTAATGATGATGATGATGCTACCGATTCCATTGGGTAGTAAGTGAGTAGTGGTGCCGGAAGAAAAGGTTGGTGGTTTTTGTAATATGTCTTGATACACTCTAATTATGTATGTTTTGGATGTGTGATGAATGGTCGGTATGTGCGAGGGGCAGAGTCATGTTGGTGTATGTCATATTATGTTGATGGAAGGAGGGGGCATGAACAATTTAGTAACATGTAATATAATGTGTGTGGTAGGCTAGTAAGGACAATTTCAGCTTGAAGGGGTAATGGGAAGTATGAAGAGCAGGTGGCAATGAGTATGTATTTTTTTTGCAGTATGATGGGAAGTATGAAGTGCTAATGGCTTCTTTTTGTTGGTGATCACAATATACATGCTGACAGTGAAGGCTGCAATGCTTAGGGGAAGTTTGAAGGGCAAACACAATGAAAATGTTTTTTTGCTAATGGCTTCTTTTTTTTTGCTTCATGTTGTTGGTCCTCACATTATCCTACTTGCACACTGAAGGCTGAAATGCTTAGGGGCAGTCTGAAGGGCAAACACACTGAAAATGTTATTTTTGCTAATGGCTTCTTTTTTTTGCTTCATGTTGTTGGTCCTCACAGTATCCTACTTGCACACTGAAGGCTGAAATGCTTAGGGGCAGTCTGAAGGGCAAACACACTGAAAATGTTTTTTTTGCCTTCATTGTGTTGTTGATCACATATTCCTAGCTGCACACTGCAGTTTTAAGTGTTATAAATGAGAATGAAGTGGAATCACACTGAAAATGTATTTTTTGTTGCTTCATTGTGTTGGTGATCACCATATCCTAGCTGACACTGATGTCTGAAATGCTTAGGGGCTGTATGAATTGCTCACATATTGAAACTGGATTTTTTTTTGCTTCATGTTGTTGGTCCTCACAGTATCCTACTTGCACACTGAAGGCTGAAATGCTTAGGGGCAGTCTGAAGGGCAAACACGTTGAAAATGTTTTTTTTGCCTTCATTGTGTTGTTGATCACATATTCCTAGCTGCACACTGCAGTTTTAAGTGTTATAAATGAGAATGAAGTGGAATCACACTGAAAATGTATTTTTTGTTGCTTCACTGTGTTGGTGATCACCATAACCTAGCTGACACTGATGTCTGAAATGCTTAGGGGCTGTATGAGTTGCTCACATATTGAAACTGGATTTTTTTTGCTTCATGTTGTTGGTCCTCACAGTATCCTACTTGCACACTGAAGGATGAAATGCTTAGGGGCAGTCTGAAGGGCAAACACGCTGAAAATGTTTTTTTTGCCTTCATTGTGTTGTTGATCACATATTCCTAGCTGCACACTGCAGTTTTAAGTGTTATAAATGAGAATGAAGTGGAATCACACTGAAAATGTATTTTTTGTTGCTTCACTGTGTTGGTGATCACCATATCCTAGCTGACACTGATGTCTGAAATGCTTAGTGGCTATATGAGTTGCTCACATATTGAAACTGGAATTTTTTTTGCTTCATGTTGTTGGTCCTCACAGTACCCTACTTGCACACTGAAGGCTGAAATGCTTAGGGGCAGTCTGAAGGCAAACACGCTGAAAATGTTTTTTTGCCTTCATTGTGTTGTTGATCACATATTCCTAGCTGCACACTGCAGTTTTAAGTGTTATAAATGAGAATGAAGTGGAATCACACTGAAAATGTATTTTTTGTTGCTTCACTGTGTTGGTGATCACCATATCCTAGCTGACACTGATGTCTGAAATGCTTATGGGTTGTATGAGTTGCTCACATATTGAAACTGGATTTTTTTTGCTTCATGTTGTTGGTCCTCACAGTATCCAACTTGCACACTGAAGGCTGAAATGCTTAGGGGCAGTCTGAAGGGCAAACACACTGAAAATGTTTTTTTGCCTTCATTGTGTTGTTGATCACATATTCCTAGCTGCACACTGCAGTTTTAAGTGTTATAAATGAGAATGAAGTGGAATCACACTGAAAATGTATTTTTTGTTGCTTCACTGTGTTGGTGATCACCATATCCTAGCTGACACTGATGTCTGAAATGCTTAGGGGCTGTATGAGTTGCTCACATATTGAAACTGGATTTTTTTTTGCTTCATGTTGTTGGTCCTCACAGTATCCTACCTGCACACTGAAGGCTGAAATGCTTAGGGGCAGTCTGAAGGGCAAACACACTGAAAATGTTTTTTTTGCCTTCATTTTGTTGTTGATCACATATTCCTAGCTGCACACTGCAGTTTGAAGTGTTAATCATCAGGTTGAAGTGGAATCACACTGAAATTGTAATTTTTTTGCTTCAATTTGGTGTTGATCACAGTATCCTTGCTGACACTGAAGTCTGAAATGGTTAGGGGAAGCTTGTGGGCATAAGGAATTGAAATCACATTGAAAATGGTTTTTTTTCTGCATGCTACTGTTGCTCACAGTATCCTAGCTTCACACTGATGGCTGAAATGGGTAGGGGCAGTTGTAAGTGAAAACATATTGAAAATTTATTTTTTTTTGCTTCAATGTGTTGTTCATCACATGATCCTAGCTGACACTGAAGTCTGAAACGCTAAGTTGAAGCTTGTGGGCAGTATGAATTGGAATCACTTTGGAAATGTTTTTTTTGCTGCATGCTGATGTTGCTCACAGTATCCAAGCTACACACTGATGCCTTAAATGCGTAGGGGCAGTTTGAAGGGCTAACCCAAGTGAATATATTTTTTTCTTCTTTTTGTTGGTGAGCCCAGTATCCTAGCTGCACACTGATGGCTGAAATGTTTGAATAGCAGGTTGCAGTGAAAACCCAAATTAAACTGGACTTTTTTTTTGGCTTATTTGTGTTGTTGATCACATTAACCTAGCTGCACACTTATGACTGAAATGGTTAGGGGCAGATGGAAGTGCAAAAACAGTGAACATGTATTTTTTTCCATCATTGTGTTTGTGATCCCAGTATCCTGGCTGCACACTTTAAGTCTGAAATGCTTCTGGGCAGGTTGAATTGCAATAACATTGAAAATGTATTATTTTGGGTTCAATGTGTTGGTGATCCCATTTTGGCTTCAATGTGTTTGGATTTTACTTTCGCTTTTATTATTTTGGCTATTTCTTTTACAATGCTCATTTGTGCATGCTGTCGGCACCAATTACACCGTCATCCTATATAATCAATCCTAGGTATGCTCTCATCACATACTTCTCTTTACCTTTCTCCTTATGACTACTAATTACATTATAATTATTAATTGTGTGTATCTCTTTGCTTTTCTAGATAAAGATGAGTGCCGGATCAAGCGGATCATTTCGCTCCCGCCATCAGGCTTCACATGATGCTGATGAATTTATGGACAGTTCCAAGGTGTGCCACTGTGGCCTGAGTTCGCCAATGATGACATCTAGGACCCCTACCAACCCCGGCAGGCGATTTTGGGGTTGTCATGCTCGCGGCAAAAAATGTGATTTCTTCGTCTGGAAGGACCCACAGCCGGTCAATGTTGCGACAGGTAGAGGGGCAGGGGCACGAGGAGATATTTCTGCAATACCTTTGTCTGACAGGTACTTGTTAGAGATAGATGGTAGGTTGGATCAGATAGTAGGAGTCCTTGGGAGAATAACGTTTTTGTTGTCTTGTCTGGTAGTTCTAATGGTTTTAGGGTTACTGTTGATGTATTTGAAGCTCGACTGAGTGACATGTATGATACGCTATGCGCAGTATGTAACTCAACATTGTATGTTACGCTTTTTGTGTATTGTGTTCGACAACAGTATTGTCAGTATATGCTTTGTATTTTTATTGGTTTATGTATTCATTTTTTAAGCAGATGCAGTGTGTTTTTTGAGACTGTCACTGTTTTGCAAAATAAAAATGTAATTTTCAGAAATCATTGTGGTTGTGCTCTCACTCCTCTTGCTGCATGATTCGGGTTCAATATTACGTATTTAACCCCCCATTTAGCCCTATTTTGTCCTCATGAGATGCTACATTGTTCTCTAATTCATACGTATTTTCTACACATTTATTTATTAGAGAAAACACACTATTTGAGCACAAAACAGCATTTAACGAACTATTTCTGCACTTTTTATATTTTTCCTAGCTTGGTCTCGAGCTCACGATTCCAACGACTATTTATTTGTATTTTTCTGAGATCTGTGCTAATTACTATGAATTTTTGAATGCAGAATACTATTTAAAAGGAGAAATACGCACGAAAATACGGAAATAAGGCGAAATACGTGACACGTGGCAGCATCCTAGCCGCTCCCGCTCAATCCGACGATCGTGATCAAGGGGGCGACACGGAAAAATCTCGACCGTCGGATGCTGATCCGACGGTCCACAACGGCAGCAAAACCTAGTGCGGAGAGAACTTCATTGGACACGTGGCACGTTCTACGTCGCTCGATCTTCATCCAACGCTGCATCAATTCGGACGACATGGCTAATTCTCATCTGCGCGATCTTGATCCAAAGGCCTGCAGACGAGCGGATCGCAGCGATGCGAGCGAATCCGTTTGCCACGTGTCGCCATCCAAGACATCCTCCGCTCGATCAGACGGATACAATCGCTGGCGGCAGCGTAACTTTGAGGACACGTGGCCTTTCCACGAACGATCCCGCCGAGATCGACGGCTATTATCCTCCCTACAAATTGAAAGCAAAGCGCAATTCTTCGGGGCGACGTGGCGTAACATGGGCCAGGCGATGCTAATCCAACGGACGACGAAACATTGAGCTGAGACGGAGACGCGGCAAAGTGACAGCCGCTAGATTGCGATCGAACGGCGAACATCATTTCCGGGCGAAGCTCAGCTGCAGCTCTTCATAGCGGGCGCGGATCCGCCAACTTTGAGGACACGTGTCGCCCCTGTATCAAATCCCGCTTGATCGGACGGCCGTGGTTTGCGCCGATCTGGATCTGCGGCTCAGATCAATTCGGGTATGATTTGGATGCGGGTTTCGACCTGCGAAGCACAGTAAACCCGCAATCTTATTATATAAGCGTATTTAGGGTTTTTGAGCGTATTCAAGCAGATTGGGGCGTATTTGGAGCGTATTGGAGGCTCTAGGAGCCGTATTTTCCCCCTGAAAAATTCTGTAAAATTCCAGAGGCTTGTTTTATTATTTCCAGAGAGTTTGAAGTCTTTTCAAGGAGAATTGGTGATATATTTCTTAACTTAAACCCCTTATTTGATGCTTTTCTATCGTATTTTGCTATAATCTTGATGTATTTGGCTATGAAACTTGTTTATTTTTGCATTATGAGTAGCTAAATCTCTGTTGTGCATGGTATGGCGTAGTTAGTGCTATGATTTGTGTTAGTTTGGTTGTATTCCATGTGCTAAATCGTTAAACGTCGCTAAAATTGTGATCTTTGTTCGTAAATCGACTTTTTCAGATTCCAAAAGAATTGATTTAGTTGATGATCGCCTCAAAAGGGTGAGTTTTGATCTCCCCAAAAGGGAGTTTCATACCATAGTTTTGATCTCTCCAAAAGAGAGTTTCATATCGTATTATAACTTTAGCGACGATCTCATTGAATTTTGTGTTTGAACCCCCAAAAGGGCATCTTCCGATGAGTTGCTCCCAAAAGGAGAATTCATTGAGTTATATTGGGTATTTTCCGGTGAATTGCTCCCAAAAGGAGAATTCATTGCGTTATACCTATCAACCAAATTAATACGAATCGTTGACCCTAACGAACCCATACAATGTGCATACTTTTTATAGATATTTGTTCTCACGTATTTCTATGTTTATATTGTTCACGTGTTCACATCACCATCACCGTCATCATTTGTGAAGTGGTTAGTCTCTTTCCGATAGATTTCTATTTGATTTGAATTGTGGTTGCAACAGATTTCTTCTCGTGGATTCGACATCTGGACTCCCAGATTTTACTACTTGTACGGACTCTTGCACTTGAGAGAGAGCACCTTTCGGAGCCCTCCAAGTTTTTGGTGCCGTTGCCGGGAGGAATGGTTTGTGACTACGGTTTATTTCATTCAGAGGACCTTCGGTGAGATCTTTCCACTTTATTGTACATAAATTTTTTTATTATTTTATTTTAATTTTTAAAAAATGGAATTTATGAACTTCTATTGCACAAACAATCCTTATGATGCACGATATGCTAATGCACACAAACATAGAAGTGAGAAGCTCAAAATTGTTAATTTTAATCAAACTGACTGTGAAACTTTCTTTCAGGCCTGGAGGAGGTTCACAGACATTATATCGAGCTATCCGCGGCATGGGTACACAAATGAAGAACTTATGGCGTTCTTCCTAGATGGACTACAACCCCAGCTGCAGGAATTCTTGGGTGTCATGACGCCGACAGAGGCGTGGGAATACATGGAGTCTCTGCAAGAAGATGAAGAAACCCTGGAAGAGACTTCAGAAAGCGATTCAACGGAGCCTTTGTGCCTTGATCAAGAAGAGCAAAGCGTAGACGTACCTTTGCAATCATTGAAAGAGGAAGCTTACCAGACTATTCAGACACAGGAGGCCACATCCCATCAATTCCAAGAAAATTTCCTTGCTCGGAGTCGGCAAATTCAGAAATCCATTGAAGATCTTAATTTGATTGCCACTTGCGTAGAAGAAGGTAATGCTTTTGAAACTCAATTTAAAGAATCTAATACGAGTTTATCTTCTATTGCAGGTAAATCGAGCAAGCCATGTCACGTTGATGACACGAAAAATAATATCTACATGGCAGAAAATGTGTGCAAAAGAGAGGACGAGCTAGCAATTTTGGAAGAACGAGAGGAGGAGACAGCTAGGGACAAGGGTTTTGAGATTATCGCCATGGAGTCAGAACCATGCCCTCCTCCAGTTTTGTCCCAAAATCATTTACCCCTCTCTCCATTGATCAAGCATCGTACAGAGAGTAGTGCAAATCTTTCAGGGAGTAGTCGTCAACTTGCTTTAATTCATTTCACTTATTTTGATGACTATGTTTGGAACATTTTCGTTGAAAGGAACTTTAAATTAATTTGGACTGATATAACTCATCTCTCGCAGGATATTGGCAAACAGCTTATAGAGATGCTTGGAGTTGTGTTGCTGGGGTCCAAGTTTTTGGAGGAAGAATAATCGCCGAGGAGCGCAAGGAGCAAATTGAACAACTTCCTCCACAATTAAAGATTCGGGATCCGCCATTTGATCACGATGTGTTCTTTCCAGTAGTGTAGTTTTTATATGCTTTCTAGGTTGCTTGCGTGAATAAACTCGTACCCCTTTCGACATTGAGGACAATGTCCATCTTTAGTTGGGGTGTGTGTATGAGACCTTAGGATTTTTTTTTGTTTGAGAAGAATAAATCACCAAATCTCATCATTTAAAACTCTTTCATATGCCTCAAATGCGGATGATTATACGTTAATTGAGTTCAAAAAAATTTTTATGGCTTGAGTTGATTATTTTTCCTTCATGGAATTACTTTTAATATATTATTCAAGAAAATTTTCAATTTCCATGATTAATATCTCGAAATAGTTTGAATTCATTTCATGCATGGTAACGTGATGCAAAAGCTTAAGTATACACGATTTATAAGAATAGTCTTCTAGTTGAAGAGGAATTTGGCCTTTGATTCTAATGTTTATATTCAAAGATGGGTTTTGAGTTGCTTACAAAGAAAAAGATGAAGAAAAGAAAGAAAGAAAAGAAAGAAAGAAATGAATGAAAAATGAATGAAGGAAAATGAACGAATATGCCACTAATAAATAACTTGGTTGGCTCGAGTAGTACAGTCAGAGGGGTCCTTTTTGGCCTAATGCCCTATTATCGTCTGATTTGGGAGCCATTGACATGAAACTCACTCATTTGATGGAGCGATCCAAGTTATACATTTTTCTGTGAATGTTGCTTGATGCGCGTTACACGGAACGAATAAAAAAAAGAAATGGTGAATATACTAAGCAACTTCAATACCCATGTCTTGAATGATTATTTTGATAGGCCAATTCCTTGGAAACAAGAAAACTAGAGAAAAAACGACGTGTTATACTTTCGCTTGCGCAAAACGATGCTTGCATGCTATTTATTCATACTAAATTAGAGAAAATATCATGTGATTGATTTTGTTCATGGATGTGTATATTGATGGTTAAGATCATGTTGGAATGCGTATTATTGAGCCATGCCATGAGCGATTTGAAAGAACTTATTGTTTATTACTCATCCGTATTTATCGCTATTTTTGCTAGAGACTAGCAAATCGCTAGTTGGGGGGTGTGATTTGGGTTCAATATTACATATTTAACCCCCCATTTAGCCCTATTTTGTGCTCATGAGATGCTACATTGTTCTCTAATTCATACGTATTTTCTACACATTTATTTATTAGAGAAAACACACTATTTGAGCACAAAACAGCATTTAACGAACTATTTCTGCACTTTTTATATTTTTCCTAGCTTGGTCTCGATCTCACGATTCCAACAACTATTTATTTGTATTTTTCTGATATCTGTGCTAATTACTATGAATTTTTGAATGCAGAATACTATTTAAAAGGAGAAATACGCACGAAAATACGGAAATACGGCGAAATACGTGACACGTGGCAGCATCCTAGCGCTCCCGCTCAATCCAACGATCGTGATCAAGGGGGCGACGCGGAAAAATCTCGACCGTCGGATGCTGATCCGACGGTCCACAACGGCAGCAAAACCTAGTGCGGAGAGAACTTCATTGGACACGTGGCACGTTCTACGTCGCTCAATCTTCATCCAACGCTGCATCAATTCGGACGACATGGCTAATTCTCATCCGCGCGATCTTGATCCAAAGGCCTGCAGACGAGCGGATCGCAGCGATGCGAGCGAATCCGTTTGCCACGTGTCGCCATCCAAGACATCCTCCGCTCGATCAGACGGATACAATCGCTGGCGGCAGCGTAACTTTGAGGACACGTGGCCTTTCCATGAACGATCCCACCGAGATCGACGGCTATTATCCTCCCTACAAATTGAAAGCAAAGCGCAATTCTTCGGGGCGACGTGGCGTAACATGGGCCAGGCGATGCTAATCCAACGGACGACGAAACATTGAGCTGAGACGGAGACGCGGCAAAGTGACAGCCGCTAGATTGCGATCGAACGACGAACATCATCTCCGGGCGAAGCTCAGATGCAGCTCTTCGAAGCTGGCGCGGATCCGCCAACTTTGAGGACACGTGTCGCCCCTGTATCAAATCCCGCTTGATCGGACGGCCGTGGTTTGCGCCGATCTGGATCTGCGGCTCAGATCAATTCGGGTATGATTTGGATGCGGGTTTCGACCCGCGAAGCACAGTAAACCCGCAATCTTATTATATAAGCGTATTTAGGGGTTTTTGAGCGTATTCAAGCAGATTGGGGCGTATTTGGAGCGTATTGGAGGCTCTAGGAGCCGTATTTTCCCCCTGAAAAATTCTGTAAAATTCCAGAGGCTTGTTTTATTATTTCCAGAGAGTTTGAAGTCTTTTCAAGGAGAATTAGTGATATATTTCTTAACTTAAATCCTTTATTTGATGCTTTTCTATCGTATTTTGCTATAATCTTGATGTATTTGGCTATGAAACTTGTTTATTTTTGCATTATGAGTAGCTAAATCTCTGTTGTGTTTGGTATGGCGTAGTTAGGGGCTATGATTTGTGTTAGTTTGGTTGTATTCCATGTGCTAAATCGTTAAACGTCGCTAAAATTGTGATCTTTGTTCGTAAATCGACTTTTTCAGATTCCAAAAGAATTGATTTAGTTGATGATCGCCCCAAAAGGGTGAGTTTCGATCTCCCCAAAAGGGAGTTTCATACCGTAGTTTTGATCTCTCCAAAAGAGAGTTTCATATCGTATTATAACTTTAGAGACGATCTCATTGAATTTTGTGTTTGAACCCCCAAAAGGGCATCTTCCGATGAGTTGCTCCCAAAAGGAGAATTCATTGAGTTATATTGGGTAATTTCCGGTGAATTGCTCCTAAAAGGAGAATTCATTGTGTTATACCTATCAACCAAATTAATACGAATCGTTGACCCTAACGAACCCATACCATGTGCATACTTTTTATATATATTTGTTCTCATGTATTTCTATGTTTATATTGTTCACGTGTTCACATCACCATCACCGTCATCATTTGTGAAGTGGTTAGTCTCTTTCCGATAGATTTCTATTTGATTTGAATTGTGGCTGCAACAGATTTCTTCCCATGGATTCGACATCTGGACTCCCAGATTTTACTACTTGTACGGACTCTTGCACTTGAGAGAGAGCACCTTTCGGAGCCCACCACTGCACACTAATTTCGTATCTGATTTTAGTCAATTTGGGTTGCATCCCGGATGAATCAGGATTTTTTTGCTTCATTGGGGGGGGGGGGGGGGAACTTAACCTATACTCACCCCCTCCCTACCATACTCTACTTTCCCACTTTACCTCTTTCCCTCATCAACTTTCCTAACCCAAAAGAACACAAGAAAGTTGGTTGGGACCCACCTTCCACTACCTTATCCACTTTCCCAACTAACTTTCCTATCAAAAGAACACAAAACCAACCTTTTCTCTCTCCTAGATTCCTCCATCCCTCAACTTTCCCAATCCCCCCTTCCACCCAAAAGAACATGCCCTCATAGACTTCGACGTCTGTCGTCGTTTGGCCATTTTACTCACCGTATAGACCTAAAGGCATTTTTGGAAATTTGGCCACGAAAGTTAGCATGCGTGATTTAAGTGACAAACTTGTAAGTAGGTGGCATGTGCATGGGAGCAATGTCAAATTTGTAAATATGTGATATGTGCGCGGAGTAAAACCGTGGGTGCGCACAGCAATTCCCTTCACAATTTCCAAATAGAGAAATTGCCGCATCATTGTCCATCACCCGGGCGACTCAAATCGGACCGGCAGCGTAAAGCCGGTCCGTGTATAAAACCAATCCCCTCAATCTCCATCCGGCCTCCGCTGAAAGTCGATCCGAACGCAGAACGGCAAAATTGTACAAAACACCCCCGGAAATCATCAATATTTCAGCGTAAGCATCTTTCCCTAAATTACAGCGTTCCCTTTTGGTACGAAATTCATTTTCGAAATCCATGCGAAGTTCTAATTGTGATTTTACTTTACAGGAAATTGATTGGTTGTGGGGTGATTTTGTTAAGAATAAAGAATCCCCCACCCCACAAAAGAAAGAAAAAATCAATTTGGGGTTTTGATCCCTGATGCCACGAACAGTGTCTAGGTCGCCTTCCTACAGGAGGCGACCGTCGCCGTCGCCCGTGAACCATAGGCACAGGAGAAGCCGACGCGATCGCAGCCGGTCACCGTATTCATATAGGTGGATCCATTACTGATCTCAAAAACCCTAATCTTATCCTCGAATTTATTGTTTTCTGATGAATTCACAGTTTAGAGATTGATACGCTATGCGGTAAGATTGGTCTACTTTATGTGAGATGAAGGAAGAATAGGGAAAGCATCGATTTTGTTGGTTTTATCTAGCTATGGCTGCTTTTCTTTCGTCGAAGGGGGGTTGCCCCTAATTTTAGATGCAGATGGTTTCTAACTGGTGTATTGTTCAATAACGTACTGATCTAGTACGTATTGTAATTGGACATTCTATTCAAAGATTGATCTTATGATATGTCAGAAAATAGTAGAAGATATTTAGATGGGAATAAATCATGGGGGAAGGCCCATTGTAGAGAATATCATGCTAATATGATTAGAAGTTACGTTCATAATGACATTGAATTCTTTCAGTTGGTATTGTAAATTTATTTCGTATCTATTATGTTTATCGGAGACATGCTTTTTACTCATAATACTTATTATACCGGTACATTCTAACAGATTAGCAACGATACACTGAATAATCAGTTCATTACTATATGCTCCATTTGTATTCATTGATGGTGTTAATTGTGGCATTTATTGTAGTCTAAAGCATTGGTCTTGGGGACTGAATGTTGATGTGATCTGTACCTCGTATGTCTCACTGGTGGTATTTTTTTGGCCCCATCAATTGGTTGGCATCGTTCCTGCAATATGAAATTGAAGAGAAAAACCAAGAATTGAAAAGAATTGGAAGGGAATTAGTGGGTTTATTGATCAATTTGATCGAAGAGGGAACACTCTAGGGATCAAATTAGGGTTCGGTTCCATAGGGGAGCTCAAAGTGCAACGAATCTAAGAAACAAGATCTGAAACACCAAGCTGAAGCACTGAGCTCCACTCAACTGATTTAATACAGCATTGGAGTTATGTGCCCTATGTAAGGACGGTCAGTAGTGAGAGCAAGCGGTCAACACCCGTCGGTCCCAGTTGATTGATGACAAGAAATGATCCAACAACTCATATTCAATATACCCAAGCAACAATCACAATATCCGACAGTCGCAATCATCAAAGATCATTCAACGGTTTGTCGATCAATGACTCTCGAGCATCGTTTTTGTTGCTTCACCACTGCTTAGCTTTCTCCATGGTGATCATCCAGTTGGAATGCATCACTGCTTCACCCATGAAATTTTGATTTGGCTCCAGGTTGAGAGCTGAAAATTTCACCACTAGCTCCAATAATCATCCCAACCTGATTCTTCACCAGGAAATTGCATTCATTTAACAAAAATTTAATGAGAAATCCAGTAATACTGCGTTGATTGTGGAAAAGGCCGATGATATAAAATCAACATTGGTTCCTTAATGATTGCAACTTCAAATGAAGAAAGAAAGGACTGCAGTGCATGTCGAGAACCTAGATGTGTTTTGAAATAGAAGATGTGAAAGACTGGGTAGCTTCAAGTTGCCGTGGGTAAAGCCGACTTGTAAGTAATTGGACATACTCTTGCTAGCACTCGATATGGCCCACAGTATAGGTGCGAGAGCTTGTTTGGTTCCCATCTACAACGACCCATTAGTAAGGTTGGAGATGCAAATAAACTCATTGGCCTATCTTAAACTCTTTCTTAGAGCGATACTTGTCTGCTAGAGTCGTCATTCTTTCCTAAGACTGCGACATGGTGTTTTTAAGAAACTACTAATCAAGGTCATGTGAGATCCATTCTCGATCCACTACAGGCAATTTAGCCAAATTAGCAGTATATGCAACATAGCTCAGTATGATAGGAGTTGACTTGCTTTAAACTAGCTGATGTAGAGTGAGTTTGGTGGCAGAATGACAATTGATGTTAAATCAAAATTCTATCCAATATAGCCTAGTCACATACTCCTCAGGCTTATGGCAACATAAGCAGCACAAGTAAGTTTTCACACAGCACAAGTAAGGGCTTAAACTATATTCTAGATAAATAACCAACAGACTTAATATAACTAGAAGACTCAATGTACCCAACCTTTATCTTAAATATAAAAACCAAAAAAACTTTTTGAATTTAAAACTGGATGAATCTTCATCAGTCATCTTGGGAGTCCCATATAACTTGTAGATGTTTTGAGTAAACACTAGAGTAACATCTTTGGCAGTCTAAGGACAAGAGAGTGTTAATAAATGGGAGTACTTACGTAATCAATCCATCACTATTAACTACTAAGTAGCAGTCTTTGATTTATTTTTGATACATTGGAAAGCAAGAATCAAACCATCGACCTCTCACATGGGAGGAAGGTGGAATACCACTAAGCCAATTGGCTTGGGTGTAGTCTTTCCTTTACCATCAGGCAAGCCATCCACAATATCCATATTGATTTCATCTTGCACTCCCTCGGGAATTTCTAATGGTTGAAGTACGCTATCAGGAGCCCGACTCAAATACTTATTCAGTTGACAAATTGGGCATTCCTAGATCTGACTTTTGTCAGACTAGTGTAGAGCTTTCTTCAACCTGAAGTACCTCTTGGTGAAGCCAGAATAGATCACTGATGGAGTAACATGATGCTCAAATAAGAAATTCTCTTTCAAGGAAGGTGGAATCGTCAAACGCCCATTATAGTACATTAATCCACCCATTACCATATAATTGGATGAAGCCAATTTGCTAGAGTCTAAAATGAGTTGTAATTGGACAAAATAACGGTTGGTTTAGACCTCACTTCTTCAACCCAAGTAGTTGATTTTTAATTGGACAAAATAACGGTTGGTTTAGACCTCACTTCTTCAACCCAAGTAGCTTGCATTGCCACCAAATGAGTGCACATTGCTCATATTGCCTTGATAGGTCATCTTTCATTATTTTCCTACCACTGCATACCCTCAACTCGGCCCCGATATTTATGTAGGTTAACGAGCCACCAATGCTGGGCATCTGTATGCACTCTTTGGTTCATTAAGTATTTGAGGGGCTTGTATGCACTCTTTGGTTCAGTAAGTATTTGAGGGGGCTATGAGCTGGTTCAATTACAAAAACTTTACCTAACAGTTACTGTTGCCAGTTATTGTTGCCAGTGATGCACTGCTTGCATGATAGCTAACATCTATAGTTCATGGATAGAGAGCTGTAGTTGCAGCCCTTTGAGTTCATAGCTATAATAAACAATGTGATGGCTAAATTGCATAAAAATGACCCAATTCATGAACTACTGGCATCACTTTCACCAACAAATTTCTAAGAGAAGTTAGGAAGTTTGAGTATGGGCAAGGCATCCGTCAACCAACCAAAGGCTTACTGACTTTCATTTCCCCATTTGAAGGTATCATTCTTGGTCAATACAGTCAGGGGGTTGCAGTATGGCCATTTCCCTTGGTAAACTTCATACAGTTACCGCATAGCCCCAAAAATCATCTCAGGGCCTTCACTGATTTCTGTGTATCACTCTTTCATTGCTTGAATTTTATTATAATCCATTGCAACTCCTCAAGCAGTCACCACATGTCCCAAATACTTAATATCTATAACCCCAAAAGAGCACTTCTTTTAGCATATAATTGATTGGCATTGAGAATCTATAAGGCTATCTTCAAATGCTGCAAATGCTCTTGCCACCCCTTGCTTCATACTAAAATGTTCATTAAAAAAAGACTATGAACTTCCTAAGGCGAGGTATGAAGATATTATTCATAGTGACTGCATTGTTACCGGATCATTAGTTAATCCAAACGGCATGGCAAGATACGTATGGCCATCATAGGTCTTAAAGGCAATCTTGCGTCTTTATCCATTCTCACTTGGTGATATCCACGGCAAAGATCAAGCTTGGAGAAGTATTATGTGTCACTTGATTCATTAAGTAAATCATTTATAAGAGGGATATGATCATATCTTCTATAGTAATCTGATACGAGCCTTGGTAATCCACACAAACATCTCCATGTTTTATTATGTTTTAAACCATAACTGTTGGTAAGGCAATGGAGCTAACACTTGGTTTAATGATTCCCACTTTTAATGTATCCATGACTGTCTTCTCTATTTTATTTAAGTGCTGGGATGTCTATATGGCATCAAATTGACTTGCTTAGATCCTGGGTCCGAAAGGAATCAGGTGGCCATAACTTTTAGGAGGTGGCACGGAAGTGGGTTCTCATAACACTTAAGCAAAACTATGTAGTAAAGCTTCTATCTACACTGGTTAGGAATCTTGTGTCTTCTTTAGGTTTATGTAAGGAGATTTGTGATAGATAACTATGTCATTTGTGAAATTACATTACCCACACTCCTGTTAAAGTGGCCATCCATTGAGCTCCGAGAACCAATTAACTTCCCTTATTGCCAGGATATAACAGTAGCCTTTGAGTATATCCCCTTGACACACTAAAGGAACCTGCACACACAAACTCTCCTTTATAACTTTTCCCCTCATGGCACCGTGACTTTAAGGTTCTTAGTGGGTTGACACAATAATCCTGTCCTTTAGACCATTTGTGGATCAGTAAAATTCTGTGACCCCTGTATCTAATAGGACAAACACTTCTCTTGCTGATAGTACCCATCAGCGTGATAGTACGAGGTGTTTGGCAACCATACATAGCATTTAGGAAGATTTCAGGCACGGATGCTAACTTAAGTAAGACACCAAAAGTAGGAGTACTGTCAGCTACTAACTCCCATTTCTCCTGCTCTTCTTCATCCTTTGACCATTCCCCATCACTCAACAAGAAGCTCTTATTATTGCATTGCTAATTGTGACATCTGACATACTTCTTAATCTAATGGAACCTAGTCCTTTCTGATGTCTTTCTTGTATCTGAGCAAGAATATATTTTTTAATTGGTGAAGTAGAGCCTAAATCTGAACTCACTGCTATTGAATTGCTTGAAGTAGGGAGCAGTTTTAAAAGAGGGGGCTTGTTAAGTATCTACTTTTTGATGTACCTGGTAGATGGCCTCTCGAGCACACACACACAAATCTATAAGCAGTAATCACATTAGTGGGCCTGGCTAGATTCACTGCTAGTCTTAGTTCAGGCTTCAACCCTGACACTTCAACCCTGACACGAAAAGGCTAACCAAATGATCATCGTCAATTCTCTTCATAAGATGTTAAATTTGGATGAATTACTGGTGGTTCTCAGAGATGCTTGCAGTTTGTTTCAAGTTAAACAATGCAGCTAAGGGATCATCTACTTCATCTGATCCATACTGAGAGGTTAGCTACTCTAGGAAGTCAACCCAAGTAACAATCCATTTCTTTGCCCTTCAAGCCATCTTCATCACAGCAAAGCAGCATCTGACAAATAAAATTTGCAGAAGAAACCTTATGCCAATCAGGAATCCTCTGGATATCATAATGGTGCTCGATTTGATGCAACCAATTAAGCACATCATCATTACCTGCAAATGAAGGGATATACACTTTAGGATTGCATGGGAAAGGGAAATGATACCCTTGACCACCATGAAGTCTTCTGCTAGGTCCATTGAATGTATGACCAATGATCTTGAGGTCCTTTAGTCATCCATTCTTCTTCATCATACTCATGGTGAAAGGATGAGTCCGATTCATGGTGTACGGAAGTCTTCTTTGGGTAAATCAAGCATATTGTGTTTTGGCAGTGGTTTTAATTTTAGTTTGAATCAAACTCATGACCTGAGCTGGAAAAACTGTGAATTGAGACGTCATTTGAGCTGCAAGGTGAGATTATTTTACCCAGAGTCTAGTTTCTTCGTAAGATCACCAACACCCTTCGTTTTCGATGGGTTGCCAGTGAAATTGAAAAGAGATTGTAACTCCAAACCGACAGCAAGGTCCTTGAAATCAAGATCTTCGTCAGATCTCTCATTACAGTCAGGTGGAGCTTTAACATTTGGCTCTGATACCATGATGGGATCCATTCCTCAGATGTCTTGCAGGTAGTAGTCTTGTCCTCGTCGATTGGTTAGCATCGCTCCTACAAGATGAAATTGAACAGAAAAACAAAGAATGGAAAAGAATTGGAACGGTATTACTGATCAATTTGATCGGAGAGGGAACAATCTAGGGATCAAATTAGTGGTTGATTTCATGTGGGAGCTCAAAGCTTAACAAATATTGGGAACAAGATCTAGAACACCAAGCTGAAGCAGTGAGCTCCACTCAACTGATTTTATACAGCCTCAAAGTTACGTGCCCCATAGGAGGACAATCAGTGGTGAGAGCGCGTGATCAACACCCATGGGTCCCTGTTGTTTAACGACAAGAAATGATCCGACGGCTTATATTCAATCTATCCAAGCAA
Source organism: Scilla litardierei (assembly GCA_030789695.1). Lineage (NCBI taxonomy): Eukaryota > Viridiplantae > Streptophyta > Magnoliopsida > Asparagales > Asparagaceae > Scilla > Scilla litardierei. Next base: position 15,713,290 of record CM061141.1, read on the forward strand.
CCGTCACAAGATCCGACAGTCGCAATCAAAGCTCATTCAATGATTTGCTGATCAACAGCCCCCGAACATCGTCTCCGTTGCTTCACCGCTACTCAGTTCCTGCTACAATGTTCCTCTGGCTAAAATACATCAGAGGTATTCGAAATAGTTTTTCATGCGTGGTCCATAATTGTACATGTAGTTTGTTGGATGGGTAGTTTCAGCTGAAGGGCAATTGATTATCTGAAACCGTCTGAAAGTTGAGAGCAGTTTTTACCATGAAGAAGTTAGATCTATTACCTTGTTTACTTCGAACCGAGATGTACCACTTGCTGGCTTCTGTACCTTGTTATGCACATTGATGTTCTTTATGTTGTAATTTAACTTGCTGCTTCCTAGGAGCTAACCTTTGTGAATTGTCTGTTCAAATACCTTATAATCTTAAAATTCAATTAAAAAGACAATTTTAGACTATAAGTTGACACTTAAGTCTTGCTTTGATCGGTGTATTCAATCTGTATGCCAACCCAACAATTCTAAACAAAATAAGAAATACCATGTTCATATCATTATTTTCTTTGCATAAGCTGTTTATTTAACCTCGTTTAGAGTTGTTGCCGGATTGATATATGTCAACGTTGTTTAGTTCCCCTGCTGCATCATCTGTTTAGGTGTATGTTTTTGTGTGTCAACCACACCAAGTTATTAAACTTTTTTGTTGTCAATTCTCTCTCTTTAGGGCACATATTTTGGGCCTACACATACTGTTGGAGAAAACATGGAGGATGAGGTTTCTTTCAGGAGTTTTTGTAGTATTTTCCTTTTGACGTGGCAAAAGGACCTTCATGTTTATATAAAAGGAGATGGCACACTTTTGTGAATGTTTTATGCTGTTAACTGAAATGACAAAAAGTGCATCTCATTGTCATTGTCTTCCTTTTGTTAGAGTAAACATGTTCATTTTTCCAAATAAGAAGCTTCCTATATCATATGTGGTTGAATTACATTTGGCTTCTTTTTGTTTTTCCGTCTGTCTTGACTACCTTTACATTCAAGAAAAAGTTGGAGTTTGCACGGATGCTTTCAGGAATATATAATATCCAATGTATGTTCAATATAATTCTTGTGCCTGAACAACAATCCAATATGGCAATATTACCCATGAGTGGTTAAACATAAAATGGCCTTTTCCAGAAATTTGGTACTAATTACACCATGATTTTCTGTCGACTACCAGGACTAATGCTAATTTTATTGTATATTTATGGGTTAATGATGTGGCCATTGGGGATTCTTGCAGACAGTGATTTTAGCATTTGAGTTCGATAGCAATCAAATTGTCCTTACACATGGTATTGATCTCCATTGCCTTAATTTTACAGTGCCAACAAATAACAATATTTGAGAACTTTTATCTTCGTGTACCTGATTTAGGTAGTTTTGATTATTTTGTTGGTCCTTGAACATGGAAGGAGAACTGAAGCTGATTATAATTTTATGAGAAGATTATTAAGCTTTAGCAAATTCTAACAAACATAGATAAAGTATACTAAAAGATATATCTTCAATAAACTTTGAAAGGCTTCTTGGGTTGCATCTCCCAAAAGAGGCTGACATAAACAGTGTCGGTTATTCATACTTTTTGTTTGGTTGACTTGGGCTTACAGTAGTTTCTTTGATAAAAGACGGAGCTTACAAAGATTACTCTATAACAATACCTGAGGTAACTTCAAGTAGTTTTGGGGATTTTTTAAATATTTATTACTTAACTGTTAAAAATTCTTTTATTAGGAGAAAAAGTCGTTCTCCTTCTCCAAAATGGCGTAAAAGCCGTTCTCCAACTCCTAGGAGGCGGAAAAGTCGATCGCCATCGCCAAGGTGGTACAAAAGACAAAGGAGTAGGAGCACATCAAATTCACCTCTACACAAGTCTCGTAGCCCTAGTCTTGGATCAATAGAACGCAAAAGTGCTGCTGAGAAACTACGGAAAGAAGAAGAAGAAAAAAGAAGGTACTCGATTTTCTTCTCATCATTTAAGCAAATTTGTTTTTACTAAAGGCTTGTGGATGCAGTATGGTTTTCACACTTGTTTTTAAATGACTATGGTATTGCCACACCACCACTCTCTAATCCATTCATGCGCACACAAAATATATACAGTATTGCTATTTGGATTCACCTATCTCTCATTTCTCTCTAATTTTGTCAACATAATTATAGTTTACCCTAGATAAAACACATACCCACTCACTATGGTAAGGATTTCTCATTTAGTGGATATCTATGATAATTACTACTTAGAGTCAATGATAAGTTCATGAATCATACTCATTTGTGCTGAAGATGATATCAGCGTTTATGGCTGTTAATGTTGTTCTACAGTTTAAATTAGGATTCTCGTTTATTTATCGCTAACCAAGTAATTTTGGTCGCACTAGCTTTCAGGTTTTTGGGCATATTATGACTTGTGAGTGTCTGGTGAATTTTGGTGGTGGATGGATTTGGGTGATGGGGAACTGTGCTAGTTACAGTAAACAGTGTGTAGTTTGGAATATTTGGATGATATGTGTGGCCTGGTCCAGTTAGTCGATTTGTCATGGTTTGGACTTAGAGTCAATGATTGATTCAATGTAACTTGTGCCTTGCAGACAATGATATATATGGTTATGTCTGTGAATGTTAATCTATGGTTGAAAGTTGGATTCTGGTTACTTTATTACTTATTTTCCCCATAACTTTGGAGGGGATTAGATTTCTCAGGGTTCTCGGTCAGAGCATAAATTTGTGCGTGAATTTTTTGGTGAACGGAATTGGTAATGGAGCAATGTTGTCGCTGTAGGCACCAGTTTTATTTTATTATTATTATTATTATTATTATTATTTTTTTTTTTGGGGGGGGGGGGGTGGATGATATGTAAATAAATCTAGCAATAATAGAGTAATCAGAAAGAGGGTATGTTATGTAGAGATTTACCAAAAGAGGAGAAACTGGCAATTAAGAGAGACGAGAAAGATAAAGTGTGATAAATAGATAAACCTTCATGGAGGTGACACATTTTTTTCAATGAGAAATCATTTTATTTTTATTTTGCCTGTATGTTGGACACTATAGAGACTAATATCAAAAATATGTTTTCTAGACGGAATCCTTTATTTTGGGGGAATCATGAGCCTGCCTTGGTAACTATTGAGGAACCCTAGCTTGATAACTGGTTGCTTGAGCTCGGTTTCAATGTTTTGAGATCTCAGCTAGATATTGGCCCCAAGTCTGAGTATAACCAATGTTTGATATTGTATTTGTTTCTTTTGTTTTTAGTCTGAGTGATTATGGAACCTTGTCCATTGTTGAAAGTGAGCTAGATATTGTCCCCAAGTCATAACCAATGTTTGATATTGTATTTGTCTCTTTGTTTTTAGTCTGATTGTTTGAGTATAAAACATTGTCCCTTATTGAAAGTGAAACTTGATTTTTAACTTTTTTTGACCGTTTCCCATGGCATGCTGTGTATAATCCATAGATTTCAGCCCCCCCCCCCCCCCCCCCCCCCCCCCCCCCCCCCACAAAAAAAAACCCAAACAAACAAAACCTCCCTGGAGCTTTCACTAATGATTTGACAGTTAAAAGAGTATGTTCTACCTGGGCTGGAAAGAATTAAACATAACTAATTTGTTATCCTCTTTTCTATGGCATCAGTTGGACTTTATGTTAACTCATTCGATGATGCAAACAAAATTGTGGTACTATTTTTAATGATGAGGACGTAACAAATTGCCTAACAATGGGCATTGACATCTGTCATTGTTTAAATCTTTGTCATGTTGAGCATGGGTGCGAACGTGCACTGAAATTTATTACGACTCTTGCAAGTATTACGTGGATACGGTTAGAGAACTCGGTTTCGGTTCCGGTTTCGAGCCTTTTGAAATTTTTTGGTTTTGGGGACTTTCGCTAATTTTGTTGTTTTAGGTTTAAGTTTCGGTCTCGGATTTATCTATATTTTTATGTATAGATTTCAGATGTATATGAATTATATGAATTTATTTCAGATGTATATGAATTATATGAATTTATTTCAGATGTATATGAATTTATTTTCTATATTTATACGATTTTTTATTTATCTAATTTATATGAATTTATTTTAGATTTATATGGATTTATATGAATTTACCTAAATCCACTACTAAATTAAGACCTAAACCCAAATTTGAAACCCAAACCATAACTATATATATATAGAATAATGGGTATCATATGGTATATGAGGCTATACCAAGACACAGAAAGGTAGGAAGTACAAGCCTCACATGTGCTTGTACTTATTGTACTTCCCATCTTTTTGTCTTGGTATATGAGGCTTAGCCTCATATGCCATATGATACACATTATTCTCATATATATATATATATATATATATTACATTTGAGGACTTTTTTAAATGGCCTTGCTGACTAGGACAAGCTGATGTTATGCTGATGTATAAAGATGATAGAAGAATGACTATGATTTAATCTTGGTAAAAAGGGTTGAGATGAGTGTTTGAAAAAACCAAAAAACCTCAGCACATAGATCGCCGACGTGGCTAGATTCAATGAGATCTGATCACATGGATTGATGACGTGACAGAAATCCCATCCATTCAATCTTACAGAAATTAACACATGAATCCTCACCTGTTCCCAAGAAAAGAAACTTTAACTATGTGGAATGAGTTAATTACATGAAATTAATTAATTATGCGGCCGCGCGCGTCGAAGGCGCCCGCAAAATTTTTGTTCTTTTAAATTATGAAGTGGAATATTATGTCCCAAAATTTTGGAGGGGAAATAATTTTTGGGGAAACAAAGATTTTAAATGAACCTTGCCCGAGGGCACGGGTTATGACTACTGTATATATATTGGGATGGTGTAGCTGTTCCATCAGGACACCTTTCGTGATGATTCATCAAGCTATAGGACCTCGTATTGGTCCATTTGTCTTCATAATTTACCTTATTTCTTGCAGCCAGTTTGCTAGGCTTATCAATTTTCTCAACCTTCAAACCTATTCTTATTAAATAATTCTGGAGCATATTAAGTTATAGATAATGTAACTAGGAAAATGAAACAAATAAAAAGGTTTTCATTCTTTTTGCAATTTCAAATGACATGAAAGCAGCAGTTTGCAGAGTGTGTATTTAAAGATGCAGCCATTCCATTGGGACAACTTAAAAGAAAATTCATCAAGCTATATGACCTCTTATCGGTTAACTGGACCTCATAGTTTTCCTTATTTCTTCATATAATAATTCAAATATGCTCTAAAATAGTATCTACATACAATATATTATGTAAGCAATGTGCCATGCCTCATTTAGTCGCATAAATTGCGGATCAAAGATCCATTTTTTCTGCTATAAATAAGATTTAGACTGAAGATGGCTTTGAATCTCCTCTCTTTTTCTTTTTTTTCTGGACATGATATTAGATCACATGGTCTTGGCATCATATCTGTCAAATTAGCCATGAATCTATGTTGGGCGGCACTTATATAGCTTGTGCTTGATGTCAGGCTAACACGGAGATGTTGCCTGCTATGGTAGTGCTATCCTTTTACATTAGCTGTTATAGTATGCCGTTATAGTACTGTTACATTGCTATAATATTACTACAGTTCCTTCTATGGTACTATTACTCTGTTACATTGGTATTGTTATTCTGCTACAACACTATTACAATATTCCCTCCTATATTGTTACGGTGATTACTTTCTAGTTATGGGCAATGACTGTTGCTGTCACGGGTTCTAATTGCTGCTGCTTACGAGGTTCCTTCTGTTGATATGGACCCCATGGTTGCTGATGCATATATGCTCGTATCCATGGGCCCCATGACTGCTGATGCCTACATGCTCTATGACTGCTGTTGCATATGATTCTTCTGTTGCTGGTGATGCTTTCTTTATTATCTGCATCACATTAAATGTTTGCTTTCTGTGTGTGATAAGTTAGGCATAATTGACATCTACGTTCTAGCTTGATGAGGAATATTAGAATTTAAACATGTGTTGCGTTTAATATAAAATGTCTAGATATAATGTATCACTAGTCATTGCCCATGCCTGGAGGGCACAGAGGCAGTCATCACCCGGAAGCAAATGCGGAAAGAAGCGGTCGCCAAAATGAAAAAATCATGGATGTGTGTGAGAGGAGGGTCGGGGGAAAAAGGAGGAAAAGTAGGGACTAAAACGCAAAAAGATCACCAAAAGCCCACCCCAAACCCAAGCCCAGAACCCCAACCAACCACCATGGAGTCCCCATCGGCGTCCCAGTCATCAACCCAAAATATGACGGGGACAAAAGTGCCACGTAGGACAAAATTCAAAAAAGGTCGTGAATTGTATAATAGATTTTTGCTCAGTGTACTAAAGTAACACTCACATTTGGCAGGATTTTGATTTTTACACGATAATCTTTGGAGGAAAGATAGATCTTAGATATAAATATCTTAAATAACATGTATAGTGTAGTAGACCGCATGATCTATTGTTAGACTAGTCATAACCCGTGCCCTAGGGCACGGCGAAGGCCAACTCTCGGGTGCAAAACCGAGGAGGACAGTCAGTTAGTAGTCGTCTCCCGGGCGATAGAATGACGTGGAAGTCATTTTCCGGGGGACAATATTGATGTGCGAAAAGAAAACAACAATAAAATGCATGAGCTTTCCCCATAAAAGAATCCAAGCATATTACTTCTTGATATTCCCCAGGTCAAAATCCTTCGTTTAATCCATCAGAAGTGGGAGATTCTTAAATAGATTATACCAACAGCAGGAACCGATTCATCCCAAAATGCACCAGAATCGAAATGCCTACATTGTAGCACCAATATGCTGCGAAAGAATGCTGATATGGATCCCAAATCACATCATTCAGCGGCAATGATGTGATGCAGCGGCAATGATATAATCCAAGCAGCGAGAAACCATGGGATCTCTCAACAAACACTCAAATCCCACAATATTCGCAAAATAAAACACCTCCAAATAATTGAATCCAAAACAACTCCGAAATTAGAGAAATGCAGTAGAAAAACTGTCTCGCTCACGAAAATCAACGATTGAAACCCTAATTCACGGCCGTTCTGCTCAAATCCGATGTCGTTTCAGTCAGAATGACGAAGATAGTCTATTTATATGGCCCCTCTGAGAGGACGAAGATAATTTTGCTCCGATTTCGCCCAGAAAGCCTAGAAATTTAATGGTGGGTTCTGGATAATTTTGCTGCGATTTCTCGTTCTCTCCCTCGCGTCTCTCTTCCCCCTTCTCTTTTTCGTTTCGTGCCATGTCAGAAACGTCCGTTAGTTTGGCGTATGTAATTTGGAGATTGTCATAGTCATATTTTTTGGAGACATGTAGGACAAACTGGGATACGTAGGACATAATTGCCACGTAGGACAAAATTCAAAATAAGTCCTGAATTGTCCTAGTCATTGCCCGTGCCCATAGGGCACGGTTTATTTAATGGCTGAGTTCCCATCCCCCTACCCGCCACCCCCCAAATTTCAAGTTTTCCCCCAAAAATTTCAAGTATCCCCCCAAAAATTTCAAGTTTCCCCCAAATTTAAGTTTTTCCCCAAAATTTAAGCCCCCCAAAATTGTCATTGCCACCTAGGACAAACTTACCACGTAGGACAAAGTTTTGTCCTAGTAGGATAAGATTCAAAATCTTCGTGTTTTAACTCGTGCCCGTGCCCGTAATTTTAGTTACTAACCCAAAAAAGTCACGACCTTTGCCCCTAGGGCACGGTTCAGTTAAGATATTCCCCTGTCAACAATGTACTTCCTCGAAAATTTAGCTCATCCTAAGGAATTTAAGTTCATCACAAAAATCTTAGTTCCTCAACAAAATTAGTACCATCAAAATTTAGTTCATCTCCAAAATTTTAGAGTTTCCCCGATAAATTTTCAAGTTTAAAAAATTAGTACCATCAAAATTTTAGTTTATCCCAAAATTTAGTTTTGCCAGAGAATCTATTAGGTGCATCAGTTGAGTCAATTTGCATGTTGATTAATTCAGAGAAGCAAGTAGACTCATTTTACATGTTGACACTTGCAGTAATTGAGTTAGGTTGAGTTAGATTTAGACAAAACTGCAACGTAGGGCACGTGTCTATTATTGGTTCTTTACAACAATTTGATGTTCGAGACCTTTAGCTTGAGTTTGGAACTTCAAGATTCGATGTTTGTCGTTCGAGAACTTCGATGTTCTGGAAATTATACTCACAGCACATCATATAATTCTCACAACTCATCGTACACAGCATTTCGATAATTAAACAGTATTCATACAGAGAATGGAACTTCAAGTTTTCGAATAGTAATTCGACAGACCCTTTGTTTACAAATAACATAATAACAACTAACCAAATTAAAGGAGAAAACAAAAAAAGTACACACGTTCTTAGATAAAGTGAATTTGAAAGTGGAATGAACTGATGTTAAATTAAAGTGGAATGCAAACAAATGAACTTCAAACTACAAATGAAACAAATTACATAACATGGAATGCAAACAAATGAATCGCAAACAAATTACATAATGTAAACTGGTCAATAACATATGAAACAAATTACCTCGGCTTCTTCGCAAAGCTAAACTGTGCACATTCGAAACCCTCCTCCTTTGCAAACCTAATATCAAACAAATAGAAATCAACAGAGAATGAGAAATCAACAGACGCAATACAATGAAAGCGAGAGGAGTTGAGATTGGATGAATACTCGAGTGATCTGAGCGAGATATGAGGAGTTGAGAGATCGGTTGCGTGAAGCGTGCTTCGTGATATGGCGGTTGATGAAATAGCGAGAGGTGGGTTCGTGCGCCGGTTCGTCAGGAGTTGAGAGGTGCCAATTTAATGTTTGTTTTGGGATTTTTTTCATTTTGAGCTTTACCCAATGGAATGCTGGGATAAATGAAGAACAAAAATAAATGAGACCCAAAACATGGCACCCAAAACTTGTGTGTGCGGTTACTGGGGATAAGGAAAAATGAGAAAATACAAAAAATGATTAAAAAAACGTGTGTGCAGAAAAGGATATGGCAAAAAATGGGAAGTGAAAAAAATCGGTTACACCAAGGAAATTGAGGCGAAAAAAAATCAAAATTGGTGAACTTTTGTGTTTTTTGGTCTTATTCACGTGGAAAAGCACAGTCAGCAAATTTTTTGACCTAGTATAATAGATGGTAAACAATATATCCATTCCACCAAGGAATAACGGTAAACAATACATTCGTTTTAGCAAGGAATAATGTAAATAGTACATTCATCGTTCCTTGTGTATCCCTTCAAGATTCAAACAGCCCTTAACTTGACGGTGTCATGTTATAAAATTATATTGTCAAAACTCATAACGGTCTTATATCAGTAATAAATGCTCGAAACGAACTATAAACAACGTCAAACACTTGGGGAAATGTCATTTAGCAAGAACCATTAACATACCATCAAGGACCATTTCAGAACATTTTCTATAAAGAAACATTTCTAGAATGCATCAAGCGATCAGTAACTTACGAATCATCAGATATTATGGTGCAACATCAGTAAATCCATGCCAAATTTGAGATATGAAATGCTTGAGCCAAATTTGAGATATGAAATGCTTGAGCATAAGGCCTAGTTCTAAACATGTCAAGAGCAAAATAACTCTAATAAAGTTTCACAAACATATCAAGAGTCAAACCATTTCCAGTTAGAAACATTAAGCAACCAGTGCATCATTAATCATTTGTTAATTATATAAGATCCAAGCTAGATTTCAAGAATGACGATCCTAAATTCATAACCTAAACCGTAGAACTACACTCATCAAGCACTGTAAATTGGCTATCCTAATCAAGAGACCGAAAAGAGTTGTAAACACCGTCACAAACCAAAATTGACATTAAGTAGCATCAAAAACCATAAAATGATTTCATATACCAAATGAAACAATCATCAACCCCTTAATCATTAGGTAATGAAAGACCTAAATTAGCACAACATTTGAGCAAACTTACAGAAAGTGAGATGCATGATCCTATCCTTTCAATTACCTCAAGAACTGAAAATTGACCCTCCTGAATTATATAAGAACTTGAAAATAACTGTGAACACAACCAGTAATTAAAATTGATAAGAAGTAGCATCAAGCAGTACAAAACGACTTCAGAAACAAAATGATAACCATCTAGTGATCATCAATTCACTGATCTTTATGTAAGCATAGTGCAGGAACCATCTAAAACTTTACCTATAATGAGACGTTATATGGCAATGTTAATATGACCTGGAGATTGGTAAATGCGTTAGTTACTTTAAGAATCTAGTAATTTAAGAAATGATTCGTGATATGGCGGTTAATTTAAGAATGAAATTACTATATCTTAGAAAAATGAAACACAAACACTCAAAAGGTCAGTTACTTTAAGAATGAAATTAACCGGGGAACTACTGGGGAACTACTCAACGGTCAGTTCCTTTAAGAATCCAGATATGTGCGTAATGACATATAATCGAAAACTGTAAGAGAAAATAATCAATTTTTTATGCCTCTTGTTCCTTACGCTATAAACAGACCTTATACTGTAAATACAAAATGTTATTAGCAAAGCACAAAGATTGTTTTTGATATGCCGAGCGTAAATACAAAAAAAATTCTAATATGACAAACGAAATGGCGAATCCACTGTATATCTATCCCCACCAATTTAAACCCAGTTTTGAAAAAATATAATCAAAAGAACATGAAAGAATCCACGTTGAGTTTAACACCCATGAAGGAATCTTTTACCTTATTACCAGTGATTGACACTTATTTGGGGTTTACTCATTCTAATCAAGAATCCACGTTGAGAAACTGCTACTGCGCCTTCACATTTCTTTTCAAATGCGATTCAATGTTGACGAATTGCAGCTTTGGCGTCGATTGGCCTCGATTTCAAACATGAAACACAAATGCCAAACATTGATTTCAACTAAACCGTAGGGGTCAGAGATTAACGAATGAAATTGAGAGAGAGAGAGAGAGAGAGAGAGAGAGAGAGAGAGAGAGAGAGAGAGAGAGAGAGGATGTCGTGAATTGAGACACGTCTCAGATGAGTTTAGGGAATGAAGAATAGAACAGTTTGTAAGTGGGAATTTGAGGGATTGATGAAGACAACAGGTTTTTTTTGAGGCCACGGGAATGTTGAAGCAGGTTTTAGAACCGCCCTTTTTCAACACTGTTGTATAAGAACTGTTTAGAACCGTTTTTAGGTACGCAGTTTATAAGAACTGTGTATAAGTAGATTGTCCTAGTCATAATTTTGAGGGACACGTAGGACAAACCGTGACACGTAGGACAAAAGCTGCCACGTAGGACAAAGGTCCTGAATTGTATAATAGATGTGCCAAATATAGAGAGTGGTTTATTTGCATCCTTTTGGTTTATTTCACAAAATGGGCTCACATAGATTTCTATGGTCTCATTTTTTCTTTTCTGCCATTTTTTTCCCTCCCGAAAGGTACTATAATAATATAATTTGCTTCTCACAGAACACATGCTACATGGGATTTCCATTTAATATACCTAGATTTTTGGTTGTGCCTCAAAATTCAGTTGCTTGTGATCTCACCGTACACATTTAAATTTTCATGTCGTATTTGAAGCAATGACTGGTGCACGTCCCATGATGACAGCATGAGTCCAACTTTGTTGGCTTCAACTCAAAATTCATTTACACTTTCTAGAGTAAGGTATAAGAAAGCATGCATGCACATCCCCGGATGACAGCCTGAGCCCTTCAAATTTTTTTGGCTTCAACTCAGAGTTCCTTTACACTGTTTGGAGCAAGATATGATAAAGCATGCAGCAAACTGCAGAAATCAGTGTATAGTGGTAGTGGAGAGCGACTACTGAAAAACGTGAAAGCAATAAAAAAAGTCAGAAGGGTATGTTTGTGTTAGACTCGGCGGCCCCCTCCCGCAAATACAAGCCGCGCGCAAGTCCAGCCGCACCCTAGGGGTGTTTTCGACCGCTTTTTCCTTTATTAATATTTTAATGGCAAACTTGTAATTGTGGGAGGTGGGTTATTCTTAAACTAGGGCTAGCCGTTATTTTAGTTTTTACGCTTGATTATTGATAATTGAATTGTTCTTGAGAATTCTTAGGTAATTCTTAGTTAGATATTAGGAGAGTTCGGACGTCCTCGTTTATTGGCGTCTTGAGAGTGTGGTTACCCCTTCAATTGTAACCAAAGTTATCTTTTATCGGTATTTTCTTCTATAAAAGTTCAGATCTACTTAATTTCTATCAATTTGGTATCAGAGCATGTGACGATCCATGGCGGCTTCGAAAAGATCACAAGACAAAATTAAGGCTTTGGAGGTGAAATTTACGAGCGAGATCGACGTGATTAAGAAATCGTTGGCGGAAAACGATGAATCCATGGCAAATTTGACGGCTTCCATCGAAAAATTGACGTCAAGGCAAGAGAAATACGACGAACAATTCGCGCAATTAATTTTTTAATTGACGGCAAACGTGGGAAAGGATGGAAATCCTAAATCAGCGGGAAAGACGCCACCTTTGGTCAAGGGAAGGAAAAAGAGGAGCATTTTGATGCGGATCTCGCCCACGAAGAGGAGGAAATTAACGAGTAGGAAGATGGAGTGCCGTGGATGGTGGATTATCGCGAGGCGATACGACGAAAGGTGGAGGAAGCGAGGAGAGGGGACGGCGAACATTGCCGCCATCCCCAAGATTGGCGGCTGACAAAAGGGGGTCCTGCGGGACCCCCAGGACATCACACGGGGGGCGGCGCACCCCCCAGCACCACTAGGGGCCGGCGAAGCCACCCCGGCCCTTCTACAGGGCCGCGGTGGCCCTGGCATCTAGCGACAGGGCCCTGCGGCCCCTGTACAGGGCCGCTGGGGCCCCGATCATCATCGGCTAGGGCCGTGCCCTTAGCAGGGCCGCGGGCCCCCCGCCGAGCCCCGACGGCCCTCCTAGGGGGCGTGAGTTCTCGCAGCAGTAACAACATCCTTGAGGGGGGTTTCCGCCCTATTCGGAGGGCCCGGCTCGTGGTTTTGAGGGCAGATTTGATCCCGGGGAAGGGCATGAGCGTTATGATGACGAAGGGGGTTTTCGGGACCCTCCCGACCCTCGGTACAACGACGATAGAGGGCGTCCATCACCCCACACCTATGGGGGTGGACCCAGGGACTACGGAGGATGATACGGGGGCTATGAGGAGTATGGAGGTCAGACTGGAGGCTACTGTGTGTGGGGAGATGGTTCCCGAGCGGGGCATGGTGACCAGTGGAGGGGACCGCGAGGAGGATATGAGACGCACCAGGAAAGGTGGCAGCACTATCACCAGCCTAGATATGCCCGGGGACGAGGGGATCATGGATTCAATATGGATAGACTGAGGAAGCTGAATATGCCTATATTTGATGGGGTGGACCCGGTCTCGTAGGTCTACAGAGCCGTGAGATTTTTTAGAGTCTCCTGCATGACTGATGAGCAGAAGCTGGAGGCAGCGGGCATCTTCCTGGATGGAAAGGCCCTCGCGTGGTTTCAGTGGAAGGATGCGAGTCGCCCTTTTCGCTCGTGGGAGGAGATCAGGGATCGGATGTTAGAAAGGTTCAAAGACCCCCACTTGGGGAACGTGCGGGAGCAGCTTCTATCACTCAGACATGAGGGAACGGTGAGAGACTATCTAGAGAGGTTTGAGACCCTATCAGGACAGGTGCACGGGGTGACCGATGAGACGACGGAGAGCACATTCAAGAAGGGGTTGAAGGCCACTATACGAGCAGCAGTGCGCATGCAGAAGCCACAGAGTCTGATGGAGGCCATGAAGTACGCTCAGATGGCTGAGGACTATTAGATGGAGGAGAGGAAGGCTAGAGGTGGTTGGAGTGGACCAGCCTCTCGCAGTGTCCCAATCGCGATGGGAGAAAAGAAGGCAACTACATGGACGGATTAGGCGAGTCGGAGAAGACGGTGGAGCAGAGCAGCGCACCACCAGCTGGGGGCCAATTTCGGAGGATGACTGGCACATAGATGAGAAGAGGCAAAAGGGGCTCTGTTTCAGATGTGACGAGCGTTTTCCCCCGGACACCACTGTGGGGGTCGCAAGCTGTAAGTGTTGATAGCGGAGGCAGAAGAGGATGATGACGTGGAGGATGAAGGGGTCGGAGTGGAAGACGACTCTCACTCGGAGTAGCACCATCGGTAACTTCATGCACCACATTGAGTACAAGGTGGATTTTCAGGGGCGGAGTAGTGTTTGACTCGGCGTCCCCCCTCCTGCAAATACAAGCTGCACACAAGTCCAGCCGCACCCTAGGGGTGTTTTCGACCCCTTTTCCCTTTATTAATATTTTAATGACAAACTTGTAATTGTGGGAGGAGGGGGTTTATTCTTAAACTAGGGCTAGCCGTCATTTTAGTTTATACGCTTGATTATTGATAATTGAATTGTTCTTGGGAATTTTTAGGTAGATCTTAGGAGAGTGCGGATGTCCTCGCTTATTGGCGTCTTGGGAGGGTGGTTGCCCCTTCAATTGTAACCGAAGTTATCTTTTTATCGGTATTTTCTTCTATAAAAGTTGAGATCTACTTAATTCCTATCAGTTTGGTGTTGCATCTGGTTTTAAATTAGTAGCAATAAAGAAAGCCCAAAGGGTATGTTTGGTGTTGCATCTACTTTTAAATTAGTCCTTTTAAAGAAAGCTTATCCAAAAGTACTTTTTAAAAATAACTTTTATACTAGGTAAAATGTTTGGTAAATTTAAAAATTAAGTGATCATAAAAATGTTAAAATTTGAAACTTACTAACTGGGAGAAGTTTGGATGACAATATTTATGTTGGACAAAAACTTTAGATAAAGTTGACAACAAAAAATAAAGAGAATAATTCAGGTTAAATTGCGTTGGAAATCATGAAAGAGAAAAAAGAGGAGAAAAAGAGGAGAAAAAGAGGAGAGATATGAGCAAGTTTTTGCCTTTTGCGGTTGAGAAGCTAAAAAAGCTGGCTTCTCCGAACCATAGTTTTTTAGCTTGTATCTTTCAAAAAAGTGCTATTTAAAAGTAATCACCAATATTCAAATTTTATGGGAAAAAACATTTTTTTTTGCTTTAAAAGCAGTGAAAGCATAAAGGCAACATCAAACATAACCAGAGAGTAAAATGGGGAAAAAGTATTGAAATATAAGAACCAATTTACTAAAACAATGAAAGCATTAAACAAGCTGAAATGAACAGGAAAAAAGCGGAGAATAATGAGGAAACGGGTAAAAAGTGTTTTTGTCGGGGGAGGAGGAAGAAATAAAGTAGCAACATGAAAGATGAAGAAAATAATGAAAGGTAAATAAGGGAGAAGAAAAAGTCAAAGGCTCATCGGCATAAATAAAGAAGAGGCCGAAGGGAAAACATATAAGAAGGATGCAAGGAAGATGGAACAGGAAAGAGAAGAAACTAAGAGAAAAATAATAAAATGAAAATACGAGAGGAGAAACAGCCAACGAACTCATTGGCATAAATAAGAGGCAGACCAAAGAAAAGATGGGGGAAGAATAAGTGGCAAAGATGCAAGAAGAACAGAACAGAAAATAAAAGAAACTAAGAGATGGAGGGAGGTGTCACTCATCGGCATAAATAAAGAAGAAGGCCGAACAAAGAAAAGAAAGGGAAAACATATTAGAAGGATGCAAGAAGATGGAACAGGAAAGAGAAGAAACCAAGAGAGAAAAATAATAAAAGGAAAATACGAGAGGAGAAACAGCCTAGAGGAGAAAGAGGAGAAACAGCCAACTAACTCATTGGCATAAATAAGAGGCAGACCAAAGAAAAGATGGGGGAAGAATAAGAGGCAAAGATGCAAGAAGAACGGAACAGAAAATAGAAGAAACTAAGAGATGGATGGAAGTGTCAAGAAGTCTTATGTAAATTCTTTTTGTTTTAACTCTTTTTTTGTTTTTGTTTCCCCCATTCTTTTCCTGCTTCTTAAAGTCAAAACCCAGATTAGATCCAAGTAGAGCTTCAAAGCATCAATACTTCAGCTATTCTGGTCTTATTTTGATACATAACTGTCCCTATTAGGACAACATCAGTATTTGTTTGAAGTGGGCTGGCCAAGCTATCATCAGCCTGGCATTTGATTGGGACCCATGCCCCTACTTGGACATGTGGGCTATGATGCTGGCTGGACCGGGCACAGAAATTGCACCAAGAGAGGTAGGGATAATGAGAGTGATTGGATATAATGAGCCAATTTAAAGAAAAGCTAATGATGATACCTTAAGGACTTTCAACTCAAGTAGCAGCTAAACTAATAAATAGCTAAATGATCGTCAGTGCCCACCTCCTCTCAGTTTCAATATAAAAGTTCAATTATCATTGTATGGTGTTGGGCTCGAGTATAAAACAGGCTCTAATTTGTAAAGAATACCTGATTACGAAATCCTATGATTTAGACTTTAATAAGTTCTGCATTTTAGAGTTTAACACAAAAATCTTGTTAGGTCCTATTCCAATATCACCACTTACAAACTGAAAACCTTATAACTAATCATTAATAAATTTATGTCCATAGCAATATATATTGATGGTTTAAAGTTTTGCATTATCAAGTATTGTATATTGGATAATGCTTCCCCCACTATGATATTTATTGATTATTAACTTGAAAGCAGAAATCAGGAATACGATGCAAAGCAATATGATATGCATATGAACATAAAAGTAGTTCTTTTGACGATTTTCATATAGTGAAATTGAACTATCCCATGGATGATAATGTCCATTAAGACCTTTCCGTATTAATCTACTTGAGATCTGAACTTGATTACAAGGAGGAGGTTTTGACATGATCCGTAGTTCAAATTGATTTCTTTATTGGTTTTGACTTGGGTGGTACATGGATTTCACCTAAACTCAAACCAATTTATTCTATTACTGGCCCACAGGTCTGCATGGACTCAGGGCAGTCAGGTGTATCTTGGGCCTCATGCTAGAATTCCCCCCCCCCACTGTAAGTGGGGTGGGTGTTTGATTGATGTTTTTTTTTGTTTTTTTGTTTTTTTTGTTTTTGTTTTTGTTTTTTGTTTTTGTTTTTTGTTTTTTGTTTTTTGTTTTTTGGAGGGGGGTGTTTGCAGAATGGGTATCTTTGGGCATATCCTGCTTGGTAAATGGTATGCTTTGAAGCGGGGTATATCTCGGCACTTATTTCCCTAACCTAATTGTGACAGATGATTCAAAGTGCGCAATCACATGCGTTTTAAACCACCAGACCCAAGAAGATGTCTGTGTAACAATCAAGTTATTTCCAACTTTTTTGAGGCTGACTTTATCAGTGTTTTAAACATCGGTCCGATATTCGATATATCGGCCGCAATATCGAAATTATCACTGAGCCGATACGATGTAGAATGTTTTATTGCGGTTTCCGATATTTGGGAAAATATCGCTGATATATCGGCTTTTGACCGATATTGCGGCCGATATTTCCTTTTGAAATATCGGCCGCTATTCATTGTTTTTTAAAGTTCGGTTAGCGGGTTGGTCCAGTCAAAAGTGTTTCCGACCCGACCCAAATCCATCAGTTAAAACATGAGGCCAGTATGTTTTTTGGGAGAAAAACGCGAGTTTGCCCTAATCAGTGCTCAGCTCCTCACGTCGCTCTGCTCCTCACGCCGCTTCGTTCAGACCCGTCAGACGAAATTTTTCGGCGAAAGTTGATCGCGGTTCGCCGTCCGGTGTTCAATCATTGCAATGGACGGTTTTCCGATCATGGTAAGTATTCGTTCCTTTTTTTCATTTTTGAGTTCTTTTCAAATTTTTTCCTTTCATTTTTGTGGTTTTTAGTTGATTGAGTTTTTCGATATTTAGTTAATATCTCTGATATTCATGTTTAACGAGAGAAGTATAACCAAAACATACTTTTATTTGAGTTAGTATAGTTTATATCTTCTTAGATACATTTATGCTTGCATGTCATTGCTTGCATGTCATCATTTTAAGCATCTGATATGACACTCCGATATTTAGTCAATATCCCCAATACATCTCCGATATCCACAATCCAATATCAAATTTCTTAGGCCGATACGTGACCGATATCCGATATTTAGAACACGGAACTTTATTTATCCTTTACTGTTCTGCTTAAAACCGTCAACTTTTCTCTTTTTCTATTATCAGAAGATAAAACCTACCACATTTTTCTGTGATGGCCTCTATGTCATGCATGCCCACATAATTTTGGCCTGTCAGTCATTTGCTAATGGTGAAATTTATACCATTCTGACTTGTTTTTGTTAATGATTTTTTTGATCTAGCCAAAATGTTGACCAGTTTAGCTACCGTGTGCAGGTTTTGTACACATTCTATATTGGAAAATTTTATATATTTCGTGTGTGTAGAATAATGGGTGTCATATGAGATATGAGGTTAAGCCTCATGCGACCTCCAAAACTCCAACCTATGCTATTTCTTTTGGGATCAGAATTGTTTATTTTGATGTTCATATTCTAAAACCCCAAAAAATTGAATATCGGGTGAACTTAAGGTGGGTTTCATGTTCATCCATCAATCACAAAATTTATATTCATGTAAAATCATTAAATTTACGACGAATGGATAAACGGACAAAGCCCATTGGGTTCACCCAATGTTCAATATTTTGGGGTTTTAGAATATGTAGATTAAAATAAACGGTTCCGATCATTTGAAAAAATAAAGAAGGGTGGAGTTTGGAGATGTATATGAGGCTTAGCCTCATATGTCGTATGATACCCATCATTTTTTCATATACATATACATACATATATACATATAATAGTTTTCTGGTGCGAAAAACGTTTTAACTTTTTAAGAACTTTTTTGCAACAATTTTTTAATGTTTAATCTATACAATTATATATCTCATGGAAAATAATGGGTGAACCTTGGGGGGATTTGAGCACCGATTCACCAGTTACAAAATTTAACGGTTTCAGAACAATAGAACGTTTTGTAATGCCTTGATCGAAGGCCAAATCACATTATTTTTCAACCATTATTTTTTAGGGATGTTTTACTACATGAAGTGAAAGATGAAAAAAATTCAAAAAAATTAAAAACATTTTCGCACGGAATTTTCCGTAGGAAATGTTTGCATTTAAATATTTTCATATATATATATATGAGTTTAATTGGAATTAGGTGGCCAAGGAGGATTTTCCTCTTTAGTCCACCCACAGCCAAGCCCCTCCATATTTTTTTTGAAATTTTTTTGAAATTTTTTTCCAATACGCTCTACACCTCATGGATGATCATCACACAAAATCAAATGATTCCAACAATTTTTGTCCATCGATCCACCCGTTGCAAAAAGTTCTATGTTATGGTATGCGACAGTTGATTTTGCAATGGGTGGATCGATGTGCAAAAAGTGTTGGAATCACTGGGTTTTAGGTGTGATCATCCATGAGGTGTAGAGCATATTGGAAAAAATTTCCAAAAAAAATATGGAGATGGGCTTGGCCGGTGGTGGGCCAAGGAGGAAAATCCTCATTGATCACCTGATTCCCATTAAACTATACATGTGTATGTATATACATGTATATGTAGATGTGTGTGTGGTTATATAAAATTTGGTCAGGTGCGCTCTAGTATGATAGCTTTTCATTGGTTATCGTAAAAAACAAATAGGGGGGTTGCTTTTTGACGACAAATGGGAGGCTATCACGTTAGTGCATCTCATCAAAGTTGCTCAGGCATCATCTTTTCTTCTTCTTTTCTCATATATATGTATGTGAGAAAATTCGGTATCACGAAATATGAGAAATCCATGTCCTATAAGCTTATGTGGTACATTCTCTTCTACATAATACATGAGAGACAATCTTGTGTTAAAGAGAATATCACACGTGCTGTATAAGAGAGATATCTCATATGTCATATAATACCCATTATTTTCATATGAGAATGTGGGTGATTAATGTGTCTCATATAACATATGAGAGATCTCTTTTATATGCAATGACGTGAGTCATTCTCCTTCACTTAGTGTAAGGGGTCACGTAGGTTGTATTTTTTGTTTCCTATGCTCATTGGGAAGAGAATGCGTCATCGTATATGAAAACTCTATTATGTCATATGATACGTGTGCACGTGTACACATGCTTGCGTTGCATGCTAGCATGGTTTCATGCATGGGGGTTGACTGGCGACCCTGCAAATTGATTAAACATGAATTGCAAGTAGATTGTTTTCTTGAGTTGATTATGATTTATAAAAATCTTCTAAATCCTTTATTGAAATTCAAATTACATCTCTTGAAGTGGTGTGGCTGACAAAGTCCTGTTGCAGAGTGCATATCATTAAGGTTTTGACCTTTTTTACGAATGACGTTTATGGTAAACTCGAGATCAATCAACTAGGGTTGGATGCCACACCCGGCTTTACTAGTGAGAAAAAAAGAATTTTTAGTGAAGAAAAGTTCTAAGCTTTCTTACACATACAAGTCTGTTATCCTGGAATTTCACTTATTATCAGCCTTTTAACATTATGAAAGGAAAACTGTCCATAAAAAATGACCTTTTAAGCTACATGTGTAAATATTTCTGAGCACTTTTACTAGAAGATTGCGTATCTATGCTACTATTTTACTTGTAACAATAAAAGTATGTGAAAATCTATATAAATTTGGAAAGCCAATGATTGTAATGATTGTAATGACCATTGTTCAGGAGCCAGCGTAGTTATTAACAGGAGTATTATTATGGCCATTTACCATGCAGCAGCAGTCATGAATAGTATAATGAAAAAGGATTAACTTTAAAAGTTGAGAGAGAGAGAGAGAGAGAGATTCTAGTAGCAGTATAAAAGTTTTGCCAGTGATAGTTCAGTTATTAACCCTCCTGGCTCCTTCTATGAAATTAAATGACCTCATCAATGTAGTTGAAATGACCGGTGTTGGGTCATAATTTCTGCAAAGATGTCAAAGAGAAGTTGTGGATATTGAAGGGAAAATTTTATGAAGGATATAAAGAATCTATTGATGGCGAGGTTCACAAACTGGAGAGCTTAACAAACTTCATGAAGTTGAGTTGGCTATGGTTTAACAAAGTAATGGCTATGGTTTACCTGCTTATTTTTTATGCAAATCACCGTGCTCAGCTACAATTCTGTATTTGTACTAGGATCATAGGAATGTAATATGCAAGAGGCCTAATTTTAGGTCTCAGTATGCATCATACATTTCCTAATACATGGGCTATGGAGATTGTTCAAAGTGAGGAACATCCGCATACAGATGAAACCCTATGAAAATGCAATTGACATTTAATTGTCCTTTTATCTTTCCTGATTTTGGAGGCAAAGATGGATACGGTGTTTATTCCTTTTAGTTTGATTTTACTTTTTAAAAACACATGAAAAAGAAGAAAAATCATGTAACATGATATCTGTAGAATTTAAACAAGAGTTGCTTGTGAATGCTACTGCTGAAGTTCTTTGATCTGACATCGAGGTGCCTATTTTTTATAACTACTAATTATTTTAAGAGAATAATGGGAATGAGATGACACCTAAGGAGTGTACTCAGGTGTAGTTGACATGTCGTCCTCTTATTGAGCAGAGTAAAAAAATGCAACCTATGTGCTTCCTTTTACTCCGCCCATTGGGAGGATGCCACATCAATTGCACCTGTGGTAACTCCTTAGGTGCCACCTGATACCCATTAATATCTTAGTTTAATACTTTATTATTTTATGTTTGTTACTGCGTATTGTGGATGTGGTTCTTCATGCACGTCAAATGTGCTAATCAGTTCGGTTTCCAGATTGGCAGCTTGCAAACAGAATCATGGTCTGCTGTTTTGCACTTTGCATTAAATTAGACTTAGATTTGATAGTGCCAAAACTGTGCATTAATGTGAGAATTAAAGTGTTTACGTGATTAGTTTAAAGCTGCTACGGGTAATTACTTGACATTCTTCTTCACAGGATTTTTGAAGGAAGATACTGCTATAATACCACTTTGTTATATTTGATGATCTCATTGGCTGACTCGTTTATCTACTGTTCACCAGTTTGAAAACTCATTTGTTTGGATCTGGAATCTTTTAGAGGTATGCCTTGAAAGCATAAGCTTGTTTTTAATATTATGATGGATGAGAAAGGGAGGGTTAGCTGGTCATGATATAATGAAGATTGCCATGCTGCTTGCTACATGCTGCTTGCTAATTCAGTTGTAGCTGTTTGTCAGCCTCGAAAGGCATGTACTTATGTTAATTACTTTACTAACTTGATTGGATCCCATTTCTCTTTCTAACATCATAGATTTATGGTTCTATAGGCGTCAAAAGGAAGCGGAATTGAAACTGCTGGAAGAGGAAACTGCTAGAAGAGTTGAAGAAGCAATTAGAAAAAGGGTGGAGGAGAGATTAAACTCTGAGGAGGTAAAGCTAGAAATACAGCAGCGGATAGAACAGGGTCGGAAGAAGTTATTTGATGAAGTTGCAATTCAACTTGAGAAGGAAAAAGAGGCAGCTCTTGCTGAAGCAAGGAAGAAAGCGGTAGGTTTCCCTATATGATTATATATATACTCCCTAGATGAACATTTACCTTCTATATGATGGTTCTAAATGCATTTTATAATGTTAATTTACATTTTCTTTATATGTGCTTTAGAAGTAATGGCCAGCTTGCAAAATGCGACTGTCCAGTTTCAGTTGCCATCAGATGGAGGATTTTGATATTGTAAATAAAACTATTTTAACCTGCCCTTTATTTAAATTGATTCGAGGAAAAAGCACCTCTAGATCATCAGCGCTGTAACCATTGATGGTTATAACCATCAATCTTCTTCGAATTGTATTGAAGCTTGGCCTTGTGAGTCTTTTCCGGGAAGCCTTTGTACTAGGGCACATCGCGCGACACAGCAAGCGGCCTTAAAAAATTTTGTAGCTTCTATCCATGCCTGTGTTAGTCCTTCCCTCCATTGTCTAATCCTTCCCCACATATCCGAGCACCTTCTATACTGAGGCCCCGGTTGTTGGCTATATGGAATGGATGAAATTAACTTGATCCATCTACATGCTCTTGCGACCTTGGATCTACATGTTATGCTTCTTTAACAGTAAGAACTGGCTTCCGAGCAAAGTCAAATAAAAGTTACTGGATAAATATGTCTATCAGCTTAATATGTCTGCCAGCTTTGTTAGATTAAAAAAATGAAAGAAAGAAAGAGAAGCAAAAGGTGGACCTTAATTTGGCGCGACGGAGAGAAAATTTGGCGCAGTGGAAATTTCATCAACTTGTCTCAATTGGCGCTACTCTACATTTGGTATAATCATTCCTAACCTTTGCTTTTAGTAGTATAACACGTGATCTGCACCAATATAACTTTATTGCTACATTCATGTTCTTGTTTTTCTAAAATATTTTATCTGGACTCTCTTTATGGAACGATCAAATTACTACTGAATGCTGGTTATATAATATGGTGTGCGTACATGTGGTTTTTTCTCTCATCATAAAAGAATGCATCTTGAGCTGATAGAATTAAATATACCGAGAATACATTGAAACTTTAAAAATAAACTTGAGGTTAATAAGCATAACTACTTTCTATATGGATTCCGTACTTGTTGCCGTATTACTGTCAATTTTCCTGAAGCATTGCCGTTGTTTTGGTTTGTGCCTTTGATATGGTCTTGCAGGAACAAGAAAGAAGAGAACGAGAGGAACTAGATAAAATGCTGGAGGAGAATCGGAGGAAGGTAGAGGAGGCTCAGAGAAGAGAGGCTTTGGAACAACAGCAGAAAGAGTTGGAGCGGTATAAGGAGTTGGAGCGCATCCAACGGCAAAAGGAAGAAGCCATGCGAAGGAAAAAGATGGAGGAGGAGGAAGAAAGAGCAAACCAGATGAAGCTGTTGGGTAAGAACAAATCGCGTCCCAAATTGTCGTTTGCTATTGGATCGAAGTGATAGGGTTGCCATGTATTGGCTTGGCAGTCGAGTTTTATATACATGGAAAGTTCTGTAACTGATAGTAGTGATAGTAGGAATGTCCTGGATTTGGTCTACCCTTAAATTAGCTTTAAGCAAAGGGCATTCATTTTGTGATGGAAAAAACTTGCAGACAGTGATTGTATTTGTTCTTTCAAGGTATTTGTGTCATTATTCTACTCGGGCTGATTCATGCATGAAGTCATGTTTCTTCATCGCACCTGACGAAATGGATGCTCGGCATTTCATTTTTTTCCTTTTCTTTTGATACATCCGAAAGCAACATATTTTCAGACTTGTGCATCAATTATTTATTAGCTGAATTATTCTCAAAATTCAATTGATGAAAACATAGAACCCTCGGTTGGCACCCGCTCCATCCTCCCTCGGGAAGCAAGGGCTTTAATAAAATGCTTTTCGATGTATCAAAAAAAATATAGCCAGAAAAGAATGGACGGCTACTCTTATGTCTTTGAAGTATATATTTATAAAAGCTTCAAAAAATATGTATAACACATTGGCTCCATCATGAAAAAAATATATCAAAGAAAACCCTACATGTTTAAATCGATTTAAAACAATCCCGCCGACCGGACTCAAACAAGAGACATTCAGCGTGTTAGATTGACGTCATAACCAACAACAACATGACCCCATTTGGTGGATATTAAGATCATGTATAATATCTAGAAGATGATTTGCAGTTAATTCACTTCTTTATAACCTACCGATTATCGAACTTCATATTTGTTCTATAAGCATAGGCAGTATCCAATGTTTGTTTAAAATAGGAGTAAAATGCTATATGTAAAATACTGTCATGTCATATACTTTGAGTACAGGTTAACGTGGGAAAGGTGCCTGGCGCCTAGTTGGCATTGTCCCCATTCGTCCACCTCATCACCTTCACATAGACTCATTTGGAGAAATATCTTGGGTTTATTTGCAAAACACCCAGCGCCTTCTTCAACAAAACCCCCTGTATGGGAAGTGACACCCCCGTCATCTCGTGAAGCTGGAGACGCGTTCCTCCTCTCTCTTGTTGGAAAAAATAATAGAACCCTTTGCTCCTTGGAGAGGTGATCCCCGACAACCGCCTCCGATCAAGCCCCCGCCTCCGATCAAGCCGCATCCTCCGACTGAGTCGCCTCTGCTCTCCGATCCGCCGAGCTCGAGCTGAACCCTGCCGCCATTAGATAGCGATTGGAGCAAATTTTACCGCGATCTAGGGCTGATCCCCTTCCTCCGCGCCAATCCCCTCTTCCGACTGAGCTGTCGAACCCCTCCAAGATAGGAAGCTGCCGCCCTTAGATCTCGTTAACCCTAGGTGAGATTTTTTATCATAAATAATAAACTGCAAAATTGTTAGGTTATTGAGCAATCAAGGTCTATTTTCTAGCTTAGTTGAATTCTGGGGCGCGACTAATTTTGAATGTGGGATTATTCTTGCTTTATATATGTTTATTACATTGATTTCACTAATTTGCTAAACTTTGCACTTCCCCGAATATCTAGCAGTTTTTGCATTTGTTCTATGTTATTTGGCACATTACCCTCATTTTTATTGTATACCAAGTTATTGGTTTTCAACATATTATGTATGCAGAATACACATTTCTACTACCTATGAATGTAAAGAACCAGATTGCAGCATAGCAGAATATATGCTTAGCTGGTTATACATTGTAGTTGAATCTTGAAACTTTCATGCTCTGTAACCAGAAAATAACAGTAACCATTTTTAAAAGTATGTTACTATATTTTTTAATAGATAATACGTAAAAGAGCATGAAAGATAATCCGACGACTAAAAATAGGTGCTTTCCGATGTATATCCAAAACAAAATACACAGTAAAGATAATCTGCGCGGGCCAGCCCCATACCCAATCGGGCTGGCCCGAAAGGACTGACTCAGAAAAGGATATGTTGGCCATTGGCTCCGCCCAAATCTAGATGCTAAACCCGAGTGACTCTTTGGGCCCAGTATTGGGCATACCTCCAGTATTGGGCTGGCCCAAATCCCGCTTTAAACCAATTTGGGTATGCTTCAAGAAGCACATATGGGCTTTGGGCCGGCCGAAAGCCTGCCCGTTTGAATTGGGCATCTATTTGACCCGGCCCGGCCCATCTTGGCCCGTCCCATTCTCATCCCTAACCTCCATTCCCAAATGGGGCCTTAAATGCTTTTGTTTATTCCCAATGGCATCAGCAAGGGTTAGTATAAATCTTGAAATTTTGCCTGTATGTGATTGTAAGATGTGAATTTGTGCAATTGTGAATTTTGTTTCAGTTTCATTATTTCAATTTTTCAAAATAAATTGGGTGTGCCTTGACAACTATGCATCCAAGAGACAAAGTGAAGATTGGTAGCTTTTAATGGGTAACTTAAGGGAAATTAAAGGGGAATTACAAAAGATGAATTTTTTTATCACACAAAAAAGGAAGGAAGAATAAAGAGCTTAATGACATAAGTACTGTATTTGATTTGGTACTAGAGTAAAAATTCTTGTTTAAATGTTTATTTACAGTTTACGAAATTTCATTCCTTGTTTAGTGGTTTGAAGAATGGTGGGATTGTCAGTTGGGGAGAAGCAATTTATACGTGGTGGGATTGCACAAGACCTACGAACTGATGGCCGCCAGAGGCTGGACTTTCGGCCAATTTCCGTTGAAACTGGTGTCATCCCTCAGGTGAAATCACCGGGTTTGCTATTTTTTGCACTTTTCTTATAGATCAATCAATAATTTCATTCATTTTCGTTGTAACAATATATCATCCATCATCCTCTTATCATTGGAAGACATTGTTGAATTTATAACAGGCAAATGGCTCAGCGCGAGTTAAACTGGGTGCAACAGAAGTGATTGCTAGCGTCAAGGTATAAATGCTTACGCTAACATTGCCCAAATATATGGCATCATGCTTGTGTCAAAATCTCTATAGAATGTTGGAGTCTTATTATCAAAATTAATTAGCAATAATTTCTTAAATAATAAAATAAAGGAAAGATGCTACCGGACTCAGGTAGGCGCATGTCGTTGCCCTAAACAAATATCACCGACCATGTGTGGTTATTCAAGACAGACATCCCTAGTAGTATACACTATAAACACTGTCTACGGGTAGTCTTTCGTGCACAGGCTTCAAGGAAAGTGTCCACGAGTTGTAAGTAAAATATGGACGGAACGATGAAAGAGGAGGAGATTTTTATGGATTTTTTTTCCTTAAAGGATTGTGAAGTGAGGACATACTTAATTTTCCATGGTTTTTCTCCTTTCATTTTTATGGATTTTTCCGGGAGGATGGATAAGAGGGAAAATACTTTGGTTTCCATAGTTTTCATCGTTTCAGTTTTTTCTATAAAATAAATTCACTTTACAAGAGGCTAGCAAGGTGCGACATTATAGTCATAAAGTTATGCTAACGACACAATCAAAAGGGCCCATAATGACTAAGTTTATGGCCCTGATAATGGCCCCGCGTTATGAATAGAATAATTGATAATTAATTACATGATAAATAATTTTAGTTGAAATTTCAACACTTTCCTTTTCCTTTTAAATTAAATTTCCAACACAACATTACTACATTTTAAGCTCAATAGTTCTAATATTATGGTGGTTTTACATCCATAGTTGTAATTTGGTTAATTGCTTATTTTCTAATTATATGGTTTGAGGCAATATACAATTTCTAACATGTATTGCTCCATAAAGAGCTACTTTATG
Source organism: Scilla litardierei (assembly GCA_030789695.1). NCBI lineage: Eukaryota > Viridiplantae > Streptophyta > Magnoliopsida > Asparagales > Asparagaceae > Scilla > Scilla litardierei. The sequence goes on from CM061141.1 coordinate 15,741,003, forward strand.
TTGATTGACTCTCTTGTTTCTTTGGTTCTTCTCACAGGACTTAAATAGTAAACCTTTGCATGGGCAGCACATCATTTGTATATGTTAATAATACTTTCTTTATTGCAGGCAGAACTTGGTAGACCAAGCTCTCTTCAACCTGACAAAGGCAAAGTAGCTATTTTTGTTGACTGTAGTCCAACAGCAGCTCCTATGTTTGAGGTTGGCGTTGATACACTACTTCATTTACTTTTTTGTTTTAGCAAACTTTTTTAGAGATGTATTGAACCAAATTAATCATTAATCTGAATGCACAACTATCTATATCCGTAACATGATAAAACTGGCCTATTTAGCCCATGTTAGGAACCAGTCTTTTCCATGTTAGTGGATATCCATCTACATAATGATTATTTGCCAACTGGTCGATGTTTAAAAGCTTTTGTGAAAGCAGTTTTGGATGCACAAAACCAAACATAAATGTGGTTTGTTCTGTGTTTTATTCATAATGTGGAAAATTATATATCATCTGCCCAGAAAGAGATTTTAAGAGATCAATGCGATGCATGAGCAATGTTTAGGTACATTTATATAAACACTAGTCATAACACGTGCCTTTAAGGTACGGTTCATTTAAAATATTTCCCCCGCAATATCTTGGATCACTTAATTTTAAATGAACAACAATAATTAAAGCGCAATAATTATTATTTAGTTCCCTCCAAAAAATTTTATTACCACAAAAATTAGTTCTAACATGGAATTTAGTTCTCCTAAAAATTTTAGTTTCTTCCAAGATTTAGTTCTCTCTGGATTTAACATGTGCACTAAGGGTACGGTTTATTTAAAATATTTCCCCTCAAAATTTTGGTTCTCTTAATTTTAAACGTACATCAATAATTAAAGCACATCAATAATTAAAGCGTAATAATTGTTATTTAGTTCTCCCACAGAATTTAGTTCCCATATTGTAATCTAGTTTCTCCCAAAAAATTTAGTTCTCCTTAAAATTTAGTTTTTCTCGGAGAATTTACTTTTCCCCAAAAAATTTTGGTCTCCATAAATTTAGTTCCAGACCGATTTAGTTTCCTCCAAAATTTTAGGAAGAGAGATTTCGAGATACATATTTCCGGCCAAACCCCCCCATTTTGGTTTTCCACCAAACTTTTAGAAATGTTAAGTTTGGTTTTCACCCCCATAGTGCAAAGGTTTACTTTCCAAAATTTTCACACTCATCCTATCCGTTAATTCATCAAGATTCAATTATAGCCGTCTTTGTACACATCTTTTTCTCTTTGTCAACAAACACATTCAAAAACATCCTTCAATTGTGTAATAGGCTAGAAATAACTCGTGCACACATTACACATCGTCAAAAAAACCCATCGAAAGGATGCGATGCACGCACGAAACTGAGGAGCGAGAAGTGTGGATGTGGTGTAGACATCGTCGGGGGAGGGGAAAAATCAGGGAATTGCAACAAAACCTTGGGAGAGGAAAGTGCAACAATCCCAATGGCAAACCCGTAAATATGTGGAAGGGGATATGCATTTTGGTTAGATGAATCAATGGCAAACTTGCAAATAAGGGAATGGGGGGCCATTAAACCAAACTCACCAAAGCCACACCCCAAAGCAAGCCCACTCAAATGATATTACAAATGAGTGATGTGCTGTGATATTTGTCCTACTAGGACAAATCCAGTAGGACAAACAATTGGCCTAGATTAAATAATGAATGGTTAGTTACGTGGTTATCATTAGAAAGAACGTGATGGCCGTAGATGATTTGCATCAACAAAATAAAACTAGGTCAAAACCAGATGGATTTTCTTCTTTACAATTTTTTGCTTTTTGGAGGATAAAGCAAGGTCCTTTATTGATGAATGTCTCTTACCGTGGTATGAATTGGAGGCTAAAAATGGAATTCTTTATTTAACAAGTTAGATATGAGCCTTTTAGTCAACCCACTTGACTCTCTTACGTTCTTCCATTATGTTTTCTGAACTTGTGGTCACACTTCTTGCTGCCATTGATAGCACTTTGCTGAGACGAAATTATCTTCTTCTCATTATCCTTTTCTTTTTCGTATTTACACCTCTTGCTTTCAATGATGTTGCTCTAGTGAAACCGGATGAGTTAATTCTATATGTATTAAGTGCTTAATTTTTCAATTTTCCCTAGGGAACTAATACTCACATGTTTGAATTTGGTATACTATATATAGATTAATTTGGATCCATTCTATTAGACCAAACATTCAGATCATACCCTCTTAATTTAAAATTAGGATATTCAAACAAAAAATTCATTTTTTGATTGATCTAACACATCTATGATACCTATAAAACAAAATTTCAAATGGTTTGAACATGTGTTACTCATGCAAAATATGATGACAAAATTAATATTTAGGATTGACACAAATTTGATTAATATATCACCACTTGATTATGTGTAAAATAGGTTCAAATCATTTAGAATTTTATTTGTTTTAGTTTTGGACGTGTTAGATTACATCCAGTAGATCAATTTTTTCATTTGGGGTTATCAATTTTAAATTTGAGGGGTTGGATTAGCATATTTCGAATGGATCATAGCCAACCTATTTTGTGTGCATGGAAAAAGCATTTCTAAGATGTCTTCTTACCATGTCCGTAGATACTAAGAAGACGACCTAAAATGACAATACAAAGCAACCTTATAGATGATCAACTCGTAGTCATGATCTAAAATGGTTCTATATGGAAAATCATGTGATTTGGATATTGTTTTATCGTTGATCAAATGATCTTATTTGCTCTATTGTTAAGAAACCGTTCATTCTATACCAACTTAAAATACATTGATTTTTTTGTAAACAAGCATTTGAAGATATTTAGATCACGATGAACGAAATGGATCATTCAAAGGATTTTCCATGGTGTGTTATATTGCATATCTATGAATAGTTATCAAATAAAATATCTTAGGAACACTTTTATCTCATGTATGTGCGTGTGTATGAGTCATATGGGGTCAGGTGGCCAAGGAGGAAAACTGTCAGGTGGACCTTCACGACAAGGCCATCCCACATTTTTTTGAATTTTTTCAATATGATCTGCACCTCATGTATGACCACTACACCAAAAATCAAGTGATTCCAACACTTTTTCCATATCGATCCATCCATCACAAAAAGTTCTATATTATTCTGCTATTGATTTTTGCAATGGGTTGATCGATGGGAAAAAAGTGTTGGAATCACTTGATTTTTGGTGTGGTAATCATCCATGAGGTGCAGATCATATTGGAAAAAAATTAAAAAAAAGTGGGATGTCCTTGGCCGGTGGTGGACCCATGAGGAAATCCTCTCCTTGGTCACCTGGCCCCCATTTTTTCATATATATATATGCTATTACTGTGTCTTATATGACAGAGAGATGCTTTTATATAGGATGACATGATGCATTCTCCTTCACGTAGTATAAATGGTCATATGAGATGTTCATTTTATCCATATATGCCCCTTATGAAGAAAAATGTGTTACGCTAATCACATATAAAAGAGATATGTCATGTTATATGAGGTCCATTAATATCTCCATGACAACAATTCTTCCACAAAATTCTAGTGATTTCACATTCCTAAAAAAGCAAAAATTTAAAAATTAGCATTTAAAATGTAATAAAAAAGTGACATCCACCTGTTTGTACATATACAAAGAAGCAATATTTTGATAACATTTAGCAAACTAAGTTTCGTGATAACTTCACCACGAGACATTTCATGGAGTTCCGAATCATTCATATGGATATATACACTTTAATTAGCATAAAAAATAATCAAGTGATTCCAAGCTTGTTTGTCCATGGATCACGTGATAGCACATGATGCATTATTTTTAGCCAACGAAAAAATATTTCATTTAAAACATGTATGAACAAGCTTGTAATCACTTCCTTTTTATAGTTAGTCTAATTTAACTGTGTAGACCTAGATGAGTAATTGTATCATTCATTAATTATCCAATCATGAATTTCTTACAAAGCTTATTTTGTGAATCGTTCTCAAAAAATTGCTTCCATATATATATGTTATATATAATATCATTAAGGGATGTTTTTGAATGGGTTTGCTCACTAGGACTAGGATCAAACATGTGGATTCATTCAAGTCAAATTTAAAATTGAACACTCTAAATGGAAAATCTGTTCTGTTGGATGTGATCTAACATGTTTAAACTACTTACAAATAAAATTTCAACAAATTAGGATATGTTTTACACATGCATCAAGCGATTGCAAAATTGATCAAGTGATTGCAAAATCAATTTTGCAATCACTTGAGGCATGTGCAAAACATGTTCAAATTAGTAGAAATTTTGTTTGTAAGTAGTTTAAGCATGTTAGATCATATCCAACAGAACGGATTTTTCATTTAGAGTGTCCAAGTTTAAATTTAACTTGGATGGATTCGCATGTTTGATCCATCCGAATGGATCCTAGTCCCCCCTCCAACGAAAGTTTTTTGGATACACAACAAAGGATTGGTTCAAAATTCGTTTGGTCCATCAGATCTTCTTAGAGTAGATCTAAAGACAATATCTTTTCTTGATTATGAGGCCCACATTCTTAAAAGGAAAAGGAGAGTTGTTTTCTCACATGAGATCTCTCTCGGGATTTGAGGGGGAAATTTTTTTTCTTACAATTGTGTTCGTTTTTCCAACCTTCCATATCCTCCCAAGATCTTTCGCCATGCTCGTTCTGAGGAATGCTTTTGTTTGCCCTCAAGGTGGTCACTTAGAAAAGAAAAGATGCCGGTGCCCTATATCTGTGCCCTCTCTCTCTCTGTTTATCCTCTTCCTAGATCTGAGGACTATTTGAGATTGTAGAGGCATTCAAGCAATGCGAGGCAGGTGGATAATAACATGTTCGAGATGAGTTTGAAAAAGAATCGTACCTTCTTGTACCTTCTTCGTCAGCTTCTTCCTTGGTTTCAGCATCAGGATCATGGGATGCTGCAGAATTTAGCATCAAATTTCAGATGAAAAGACCAATCAAGCATGATGAAAGCAAGAGAACATTTTTCCATAAAATTATTTTAGTTCTCTATATCCTTTTCAATTTCTGATTATATTTTAAGATTTTTTTTTTCAAGGCTTTAGATGTGATTGTAAATTATGTTTCTCTTTCAGGTATGAATGGCATATTGATTAATCACATATTAGGAGATTTTGGAGAAAATGTTTAAAATTTGATGGTGAACAAATCAATTCACATAATGTCACATAATATGTTAACTTGATTGAGCACATCTCCCTACCCTCTGCCTCCTCCCAAGACATTGAACTTGCCTTCAATGGTTAAGAGAGGGCATGGTGAGAGATCTCTTGGGAGGAGGCACTAGGTGGGAAGAGGAAGAAGAACCGTTGCAAGCGATAGGAAAAATCCCACTCGCAAATCCCCCTCCCCACAACACACACACACACACACACACACAGAGAGAGAGAGAGAGACTTCTCATGTGATAATATAATCTGTCCATATCTGTCGCTGTCTTTCTATTAAAAATGTGAGTCACACGTCCAAGGAGAGAGACTGTTTTAGCATTAAATCTACCTCTGAGAAGATCTAACAGTCGGAACGATTGTTAAGTTGTATATCATGCATAACAAAATTTATTATACGCAGCGGAAAAATAGAAACCTATCAAAGATCCATGCGTTTCAATTAATTTGATCGTGATAACGAACCTTTGTCGACTGTTTGAAGAATCGGGCTGCAGGTGCTGCTCAATGAACGATCACCCACTGCCAGTATTCACATACGAACGGAAGTTGCAAGGGTGCTAGCTCCTTGTCCGCAACTAGTGTTTTCTCTTGCTCTGTATTTTCTCAAAATGATAGAGATCGCATAGCATTCTGAAAAACATCTCTAAATGATATATGGAGTCCCATGCTAACCCTTTAACGCGATTCAGTTACACAAAGATATCTTAGTGAGAATATCTTAACGAGATATAATATCATACAGTTAAGATATATCGTCCCATTTCGAATTTCAAATCAGATTTTAAATTCGAAATCTCATATAACATCCTATCCATCCATTACGTTCTTTATGTGCTACCCAATATGCTCATATCAAATTGGCAGTAGGCCTAATCCCATTATAAGCCCACAAGTCATAAGTGGTCTCCAATAAGACTTTATGACTACCCAATTAATATGAATATCATTAGTCCGATATTAACCCAACCAACAAAACATATCATAATCTCTTTGTCACACGATATCTAATTAGAACATAAGTCATGGACAATGTCATACTTATATTGTAAATATTTAATTTCTCAATTACTAAGTAGATTGATAACATCAAATGACATTGATCATGTACCAATTCATCTGAACACGGCTATGCATTTCTTAGTCCTATTTATCGAGTGGCCCATTAGATATCTCTCTCATAAGAAAGTGACAAACTCCATCTTGTTCATTCACGTCCCTCTGCATAATTTATATCATGTTCAATTATAATCTTTATCTGATTAAAGATAACGTTTGGTTATGTCAAAACATGATGTTCCTCATGTAGAAAACTTTTGATAATTTTAGGTCTAAGGATTCTATGACATAACTATTATGAGATCATTTATGACACTGATTTTTGCAATGGTCTTATAGCGAGTCTATCCAGTATTTTGTTCTTCAACAAGTACCTACAAGTTTGATTTGTATCACCATACATATAATTATCTCATAATTATCAACCAAACTCATACTAGTCTTAATTCAGCATTATACTTCTAGTGTGATGAATGACTAGGGATAATTAGAATAACATAAAACAGCTATTCAAATATTATTATAATGAAACATACAAGTAATATAATAATAACATAAGAGAACCATTTTATTTTATAAATGAAAAAATGGCATAACATAAAGGTCCAAATATTTGGCCTAGGGCATAACCACTAACACGAATTTCATAACAAGCATTTGTTGCAAAATGTTCTCATGCGAAAACTTCCCTATACACATGTATGTATGCATGTGTGTGTATTATATTATATCGCATTAAGTGCTTAATTTTCCAATTTCCCCTTGGGAACTAATACTTATTAACATGTTTGAGTTTTTTTATAACTCATGCTTCCTGGATTAGGGCAGAGGCGGTGAAGAATTGTCTACAGAACTCTCGGTTGCACTTCAGAGATGCTTATTAGGTGGTAAGAGCGGAGCAGGTATGAATTCTTGGTGAGAGATAGCAAATGTGTATCTGTCAGTATTGCAACCAGTGACTATTTGAAGTAATCAAGATTTAATATAATCAAATTTTTTTAGTCTTTGGCCGTTTTTGTTAGAAGTTTGTTATCCTTGATATAAAATATGCTCAGAAGTTATGCCTGTTTCTTTTTTTTCACACTTCGCCAAGGAGAGTAACATAATATTCATTTTATATTGTTCAAACATTTCATTGCTGCTCTTTGTGTGGTCACTTGCTTCATGCACAATATTTTTTTTCCAGTTATTACAATATGTTATAATTGTTGTTGCATCCTTTCTCTGATATCATTGCCTACTGATGCCAGTCCTTTGATAAATGTTGCTGATGGTAGCATCGATCCCGAACCGTTTATTATTATTAAGTTTAATATGAGAATTTTTTATCAACATGTAATAAATCATTTCATGGTATCCTTAGTTTTATATGGTTATAACTTGCAGAAACCATACTCCAAGCCCTTTATTCAACCAATTTTTTTAGTGATTTGTTTTTCTATATTTCCAGTAATTGACACAAAGGTAGGAAAAATTATTCCATCACAATTCAGGAGCCATTGCCACTGATGTCTGGTTGTGTAAGGGTGGGATCAAGTTATGGGAAGTTCATATCATCCCATAGGAGGCCTCTTAGGAATATCAATCTAGCACTTGCAGTTGCAGGGCAACTTTTCTTGTTGTCTCTTCTTTAATATAGATACTCTATCTGGCATTCAATTAATCGATTTACACATGTATCTTTCAGACTCCTAAAAAGCATATATACAGTAAACTGTTGTGGCCAAGTTTCCGAATATGTTTAATCACTTTATCTAGAGTTGAACTTTTCATTTATTTGAGGCTTATATGTCAAGCTAATTGCATGATGTGATTTTGTCGGGTGATGTCAGAAAAAGTCAGAAATGTTTACAGAACATGGGAATGTGGATAAGTGACCCTTGGGTAGGACGTGTGAGTTAAATGAGCTTACTTTTTGAAAAAAAAATCATTTTAGTTCATTTCAAAAATCTTTGCAACTAATTTCTTTTATTTGATTATGTTCTAATCAAATAGTCCATTATCAAAAGTTGAGACAAGCCTATGATGTATGGATCATCATGTAGTCTTACGAAGGTTTTCTGTGCAGAACATCTCTAGATTCTCTACCGTTCAAAGTTGGGATTTTTCTTAAATTTAACTAACTTAGATTAGCTACCGTAGAATTTTATATATGAATGATGGCAAGTTCACGATGACACTACTTGTAGAGTTGTTCTATTTTAATTTTTAACATACACACATGCAATATCCAAATCTATAGGAAGAAACAATATTCAAAAACAAATATCCCCTTCAAATATAAAGAACAAACAAAAATCTACTCTATTTATGTATGCTAGCCTTTTCCACACTCCTTGTCGATTATTCAATTATATATGAAGAGACGGTATATGTCAAATGGCCTCTAGAGTGGGTTTGCAAAATGTGCTCAGATTTGGTCACTCTGCCCAATGCTGAATTGGAAGGAATGATCATTAGCTATTAAGCATATATTTATTTTGAGTGTTTTTGCCATACACGACCCAACATGTTTGGATCTAGGTGCAGTGTATGGGAAGCTGTTGTTCTTTATTGAATGGAAAGACTCTCAATGTTTTGATTCGTTTGATAAGACAACTGAGAAATGTGAATGCAACCTAATGGTGTATTTACCCATTCCCAAACAATCATTACAACGATGATCTCATTGTTCTTCGCTCAATTTCATTGTGATTGCCCTTAATTTGTTTGCTTTTGCTTGCAAGGCCTTTAGTTGTCAATCTTGATTTTTCTTATATAGACAGTATGTGCTTTCATATGTCGTGACATGTCCATAAATTGTCTATGGATGGTAAGTTCTGTAGTTTGTTCAGAACACGTTTTGCTTGATTGTCTAGTGGCTTTTATTTAAATTTAATCCTGAATTCTCAATTTGTGAACCAGGTGCTGGACTTGATCTTTCATCTCTGGTAATTGTTGAGGGTAAGATTTGTTGGGACCTCTATATTGATGGGCTTGTTGTCAGTTCTGATGGAAACCTCCTGGATGCCCTAGCTGCTGCTATCAAGGTATGCAATTTGGCCATCAAAAAACACAAAAAGTGCTACATATTATTAATTGACACATGTATCATCTTTTCTTTTTTATTTAACCAAGCGATGTTCCAAATGCTGCTGCATTTGCAATATACCTGCATTGTTGTCTTTTGGTGTTAAAGGACTGTTGAATATCAAGGAACCAATGATCTTACTAAGTACACCAGTGGTTATGTGGATTGTTAGGTAGTAGATATCTGATTCCTAATGGAAAATTCTTTTCTTTGTTTTTCATTTAAAAAAATATTTAATGACCCTCTCAAACCCCAATTAAAAAAGAGCAAAAAAGAAAAAAAGAAAACAAATTAAAGAAAGAAGGAAAAAAATGAAAACCCCACCCCCATCCCATGTTTAAGTAACAGTGTGTGCTTCATGTTTCAGAATTTGCATATACTTTTCATTTTTAAATTTTTATTGTTAGGATGAGATAATAAAATGATCGGAGAGTTCATGGTGAGTCAAATTGATGATGCCATAATCTTGGTTGAGACAATCGAAAAGTTTAACCTATTAGGGTGAGTTTCAACTTCAATTTTATGATTTTTAATGTGGGATTATTTTTCTTAACAGTCTTTCTCTCTCAAACTCAAGGTGGAAACACAGTTGAGTTTGTAAAGTAATACTGTAGCAGTGTAGTAGTTCCATAAAAACAATTAACTGTAGTAAAGTAGTTCATAATAGCATTTACTATAGAAAGACATTTTTTTCATAGCTCTTATTCCATATTAAAATTAGATAAGAACAGAATCAATAGATGGATCTCAGGATGAGTCAAATTGGCCAGGATATGATCTTGGTTGAGTCACCCGTAACCCATAAGCGTAAGCTATTAGGTTTAGGCCCAACTTCAGTTAACTGTTCTTGCTTTTTCGATTTTTTCCCCTGACGTGTGATTTTTTTCTTCTCAATTATAATCATGATCAGGATCTTCCCCATCATTTTTAATATATTCTGGTTGAAACAAGGAATGCTTTTTTGTATTTTGTATCGCAGATTTAGTCTACTTAGCTTGTCAATTTCACGTTATCAATTAATTTTGCTAACTGTAAGGTTATTTTTAGAATTGTTAATATCTAATTTGTAGCTGAAACAACAATGTTGATATGGGTGTGTGCAAATTGCCAAAATATATGTTTTAAAAAATGAATGCATCATATTAGTTTATAGGAAACTTCAGTTGAAGATAAACAATTCTGTTTTGTTTTGTTTTTTTTTTGTTTTGTTTTTTTTGTTTTTGTTTTCGCTTTTGCTTTTTGTTTTTTGTTTTTGTTTTTGTTTTTTTTTTTTTTTTTTGCGGGGGGGGGGGGGGGGGGGGGGGGGGGGGGGGGGGGCCTCGGATCTGAGCATTAAGTGCAGCAGTTAGGACCGATGAGTTCATAATTGTTGGCGCAAGGAGGACTAGGTTTAGGCATAAAGAAAATTGGATTGAGGCTGTTCAAAAGATGTAGCTGTCTTACATAGCTGGTGGCACTTCCCAGAGTGAATGAAGAAACGGATTCATGTAGCTTACCCCCAAAGCCTTGAGATGGAAGCTTTGATGTGGATGCCGTTACTTTGATAATAATCTTCCCATCAAAAAATAATATTAAAATTTGCCATTAAAGACAATAAGTACATGTATAAATTCTTGCCTAGTTAAATGGTTGTACAATGGTAACCCTACTTTCTTCATTGGAGCTGAGATATTATGGTGCATAATTTTCTTCCTAAATCACTATTTTTTCAAGAGGGGAAACCCTATGATGGTGAATTAAATCCAAGTTGCTTTTCGTAGGAATATGCTTAAAAGTTTATTTATCTCTTGTTTTCAGGCATGTCTCATTAATTACTTATTTTCTCTGCTAGGTAGCCTTAAGCGATACAGGCATCCCAAAAGTCAGTGTTGATCTAGCAGCCTCACAAGATGACCAGCCAGAAGTCGACGTAAGTGATGAAGAATTTCTTCAGTTTGATACCTCCGGAATTCCTGTCATCATAACTTTAACCAAGGTGAGTCGACAAAATGCTGCTGTTAACTTTCAGTTTGTGTATTGCACTGTTAAAGAAAAAACAGATCATCGTTGCTTTACAGTGGGCTTCCAGTATTAAAGAAAATACAAAATGAATACATCATTATCAAGTGGAAAATGAAAAGGTGATGTATACAATGCAGAAGTCTGAGTTGAGACCATGAGAAGATTGAGAGTTTTATACTCAGTTTTTATGACTATTTGATTTCCTTTGTGGAGTAGAAGTCCACTCGTGGAGATACTTCACATGCTAACATGTGCAGCAGACACTTGCTTCCATTCCTTAAGCATGCGGGCCGATACACCTATGGAAGAATGTCAATATGCAGTTAGGCCTGCCATATCTTGGCAAATCTGAACAACATGAGTCCAGAAGCTCACGGCTTCATTACATTTTTACTGTTATTATTCCATGCATTGGTTCTAGCTGATTCCGTCATATGTCATGACTCATTTTGATGAATGAAACCTGAGAAGTTTCGGTAATTGGGACCTTTTTTTGGGGTAATCCGCCTTCATTTGCTTCATCAATTGTATAATTGAAGCCTCATTTTCAAGGCAGTCTTTTGTAATAAGCAATATGTTAAAAAATTCACTTTAGTGACTTTCTTTTCTGGTCAGCTATACCCACATGCTGAGATCAAAATAGTTGGCTGTTTATGGTTTAAGACGCTTTGTTGATGGGAATTTATGGCGTATTATCAGGTTGGCAGGTACTACATAGTGGATGCAACTTCTGAAGAGGAGTCTCAAATGAGTTCTGCTGTTTCAGTCTCTGTGAACAGGCATGGACAAATCTGCGGGATGACCAAACGTGGCGGTGCAGGCCTGGACCCCAGCGTTATCCTCGACATGATATCCGTGGCAAAAGCAGTAAGCCAACAATTCATATCTTTACTGGATTCTGAAATTGCTGCTGCAGAGGCTTCACAGGCTAAAGCTGATTAAGAAACTCTACACTCTGCATCTTTCTGGGACCATAACATGTCAAGGATTTGTTTCGAATCTAGGTTACATGCTGATGGATGATTAGTTTTTTCTCTCTTTTTTCCCTTGGCTTGGCAACCTAATGTCGGACACAGTTGTGGTCGACTGGACTGTTTGGTGGACTTTCAGATTATTTTCTTCTCGTATGCCATTGAGGTGCCTTCAGACACTGGAAATTCTTTTTCTATGTATGCTATGTACATTCGAAGCAAAACACAGATTTAGTCTATCCAGGCGATGTTGGGTGAATTATCAATTATGTTTATGCAATATCAATTATATCCATCTCCTTTCTCTCACGTTTCCTTGGGATATGACATCTTAATGATACGTACAGCTGACACGAAGTGTTTTGAACTTGAAAGGTTTGTTGTCTTCGTGTTCATAGTTGATGTCTGGAATTGTTTTCCCTTTGTGGCATGATGTGAACGACTGTAGGTTACAAATCTGGTTGCCAGGTCCATATTGCCGTCCATTAATTTTTATGGCAAACTCAACATTTCAATATTTTCTATGAAGCTTTTAAATGTTAAATTCCAGCGACCCCCTTTTTTCTGCGGATCTTTGTCTCTGCAGGGAAATTTAGATGTTGCAAAATTTGTACTATATATGTGAAGTGAATCTTGCTGATAGCATCAACCATGTTTGAAGCGGAATGAATATTGGTATTTATGGTTGGTCACCATACCCCCAAATTGCCCAAGGATGGAGATTGTGAAAATCCACTCATACCAGATGTCTTTTCTGCCTCCGTTTCCTAAAGGGGCCTAAAATTTAACGTTACAGGATGTGGTCAGGATGTGGTCACCGGCATTTTCGTCGACGAAGCCTGTCGAAGTTGGATTGTCGTGGTTGTGCTGATGGACGTCGTTGATGCGGCGGAGGATGCATGCCTCGCCGCACACAGCTAACCCTAGAATAAGCTTTAGAGAAATGGCAGAGAACGAGCTGTCATAATTAACGGGCTCCAAATGTGTCGGATATACTCAAATCCGACCCGCAAGACCCATTTTACCCGCCCAACTTCTAATGGGACGGGTGTGTCGCGAAAGTAAAACTCAGTCTTTTTTGGATGTACGGGCACACATAGGTGGTCGGACCAATACAAACGCAGATGTAAATGGATGTAGATAATCCGGGCCGTTCGTTTAAGATGTAAATACAAATACGGATAACGTTTAACCATCTTTACGTATGTATCCAATTATATATATGAACTAGAATAACCCATGCACAGTGCACTGAGCCAAAAAAAAACTCACACGAAGAGGATGCGGTGAACGCGCGCAGCTGAAAAGGAGTGAGAAATGTGGGTGTGCGTGTCGATATCGTCGGGGGGTAAAACGTGCAAAGTCCGTGGGTTAAAATGCAAAAAACCTTCGGGTGGCAAACACGTAAATAAGTGGATTTTTTTTTGTTTTTTGGTGGGTGAATAGTAAACATGTTATTAAGTGGGGTTTGTTATGAATAGGCCCATGAGGCTCATTGGGTATCCAGCCCATTATTGAAAGCTATAAATATGAGGGTAGGGGGCTCTTAAGCCCTACACCTATTTCCCTACTTTTCCCTTCACAACACATTATCAGCACGATCACACTCGTTGGAGAAGGCGGCGGCTCGCGAGGAAGGAGATCCATCAATCGCTCAGATTCAAGAAGATCGTAATCTTCTCAACAGGGAGCGAAAATGGCATCATTCACCAACCGTCGACTAGATTCCCTTGTCGAATCTAGAGGTAAAAATCAAAACTTTTTAGATCTAAAACTTGCGTTTCACGTAGATCTGCATGATTTAAGATCAAAAAGTTTGAAAACACGGTAAAAATCACTTTTTTATTTAGATACGCATGTCTAAAAACAATAAAAATCAGTTTTTTAGAGATCTAAATGCTTGAAAAATCCGTTTTTTACCCCCCGACCTTGATCCATACTCCGCACGCCCGAAGGGCGAAACGGTGGTGCTTCACAAGCACCGCCGGCCAGCCGTCGCGGCGGCGTGCCGCGTGCCCCCTAGGGTTTTTAGGAAACCTTAGCCCTAAACGGGCCAATTTTTCGGGGGAGGCCCAATTAACCCTAATGGGTTGTTTTCATGGCCCAAAAAGCCTGAAAATTAGCCCATTTACACAAATAATTTTTCTTTTTTATTTTTGTCCCTAAAAGCCCAAAATAATTAAAGAAACTTTATAAAAAGGGTTTAAAGCGGTAAACAAAACATTAAAAATATGGATCAAAGGTAAAAAAGTTTTTTTTTCAAAAATAATTTTAGCACGTCACACACTATTTAGATTATTTAATTAATCTTTACATGCCTGTGAAATGATTATCTGTGTGGTTGTATATTTTCCGTATATCATCTGCGTGGATGTGCGATTAGGCTATGTTTTTAGGGATCAGTCAAATTTCTGACATCTTTTCTTTTCTGCAATTTTTTCTTTTTGAGAGAAATTTATAAGTGAGGAAACATATATAAAAAAGAAGACCAAAGACACCAAAAAGGAGCTGAAGGCGTATGCACAAAGAAGAAAGGGGATTCTCTTTGAAGTTCCCGAGTTGTATTTATTCTTTCATGCAATTTTTGATGTAACTTCGGACTGTATTTCTTTTTATTTCGGTGTCGGCTGGCTGATCCACATAGTCCTAAATTATTTTCATTGCTTATACATTAAATGCGTGGATGCTAACTATTTTCATGACATGTTAATGTTACAATGAAACTGTCAAAAAGCATGCGTGGATGTTAATCTCTTTTAATTATTCATGTTATGAAACCGTCAGAAAGCATGCATGGATGTTAAATTTTCTTTAATAAATTCATGTTATGACAAATGCTTAAAATACATGCGTGGATGTCTACTTTTATTCAGTTTAATGATCCATGTCGTCTTTATATTGCTAGATCATTCAATGGCCAGACTTGCGAATGTCGACTTTTAAGTCCTGAAGGCCGATGGGTCAAACTACCTGAGTTGGCAGTTGGACCTGAAGTTCCATCTGCGCTCTCATGGTTTCAGTCTCACACCGACTAAGAAGACAACAACAAGTACTGCCCCAGCCGACAAGGATGCTTCTAAAGAAGCACCTCATACAGAGAAGTTTCCGATATACTAAAGGCGAAAGTCATTATCTATATCAGGAAACATTTAGACTCGACCATGAAGGACGAGTACCTCACTGTAAAGGATCCTTACGAGCTATAGGACGCACTTGAGGAGAGGTACAGACATCAGAGAGATGTCATACTCCCCCGTGCGCAGTACGAGTGGACTCACCTCCACATACATGATTACAAATCCGTAGCGGAGTACAACTCAGCACTCTTCCGTATCACCTCACGCCTGAAGTTGTGTGGTGAAACGGTGACGGAGAAAATGTTGCTAGAAAAAACGTTCACGTCTTTCCACGAGAAGGACATGATCCTTATGCAACAATACCGTGAGAGGAAGTTCGCGAAGTACTCTGATCTGCTTTCATGCCTGCTAATGGCTGAACAGAACAGAGACTTGTTGGTTGCTACTCACAACCTGCGCCCTCCTGGCTCCGCTCCACTGCCACCTCCTACAGAGGCACACTTCCAGTCTTCCCAGAAGAAGAAGATGGACAAGAAGGCAAAATTCCAAAAATGGAAAGAACAGAAGAAGCAGAAGAAAGCCACTCCCCAAGCTCCTCCTCAGAACCAGAAGTTCGTGGAAAAGAAGCAGAAGTGGACGTCAAAAGGTGGTACTCCCAAGAAAGACTGGGAGGATAAGTGCTCCAAATGCGGAATGACGGGCCACTGGTCCAGAATCTGCTGCACCCAGAAACACCTCCAGGACCTCTACCAGGCAAGCCTCAAGCCACGAGCTGAGACAAACCTGATTGAGAGCGCAGCGTTGCCAGAGACCTCATAGACTCCTGAAGATTTCATGGGAGATGACACTCTCTAGTTATGGACCATTTTTATATGCTAGCAATGTATCTTCCTTTTATGCATAGTACCTAGTTTTTATTCCATGTCAAAATATTTTCTTTGAGCATTTTTAAATGAAAGTAGATCTTTTCTTTTTCATATTATTTACTGTTTGAATGTCTTTCTTTTATAGAGATATGGAATCAAATTGCCTAGTGGACAGTGCATCGACGCACTCGATCCTTCAAAACATAGACTACTTCACGAGCATAAGTAGCTACTCTGGTCCATTGAGAACAATCTCAGGACCAGCTAACATAATCGAAGGATCAGGGGAAGCAATCATATTGCTCCCCGGTAACACACAAATCACACTTAAAAATGCGTTATACTCCCCTAAATCTATCCGAAACCTCCTAAGCTTTAAAGATATCTGTTTAAACGTATATCACTTAGAGACGATCGAGGAAGACAAAGGGAATACTTTGTAACGTCTCTTACAAATGGTTCAAAAACCATTGTGGAACGTTTCAAGGGACTCCCCTCGGGACTCTACCAAACAAGTATACAAACTCCAGAAACATCCATGGCGGAGCACCTGCAGTGCCCCCAAACACCAGAATTCCAACTCTGGCACAGTAGACTGGGACACCCTGGATCTGTTATGATGTACCGCATCATAAAAAGCTCCAGGGGTATAGACTTGAAGAACCTGAAGATTCTTCAAAAGGGCAAATTCCCATGTCCACCCTGTTACAAGGGTAAACTGATTACGAGACCCTCTCCACTAAAAGTGGACGTGGAGTCTCCAAGCTTTCTGGAAAGAATCCACGGAGACATTTGTGGGCCGATACACCCAGCAAGTGGTCCGTTCAGGTACTTTATGGTCCTGATAGACGCATCTACTAAATGGTCACATGTGTGTCTACTGTCCACCCGCAACCTCGCACTGTCTAAGCTTTTAGCTCAGATAATCAGGTTGCGGGCACACTTTCCCAACTACCAGATAAAGAAACTTCGTCTGGACAATGCGGGGGAGTTTACATCACAAGTCTTTCTAGACTATTGCCAAGCACAGGGAATTGAAGTCGAACATCCTGTAACACATTTTCACACCCAAAATGGGTTAGCAGAATCTCTAATTAAGAGACTGCAATGGATTGCTCGTCTATTATTACTTCAATCCCAGCTGCCAGTGAATGCATAGGGTCATGCAATTTTGCATGCTGCATCTTTAATAAAATTAAGACCTTCTGGAGGTCAGTCATCTTCTCCAATGCAACTAACACTTGGAGTCCCACCAATTGTCTCACACTTGAGAATATTTGGTTGTACAGTATACGTCCTCATAGCACCACCACAAAGGACAAAGATGTGTCCACAACGTCGCCTAGGCATTTATGTTGGGTTTGACACCCCATCCATAATTAGATTCCTAGAACCCCTTATGGGAGACGTTTTCAAGGCACGTCTAGAAGACTGTGAATTTGATGAAACATCATTTCCAAGACTAGGCTCACAGACAAAGAAGCCCGAAGCTTCAGAATGTATCACTTGGGATACAAAGACATTATGTCACTTTGATCCGCCCACAAGCCAGTGTGAGGAGGATGTCCTGAAGATTCTCCACATCCAAAATACTATCCATCTCTTGTCGGACAAATTTACTGACAACCAGAAGATTGTCAAATCACACGTCCCTGCTGCTAACACTCCAGCTAGGATTGACATACCGCAAAATGGATGCAATCCGCCTGCAGCAGAAATGGTTGGACCCCTCAAAAAAAGAGGACGACCACCGGGATCCAAGGACCAAGTCTCTCGAAAGAGTAGGACCCTTGGCAATGGTAAACAAATACCACCACATGATGCTACTATAAGCCCTACTACCCCATCTCTCCTAAACTCTCAAACAGAGGAAAAACCGGGAGAAAATGAAGTTTCGATACACTATGTACGAACTGGGGAGTATTACAGAAAGAGCACAACCATAGATGACACATTTGCGTGTAATATTACCATCAACGTCGCGTACTGCGACGATGATGTTGGATATGGAAGACGTTTGTACACCCTTGTGGGGGATGTACGAGGGAATACGGACCTCGAACGTCGCGTACACGAAATCGTGTACAAAGGGAATCTGTTCCCTTGCGGAGAGGATCTCTGGATGAGTGGGAAAGTCGCATTACATATGCATAAGTGCATGCGACATATGGCTAATAAAGGGGGAATATCTTAAGCTTATGTTGTACCATGCATATGGTACAACTTAAGCTTATAATGTGCCATGTATCATGGTACACCTTAATTAAGTTGTTCCAAAGGAACAACTTACCCTAAAATAACTACCTTGGGGGCTATAAATAAGACCCAAGGGTAAGCCATTTCTTACACCTTTTGCATGAAATTCATGCATGCAACTTCATCCTAGCGAAGCTCTGCAGAAATCCTTTCTCTTCCTCTTTCCAAGTTCGTAATCTAAAATAGAGATTTAGATTGTGGATTAGTAGCCTTACTCCGTTCGTGAGAAGACTCGATCCGTCGTGGCGAATCCGAAGGCAAAGTTCCGAGACTACCGTTCCGCATACGCAAGCGTAAGTCTCAACTATTAATTATCAATCCTAACTCTGTTTTGACATGATCCTACATTGGTATCAGAGCCATATGGGTTCGCCCCGGTCAAACCACCGCCCC
The DNA here is from genome assembly GCA_030789695.1 of Scilla litardierei. Classification (NCBI taxonomy): domain Eukaryota; kingdom Viridiplantae; phylum Streptophyta; class Magnoliopsida; order Asparagales; family Asparagaceae; genus Scilla; species Scilla litardierei. The sequence continues at coordinate 15,759,944 of CM061141.1, forward strand.
GTCGAAACTATGAACGAGTCGTTGTCTTTTTCACGAATGGGTCTCCTACTATTACGGATATAGTAGGAACGCTTCGTGACGGAGAGAACGCAGCGGTTGTTCTTTTCACGTTAGGGTCTCCTATCATTACGGATATGGTAGGAACTCTCCGTGACGGGAAGAACCGACCGTTCACGTAGTATGTTATTTTTCATTTTTGGCACACGGCCATTAGGAAATAACTAATTTCTCGACGAACGGGTGCTTCATCGACGAACGGGTGCTTCATCGAGGAAGATGATGGTAGTTATTTCCATCGGGTAAGAGGAAATTGGTGCATGTGCACCATGGCCAAATGGGCTATGAAGGCTATGCACACCCCCTCCACTTGCGGAGTGGGTTGGCTACAGCCAATAACCACCGGCGACCACCCCATCAAGGGGGAGGAATGTGTGCGGCAACCCCATTCAAAGGGGGTGGCCGGCCATGGCCAAGAGGGCCATGGCCGGCCAATGCACAAGAATGGCCTTGGCCATGACCGGCCATGGCCAAGCCATGGCCGGCCATGGCCAGGCCGGCAGTGGCCGGCCACGGCCTGCCGGCCTTGGCCGGCCCTGGAAGTGGCCAAGGCCGGCGCCCTGGCCACTGCCAGGGCATGGTCGGCCCTGGCCGGCCTCGGCCAGGGCAGGGGCCCTGGCCGAGGGGGCCAGGGCCCCTGGCCGGCCAGGGCAGAGGCCCTGGCCGGTCCTTGGCCAAGCCCCGGCCAGGGCAGAGGCCCTGGCCGGGAAGAAGTTAGCAATTCAAAAATTGGTCGACCAATTTGGTGTTTTTGGTCGACCAATCCGACAAAAGGTCTGTGTTGAATGCAAACTTGCCAAATGACACATACGGGGTAACAAAAGGCATTGGCCAAACTCGAATGTGCCGATTAGCCCATACGGGGCTAACCACAGTGCCGACTAGTTCATACGGGACTAACGTTTTAATGAAGTTTGTTGGGCTCTACTCCTTGAAGATTAGCCATAGTGCTCTACTTCATGCGAGATTAGCCATGTCATTGTGCTCTACTCTACGGAGATTAGCCAATGTACTTGTGACGTTGTGCACTACTCTACGGAGATGAGCCAACGTGCTTTCAAATTTTTTTTTTGACAATGATGTTTTTCAAATAGGTTATGTCCCGTCCTTAAATTGGGATAGCGCAATTTAGAATTCCAAGTCCTACCACGATCCGGCCATGGTTATCTAACCCATGGGTGTGTAGAACAGGTCCCGTGGCTTGGCAATTGTTGCGCTAAAATTCTTTGCGCAAACTCTCACCTATTCTATTTTGAAAGATATGTTTTTCAAAGTAATTTTCCGCTGCTAATACCATACGGGTATTATTTCTGATTTCTTTTTACTTAAGATAAGTAAGAGGGATACTTTGAAAGTTACTTCTAGATGGTAGTTGGGAACGTAGTGAACTTCTCGATTCTAGAGTAACATTTCAACGCATCCAAGGAACTTATCAAGTGTTTAAAGAATCGAAACTTTATGCATTGAATTTTGATCGTGTTTTTCATTTTCTTTGCAGTTTTTTGAATCGAATATGTCTACCGCTTCTAAGAATATTGTCGCAGAGCTTAACAAAGGTGAAAAGCTCAACGGCGACAATTATAAACTTTGGTCAATAAAAATCCAATATGTTTTGGAGGAGCAAGATGTGCTCGAAACACTCCAAAACATAATGGAAGAACCTGAGTTGGGCAATACGGCCCAACACAAGAGGGACCGGGAAGCTTATGATACTTGGACTCGAAAGAACAAAATAGCACGTATTACGCTACTGTCCGCCATGGACAATGACATAATGCGTCTATTTCGGGAATTCGACCTAGCCAAAGACATATGGTCTGAGCTAGAGATAAAGTTTGGTGGAACTTCGGTTACCAAACTCCGCTCCTTAAATATTCAATTTGATTCGTACAAGATGCGGCGAGATCATTCTATGAAAAAGCATCTCCGCCACATGGCGAATCTTATATCTGAATTAAAGGATGCGGGTGTTACGCTGTCTGACGAACAGCAGATCCAAGCAGTCATTCGTTCACTCCCAGATAGCTGGGATAACATGAAAATGCATCTCACTCATAATGAGTGCATTAAAACTTTAAGCGATGTATCAAAACACCTCGAACTCGAGGAAGAGCGGATTCAAGCCGCAAAACCAAGTGCAGAAGTGCACGTGGCCGCTAGTTCCTCACATGGAGGAAATAAGCGGAAGAATAAACGCTTAAGGTTTGTGAACGAACGAAAGCAAGAACCGGAAACCTCAAAGAAGACTAAGAACAAAAAGTGGCAAAAGAATGTGCACTCAAAGAAGAAAAACTTGAAGAAGATCAAGTGCTTTAAGTGCAACAAGTACGGTCACTTCGCCCGTACATGTACGGATAAAAGTGATAAGGTAACTTGTAGGGCTAGTTACATATGTGTTTCTAGTTCCATGTTTCTTGCTGAATCTAACTATTTTTGGTTGATTGATTCAGGGGCCACAGACCACGTAGCGAAGGACAGAAGGTTCTTCGTAGAGTATCGGATGATAACTCAAAGAACAAAGTGGATATACGTCGGCAACAACACTCGTGTTGAAGTCAAAGGCGTCGGAACATGCAAGCTAGTTCTCGACAACGGCCGGACTTTATTATTGCATGACGTCCTCTTTGCTCCAGATATTAGAAGAAATATCGTATCCGTGGTCATGTTAATGTCTTTAGATTATGAGTGGAGGTTCTATAAACAATATGTTGACCTTGTTTGTAATAATTCTTTGATTGGTTCTGGTAATGTTTGTAATGGATTAATTGTTTTAAATACAATGTATGATGATTCTTCTTCCATTAATGAAAGTTTCCATTTAACAAATGCTTCTAACTCTGAATCTGAGATCATTTGTTGGCATGCAAGACTTGGTCATATTGGACCAACTAGAATGGATAGACTTGCCAAAAGTGGCTTGCTATCTAATGTTTCAAAAGTTGAAATGTCAACTTGCGAACATTGTCTTGTAGGGAAAACTTGTCGCAAGCCGTTTGGAACTGGCACAAGGGCCGAAGTTCCATTACAGCTTATCCATTCGGACATTTGCGGTCCAATGAATGTTAAGACAAGACGCGGGAAGTCCTATTTCATCACTTTCATTGATGACTTCACCCGTTTCGGTCATATTTATTTGATTTCCCACAAACATGAAGCTTTAACTTGCTTCAAAAACTATATGAGTTTAGTGGAAAATCAACTAGATCGCAAGATAAAGGTCTTGCGAACCGATCGGGGTGGGGAATATCAATCAACGAGTTTTAAGGAACTCTGTGATGAAAAAGGCATAGTTCATCAAATAACTATGCCTTATACTCCACAACAAAACGGTGTTGCGGAAAGAAGAAATAGGACATTGATGGAAATGGTCCGTTCAATGATGTCTCAGGCAAATTTGCCTATCACCTTTTGGGGTGACGCATTATTGACGGCAGCATTCATCTTAAACCGTGTACCCTCGAAGTCGGTAAGTTCTACTCCTTATGAGTTGTGGAACAATAGAACTCCAGACTTAAGCATTCTAAAACCTTGGGGTTGTGCATCTTACGCACATTTATCCTCTCACAAATATGGCAAACTTGGGCCACGTGGGAGGAAGTGTATCTTCATCCGATACGCTGAAAACTCCAAAGGATATGCTTTCGTCGGTCAAGAGGGCAATGGAGGTCTAATAGAATTCGAATCGAGTGATGTTGTCTTCTTGGAAAACGAGTTTCCAAGATAGGGTGAGATAAGTCAAGACTTATCCTTGTTTGAGACTTGGGATCAAGAAGGATCGGAACGTTCGAGTGGGAGAATTCTTGGTGAAGAAGAAAATACGTTTCAAACTTCACCAATGGATGATACGAACGATACCAATCCTATTCCGAGTGGGAGTGATGTTATTCCAAGTGGGAGTGATGTCATTCCAAGTGGGAGTGATCAAACTCAAACAAGACGTAGTAATCGAACGAGGCTAACACCTCTGAGATTTGAGGATGAATTTCCTCAAACATTCATGACATTACTACAAGATGATGACGAACCTGCAAATTTCAAACAGGCCGTCACATGCCCTGCTAAAGATAAATGGATAGCGGCAATGGAAGAAGAACTTCAATCCATGAAAACAAACCAAGTCTGGGACTTGGTTGATTTACCTAAGGGACGTAGAGCCATTGGGAACAAGTGGGTTCTCAAAATCAAGCATAAGGCTGATGGCTCCATCGAGAAATATAAAGCTCGCCTTGTTGCGAAAGGTTTCACGCAACAGGAAGGAATAGACTACGAAGAGACTTTCTCTCCTGTCGTGCGTTTTACCTCCATTCGCTTAATTCTGGCAATGGTGGCTTGTTTGGACCTCGAATTACATCAGATGGATGTAAAGACTGCTTTTCTTAACGGAGAACTAGATGAGGAGATCTACATGGAACAACCAAACGGGTTCGTACAAGAAGAAAACAAACATAAGGTTTGTAAACTTCGTAAATCCATATATGGTCTTAAACAATCCTCAAGGCAGTGGTATATGCGCTTTCAAGAAGTCGTTTTGTCGTATGGTTTCTCCATGCTCGACGAAGACAACTGCGTATATATTAAGAGGATTAAAAACAAGTATGTAATTATGTCTCTTTATGTAGATGACATACTTATAGCCGGAAATGATAAGCGTCTTATCTTGGATATCAAAGCTTGGCTTTCATCCGTCTTTGAGATGAAAGACATGGGTGAAGCTGCATATATCCTTGGGGTTAAGATCTCAAGAAATCGTTCCAAGAAACTTCTTTCTCTCTCTCAAGAGACATATATAAAGAAAGTTTTAGAACGGTTTAATATGCAGGACTGCAAGCCAATTGATACTCCAATAAGCAAAGGCGAGGGTCTATGTTTGGAGATGTGTCCCAAAGATCCAAAAGAAAAGAAAGCTATGAAAAAAGTTCCATACTCCAGTGCTGTCGGGAGTCTGATGTACGCCATGATGTGTACCAGACCAGACATTTGCTATGCTGTTGGTATGGTAAGCCGTTACCAATCCAACCCAGGACAAGCACACTGGAAAGCGGTTAAGAGGATATTAAGATACCTCAAAGGGACTGCGGACTATGCGTTATGCTATCAAGGCAATACCTTGAGACTCGAAGGCTATACCGATACTGATTGGGCGGGTGATCTCGACGAGCGAAGATCTACCTCAGGCTTTGTTTACTTGCTCGGGAATGGTGCAATATCCTGGAGCAGCAAGAAGCAAACCTGCATCGCCTTATCAACCATGGAAGCCGAATTCGTAGCATTCAGCACGGCGCTCCAAGAAGCTGTTTGGCTTAGGAAATTCTTAGACAGGCTGACGAATGCTTCTGACTCGAGCACTGTTCCCATATACAGTGATAGTCAAGCTTCGATTGCTTACGTCAAAGATCCTAAATTTCATTGTAAGACCAAACACATTGACATTCGATTCAAGTTTGCGAAGGACTATGACAAACGGAAGGAAGTAGACATAGGATACATATCCACGCATGAGATGATAGCGGATCCCCTTACTAAGGCGATCCCCAGAGATGTGTTTTTTAAACACTTATCATCTATGGGAATGCGTAGGTGCTGAGCTGTATCATGTAATATTTCCCATGTCTATAGAAGATCAAAGCTTAATTTTGCATACAAGTTTCTTACAAATGATTTTATGTACATTTGTGTTTAAGCCTCAGCTATTTAATTGTGTGTATGTCGGACAGATTAAGGTTGGCTTTCTCACATAAGCAACCGCCTTATCTTATCAGATGGATAAGATAGAGATGAGACTAGTTTAAAGTCAAAATCATTAAATGATTTAGAGTCATGACTTAAACAAGATAGTCGAATGAAAGATCTGCATCATATGGATGCTTACAAAAGATCTGAGATCTGTATCACAAGGATATTTGAAAGAGATCTCGTAGGATTTTAAATCCTATCTGTCTTATGCAGGATGAGAGTCCGTGAATATTTCACGAGTAGTAAGGGGACTCAAAAAAGATAGGCACAGTGGTGTCTGATCTTTTCATCCGTACAACATCATTAAGACATACTCTCCCTGGGAAAGGAGTGATGTTGTAATACGTGTTCATACCACGTATGCATTTCGACCACTGAGTTAGTAGCAATAGTGTTTGCTATTATGTGAGACTCAAAGGCCATACGGGTCTTAACTCTTACCCTCAAGGACTCCAATTGGTTCCTTTAGATTTGACGAGATGATCGCTATCTTAGCGTGTTACTAATGGGATATGGTAATTCGGCTCGGAGGGGCACGTTAGAAAAGCGAATCAAGTCAAGATCAGAAGGTTCGCAAGAAGAGGAAGATTGATTTCATATTCGCATTTGGACTTTAGTGATTCAAAGCTGGCCAGCCAATTGTAATCCAGATGGGATTCAATTGTTGAATATAAAGTACAAGAAATGTGAAGAAATAATCTAGGGTAAAGCATGCGTTGAACTACTCAACTTTGCACCTTCGAGGTCGTTGTGTATCTCTAACAAGTGCACAACAACAGACTCTACGCGCATGACGGTCGCACGGTCTATTTCTCGGTATGATAGATGAAAGAACTAAGGGAAAGACGTTCTCTTACAATCCCCTCAAGTGTGAGTGGGAGATGTTGGATATGGAAGACGTTTGTACACCCTTGTGGGGGATGTACGAGGGAATACGGACCTCGAACGTCGCGTACACGAAGTCGTGTACAAAGGGAATTTGTTCCCTTGCGGAGAGGATCTCTGGATGAGTGGGAAAGTCGCATTACATATGCATAAGTGCATGCGACATATGGCTAATAAAGGGGGAATATCTTAAGCTTATGTTGTACCATGCATATGGTACAACTTAAGCTTATAATGTGCCATGTATCATGGTACACCTTAATTAAGTTGTTCCAAAGGAACAACTTACCCTAAAATAACTACCTTGGGGGCTATAAATAAGACCCAAGGGTAAGCCATTTCTTACACCTTTTGCATGAAATTCATGCATGCAACTTCATCCTAGCGAAGCTCTGCAGAAATCCTTTCTCTTCCTCTTTCCAAGTTCTTAATCTAAAATAGAGATTTAGATTGTGGATTAGTAGCCTTACTTCGTTCGTGAGAAGACTCGATCCGTCGTGGCGAATCCGAAGGCAAAGTTCCGAGACTACCGTTCCGCATACGCAAGCGTAAGTCTCAACTATTAATTATCGATCCTAACTCTGTTTTGGCAGGATCCTACAGATGATATTAAACCATGCTCTCTGACAGAATGTCAAAGAAGAGATGATTGGCCAAAGTGGAAAGCGGCAATAGGAGTGGAGTTGGATTCACTCACCAAACGCAAGGTCTTCGGACATATAGTCCAGACACCAAAAGGTGTAAAACCTGTGGGTTATAAATGGGTATTTGTTAAAAAAAGAAATGAACAAAATGAGATCGTTCGCTACAAAGCAAGGCTTGTAGCGCAGGGTTTTACCCAACGTCCAGGGGTGGATTTTGAGGCCACATACTCCCCGGTCATGGACGCGATCACCTTCCGATTCCTCATTGGTTTAACAACCTAAGATGGTTTAGATATGCAGCTTATGGACGTCGTGACTGCATACATATATGGAAACTTAGACCGAGACATCTATATGAGATTGGCTGACGGTTATTCCTTGCCTGCAGCACTAAAAGAGAGACAACGTGACATCTACTCAGTGAAACTGTAAAGATCATTATATGGTTTAAAACAATCTGGAAGGATGTGGTATTAACAGACTGAGTGATTTCCTTGCAAAACAAGGATTCACAAACGACCCAGTCTGTCCTTGCATCTTTATAAGAGCAAAGGCAACAGGATTTGTAATCATAGCCGTCTATGTGGACGACTTGAACCTCATCGGATCTCCTGAAGAGATCGCAGAGATTTCTATAAGCTTGACAGAAACCTTCGAGATGAAAGACCTCGGAAAGTCAAAATTCTGTTTAGGTCTTCAAATAGAGCATCTTAACGATGGGATCCTGTTACATCAGTCAACTTACACATCGAACTTATTGAAAAAGTTTCAGATGGATAAGTGCCACCCCCTCAGCACTCCAATGGTCGTCAGATCATTGGATGTACATAAAGACCCCTTCCGGCCGCTGGAAGAGGGGGAGGAAGTACTAGGCCCCGAAGTGCCTTATCTAAGTGATATCGATGCACTCCTTTACCTGGCTAACTGCACTCACCCTGACATAGAATTTGCAGTCAACTTACTAGCCAGATATAGCGCTGCACCTACACAGCGGCACTGGGCCGGAGTTAAGCATCTTCTGCTCTACCTCCAAGGGTCCATAGACTTAGGTCTATTCTACAGGAAAGGGGCATCAACTGGTTTAGTTGGTTATGCTGATGCAGGTTACAGGTCCGATCCTCATACAGAGAAGTCTCAGACAGGATACATGTTTATTTATGGCGGCACAGCCATATCCTGGAGATCTGTAAAGCAGACCATGACGACCGTCTCATCCACTCACTCAGAGCTCCTAGCGACGAAGCAAGCAAGGAGAGTTTCTGGCTACGCTCTGTGATCCAGCACATCCTCACCTCCACCGGCCTGATGACCGGCGTCCTTGCGCCTACTCCACTTCATGAAGATAATGCAGCATGTATAGCCCAGCTACAGGACTGCTACATCAAAGGCGACAAGACGAAGCATATCTCCTCCAAGTTCTTCTGGACGCACGACCTTCAGAAGCAGAAACAGATTAAGGTACAGAAGATCCAATCATGTAATAACTTGGCGGATTTGCTCACCAAATCCCTGCATACTAGTATCTTTGAGAAGAGTGAGGAGAGTGAGGAAATGTAAATTGGGTCAGGATGAGAGGACTATGAACTCATCGGTACATAAGAGACTGATGTATAGATTCATAGGAAATCTGCAAGCCTGAAGCTTGGTCAGATGAGGGGGAGTCAACTGCAGAGTTGTACTCTTTTCCCTTGGATACTAGTTTTTTCCCACTGGGTTTTCCGTAGTCAAGGTTTTGACGAGGCAACCTCGTTGACTCTGGATCCTGAAGTATCCACCCCTAAACACATCCCTAAAACAGGGGAAGTTATGGATTAACTGTTCTTTCTTTAACAATGCAGTTATCCTAACTCGGATCCTGAAGAATCTACCTCTTATTCAATTTTGGTTGGATAAGGGGAATTGTTATGAATAGGCCCATGAGGCCCATTAGGTATCCAGCCCACTATTGAAAGCTATAAATATGAGGGTAGGGGGGCTCTTAATCCCCTACACCTATTTCCCTACTTTTCCCTTCACAACAGGGTTGCGGTTTTTTTTTGAGGGATTGGCAAACATGTAATTAAGTGTGCTTGGGGGGGAGATTTGGATGATGAGGTGGAGGGGGTGATGGGACATTTGTCCTAGTCACACTTTCCCATCCACCTAGTACAACTTCACCATTTATAGGATAGATATTGTCCTAATATAAAAGCATGCTTACCAATATTTTATATATATATATATATATATATATATATATATATATATATATATATATATATATATATATATATATATATATATATATATATATATATATATATATATATATATGAATGTCGTCCTACTATGAAAGCAAGCTTACCGATGTGTGTGTATTACTTTGCCATCCATGTTTTTTGCACTTTAACCTTGCTTTTCCCCAATTTTTTTCCCGCCGATACCCACATACACAACCACACTTCTCACTCATTTTCAGTTGTTCGCGTTCACTGCATCTTGTTCGTGTGTTTTTTCCAGTGCACTTTGTGCACGTGTTATTTCTAGTCCTTCATACAAATAAGAAGATTGTCCTACTAGGACAAAATGGTGGATAGAGTGTTGGCCTATATTTGGAGCCTAAGCATGGCCGGCGGCAGCTCCATGGGGTGTGGGTGAGAGTTTGTGTGTAATGTTGTGTGTTTTTGTCGAACCCCAAAAAAAGACCCCCACATTCCCATTATTTACATACTTGTCATTGCCCTTTCATGAAACAAAATGACATCCCTAAACCATTTTTCCCATATTTATATGTTTGCCATTGTTCTTTTTCCACTTTGCCTCCCGAATTTTTTGCGCTTTGGCTCCCACTTTTCCCACTTTTACCGCAGACGTACACACACCCCCTTACTTTTGTAACTCCCATATTGTTAATATATAACGTATCGTACTGTGCACTTTGGTCGTATTTTATACGCGAACTTTCTATGTATTTTGGAGATTTTCCCTTAATGTTTAAAATTTTATAATAATATAACATCTATTTTTAAATACGTTAAATCATTTTTTTGATATCATAATATGATTGTATATGATGATATACATGGTATGTTATATAGCTAATAGTATTGATGGTTGTATTTTTCCAAAAATTAGAAGAAGAAAAAAACCCAATTATGTATGCATGCCACCTACCCCTCCAACTAATCAGATTTTAGCATGAATCATCACTCATGTTAGCTAGCTTTGGACATCGAAGGGTGCACTTGTCACTCTCCTCTTCATTGCCATTAAGGGAAAAAAAAGAAGAAATCAAAGAAAAATGAAAATGAAGAAAAGGAAAGCAAAGGGAAAGAAAAAAAAGAAAAACCAAAACATTTCTTCATTTCCCCTCTCCTTCATCTAGTCTAGGCCGAACTCCCCCCCCCCCCCCCCCCCCCCAACACACACACACACACCCCCCCCCCCCCCCCCCTACCCACATGTTTTCTACCTTCCTCCTCCTTTTGCACCACCCTCTCCACTTCCACAACCCCACACCACCGCATACTCCTCCTCTCCCACCACCAAACCAAATCTTCATTAAAAAATTCCACATACCCAAATCTTTGGAGGAGCTTGGAGAGAAGAAAGTATGGGTCTACAATGAGAACAAGGGCCAAAGAATTTTAAAGAAGGACTAATTGGAGGTAGGATTCTCTACCTTCTTTAGTTATGATCTAGTTTTAGGAATGGTATTTAGTTAGGATCGCTATTTTTGTGCATGGTTGGAGTGAAGAATGATGTTGATTCTAGGTTCATTTTCTTGTTGTTTTGCAGTAATTTCATGCATGCATAAATAACACTGCAGATGGAATTAAATTCTGAAAAAAATCTGGAAATATTATAAAATTCAAGACAACTTATATGTTTCTCATTTTTGCTAAATACAACTGCAATTAGGCTTAAAGGGTCGTATACTGCAGGATAGCAATTCTGTCAGCTTTTACGCCCCTTCACTTTTTTAGCTCTAACTGGTACTGTAGATGTGCAAATCTTGTGTTATTGGACATTTCGGATGTCTACACTTCACAATCTACAATTTTCATGTTGTGCACTTGTTCTAAATCTATTAGGAATTGGTTGTAATTCACTGTTCTTTATGCATGATATTTCTGTTTCTGCACTGATTGTGTATTTTTTACGTTACAGCTTATAAAAATTCACTGAGACATGCCAATTTTCTGATATTTGGTGTCTGGAAGTAGAATTTGATGATGAATAATTTTCGTTCAGAAAGTTTTGTCAAATTCTAACTGAAATTCCTGACGTGTTGCTTTAAAATGAGAGAAAGAAATGAAAGACTAGAAAGAGAGGAAAATAAGAGAGTTGTCATGTTTTGCATCATGCTATGTCACACTATGCTTTTGTTCTATTTGGAGGTTGTTATGTTTAATGAAATATTGAAATGCTATAATGTCACATTATGCTAATTGGGCCATGAAGATTATGCATATCATACTTTATGTCTAATTCTATGCTTCATATTACCAATGATGGAATCATGTGATAGAAATGTGTAAATTGGAGATATGTGATATGAATGTGATGCTCGTTGTTAAGAAAACATGACATCGACAAATCGATGAAAGAAAAGAAATTGTGAAGCGGTAATTGAGACCGCTAAACCACAAACTGATATGAATATTGAAACTGAGAGTGAGGTAGTGTGACAATTATCTAGACTTCTCGAATCCATCATAAGATGGGTGAGACTCCAGAAATGGGATTGAGGGAAACACGTGTGAATGGTAGAACTAAGGAGTGGACCAGGATAGTAGTCTCATTCGCACTCCCGACAACCGGTATAGGGAGTGGGCAGGGTTAAAGAGGCACATGTGTGTACTCATGATGCACCATGAGGTAGAAAAGGTTCATCATCTCACTTCCGACAGGGGAAGTTACGAGAGGCCCCTACAGTGCTCGTGTCGCTGTTTGGGGTACCACTGTTTCATCCACACAGGGTGAAGTCCAGCTCCTTAGTGTCCTACGGTTTACTCGGGTTTCCAAATAAACGAAATGTCTAACTTTAAGACTAATTCAAATTGCAATTATGGTCATGTAGTTTATGTTCATCGGTTTTTACTTTCAACATATGTATGTCATGATTGTTTAATTTTATGCATTATTTCTGTGGACATTGTATCACCAGTAGATAGAGTATTAATTAGGTGGGCCAGTTCTAATACTGGTTCCTACCTAGCGTAGTTATAGTTTCCTACTGGGTAATGCGTTGACGTGTACCACTTATGTTTTCAGGTATATGTGCAGATCAGTCGTCTCATGAGCAGTCTCAGGGGTATGCTACCCATTCTGAGGTACAGACGGAGTCCTTTACAAATGATTTGGTTCAATTAGACTTCCTTGGGGTAGACTAGGGAGTGGGTTGTATGTGTGTGGACCCCTTTTGTCTTTCTTTGGGTTAGGGTTCTCTTTTTGTTGTACCCGCTTTTGTAACCCTTGTACAGACGATATATGTATAAAGTATCTTGTTTAATATAATATAATGTTTTGTACTTCTTTTCTGCGATTGTGTATTTAAATGTTGTTGGAGCACTTTACTTTCTTTGTACTATTAAAATATTGTTGTAGTGACCTACGTACATGGTTAATTTCAATTACAATTAATGCATAGTAGTATTTAGATATCTGAGGCTCAAAGCCCAGTGACTGAATATTACGACGGCGTTGTCAGCTACATACCTCCGTATTTAGGAGAGTATGGCGTGACACTTTTCTATCTCATTTACCGCCTTGCATGGGCCCATCATCCTGTGTGAGAGTTTTTTTGTCCCCATGCACGGGTTATTTCTAGTATATAATACAACTGAGGATTTTGTCCTACGTGTCAGGGTTTGGCTCATGTGACGTCCATATGGTATGTACTAAAATGTCGCATTGCTACATGAGATGCAACCTCACCCCAAAAGAACCCCATAAACCCCACTATTTACATGTTTGTCATTGCCCTTTCATAAACCCAAAGAGCACCCCCAAAACCCCCCCTCTTTTCCGTATTTACGGGTTTACCATTGGTCTTATTCCACTTTGCCCCCCCCCCCCCCCCCCAAGGATATTTTTCACTTTAACCCTTACTTTTCTCTCTTTTATCCTCAGACGGTACCCAAGCACGCACACACACACACTTCTCTCTCATTTGCCATTGTGCACTGGTCCCGCTTCATGTATGTAGGTTCTTCTTTCGGCCAGTGCACTATGTGCCATGTAGAAGTGTCACATCGACACATGGGATGCCACGTCACCCCCTAAACACTCAAAAACAATCCAAAAGACCCAAAAATTGTAATACTCTGTATTCACATATACATGTATTATATACGTATTATTAATTGTATTCGAACAAGTGGTTATGTGATATAATTTCAAGAATTTTTCATTTAATTTTTAATGGGTAAAATTAATTTTTAAATGAACTTTATAACTTCTTTTGGGAATTATTAAATGCTGTATATGAGACGATAGACATTTATATGAGTGGGAGTATGCAGTATTATTAGTGGTATTTTTCGTTTTTGGAAAGCCTATTTCTAAACCACTTAAAAACTTAACACCTCATGCTTAAGGTGTCAACACCCCTTAAGCTCCCACCAACTCCCTCATCCACATGGCGTGTTCAGAGGGATATAAGAAGGTGATGAGGATTGGATTTCTTAGGGAAGAAGAAAGAAATGAAATAGAAAAGAGTAAGGAGAAAGGAGAACCAACTACTTCATTTTTCTTCCCCCTCACAAAAGCCTAGCAAACCGACATGAGACCCAAATCTTCCCATCTCCTTCATCAGGCAAGGATGAAATCAAACACTAAGTTCATTGATCTTAGAAGGAATGAAGAAGGAGAAGCTAAAGATTGTTGGGGTCTTCAAGGAGAAGAAGGGCCCCAGAACTTAGATGGACATCTCAAGGAGGATTTTAACTGGATTAGTTAGGATTAAGTTTTAGAATCGTCGAGTTCTTATTTTTTTCATCGCTGTCGAAATAGACAGCATGATGAGCCCACACGGTCATGTCACGACCGTGTGGAAGTCGTGTGATCAATAGGAGAGTCACACGGTCGTTTAACGACCGTGTCGCTATCTTTTGGCCACACATAGTCGTGTCGCCTTGGACACGGTCGTATCACCCATTGAATCTCGGAGCCGCGTCGACTTAGATGCTAACGAGCGAACCGATCACACGGCCGTGTCGACTTAGATACGATCGTGTCAACCACTTAACTTTGCAGTAGCGTTATCATACGCGATCTCTGTATGTTCCACCACATAACACAGTCGTGTGCTAAAAAAATTGCTGAACTTCGGTACCAACAGTTGCACTTCGCATGTCACTTTGTTAAAATTCCCTTATTTGCGTTTATCATCTGGTATTAATGGCTTGCAGTTGGTTTACTTTATTTTATTTAAATGTTAGCTTTGGTTAGTGTAGTTGAAATTGCAATCCTGTAAAGCATGTGGAGATTTTCAATGAAATAAAAAAGGGCAAACCAATTTAGTTAACCAAATTAGCAAATGACACTTGCTAATTAACACAGACCGTGTATGTGATCTCCTCTTTTATCATTAATAAAATATCAATGCTTTTAAGAATATTGTAGGTAGAAGATATTTTTAAGAATCTACTGTTGTATTTCATAAAAAGTTTATTGCATTTATATTCTAATTATGATTAGTTAAATGTTTAAGTTAGTATCAGATATTTAATATATTTCAACCATCTTACTTGTATCAAGATTGAAGATACGAAATATTAAATTTAACTGTAATCCCTCCACACGACCGTGTGCTGCTTAGTATGTCAATCTAAACTTTATACTTTGAGACTCCACACGGCCATGTGGAGAATCCCAAACGATCGTGTTGTTGACAGTCTGAACCCTTAGTTGTCTAGTTGCACACAACCGTGTGATCAGACCTTACGTCCGTGTGGAATGATCTGCAGCCTCTTCAGCTTCACTCCACACGGCCGTTTGGAGAGCCCACATCGCCGTGCGGCCCTGTCTTTTTCCAGTTCTTACAGAACTCCACCTTTATCATTTTTGCTGATTATATGCTTTAAAAATGTTGTGTTTTTTATGTTATTCATGCATTTACTATGCTTCAGCTTGTATGCTTAGAAATCCGTGATAAATCGTGAAATTCATGATGTTACCATGCAAATGAAATGATGTATAACATGTTAGTTGAGAAAATTGTGGAGGTGTTTATGGATGATTTCTCTGTATTTGGTAGCTCTTTTCATGATTGTTTAGCTAACTTGGCTCATGTTCTTGACAGGTGTATTGAGAAGAATCTCCTATTAAATTGGGAGAAATGTCATTTTATGACCACAGAAGGACTTGTCCTTGGTCATTTGGTCTCTAAATATGGTATTCAGGTAGACAGAGCCAAGGTAGCAGTAATTGAGAAGCTACCAAGTCCCAAGTGTGTGAGGGATATCAGATCATTCCTGGGTCACGCAGGATTCTACAGGCGATTTATTAAAGATTTTAGCGCTATATCTCGACCTCTTTGCAACTTGCTAAGTCAGAATGTGGATTTTATTTGGACACCTGAGTGTCAACATTCTTTTAAAACTTTAAAGAAATTGCTAATTTCTGCTCCCATTTTGCAGGACCCAGACTGGTCCTTACCATTTGAAATCATGTGTGACGCCAGCAGCTACGCAGTTGGCGCAGTCCTAGGCTAAAAGAAAGACAACGCTCCAGTAGTTATCTACTACGCCATCAAAACATTGAATAATGCTCAGAGGAACTATACAACCACAGAGAAGGAGTTGCTGGCTGTAGTATTTGCTTTGGAAAAATTCAGGAGCTATATTTTGGGATCACCTATCTTGATTTATACAAATCACTCTGCTTTGAAGTATTTATTGTCTAAAAAAGATGCTAAACCTCGATTGATAAGATGGATTTTATTATTGCAGGAGTTCAATGTCCTAATTAAGGACAAGAAAGGCGTGGAGAATCTAGTAGCCGACCACTTATCACGATTGACCGTAGGCCTTGATTCAGCAGATGTACCTTTGAAGGACTCCTTTCCTGACGAGCATCTTTTCATTGTTTCCACCTCCCCATGGTATGCTGATATAGTAAATTATCTAGTGACTGGTAAGACTCCTGAAACTTGGTCACTTCAAGACTTTAAAAGGTTCAAGTACGAGGTAAAATATTTCTTCTTTGATGATCCATACCTCTATAAATTTTGTAGTGACCAAATTGTTAGGAGGCGCATTCCTGACCATGAGATAGCTAGTGTGATACAATTTTGTCATAATGGGATGTGTGGAGGACACTTTTCTGCGAATAAAACTGTAGGAAGATATATGCCCATAAGGCAATTTATCTTGATTATACGTCTTGTTCATACCGTACATGGTACGTATTATTCTAAGTATAAAATCATTTGTATTAATATACTTAGATAATATCCATAGACTTATAGTTAGGTCCTTACATATCTAGATGAGATCTCGATTATGAGTAAGTAAGAGACCGAATAGAAACGTAAGTCTAAAATGGTTCGTGATCATAGATATGTCGAGAACTGGATATCGACACATCAGATAGATCACCGTGTCTTCGTCTTACCTTCGGGTAATGATGATCTCATAGTCGTTCGACTTGGTGAAGTCGGAGACGAGACACAGGTGCTCACTGAAGAATGAGTTCACTGAACGACCAAGTCAGAGTTATTAAATGGTTAACTTTAATGATCTGCCTTTAATAACTCTAGGGTGATGATAGGTTAGTTGATCCTTAAGACCTGAAGTCATCTGTACCAACCTGTGAGCGGACAGTGTAGCTTAGACCCATGATCTAGCTTCGAGGACCAGTCCTGATGAAAGATCTTAGGTTGGGTTGCACCTGAAGCTCTCGAGGTGAGTAAATGACTAAGATGGGATTCGTCACTTCCATTAAAGGGAAGTTAGTGTTACAGGCTCAGTACGGTCTTTATGTTAATCCTCGACCGGGGTACGTTGCAAGTAGTACAACGTGTATACAATAAAGACCGCCGTATACTGACCAATGTTGTCTAATAGGGTTGACAGAAAACCATACCCTAGGCCAACAATAAACACAGCCTTGACGAAGGGATTTTAGCTAATGGCATTCATCACTGACACATCCAATGCAAACCCTATGATACTTTTGTCAAATGGTCGATCACGTTATGATGACTCTGAAACAGGGACGACAGCTACTGCTCGTAGTGACCGTCGTCTAGGGGTTTCGAGCCCCAACCTGTAGTAAGGTCAGGCTGTAGGGTCTCACACCGAGTAGTGTTCGTGTCTTAGTAATATGAACATAGAATAGAGAGAAATATTATTTGATGATATTCACAAGTCAAGTTGTGAAAGTTAGTCGCATTAGCAATAGGGACAAAACGTTGCATTAGATGCAAACTTTGACTAAACGTGTTGTAAAATGGTTACGACGAATTTAGTAGGAACAAACATGTTGGAAAGGGTTACCTGGATGACGGGATCGTCCCGGTCTAAACACAGGTTCAAACTGTGTCTAAATCGGAGCTCAAACGAGTCCGGAAACGCAAAAACGGTCCAAGGAGCAGTGGGTGAGACCCACTGGGCTAAAAAGCCCATATGGAAGGGCAAACGGGTGCGGCCCGCTGCAGCAGCGGGCGCCCGCCCGCTGCAGCAGCGGGCGGGCGGCCCGCTGTAACGGCCACTTTCCGGTCGTGTATTTTTAGCACGTAGGTTGTTCCGTTTGTGTATTTTTTCACGTTTGGTTTTATTATTGTAATTCCGTAGTTCCGATGCGCGACCGAGCCCCGTATTCACGATCCTCTCAAAGGCGCGATCACCCCGGTACCTTGTTTGTAATTTTTGGATGCCGAGGGATACGTTGGTAATAATCTTATTAATTATACTTTTATCATTTCTTAACTAAAATTGAAAAAAAACACAAACTCTCTAATCATTATAACCCACGGTTGGGCAAAGACAGTGGATTTTTGAAATCAATGCTTATAAAAAAAACACAATGCATTTCAAGTGGATTTTTGAAATCAATGCTTTAAAAAAAATTAATAATAGATCATTGCTTTCCAACGATTTGGAAACAATCAGAGGAAATCAAAAATTTTAACTAACCTATTAGACCCCCACATGGCAGCCCTTCCCCTATTTATTATTGCCTAGGGTTCTTTTTTCTCTCTCACAGAAATCAAACGGGCCGCCGCCCTACTTGTATTCACGCAAACAAACCCCCGACGCCGATCTTGTGTCTTCGAGCCCCTCAACCCGCCGCCGGCAGTCCCTGTCGCCGCTTGACCTCCGTCGGCCTTCCCTCCGACGCGTCGCCACCGTACGCTACCCGGACCGCCGCTATCCCCACCGCACCTTCCTCTACCGTGCTGCTGCCGCACCAAACGGTGAGTTCGTATAAGTATGAAATTAACATGCGACAGCATCTGGTATCTCTTTGTAATTTCTCTCCCATGCACTCTCCCATGCACTGGGCTTTCCAGAGATATGTTAGAGTGTATAATCAAGTACAGATTAATAGGATAGGTTAGTAGGACATTATTAATTAATAATTTTTCCCTTCACAATTAGTTCTTTTGTAAAATTAGCTTGTTAGTATATCAGTTAGTTAGCAGAGAAATCACATATATGTATATTGTTATGTTAGTGTACTGCCATTTTTAGGGTAAGTTGTTTTCTTGCCATCTTCTGCATGCAGGGACTATAGATATTAGTTTTAGTTCTTGCTTTGAAACCTGAGCCATGTGCCTATTACCTTATGTACACTTATGAAAACGATCTATGAATTGTTATAGGTTATCTTTTAGCATACTTGAACTGTAAATGTCAACAGTCGTATCTATACCTAAGAAAACCTATTAACCTACAGAGTTGAAAGAAAGTGAAAGGCTGACATACAACAGTACCCTATAAGTCTTAACTTGTTAGCACGCATAGGTTATCTTAGTAGGTTAGTAGCATGCTCAGTTAGTAATGTTATAAAATAAACACCACTCTAGGATGGAGAACCTAATAAAAAACGGATTGTTAGACTCCATATGAACTATTTTAACGTGGTTATGATCAATGAGGACCTGATCTGATTATATGATTTTTTTAACCAAACAGCGAACCGGACTCACCGTAACGTAACGCTTGTCGAGAAGAAACCAAGACAACTGATATCCCCGGAAACAGGCAAGTGAAACTTGCCAACTTTTCTTTAGGCCATGTCTTTAGGCCAATTCCTCGTACAAGCGTGAAAGAGACTAGATCGTGAAATGATAGCGATCTAGGCGCAACTTTGTGATCTAGCTTGACAACGAAGCTAGATCCGACACCTTGCCATATCATTTATGCATTGATATCTGTCATGTTTAAATTCCTTAACTGTACGCATTTGAATTGTTAACTGCCATGCATTGCATCATACATGTCATCCTAGTTAAACTTGCATCGTAGCACACGCTAAACTACTTGTACAATCCATGTTTCCGTGTTACCGGCTAGGCACCCGTTATGCGGGCATAACCCTACGCCATCCGTGTTAAAAACACTTCCTGGCTCGTGATCCAGAAGCGAGCATTCTGTGTTCGGGGGTAATGCCCTGGCTCGACACACGTGGAGGGGTAGGGATAAACGGTCACTTGAGTGTAAGAGTTGGCCCGTACAGCCACTCTAGCCAAAGGACGGAATCTCTGTGCACAACGTGATTACAATTCCAGTACTTGACTTTTACTTGTTTACTTGCCATGCCATGTCATTTGTCATTTTATATCCATGTCATACTTTACTTTAGAACTGCTAGGTTGCTTTACCTTTCTTTTATAGTTTCCTTGCACAAGTCTTTTTAGACTTGCTGACATGTGCCCCTTCTCTTTGGATGACGCATGTTAGTTGCTGAGCCAGAGACAATTGCGGAGGGTGACGAGTTCGTGGAGTTCGTGCCCGAACCTGTTGGTGACGCGGAGTACGAGGACACCGGAGACCAATCTTAGAGATCTTCCATACTCTTCTTTTGTTAGCTGTGGTTGTCGGTGAGTAGCACCGTTTTATTAGATTCTGTTGGCCATGCTAGGCCTTTTGCTTTTGGCTCTTTTGGTTTGCCTGGTGGCATTTCTGGTTGTTGGACTTTTTGTTGGACTATGAGCTGGAATAATGTTATATTATTTGTCTCTCTTTTCCTATTATTGTTATTGTTGTTCTGAGTCACATTACAGGGACCTGCTACTTCGTTTTATTTGACGCTTATCGGACTTGCGGCTTTGCAGCTTCAAGTCCGTGCGGACCTTCTCACGCTTCGCCTCCATGTTTTTGGGAAGCGGGGCGTGACACCCGCCCTTGCTCCCTTGGGCAGGCGCGCCCGCTAAGCCTAGCGGGCGCGCCCGCAACTTAAGTTAAATTAGGGTTTTTTGAAACCCCTAATGACGGCTACGAATTTTGAGAAATTGCTAAACTTTGAGCAATTGTTTGAGGGGTCAAACGAAGTCGAAATTCGTCACCGTCAGTTCCTACGCGTTCACCACTCCAAGCTCTTCTGATTGATAGCTTGTTTGGTGTCTGAAGTTTAGTATGCAAGGAAAATTAATTAGTTAAAGTTTGACTTTATGAAAGGCTAACTTTAAAGTTGAAATTAAGCCAAATGGCTTAATTGATTTTCCCTCTTCATGCGGAATGTCCCACATTGCTCGCAACGAGTGAGTGAGTGCTCACTCCCTATATAAATAGGGGTGCACTCTCCTCGTTGAAACACACACCAGTCAACGATCGAGTAGCTCCAGAATTTTAGAGCAAGCTCGATCCGCGACTCAACTCTCTCTCTATTTTCCCGTTCTCCGGAGTAGTCCTAGCACGACTACAAAGGGGGTTTGGATCTGATCCGGACGTCTAAGACGCGGGTTTCTTCTCAAGTGAAACTTTCTACCGCGTGTGTTCGGCTCGGAGGCGAAAGCAGCTCGGGCGGATCGGTGCGAGGGTGCGAGGCGGCTCATGCAGATCGAGTCAACGCGGCTCGGCTACGAGGAGCTTCTCAAGACGGTGCGGTACATCTTGCCTGCCCCAGGGCCAAGATTCCGGGTATGCGGTTAAGCATTTTTAGTGTAGATTTTATTAGTCGCTTTAGTGTAGATCCTTCTTAGTTGGCATAGATCGGGCTAGGTTCTGGCTCCCCAGAGCCTAGCTAAATAGTTTAGCTAGTGTAGAAATTTTGATTTCTGGTTTTCCGCTGCGCTTTTGTGCCTCAGTGGTCCGTCCGACTTAGGACGGATACGGATCCGAGCTCTGGGGGTCCGCCAAAACCCCAACAAAAACTGTGGCTAAAATCTTGCAATGCGGCTTTTATTGGCCAACTATGTTTAAGGATACATTTCATTATTGCAAGACATGTGCTGCATGCCAACAGTTAAGGGGTATTACTAGACGTAACATGATGCCATTAAACCCCATTCTAGAAATTGAAATATTTGATTGTTGGGGCATAGATTTCATGGGACCTTTCCCATCTTCATTTGGATATGTTTACATTTTGGTTTCAATCGATTATGTTTCTAAATGGGTGTAAGCTATTTCTTGCAGGACGAACGACACTTCAGTTATGCTCAAGTTCCTCAAAGAGAACATTTTCTCTAGATTTGGAGTGCCCAAAGCCTTGATTAGTGATGGAGGGTCCCATTTTTACAACTGCATGTTCGCTAATCTAATGAAGAGGTTTGGGGTCACGCACAAAGTCATTACTCCATATCACCCCCAAATCAACGGTCAAGCAGAGCTGGCGAATGGAGAGATCAAAGGCATTTTACAGAAGACGGTGAATCCTTCACGGAAAATTGGAGCTTGCGCTTACCTGAAGCGTTGTGGGCCTAAAGGACGGCCTACAAGACAACTTTGGGGATGTCACCTTACCGTCTTGTCTTTGGGAAGTCTTGTCACTTACATGTAGAATTGGAGCATAGGTCCTATTGGGCTATTAAGAAATTAAATTTTGATACTGATTCATCTTTTGCTTCTCGCAGGTTACAGCTGTTGGAGCTAGAGGAGCTGCGGAGAAATGCTTATGACAACGCCAAAATATCAAAAGAAAGGATGAAATCCGTCCATGACATGAATCGCACTCCGAAATCTCTTTTATGGTTTCTTCATTCTCTTGTAAAGACTCCATATATTTCCACGCCTCTGTCGACGTCATGACACCAAAGAATTCCTGCAGCTGTGGTTGTAGTCCATCTAGGAAGGACTCCATAAGCTCGTTCTTTGTGTACCCATGCTGCGGATAGCTCGATATTATGTCTGTGAACCTCCTCCAGGCCTGAAAGAAAGTTTCACAATCAGTCTGATTAAAATTAACGATCTTCAGCTTCTCCATCCTATGTTTGTGTGCATTAGCATACTCTGCATCATACAGATTGTTTGTGCAATAGAAATTCATATACTCCATTTTAAAAAAAATAAAAAAAAGTTTATGTACTGTAAAGTGGAAAGATCTCACCGAAAGTCCCCTGAATAAAATAAACTGTGGTAACAAACCATTCTCCCCGGCAACGGCGCCAAAAACTTGCCTAGCCCAAAAATGTGCTTCTCTCAAGAGAAAGATTCCGTGCAAGTAATATAGATCTGGGAGTCCAGATGTCGAATCATCGAGAGAAAATCTGTTGCAACCACAAAGCTTAAATCAAATAGAAAGTCAACGCAAAGAGACCAACCACTTTTAATGATGATGGTTAGAATGGGTTTTGATTGTGGTTCTTTTAATACGATCAAAAGAAAGTTTCGTTTATGAAAATATCAATGAGAAGTATGCACATGATATGGGTTCGTTAGGGTCCATGATTTGTATTAACTTGGTTGATTAACGATAACTCAATGGAACCTCTTTTTGAGAGAAATTCATCGGAAAATACCCTTGTGGGGATTAAAGCACAATATTGAATACGATCGTTGCTAAAGTTATAATCTTTCGAATATAAGTTATTAAACTCCCTTTTGGGGAGATCAAAACTCACTCTTGTGGGGTGATCATCAACTCAATCACGTTCTTTTGGAAAATGAAGAGGAGATTTTAAAATAAAGACTATACCTTTATCAACGTTAACAATTTTAGCATGACGATTCAACCAAATAAATACAAATCATATCCCCTAACTACACCATACCATGCACAATGATAATTTAGCTGCACATACTGAAAATAATCAAGGATTTCATAACAATAAACATGGTTCTAATCAATAGAAGCAGCTAGAATTGAAAATACGCAATAAAGTTCCAGAGATATCACCAAATACCCCCTTTTTTAGCCTAAGAAAGCCCTTCTTCTTCCTCTAAAAACTCTCTGAAAAATACCACAGGTTGCTCTCTGTAATCTCAGGGATTTGCTGCAAAAATCGGCTCCAAAATCACCCAAATACGCTAAGAATACGAAGCAAAAACCCTAGAATACGCTTAAATAGAAACATTACGGGTTTTAATAGCCTAACGGGTCGAAACCCGCACCCAAATCGAACCCAAACCCAAAGTAACAGCAGGCGAAAATTATAGCCGCTCATCTGAGCAGGATTGAACAGAAGCTTGACACATGGCCTTTCCTATCGGGTTCGAGCTTCGAACTCACCCGCATCCGCTCTCCGTATTTGAATTCGGTTCGGGGTAAATATCGCCCGTAGTATCTTGATCGGGCGGCCCAGGAAGTGCCGCATCGCCGCTCTTTCGTTTCATTTCGCAGTCTCCAAGATCCGTTGGATTGGGCGGCAGTCGACGCGATTGCGCCACGTGGTCCTCAAACTCGTGCGCTCCGGATTCGTTCGCCCGCTGATTGTAGCCGTCCGATCGAAATCGAACGCTCGAGAGACGTCCGCTTATCCACTGCTGTGCGTGTACATCGACCGCATCTCGTCCGTTGGATCGTTGGCAGGACGGTGGAGATCTCGCCACGCGTCCCGAGGAATATGTAAAGCTCCCGCTTACGCTTTGTTTCATTGGGTTGATTGCATCCGTTCGATCGGCATCGTGCGGTCACAAATGGGCCACGTCGCCCAAGCGCCATGGCCGCATGATGAAACTGTGGAAGGCTGCCACGTGTACGCCAAGATTGGTGCGGGCGCATACGGTAGCTGTATTTCGTATTTGCTGCGTATTTACTCCATTAAATTGGTATTCTGCATTCAATAAATCACAGTAATTAGCACAGATCTCAGAAAAATACAAATAAATAGTCGTTGGAATCATGAGATCGAGACCTAGCCATGAAAAATATAAAAACACAGAAATACTCACTAAAATTTATACTTTGTGCACAAATCAATGGTTTGCTCTAATAAATAATGATATACAAAATACGAATGTACTTGAGACCAATTAAGCATCATTTACACACAAAATAGGGCTAAATAGGGTGTTAAATATGCAATATTCAACCCGAATCAGCATCCTTTTTTGCTGTGGCAGTACTTGTTGTTGCCTTCTCAGTGGGTGTCAGACTGAACCCATGAGATCGCAGATGGAACTTCAGGCCCAACTTCCAACTCAAGTAGTTCGACCCATCGGCCTTCAGGACCGAGAAATCGACATTCGTAAGTCTGGCCATTAAATGATCTAGCAATATCAAAAGCAGCATGGATTATCAAACTGTAAAAAGAATAGACATCCACACATGTATTTTTTCCATTTTCATAGCATGAATTATTAAAGAAAATTAACATTCATGCATGTTGTTTAACATTTAAAATTACATGAATTATTAAATAAAATTAACATCCACGCATGCTTTTTAACATTTAAAAATAACGTGAATTATTAAACAAAATTAACATCCACGCATTTAATGTATATGCAATGAAAATAAGTTAGGCCTATGGGGATCAGCCAGCCGACACCGAAAAGAAAAGGACAGTCCGAAATTACATCAAAAATTACATGAAAGAGTAAATACAACTTGGGAACTTCAGAGAGAAGCCCCTTTCTTCTTTGTGCATACGCCTTCAGCTCCTTTTGGTGTCCTCCGTTCTTCTTTTTACATATATTTCCTCACTTACAAATTTCTCTCAAAAAGAAAAAATTGCAGAAAAGAAAAGGTGTCGGAAACCTGGCTGATCGCTAAAAACATAGCCTAATCGCACATCCACGCAGATAATATATGAAAAATATACAACCACGCAGATAATCATATCACACACATGTAAAAATTAAAATAATCTAAATAGTGTATGACGTGCTAAAAAATTATTTTTGAAATTTTTATTACTTTTGATCCATATTTTTAATGTTTTATTTTCCGCTTTAACCCCTTTTTATAAAGTTTAAACTTTCTTTAATTATTTTGGGCTTTTGGGGCCAAAAATAAAAAAAGAAAACTTATTGTGTAAATGAGCTAATTTTCAGGCTTTTTGGGCCATGAAAATAACCCATTAGGATTAATTGGGCCTCCCTAAAAAATTGGCCCGTTTAGGGCAGGGTTTCGAAAAACCCTAGGGGGCCGCGGCGCGTCGTCGAGGCGGCTGGCCGCGGCAGGCTACGGCCTGCAGGCCGCGGCCGGGGGTGGGGGCCGCGGTGGCAGTCCGCGGCCTATGGCCGCGGCGTTTAGTCCCGCCGGCGGCGCTTGTGGAGCGCCGTCGTTGCGTTTAGTCCTGGCGGCGGCGCTTGTGGAGCGCCGCCATTTCGCCCTTCGGGCGTGCGGGGTATGGATCAAGGTTAAGAGGTGGTAAAAATTTGATTTTTCATACATTTAGATCTCAAAAAACGGTTTTTATTATTTTTAGACATGCGGATCTAAATAAAAAAGTGATTTTTACCGTGTTTTCAAACTTTTTGATCTTAAATCATGCAGATCTACGCGAAACACAAGTTTAGATCTAAAAAGTTTTGAGATTTACCTCTAGATTCGACGAGGAAATCTAGACGACGGTTGGTGAAGGATGCCATTTTCGCTCCCCGTTGAGAAGATTACGATCTTCTTAGACTGAGCGGTTGATGGATCTTCTTCCTCGTGCGTCGCCGCCTTTTCCAACGAGCGTGATCGTGCTGATTGTAGGGATCGTCTAACCCTTGCAATACAAACAACACACACTAGAGGGGGGGTGAATAGTGTAATGGCAATAAAATTGTCCAATTAAAATTTAACTTGCAAATGCGGAATTATAAATGCAAGATGAATTAAAAGGCACAATCAATCCAAACACAAACACAAAGTTTTACACTGGTTCCCCAAACTTGGGTACATCCAGCCACACCAAATATTCACCATATTCCTACACAGAAAAGTGAATACAAATCTCACAAGGAGATACCCCACAAAGAGGATTTATGCCCTACACAATGACCCAACCAATCCTACACGAGGATCAAGACTCCCACACAGAGAATCACTAACTCCCACTCAGAGAATTAGGGTTAGCCATACACTAGGACACTAGAACTCCCACAAAGAGAGTTAATTCCCACAAAGAGAATTCCCTAGTCCCACAAAGAGACAACCTCCCACAAAGAGAGAAAACCCCACAAAAAGAGAAACTCCCACAAAGAGAGTATTCTAATCCCACAAAGAGAAATAGGAAAACAAATTACACCAAGTAAAGTAAATACTCTTACCTATGCCTTGAGATGCTTACTCATGAATGAATGCAAGGCATGGAAGAGGATCTCCAAGTGTTGGAATATGCTTGAAAGCACTTGGATGATTTCATTTGAGCTGGACTCCAATGCATGAAGAGAGATGAGTGCTCAATAGAGGGAAATGGGGGAGCTTGAGAGTTGCTTATTGATCTCTTGAGATTTTCTATAGAGTCAAGAGTTATCAAGTGTTGTAAAAAGGTCTCAAGAGATGGCAGCACACTCATATATATAGGAACCCCATATCAAGCCCAAAAACCCAAAGAAACAGCCAAATGAACAAATCTGCAACGGCTAGAAACTGGGTGAAAACGACAGGAACAGTCGACTGATGATCAAAAGACAGTCGACTGATCAACGTTTAGAAAATATCCAACGGCTATAATCTGAGCCAGGATAGTCGACTGACGAAGACACTACAGTCGACTGATACACAGGACATGCGCTTGTTAAACCTTCAACAGACGACTGCTGCAGTGGATGGATCGAAACAGAGAGCTGCACTCTTTCTCCAATTCTTCGCACATGCGACTTATGTTAATATTACAGTCGACTGTCAAATAGTCAGGCGACTGTACATTCTTCATCAGTCGTCTGCAGTATAAAATGGAGAGAAGACATAGAGATGCAGAGATTGCACTTACGCTAGACAGGGGATTGTTGGCCAATTCCCAGGCGAATGTAAATATACAGGCGACTGTAAACTGATCATCAGGCAACTGTGTGTAAAGCTCAAGTTTGAGTCAAATGAAATGTTGACTTGAGCTGTGCAAATCAGGCGACTGGAAATCACCCAGTCGGCTGTGTTTCCCTCAACAGGCGACTGAAGGAAAGCCAGAGACTCCAAATGCGTCTTTGGACAGAGTGAACCTATTGGGTTAGATTCTATGATAATCCTAAGGTTCACTAAGATGGTTAAATGCATATGCACGATAAGTAAACCATCTAACAAGGCATTACAATAACCTAGACTCAAAAGAGAGAGAAAGCAATAAAGTAAATTGCATGGATTACAATGCTTCTCAAAAAAATCTAAGTCTTCAATCTTGATGCCTAAAGTGCTCTCCACCATCTCTAAGCTTTGGCACTTCTTGAGTCCACACCATGGCCCTTCTTCACATGATGTCCATCCTTACACCAAGTGATTAGTCTCCAAGAAAGATATCCTTGAAATAAACTGAGAGACTAAAACATGAGATTCATTAGCAACAACATAATGTTGTGATCATCATCAAAATAAGATTGGTATGAAACACCAATACTCAACACTGATAACGTGTTGTGAATGGAAAAGTAAGGAAATAGGTGTATGGGGTTAAGAGCCCCTCTACCCTCATATTTATAGCTTTCAATGATGGGCTGGATACCCAATGGGCCTATTCATAACAAGAATTAAAAACAAAAGTCAATTTTTAACATTAACAAGGCTCGAACTTGGGAGCTCAATGATGGGAAAATAACGCCCTAGCCACCCTGCCGTAGGCAATTTCTATGATTCGAATGTGGTAAAATTTTATATGTATGTTATATTTACAAAATAAATTAAGTTAGAAACCCATAAAACAATGGGGGGATGGTGGGCAGGCCCCCCACCTACAACGTGGGTCTGCCCCTGTGTGTGTGTGTGTGCGCGCGTGCGCGCGCATTCCAGTCCGTAAGCCTACATTTTACACATGTCTCCCCCATGCCCAAAGTCTCGAATATCACATACCTCAATGTATACCGAGATTTCCATGTTGTTATTACGCTTGGAGTCCTCACTCTCAATTATGGAACAAATCCATCATTTCATTTATCTCCCGCGGTCTTATTTACCATGTTTCATTTCTCATCATTTTGCCGATGTCATGTTTCAACAATGACAATCACGTCACAATTTCCACAAGAACAACATTCTACATTCTTGCACATTGATGCTCATGTCTCTTATCGGATTTCATTCAATACCATAATTGTGAGAAGTTTCATGAACATAAGCTTTAACCACTAGTATAAAACATTACATATCAACAGTTAACAATGAGTTTGCTTATTCCTTAACATGAAGCTTTAAATGGAATAAACATATAGTCATATGCAAATTTCTACTAACATGGAGCATGCTACAACTAGCATATAGACATAGAGCATGATATGCATATCATGAATTTCCACCATACACAACAACATGCATCCTGGTATAATTGACATAGGCTAATCATGAATAATCTTAAGCATGTATAATATTCACATCCAAGCATGTGTTTTCAACATACATAACAATATGAATCATGGTACGCTATAACCCAAATTGAGCATGTATAATACTTGACTACTTAGCTTAAGAACATTGCACTTACTAACATGATGTGACATGCTACAATTTAACATGGTAACAGTTTTCTTATTAACAATTTAAGAACATGTATATTCATATTATCTGTTGGAACATATTAATACATTAATCAATTCTTTTTATAACAAGGACATTATAAATATGACACAACATTCAAATACAACATGAACACTAATTTTAGCAAGATCACAGTATGAATATGCCACCACATTCAACAACAACATGAACGCTAATTTTAGCAAGATCACAGTATGAATATGCCACAACGTTGAACTATAACATGAACACAAATTTTTAGCAAGAAGATTAAACCATAACCTACATCATTATTTCCATGAACTTATTAACATAATGGGTTCTCTTCTTCCTACACAATTATAAGGTTGGCACCCTATTTAGAGTGATTAGAAATTATACCTCAATAAGTCCTTCTTCAGCTCTAGGCTCTAGCTTTAGCTCTTCCTCCAAGCTTTCTTCTTTAACTCCTTTCTTCAACCTTCAACCTTCTTCTTATTCCTTCTTCAATCAAGGGAGATGGTGAAGGGGGGTTTCGGCATAGGGTGGAGCAAGAGGATGAGGTGGCTGGCCTTGCCGGTGGACGATGATGAGGGTGGTGGAGTGTGGTGGTGCAAATGGGATGGTTTTGGGTTCGGCCCAAATGGAGAGAAGAGAGGGAAGACGAAACTAATTTTTGGGCTATTTTTGTTCTATTTTTTCCTTTTCTTTTTCTTTCCCCTTTTCCTTTTTCTCCCCTTTTCTTTTTCTTTTTTAAAATCCTCATCATCCTCATCTTCATCCTGATTAACAAGAAATTACCATGTGTGTGCTAGATGGCATGAACGGGTGCTAAGCTTGTGACACCTAGCATGGGTATGTGTCCTTCTACGAAAATTCTGAATTTTAATTTTTAGAAAAAAAGAATACACCCCTTTAATATCCATACATTATCATGTACTATGTATTTCACCAAATAATTCACACATTATCGTATGTATTAAATGTTTTTAGGCATCTAAAAATATTTTAATTATTATAAAAATTTAGAAAAATTAGGGAAAATTTCTAGAGATACACAAAAATATATGCGTACAAATACGATCGAAAATATGTACGTTACACAACAACCAAAAACTAACCTGGCTCCACACCGCCTGAATAAAAAAAACAACAAAACCCCCAAGACGATACACCCACTATTCCCATTTGAACCGATTTGAGTCACGCGTCCTTATTATGTGGGTGTTCTTTTATGTGCCGTGCACTTTGTGCACGTGTTATTTCTATTGGGGGGGAGAGAGTCCGTATGTATATATTTATATATATGTATTAAACTTTACTCGATGTTGAATAATACTAAATAAAGAACTTCTAAGCTCGTGTATACATGACAAAATGAAGGCTGAACATGTTATGGGTTTGAACAATCTATCATAAGAAATAACACGTGCGCATATTGCTCGAGGATCAAAGAAAAACAGACATGACGCGGGACCTAGCTTTGCTTTTTGATTGCTTGATGCATCTGATGTGGTTGTGGATTGGATGATGAATATCCTCCCAACTTCTCTCTTGTTTTGATTCATAGTATTAAGATTACGGAGTAGGCTCATCCAATGAGGATCGATAATTTTTATCTTTATGAAATTCATCATCTAACTATATCTCCATTTGAAATTGTGCTTAATCACCACAAGGCAATCCACACAGGGGAATTATCTAATGGTGCGAGCTCACAAGGCTTACCATTAAGTTATATCTTTGAAACCAAACCATGATAGGAACACACCAGAATGAACCCACATCACACACAGACATCTACTCTTGATTTTTCACCATCTACTTCCTACGTAATTAGTTTTAGTTTAAATCTCATTAGCGTAATATGTCTCTCAAATAATTCGAACCCCTTTTGAAAGTGGAAATTCTCTTATCGATCAATTGCTCTTGTTGACTTTGTGTTGTGATTTACGCCACAGCCTCCTCGTGGAAATACGACTCTGGACAGACAAGATATTACTTCGTGTCAGGTCTCCTACGATTGTGAGTGCAACATTTAGAGGCAATCAAGTATACTGGGAATGCATGTATGCTAGTTTAAAGAAATTTTTTATTTTCAGTCTTTCGCTGTACCATCTAAAGGGTTTAGATCCACTAGCTCGATGTACTTCCACTTGTGAGGTCGTGTGTCTGGATGTAGGGTATGTCGTACCAGAACTCGGGTGTAGCGATTGTTTGCGTGTCTATCTCTTTATGATTGAATATTTACTTATTTGTGCTTCTGTTATTTATTTTCATTTGTGCAATTATTATTGTTGATTAATTTTAATTGTGTAAATCTAATTAACAACTTAGGTATGAATCTTTAGATGGGTTTTTATATTTGCATAAACTCTATTCACCCCATATAGTGCTCAATTTGTCATCTCATGATCCAACTGTATTAACCAGAACACTTCGTAACTCGTAACAACACATACATTAGACAACTACTTTCTGGGCTGCACACATGTAGAGGGAACACCGAACTACCCCAAAATCCCCATTTGCCACAAGGG
This sequence comes from Scilla litardierei, assembly GCA_030789695.1. Taxonomy (NCBI): domain Eukaryota; kingdom Viridiplantae; phylum Streptophyta; class Magnoliopsida; order Asparagales; family Asparagaceae; genus Scilla; species Scilla litardierei. The sequence continues at coordinate 15,791,748 of CM061141.1, forward strand.
ACATGGATATGCCAATAACAACAATCAATATTACAATTGAGGGCAGATTTTGAATTTGTCCTATGTGGCAATGTCGCATCAACTTTTGGAGGGAAATTTTTGGGTTGAAGAGAAATTTGTTGGGAATACAAAAAAACATTGAAATTAGGAATATCCTTTTGATATTAGTTATGCAAAAAAATGTTGTGTACACACACAATCTCATCTTGGAAATGAACGCGAGCTGGGGGAGAATGAACGCGGGAGATGCTGCCAACTCATTGATTCGCGTTGCAAAACATTGTAAAATTTCGATCACATATGCTGATAATTATTGATGTTTGTTTAAAATTAGTGGTCCAAGATTTTTAAATGAACAGTGTCCGAAGGCGCCCGCTAAATTTTTTAACGCTGATTTTTTGTTCCGCGCCCCTAAGGAACCAGCGCCGAAATTGTTGTTTTACGTCGAATTTGTTGCTATGCGCCGAAGGCACCCATGTCGAATTTGGTGTTCTGTGTCGAAGGCGCATGCGCTGAATTTGTTGTTCCGCGCCGAAGGCGCCCGCACTATTTGTTAACGCTGATTTGTTGCTCCGCGCCTAAGGCACCTGCGTCGAAATTGTTGTTTTACGTCGAATTTGTTGTTCTGCGTCGAAGGCACCCACGTCGAATTTGGTGTTCTGTGTCGAAGGTGCATGCGCTGAATTTGTTGTTCCGCACCGAAGGCACCCACGCGCTGTGCCGCTAAATATTGTAAGCTAAATTGTTTTTCTTTTAAATTTTGGCTTTGCAAAAAAAATTTCGGGTAACAAAGATTTCGCAAGGGAAAATCTTAAATTAATCGTGCCCGCGGGCACGGGTTATAACTAGTCTATATTACAATTGAGGGCAGATTTTGAATTTGTCCTATGTGGCAATGTCACATCAAGTTTTGGAGGGAAATTTTTGGGTTGAAGAGAAATTTGTTGGGAATACACAAAAACATTGAAATTATGAATAGCCTTTTAATATTAGTTATGAAAAAAATGTTGTGCACACACAATCTCATCTTGGGAATGGACGCGAGCTGTGAGAGAATGAACGCGGGAGATGCTGACAACTCATTGATCCGCGTTGCAAAACCCTGTAAAATTTCGATCCCATTTGCTGATATTTCAGGAGAAACTAATAATTATTGATGTTTGTTTAAAATTAGTATGTCCAAGATTTTTAAATGAACAGTGTCCCACGGGTACGGGTTATATGTAGGGCGCCGAAGGCGCGGGCTAAATTTTTTAACGTTGATTTGTTGTTCCTCGCCTAAGGCACCCGCTCCGTTCGGTGCGGGCTAAATTTTTTAACGCTGATTTGTTGTTCCGCGCCTAAGGCACCCGCTCCGAAATTGTTGTTTTACGTCGCGTTTGTTGTTCTGCGCCGAAGGCACCCACGTCGAATTTGATGTTCTGTGTCGAAGACGCATGCGCTGAATTTGTTATTCCGCGCCAAAGGCGCCCGCGCCATTTTTTAACGCTGATTTGTTGTTCCGCGCCTAAGGCACATGCGTCGAAATTGTTGTTTTACGTCGAATTTGTTGTTCTGCGCCGAAGGCACCCACGTCGAATTTGGTGTTCTGTGTCGAAGGCGCATGCGCTGAATTTGTCGTTCCGCACCGAAGGCACCATTGTAAGCTAATTTGTTTTCTTTTAAATTTTGGCTTTGAAAAAAAATTTCGCGGAACAAAGATTTCGCAAGGGAAAATCTTAAATGAACCGTGCCCGCGGGCACGGGTTATGACTAGTACATAGATATTTGACGACACATTTGGTGACGAAGTGAATATCTTTAGCTGGAACAAAGCATCAAACATGGTAAATAACAATGCGAAGGCATCCAAGCGTCCAAAGGAGAATAAGAGGATATTTTTCCAATACACCCGCAATTACCCCAAAAGTAAAACTGGATGGCAAAATCAATATTCTCGCCGCGCGCACAACTATGGACCTGGTGCGCGAACCGCCATGACGCTACTGTCCCCAATTTCAACAGAACCGCAGACAGCATCCAAAGGCAAGCATGGGGCCCCCACATTTCCGACGGAATTATTTGGTGACAGAGAGGGTGCCCGGAATTCCGGTCTCATTAGAAAAGGACGAATGTTTAAAACCGGCCCATTCAAATTAATTAACATTCAAATTAATTAACGCCGCTTGGCCCTTTATAAAGTAAACAATACGAAGATGATATAAAATGGGCAGCTGCCCCGTCGCTCGCTTAGCCCATGAGTCCCCCGTAAAAAAAAAAAAAAAAAAACAAGCCATACTCTCCCTCTCTCTCGCGGCACGGGGATCCGAAATCGAAGCCAGAAAGTAGAATCAAAAACTCGAACCCTAAAAAAAAGAAAAGGGCAAAAGGAAAAAGGAAAACGGAGAAGTCCCAAAATCGAAACGAAAAATCTAACCCTAACCCTAGCGCCCGCCATCGCCATCGTTGTCGCGCTCGAGGCCAGATCCCCGCTTAGGGTTACGGCTTCCGCGATGGGAGGAATATGACGGCGACGGCGACCTCGTCGACGGCGGCTGCGGCGGCGGGTCTCTTCGCCCAGGCCCTCAAGGCCCTGTCCGAGCGGTGCCCATTCGACACCGAGGAGTTCGTCTCGAGAGTTCCGACCCTGCCATTTGGAGTTGCTGCATACCTCTCCAGGCACTCCGACGGCCGGCGGAAGTTTAAGAAGTCGTCCTCGTCGTTGGCGGCCCATGGGGAACATGCGCCAGATGCCGGTGGGCACGGGGCGAAACAGTCCAAGGGGTCGAGATTGTGGGATGAGATGGAGGTTTACTTTCGCCCCATCACTGAGGCTGATATTGAGAGCTTGAGGCCCAGAGGTCTGGACGATTCTGGCTTTTTGATTCCAGCTCTTGAAGGTTCGTTATTGGAGGATAACAAAGCTGTGATTTTTAATGGGAATGAAGTGGGGATGAGTTCAGAGGTAGTGAAAGATGCGGAGAAGAGTGAGAATGGTGAGGGGGGAGTGGCAATAGCAGAGGTAGATCAAGGGCAACATGAACATATGGAAATTGATAGTGTTGGGAACTTTAATACTGCTGATACTTGCACATTACCTATTCAAGAAGTAGCAGAAGAAGAAGAAGAAGAAGAAGATGAATGCTATTCTATGCGTTGGGTGCTGAGTTCGAAGCATAGAGCAATTCTCACTACGCAGCGGCCTACGAAGAAACGGAAGCTGCTGGGGAGTGATGCTGGGCTGGACCAGCTCTTGGCACTACCTCACTTTGAAGAGGGTACTGTTCGTTGTGATGTCTGTTGTTTAGGGGAGAGAGAAGGGAACTCGAACAAAATTGTATCTTGTTGCTCGTGTAATGTTTTGGTGCACAAGAAGTGTTATGGTCTGCACGGGGCTGTTGAAGGGCAATGGGTATGTTCCTGGTGTAAGCATTTGGAAGGAAAACATGATGATAAGAGAAGAGAGCAGACAAACTTGATGTCTTGCTTGCTTTGCCCGAAGAATGGTGGTGCTCTGAAGCCAGTTGGGAGGGATCATAAAAATGATGCGGAGAAGAAGTTTGTACACTTGTTCTGCAGTCTATGGACACCTGAGGTCTATGTCGAGGACACTGGAAGGATGGAGCCAGTTGTGAATACCGGGGATGTGCCGGAGATGCGGACAAGACTGGTTTGTAATGTGTGCAAGGTGAAGCATGGCGTCTGTGTTAGGTGTAGTTTTGGTAAGTTTTCTTTTCTTTTAATATCCAATTTATATTGAACCATATTGATTACTATTTTTATTTTTTCTGCCTAGCTGTTCGATTTCATTTAATGGTTTAAGTCCATTGGTTGTTGTATTTATCTGCTGGTGGTTGGCACAGCCATATGTTTATGCCTATTGCTTGTGTGTTGTGTATTTGATATGACAGTTCATGGTTATGCTTCCTTTGCATGTCATTTGGGCCGATAGCCTTAGCATCATTGGCACTTGCAAATCTCTCATCATGGAGCTTAGAACTGCTTCATTCTGTTTTAGCAGGTTCACGAATTTGATGATAATTGATTTATAATTTCAAAATTGGAAGCAGCCACATGCTATTTGATCTTGGTGGAGGAAGCATCATGAACAGTTGACGACGCCCATATGATGATTTAAGAGGTAAATCTATGGAGACTGGAAGGATGCTAAACCGTCTTGCTTGGATCGACTCAAAATTGTGCGTTGTATTTTTGTAACAGATAATAGCTAGTGAAGTACGATGTGGGGATTTTTCTATTAAATTCTTTGGCATTTTGAATGAATGATTCTGTTATGAATGTCTCTTGCCAAATCTTAATCCACATAGATGAGTCATAAATCATGGATGAATAAAACCCTCAAACAAAGAAATTCTTTCTTGACCCTCTCTTGTGCCTATCTTTATCTCAATCTATGGAGACGGGAAGGATGCTAAACCGTCTTGCTTGGATCGACTCAAAATTGTGCGTTGTATTTTTGTAACAGATAATAGCTAGTGAAGTACGATGTGGGGATTTTTCTATTAAATTCTTTGGCATTTTGAATGAATGATTCTGTTATGAATGTCTCTTGCCAAATCTTAATCCACATAGAGGAGTTATAAATCATGGATGAATAAAACCCTCAAACAAAGATTCTTTCTTGACCCTCTCTTGTGCCTATCTTTATCTCTTTGCCATTTGACATTCGGCTTTGTGATCATGCCTACATTGAACTTACATATAATAATTACAAAATTGTTGAAGCAGTTCCTTCCTCATAAAGAAAAGATAAAAAAAGAAAAACTGAAAAATACAATTTCCTTGTGCTTGGTATCCATGTTACAAGCTTATATTTCAAATAGGTCTGTTATATGCATATGGGTTGCTGGGAGTTGCTAAGGGATATGATTAAGAAAAGGTAAACTGTTGGATGTCGTTTGCTCGTTGGATTTCATCATGATCTTGTTGCCGGCGACTTTAGGATTATTGCATTAGGTGTATAGGTTTAACTGAATTTGTTCATCGTTGGTTGGTTCTGCATACATAAGCATCTGAAAACTGTGGTGATTTGGATGCTTTAGCCTAGGTAGATAAACATGGAATATCCTGTTCTCATCGACAGGTGTTCCCCTCCAATAGATCTCTCAAATTCTCAATTTTGGTTTAGTGATAAGCATGCGGTTCTTGGACTGATATCAAGGTCAACTTGCATGTATGATGATTACTAAGTGGAAAATGTCATGCATCTGGTGTTTGGGAGTGTTAAAATTTCTCTTATGATGTAACTAATCTTTCTGAATAGTCATTGTACAAACCAAACTGGAAATTTAGCATTGGGATATTTATGAAGAGATATTTGTAGTTCAGTGTGGCCATATCTGGGTAACTGCAATTTTTTGTGCTGGACCACACGTTAAGTTTTAGAGAGGCTTGTAGAAATATCATTTGAATTGGGTTGTACATTAGTCAACCAGATCTCAATGATTTGTGAGTTGGTTACACATTCTTTGTGACAAATTAGACAAGGGAATTTTGTATGGTTTGGTGGAGCGAAAGTTTCCTGCCTTTATTGTTATCGTGTTTAAGATGAATGATAGCTGGTCAATAGACAAGGAGGATAATAAAGGTTTAGAATAATTTATTGTTTGGAATAAATATAATGAAGAGTCCAATATCACATGCATCTAATGTTTCACAAGTCTATAATTGACAAACACATTCCCTTATATTGAATCTTGTAAATGCTTGGGAGTACAAATGCCTTATAACCATTTCCCGCTGAAATTAAATTTGACTGAATCATCATATACAAATTTACTGAGCGAATTAACGTCTGATTTTGTCTTGAAACAAATAATCTTTATAATTTACCGTCTCATTTCAATTGATTGATAGAACTATGTTGTTGCATCACATTACTCCGTAATTCTAAATTACTGCCGCGACTACTATTATTTGTGTGTGTGTGTGCCCGTTCATAGCACTATCATAGATGTGACTATGTATGTGCATGGAAGATTTAGTTGTGCATTTCTAGCTTGTGTGTTTCAACAGGTTTTGATTTTATTTTATACATGTATCTGCCATGCCTGCATTTCTCTTTGCATAGGAGGCTAGGATTAATCAACAATGAAATTAACATGAGTTGTCTACAATGGTCTAAATGGCATCTTAAGGAATTAGTCTAGACTCTAGAGTGTTATCCCTATTCATGAGATATTTGATTAAGGGCCAGGGCCAGGGCATCTTAACCCATATTGATAAAAAGTTGTTTACCAACATGATCCTGGGTTAAATTCCCTTACCCTACTTTTGCCCATTATCGAATGATGACTTGTATGTTTATTGAACATTTTTAGACAGTTTATTTTTTAAAATATAAATACATAACATCTGTTAGAACTCGGACGAGTCCAGAAAGACTCAATGATGCGATGCCAGGTGTCCTTTTGTGCCAGCATAATTTATTTCTCTGTTTAAACAGTTAGTATATGGTTTTCTTGAATCCCAGCATGATCCACATATGTTCTAGAATCTGTCTAATGTTTTTTATAAGGTGTCATTTGTATCACATTCTAGCATGCTTCATAAGGTGAAATGCATGAATTTTCTTTGAATTTCTCAACATCTGTTTTTTGGGAGCTTAGGATGCACTTTGTTATATGTATCATACACACTTAAGTAGCATGCACAGCTGGCAATGGTTAGCTTTAATACTCATATCAGTAACGGCTCATGTCTTTATTTCACGGTTACCACTTCTTTTCGCTGAGACTGGTTGCTTCTGAAATGGTTAAACCTCAATGATGAACTTACGTGACTCGGCAACCTGGTTTTGTAGTGCAAACACTTCTACCGTAAAGCATGTTGTGTTGGACATGTGCATGCCATGCAGTAGTCACCATACAAACTGCATGTTCTTTTGGAAATTTGCCTTGTGTTTCATACCATATCGTGCCCGTGACGACACACTCCGTGTTGAATCTCTCAAGATCTTAGAGATGACGACGACATTGACAGAACTTTAATGTGGAAGATGAATCTTTCTTGATTACACCATTAGGGGCCTAGGACATTTATCATCCTCATCAAGTAGTCTTTCAGCTACCAACAATGTCATCCGTCTCGATTTCTATTGATTTCGAAGATGACCACTAGCATCTCATCAACTATGATGTGTTTTTCTTCAGTGTTTGATGTATCTCTCAAACTCTATGTTGTGTCTATTATTGGCTGCCACAAAGTATAATAATATATTAATATATGAAAACACATGTTGAAGTGGGGTGCATGTAACAAGGTATCAGCCGAAATAGAAAGGTTCTTTCGATTTCGATTTCGGTCGTTTCGTACTAATTTCCACGTGAATGACACGAAAGTAAGCTCAAAACACGGTTTTGGCCATTTAATCCTTTAAAAATTCAAAAAATTCAAATTTTGACATCAAATTAGAAGATTAATCATGATCAAAGTAAAACCCCTCAGGAAATTATTCAAAAAAAAAGAGCAAAGATTAAAAAATGAGGAAACCATCATTAGACGGTTGTAAAAAAGAGAGAGAGGAAAAGGGAGAAACTACTTACCCGATTGTCATCATAATAATCATTTGTCTTCACCGTTTTTGTTATCATTGTCTTTGCGTTTTCATCTTTGCAAGTTAGAAGAGATAGAGAGAGAGCGGAGAGAAAGAGAGAGAAGCTTTTGGGTGGGTGGTGGGTATTTAGGTAAGTGCTTGGGTTGGGTTTTAAGTTAAGGTTTGAATTTGGGTTTTAAGTTAATAATAGGTTTAGGGTTGAGTTTTAAGTTGGGGTTGAGTTTGGGTTTTAAGTTAATAATGGGGTCGGGTTTTGGTTTTACACTCTATCTAAATTTGAAATAAATTCATATAAATTTAGATAAATTCGAAATAAATTAATATAAATTGGAAATAAATTCATATAAATTTAGATAAATTCGAAATAAATTCACATAAATTCGAAATATATGTAAAAAATATAGAGAAATTTAAAATCAAAACTTAAACGGGAACCAACGAAACTTACCAAAATCAAAGTTTTTCCAAATGACTGATATCGAAACTGAAACCGAGTTCTCTAATCTTGATGAGATGTATCATATATCGATAAACATAAAGGAACCTCATTATTCTCAGTTGATAAAATTGGCAGTTTACTAAGTATTCTTAGTCAATAGATTTGGGAATCTGATGCAGATTGGAGGATATGATAGCGGTGCTGATAGCTAGATAAGAGATATAACCTCTTTAAGCATTTCTGCATTTTTTGCTTTTTAAATAATAACTTTGTGGTATGTTTCATATTTAAGTTGGTTTAGGGTATAATTTTTTTTTTTAAAATTTGGAAAAAGAAGACTGTTCTTCTTTGACGCTTATGCTTCTCTACGCAAGGGGTGTTAAGAGGTTCACTTTCCGCTACTAGCCTACTGCTATTTAAAGCAATGTGGTTTGTCTTTAGCTGAATTTGAGTTCCAACCGATGTTTAGCGATGTCCTGTAGAGTCTGTTTGTTGCTATCAAGTTCCTTTATTTGCTTTGCTCATATTCTGTTGAAATTTTAGATAAATTTCTTTAGTTTTGCAAAGATGAATGTTTTCATGAATAATGACTTAATGAATTAAGTCACATGGAGTATAAATCCTTTTTAAAAATATTTATGAACTGCGCTTGACTATCCAATACTGCTTTCCTCATCTTAAAGCCTCTCTTTATTTCTTGGCCAATCAGATCTTCAAGAAGGAGAACGGGAATTATTGTGAATAATGAAAGAAGCTTCTACTTCTATCTCGTACTCTATGGTTTCACAAGCATACACATTTTATTAGTACTCATTTAGGGTGGACATATTGAGGTGATCATTTTTGTCTACTTGTACGAAAATCACGATTACAGCAAATGTGGGCCTGTTGATCTAATATTTGGCAAAGGCGTGGTCCAATATTTTAATATCCTGTGTAGATTGAGAAATTGGGGAAACACTCAGTTGTGGCTATTTCTTTGCTTTCTTCTTTGTCGAACTGTCTTTTTCTTTGATAGGTAAATTTATTGTCAGGAAACCAGAAGCCACTGAATTTGGCCAACTGCAACACTTTTGCAGTAGGAATTAGGCTCAAAGAGGCGGTTGGCTGCATCAGTAGAAGAAGTATTTGGTCATGTTACTGGATTTAGAAGACAGTACTTGAAGCCATAGAATGCTTATTTTTTTATTTACATGGGAAAAGGTGAGACAGAAGAGCGTCTGGGTTATTGTTGGACTCCTTCATTTTCAATGGCTAGATGAATGCTTCTTTTTGTTGCCGACTTGTTTAACATTGCACCGCTTCTATGACAGCTGTAATTGTATGATTCATATAGTAGCTGACAATTGTACGTCAGTCTGTTGACTCTGTTTCGCTATCTCAAGAGTCAAGAGTAGTCATTTATCTTCTGTGCCAAAAGTCTTTTCGTGGCATATTCTTCTATTTGCACACCTCTTGTACGTCAGTTACATGGTTGGCTTTACAAGCCTAGAACATGTGTCTTATCTACACTGGATGTCTTGACATTTTAAAGTCCAGTTCTATCATGATCATGGTAATAAGCAGCATAGAGATGTATTTTAGCAAATCCCTTATGTTTCCTTCTAGCTTTAACCATAACGGCTTGATTGATGTACGTTGGGAGCTAGTCAAGAACTATTTTTTGGCAAGAAAAAGTTCTTTTTTGTGAGAATGAGATTGCTAGCAGGCTCTGTGTTGATATCAGGTTGAGAACTAGTTCTTTTACAGATATCATTGTTATCGACTAAATGCAATTCATTATTGTCAACTGCCTATTACAGTCAGATGCTTTTTACGTGTTGTAGCACACTGGGAAGACCATTACAGATTCAGATGTCTTGGGTCCATTCCTGGATCCCCCCCCCCCCAAAAAAAAAAAAAACAAAAAAAAAACAAAAAAACAAAAAATTTTTTTAATAAAAAAATTAAAACAATTATGGTTCTGAGTTATGTAGAGAGATGTCCTATCATAATGGCTTTGGTGGGTTCTCCTGCACTTCCCTTCGTGAAAAATTCAAATTAAAAGAAGTTAATTGACAGTGCTATATATTCTTGGCTGAGCTACAAATTGCTTCTTTTTGTGTGAATTAAATTAGACTGTTGGTGGGCGATTAGTGATGTCCATGGGAAATTAGCTTCCCGCTTCAAGAACTTGCTGTTTCATTTGGTATAACCCAATAGAGCCAACCTTGCTTGTGGTTGGACTCTAAATCACAGTTGCTGAGTCATGTCTTTAATTAATATGCCTTTTCACTAGTAAGATGTGTCTTTGCATTCTTGTTATTTAATTAATCTGGCCTGTACTTCATTCAGGCGGCGAGCTTACGGGATCCGCGCATAGCTAATTTGGTGATTCTTTCTGTGAAGATTTTTTTTGGATTAGAAGTTAGAATTTCTTCCACTATTTTCTCTTTCAAAATTTCAAGACTATGTGCTACTAGTTTTGTTATGATCGACAAATGCATTAGTCGAATGAAGTTGCATAATGGGGCACCAAGTTAATTTTAGAAGCAAAATTAGTAGGCACTAAGCTTTATTCATGTCCATACCTTTTCCTGCTTCAAACCAAAGTGACCTCTGGAGGGTGCAAGAACAAGACCTCAAGAAGAATTAGCCAACTTTATTCCACCTGTTGAGAGTTGAGCGGTTTTTATGGATGTTTCGGGTAAAGGCCTTATATCATTGAAAGTATATTCCATAAAACTGAAAAATGTCGTTTCTGAGGAATGAGACTTGAGAGCTAATTGTAAAGTTATCAAACATCTTCTTTTTTACTTATCTTATGCTGCTAATGTGTTTGATGGCCCGAATTATACAAAAATCGAAACCTGGCTAGTTCCGTAAATACATCTACTTGTTGATTTGTATTTTTTTGCTCGAACATGTAGGGTTATGACTCATAATTGTAGGTGCGCTAATGTGGTTGGGCCTCCCAATGTAGAGGTAAATTAGCGCACATTTTGGCCATAGAAGGAACCAACATCAAGTCCTATATTGGAAACAAGATCCATATCTCCATGCCTGAATGATGTAGTATCGGCCATGCCTTTGTAAATGTCAAGTGAAACTATGCTATGCAGCATTTCTTTGTCATTTGCATCCCTCGATATTTTCCTCCCTTTTTGGCATCGCATTATGTATGTGCATTATGTGTTTCAGTGTCTACTTCCTCTCTGCATGTGTGCACGGCTGCCATATCGAACTAAATAACTTAGGTATTTATGTATATATATATATTTACTTCTTGAAATATAAAATGCAACTTTTGATGATTCTAAGTTGTGGGTCGCTTTTGTCATTCAATCTTTATAGATGCCTTTTTCTTGAAAACCTTGATATCTGTAAGGAACTCATGGTTTTTCATAACGATCCAGGAACATGTAGAACGGCCTACCATCCTATTTGTGCGAGGGATGCAAGACATCAGATGGAAATCTGGGGAAAATTTGGATGTGATAATGTCAGTCGTTTTTGTGTTTTCGATTTTTATTTTTTAAACTTTACCTTTAGACATTTGCTTTAATTTTTATTTGGTATGATTGTCTTGAAAAACTGTGCAGGTAGAGTTGCGGGCTTTTTGTTCAAAGCACTCATCTTCTCGGGGGGCTGACAATGCCCAGCGCACAAGAAATCTTAGCCGGAATGTTGGCGATGATTTTTCTATTGCCAAGCCGCCATCTGTGGCTCCGCTTCCAAACAAATTACCCAATCTACGCCTCAGCCATAAATATAAAGAGAAAAACACAACACCAGTTCAAGTGACAAGTTCAGTTTCTAACGAAGTGGATACGAATCAAGCAAACATTGAACATGATGATAGGACCATCAAGCTGAGCCCCGATGCTGTTGATACGAAGTTAAGCAAGAACAATGATAGTGGAGATATTGAGAGCGATGCCAGTTTGCCAGTGCTTATCCCGTTGGTTAAAAAGGTAATGCTGGTTTTATTGCTTATGCATCTGATAACGGATTGGGCCATTGTGTAATCCTATGGATTTATGTTTAAACTTTATTTATTATTCAGTTAATTGGTCGAGGTAAAATCGTCATCGGTGATATTGCATCACGGATAGGCATTTCGTCTGATTCATTGGAAGCAGCTCTCATGGTATTCTCAAGTATTGTCTTTTATGTGTTCAATTGAGATCCTTAATTCTAATTTGACACATCTAAGCTTCCTTAGCAGGGTGAAACCTCCTCCTTTCCTGCTGAATTGAGATTGAAGATCGCTAAATGGTTTCAAGAGTATATATACATACCTGCTGATAAGCGGCATCTGAAATTTAGAAATGGGTCTGCAATATCGGCAGGCAGTTTAGCAGCAAGAGTTGATTGCCCAAATGCTACTGAATTCACTGGTCTAGATGTTCCTGACTGCATCCAAATCGCAGATACTGATGATAATGATGACTGCTTTGTAGAGTCATTATCATGTAATAGAACAAAGACCAATACACTGGTTTTGGAGCATGATAGCACAATATATTCGTCTGGAGAGCAATGTCAACAAAATTCTATGGGGGTACTAGTAGATGAGATCAGTCAAGATCTGGTTGTTCCCAGTAATGACAATAAAGATGATACTGGCTGCAGTATATCTCCTATTCATGATAAAAGTCAAGTTAACGATCATGTCCTGATGAAAATGGTAATTTGCACTTACTCTGTTCAGTTACAAATCGTTTGGAGATGATAATTTACGTTTCTTTCTTGTATCATTTTCAATTAATTTAAAACAAATTTCTCCTAATTTGTTTGTAAATGTGTCTGATATATGTGATGGGATATAGATATTAAACAATATATTTGAGGATCTTCCTCGACATGTTTCATTGTACAAATCTGTCTTTGGATGGACGTGTTGGACGTGATATTGGCTCTTATTTTGTTTTATTCAATTAGAATTTGGCCTTACGATGTGCTAAAAAACTTGACCTTGCAATGACGTTATGGCAGTGTTCAATCAAGTTTTATCAATTAAAAATTCCGTTGATGGCTTATGATAACTTTCTTACATTCATTCAATTTCTTAACTGAGACATTGTTTGATGGCTTGAATGAGGTTTGGATGTTGCGCGCGCGCGCGCACACAAAAGTACCTATAGCAGCATTCATTTGGAATACTAAATGTTTGGATAATGCCTATTTGCTATATCATATTGTATTTCAATTTCGGTTCAATTTATACCCAACTTTGACATAAATACTTCTTGTATCCTCCCAACTAATCTATGGTCCGTTTATTTTACTATCCACATTTGAGCATTTACGCTTGGCGATGAGCTAACTTGCTCTAGCATCTTGCTTATGGTTTTTTGGTTTGGTTTGGTTTGGTTTTTTTATATTATTATTATTATTATTATTATTATTTTTTTTTGGGGGGCGGGGCGGTAGGGTATCATGTGCTCAGGGAATATTGATGGAATAAAGGGCCAAATTATCTTAGCTTTCTGATTGCTTAGGATTTTGACGTCATGTTGCAGAATGCAGCCCAATTTCCAATGAAGAATGTTCTTGAATATAATACTCTCTGGGGCTTAAACTGATTAAATCTTTGATAGTTTCACCGATGTGATTAGGGTGTCGAAAGAAACATCTGGTGACTAGAAGTTAGGATAGCCATTTTTGAGTCAAATGGAGCACTTGGCTAAGACAATTTCTGCCATTTCTCTTATGCACACATGCACATGTACATTCATATACATGCATATAATAAAATGCTAAACTATCTTGTGCTCGGGGAATATTGATGGAATAAAGGTCCAAATTATCCTAGCTTTCTGATTGCTTAGGAATTTTGATGTCATGTTGCAGAATGCAGCCCAATTTCCAATGAAGAATGTTCTTGAATATAATACTCTCTGGGGCTTAAAATGATTAAATCTTTAATAGTTTCACCGATGTGATTAGGGTGTCGAAAGAAACATCTGGTGACTAGAAGTTAGGATAGCCATTTTTGAGTCAAATGGAGCACTTGGCTAAGACAATTTCTGCCATTTCTCTTATGCACACATGCACATGTACATTCATATACATGCATATAATAAAATGCTAAACTGAGATAGTGAGCTAGGAATGTTATTACGAGCTGGCCAAATTGGCTACCCAAGTTCATAATTAGAACGGTGCATCTTGATCTACCCATAGAAGAATCTCATGTACCAAAACTTGGGAGTGTTAGGAGTTTCCTACTAGATGCATCAAGGGGGGTTTCAAGCTACCTGTAAGTGTACCCACATTGAAATGGGTTGATCCATAGGTGGCGGTGTTCCAAATAGTCTAAAATTTTAGATATAGATTTTTTGATATGTTCTTCAAGTGGAATGATACCTATCATTGATTTGTGTATCTGATTGGGCTAGCTCATGATACGGGTTTCTCCCCCACCATCTCAACATATCGTTATTCCCTCCCTCCCTCCCTCTCTTTACACACATGGAAAATCAGCTGGCGGCGGTAACGTGGGAAATTTCCTACATGACACTCAAAACATTTACCTCTTTGCTTCTTGTTTCCTGTGATTGACTGCGTTTACGTTGATCATCATGTGCTAAACCCAGATACACCAACAATTCTAGTAAACCTCATGTTATTTGCACATACATCGGTCGTTAGAAATTGAATGGTTTTACAATAGAACTTTTTTCACCCTCAGATCAATGAGATAAAAGCATCGGTTTTGCTAAATGGAAATGGTCCTTCTAACCAACCGGTCTTTCTGTGTTCTAATCTGTAAGAAAGCATCTAGTGTCTAGCAAGGAAGGATGAACATCCATGAATTGGAATAGAAGTATCTTGCCAAGGTACTTCCTGTTCCTTTTTTACTATCTTCGACATGCATGGAGTGTTTTACCCTAGGTTGGATTGGCTTAATCTCTCCTCATACATCAACATATTTCTTGTTAGCCAATTGACATTGCTGGGTCTTGGAGAACCCCTATTGTTGGTTGCCTTGGTGCTAGGGATTGACACTGTAGTGGTTGGGAGCTTGTCATAAAATACGACAATCATTGAATTATTCTAGAGTTCTCACTGGGTACCCCTTTTGGAGAATTTTCTATGACACAAAAATCTGCCAATGCTTATATGTTCTGGAATTTGTTGAACTCCTCTTAACCTCGTTAGTATAGACACAAGAACAGGCGGTGCATGTACTGGTATGGATACATACACGGGACATGGAAAATATGTAAAAGGAGGGTACATGGACACAAATATATAGAATGTTATCTATATATTAAAACACAACCGGTTTTGAATTCTAGGGCTGATTAGGACAAACTGACTAGGACAAACAGGTTGATAGAAAGACGGCTTGGATTTAATCTTGAGTAATGAATGGTTGAAATGAGATTTTGTGGAAAGTTTTGGAGGGAAAACCATTTCTAGGGAAATGAAACTTTATGGAAAAATGAAACAATAATACTGCGCATGCAATTAATGAATTTAGGAAAAAACAATAACTTGCACTTAATGTTGCAGATCCAATGCTGCTGCAGATCGAATGATCTCTTCCTCAACGCGGGGCCTGCGACACTAATTTTTTTACGCTAATTTGTTGTTCCGCGCCAAACGCGCTCGTGCTGATTTTTTACGCTAACTTGTTGTTCCGTGTCGAAGGCGTCCACGCCGAATTTGTTGTTCTGCACAGAAGGCGCTCGTGCAGCTAAATATCTTTACGCTAATTTTTTGGGAACAAAGATTTCGCGGGAAAAATCTTAAATGAAGGCGTGGGCGCCAATGACGCCCGCTAAATTTTTTTACGCTAAATTTTTGTTCCGTGCCGAAGGCGTCTGTGTCGATTTTTTTACGCTAATTTGTTGTTCCGTGTCGAAGGCGCACGCGTCGAATTTGTTGTTCCGCACCGAAGGCGTCCGTGTCGCTAAATACTTTTATGCTAATTTGTTGTTCCGCGCAATTTTCGCAGTAAAAATAATTTTTTTGGGAACAAAGATTTCGCGGGGGGAAATCTTAGTTGAACCGTGCCCGCATGCACATGTTATGACTAGTAATTTATTATTATATACACATACACAAGAAAAAATATTAAAAAGTGATATCAAACAATATATATTTTAAACACATAATTTAGAAAGTTTTAGGAAACATGAACACAGACATGGGATACCGACATGATGAAGTATTGATACAGAGATGAGATACAAATATGACTTAAACACGTTGAGAACAACAATTCCGTTAAGTGTAGGATACGTGGACACAACAACACGACACTAAAATATGTATATACATGAGAGAGAGAAGGTATATATACGATATACACTCACATGCCTATGCATCCAAAAATGCAAAGACATGATCGTATGATACATGTAATGATCACAATCTATCATATATTTCATGATTTCGGAAGAGGACTAATTCTTGGCTCTTCAACTATGTAGTAGTTTAATGCATCTTGAATTTTCCACCAAAGTTTGCTTATAATTATCATAGTTTAAACACTTTTACAGTCATACATAAATACAATTAAATAAACCTTTCAAATTTATTGGAACATGTTATGTGAAGAAACATGAGTCATGCAAACCTGGTATTGTTTTTGCAAAGTGTACTAAACTAGTAAATATAGTATATAATTGACAACATATTTGAAAAATTATTGGACACATGTTCAAGAAGTTTCCAAGTAAGTATCGGTGTGAAGTGTCGGTGTCTGTTATGAGGGTCGGCTTGTTTGGTACGGGTGTAACTTTTGACTTCGGTTTCCTTTGCTTAAGTTGTTTATTCCTTCCATATTTGTCTTTCTGTCTGTGTGGATGGTTTGAGGATGGAGTTGGGATTTGCTGTTCCAAAATCCTTTCCTCACATGGGTTTTCATCACATTTTTTGTTAACCTTGCATGAGACGAAGGCAAGATTAATTGATGACATGCATAAGCATTCACCCACAGGCTCTCTAGCTTTATCACAAAATGAACTGGTTATTGTTGAGAGCACCAATGCTATTTCCCGTCAACCTTGACAAGAAGTATCCCTTTATTGTCATGTCACATACCCAATGTGGAAGCTTCATTTAATCTTTCTAATTCCTGGTAGTACAATAATAGTTATTATTCTATATGGATATAAATTGAATTTAGATGCTCTTGCTTTCTTTGTGTTTCTGATTCATCTCACTGACAGAGTTAGTCTTGGCATTGATAATTTAGTTATAACTTATTGCATTGACACCATATCATCATCATAGCCTTCATCCCAAAAAAAATTGGGGCCGGCTTCATGGATTCAGTAGAAAGAATATTGGATTGTACTAATATCGGCTCGTGATGTTGGATACTTATTTTTCATATATTACGATCTAAAACTTTCTATTCTGGCAAATCAGGATCTTTCATATTCCTTCTTCTCACTTCCATTCATGTCTTTTTTGTTCTATCTCTCTTTCTCTTAATCCCAACATTCATAAGTTCCGTTTGTCTAATGGATGCATCAATAGTTCTTAGGTGTATATAGCCAAACCATTTCAAGCGATATCTCATTTTGTTCTTTATAATGATCATACCTACAATTGCTCGGATATGCTCACTTCTTATCTTATCTTTTTCAGTATTATTCACACATCCACCACAACATTCGCATCTTTGCCGTACCTAAATTCTGTTCGTATTTCTTGGCGATAGCCCAACATTTTATATCATTTAACAAAATTGGTTTAATAACCATCTTATAAAATTTAACCTTTAACTGCAACGGTATATTTTGATCGCACAACACTTCTGTTGCGGCTTTTCACTTCCAATCATATTGCATAATTCTATGATCAACATTTTTCTTAATCCATACATCTTAGATAACCGACTCGAGATTCTTAAAATGCTTGTTTACCGATATAAGTTTCTCATCCCGCTTCATCATGTTATTATCTTCGTGACTCATTATATACGTACATGCGTACACACACATATATGGGTATGTTTATGTATATATGAAAAAAATTGGAGTTCGCCGACCCACGGAGAAAATTCCTCGGCCATGATAAAAAATTCAATGTCCATAATTTTTTTTCGATGATATGCACTGTTCATGTTAATCATGTTTATCTACCATCTTTAAACATAGATGCAACAAAAAATTTGCGGTTCCCATATTGTTTCTATATACATCGAGTCATTGCAAATTTAAAAATCAGTAGAATTTTTTTCACCCATGGATCAAAAAGCACGGGGTTCACTAGATCTTTTGGTGTATTTGAATTTTGGAATATGAACATAAATAATAAACCGTACCAATAATCAAAACAGATTAATAGTGGACCTATCGACCAGGCATACGAGGAATTTCCTTTTTGGGTAGCTCACTTAGAGTAAAAGGAAAGGTATGCTATAATCTCAGGCGCAAACTTTTATAACAAATATTCATATATGCAGTTCATATAAATTCTTAATCCCAAGTCATATGTATTATGAAAATTAAATCACATTGGACCAGAATCCTACTGTCTTCATGCTAGTTCAATGCTAGGCACTGCAAGAATTCTTGGACACATATTCATCTATTTTCTTGTATTGTGTCGGCACATATACATATTGGATATGGACATGGCAGCCTCCAGTAGCGCGCTGATACAATATGGCTCCTGATCAACCTGGCTTTCATATTAGAACTCTAATTGCTATCATACCTATTCATAATTACATTTCTTGCCTGCTTTATTCCTCACTGAATGTTTGCTGTCATATTTCATTATGAATTACTGCTGTCCATATAAATTTATCTATGTTCCTCCCTTTTGATTTATCTCTGTTTTCCCATCTATCTACCGTCTACACATTGATTTTCTATGCTGATCTTTTCCATATCTGTGTCTTGATGGGTTAGCTTGAAATTTGGCCGCTTACGCAGATTGCGTCCAGTTGAGGTCTGGTCACAAAAACCATCTTATGGGACAGACTTTGGATTATAATAATGTTGTTTTCCAAATTTCATAGGCATGAAAATTAAGGGAACATTTATAACCACAGTGTCTTTCACACTAAAAGTAACATTATCCTTTTTCGCTTCGTAACGATTCTTTACAGAGTATTTATTGAAGCTCCTCTTCCACCTTCAGTTTAAACATGATGCCTTTTATTTTAGCAGATATTTTATCTATCATCTGCATGCTCAATTTTTTGTTTCATGCTGCAACTTCAGTCTACCTAACTTTTGCATATGTTCTGCATAAAATCATCCTTGTGCCATCTCTAGTGTTCCTCGACATTCTCCAATCTTATAACAAATAAGAACACTATTTTAAAGTTTTGCCTATTTTTGCATTTGGTACATGTGTTTGCTCCGATCTTGATTCATTATTGTGTCATGTTTATTAAATAATACGTCATGAAATGTAGGTGTTGACAATATTTTGGTTCTCCTTTACTCTATTTGCATTTGGAGAATTTGTGCAACTTTTTTGTGATGTTACTTCTATGTCATTAGAAGCAGACTTTATTCTTTTGTTGGAATTGAATATTCAATTATTTCTTTTAAGGATATTTGTTGCATTTTCTATGATTAAACTTATTTTATTTTTAGATGACTGAAGATATATGTGCATCTGCGAACTCGAGTCCCCTGGTTCGTCCCCTTGAAGTAGAAGGTATGCTTGCAGAATCTGTGACTGGCAGTACATATCTTTTATATGTACATACATACTTGCATACATACCGCCACTGTCACATTGTGTTTCACATGATTTGGTTCTGTTTCATTCTATTTAACGATATATTTTGTGTTTCCCCTCTATGAGTTTTATTTTTTGATCTTTTGGTTGAACTTTATGTTTACTACTTCAATGACTAGTTGGAGACAAGGCCGCATGTTTATACCTCTCTTATGATCAGTTATCTGGTGTTTGTCAAAGTATTTGTTGATTGCCTTTTTGGAACGCAACAAGAGAACCGAGTGTAGTTAACACCTGCTTATTTTTTCGAGACAATTACCTACTTATTATACATGTCATGAAGGTTGACAAAGGTAACCTTTTGTCCTGGTGTAGGAAACAAAGCATTGAATCTACTGGAAGGTGTTTGACTGGTCCATATCTAGTGGTAGGGGTCATGCCTTGACATCTCTATGTCACGTGTCAGATAATTTGGAATTATTCACTAATCATCCCGAGTGAAATTCTTTGAATGCATAGTGGCCTGTTAGGTTGGATCCTGGCAACCATTTCTTATGTTTAAACCATGCCCCCCTGTCAGCAATGTACACCACCCAAATTTTGCAATCTGCATTGCTTTTTATTAATCTGTGATGCTTGTATTTCAGTATTAATACGTCCAACTTTAGCAGAATTCTAGACCACGTCTTGAAATTATGTTGAAATGTTATAATTAACTCATGAATCTGATCATAAGGGATTGATTGCTTTATGGTATATATTTTTATACCATAGTTCTTTATTACTAAATTTATACATGTGCTAATGCATATGCGGTAAATTTATGCTTTATATTCTGAAGGGTTCATAATAATGGAAATGCATTTTTGCAATGTTGCTTGGACACGGACGGCATGACACGATATGGTGACACTCAATTAATTTTCAAAAAGTATACCCAAAATAGAAGAAACGTGTCCAATATGTTTGGCCGACACGATGCACCTCCATGGTTAAAGTGTTGTGCTACCTAGCATTTTGTGTAGCGTTTTATTAGACATGTGTTAAAACCATTATATATTCTAATAACTGATTCAGGGGCATTTGCAACTAATAATCATATTGCCTTTCTTTTTTTAGTTAGTGCATTGAATACTTTATGTTTGGACTCATAAACTAAAGAGGATTGGATGTTAGATTCACTACCTTCCCTTTCTCAGCTTTTACTTCAGTTAGATGATTATTGTGGAATAGCTATAATTATACTTGGCTAAAAAGGTGAAACTTGTTTTTGACCCCTTTATCTATTCAAACTTTACCAAGGAATTTAAACCCAATGGTTTTGATTTGCATTCCAAATGATTCCTATTGAAATCATTTGGACACTTAGAACATTCAAATTCCAAGCATAATCCTAATGTTCACTGCTATTTGATTAAGAGAAATTCATATTTCTAACATGTTTTTTACTCATAGGGAATTCTGCCACGGTTGAAAAGAATGAGTTCTGTGAGACACATCATCAGCCTGACTGTACAGTGAGTAATCTCTGCAAGAAACTAGACAATGGTCAAGTCGAGGAGGTTGATAGCCCTCAAAATGATGATGTAAAGGAAGAAAGGTGGGTTTAGCAGCATTCAATGCTGATATCGTGGTTTTCTATTAGATACTTATTTCAAATCTCCCAATATAGTAGCTTCTTAAGGACCTTCTTAAGTAGCCAAGTCGTGTTCTTAAGATAACCTGCCTTTATAGAACAACAAAGTCATGGTAGCTACTAATTATAATATTTGTCCTCTTATAAATTGTTCCTATACAGAACTGGTGGGTCATGCGTTGGTTCGTATGTTCACCCATTCATCCGGAATAAATTGTTGCAAGCGCGTAAGGGTATGCATTCAAAGTGCGAAAACAGAGA
This sequence comes from Scilla litardierei, assembly GCA_030789695.1. NCBI lineage: Eukaryota > Viridiplantae > Streptophyta > Magnoliopsida > Asparagales > Asparagaceae > Scilla > Scilla litardierei. Next base: position 15,813,285 of record CM061141.1, read on the forward strand.
ATCTAACGGTAAATTATATCTGGAGTAGCATGGTCAATGCCTTTATGTTGGCTAGATATCTTTGTCGAACCATTATATTTGTTATTCATTTTCTCTTTTAACGGGCAGGGCATAATGAGGAGAGAATGTTATCTACTGAAGCAAGTGACCCGTGTAATCACCACATGCCGTCTCCCATTTGTACACACATGGATCAGATACTGGATCCTAGACAGTTGCACCAGTTGGCGAAAGCAAAACAAATGGGTATATTGGATTCTTCTCCGGAGGATGAAGTTGAAGGAGAAATGATCTACTTACAGAACAAGCTTGTTGATAATGCTATCTCCATCAAGCATAGTTTTGGTTAGAAAATACAACCTTGTTTATATATCTTGTTTAAGTTTATCTGCTCATTACCTGTCATGAACACAATCAAACAAACAGTCCTTGTGGAATGATGTATTTTCATATTCTCATGCAGAAGACTTATTAGGTAGGGTAGTTAAAAAACTTCCCCAAGAGCTAGATTTTTTGAAGAGACATCGATGGGATTCAGTGCTTGTCAATCAATTTCGCCGTGAAGTTAGAGAAGCAAAGAAACTGGGAAGGAAAGAGAGAAGACATCGAGAAGCTCAGGCTGTACTTGCTGCAGCTGCAGCTGTTGCTTCTGCATCGTCTAGGAATCCATTGATAAGAAAAGATGGAAGTGATGAGATTGGCTCTCCTCATTCAGAGGTTTTGCTCCCTCCCTCCTTTGTGTTTGATTGTGAGCACTCGTGCATGCATATACATGATGCTTCTTGTGTGTCCTTGTATGCGAATGTGTGCTACCTTCTTGTGTTGTTTGTTCCATTGTTTGAGTGGTTGTGCATCCATGGAAGCCTAGCTCTTGTATCTGTTGATATAAGATTATAATGGCTCTATATGTTCTGTGCGATGTATACAGAGTCCTCAAAAGGTTAAGGTGCATGGGAGAGCTGCTGGACAGCCTCCATTGGGGCCACGGTTGAAGGAGACCCCAAAGTCTGTGCATGTTAAAGTTTCATCAGATAAACATTCCGGTATTCTTCAATTTCCAGAGTCTTCAAAAGAGACTGGACTGGTTTGCGACATCTGTAGGCGATCTGAAACGTTGTTGAATCGGATGTTCGTTTGTTCCACCTGCAAGGTTTATAAAATTTTTTTAGTCATGCTAACTTTCGTTCTTTTTTCTTTTCTCTTTAATCACTTCCTCATTTGAATTTATTGTTGACAATCATTGCTGACAGGTTGCTGTTCACTTGGACTGCTACCATAAGTTCAAAGATCCAATTGGTCCCTGGAAATGTGAGTTGTGTGAAGAAATTTCGGAGTCTGGGAGTCCTAGAAATCAGAGAGTTGAGAGTAGGGAGAGGTCTTGTTGGGGAGTTGAGTGTGGTTTGTGTGGTGGTACTACTGGGGCTTTCCGGAAGGCAACAAATGGTCAATGGGTCCACGCATTCTGTGCTGAGGTATCAGATACCGACCTGTCTTTTTCTCCATTGTAGTTATTGTATTTTATTCAGAATCTGCTTGGTTGAAGTCTGTTTGGGGTTCATTTTGAAAATCTTCTTTTCAGTGGCTGTTGGAGCCAACATTCAGGAGGGGACAACAAAATCTTGTAGATGGAGTGGTATTGCATGCACTCATCAATGTTTTGGATTGTTTCTTTATTCATTTCCCATATGCTGCTTACAGAAGACATAATTTGAGTTGGAACACTTATGACTGAGTTTTTCCCCCTTGTGACAGGATGTCATTTCCAAAGAAAGAGACTTGGTCACATGTTGTGTCTGCCAGCAGAAATTTGGCGTTTGCTCAAGGGTTAGATTTTCGATGTATTATATCTCGTTTATGATAATACAAAGTGATGCAAAATCGGAGTGGACATTCATTATTCTGCATTCATTGTTTTTCTTTTTTTGTTCCTGCAGTGCAGTTTCGGGCACTGTCAAGCCGCTTTCCACCCATCTTGTGCCAGGGCTGCTGGTTTCTACATGAATATAAAGACCATTGGTGGCAGGTTTCACCACAAGGCCTATTGTGAAAGGCACAGTTTAGAGCAGAGACAGAAGGTCATATATTCTTTAGTCTCATTTTGGCTGCAGGTTTTGTTTAACTTTGTTAAGTAGTGATCGATATTCTTCACTTTCAGATATATGCTTTTCTGCTTTCTATGATGTAGATTTTCTTAGTATTTTTTCATCCAAAAATGTTCAGGCTGATAATCAACAGTGTGGAGCTGAGGAGCTGAAGAGCATAAAACAAATACGGGTATGTAAGTGTATTTGCAATGTGGTTGTGTATTAAAGGATGATAGTCACAATGATCCTTGTCTGTGAATCTTAAAACTTTATCTGAAATGTGAAATACAAATGTAGAAGGTGCTTATTTTACCATTGATTCCTTTTGGCAGTTTGAACTTGAGAAAGTGCGCATACTTTGCGAGCGAATCGTAAGAAGGGAAAAAATAAAGGTATTTTTGTTCATTATTTGGACCTTGCATATGAATTATTACGTGCAGTTATTTTTATTTGTTTAGCTTTTCGTAATTATGTTGGATATATATTTTACAATCAAATGATTCCCTTGTCCAATCATGCAAGTTTGAGTACCTTTCTTCGGATAGGAAATGAACTTATGAACTTTCAACTGATATGTGTTGACTATGTTGGTATTCATGTACTTCTGTCTCTATGCAATTATTTAATTGTCAGTGATAATCGATCTTCCAAAGCCAACTTGCGAAAATGGAGATGTTGACATCTGATTCTGTAGTCTTGTTTTGACATTTTACAGGTTTATATCAAGTGTACTATTGTCTCATACTTTTAATTCCTCTGCAACATCCTATTTGTCATTCAAACGCACAACTCACTGTGCTAATGTTATTATAGCTAAACAAATGAACTCATACTTCTCTGTTGAATTGCATAGCCATATCCTGGATTTTCTCTAGTAGGATATCTGTTGTTTCAAACTGTCAGTCTCAACCTATGAGCACCGAAAGGATAAATCGTGCACATAGCCACTTGATCCATTGGATAAATCTTACCTATTATCTGCCACAGATTGAAGCCTTGGCATCTTGTCCTTTGTTGAAATTGTCCGACATTTGACTTTTACATGAAATCATATGAGTTTCAATCAGAAATTAGTTCTCCATTGGCACGTTAATTTCAAATCACTGCAGCCAGAATGACTGTAGGTGTTGTCCTCCACCTCTTGGTGTCCATCTGTCTTGCATTGACCAGATGCATCGGTTCTGCTCATCCCACCTTGTATTACACACGTGAATTTATTTTATTATCCATTTTCCATCTTCAGTTTATCTGACACCTTCCAATTCGTTTTTTCTGACCATATTAATTAAGTTGCACACGAAAGTGCTGCTGCAAAATAATTCTGGCAAATCGATTAGTCTCTTTTGTTTATCAAAAAAGAGTTGCTTCCTCTAAACACTTTAAATACTTGGAAATACTTCTTCATTTAGCCCATAGAGAGCCAGAATTCGGCATTTCTCCATATTATTTTGCACCATAAACTGTACTATCCAGCAGATACTTTCATATGTAGTTTCGCCATCATATTTCAACTAGTATAAAATTATCATAACATCACATCTTCTGACAAATAATCAATTGTTGTAATTCCAACCGTTTGGTTTAATATAGTTTTTATCAGAAACAACCTAATATGTTAATTAAGTCATTTCCCTTTCTGCTCCCAGCTTGTAAGTCGGACATTTAGTGTTCCACATTCCTTGCAGAGGGCAGCTTACTCATCTCTTGGCTTATAAACTCTCCTGCCTCTTAATAGAACTAGGTATACATTATATTCCAAGCATCGTAGTCACCATTTCTTGTACTAACAGAAAATCAACAGAGATTTGCATGAGAACATTGGGCTAATTATAGGTTCAGTCAATTTCAACTCTTTTCTTCAAACATGCTTTTCTTTTAGTGAAATATCAGTGTAGTAATTTGATCAGGAAAGCAGAATGTCCCATTTTTCTTATACAATATTGCTGCCTAAGAATCCCACTGGACAACTGTTGATCGTGAACGCAGATGTGTAGACAATTGTGATTGATCTAATAATTGTTTATAGAACACATGCTGTTGTTAAATCTACCTTCAAATATGCTCTCTATTGACTTTACTGATTGCAGGATTGAATTTGCAATGAGAATCTCAGATTTCATCCTTGTTTAGCAAAGTTGCCTTGTCCTTGTATTAGGTCATCAAATACAGCATGCATTTTGTTGACTAATGTTTCCTCTACGATTGTATACTCTATAAATAAAGCTACAAGAAAGGTCCAAAGTCTGTCATAAGTGCGGTAATAGAAGAGTTTGTTAGCGTGGTGATGTAGCACAAGAACGAGTTTAGAGATTTGAAGGGAAATTTGGGTAAGAATGGTCGGAAATTAGGGATTCGATAATTCGGATCTCGCACCCCGAAAATCTTCGATAACCGACTAGCACGCCTCACACGTAGAGATTCTTCGGACCTCTCGCCCAGGCAACCAAGCACATTCTCGCACACCAATGTAAAAGATTTAATTTGTGGAGAAACCAAAAGTTTGCACTAACAACTAAATTTCATTAAACTTTATTGAAAGAACTAATAGACTTGTGGCCTGTATATAGACTTACAATTTGACTCTTAAAATATAATAGGACTAGAACTTTTAGATCAACTCAAACTCAAATAACAAAAAGGACTCAAATTAATAAAGACTCAAATAACTAAAAATTTTAAAATAACAAAAGACTTAAATTAATTGGAATTCTCCTAGGGCTCAAACTTTATTAAATAAAAGACTTCTTTAATTGAACTCCTTTTCGAATTCGATCTCTATCATTCTCACCGGCTTAAGAACTTCACCACCTGGTGAACGTCGATAGGAATAACGTGCCTAGGTAGAAATCAGTAGTACCTTATAGCTTGGAGAAGATGCGTTCATGAAATTTGAAGTACAGCTGACGGATATCTTATGTAAAATTCTTTCAAATAGCAAAAGAAATAAAAGCATATATAATCTTCTTGGTGTGTGAAGAATCTGGGATAAGTCAATGAGCTCTATCTCCTCAAGCTTATATGAAATAATCGACTCAGTCACATCAGGATTGTCACTCAATAAAGCTTGTCGAGAACCTGCATGATGCATGCACAAAGCCTCTTTGTTGTTTCTAATACGAACTTCTCTGGGCTTACATTTATCTTCTCGTCATTCATAATTGCAAATTCATGTAAATTTCTATTTGATTATGCAGCTGACTTGTGAGTATTGTTGTTTATTGCAAAAATTTCACAAGTCCCGATAACAAGACACTCAAATCATGTGCAATATGTTCATGAAATGCAGTAGGAATAAGGATCATCCTGATGTCTTTATGTTGTGTGCTGGCGTATGATCATCACGTGACTTGGATTTTATCTCTAGATGTAGATTCATCTCAGGGCTCAAACATAATTATTAGTGTGAGTGTAGATGCATGATCTAACTTGATCTTGGACTTGGCATCTGGCTTAGACTCTTTTTCGACCTTTAAAGGTTTTCTCATGCTTGGCTTATTAGAGTTCATCCCATTCTATTGAGTAACTTTAATTTTGGGTTGGGAGGGGTTCACCATAATTTTCTTTTCTTTAAATATGAATGTGTGTATGTGACCTTCTAAAACTCGTCAGTCATACAACCAAGATCTTCCTAGCAAAACATGTGTTGCATTCTTGGATATAACATCACATAACATGTGATCATAATAACTCGCAAGTTGGAGAGACACTAAGCATCGTTGGGTAACTGAATGAGCAGTCTTTTCAATCCAAGTGACGTTATATGGCTGTGTGTAAGACTTAATTGCTAGGTCCATTCTTTCTAATGCTGACTGGACGATAACGTTAACACTACTACCTTCTTTAATTATTAATTAATAGGACTTATCTCGTACTTTGATGTAAGTATGGAAAATTCATGTCCATCGCCAATCTTTCTCATTTTCAAGTGTCGTAGGCAAATGCCTAATGATATTCACATAGGCATTAAATTCATATAAATCTTGATTAGCATCAGTGAGACTTTCAGCTGCATAACTTCTCCAATCGTTCTTTTAAATTATTCCACATAGAAGATGAACATGTTTGTGACGACAAACATGATGACGGATGTGGGTGATTGTAGAGCTAGGGTTTGGGGTCGTGAGGACAATAAAAAATTTTTTGTTTATTTTTTTTGGAAAACTTCTTCTTTCAACTTTTTTCGTTTTTTACATCTCTATTTTCATTTCTTTTTTCTCGCCTTTTTGATTTTTTTCTTTTGTTGATATCTCGTTTTTTGATGTTTAATCTCTCTTTTGTTTGATTTTTTATCTCCCTTTTTGTTGATCCCTCTTTTTTGATTTTTAATCTCCTTTTAAAATCAAAAGCTAATTGGAATAAAGGAAAAAAAGAAGGTGGGATTTTTGATGATGGAAAAAGATGATGAAAAAGTAAGGGTTTTTTGAACCTACAATTCTAAAGACAAGAAAATGGTGGTGAAAGAAAAAGAAAAAAGAAAGGATATTTTGACAGTTGATTAAAAACCCAACTTAAAGAAAAAAGATTTTTTTGATGAGGGAAAAAAGAAAAGACGAAGACAAATCGGATTTTGAGCTCTGATATCAAGTTTGATGCAGGACGCAAGCGGGAAAGGATGTGGTAGGGTTTTGAGGAAGAAGAAAATTAAGATTTGATAAGTTTTCAGGGCTTGCATACCGGAACACCGACTTGCATGCTTCACATATGATGATTTCTCAGATCTCTTGCGCATACAACCAAGACATACTTGCACATCAATGCATAAGATTTGATTTTTGAGGAGAAACTAAAAGTTTACATCAAAATTTTTATTCTTTATTCATCTATAAAATAAAATAAGTTTCAGTTATTATATAAGCTTACAACTTAGGTTTTAAAAATCACATCTAATGTGAGACTAAAACTCTAAAATAACTAAAACACTCATAAAATAAATAAAAAACTCAAAAGGACTCATACTCTATTCTAAATAAAATAACTAAAAGACTCAAAACAATACAACTAGAATGAATACTCACAGTACTCGAACACTATCCTTACCTCAAATATAATATAAAATAAAGAATGGGCTCTATCTTAATTTTAAATTGGATCTCTATTAGGTGGACACATGTCGTGTTCAAGGGTGTCAGACATGGTAACTTTTTGTTAGGAGAAGTTACACGTCATATTTAATACCCAATATGGACTTACAATATGATCTGGTATCCCCGATAAATTGACGATATATGCTATCCGATGTGAAAAACCTCCATCCGTTGGGATCCCGATATCCCATATTTTGAACCTTGTTAGAAGTCTATATTTAAGTTAGAAACTTTACACGATGTTCTGTAAGGTAAATCCCTGCGAATGTTGTTGATGGCCATTTGTTCTGCCAGCGAAAATATATTTTTAAATTGATGAGAATCATAACTGCTCATCTTTCTTTGTCTTTTTCAACAGATCTTGTACTATCATATTTTTTCATGTGTATGTCCATATCTTTTTCAGAAACAGAATTTTAAGGCTTCATATTTAGAGTTTTAATATTTATCTTGGCCCCCCATGCTACGATTTAATACTATTCCAGTATTCAAACTTGACTAAAGATATCCAGCAACCTCCACTAGTTTGGCTCCTTATGTATCATGTATGTCTGATCAGTTGTTTACCTATTCATCCATAATTCACCATCTAATTTGGCTAATTCCTGTCAAATGCAAGATCAGTTTACCTATGTATCCATGACTGCCTTGTTCTACACATGCAATCCCAAATCGATTCTTTCATGTACAAGTTCAATATTTCGCACTTCAACCTTTCATTATCTTTTGTCTGCAAGTGATCATGAGAAAGCTATTTATCCAAGCATATATGTTTTTCTCTTAATGTTTCCCAATTAATCTAATCATGTTTTCCTTATCTTTTTGCAAGTATCTTAATCACTGAACTCAATAAAATGGGTACCTGTTAGTTCCATCTTAGGTGCTACACACAGGGAGATACAATGTGATTTGTCCATGTAAACTATTCGTTTTGAGTACAAAAAATATTACCCTCGTTATTTCACCTGTCACCTGCCTGTTTGGCTGATATTTTGTCTGTGAGGTGTAATTTCTCACACTTATCACTTGTCGTTTATCTTACTCTTGAAATTGAAAATATAATTATTAAATTACCTACCTCGGATAGCAAACTTTTGAATTACTGGTAAGATTTCCATGGTTTGAGATCTCCTTGCTTAGCGAACTTTTGTATTACTATTAACTTTTCCACTTTTGTATAACTCCTGAGGTGAGCATTGTTTAATGCAACATTATTTGACTAATTTTGTACCAGTATTTCGGGAGTTCCAATCAGAAACTAATCCAAAGAGGTATGCCATGGGGGCATGTGCCTTCTAAAAAATTTCAAAATCCCAGTTCAAAATGTGTTTATAATAAAGTTTTTCAATAAAACCTCTCTATAATTGTATATTGCCTGCTCACCCCAATTGAGTGGTTAAAGGACATTTTATTTTTTTTCCTTCTGTAAAATCCTTTTTTGATAGGTTAATTTTTAGAAAACTACCTTTATGTTTCATCGTTTTCCCAAAATCCTATTTTAACTTTGAAAATAACAAAAAACTATTGAACATTACATTTCCCAAATTAGTCCTAATTCGTAATTAGATGTGAGCAGTTTTTTTTGAAATGTTATTCGAAGAATAATGAGATTTTTTTAAGACTTAAAAAAATGGTGTATGAAGTAATTTGAGCATGCTTAGATTCTTTAGAAAGATTGAGGTAATTTTTTAAACGACGTTAATGAATTAATTTGGGAAAAGTGAAGTTTTTGTTATTTTTAAAATTCAGGGCAGTATTTTGGAAAAAGGATAAAACATGAAGGTAGTTTTCTGAAAATTAACCTTTTTGATGACTTTATGGCAGATTTTTCATGACATTTCAAAAATACTATTAGTTTTCTTTTACTGCCCCTACCATGATTATATAATTGTTGTAATTGTTTCCGACAGCCCATATTTTAGCACTCAACGGTACAACACATTGAGATAGCTTATTGTGTCTCTCAGTCAATGTCCGTGACATGTGGGTTCAATTTGGCATATTGCCCGACATGATTTTGCACATATGTGGTAGTGTAGCAAAGGATGGTCTAGCCGTTTTATGCTCTATCCTTCAAGGAGGCGACTGTGATATGTAGGATGCTTCTCCTTGACAAACTTGCATTGTACGGCACACTCGAAAATGACACGTGTGTCCAATAGAGTCCGATATTTACAAATATTTGCACTATTATTGATCTTTAAAAATGTACTATACGAAGCAAAGCAACCTATACCCTCTTTGACGAAAGCTATTATTTTATAGATCATTTTACTTGCAGTAAGTTCTTTCTCCTATGAATATGAACACAGTACACTCATTCATACATATATGCAAAAGAACTAGCCATATAGAGTGTCTCTTCTGGAATTTTGGTCATTATGTTCGACATCACCTGCATGTGCTTGCGTTTCACGCTCCTGTCCATGTATTAAAATATTAACTATGGTTGCTTAAGCATTCTAGCCTATTAAAATATTGTTGTGATTGTTCACTTATTTTGTTTATTTATTCTTAATTTTTATTGAACTATGTGTGAATTCTATTTGTTTTGTGGCCAGACATGGAGTTACCTTCCTTTAACCTGTTAACGTTTAAGTTTTATAATTTATTGTATATACGACAATTAAAATAATTAAACACACGCCTGTTTTTTTTTTTTTTGGGGGGGGGGGGGATTTTATTGATATGATCTGAGCATAGATCGAATGACTTCTAAATGTTATGTTATGCAAATCCAATGAACAGTTAGTACTGTCGAACATGATCTAAATCATTCATAAGAGTGTAAAAAAGCTGGACCTCAAATGTCATTGCGATGTTTTTACATATGTATCGAGTGGCCTTAATATGAACAGGTGGAAACAGAGGTCTCTGTAGATCTATAGATTCAGAATACAACTTGAAAGTCCAGCTATTGGATCATAATCTAAACATGTCAAAAATCCTTGAATACCAATTTTTGTTATGGTTCAAACATTCGAGATCATGGAACTAAATAGTTCACTACTTTTGGCTGTTTGTTCTATGGCTGCTTGATCAATGGCCAAGAAAACTTAAAATAGAATATTTTATTTTAGGCATGCCAAAAGATGTTTATAAACTCCAATGGAATGGATGTTTAAATCGGAGGCCTTTTTACTTCAAAATTTAGAGATGTATCATGTCAATATTGGGTTACACATTTCATAGATTACAACTATCTAGATATTGATAACCAAAGAGTAGTAATAGTTAGATATCAATATATTATCAAAATACAATAAATATGGTCGAAGGACATCAAGTTGAGCATATTTTGTACAAAGTTATAAATCATAAATAAAAATTGTTAGAAAATATATAGAAGCTGTGAGTCATGACAAGCTTCACAAATCACTAGAGTAACATTATAGTTTTAAAAACTTCTAAAACGATATGAGCTATGCCAAAGACATCATAAATCGCTACTAAACATAGTAAGATTTTACATCTCATCCAACACTAAACAAAATTGTGTGAGTTGTGAGTTGTGGCAAAACTTTATCTCTTTCTCCCATTTTTTCCTTCTATATTTTTTGTTTTTTCCTCAATCCAACACCAAAATCTGATATTATTAGTCTGTTATATTTACAACTATTGCAAGGTGATAGCAATAATAACTACTCTTGTTTCAATAGCATACGCGATAATTTTAAAAAATAAAAAAATAATAGTGGTAAGTAAGATCGTTAAGAAGCAATAATAGTTTTGATAAGAAAAATAAGCAAACGTATCAACGAAGTAACAAACAATGTCAATGGTAGTTTAGCAACAACGACGCTAGAAGCATGGTAATTTTGATAGAAAGAATCTAATCAACATTTAACATATCACAATTTTCATATGACTATTTTAGGTAACATAAAATTTGTAGAAAGTTTCTTGAAGAATGTGAAAAAACTTATCAAGACTCATATCGATATCGTTTCCATCAATAAATATTGTCAATCTGTTCCTTTTCTTTATTCTATTATCTCAATTTTATCGTATCATGTATTAAGATAGAAAACACAACTAATTTGGAGAAAAATACTTATATAGTTGCTTTGAGTATAAAATTTAAGACCACACTTGTGTTTTTACCAGTAAACATATTGCAAATAACAAACAAAGGCCATATTCGCCGATATAACCTCAAAAACTTATAACATTTTTGGCCATATCATATCGGGCATATCGTATCGTTTACGGTTCAAAAATGATATATCATGGATATATTGATCATATCGAGGGATATTTAAAATTGATAGATATATATAGACAGATGGGCCTGTGTTAGCGCATGAAATTTTTCCTGTCTGTCACAGACAGCATTTTGGTGGACTAAATTTTTTTTACATTTTTTTTCAGTGTGTTCTACAGCCTGGCTATCACCATACCAAATTTCAAGTGAATCCAACACCTTTTGACCCTCCATCCATCCATTTCAAAAAACCGCTCCGAAAACTGAATCTAGCAGCGCAATCTTTTTGAAATGGATGGATGGAAAATCAAAAAGTGTTTGATTCACTTGAAATTTGGTGTGGTGATAGCCAAGTCATAGAACACACTGAAAAAAATTAAAACTTTTTAGGCTACCAAAATGCTGTCACAGGAAAACCGAACCTGTGCTGATAGCACATGTCCATATTTCTCATACATATACATATACATATACATATACATATATATCTAGATATCTATTATACATTTGATGAACCTTTTTGAATTTTGTACTACGTGGACACCAAAGTATGAATATGACAGACATGAATGACTAGGATGCTGACTAGGACAATGATAATAGGAAAATTTGGGGGGAAAATTTAATTGAGTTTGATTTTTGTGTTTGGGGAAAAAACTAAAGGTGGGTAAATATTTAACTTTGAATTCACTTTTTTGGGGGAAAAATTTAAATGTTGAATTTGAAATTTGGGAGGAACATATTGGTGTTGAAAAATAAAATTTGCGGGGAAAATTTAAATGAGGTTTGATTTTTGTGTTGGTGGGAAAGCTAAAGGGTGGAAATATTTAACTTTGATTTCACTTTTTTTGGGGGGGGGGAGATTTAAATGAACCGTGCCTTACAGGCTCGTGTTATGACTAGTATATATATGTATGAGCAACCAGTGTAGATAATTTCCTACACATGCACCAAAAAACTAAACGTTTTTTTCTTATTTCTTTGATGATCGACACTGTTTATGTTGGTTTACACATCTTAAAACACATGCAAGGAAAAGAAGTCTTGCGGTTTTCTTTATGAACTTCCTTAATCTCATACACACCTAAACTGATCATCACACATCTACCTTGTTCTCTTACTCTCCATTTTGATCCATTAATGGCCAACACCTAAATCGATTATCATACATCTACCTTAGTTCTCTTATTCACTCTCCATTTTACTCCATTAATGGCCGTCATTTGTGTTAATTTTTCCATGTTGATTATCTCTTAATTTGTTACATATATTTCTTGTAGAATAAGTATCACCTTGATGTTTCAATTTCGATTATTGATTATGTTTCGACTTTATAGTTATACAAAGATCACTTGTATAACTATAGATGTCATTATACATTAGAACATATATGCCGTCTTTGCCTGCATGTTCATGATTGATATTTTTGATTGAAGTGTTATAGGCAGTGAAGAAATCAGAGATAAAGAATTTTGAAGAAACGTTAGGGAGATTTGATTCCCATATCCTGTCCTTAAGATTCATTATTTATGATACTATTTTGGTAGTTTTACATAAACTCTTGACCTTTTTTCGAGATAACATCCTAACATATATTATATCTCAACACTGCGACTTACTCTGGAGCATACATATGACATTCATAACTAGCTTGTTACAAAAGTAGTTTAGTCTCTCTTTTCCTAAAGGTTTGGTAAGCATATGTACCAGCTGATTTACCGATCTAATATGCTTCGTCTTTATTACCGTCTTATCACATTACTGCCTTACTATATGAAGATTGATTTCAATGTGTTTGGTTATCTAATGAAAGATCAGGTTGTTAGCGACGTATATGTTAAGCTTATTATTGTAATACAACTTCATGTGTGTTGATGTCATGAATCCTAACTTAGAAAGAAATGATGAATTCATAACTTACAAGTTATGTTGTCTAAAGTTTAGTACTCCGATTCTGTACTAGATCGAGAATTGACAGGTTGTTTCTTGTTTTTCCAAGACATCAAATTATCACCCACAAAAATACAGTATTCAATTGCCTATTGCCGATCAAAGGGCGAACATACCTAATCTGCATCGGAGGACATAATACTATAATGGCTACAATCAAAATATAGAAGATTTTTACCAGATGTGTAGGTTTAAGACCAGACATCAACTGACTCAGCACACTCTCAAGAAAGATAATATCTAGATGTGACATAGTAAGATAGTTCAGTTTTTTTAATCAATCTTCTGAATCATCTTAGACCATGCAATGACTCTTTCTAATTCGGTATAAATCTGAAGCTTGGACCTCATAGGTGATGTGATATGCATACATCTTGATATCATTGTCTCTAACAATATATCAAAAATATGCTATTGTTGGGATAAATAAGTATCTTTCTTCGAATGTGCCACCTCTATCTTAAGGAAATATCTAAGTGGACTAAGATCCTTTGTTTGAAAGTCTTTTTGAATAAACTAATTTAACTCTTGAATCTCAAAAACATCATCCACAGTGATAATCGGCATATATCAGCAGGAGGATATGCCTTCCTGACGAGTTCGATGGAAGATGAAGTAATCATTCTGACATCGTTTAAGGTCAAATGTCTCATGAATTCTGAAAAGTGCCTAAACCAAGCTTTGGGTGACTTTAATCGTCTAACTTCTTCACTCTGCATATTTTTCATCGACTCCATTTGAGCAACAAAACCCGACGGTTGCTCTATGTAATTTCTTTGAGAATGTTGTTAATGAATTCATTCTTTACGTCCAATTGATGTAAAGATCAGTGATGAATGGCAACCAGAGAGATCACTAAGCATAACAAGATCATCTTTGTAACCGGAGACAACTTCCCTGTTAATCTACTTCATGTCTGTGAATAGCTTTTAGCAACAAGTCTTGCTTTCAATCGAGCGAGAAAGTGATACGAACCGCTTGCCGTTTGGATCAAATCAGCGATTAATTGATCAAAACAGCGAGTTAAAGGTGGGAAAAAAATGGAAAAATAGTGGAAGAACAATGAGAAATTGAGAACTTGATAAGGATTCTTCGAGACGAATCAATCTCCCAGCTTTTATTGAACGCCTAAAAGCCTAAACAACATCAAATCGATAACTAGATTGTTCGAAGACAAATCAAGCATAAACTAACAATGACGGCTAGCCCTAATTATAAAGGAAAAACGGGGATTTACTAATTTGGTCTGACTAGACCAAAATACCCCTGATGTGACTAATACCGGCCCCCACGTCTCCTCCTGCGAGAGTAAACAATCGTGGGCTCCCCGCTAGCCGCATTCCCCGCGTGCGTGCCCGGTCCAAGCGGTGCGTCCGCATCAATACCCCCTAATAGATCCACCTTGTCCTCAAGGTGGAAGTCAGGGAACTGCTCCCGCATCACGTCGTAGGCCTCCCAAGTCGCATCACAGTCCGGTAGACCCGCCCAATAGATCAGCACCTCCTTCCGCCGCCCCGGGCCCTGACGAACCGCCCTCACATCCACCGGCTCAATAAGTACCTCCATGTCCTCCGTCAAGGTAGGAGGCAAAGTAGAAGACACCGTCTGATCTCCAATAGCCTTCCTCAGCTGCGACACGTGGAACACCGGATGTATCCCTGAGGACGCGGGCAACTCCAACCTGTACGCCACCTGGCCAATCCTGGCTACCACCCTGTAAGGACCGAAATATCTAGCTGACAGCTTCTCATTCGGCCTCCTCGTCAGCGATCTCTGCCGGTACGGACACAGGTTGAGATGCACCATGTCTCCCACCTGAAACTGTACATCTCGACGATGCCCATCGGCCCTGGCCTTCATCATCTGCTGAGCGCGTAGCAGATGCTTCTTCAGCTCCTCTAGCAAACTATCCCTCTCCCCCATGTACTCCTCCACCTGAGACACTGGAGTCTGTCTGTCACCAAAACGGAGCAAGGGTGGGGGATCCCTCCCGTACAGCACTCTAAATGGCGTCGTCCCTGCCGCGGAGTGGTACGAAGTATTGTACCAGTACTCTGCCCACGCTAGCCACCTATGCCACTGACGTGGTGTCTCTGAGGCGAAGCATCGCAAGTATGTCTCTATGCTGCGGTTGACCACCTCCGTCTGGCCGTCGGTCTGGGGGTGGTAGGCCGTACTCCGCTTCAGGACCGTACCCTGCACCCTGAATATCTCCCGTCAGAAGCCACTCATAAAAACCTGGTCCCGGTCGGACACAATGGACCTGGGCACCCCATGTAACCGTATCACCTCCCTCGTGAAAGCGGTAGCTACCGACACTGCAGTGTATGGATGCTTCAAGGGAATAAAGTGAGCGTACTTACTCAGGCGGTCCACCACCACGAATATCACCGTGTAGCCATCGGACCGTGGTAGTCCATCAATGAAGTCCATGGTCACCTCCTCCCAAACCCTCTCCGGCAGTGCCAACGGCTGTAGTAGGCCCGCTGGAGCCATAGCCATGTACTTGTGACGTTGGCAAACGTCACAAGCTGCGACTAGGTGCGCGATCCTCTTCTTCATTCCAGGCCAATACAGCTATCTGGCCATCCTCTGGTAGGTTTGCTGTACCCCTGAATGGCCCCCGGTCACCGAACTGTGAAACTCCTGGAAAAGGACAGGTATGAACTCTGAGCTCCGTGGTATCACCATCCTCCCCTGGTACAACAATCTGCTCCCTACTATCGAGTAACCAACCGGTCCGTCCTCGCCACTCTGCAGTCTCTCCCGGATCTGTCGTAACTCCGCATCTGCCTCTGCCTCCTGCAACATCGGCTCCCAACCCAACCACAGGTAGTGACAATGCCCTCAAGTCGATGCCCTCCTCCCTCCGTGACAAGGCATCAGCAGCCTTGTTCTCCAACCCGGGTCTGTACTCGATGTCGAACCGGTACCCAACCAGTTTGGACAACCAGTGCTGGTGCTCCTCAGTGACCAGCCTCTGCTCCAGTAAGTACTTGAGGCTCCGCTGGTCCGTGCGGACCACGAACTCCCGCTCCAACAAGTACGGCCGCCACTTCTGAATCGAGAAGACTATGGCCATCAGCTCCCGCTCATAGACTGATTTCAGTCGTGCTCTAGCGGTCAGCACCTGACTGAAATAAGCTATGGGTCTACCCTCCTGCATGAGTACCGCTCCCAGCCCGTACCCCGAGGCATCCGTCTCGACCACGAATGATATGCTGAAATCTGGCAAGGCTAGGACCGGTGCCGTCGTCATAGCCACCTTCAAAGCCTCAAAGGCCTTGGTGGCTTCCTCCACCCACTTGAATCCGTCCTTCTTCAACTGCTCGGTGAGAGGCCACGCAATCGTGCTGTAACCCTTGACGAACTTCCTGTAGTAGCCCGTCAGCCCCAGAAAACCACTCAAAGCTCGTAGCGTAGTAGGAAGCGGCCAATCTAGCATAGCTGATATCTTCGATCTGTCGGCCGCTACCCCCTCTGCCGACACTACATGGCCCAAGTACTCAATCCGCAGCTGCCCAAAGCTGCACTTCTTCCTGTTGGCGAAGAGCTGATTCGCCAACAACTCCTTGAACACTATCTCCAAGTGGCCTATGTGCTCCTCCATATCCCGGCTGTAGACCAGGATGTCGTCAAAAAATACAAGTATGAACCGCCCTAGGTAAGGCTGGAACACCTTGTTCACGAGTGCCTGGAACGTCGACGGAGCATTCGTCAAGCCAAAAGGCATGACGAGAAACTCGTAATGACCCTCATGGGTACGAAAAGCGGTCTTCGGCACATCCTCTGGCCGCATCAGTATATGGTGGTAACCCGCTCTCAAGTCGATCTTCGAAAAGACCGCTGCTCCATGTAGCTCGTCTAGCAGCTCGTCAATCACCGGAATAGGGAACTTGTCCGCGACAGTCTCCCTATTCAGCGCCCGGTAATCGACGCAAAATCTCCAACTCCCGTCTTTTTTCTTCACCAACAGCACTGGTGAAGAAAAAGGACTCACACTGGGCTGTATCACCCCTGCTTGCAGCATCTCCCGCACCAACCGCTCTATCTCGTCCTTCTGCGAATGCGGGTATCTGTATGGCCGCACGCTGACCGGAGCCCCATCCCCCGTAGCACGATCGCATGCTCGTGTCCCCTCTGCGGTGGCAGCCCCTGCGGGCTCTGAAATACCTCCTGGTACTGCTCCAGTACCGGCTCCACCTCCCCTGCGGTCTCTGTCTGCTGCTCTTCCTCAGTCGACAACCCCTGGCACTCCACCAGGAAACTCTCACCCTCATCCTGCAACGCCCTAGTGATGGCCTTGAAGGCCACCACCGAAAAGCAGAGTGTAGGGTCTCCGGTCAGCACCACCGTCCGGTCGCCGTCCTGGAACTCCATCCGCAGGAGCTTCCAGTTTACCTTCATTTCCCCAACTTCTTCAACCACTGTACCCCCAGAATGACGTCCACATTCCCCAACTCCAGTGGTAAAAAGTCCTCCACTATCTGTATGCCCTGCAGCATCAGGCACACCCCCTTGCAGAGCCCAGCGCTCTCCTCCATCTTCCCCGTCCCCAGCAACACTGTGAATCTCTCCAACGTGCTCAGATCCAGCCTATGGCGATCCACCAACTTCCTAGAAATGAAGTTGTAAGTCGCCCCACTATCAATAAGGACCGTCACTGCCTGCTCCGCCAACGTCCCTGATAACTTCATGGTATGATTCGGAGTGAATCCTACCACAGAGTTCAGGGAGACCTCCGCCACGTCCATGTGTACACTCGCCTCCTCCTCCGCCACCTGCTCGGGCTCCAGTACCTCCTCCTCATACTCCTCCTCGTCTGGTACGATCACAATCTGCAGCAACTTGCTCGCACATCGGTGACCGGGGCTGAACTTCTCGTCGCAACGGAAGCACAACCCTGCTGCACGCCTGGCCCGCATGTCCGCCTCTGTCAGTCGCCTGCCTGGTACCACCCCCGGCCTGACCTCTCCTCTAGGCGCCACTGGGACTCCTGCTGCTGGCCGTGGTGGAACTGGTGCTGCCGTGCTGCGCTGGCCCTGGGCTCCCCAAGCCCCTCTGATGCGCCTCTCCTCCGTGTGCTTCTCCTCCGCCATGTGGGCTAGACGGAGGACATCCTCCAAGTCATTGGGCCTCTGCAACCGAAGCTCTGCCCGTATTGAGGGCTTCAACCCCCTTATGAAGCTCCCGATCAACACCTGGTCAGACACCCCCCGCAACCTGCTAGCCAACATCTCAAACTTCTCCACGAAGTCCCGAACTGTCCCCTCCTGTCGCAGTGCTGACAACTGCTCATAGAAGTCCCCTCCGGACTTCTCCTGGAACCGGTCGAGAAGGTAAGAAGAGAGCTCCTCCCAGGAACGAAAAGGAGAGTGGGCTGTCTTCCACCGGTACCAGGCTAGGGCCTTGTCCTCGAAATAGATCCCTATCGCACGCAGGACCTCCTCCTCTGTCAGCTGCATCACCTGGAAGTAACGCTCGGCCCGGTACACCCAGCCGTCCGGATCGGTGCCATCAAACGTCAGCATCTTCAGCTTCTTCAGCCTTCGATCCGCGTTTATGTCACCGTACTGTGCTCCAACCCCCCTAGGGATGCCTCCCTGCACCATCACGCCCCCCTGCCCCCCTCCGGGGCCTCCGTCGCCGCCCTCGTACAGCTCATCAGGCCATTGAGGTCGCTCCCTATCCCCCGCAGGGATGTAGTTCCCCAAACAATCCGGTAGTCGGGGAGGTGGTGCAAAATGGGCCCTCTAGCGCCTCCGTGCTGCTGAACGGGAGCTGTCCGGCCCTCCAGATGGCCCCCTGGGCCCCAAAATTGGGCCGCAGGAGCCCCAATCGTCATCCCGGGAGCCCCTCTTCCTCCGTCGGGTCTCGCCGTCGCCCCTGGGGGTTGAACAAACCCCGCCACGCCCCCAAAAGGCCTCAGTGGTCTCGCCGGGCCTCCAAAACGCGCTGCCGTACCCCCAAAAGGGGTTTCCCAGCCTTCCGCGCCCCCCAGCAGAGGCGCACCGCCTCCAGCGCCCCCACGCTGGGGCGCCCAGCCACCTGCGCCCCCCTGCGGGGGCGTCCCGCCACCTGCGCCCCCGGATGGGGGCGCCCAGCCACCCGCGCCCCCGGATGGGGGCGCTCCGCCTTCCGCGCCCCCGGAAGGGGGCGCTCCGCCACCCGCGCCCCCGCCTCGGGGCGCTCAGCCCCCCGCGCCCCCGGAAGGGGGCGCTCCGCCACCCGCGCCCCCGCCTGGGGGCGCCCAGCCACCCGCGCCCCCGAAAGGGGGCGCTCCGCCTCCCGCGCCCCCGGATGGGGGTGCGCTGCTTTCGGCAGGCCCTATTGGGCCTGTCGAACTTACGGCAGGCCCAGTGGGGCCCGTCGTGCTTGCCGTCTAGTCTGGGTGGGTCCCGCTTCCTTCCCCCACAAACCCTAGAAGATTTGGGCAGCCGCCGCCTTGGTTTGGAAAATTTGTAGCCGCCGCTTCGACAAAAAACCCTTCCGGCCTCTTGCCTCGATCTTCTCCTACGGCCGCCGAGATGGTTTGGAGCATCTCCATCATCGTTGGGATTTGAGCAATCTCTCTCGCCGTTTTCGCCGCCTCGATCCTCATGTGTTTGAGTTCGGCTTGGATGTCCTCTTGCGTATGGGCGTGATCCTTGTTGGAGATCTCCATGGCCGTCTTCAATGATTGAATATCATCACCCATGGCTTTCTTTAATTCTTCCATCTCGCGGTTGATTTCTTCACGAAACCCTTGAAGCCGTTCTTCCGTCGCGCCGCTTCTTGTTCCTCCCGCCATTAGATCTCACCGCTCTGATACCAATTTGATACGAACCGCTTGCCGTTTGGATCAAATCAGCGATTAATTGATCAAAACAGCGATTTAAAGGTGGAAAAATGGAAAAATAGTGGAAGAACAATGAGAAATTGAGAACTTGATAAGGATTCTTCGAGACGAATCAATCTCCCAGCTTTTATTGAACGCCTAAAAGCCTAAACAACATCAAATCGATAACTAGATTGTTCGAAGACAAATCAAGCATAAACTAACAATGACGGCTAGCCCTAATTATAAAGGAAAAACGGGGATTTACTAATTTGGTCTGACTAGACCAAAATACCCCTGATGTGACTAATACCGGCCCCCACGTCTCCTCCTGCGAGAGTAAACAATCGTGGGCTCCCCGCTAGCCGCATTCCCCGCGTGCGTGCCCGGTCCAAACGGTGCGTCCGCATCAGAAAGCCATCAGGATTCAACGTCATAGAATAAACTCATTTGCAACCAATCACATTCTTATCCGATGAAGCTGGTACACGATAATAAGTTTCATTAAGTTTGTGTGTATTCATTTCTTTTAACATTGTGGCTCGTGAACCTAGATGTGACAAAGCTTCTAAAATAGATTGGAGAGATTGGCAAGAATCAACGGAGGAGAGAAAAGCTATGTTTGGTTGAGAAAAATACGCATCTGACGCAAATTTTTAAAGAGGATGAGTTATGTAAAAACAAATGATTTTTCTGTGAGTAATCATAATATCCAAATTAGAAACCAAATCACATTCACTTGCAAAGATTTCAGAAGGACCGAAGGACCGAAACAGGAAGATGACACATGTTCTTGAGGTAAGAAGGCTATGTCATTGGGAGCTGAGACAAGGCCTGAAAATTAAGTTTTGGCCGTTTTCTGCTGCTCCGACCCAAGCGTCAACCGATAAAGTAAATTCTCGTTGTCAATTTCAAGGCTCAATGATCTTTAGGGTTGTTGAAACACAATTAGGATTATAAAAGATGCATCAACAGATATACAAGATTGTTTTGTCGTGGAACAGTAATACTTGTAAATTTTTTGCGAACAAGAGTATCCTAAAACATATTTTAAAGAACATGGATTAAGTTTGGAATCATTAGGGACATAATTATGTACGAAATAAACGCCCTCGAAAATCATCGGCAACAAAGAAAATAACTCTGCTTCAGATAATGAATTTCACCATTGAACACATTGGATTGCATACGATTAATAAGATGATAAATAGTTAAAATGACATCAGCCCAAAAAATCTTTAGAACATTCATATGTTAAAGTGAATTTACAGTCTCTAAGAGATGCCTAGATGTCTGTTTTTATGCTCTGCCACATAATTTGTTGGGTGTGTGTATATGAAGATTGATAAATAATTTTAAATTCCAACATAAAAGATATAATTTGGTTTCTAAAATATTCCTTTGTACTTTTACTTTGCAAAATTATAATAGATATGCCAAACTGATTTTTAATTTTAGCATAATTTTTTTTTAAAATAGCAAACACTTCAAATTTATTTTTCATTAAGTAAACCTTCGTTAAACGTGAAAAAGCATTCACAAATGTGATTAAATACCTAAATACCAACTTAGACACGACACGACAAGGTCCTTGTACATTTGAATGGATTGGCTTAAGAGATTTCTGAGCTCATTTATTAATGTGTGTCTATTAAAACACCCGGTATTTTCTTGATTGACAAGGCTCACACTATAAAGTAGGTAAGCTACGAAACACGGAATTCAAAAGTTTTAAAAATTTTTAAAATCTGGATACACAATCTGTAGCACACTATGAAAAGTGAAGTAGCAACAAGCAAGCTGTTGATCAAACTTTTTCATTCAAGTGAAAGAGACCTTCTTCCCTATGCTATGTGCCAATTGTCATGTTTGTTCCACTCTCTAGGGATACATAATAATCTGGGAAAAAAGTTACGGAATAGTTTGAGATTGACTAACATAAAGCAGATTAAATTAAATTTTAGGTAAATATAACATATATATTAAAGATAAGGAAGAAGTGATATTACTAGAGCTAAAAGCCTAAAATAATGGGTGTGAAGACATCTACTAATGCCACTGTCTGACTATAAGTAGATAGATAAAAGAGGATCATATATCAAACTCACCTATCATATAATCAAAAGTCAATCTGAAGACTTGATGTAAGTGTATGCAATTGGTTTATTACACGAGCTAGCTGAAGTCACAGTGGTAGAAGATCAATGTAACTGAGCTTCGTGGAAACATACGGTTTTGACTCCACCAATTGCCACAATTCTGAACATTCGTGAACTTCACCTATGACTTTAAATTTATCATCTTTGCACCTTCTCTCAACAAAAAACCAACCAAACATTAGATACTACCAAATGCCAAACTCTCAAATTCCAAACACCAGAAATCACCAAATGCTAGAAATAGTCAGCCACCAAACATAAAAAAAATCATACAATATCAAACTTCCATACACCAAAAATTGCCAAACAACTAACCAAACTATTGAACAGCAGACGTCCAACCAAGCACCATTGCAAAACGCCAACGCCAAATGCCATACTACTAAATCAAACCGTCAAAGAATGTTAAACAACTAACCAGGCACCACCAAACATTAAAGAATGCCAAATGCCTAACCAAACACTAACACCTAACAGATTAACCAATCATCATCGAAGGACAAACGCTCAACCGACTACCAACACCAAACTCGAAATGCTAGAGAACTCCACCGAAATGTCAGATGTCATTCACTCGCACTCTAATACATAAGAGAAAGAAAATTTTTTAAATGTATTTTTGTTGTTTTGCATATACACTACGCCCTACATTTAGTTTTTTAACTCTCTCTTAAGTTTCTTGTTTCAATAATTGAAAGAGACAACACTAGCAATCGGGGTATGATATGAAGAGGGTGTTGAATGATAATGTCATTATCGTCGTTGAAGGAGAAGGGCATTGTCATTGGAGATTCAGGCTGGAGCCACTGTATGCACTGGAAGGGTCAAATGAGATGCTATCATTGTTGGGATGGTGTCATGGTCGAGATTGCTGCATAGTCACATGAGAAGAGACTTCATTGTTGGAAAAGCGTCAGCGTTGGGTTGGATTGGGGCAATGCTGTCGGTTTTGTTGAATCTGGTCATTGGTGAGTTGGGATCGTTAGAGAAGTCTCGTCTTGGTCGAAGATTGTAAGGATCGTTTTATCTTTGCAATACTAACACACTAGGGTGAGTAGTGTAATGGCACAAATTACGTATTTGAAAATTAAATTTGCAAATGCAGAATTATAAATGCAAGAGGAATTTAAACACCACAAAAATCCAAACGCAAACACAAGATATTACCCTGGTTTTTCAAACTTGGGTACGTCTAGCCACACCAAATATTCACTAAAATTCCTTCAAAGTGAAGTGAATACAATCCCACAAAGAGATACCTCACACAGAGGATTTTGTCCCACACAAGAACCCAACCAACCCTACACAAGGGTCACTCCCACACAGAGAAGTACTAACTCCCACACAGAGAATTAAAGTTAGTTCTACACTAGGACACCAAACTCCCACAAAGAGAGTAACTCACACAAAGAGAGTAACCAACTCCCACAAAGACAATATCTAATTCACACAAAGAGAATTATGGTTTCAATGAAAACACAGTAAAACAAATACTCTTACATATGCCTTGATGATGAACTTAGTCATTAATGAATGCAATGCATGGAAGAGGATCTCCAAGTGATAAGATTAGCTTGAAAGCATTTGGATGATTTCCCTTGAGCTTGACTTCAATGCATGAAGAAGAGAATGAGCTTTAAGAGGGAAATACGAGAGTTTGAGAGTGGCTTAATCAATCTCTAATGATTTGCAATAGCATCAAGAAGCTTTAATGAATTCAGCCCTCTCCTATATATATGAAGCCCAAAGGAACCCTCAAACCCAAGCAAAAAGCCAAAATGAATAAATCTGCAACGGCTAGATTTTGGCAGATTACGATACAGACAGTCTACTGATGAACAACAGACAGTTGACTGGTCAACAACTATAAAATTTCCAACGGTTATAATCTGAGCCAGGACAGGCGACTGTAGAAGACTACACATGCGCATGTATAATGTGCATGCGCTTGGATATCCTTCAGCAGTCGACTGTCACTTAGGATGGAAACAGATCTGGAAATGCAACTTTCGCACTAGCGCCTTCAGACAATGGATGACCATTTCACAGGCGCTGTAATTCGAAATGCGGCTGTAAATACTTAATCAGTCGACTGGCTTGCAAATTGGGATAAAGCCCAGAAAATGCAAGCTGCGCACAGACGACTGTAGATCAATTTCCAGGCGCATGTTGGAAGTCATGCGACTGTAAAATGAACTTCAGTCGACTGAGGCGAAAACCTCAAGAAGAGTCAAGAAATAAGTTGACTTGAGCTGTGCATACCAGTCGGCTATAGAAGGCTGGGCAGTCTCATGTCATGCCTTCATCACTCGACTGATGGAGAGCCAAAAACTCCAGTTTAAGTTTAAGGCATGATGAACATATTAGGATGGTTTTTATGATAATCCTAAGGCTCACTAAGATGATTAAATGCATATGCATGAATAAGTAGACCATGTATCAAGGCATTAAATTAAACCTAGACTCAAAAAGAGAAAAATAATAAATGAAATATTACATGGATTACATTGCTTTTCTTAGAGTCTATGGTTTCAACCTTGATGCTCTTCATCACCTCCAAGCTTTGGCACCTCTCGAGTCCAAGCTTTGGCATTGCTCCTCTTGATATCCATCCTTGCACTAAGCTATTAGTCTCTAAATTATGCTAGTTTACATTTGATAAACATGAGACTAAAACAAGAGAGACATTAGCAACATAATATTGTGATTATCATCAAAATAACATTGGTATGAAACATCAATACTCAACAATCTCCCATTTTTGATGATGACACACATTATGTAAAACATAAAGAAATAAAGCACAATGCTAATGAGCTCTCCCTACTTATATGCATCAATTGTAAAATGAGATATACAATTGTAAATACTCATTATACCAATTGAAATAATAAGAAATAATGGTGACATATAATATGCATGGATTATAAAAACCAATTGCAGTAAGTATATTAACATTCTCCACATGAATGGTTTACATAGTCCCACATATCTCTCCATATATATATATCTCCCCAAATGCATATGTATGAAATACATGGTTTACATAATGCATATATATCTCCCCTTGTCATTGTCAAAAAGGTGGACATCAAATATATCCCCCTTGTCATTCTAATTAAAAATGTGACAATATGCAAGAGATAAAGAGATGTATGATACCAAATATAAAAATTTAGTGGGTATCAATCATTATCCTATGCTCACCCTAGATAATAGAAATGGTCAAATTTGACTTCTAAGATCTAATAACAATTGGAAAGAAAAGATACAAGATCTTTAACAATTGAGATAATACCAATTGAAGAAAAAATAATGAAAGATAATCCTCTTTACCAATTGTAAATAATACTTGGAGCTATGGGTCTACAGTGTATCAAAGCAAAGTTATAGAAAACATCAAGCTTCATTGATACACAATGACATTGCCAATACAAAATATAACATGTAACATGTTGGAAATATCAATTGGTTGAGTTCAAGGTCAAAATAACCAATTGTAAAGTAGACACCAATTGTGAAACAATGATCTCAAACATAACCCAAAATGAGAGTTAAAATATGTTTTAGAAGTAATTTTAAACGTACAACATATTAACTCCATTGCTATACACATGGTTCAATAAGTGCATTATGCCAATGAATTCCACAAGGTCCCCATATTCATGAAAAATAAATTTGAAATCATTTTGAAAATCATGAAACATCACACAAACAATGGGTATGCTAAAAATAAACATTAAGCATAATACCCATGCAAAATGCATATGCGCGAGATACCTAAACATTAGGAAACCAAACCCAAGAGGAATTTGATTTCCTAATGTAATCACATGAGGTGATCACATCCCTAACTAGAGAGTTGATGTATCTATCCCTCTCTTGCACACGACACCTAGTGGGAATCTATAAACTCAAGGATTTCCTAGGCAAGTGTTTTGCCTTTGCAAGAGGGGTGGATGTGGATGCTTAGGTGTAGAAATGAATTTCTTGGCATGCATAGAGATGATTTTTTTCTTAGCAAAAAATGAATGAGTTTCATTTTTCCTCACCACCTTGTGATATACATGTTTCATATTGGTGTTATTGTTATACAAGAAAGCATATTGATTCTTCTTAGGTGCTTTTGCAATATTTCTTGTATTTGCACCAAAAGAAGAATTAGAGGTGGGTTTGGTAACCACCTTTGGAGTGTATCCCAAACATCCTCTATGGTTTGTCGGATGTTATTTTTCAAGTAAACTGTGGAGTGAATCCGTAGAATAAACAAAGCTTTTGAGCTTTTGGGATTTCTCTTCGCATTTCAACGAAAGTTGTTGCATGCGAGATTCTAAGCTAAGATTTTGAGCTAATAATTTTTCCTTAGAAATGCTCAAATCCTTAACTTTAGAGAGAAGTGTCTCACTCACTAGTGTCACAAGTATGCAAAGCATCATTATTTATTTACACTAGAAGATTCTAAAGCTTGCATCCTACTCATAGCATTCTTAAATTTTGCTTTCAATTTAATTTAGCATATGAGTTGATGCACTTACTTGCCACGTTGGAGGCTACATTCTAACGATACTCAAGCTTCCCATAGGGTAGCTTTGGCTCCTCCTTTTCTTCACCATCGCTTTCCTCCTCGCTAGAGCTTGACGAAGACTCTTCCCCTTTTGCCATGAAGCAGGCTTGCTCCTTTTCATCTTCTTCGTCACTTGATGAGTCCTCATCCGAGTCATCGAATGTCCCGACAAGTCCCTTCTTTTGGTTCTTGAATTTGGACTTGTCTTTCCAATGTTTGTTCCCTTTCCATTTGTAGTAATATTTGGAGGGTTTGGAAGGACATTCGGTAGTGCGATGACCTTCGCCACTGCAAGTGTAACAAGTAGGAATCTTGTTAGAAATGGAGGCAAACTTTGACAAAGATTTACCTTGATTATCCTTGAGGAATGCCTTGAATTGCTTAGCAAGCTCGATGAAATCATCGTCGCTAGCATCATTTTCTCCATCATCTTCACTCGAGGCTTCTCGATGGAATTTCTTTCTCCACTCGATTGGATCCTTCTCGGCATAGAAAGCAACCCCCTTTTGCTTCTTCGGCTTCTCGGGCTTCGTTGGTTGAATCTCTTTCTTATGTTGAAGTTTCACTTCATATGCCATGAGATTCCCAATGCACTCCTCAACGGTGTATTTGGACATGTCATTAGCCTCCAAAATATCGTTGACCTCTGATTCCCATTGAAATGTAAGCGAGTCAAGGATCTTCTCCACACGATCCTCTTGGAAGATCACCTTTCCAAGTCCTACCAAGGTGTTCACGATTTCTGTGAACCTTGTGAACATCTCCGAGATGTTTTCACCTTCATGCATCTTAAACAACTCATATTTAGATCTAAATACGCATTGTTTAGATTTCTTTACCTTCGAAGTCCCTTCATGAGAAATCTCCAATGTATGCCAAATTTCGTTGGCCGTTTTGCACATGGAGATGCGGTTGAACTCATTTGAAGTGAGGGCACAATGGAATGCATTTATAGCAATCGCATTGAATTTGATTGAGTCTTTCTCTGCTTTTGTTCTTGAAGCCGCGTGTGTAGTAGGCTTCTCAAATGGCGACTCTGTGATGTCCCATAGGTCTTGACCCTCCAAGTAGATCATCATCTTGATCTTCCAATTTGGGTAGTTGGTTCCGTGGAGGAGCGTGGTCGTACGGTTGATAGACCTTCATGAGACGCGGATATAGCGTTGAATGCCATCGGTGTTGTATGCTATAACATCGCTTTGATACCAATTGTAAGGATTGTCTTACCCTTGCAATACTAACAACACACTAGAGTGGGGTGAATAGTGTAATGGCACAAATTGCGTATGTAAAATTAAACTTGCAAATGCGGAATTATAAATGCAAGAGGAATTTAAACACCACAAAAATCCAAACGCAAACACAAGATATTACCCTGGTTTCCCAAACATGAGTACATCCAGCCACACCAAATATTCACTAAAATTCCCACAAAGAGAAGGGAATACAATCCCACAAAGAGATACCTCACACAGAGGATTTTGTCCTACACAAGAAGCCAACCAACCCTACACAGGGGTCAAATTTTGACACTGAGAATTACTAACTCCCATACATAGAATTAGGGTTAGTCTTACACTAGGACACCAAACTTCCACAAAGAGGTAACTCCCACAAAGAGAGTAACCAACTCCCACAAAGACAATATCTAATTCTCACAAAGAGAATTAGGGTTTCAATGAAAACACAAAGTAAAACAAATACTCTTACCTATGTCTCGATGATGAACTTACTCATTAATGAATGCAAGACATGGAAGAGGATTTCCAAGTGATGAGATTAGTTTGAAAGCACTTGGATGATTTTCCTTTAGCTTGACTTCAATGCATGAAGAAGAAAATGAGCTCTAAGAGGGAAATGAGAGAGTTTGAGAGTGGCTTAATCAATCTCTAATGAATTCAGTCCGCTCATATATATAGGAAGCCCAAAGGAACACTCAAATCCAAGCAAAAAGCCAAAATGAATAAATCTGCAACGGCTAGATTTTGGTTGATTACTGCACAGACAGTCGACTGGTCAACAGCTATAAAATTTCCAACGGCTATAATCCGAGCCAGGACATGCGACTGTAGAAGACTACATAGGCGCTTGTACAATGTGCAGCCGCATGAATATCCTTCTGCAGGCGACTGTCACTTGAGATGGAAACGGAGCTGGAAAATGCAACTTTCACACTAGCGCCTTCAGACGATAGATGACCATTTCACAGGCGTCTGTAATTCGACAGGCGATTGTAAATACTTCATCTGTCGACTGACTTGCAAATTGGGATGAAGCCCAAAAATGCAGGTTGCGCACAGACGACTGTAGATTGAAATGCGACTGTAAAATAAACTTTAGTCGACAGAGGTGAAAAGCTCAAGAAGAGTCAAGAAATAAGTTGACTTGAGATGTGCATACCAGTGTAGTGCCCTGGGAAGCTACTGCACATGTACTAGAGGGGGGTGAATAGTACTTTTAAGTAATAAGGAGTGTTATTCCTAATTATCGTGCAATTAACAAACAACGATGCGGAATAATACAACAATCAAGAAATAATGCAAACGCAAACACAATGGTTTAATGGGTTCGGATCCACCCAAGTCTCCCCGACTTGTTCCCGGTGATCCTACGTCCCAACCACCCGGATCCCTTCCGGATACTTGAGTTAGAAACCCTAACTCAAGATTTCCAATATGAACACTTGCGAAAACCTCACAAGTGCAATCGACCTACAATCGATGACCGTGACTCCCACAACCCGGGATCACGCAAAACTCTCACAACCGAGAGTATACAATTCAAATATAACTGAAATGAAATGCTTACCAACAAAATACCTATGCCTTGAGATTTCTTACCAAATTAGGGCAAAGAGGATTTTGATGGAGGAAGATGGCACCAAACCCTAGCTTCAAGAAGATGACCAGCAATGGAAGCCTAGGGTGGAGATGGTGACCTAGAATCAAGCTTCTAGCTTGAATGGCTCACAATGGAGAGAATCTCTCTTGAGGATTTAGGACTCAAGAACTTGAGGGAGAGATTCTTGTGAGAGAGAGAGTTTGGAAATAGAGTTGATAGCTCTTCTCTTTTGATCTGAAAATATCTCCAATATGTTGCTTAACCCCTTCAAGAAATGAATCAGGATTCTATTTATAGGGGCAAGGAAAAACGAGTTCAAAAATATCCCAACGGCTCTTTTCTGAACCAGACTAGTCGGTCAAAGAAGGATCACTGACCGACTAGTTCATCAACTAGTCGGTCGGTGATACAACGTAGACCGACTAAGAGGTGAACAGCCAAAAGGTGAAGTTCCAGGCAAAGACAACTAGTCGGTCTAAGAAGACTTGCCGACCGACTAGTTCCTAAACTAGTCGGTCGGTGAATGTTCTTGGACCGACTAACGTGGAAAAGGAATAGGTTGACTTCAAGATGACTTAGTCGGTTTAAGAACAAATGCTGACCGACTAGTTTCTCAACTAGTCGGTCGGTAAACGTTCTTTGACCGACTAACTCGAAACAGTAGCTCAGGCTGAAAATGAGTGAACACAACTAGTCGGTCTAAGAAGGATTACTGACCGACTAGATCGTCATCTAGTCGGTCGGTGACTCTTCTTTGACCGACTAACTGTAGTCATAGAAAGAGCTGAATTAGAGAATGCAAACTAGTCGGTTTAAGTAGAGTTTCCGACCGACTAGATCGTCATCTAGTCGGTTGGTGACTCTTCATGAACCAACTAACATGCACTCGAAGCCGAGGGAAAGAGCGATAGGCTTCGGGAAAGTTTCTAATGGCTTCTATGATAATCCTAGCTCTAAGATATGAGCGAAATGAAGTTTATAAGGTAAGTCCTACTCAAGGCTTAACATTCTAATCTATGAAGCTAGAAGACTATAAAATAAACCTTACGATCCGTCTTTCAAAGCTTCATTCCTCTTGACTTCAATATTGCTCCTTGAGCTTCAACGAAGCTCCAGGCACACGATCACGCATATTGAGAAGTCTTGAGACGTCGCTTTTGTTGTACGTGGTATTTTGGCGACGATCTCCATAACTGCGCTCACAAATTGTTAGTTCACGATTTATTTATGTTTGCTCATCATCCAAAACCAAATCCGGGGAGTCCAATACTCAACATTCTCCCCCTTTTTGGTGATGACAAACCAACATACATAATAATCAGAAATAATGAACTAAATGAAATATACTTACTCCCCCTGCATTGATGACACATTAGTTCCATATGAAATAATAAGCACATACATCAAGCAGACGAGGAAAGTAAAAATTCAAATCCAATATTTGAGATGTAGGATTTGTAATCCATTTTGTAATCCATTTTTATATCTTAACTCCCCCTGAATCTAACATATCAAATTAGATTCATGGTAAATTATCATTTAGCACATGCCAAATATTGGGCCATTATTATATCTCTCCCCCTTTGGCATAATCCAAAAAGAGCGGGAGGAAGCCAATGACAATAATTCATTAAGCATGGGAGTCTAAGAATACGACCACGTTTCATATGACATCAAAATAAAATTCGAATAACATTAAAGCGTGTCAAGGAGTCCATAGTCGAAAATTGAAAAAATTAAAATCATCAAAATAACAAATGTAAATTCACTTATTGATGAAAGGAATTTATTCTCCAATATCAACATTTATAGCTATTTTAGTGCATGGAAAACAATTCTATGTTTTCATATAACTAAAGCTATTGAATTAAAATAAATCGTCGAGCGACGAAATCAATATCAGAGACATACATAAAATGTGCACAAAGGAATGAACCATCAGAAGAGTGGTGCACATCAAAGAATATCAAATGTCACAATATCGATCGAAAATGAACATAAAGTAAGAGCACATCAAAACTAAGTGAAGTGCACGATGAGAAGTGACAAGGTGATAAAAGTAATACGAAAAACATCATAATAACTTTTAAAAACATGTCATGCCAAAAATAGATATGAATTTCAAAGTATTTATGGCATTCACAATTCTATCATGCTAGGAGAAACAAAATGATACCAATGTAAAGAAATAGATTCTAACCAAGCATGCATTCAACCCTCATGGATACCAAATGTAATATCATACTTACAACATTAAGCTCCCCCTACATTGGTGCAATACCTAAGCACCATCAACTCCGTTTGAATGAAAGTCTTCGCAAACCGAGGAGTTGGTAGGGTTGGTATCCCACGGTGGATTGAACCTAGAAAACTTCATTTTGGTATCCAAAAATCCTTTTGGATCCAATGGGTTAGACAACTAATTTGAAATTCGAAATAACAATTATTGTAACCCATAAATTAATATAATCAAAATCAATTTTATAAACATATGCCTTGGTACCCATAACATGATCATAAGCTCATGGTACCAAGCATTGAAGAGTTAAAGGAACTAACCCTTCGAAAACCAAGTCCAAGAGGAACTTGACTTTCCAACATAATCATCATTCAAAATAACATCATTAATATAGGATTGCACATAAACATTCATAGCATCATCGCTAGTGTTCTTGGGACCCCAAATAGTGTATATTTTGGGAATCCTCTTCCTAGTGGTTGCATGCACAAAAGGTTGATTTCTATGTGGTGCATGTGGCCTAGGAGCATGAGATCTAGCAATAACATTATGATGAGCATGAGAATGATTATGAGAGAAGGCATTCACATGTGGATGAGATGTTCGAACATAAGCATTAGGATGTGCATGCGAATGATTACGTGCATGTGGGTGTCTCATATGAGTGTTAGCACGTGCTCGTGGGTGCGGAGCATAAAAATCATCATTAATATTAGCATGCACCGGTGGAGTAGGATGTGTGTTCCTACGTGGCATAGCATGAGAGTACAAAAATGCATGACCCCTCTTTGGAGGTCTACCCAAAGTGGGTTTCTTTCCAATCGGGGGTGTGTACGAAGTGGAAGCACTATTGGTAGGAGAACTACCAATGGGGTGTTTGCTCCCACTCGTCGAGGCATCGGATGTCGGCCTAACAAAGGTGGTAGGCGATTTGGATGAGTCTCCCATCTTATACCCCAAGCCAATGTGGTGTTTGGCCGGAAGTAA
This sequence comes from Scilla litardierei, assembly GCA_030789695.1. Taxonomy (NCBI): domain Eukaryota; kingdom Viridiplantae; phylum Streptophyta; class Magnoliopsida; order Asparagales; family Asparagaceae; genus Scilla; species Scilla litardierei. The sequence goes on from CM061141.1 coordinate 15,846,214, forward strand.
GTCATTTAGGATATTATCCAAATGACCCTTACCTCTATTGAAATCATTGATACGGCCTAACGTGCACTCATACTTCTCTTTGAGAGAATGCAAAGAAGCATCCAAAGTGGATACTTGCGATGTGAGTGCATAAACACGTGATTTGAGATTCTTATTCTCAATACTCAAAGTTGAGTTTTGAGACGTCAAATCCGCTATCACATGTTCATCCGAATCCTCAACACAAACATGCTCAAGTTGAGATTTGAGGGACTTCACCTCATTTCTCAACAAGCCATTTTGAGTAAGCAAACTTGCTTTCTCATTGGCGAGAGTCTCAACAATGGTGTCATTGTTGGTGATGGTAGACTTAGGAGAGGTTTGGAGGCTAACAAGTTCATCTTTGGTCTTATTATATCTATCTACTAATTTAGTAAATTTAGACCAAATTTCTTGGTTTGCTAACCTCATTTCATCAATAGTCGGTTCTCCGCTTCCATCCTCGCTACCATCCTCGCTTTCATCCTCGCTATCATCGAAGGAGGACTTTCGATCTTTTGCCTCATTAGCCATGAAGCAAAGTTTTGCTTTCTCCACTCTTCCATCATCCGACTCTCCACTTGAGGAATCCTCTTCGGAGTCGGTGAATGTTCCAACAAGTCCTTTCTTGTACTTTCTCGACTTGTCGTACTTTGATGCTTTCCCTTTCTCCTTGTGTTTGTAGAGAGGACAATCCGGTTTGATGTGTCCTGGCTTGTTGCATTTATAACACACGGGAGTAGAAGCATTAGTCGAACTAACTTTAGATTTATTCAAAGATATACCTTCTCGGAGGAATCGATCGAACTTCCTTGCCATACTGGCAATGGATTCTATGTCCAATTCGTCTTTCGATTCTTCATCATCGGTAGATGGAGCGGCCTTGAAGGCAATCGTCTTTTTCTTTGGCTCATCTTGCTTCAAGTACGCTTTCATCTTTTCCTTCATTCGGATCTTACTATCCTTGCGTACCTCGTAAGACAACAAGGTACCCATTAGTTGTACGACGGTATATTTATTCATGTCATTACCTTCCTCGATGGCGAAGGTACGCTTTTGCCAACATGATGGAAGACCGTCGATAATCTTCGCGACTTTCTCCTTTTGGGTATAGACCTTCCCAAGAGCTTCCAAGTCGTTTGATATATCCACAAAGCGAGCGTAATATTCCTTCATGGTTTCTCCCTGCTCCATATGAAACAACTCAAATTCTTTATTAGCAACGACGAGTTTAGAATCTTTTACCGTACTCGATCCTTCGTGCAATATGGGGAGTTGATTCCATATTTGATATGCACTCTTACATGTGCATATCTTGTTGAAGTCCTCGGGCTCCAACGCACAATTCAAGGCATTCATTGCCTTGGCATTGGCTACTTCCGCGGCGACCTCCGCGGGAGTCCACTTCGCGAAATCTTCTTCGGAAGGCTCGACATACTCCGTCATGGTGGCTCTCCATAGTGAAGCGCTCCGGAGGAAAATTTGCATCCGGCATTTCCAGTACCCATAGTTGGTACCGTTGAAGTGTGGAGGCCTGACTGAGGATAGTCCTTCCATAACTGAAGAAGCTCCATCGCGTTTCCTGAAGACGTTGTAGTCGTTGTTCGTCATAGCTTTGAACTTAGGCTATGTGTAGCTTTGAACTTGGCTCCGATACCAATTGTAGTGCCCTGGGAAGCTACTGCACATGTACTAGAGGGGGGGTGAATAGTACTTTTAAGTAATAAGGAGTGTTATTCCTAATTATCGTGCAATTAACAAACAACGATGCGGAATAATACAACAATCAAGAAATAATGCAAACGCAAACACAATGGTTTAATGGGTTCGGATCCACCCAAGTCTCCCCGACTTGTTCCCGGTGATCCTACGTCCCAACCACCCGGATCCCTTCCGGATACTTGAGTTAGAAACCCTAACTCAAGATTTCCAATATGAACACTTGCGAAAACCTCACAAGTGCAATCGACCTACAATCGATGACCGTGACTCCCACAACCCGGGATCACGCAAAACTCTCACAACCGAGAGTATACAATTCAAATATAACTGAAATGAAATGCTTACCAACAAAATACCTATGCCTTGAGATTTCTTACCAAATTAGGGCAAAGAGGATTTTGATGGAGGAAGATGGCACCAAACCCTAGCTTCAAGAAGATGACCAGCAATGGAAGCCTAGGGTGGAGATGGTGACCTAGAATCAAGCTTCTAGCTTGAATGGCTCACAATGGAGAGAATCTCTCTTGAGGATTTAGGACTCAAGAACTTGAGGGAGAGATTCTTGTGAGAAGAGAGAGTTTGGAAATAGAGTTGATAGCTCTTCTCTTTTGATCTGAAAATATCTCCAATATGTTGCTTAACCCCTTCAAGAAATGAATCAGGATTCTATTTATAGGGGCAAGGAAAAACGAGTTCAAAAATATCCCAACGGTTCTTTTCTGAACCAGACTAGTCGGTCAAAGAAGGATCACTGACCGACTAGTTCATCAACTAGTCGGTCGGTGATACAACGTAGACCGACTAAGAGGTGAACAGCCAAAAGGTGAAGTTCCAGGCAAAGACAACTAGTCGGTCTAAGAAGACTTGCCGACCGACTAGTTCCTAAACTAGTCGGTCGGTGAATGTTCTTGGACCGACTAACGTGGAAAAGGAATAGGTTGACTTCAAGATGACTTAGTCGGTTTAAGAACAAATGCTGACCGACTAGTTTCTCAACTAGTCAGTCGGTAAACGTTCTTTGACCGACTAACTCGAAACAGTAGCTCAGGCTGAAAATGAGTGAACACAACTAGTCGGTCTAAGAAGGATTACTGACCGACTAGATCGTCATCTAGTCGGTCGGTGACTCTTCTTTGACCGACTAACTGTAGTCATAGAAAGAGCTGAATTAGAGAATGCAAACTAGTCGGTTTAAGTAGAGTTTCCGACCGACTAGATCGTCATCTAGTCGGTTGGTGACTCTTCATGAACCAACTAACATGCACTCGAAGCCGAGGGAAAGAGCGATAGGCTTCGGGAAAGTTTCTAATGGCTTCTATGATAATCCTAGCTCTAAGATATGAGCGAAATGAAGTTTATAAGGTAAGTCCTACTCAAGGCTTAACATTCTAATCTATGAAGCTAGAAGACTATAAAATAAACCTTACGATCCGTCTTTCAAAGCTTCATTCCTCTTGACTTCAATATTGCTCCTTGAGCTTCAACGAAGCTCCAGGCACACGATCACGCATATTGAGAAGTCTTGAGACGTCGCTTTTGTTGTACGTGGTATTTTGGCGACGATCTCCATAACTGCGCTCACAAATTGTTAGTTCACGATTTATTTATGTTTGCTCATCATCCAAAACCAAATCCGGGGAGTCCAATACTCAACAACCAGTTGGCTGTAGAAGGCTGGGCAGTCGCCTGGAATCACCTAGTCGCCTGGCATGCCTTCATCAGTCGATTGATGGAGAGCCAAAAACTCCAGTTTGAGTTTAAGGTATGGTGAACCTATTGGGATGGTTTCTATGATAATCCTAAATCTCACTAAGATGGTTAAATGCATATGCATGAATGAGTAGACCATCTATCAATGCATTACATTAATCCTAGACTCGAAAAGAGAAGCAATAAATGAAATAATACATGGATTTCATTGCTTCCCTTAGAGTCTATGGCTTCAACCTTGATTCTCTCCATCACCTCCAAGCTTTGGCAACTCTTGAGTCCAAGATTTGGCATTGCTCTTCTTGATGTCCATTCTTGCACTAAGATATTAGTCTCCAAATCATGTTAGTTTACATTTGATAAACATGAGACTAAAACAAAAGAGACATTAGCAACAACATAATGTTATGATCATTATTAAAATAATATTGGTATGAAACACCAATACTCAACAAAGATGAGTTAAGGAGACTGATACGAGTACCGGGGCATGAAAATGGTGGAGTCATGAATAGGATATTTTGTGGCGGCAGCATGAATTTGGGAAGGTGGGATTTGAATGGGTTAGGGTCGGTCCGAAGAAGACGATGAGCATTGCTTTTTAAGAAAAAGGAGAACTAGGGTTTTGGATTTAGAATTGGTGGCTCTAATGCCACGAATAAATAAGAGATGTAAGTTTGGAGAGAGATTGGGGAGCGTTGATTTCCATCTCATCTCCTTCAACATGGCATTTTGGCCCATGGGCCTGCCGGCCCGGCCCGGCCCGGGCCCGGAAGCCAAAACCCGGGCCGGGCTGCGGTTCGGGCCCGGCCCCAGGGCCGGGCTGGGGGAGCCTCCCCCGGCCCGGCCCGGGCTGGGGCATATTTGCCCGTTGCCAAACGGGCAAAAATTTGACAGTTTGGCAACAGCTAATTTTTTTTAAATTTTTTTTTTGTTTTTTACTACAAAAATCCCTATAAAAACCCCCCTCCCCCTTATTTCTTCACTCACAAAATCTCTATTCTCTACACTCCTCTCTACCCTCAAAATATCTCTAAACTCTAATTCTCTAAAATCCTCTCTCCCCGGTGTTCTACAACTCTCGCGACTACCGTCTATCTCCGTATACCGTCTCTACAATCGTCAATCTCGCTACTATCGGCTACCGTCTCGCTACTCCAATTTGCTACGTCCGGTCTCTCGCTAATACCGTGCAAGCTTCCCTCGACGGTCGCTAGCTACTACCGGGATCTACAACTCCGGGCATACTCAAACAGGTTTCTGTAGTATAAATTTTAGATTAGCATCATGGCAGGACCGTCTAGGAAGATAAATATGAATTTTAATATAAATGATGAAACTAATACTGCCGATTATGAATATTATGCTGATGTACTACGTGGTAACTATGCTGATATAGCAAATATTGAAACACAAGAACCTGATAACTATGGGGCTACTAATGATCCTAGCCCCGTCATGCCACCACCTGCACATTCACCTTTCTCGCATGCTGCTCACACGTACACAAGTTCACCGGCACAAACATCAACACCTGCTTCACATATGCCTGCACCTACTACACAAACCCAAAAGAAAGGACCAAAGTCCGGTGTTTGGGAACACTTTACACGTGAAATTAGTAATGGTATCGAACAAATTCGTGCCTTTTGTAAGATATGTAGAACTAGTTTTGCTGCCGCACATACTGCCGGCACTTCACATCTACTAAGACACATGAAATCGCATGTTAAAAAAGATGCTAGACAAGCAACATTAAATTTATCTTCATCGTCTTCCTCTCTTACTCCTTTCTCATATTCTGTTGAAAATATGAGAAAAGAGATGGCGAGATTTGTCTTATGCAAAGAACTACCTCTAAATTATGCTGAAAGCCCAGAATTAGAACGATTACAGCAAAATGCATTTAACCCTGCTTTTAGAAAATTATCTAGGAAAACCCTTAGAAATGATTGTATGACTATTTTTCATGAAGGACAGGCAAAATTGTATCAGATTTTTCTTAATTTAGAATGTAGGATTTCATTAACTTCTGACATATGGACTACAAAATGGGGTGCATCATACATGTGTCTTACGGCCCATTTTACAGATGATTATATCATTCAAAAAAGAATTATTGGTTTTAAGGTTTTAGAGCATGCACACAAGGGACAATTTATTGGTAAGACTTTGCAAAATATTTGTCGTGATTATGATATTGAGCAAAAAATTTTTACAATTACTTTTGATAATGCTTCGAATAATACTTTAGCTATTAATTTTTTGCAACGTCAATGGAACCCAGATCTAGATGGGTTAATTTTTCATCAACGTTGTGCATGCCATGTTTTAAACTTAGTAATTCAGGATGGTCTTAAACTTGATTCTGTTTATCTGGAAAAGGCTAGAAACCTTATGCTTTTAATTACCACTAATTCACAAAAAAGAGGGAATATAGGCAGTTTTGTCGTAGTAACCAACTTCCTTATAGGTCATTTAAATTTAGTGTCCCCCATATGTGGAATTCAACGTATCTAATGATACGTTGTATGAGACAGAATAGAACCCAACTTAGTGAGTTTGCAAGTGCATACCTTGCAAATGATAGTGATTATGAAATTAGTGATTATGAGTGGTTAATTATAGAAGAACTTTATAATTTTTTTGAAATTTTCTACATGACAACAACCAAGTTTTCTGGTATGTACTACTCTACTTCAGTTCTAGGCTTAGACCAATTAGCGGTGATCTCTGAAGTTATACAAAAACATAGAGATAATGACACCATTAGGACTCCATACCTTAAAACAATGATAGAACAGATGGAGATTAAACTCCGTAAGTATTGGAATCCTGTTCCTTTGCTATACACTATAGCGAAGGTTTTAGATCCCCGGTTTAAGGAGGATGTAGTACTCGACTTCTTAGATACATATTACGAGGACTTGAACCTTCAGGCTGAAGCAGAACAACACAAAGCTAGTTTTAAGAATAGCTTACGATCACTTTTTACTGTATATGAGACACGATATGATAGTTCTGCACACACATCTAATGTTCAAGCATTTTCAAGTGCTCCAAGCAGAGTCCGCCTGCTTATGGGCAAGAAGAAGCAAAGAACATCTGACACGACTAATGAACTGTCTAGGTATTTGTCAAGTTCTTGTCCATTTTCTGAAGAAAAATTGAATAATGAGAGTTTTGATGTTCTGTCATGGTGGAAACAATATAAGAATAGTTATCCAATTCTTTCCATGATGGCTCGTGATTTGTTAGCCGTACCCATATCCACTATTGCTTCGGAGTCTGCTTTTAGTGCAGGTAGTCGTGTTCTTAGCAACAAGAGGTCACGGCTGAAGCCAGATATAGTAGAAGCGTCGGTTTGTGCGAAGGATTGGTTCAGGGCTGAATCGAGGACCCAATATCAGACCGACCTTTCTGAAGACTCTGAAGAAGAAGAGGAAGAAGAAGCAGAAGCAGAGACTTGATATATTTACTTGTATTAGTTTCTTTTTTTGGCCAATGTATGAGGGGTAAGGCTGGCCAACGTATGTCCCCTCCTCAAAAAAATTTCAATTAATAAAATTTAAAGGTTCTGCCCGGGACCTTCGAGAATTTCGGGATTAAATTTTTTGGTATATATTAATTTTTTTAGAAGTGTTATATATTTTTTTGGAATTTTTACATGTTTACAACTATATTTTAGATTTTTAAATATTAGATTATAAGTTTTTCCTAATTTTTTTTATTTTTGTTTTAATTTTATTAAGGTTTTTAAAAAAAATTTAATTTTTTTTAATTATAAAACCGGGCCGGCCCGGCCCGGCCTACCCGGGCCCGGGCCGGCGGGCCTGGCTGGGCCGGGCTTTGGCCCACCCGGGCCGGGCCGGCCCGGCCCGGTGGGCCTAAATTGCCACCCTGACATCTCCTTAGGATTTATTGTTTATAGTACCATCTGTTATACAAAAGAGGGTGGTTGATGTGACTGTGTCATGTGTGGCAATGTCACATCACCCCCCTCCAAACTTCCCCCCCCCCTTAGGCCCCCCTTATTTAGAAGTTTGCCATTGACATTTCCCCCCTTTGAACCTCCATATTTACATGTGTGCCATTGAGATTTTTTCCCTTTTATCCCCGACGATATCGACACACACCTTGCGCACGTGCACCACATCTTGTTTGTAGGTGTGTTTTTTTTGTGCCCTGCACATTATGCACGGGTTATTTCTAGTAGTACTATATTGGTAGTTTTACATAAAACCTCTTGACCCTTTTTATATAAAGCACCCTAACATAGATTATATTTCAACAAGCAGTAAATATGAATTTTCTATTCTCTAGATTTGTTAGATTTGATTTTTCTCTCAGAAGAACTGAAGTTTTTTTTGATATACAGTTACTTGCATATCTGCTTTAAAGTGCTGATATATATGGTCCAACTTTTGTTACTTTTTATCTGAGTTTGATCCCCTGGCTTGGATTTCATAAAAATGTTAATTTTCCATATACGGAAGCTTGCAAGTCTGTCAAAAAAACGGTCATGTTTGTGTTCTAATTTTGTTACTTCTTACCAGAGAGACTTGGTTCTCTGTTCCCATGACATACTGGCTTCAAGAAGGGATTATGTCGCTTACTCGGTGCATGTAAGGAGCTCCTTCTGCCCACCTGGAGTTAGCTCAGAGTCTGCCACAACTTCTATCGATAATAAATCATACAGTGGAACAATCCAAAGGTCAGAGGACATTACCGTGGACAGTACAGTTTCTCGTAAACGCAGCATCAGGTTTTCCTTGGATATGGATCGAAAGACTGATGATAGCTCCACATCCAAACCATCATTTAAACGGAAGTTAGCTGATAGGATGTCATATTCTGGCAAGCAACTTCCTCATAGAACACAGTCCATTTCATTCAGGAACTCAGCAGATGACGGAGATAAGTGGTTCAAGGCACGGAAGGTAGTGTGATATATCGTGGTTCTATTGTATTAGTACATGTTCTTTGTTTAATAGAACATGGGTGCAGCTTTGTACCATTCCCATTTTTTCTACTGTTCCTTCTCCATGATCGTAGAATGATTTGGATCTGGAGCAAATCATCCCTTAGCTGAGTTACTCTTGAGTTAGTGGTTGGCAAATTTGTTTTCTTTAACATGCTTCTGAAATTTATTTAATCATTATTCCTTTTCTGCTTTTGCAGCATACAGAAACTTTCCACAAAGAGGTAGTGATGACTTCACACCAGGCATCGATGCAGAACCAACGACTTCCGAAAGGGTTTGTTTATGTTCCTATTGATTATCTCTCTCAAGAGAAGCCAGTCATCCATGACTCTGAATATCATGAACGAGAAGAGCCTGGTGGGTAGGATTCTAGGAGAAGGCTGTTGGTGCTCTTAGTTCCAGTTATGGAGGCCATTGTGGTTATCCCCAGTTTGTACCTTATAAGAGATGCCTTGCCCCCATCTGAATATACTACGAGAGAAGATGAGCAGAGGGGCGGAGGGGATAGTGCTGGCAGATGTATCTTTGACACAGATGCAATCGTTGTTCACAAAGTTTTGATATCAGCATTGTAGCATTGTACTTCTGAGAGCAATTGTACAAAAGGGGGAGTTAGATCTAATTGATCTATGATGGAGGGTGTGTTTTGTTTCCAAAGCTTCATGGCTTGCCCGGTGAGGGGCGTTTGGCTCTTGTAACATTATACGAAAGAAATCATAGGTTTCTCTTAGTCATTTGTACATTCTTACCCACTGTGAATGTGAATACCCCATCCTTAATCTTAAATAGAGACTTGGAAGTTCATATCAGATTTATCTAGCACTGTGTTATCATATTTGCGGTACGGAGCAATAGTGAGAATGGGCAGACTACTGAATTTGTAAATTATGCAGTGCACTTATGATTTTTTGCTTCTGAATGTATTCTATAAAATAATATGTAGTCTGTAACCTGGTTGTTTTGTTTCCGTACACTAGTACACGTGTTGCTAGATGTGTGCTTGATGGAAAAGATTACAGTCATGAATCAAGTCAGTAGAGATTTCCAATGTGGTTTAACTTCATTATGCCACTTAGAGGATTATGTGTTTCTTGTTTTTGTGGCATATGTTGTGAAAGAATTTGGTGGTTATTCAACAACATTTTTTTCCATCTGAACCAGTCATTTGACAGCGAAATATTTAAATTTTGCAGTTGATTGACTTGATGGTACTATTTGAGCCATGGCAGCCCCTAATGAATGGAGTGATCAAGAATAATGTGGGTTTCTCAATTTGAAAGATGACCAAGATTTAAATGGACAATATTTGGTTAATGAATTCGATCTACACCAACAATTAGTAAGCTCGTATTAGTTGTTAGAATTTAGATGCTAAAATTTCAGTTATTATCGTCATGAAAAGCCAAGCTCGCTAAAAATTGAGTTATGACACGTGTTTCCAACGTTTTAAATTAAACAAAACTATATTAAAAACAACGAACATGAGACAAAGCCAACTTGGGTAATAACACATTATAATCCTTGAGAACTATAAGTCAATGCATCTAAAGTCTTTCTGTCTCTCTCTCTCATTCCATTGCTAAGCACAATACACGTACGAATGCCCTTTTGTTCCTATAGAAACAAGAATTAATTTTCCAATGTTGCGACTTTCATCAATCAAGCGCAAACATGCCCAGCAGGTTGCTGCAGCTGGAGCCTGAGCACATCCCCACCACTGCATCGTCTCTTCCACAAGCCGACCGAATTGTCCGCACCTGCCGCTTTCTTCTCCACTGGCCTCGGGGGGTCCATCTCCCTCAGCAAAATCTTAGACGATATCACTCTCTTTATCATCAGCAAACTGAACTGCCTTGTGTAATTCCAAGGGCTTCCACCTGACGACGACGAGCTTACTGAGCCTGGAGTTGCGCTCGGCGACACCTTCCGCCGCCTGACCTGGCCCATGCAGCCGACTCTTGGCGATGATGGCTCGGCTGCTAACTTTGGACTCGGACTTGCGCCCTTCTTCTTGCTGCTGCTGCTGCTGCTGCTGCTGCTGGGCGATGAATATTTGGCTGAAGGTGGCCGCAAGCACCACGAAGGGCTGAAGGAACTCACCTTGCGGTTGTAGTTCTGCATTTTGCTGGCCATTGCATCAATATATTGTGTCTAGGAGAGGATGATGGGTCACTAATTAAGAGCTGCAGATATATATAGCGATTGGTCAAGTGAAGAAAGTTGAATGGTGGTTGTTAGAATTCTCTATTTCTTTAAGTTCCCCGTTCACACCAATCAAGCGACTGTTACAGTAAATATAAATTCTTCCAAAGATTTCTCACCAACAAATTAACACTTTATTTAAACCCAAAAGTCCAAGTCAGTCACTTTCCAGAATTACATACAGCCAGGAAAAAGAGCAGGACCTTGGACTTGGTCACAATTTTTACCCGTTCTCAGTCCAAACTCAAATCGAGAAGCACTTGATGCGTGGCAAACAGAGATTTGTGATGGCTTAGCTTACTTCCTTTATTGAACTTGCTCTGATCACACCCACGCATTATTCCACAACATTTCAGTCTTAAAGAAAATGAAAGATGTTCACAGCCGAACGTGTCTTCCAAGTTCTTGACATTCTCGCTCTGAAACTTGACTGTGGACTTTGTCCAAATAGTTACTTCTCTCCGGTCTTTACAAAAAAGTAATGAAAAAAGAAAAAAATACCAAGCCTTAGACACATCAAATACGTGTGAATAATGTGTTGATATATCAATATGTGTGCCACATAAAGTGCATGATTTATAAATTTGATATTCTTTTAGAGAGAGAGTCGTTAGAATTAAGATTGTGTGGGAGTAGATAATCATACAATTTGTAATATTAACAGAATTCTCACACGATAACAATGATTCTGATAAAGATTGCATGTCATGCATCCTTACTCTTGTGTGGTTTTCATCAACGAATTCTGCATGTTAGACGTACATATCTAATGTATCAAAAATAGTTGGAGATAATACAAGTTCACATCCATTCAATTCTCTCATGCTTTCCCATCTCTGCTTTTGCGTGTCATAGTTTTTTATCTTAGTACTTTGGATAACTTTGCTATTTACTATGTATGCACCAACAAAGATTATTTCGATCCATGGAGATGATTTATAAAAGTTTACTAGGATATTGGAGGATTGCTAAAAAGAATTATTCATTCACTTACAAATATGATTTTGATTTATAAATCCACATATATTAGTTTAATTTTGAATACGACACCCATATAACTGTGAAGAAGTTTACATTAATCATTATCAATATTGTCTGTTCCTTACTTGCGGTTGCTAGAGAAATGGTGGACCAGCAGGACTTATCTGATATGACTCGGTGTTTATTGCTGCTTTTATCGGTTTTTTTGATAATGAAGCTCATACCCGGATGGAAACCTTCAATGGGCACGTCTAGTGGAACGATGACCACATGCAAGCATGTGCATTTCATTGGAATTCATTACCTTCAAGCCCCACAGGAACATGTGTGGAACAGAGCGATCTTTCTCAGTTAAACCTCAGTGATGGCAGTGCGGATTTTGCATTTACCGAAGACAACCCATACAAAAAGATGGATGAAAGTGGGTTGCATGCCAATTATAATTTTGTTTCCAGTCGAACGAACGGAGAAGATAATTATTCCCAAGGAATAGCAATGTCATTTCCTATGATCGGAAGCTATAAAAGCTTGTGCGGCTATGCGACACATGTTGATTCTGGCAATATGGAGTGTTTGGTCCGAGAGGTGGGAATTCTTGTAGTGATGAGAGCCTTTATCTCAATTTGCCGGTAATGAAAAATATCAAGATGGATTGAAGGCCGAGCTTGAAATGATTGTTGCTCAATACAAGTGCTGGTTTAATGAATTGTTGAGAAATCGGGAGGAAGCTCTGGAGAGCGCTAGAAAGAAGTGGTTGGTGAAAAAGAGAGAAGATTAATCCTTTTTCACTTTCTATTTGTTTTAATTTTACCTTGAAAAGATACTTGTAGCAATGTTTGTTGTTCTTAGTCAGACAAATATTTGTTTTAAGATTTATAAATGTTTAGTTTAAATAATGTTGAACTATTTTTATTTTTTAAAAAAAATAGTCTGTTTCTTTTGTTCTAATTTTGTGAGTGGGAAGAAGGAAACAAACTTCAATTATTCTTTGCAACCATGCCATTATTTACTTTTCAAATGTTACACATCTTATGCTTCAATGGCTTTGTGCAATTTGACTGCGTTGATGTTTTTGTGATTTTCATACAGTTCATGGTCCGAACTACATCTTTCAGGAGAGAATATAATTGAATCCAGGGCTTCTTATGACGATAAAAACTGATTATCTATTGCAAAATCGTAAATTTGTAACGTATGAAGTGTACATTTTTGATTGTTTAGCCTTGTACTTTTTCCTAGCTACTGGTTGATTTCTATCAAACGATTGGTCTGCAAGCTGGTTGTTTTATTTTCATATTAATTCACTGGCAAGTGGCAACTAAATCGTGTACTTGATAGAAATGATTCTTACATATAATCACAACTCAAGGCAAGACAGAAAAAAAGTGGACTTTTCCTTTTGAATTGACTAGTTGTGTGTATCATAGTATTTTCTTCTCTCGTGAGCTTGCTCGTATGATGTGGTAGCTGATATAGATGTTTGCCTGTTGAATATGTAGAAATGTTTGAAGTTAAGCAAGTTATGTGATCTTATCATTTATTAAGCAGCTAGAAATAACCCGTGCACCATGTGCACGGTGATCCAAGCAAAAACCCTCCTACAAGATGCGGTGCACGCGCGCAACCGACAAAAGAGCGAGAAGAGTGTGTGTAGGTATCGTCAGGAAGAGGCGGGACCCGTGCGCAACCGAAAGAGAGAGAGAAGTGTGGGTGTATATGTGTGTATCGTCGGGGGGTTAAAGTGGTTAAACTGTAAAAAAACTTTTGGGGGACAAAGTGCATAAAGCCCACTTCAAACCACATAAGGGTAAAAAGAGGAAAATGATGCGTTAAAGTGCAAAAAAACGCAGGGGCCAAAGTGAAAAAAAGACTAATGTCGGACCCATAAATAAGTAGAATAGAGAAGGGCATTTGTCTTTCATTAAAAAGCAATGAAAAGTTTGCAAATAATAGGAATGATGTGTGCTTTTGTTTTGGGTCACGATACCCACACCCCAAATTACACCCACCCCCACATCCCCATGTGGGGGATCAGGTGTCACACTCCTCCACTCGCTACAAGGACAAATCCTGCCAACTGGATTGGTCCTAATTAGCAAAAACTTTACTCATTTGTTTAATAGATGCACTATTATTTTATTTTATCCTATTTGTTTTGAAGCTTCTCAACTTCTTGCACGATTATGGATGGATAGCTTTCAACCTATGATCTCACCACTTAGGAAGCTCATGTCATGCAACTGAGCTAACCCGCTCAAGACACATCGTTGTCGTCGTCATCAAGTTAAGAGAATAATAATAATAATAATTAAATAATTATTAATAATAAATATTAATAATACTAAAATAGAAAATAATACTAAATGTTGTGAACGGTTGTGAACCAGAGTTGGTTAAGATTCTGGGCTATCTTAGAGTAGGCCCATATCTATGTAGCCCATGTTTGCACTCTCCCTATTGGCCTATAAATAAAGGGCTGGTGGTTCCTCCCCCAGTAGTTGATTCATAACACGTTATCAGCACGAGCCTCTAAACTCTTCTACAAAAATGGAATATCCTCTACACTTGCTGGATATGCTGATGCAGGTTATTTGTCTGATCCCCACAATGCGAAGTCACAGACCGGGTATGTGTTTACCTATGAAGGGACGGCCATTTCCTCGAGATCCATCAAGCAAATCTTGATGCCGACATCATCCAATCACTCTGAGATCATTGCATCCATGAAGCAAGCAGAGAATGCGTATGGCTACGCTCAGTTGTTCACCACATCCTGTTGACTACCGGATTGAATACTGGAGATCACGAACCTACTACAATGTTCGAGGACAATGCTGCTTGCATAGCTCAGCTACGAGGTGGCTTCATCAAAGGCGACAGAACAAAGCATATATCACCAAAGTTCTTCTGGACGCACAAACTACAGAGAGATGGCAAGATCGACATCAGACAAGTGCAATCATGTGACAATTTGGCAGACTTATTCACTAAAGCACTTCCTACTGCCACTTTTAGGAAGCTTGTACAGAAGAATGGAATGAGACGCCTAAGAGATCTGAAAGCTTAAGAGCTTGTACAGATCAGGGGGAGTTCGGGAGAGTTTGTACTCTTTTCCCTTAACTATGGTTTTTCCCACATGGTTTTCCATAGCTAAAGTTTTTAACGAGGCAAATCTCACCAACTCAGGATCCTGAAGTATCCACCCCATGTGAGACTCTTCTATGCTCAGAATCCCGAAGTATTCACGAGCAGAATCCACACCTATGGCTGGATAAGGGGGAGTGTTGTGAACGGTTGTGAACCGGAGTTGGTTAAGATTCTAGGCTATTTTATAGATAGGCACATATCTATGTAGCCCATGTTTGTACTCTCCCTATTGGCCTATAAATAAAGGGCAGTGGTTCCTCCCCCAGTAGTTGATTCTTAACACTAAAATTATTTTTTTTAAATAATAAAAAAATGGTAATAACAAAGAATAAAAATAAAAAGCAATAATAATAGACAAGCACAAACAAGGTATAAAAATTGCTTTGGATCATTACATACATTACGATCTAACCAACATCTTTCACATCTACGCTGATCAATTTCTTCCGTATCTTCTTCAGCCTATCACTCTTTTTTAATCTCAACGTTCATATATTCACATATTCCATATACATTGGGTTCAGTTTTTTCGTACACGGAGAAATTTCAGAAAAACAATCACACGCTTGTGTAACTGAAGTCTAAGTCAATACTTTGTCCACTCCTTTTTCCACAGTTGAAAGCAACCAAGAAAAGCGCCAAGGCCTAGACTTGGTCCAAGAATTGTGTTCACTTTACACTTTGTTGGAATTTTTCCGTAGATTCCTCAATCTTGACTCGACTCGACTCTAACCTAAAACTCAGGTGCAATTCTTCAGTAACACGAAGTCTAGCCGAGAGAGTCTCTTTGGCTCTTTCTTTCTTTCTTATTTATGTACTAGAAATTGCACGTCCGCTTGGTTCACAGAGCAAAAACAATCCCTTACGAACATGGCACGGTGCACACTAGCAACCGAGAAGGAACGGTAATTGTGGGTTCGTGTGTCGGCATCGTCACGTGGTAAAAAGAGAGCAAGCACACAAATACGATGGCCAAAAGGACTAAAATGCAAAAAGGGAAGGAGGGGGTTTTTGTGCAATTTAATTTTTTTTTGGGGGGGTGTGATTTTTTTAATGGGAGTCCCACGGTTAATGGGGCTTTGCCACATGGTAAAATGGGAGCAAGCATGCAAATATGATGGCCAAAAGGACCAAAATGCAAAAAGGGGAATGAGGTGGTTTTTTTGTGCAATTTAATGGAGGGGGTAGAGAAATTTTTTTCTAATTGGAGTCCCCACAAGTGAGGGGATTTTGCTACATTGGACAAACCTGTGAGGCTGTTACAAAATCCCCTCAATTGTATAATAGATTTATTTATTTAAAAGGAGGTAGAAAAGTATGGCCTAAGAAAGAACAGAGGTTGAGGTTGGGCTTTGACAAGTAGACAATTTGTTTCTAAGAAAATCAAGATGCCGTGAGGGAAAAACACCG
This sequence comes from Scilla litardierei, assembly GCA_030789695.1. Classification (NCBI taxonomy): domain Eukaryota; kingdom Viridiplantae; phylum Streptophyta; class Magnoliopsida; order Asparagales; family Asparagaceae; genus Scilla; species Scilla litardierei. Next base: position 15,862,388 of record CM061141.1, read on the forward strand.
ATCAAATCCACACAAAAAAACTAGACAAGTCAAAAGGCTCTTGATTATAATGTCCCACTACTAATTAAACAAGAACAATTAGCAAAAACAACATCATGTCTAGGGATGGCAATTCTACCCGCGGGTATGGATACCCGTGGATACCCGCCCGTTTGGGTACGGATATGGGTAGACTTTTGTACCCATGGGTACGGGTATGGGTACCCATGTTTTACCCATGGGTAAAATTGGACGGGTATGGATATTATATATCCATACCCACGGGTACCCGTACCCGGTCGTTTTAATATATCCTAATTCCTAAATTCCTAACCGATTCAAATGCTTCCAACAATGTGATGACTTCGGCTATCACTTGCCAACTGCTAACAAGTTGCAAAGTATTTCAGCATGTTTCATTTTTTAAACCTGACAACGCAAAATGTCAATTTTTTGGGACCAAAAGTATGTAGATCAAAAGTCTGATAAAAGGTCAAAACTTCTGGATCAAACAATATCAATGATTGTAAGATTTTACATTTTACAGGAAACTTATAGTTCAACAAGTGCAAGTGTGCAACCATAAGCTTTCGGATACCACCTGAACCTTTTGTCTCATCCTCTTCTGGTCAAGATGATGGCATATAAGCGAATAATAGTTGAAGATCGTGTAAAACTCAACTAAATAAAGTGCTAAGATATGCATACTCTCTATTTAATCTATTATATCATAATGGACGTTCCATTTTTAAATTGCGATCTTTATTTTTCCTTGAATATTTTCACTTTTAGATTATGTGTGGCAAATTAATGTCATGTATTGTGCTATTGCTGCATAAGGAGAATTGCCATGAATATAATTGGAGATTTTACAAGGTTTCACTGAATATCATGTGATCTGATATGGTCAAACTCTCTAAATATTATTATTTGTGTTTCATTCAATATTTTCTACATGTTGTGATATTCTGTGAGCCAAGTTGCAATTGTGTTGCCTGTTGCATTGTAAGGCTTAGTGACAGAATGCTTTCTTGTATATATGCCTTAAAACCAACAGTAAACTCTACATGTCTTTGTCAATCTTTTAAACCAGTGAAGATGAAGAAACTACTAATTTGAACTTGATTGTTATAGTCTCTTGCATACATGTGTATTTTACTACTTTGATGTTTGAAAAAAATATAATTTTCAATAATTTTTTACGTGTCACTTAAAAAGCTTGCAGTATGGATACGAATATGGATGATTGTCAATCTTTTTACAGGTGATGGGTATGGATACCCATACCCATTGGGTATATGGATATCCATACGATGGGTATGGATATCCATACCCATACCCAGCGGGTACACGGGTACCCACGGGTATCCGTATACCCGATGGGTATGGGTATGGGTACAAAAATTTACCCATCACGGATATGGGTACGGATATGGGTACTGATAAATTGAGCGGGTACGGGTATGGATAGTGCATATCCATACCCGCCCACCCATTTTGCCATCCCTAATCATGTCCCACTGCTAATTGCAACTCCGGCCGATTAATTAACAGCTAATTAAATGCGTATCCGCTCCGTTGGTTGCACTGCATCTGCAGCCGAAGCCCATTCCCCACCCCGCACCGCCTCTTCCACAGGCCGGCCGAATCCGCCGGCCTCGCCGCCTTCGTCTCTACAGGCCTGGGTGGGTCCATCTCCCCAAACGACACCCTCGTCGATGAGACTCTCTTGAGCATCAGCAGGCTGAATTCGCCCGCCACGATGTTCACAGGACCGGCACCCGATGATCTTGACGATGACAACGATGACGTGTTCACCGACCCATTTGAGCTCTTCTTCGGCATCAACAGGTTGAGCTGGGGACTAACACTTGATGACCGAGAAGTCGATGCTCTGATCTGGCCCATGCATCCGACTCTCGGAGATGTTGGCTCGGCCGCAAGCTCAGGGCTGTGGCGGCCACGATGATGCCGAGACTTGTTGCTGCTGTTGGGGTAGCGGGGGGTTGTTGCATTGATCGGAGGCGGCCCCCTGCACCACGCCGGACTGAAGGAGGTGACTCGCTGGCGGTGGCCGCGGCCCTCGGTGCCCATCGCCGGAGTGTTGCCGGCTTGTGCCGTTCAAGTCAAGGGGAGAGGGGGGATTATATAATTTGCGGAAGTTTGATTAGTCAGACTAAGAGGATTGGAAGTTGATGGCTTTGGACATAAATGTTATCAGAAACAAAAAATTATCATAGAAATTTCCTTAGCGAGGATTTTATGTGGAAATGATGACAGAGCAGGTGGCTTTCACTTTCACCATCAGATTATAGGCAATGAGACTTTTCATCCATTTGTCCGGTCATTTTCGGTGGGAATTCTGGACAAAGTCCAGCAAGCTGATGAATGAAAGTCATTAATCAATAAACAAGAAATTTAGTTGCCCTTGTCTCTAAGCCTATGGGTTTAAGATAAGTATGTTAATTTTTATAACATGGCCCACAAATCTCAATGTTAGCATGTTGTTGTTCAATTGAGCTCACCGGTCCAATTGGTTTTGCTCTTGGGCTTTCCCCGAAAGGCTTCGTACCAATGTAGATTACTAGCCTATTATAAACCCAAAACCCCCTTCTCACAACCAACGTGGGACTGTGTTCACATCCCAACAATCCTCTTCTCAAACAAAAGCACACATCGCTCCCCTTGAACGATCATCCATCTGCCTTACTCCATCTAGACCGTGGTCGCGAGCCTCTTGCTCTCTTTCAATCGGTTAGGCACAAATTCATCCAACCGATTCACACCAACTCTAGCTTCTACTGCGATGTGGCGCATGTTTTTCGTGAAGCCTTGTTGGAACTTTTTGAATTTTCATTATATTTTTTGGACTCTCTTTTTACCTTACCCTCCATTTTGCTTTAGTCCCATATTGCTTGGGCAAAGAGGCTTGGAGGAGTTTATAAAGGTTTTGTTGAGACTTGGGGGTGTGTCCCAATGGGTACGGCCACTCTTTTGTGAAGGGGAGAGGATTTGCATGAACATGAGTTCAGCATGTGTGCCGCTACCGCCGTCAGACAGCCGTGACATGTCGTTCGTGCGCGCGATTGTTATTTTTATTTAAAATAATAATTATTTAAAATTCAAAAGTTCCAAACTGATTTTAATTTTGAACGTTTTTTGAACGTTTTTATCTTTAAACAGAATTTATTCTCAGATCTAGAATTCATTCTCAGATCGAGAATTCATTTTCAGATCCAGAATTAACGCGCATTAACGGGTGTCTTTCAGTTTTTCAAGTTAATTATTTTCTTTATAAAATTTGCATGGATTTCAATTTTGATGCGGGGGAAAATTTTCTTTCTTCTCTGCTGCGAAACTTTGCGAAGCTTTTCCACTGCAAAGAAACTCTATTCTTCTATGTTTTGTTCTCGTCTTCTTTCAAAGATTTTTTGGTTCCCGAGTAGTAGTTCGCGTGTGGTGTTTGTTCTTGCCGGTCATCTTCCAGTGCAGTGGTGATCGTTGACAGAGGAGATTCTGGGTTGTTTTATTTTGGGGACGACAAGACTGTACACTGCTTGTACAATCTTGGGCAGAGCCACGAAACGTCTTAAAGAGAGCGAACTAGTCCGCGACTCAGCCCATCTCATTTGGTAACTTCGTTCCTGTCTCTACTTAGTTTCTGCAACAATAATTCAACAAGCCTAAAGTAGCTCGTCTGGTTAACCAAACAGCTGGGAGCTCCATCGTCTTTTCCAATAGAGAGCACTGCACCATTCACTGTGGAGCCCGCCATCTTTATTGAGAAATCCAGAGGATCAAACAACGTCGAGAGTATATGGTCTGGCTCAGATACCATGTTAATTTTTATAATAGTGCCCACAAATCTCCACATTGGTATAATATTGTCTAATTGCGCCCACAGGCCCAATTGGTTTTGCTTTTGGGCTTTCTCCAAAAGGCCTTGTCACGCCACGTTCCCCAGAATACCTGGCATTAAATTTTTTTTCCAAGTGTCCTGGAGAGTGAGGGTGGTGAGAGGGGAAAAGATATAGAAAAAGAAGAAACTGAATAAGCAGGCCACTGCGCACATGCTGGAATAGTACAAGTGCAGCTTCATTGAAATATCGAACAATTCATAAATAACATACAACAACCACAAATTTATATAACAACTTTTATTTACATACATAGTCCAAGTGCACCACTACACATACACCGCTACTCTCCACTTCTAAGACAATCATGTCACACTACAAGCTACAGCTCACACCAAGTGCTACTCCTGGAACCCAATCCAAGTCATCACCAACCATGCTACCCCTGCTACCTGAAAAATAGGGAGGAGCACGTCAATGCTTGCCCCAGTAGGAACCAACTTGGATTTGAAACACTATTTTAAGGTTATCAATTCCACAAGGTAAGGCAAGAGAAATAAGACATGTAAACTAAGTGACATAATGAAAAGTAAATAGCCAAGTAAGAGGGTCACAACTGCGGTCCTATGTCGAGTTACTGCAAGAAAAGGGTTAGCATGAATAATAAGAAGAAGAATAACACAAGTATTCAAGCAACCATTATCTAATAAGATAAGTGCAAGTGCCTAAGGCATGCCACATAGTCACAAAGAACAGGCAAAAGGAAGGGAAAGTGCTGCCAGCAAAAGAAGTAACACGCAAATTTTTATTTTATTATTTTATAATTGAATTAATTGGAACTTGGGTAAACTGTGTGATACCAGGACCTGGACTTCACTCTAAATTTGGGGTGAATGTAGCACACGGCGTAGTGGACATGGGTACTGTACAACACCTGGCCTTTCAGCTCCCTCGTCCCTGGCAGGAGTGATGATCTCCACATAATTACACAACCTCCGTATGTCCCCTCCACTCTCGGTAAAGGCGAGTGGGTATAAAAATCTCCTCCACTCCCGGTAAAGGCGAGTGGGTATAAACATCACATAACACATAATTATTTCCCCCAACTTCTCAGTCCAGGCCTCATATCCACAATTTACTCAAATCCCACCTAAACCCCGAGTTTTGCTAACTCACACTCATTAGAGAGGACTAAGACATTCAAGAGTTTCATTTTATCATTTTAGTAATGAAGGAGTCCCACTCTCTATGATACATGATTATTGTTTTTACATGGAAGATATGCTAATAATATGTTTTGTTAATTGGTTTTCTAATGCGATTATAGACATATACGTCACGCTCACCACGTGTTTGTGAAAATGCCTAAATGGAGGCAAATGCCAGAACTGTGAGAAATACTCAATCATATGGTTATGAAATGAGATTTGATATGCATGGTACCATATGTGATGTGATGATGGGTTGATATGACTACGATGGAGGGCATGACACTTCGGTGCATGACCCATGTTGATATGAATATGGAATGAGATGCCATACCACATGACTCCTTCATTACTAATTATCGCACCATTTAACCATTTCAAATTCAGGAAATGTACATACAGTCCTACAAGATGGATGATATCACCCAATTATAATCAGAATTTAACAAAACTTTCCAAATTAAAGCTGTAGGTATGGTAGTTTTGGATTTACAGATAAAATTTCCTGCAAAAATATTGAGTAAGTGATTTATGGTGAATTATTTGGTGAAGTGTGTCAAATCTATTTTTCAGACAGATTTCAGGGTCTGTATTGAATGCCAATTTTGGGCATGTTACAACCAGAAATTTGAAATATGAGCACGCTGATGAAATTATAGATAAACTTGTGAACTTTCCAACAAGACCAAGAATATAAAATTTCATTGTGTGTACAGGTGTTTAGGTCAATTTTTCTAAACTGTGTCAAGACTGAAAATCAAACAGACATGTTGTAAAGATGGAATTTTTGCTCCTAATTTCGGAATTGAACATATATCAAAATTTATATGATTTTGGGGTATAGCGTCAAGATCTACACAAATATAATTTTTTCGAAACCTAATTCAAGCTACAGTAACCAAGGTTACAGAAAAAACGCACAACAAAATTTCAGGATTTCAAAGGGGTTGTTTTTACTAAGAATTTCAAGGGATAATTTGTGAAATTGAAACATGGCTCATGAATTTTCACCATCCCTAATACATATTAAGTAAAACATGCTATAAAAATATAATAGCAAGAATCAATTTAATGGAATTCAAAATCCAAGAAGACCCCTACCTCAAATGCTTGATTTTTCTCCTCTCCCCCTTTCTTTCTTCTCCAACTTCTTCCCACTTGCAATCACTTGTGCTACTTGATTTTAGGAGAGATAAATTAGGGGTTTGAGTTGAAGAAAATGGATAAATGGGGGAGGGTATGGCCGGCCTAAACTGGGGTAGGAAGAGGGGAAAGAGAGAGAAGATGAGAGAAGGCTTTAGAAAGAAAAAGAAGAGATTTCTAAAGAAATTTCTACACCATCCTTAGCTTCTTCTATAAGCCATGTTTAAATTAAAATGACTAAAATACACTTCCAAAAATGCCCCTCAACTTTTAGGTATTTACAAGTTTGCCATTACTTTATGCACACACAACTTTAGAATGTACGTACAACAGCTTTAGTCCAAATAACCGTTTTGCCCCTAACCTTTCTAAAAATTTACGGGGGTTGCCATTGACCACTAACCCCCTTCACACTAGCATGACTCTCCCTACACACACCCACGCACATCCATGCATGCATACATGCATCACACACACATCTAATACATACAGGTTAAATAGTACACACGACGTCATTCGCACTTCTCCCGCATTTACATTTCGCATTGTAATACCCCGTATCCCTATATACGTATATATGTAGGTATTTTTGGGCGTAGAGAAGTGCGTATGATTTTTGGGGAGTATGCCCGTATTTTTCTTTAATTATTTTGGTGTAGGAATTTATTTTAAAATATTTTAAACTCATTACTTGAATTTAGTATATGAGAGTATTTGGAGAAATACATGTATTTGGAGTGTATGAAGTATTTCTTCATGTATTTTTAATTTCTTAAAATACAAAATACACATTTTTCTTACCATGACAACACATCCTATTATGTGTCATATTGTTAGTTAATTAGAGAACACATGGCAAAAATCTTGACTAAATGGATGGTGGAGAGGATTTTAGGGATTCCTAAAAACTAGGCATGGAAAACAAAATACAAAAAAATTCAAGAAAACCCTCATTTTTCTCTCCCTCACCCCCCAAAATTCTGGTCAAAATTCCTCCTCCCCTTTCTCCCCTCTTGCACCACCCCTTCCTCCTCCTTCACCACCAATTACTCCTCCCCTTCCACCACCAATGACCCCTCATCATTCCAACATCTAAAATTAGTCCAAATTAGTCCCAAAACCTTACTTTTTGGAGATCAATTGGAGCTTGGAGAAGGAGGATATGTGGCTCTCCATCAAGGACTAAGAAGGGCCAAAGAAATATTTTGGAGGACTTTTGCAAGGTAGAAATTCCTTTCACCTAGGTAGAATTTAGTTTTAGGACAAGGAGAATTGAATTAACTTTCATGAAACACCTTTGTTCTTCATGCTAAAATTTGATCTAAAAAAACTGAAACTTTGACTAAGTGCTGGGGTTAATTGGCTAATGAGAATACTTTGGAAATTTTATATGTTGGGTATCTCATTGTTATGAACAACTTTCATTTAGATCATTTTTCCAAATTTTAGCCATATGATTTTATAAAAATTTGGATATGCAAACTGGTGTTTCAATCAAAACTGTTCTGAAATTCCAGTATTTTTATTCTCTGTTAAACTGAGAATATCTCCCAACGTAGATGAAAGAAAAATATGAAAAAAATATATGTTATTCATATTGTAGTCCTTAATAACTTTCACGTTTACAAGTTTTGCAAATTCGGACTGAAAGCTAGGGTAAAAACTCAGTTTCTAAAACTGGTCTGTTTTTAGACAGTTTTGACACCTTTCAGTAAAACGAGTAGAACTCCATGCACACTTTATAAAATATTATGATCATGATGCCGTTGGAAAGCTGACTTCAAGATATTCAACCCATAATTTTTTTAGATTTTAATTCTGTCTGTAACTTGTAGAAAAATGGACTTGAACTGAACTCAGTTTCTGGTTCAGAATGCTGAAATTATACCTGTTAGGAGAAAATCCACCGTAAATCACATATGTCAACTGAGCTTATGAAAATTGGTCAGTGAAAGGAAAACACCCATATCTACAACTTTCGTGAAGGGACCAGACACCAATTCTGATTGTAGATAGGCTAAAAGTGATATTCTTTCTGCTGTAACGGTTTTGACAGATTCATATGCTAATTTTGCTTAGTACTTATCATGGTGTAGTTTTGTTTGAAGTTAAGTTTGTTTGTGCTAATAATGTTCTCAATGACATGCTCTTGATACATGTAGTTATGCAGATGGTTCATGAAATATTCGTCATGTCAATAATATTTAAGTTCAATTTGTTTATGCTTTCACATTAGTATGTTCATAACGATGAGTTTGTGATGATATTCCATGCAATTCTTTAATTGAGATGATGATGATGATATTGTTAAAAGTTGGTTAAAGCGGTATTCAAGTCCGCTAGATGATTCGTTGACAAACGAAGTAATATCTTGAAAACTGAGAGTGATAATGAGGAATGTATCAGTCCTCCTAAAGGAGGGTGACACAGGTTTGTGGGAAACGTGTAAACTTTAGGAGTTAAGGAGCGGACATATGATATGAATTCTCACCCGCTGTATCACTCCCAGAAGGGCGAGTTGAAAGGGTTGGAGAGGCCGCTGGTGTACTCGTGATGCATCATGACGGTAATTGATGGTTTGCTCCGTTTGTCAGACAGAAAAACCGAGTTTGTCTCACTCCCATACCTTGTTCTGTTCGGGTACGGAGAGTTACGAGAGGCCCCTCCAGTGCTCGTGTCGCTGGTTGTGGTACCACTTTTTCACCCACCCTGGGTGAAGTCCGCCTCCTTAGCGTTCTACGGTTTACACGGGTTCCAAATATGTGAATCAACAACTTATAGTAGTTGTCTTTAATTTATAAATGTTGTTATCTCATGTCTCCTTATTTTTGTGTACTTTAATGCTATTGTCCCATGGTAACATGTTCTTACGCTTCCTTTCAATAGCTGCATTTTATAATATGGTTTCATATGCATGTTCTTGCACGTTCTCATAACTAGGTTCGCATGTTGGAATGTGATTACTTTTACGCACCATGAACCTTACTTGTTAGACTACCCTCCCTAGATAGACAGACTAGTTCTAAGACTGGGTTCTGCTATAGTGTTAGGAGTTTCTACTGGGTCACGCGTTGACGTGTCCCCGTTGACTTTCAGGTCATGTGAGTTGGAGGTTGGTGATAGCGGCTGGAGCTTCGGAGCTGGTGATCAGTTGTAGTATTGGGTGGTGAGGGGTATGATGCGAGACTTGTACTTTTTGGTGTTTCTTTTCGGGTGGACCTTTGTACTTAGAGTTGTGAATATGAAGATGTTGGTGTATGTATAAGATGTATCCATGTATCAATAAAATGGAATATTGTACTTTTGTTATTTTCTCAGTGTTTTTATCTGTGACGGAGTTTTACTTGTACTTCCCAGCACGTGCGTAGTACCTGCAGTGTTCTTCCTACTCTCTTCTTTTCTTTCTTTCTACGTAACACTCGCCTCTTCGGAAATACCTGATACGGATTCGTACTTATCCGGTATCCCGGGGACCGGGTCGTTGCAGGTGGTGGCCCATGCAGGTCTCCGCACTGCGGCGTGCGTAAGGATAGTACGGGTAATGCTCCATAGGGGTAGATGTATCCTAAGGTGGGTAGGTGATCAGCCTTAGGGTAAAACCCTGGTATTAGGAACCCAATGTAAAGAGATCCCTGAGTTTAAGCATAAGTAGTTGTTTGTATATATACATATATGTACGGGTGGGTATGTGTTTGCATGGATATAAAAGTATTGTAATGTCTTCGCGTGTAATTCTATAGATATGTGTCTATAGCTATATCTGTAAATAAGATACACTATAGATACGTGTATAACTACTTATGTGTATTCTTGTAATTCATAGTATAGGTGTGTGTATAGTAATGTTGTTTGTATGGATTGAGGTGAATGTAGTATTTGATGAGTGAAATTATGTGTAAGACATATTATCTGTGCAATAGAGTGTTATGTATTATCTATATGGTAATCTATACTTCGATTATATTTGGAGGTGTATATGTATGACTATATGGATGTATATAGAGCTGTATGTATAGATACTAAAGTATGATGCATTTATGTGAGGTTAGAAGATATATTTGTATATGAGTGTCTAATGGAAAAGTGTATAGATATGCGGAGTATCTGTGTGAATATGTAATGGCGTGTAAATAAATTTATGGTATATGTGTTAGTCTATGGATGTTTGTTGGTAAGTCTAACTGGAAGTATATTTGAATGTATAGAGTGTATGATGGTATACATGGAATGATTCTATGTATATGCTACTACCTTTGCTACTGGTGTGGCTATATGTTGGTATGTGAAATTATAAGTACATGTGTTCGTAAGTGGTTGCACTTTAAGAGGTAGGTGCAATAGAGTGATTGTATTGGTTGAGATGTATGTCGTAAGTGTGTGTGTGTGTGTGTGTGTGTGTGTGTGTGTGTGTAAAGTGTAGTGTATACACCCATGTATGTGTGGATCCAGGGATCCATGTGTCCCACTCATGTATGAGCTGGCATACTCTCTAAATGTGAGTATATTATGGTTGTCTATTATGTTGTATATGCATACGTGGTGATATACGTGATATGTATATAGTTATATATATTGTTGTAAGCTGGCACGCTTACGCCTGTATATAGATGAATATAATTTTGTATGGTTATCTATGTGTATTGATATTGATATGCTAAATCTTGTGCAATGATACATCTGTGAATGTTGAATGGGTACTAGGAGACGTACATGATTGTATGTCTGAGTATAGAGGTGCATACGTATATATGTTAACATATGGTAACCTATAAGAAGTGTGTATCATGGACATATATAGTTGATTGAGCTCTAGGCGATGTATAGATATGGTATACCGTATGTATTGGTAATATATGGTGTATATGTACATGATGATTGTGTAAATCCATGTGCGGATGGGCATGCCCTAGGTGTACTAGAGTTGTGTGTTTGATACATATATGAAATATGTATATGGTTGCCTGTCTGACTGTAAGCGGATACGCTTACACCGATGTTGGATAGATATATCATTATGTGAATATCTGTGTGTATTGGTATTGTTATATGAGAATCTATGTGATGACGTGTGTGTGTATGCATACTAGGAATGTGGTGGTGTAAATTGATATAATGAGATATGTATATATGAGTATAGATACTATTGGAGGCGTATCATAAGTAGTGTGTGAAATATATTGGCTTACTAAATGGTGTGTATAGATATGCATAAGTAGGTATGCCAAGTTATACAATATTGGTGTGTATTTATATATTATGTGATGATATGTGAGTGTAACAAGTGAATGAGAATTATATATGGACATGTCTTGTTTGTACAAGTGTGTGTGTATATAGATACATATACTGTATTGATAAGATTCTTATGCTATTATTTATACATAGTGTTGTGTGTATATATATACTGCATTGAATATATGTTATGCGGACGGCTTGTATGTAAGTATATTTGTACCGTGAATAGGTGGATAAATTAGACTTATGTGAGTAAATATTGGATATGAATACATATGGATGTATACTTGAATTATACTCTGATGTATCTAGGTATACCCATAGGTATGTGTATGTGTAAGTATGCTAGCTTTGTGACTTATGAGTAGGGTGTGTTTAAATATCAAGTGAACATTAATGTATGTAGATATACAAATACAAGGAGTGTGTGATTACATATAAAGGTGTATGTATTTAGATATATCTATATGTATCCATGATATAGCATATGTCTTTGGACATGTATTTGTGTGTATCTATATGTGAGTGTATATATAGTGGGTATAATAAGGGTATAAATATTGGTGTGTATATTAATGCATTGGCTGTATCTATACACATTTCTACTTATTGCTATGTACGACATTGATACATGTGTCCATGTGTATAGGTGTACTAGCATATGTGTACATATTAGTCTGTATACATATGTGAGTGTTCTCATGCAATATAGATATACTAGGCATTACCCGTGCCCATAGGGCACGGTTTATTTAATCCCCCCTACAAATTTCACCTCCAAATTTCAAGTTTCCCCCCAAATTTAAGTTTCCCCCCAAAATTTAAGTCCCCTCAAATTTCAATTTTCAAATCTTCCCCACAAATTTCCCTCCAAAACTTATCCCAATCCTAGTCATCAAGTCCTTGTCCTAGTCATAACCCCATATGTCCTAGTCATATTGTCTTACTGGGACAAACATTCAAAATCTTCATCCTTTATAGAATAGATTTGTGAGTACATGGATGAATATGGAATGTATAGTACTATGTAGGTGTTGTGATGATTTGTCTGTGTGTATACCTATATTCTTGGATAAGAATGTCCATATATATGTGTATAATCTACGATATATTGCATGTATACATGAGTGTATTGTATATACATATAGCGTTGTTTGTATGTCGTGGGTAGGGAGACCCTTCTACTATTTAATCTCAGGTCAGACCCTTACCATGAAAAGTCCGAGGGCGGACTTTGTTTTTAAGGTGGGTAGAATGTAATACACTGTATCCCTGTATACGTATATATGTAGGTATTTTTGGGCGTAGATAAGTGTGTATGATTTTTGGGGAGTATCCCGTATTTTTCTTTAATTATTTTGGTGTAGGAATTTATTTTAAAATATTTTAAACTCATTACTTGAATTTAGTATATGAGAGTATTTGGGGAAATACATGTATTTGGAGTGTATGAAGTATTTCTTCATGTATTTTTAATTTCTTAAAATACAAAATACACATTTTTCTTACCATGACAACACATCCTATTATGTGTCATATTGTTAGTTAATTAGAGAACACATGGCAAAAATCTTGACTAAATGGATGGTGGAGAGGATTTTAGGGATTCCTAAAAACTAGGCATGGAAAACAAAATACAAAAAAATTCAAGAAAACCCTCATTTTTCTCTCCCTCAACCCCCAAAATTCTGGTCAAAATTCCTCCTCCCCTTTCTCCCCTCTTGCACCACCCCTTCCTCCTCCATCACCACCAATTACTCCTCCCATTCCACCACCAATGACCCCTCATCATTCCAACATCTAAAATTAGTCCAAATTAGCCCCAAAACCCTACTTTTTGGAGATCAATTGGAGCTTGGAGAAGGAGGATATGTGGCTCTCCATCAAGGACTAAGAAGGGCCAAAGAAATATTTTGGAGGACTTTTGCAAGGTAGAGATTCCTTTCACCTAGGTAGAATTTAGTTTTAGGACAAGGAGAATTGAATTAACTTTCATGAAACACATTTGTTCTTCATGCTGAAATTTGATCTAGAAAAACTGAAACTTGATTTTTGGTGTGGTGATCGAGCATCCATGAGGTGTAGAGCATATTCGAAAAAAAATTCAAAAAAATAGGTGGGGTTTGGGGGGCGCTTGGCAATGAGTGGACCAAGGAATAAATCCCTCATTGGCCACCTGATACCCATTAAACTCATGTATGTATGTATGTTCATCAATAAAGCAGATGAACAACAATTGTATGAATTTCCTACATCGTCCCTCCACACTTTTATTTTATTTTATTCTTAAGGATCATAATAGACTATATTTATCTACACATTCTAAAATATAAATAGACCAACAATGTTGCAGTTTTCTTATTATTTATGCATGCATCGAATTATTAGAAATTGAATAGTTTGACGATAATAAAACTTTTTCTCACTTCTTGATGTACAAAAAAAGCTTGAGATTTACAAGATTTTTCATATATTTTGGGGTTTAATGTGAAACCATCAACATGTGCAGTGCCGATTATTGAAAAAAGAAGTGAAATATGAAGTTTTAAAAGACCGGTATAGAGAATTTCATGTTGGATACAACGATCTGTGACTTCGTGTTTGATGATAACAAACTTGTGTGAATGTTTTTGATGTGTGTGTGTTAAGTGTTTTAAGGGGCAAACCATTAAGAAGAACGTAAAGACAAAATCGCAAACTGAACGGTATGGCAGTGATGTGAATACGAGGAAAAATTGAGGAGATGGCAATCTTGTGAATAAAGGGCTTTGACTTGGTCATTATGGAGTGATAATGAGGAAAATTTTAAATGGAGAATCTAATCAAAAAGAAATCAATGTGGATCTAACCAAATCCAAATCAATCTTAGGATTAAGTATTTGGATTAGAATACAACTCATATACTCAAAACCTCTATATACCCCTCAAAAAGGAGAGAGCCATAGACTGCGACAACAACAAAAAAACCGAGCTTGAATTTCCCTTTACCGCAGCCTCATCTCCAAAAATGCAAAGCTGCAACCTTATCTTTAAAAATGCAACTGTCGCAGCCTCCGTCTCCAAAAAAAAAAGAACTCCATCGTCTTCAAGGGAACGACCTGTCGTGAGCATCAAACGATCAAGGACTGCCAACTTCAACTCTCTCATCAAACGATCAAGGACTGCCTATTCACCCCCTCTAGGCTTAAATCACGATCCAACATTTCCTACATGCTTTTATAGCTTAATCTATTGGCTTGCATTATTACATGAGCAAAATAGTCAATGGTTAGTATGGTTACTTTGTAATGGAGTGATAATGGTTCAATTCCTATGTCATTACATGAATTTGATTATTTAAAAAAATGTAACACCAGATTTGAACCCATTGTGTTACCGCCGAAACACAAAACTTACCTGATTCGCTTGAGCAACTAAGTATAGATCAGGCCCGGGTCATCCGAATTTTTTACAGATTGAATATGCTTCAACCTGAATAAGAATCAGGTTGACTTCAGTTATGGTGTTTTTTTGGCAAAAAGATCCCCCGCGAAACTAGCAAATCATATGACTAGTTAGGAAGTAGAACCCACAAAAATCGGATCAACACAATAACAAACAATCTCACCCTCTCTTGATCTAGCGAGAGCAAAGAAAGAAAACGAAGCACACACACTCAATAAATGCACAAAGTAAATGAGGCACAGAACTTTATCACGATTCGATCAATTACTTGACCTACTCCAGCATCCGAGACGAGTCCACTATCTGATCAGAGATTACAAGCTTACACCAACGGCTTCTTCACCCTCAAGTGAGTAATAACTTGGATAAAAACACCAAGCTCTCACTATCAAACTAACTCAGAAAAAGTAAAGAGAAAATAAGAAGACCCAAGAACCCAAGAAATTCCAAAAGGCCTATGTTTTCTCTTCAATGCATGGTTCCAATCTCTTCTAATCTCTCTTCAAATATCTCTCTTAAATGTTAACAACAACTCTCATCAATGTTCTTCTAAAGCTCTGACCAAACATCTCTTAAGCAACTCTTTAAATAGCCGCTAAGAGACTCAAACATAGTGGCAGTTGGATTTGAGTAACAGCTCAATCCAATGGTCACAAGTCAGGCTTAAAAATAGCGCAACCCGGAGTCAGACGTTTGGAGTTTGACTTCCAGACGTCTGGCCCCCGGTTAGACGTCTGAAGAATGAACTCCATACATCTGAACAAACATTGAACAATTAAGCATTATTCACCAAAGGGCAACAGACTAATTATGGTGTTGCCACTCAGACGTCTGAAGAAGAACTCTCAGACGTCTGATGGCTGGTCAAACATCTGATCAAGATGTTCCAGACGTCTAATGGCTGACATAACTGATACGTCAGACGTACGTTACTTGAACACCAGACGTCTGACTGTTTTGAGTTGCTGGAGACGGCATAGGCGATTAGACGTCTGACTGCCTATGCATCAGACGTCTGATCCTGGTAATTCTTCATGCAAGATTTTGCAACAGAAATTCAACAGTTTTATGGGTCTAGGCAACCCAACCTAAACCCAAACTGATTCGACTCCATAACCACATCTAAATGCAAGGATTGTTTACGGCCTGTTTTTCAGTATTCTATTGAGAGAATATACATGTGAAATGAACTTGATAAAAACTAATGTGAAGAAAATTCTACTGTGAATATTTATAACGTAATTGAACGGCACAAAAACTAAGAAAATGAATGCAAGAGAGTGTGCTAATTTTCAAGCATCATGCTTATTATGTCCGGTCTCTTTCTTTTTATTTTATACAAAGCATTTTTTGTTCTACATAAGAGAACGAGAGGGAGAAATTTGTTGTTGGGGATTCCAGATATGGCTGAGAGTTTTGATGATGCTCTAGAAGAGAAACTCCATCCTCTTTATATAAGGGGCCACCACCACATCTTCCATCCATCAACCGCCCCGGATTTTGCTCAACCGCCCACGATTTCCTCAACGGCCATGTGAGACTTGGTCTCTCGGTTGAGAAAAATCCTCAACCGAGTATCGGGTCGGTTACCAGCAGATTTGGCCATATCAGGCCATAACCAACTTACATCTCCCACTTGGCCTGAAATGGCCAAGTGCATTCCGGTCATACCCTCACTATCCGTGATATATAACACATGATGTAATTTCACATACTCCCACTATCCATGAGATATGCACATTTTATTTACCCAGTACAATCATTATATATGATTGTCTCCTTTCATTATTCATGAAAGTTTCCTTGACTTAGATATTTCTAAGTCCCATCAAACCAACATGTTTGATGAATGTACCTGCTGGAATACCCTTCGTCAAGGGATCAGCAATCATATCATTTGTTGGAATATAAATCACATTGACTTCTTTCTTTTCCACCATATCATGTATGTAATGATATTGTATTTCAATATGTCTTCCTTTGGAACTGTTTGCACCACTGTGGATCAAGCTGATGGCTGCTTAATTATAATAGTACATCTCAATTGATCCATCCACCAAATTGAGATCCAAGTCCAATAGGAACCATCTGATCCAGACCGCATGAGTAGCCGCTATACTACAGGCTATGTACTCAGCTTATTGTGTGTATCTCGCTACACAACCCTGTTTCTTGCTATCCCAAGAAACAGCTGCACCACCAAAGATGAACACATGTCCTGCAGTTGACTTCCTGTCATCTTTGTCCCCTCCGAAATCTGCATCGGAGTAACCAAGAACCTCAAGCGAATCTGCTTGATAAACTAACTTGTGGTGCACCGTACCCTTTATATATTTCATAATCCTCTTAACAGCTTCCCAATGAGCTGGACCAGGATTACTTTGATATCTGCTAACCAGACTAACTGGGTACGCCAAGTCTGGTCTAGTACACAGCATTGCATACATCAAACTTCCAATAGCCTGAGCATATGGACCATTCAGCCGACTTTGTCCCTCTCCAGGACATTGTTCTTTACTTAATGGCTTCCCCATAACCAATGGTGTAGGGGCCGGATTGGAATTGTACATTCCAAATCTCCTCAATATTGTATGTAAATACTTTTCTTGGTTTAAACTTAACATTCTAGACTTCCGATCTCTAAGGATCTGTATTCCAAGAACGTAGGATGCATCACCCATGTCCTTCATCTCAAATTCACTACAAAGTGCTGATTTAATTCCTTTCAACACTTCAACGTCATTTCCAACGAGCAAAATATCATCCACATATAGGGATAATATCGTAAAACTGCCCCCACTTTTCAAGACGTACACACAGTTATCCAATTTGTTTGCAACGAAACCAAGTTGGATAATAATGTTGTGAAATTTGAGATACCACTATCTAGATGATTGTTTTAAACCATACAAAGATTTCTTCAATTTATAAACTTTGTCTTCCTGTCCCTCAACCTGAAATCCCTCAGGTTGATCCATATATATAACTTCCTTCAACACTCCGTTGAGGAATGCAGTCTTGACATCCATTTGGTAGAGTTCCAAGTCAAGATGCACAACAATCGCTAAGATTATCCGAATGGATGCAAACTTGGCCACCGGAGAATAAGTCTCCTGATAATCAATCCCTGCTTTCTGAGTAAATCCCTTTGCAACTAACCGGGCCTTGAATGTATCAATAGACCCATCAACCCGATATTTCTTCTTTAACACCCACTTGCATCCTATGAACTTCCTCTCTTCTGGTAAGTCGCATAGCTCCCATACATTGTTTCTCTCAATTGAGTCAAGCTCCATTTTCATGGCCGCAAGCCATTGATCTGACTCAGATGATTTCATTGCATCTGTATAATTCAAGGGATCAGCTTGCTCATCTATATCAATATCCACAGAGAAACAAGATGGTTCACATGAATATAGATAATAATCATCCATCCATGCAGGTGTTGTTTTGGGTCTTGTGTTGCCACTAAGGGTTGCAGGCTGGACAGGTTCAACTGGTTGATTTGCCATAGGTATATTCTCATTTACAGGTTCGTCTTCCATAGCTGGATGATGTACATCATCCACTATATCCAAGTCATCATTCGGAACATCATCTAAGTGCAGCAAGGGTGGCACATTTTCTTGGACTTGTTCCTTTTCTTCTAGATTCTCTAGAAAAGTAACATCTCTACTTTCAATGACTCCTTTATTTTCATGGAAGAACCTGTATCCTTTAGATTTTTCAGAATATCCTATGAATACACATCTTACGGTTTTGAGATCCAGCTTATCTCTAACCTGATATGGAATGAGAACATGTGCCACGCAACCCCATTTTCTCAAATGACTTAAATTGGGTTTGCGTCCATTCCATATCTCATACGGTGTTGTCTCGACTGATTTTGTGGGAATTCTATTCAGAACATAATTTGCAGTCAATATGGCTTCTCCCCAAAAATCCTTGGAGAGACCAGAATGCGATAGCATACATCTCACTGCATTCATTAATGTCCTATTCTTCCTTTCAGCCACACCATTCTGTTGTGGCGTATAAGGCATAGTAGTATGCTTCTTTATATCGTACTGAATACAGTATTCCTCAAATTCCTTTGAGTTGAATTCCCCACCTCTATCAGTTCTTAACACCGTTATGTTCCTTCCAAGTTTTCTTTCAACTTCTACCTTGTATCTTTTAAAGCTCTCAAAAGCTTCCGACTTTCTGCTTAAAAGATACACAAAAGTATACTTGGAATAATCATCTATAAAGGTTATGAAATATTCCTTATTCCCACGCGTCTTTATGCTCAAGGGCCCACAAATGTCAGAATGAACTAATTCCAATAATTCATTCGCCCTTTGACCTTCCGAGAATGATTTCTTGGTCATCTTCCCAGTTAAACAATGTTCACAGGGTAATGTCCTTACACCTGTCAGTTCCAGTAATAAATCCATTTTGATGAACTGATCCATCTTATGGTTACCAGGATGACCTAATCTCATATGCCAAAGATCATAATCAGACAAAAGATACGAGGAATAATTCAAATCACCATCTTTATTACCAATATCAGATTTTACAACGGAAAGACAGAATACATCATGACCGGGCACAAACTTGCCCATTGCAAATACTTTCTTGTCTTTCCCAATAGAGACCATATTGTTGTAAAATCTCACTTCAATACCCTTCTTCAGCAAAGCCGGAACAGAGACCAGATTACGTCTTATGTCAGGTGCATAAAACACATCTTTGAGGACCATGATGCTGTCCCCAAGATCCAATCTGTATGAACCAATACCTTCTACATCCAGATATGTATTGTTCCCCATGTATATCCTTTGGTCTCCCTTCTTCAGTTCCTGGAAGTCAACTATTCCTTCATTCGTCTTTGCTATGTGTCGGGTAGCACCCGAGTCGATCCACCAGCCTTCAGCGTCTGTGGTTGCAGCGTTGCATTCAGTGACGCCAATGAACTCCCGCTTTTCGGATCCTCCTTGTTCTGGGTGTTTTGAGTTGCCCTTATTCCTTGCCTGAGGACATTTGGCCTTGAAGTGACCATACTTCATGCAAATGTAGCAAGATCTAGGAGGTCCTTTCTTCCCGCGAACTGATTACTGGCCGGATCCCTTGAAGGAGGGCTTCACAGGACCAAGACGCTGGTTCCCTTGTATCTTCCGGTATTGAGCAGCATTCGCCTCTTCCTCCTGCACAAGGTTGACGTCCGAGCCCTTCCTCCTAGCCAGAAGGTCTTGTTCCATTGCTAGCTGAGCTGGCAAGTCAGTTACATGCTTAACGATTCCGTTTAGCCTAAGCGTAGTGGCAGCCATATCAAGCGACGGTGGCAGACTATTCAGAATAGTTGCCACCTGAAGCTTCTCAGGAATCTTAGTTCCTGCTGTAGCTAGGTCCTTAGCCATGACAATCATTTTATTCACGTGTTCGGTGACATTGTCACCTTCCTGCATACGACATGAATTATACCTATGCAGCAGGAGTTGTATGTTCACGTCAGATGTGATATCATACTTCTCCTTAATAGACTGCCACGTGTCCTTGGCAGTACTACAGTTTTCGAACACTTTTATTAAGCTATCGTCCATGAACATAAGCATGAGACTCTTAGCCTTCTTGTCACTAATTTTCCACTGTTCTAGCTCTCTCTTCTGGGCATCTGTTGGATTCTCAGTGAGAGCAGGAGCAGTGGTCTCAATGACACTATCTAAATTGTCATGTATAAGACCATATCTAATTTTCCGGTGCCACATGTCATAGTTGGAACCGTTTAGTCGTTCTATCTTGGCCAGTTTAGACGCAATCAATTTGCTTGCCATTGTTCGTTACTGTTTGAATAAGGTTTGGTTCAGGTATAAGATGCCAATAATATGTGGTCAAACAACTAAAATTAATATCTAATATCCTAGCCTAAAAAATCCAATTTTATTTTTAATGAGAGTGACAAATTTTAATTAGGTTATATGTGTGCAGAAAATAAACTAATGTGAGTAACAAAAGCTAAATCCTTTTTTTTAATTAATGGGTGATCAAATTTTATTAGGTTTAAGTTTCAGACGGGGACAACGATACAAATAATAATAATAACTTTCAGAAATTAAATAATAAAAAAATACGATGAACCTGATTTGAAAAGCACAACACGTCGATTAAGACGTGGATCTGGTCGTAGCCCTTAGGAGTCATGTGAAGCGCTGTTTGGATCCGCTTGCCTCGAAAACTGTGCAGCACGGTGGAAGAACTGACGCAATGCTGCCACTTCTGCTCGGGTGGGCCCGTCTGGTGAACATCGGCTATGTTGCCTCGAAAGTTGAAGGCTGATTTATGGATCAATGTGGAAATATGCAACAGAGTGGGGCCCGCTGCTCTTAATGCTTTACTTTTGATATGGCCAAAAGAAAAAACTGACGTTAGAGGAAACAAACATTAGCTAGGATTATATAATAGGTGGAAAAATAGAATTCAAGCTGTGAAATGGTGGTATTGGTCTTCGATCTAATTGCAAAATAGAGAAGCACAAATATGAGCCTTCGGTCTAAGGAGTCGTTCCCAAACAAAAAAAAGAATCTTGGTGGAAACAACCCGGGCACGAGGAATTGACATATGTGTTTCGAGTTTTGGTGCTGGGCAACGGCAAAATGACGCCGGATCTGTTTCGCCTCCGGATGTCTGGATGCGGGATCTGATGTGATTGGGAACGGAGAACGAAATTGAGAAAACGAAGAATTTAAGGGAGATGCACAAAAATTTGGGGAAACAAAGAATTTGAGGAGGAGGCGGTGGATCTTAGGGCATGGACCGAGATGAAAAAGATGGCTCTGCGATTAAGGAGGCACGAGAGAGAGGCGACGGATTTTTTTTTGGGCGTGGATCTGGAAGGAGACGGCTCCGATACCAATGAGAGAACGAGAGGGAGAAATTTATTGTTGGGGATTCCAGATATGGCTGAGAGTTTTGATGATGCTCTAGAGGAGAAACTCCGTCCGCTTTATATAGGGGGCACCACCATATCTTCCATCCCTCAACCGCCCCGGATTTTGCTCAACCGCCCACGATTTCCTCAACGGCCATGTGAGACTTGGTCTCTCGGTTGAGAAAAATCCTCAACCGAGTATCGGGTCGGTTACCCGCAGATTTGGCCATATCAGGCCATAACCAACTTACACTACAAAGTCTTTGCTTATGAGCACACCAAAGAATTCTTGGCCTGGTACTCGAATTTCATTTGAAAGTTCAGCTTACAAGCTTTTCTATCGCTAAAACTTACTTTTCATGATCGTGAACGATGGATTCTTAGTTAATGTATCAAAAAGAATACAAGAAATTCATAGAAATTTTGGCAGAGTTTTTTTCTAATTTCTAATTTATATTTATATTTTTTATATTAATATAATAGAGGTTGATGTTTCTTTCCTAACGATATTCATCTGAAATTTTGCTGTTGATACAAACACCAGAAATTTGTTGCGAAAAGACCCCCTAGGGAAACGACAAACCCTACGACTAGTTAGGAAGTGTGACTCACAAAAATAATCAACACAACAACAAACGACATTTGCCCTAACCTGATCTTGCAGGAGCATATTGAGCAAACGAATGCATACAAAGTAAATGAGGCCAAGGCGTTATCATGTTCGGTCAAAGACTTGACCTATCCCCAGCATTCCAAGATGATTCTACTATTCTGATCAAGAGCTACAAGCTTACACCGTTACTTCTTCAACACTCAAGTGACAAATAACTTAGATGAATACACCAAGTCTCTACTTTCAAATTCACGAAGAAAAGTGAAAGAGACGACAAAAGAAGACCCAAAACCCAAGAAATCACAAAAGCAATAGCTTTCTCTTATATGGTTCTTATCTCTTTTAATCCCTCTTAAAAGCTCTCTTGTATGCTCAACATCTCTCAAGCAGACCCTTTTATAGCCCCTGAAAGACGCAAACAATTATGGCCATTGGATTGAGCAAAGTCAAAAAATCGGGCCCAAAAATAACTCGGCCAACAGTCAGACGTCTGGAAGATGTGTTGCAGACTTCTAGATTCTACCAGGCATTTGGATGATGTGCTCTAGGCATATGGTCCTCTATCGGACGCCTGAGCTAGTCTTCGCCCAAATACCAGAGAATTATGAGAAATTGCCATGTATACCCTTGGCGTCTGATGTTGTCCAGCCAGTCGCTTGATTGACCAATGTCAAATACAACAGATACGTCAGGCGACTGCACTGCTTGTCCAGACATTTAGAAGCACAACTTCAGACGTTTGACAAATGGAGTTGCTACGCGCACATGCCGTTTTGCTCAGCGCTCAAAACCATTGTCAACAAGTTTATCATTCAAAATTTACACCGCTTCTACCATCGTTACACTGTAGCAGTTGTGTGAGCTGAGCAAAACCGCCGATGATGATATTCTCGGCTGTGCACGCTGAAGACCGCCGACGATGATCATCTCATGGCACCAACAACCATATCATTTTCTTCTCCCTTTTTGTCGTCGAAGGCTGCCGAGCTCGACGCCCCGCTTCACGCACTTGGGTTCGAGATCGGCCTCGTCTCAGCCACCGTTTGGGCCCACGTCGCCTCTTCGAAGTCGCTGGCTGGCATCAGGGCCCATGTCGAAGTCGTTGACCAGCATCGGGGTCTACGTGGCCTCCGGATTCCGAATGATCACCAGGATCCAGCTCAACATCAACCACCATTGGAGCGCCAAGCTCGGGGACAACCTCTTCGACGAAATCAGGGACCATCGGTGCGACGCGTTGACCAAAAACCGAGATGAAGACGAACTCCCCTTTGACGAACTCCCCTGCCAACGATGAAGTAATTAGTTGTGCGGTTGTGCGCGCTGAAGATGGGCGATAGCGGTTGTGCATGCTGAGCAAAACTGCTGCGACCGTGGGTTTTTATTCACCGTGTACAAACCGATGATATTTTCGGCATTTTCATAAGGTTGCACGTGATGAACAATTCTTAATGACAAACTTGTAAATAATCGGAAACCAGTCGTGGAGTAAACGGTATGGGCGTGTAACAACTCACTTACAAATGGCAACCGTGAACAGACAGCCCAGGAACTGGAATTTGCAGCACAAATTTCACCACTCTTCCTGCTGCAAAATCGCACAAATTTCGCGCTGCCCCGCTCTCCAATGGCGGCCGCCGAATTTCTGTCATCTTCAACCTCATTGAAGCTCCAAATCATCCCCTCCCAAACCCCTAATTTTCTCAGCTCCAAGCCCTCCCTCGCGATACCCTCCACGTATCGGAGGAAACCTCCCTTCCTCAGAGCCGTCATCTCCGAAGGCCCCAAATTGGCGGCGAAATCGACGTTCAGCCACTGCTTCACCCGCTCTGACGAGGGCTACCTCTGCTGCGAGGGCTTGAAGGTGGAGGAGCTGATGGACAAGGTCGAAAGGAGCCCTTTTTATCTCTACAGCAAGGATCAGATCACGAGAAATTTCGAGGCGTATCGAGAGGCACTCGAAGAGTTGGATTCGATCGTCGGGTACGCAATCAAGGCGAACAATAACCTGAAGATCTTGGAGCATTTGAGAGGGTTGGGGTGTGGGGCTGTTCTCGTGAGCGGGAATGAGCTGAGGTTGGCTCTTTGTGCTGGATTCGATCCCAAAAGGTTGAGAACTTCTATACATTTTGATATGTTTTGTATTGATTTTTTTCTTTTTGATTTTGGGTGAATAAACTCCTATTTTTATGTATCTCTTTAAATTTTTGAAGATCAGGTGTATATTTAATGGGAATGGGAAGCTGTTGGAGGATCTAGTTCTAGCTGCAAAAGGAGGAGTATTTGTGAATGTTGATAGTGAATTCGACTTGGAGAACATTGTAATCGCTGCGAGAGTGGCAGGAAAGAGAATTCCTGTTTTGCTTCGAATCAATCCTGATGTAGACCCTCAGGTATGATGTGATATCATGATCAGGTTATAATCTTCATTAGTTGATCCCTTCTAACTTCAACACTTGGTAAAAATTAGTCAGAATTAAGGATTTCAAATTGAAGGAACCAACATTTGCATATCTAGTAAATCCAAAATAATTGAACATATAATCTGTCCCATTAACTCTATCCTTTGTTGGTACTCTCTGGATTTTCTGTAGCCTATCACCAATCATCCATTTTCACAGTGAAAAAATTTATGCTATTCATGATTAACTATGTGTTCATTAGTTAGCTGTTGTACACATGGGAGAACTTAATGGCTTGCACTCGGCTTACAATTACTTATAGTTGGAAATGTGTTGACGTTAACCTAGCTGTTGATATACTTGATTTTATTCATTTATATGTTTATTTATTTTGAAGTTATAACATTCACCAACTTTCACTCGCTTCCGTTTCATGTTAGCATCGTGATGCTCACCTATGCTAGTAGGCTTGTAACTGCACATCTTGACCATGTTGAGTTTGTGAAGTAGATAATGGAGATCACTTTTGATTCCAACATTGTATTACAAAATCAAGTACATCCAATGTACTTATACTCTCACCCAAGTTTACTATAGACATAGTCTTTGTCTTATCTGATTTGAATTTTCACACTTTGAAGGATTATGTACATCCAGTGATATTATTTGATTACTCAAGCACTTACTATTTCCTTTCATGCAATTTCATAGGTCCATCCATATGTTGCCACAGGGAACAAGAACTCCAAATTTGGTATTAGGAATGAGAAGCTACAATGGTTTCTAGATGCTGTCAAGTCACATCCAAAAGAGCTTGAGCTTGTAGGGGCACATTGCCACCTGGGTTCGACCATTACAAAGGTAGATATTGTTTGTGTTCTTAGTCAGTTTTGGATAATTTTTGTCTCCTGTTGGTTTTCTTGTTTTTTCATGAATAATTACATATCTCTGTAGTTGACTTTTCACTGCTATTGCTATGCTGAAGGTTATTCTCTGTGAGCATTTGGTATTGGGACATCTTAATTTCAACGAATATTTAAGTATTTATCTTTCATGGATCATGTCTTGCCTTTATTTCTGTCATCATACTTGTTGGGAAGTCGGTACTGATTATCTGGGTTCATACCATGGGTTGTCCTGTTTTGACCTTATTTTGGGACAAGGCTATGTTGTTGTTCTTATAAGCCAAGTCTCTATGTGATATCCTAACTTCAGTCCAAATAATCTAATTGGATTTAGGCTAGATTCTACTTTTTTTATTGATTAAAATCAATGTTCTAATTAATTTTTTATAGTTTAAATCATATAACGACCTCAAAGTTCACTTTACCAATGTATGTGTTTTCATGTATCTATTTGAGTTCCACCTAGCTGGAAATAATAGCATGACTTCTTTACCATATGATCAACTTGTTAATTTGAATACCTATGTGATCTAAACTTAATGAAAGATCCACAATAGACTAGGCTATGCCTAATGAGCAACATGATTGATACGTATTTTTTTAATTTATAAAAACTGTATCATTCATGATAGATGATATATATGTCTACATGGACTTTTCCATAGTTTCATATGAAACATAACATTCATATGAAACATAACATAACACTCTAAGCAAACTTAGACTACCGAGCAGTGGTGCAGATCAAAACACCCTAAGCAGATGTGGATTTGTGCCATATGGAACAAATCCTTACTTTCCTACAAATGAAAGACAACACCATGACAGCCCGACGAATTGCTGATTAAAAAAGATGTGAAGATGTGTGATTGTTGCTTATTCTGATTTACAGGTGTCAGAAGTATATACTGGAAGAATTCCAACTAGCAGTCCTCTAATTCCATGTGATAAAAATACTAGAAACTTAGAGGTATCAGGCTGGAAATGGTACTATTTGGATCTCGAATTTGTTCAAATACTGTCAGATATCCCACTACAGACTTTATATAGGTGCTTTTTTGGAATATGATCGTATGTTGAAATAGCCATTAAGTTCGAGAAGATGATTAAAGTAATCATACGATTACAATAAGGATAACTAAAATTTAAACCAAAAGGTCTAGGCATTGGATATTTAAAAGCCATCGAAGATGTCTAAATTTCCTAACTCATCAAGTCACATTGGTAGTAGTGTTTGTGGGAAGTTAAATTGTGACATTTCCATGTTTAGCTTTTGGATGCATGCGGCCAATTTTTAAAGGAAAGTTATGGATACACAACTCATGTACCTAGCCTTGTTTTATAAATACGTATGCACTCATAGTCATTACAACTCCAAAATACTGCACTCTAACTATAAAGGAGTAGCAAAAGGAGGAAGCTAATTGGCTCTGTGGTTGGAGTTCTCTACCCCAATGCGGAGGTTGAGAGTTTGAGTCCTGGTACAGGTGTGTCTCCGATACTTCTCTCAAAAAAGGTGCAGTAAAAGGCCAATAAGTCACAAAGCCAACCCATATCCAATGCATGTACATGTAAACCAAAAGAAACACCACCAAACAAAACAATGTATATCACAAAACACATCACAACAAGATTACAGCTGTCACAGAGCTTATGACTGCTGCCAAATTTTAACACATCAACTAAACTGCTACACATCCCAAATTCACTTCAACAAGTCGCCTATCATCATCTCATGCACAGATAGGAACTAGGAACTGACTGTTCAAGAACATATGACCTCATCACCCATTTATCATTCAGTTGCATAAGCAAATCAGCACTTTAAAAAGGTGTTGGCTGAGCAAAGAAAGAAGGGATCTCTACTGTCACTTTCACTTGCATAGGAATAATACTAGACTGTAACTTTTTCCCTAAGTTGTTTGCCAGCATGACCACTGGAATCCCCCAAAGAAATTCATGTGGCCTGATAATCAGCAACAACACCACTCCACAGTTTACAAGCTTCCTCAGAATGAGGAGCCTCCCTATGATCATTCTTAATAACCCACTTACTTCCCACATGATGAGGTTGAGAAGACATATCCAATACCAGAGTTCTGTTTGGAAGAAGACTTTACGGTATCCCAAAATTCCAATCACTTTAGCTATTACCCTTATCTTCTTACCATCACGCCCTGAAGCTTCATTTAGAAAAACCACATGATCTGACATAGTATACAGAATGGCCATGATAGGCATCATGGCTTGATATGCATAACTATTAAAAAAATTCAACTTATTGGGTATAACATTAGGAGAAGAACAAGTAACTAGAATCACAATATTCACAGTTTGTTTCCCAGTAGAGGTCAATTCATCAGCTGCAAGAAAGTCCCCAATGCCTCTTATAACCCTCTTAGAGAATCAAAACCACAAAGACTAGTGGCAAATTTCCAAGTTTAATCCACACTTTGTGATTTCAAACAACAGACAGAATACCCTCAAAATTACAACACCCTCAACATCTGGCCACTATCAAAAAGAAGTTTTACCCACAGCCAATGTTAACTACACCCACCAGAATAAGCTCCTCCATCTTATGCAGAGGTGAGATTCGCACCAAGTATTCACCATTAGTAAAAGGAATCACCTTCCATAAAGAATTCTATGGCCAAAGCCTTCTAAGATGCAACTTAAAGTATTTCACATGACACTACCGAACCATCAACTATTGACAAAATGGTAATTTTGTGAATTTCCTAACAGATCGTAACCTTTTATCTGTGAAATCAAGACTAACAACATAGAAAGGTGTTGTATCACCTAGAATCCAAAGATCCACATACAACCAACTTTAAACCTGAGGACCAAGATCAGTAGATAGCTTCACTTTGGCTGCTTGTGCTGGATCATAGTCTTCAAAGGAGGCGATCAAATACAGGATTCTGGTAATAAGAATCCATAGCATGCAATGAATTTCTCTGCGTCTCATCATCCGCAAAATAACCTCCAGATTCGGGACATGACGTACCCCTTATTTGAGAATCTTATGACTGTTGTGCGGTGTAACCTAGCTCTGCCAACACAAACACAGCGGAAGGTGCATGATTGTGGAGACCTAGGACGAAAGATCAGCAACACAAACACAAACAGAACCACAATTAAGATTGTTTTTTTGGCAATGGACAGCCAGGGGTAACACCGATACGCTTTATAACGAAAGGAAAGAGCAATACAAATCTTCTCTCTTCGTCCAACAAAGAAGAAGCACACAAGATCTCTCCAAAAGCTTACAATGCAATTTCTCAAAGTCGGTTTTCACAAATGGCGGCTCTATCAAAAGATATAATAATGTTCACACAAAACCCTAACCTACTACCCAATATTTATAACCCTAAGTTACAATATGTGTCATCATTGATTAGGAATTCCTAACGGATACGGATCTCGACAATTACGGCATCCAATCCAATCACCGCTCTACACAATTAATGCAGTCGCAACCTAGTGGACCAATCGCCGCTTCCTAGTGTGCCACATCCCGATGAGCTCCCTTCGACCGATCGATCTTCCTTCTGCTTCGAACGATCCAAGTGCCGAGCTTTGCATACGAGCCTTCCTCCTTCGAGCCTTCAAACGACCGATCGATCGAACATGGACTCTAATCGCGTTACGACCCGTCGATCCAATGCCGAGCGTTCGACCCTCAGACTCGAACTGACGACCGAACGACCCAATTGCACTGACAAAGCTACTTGTCCAGTATCATCGTATCTGACTTGTGCAGAGTCAGATAGGTCGAATCCGAGCGCAGTCGAGTCACCTCTGCACAAGATAACTCGTCTGCCATACAACTGTTTCTCCTACGTCGAATCGAGCCAACTTCTTTACAAATCTACACCTTGGCGAGATTCGAGTCTTCCGTCCAACGGACGACCTTCACTAACCTTGGTAGAGCATCGAATGGTGTTTCCCCATTTTGTTCCGAAGAACCAAATGCTTCGCTAGAGCTACGACTGTCTCCTCTAGAGACTGGTTGACCCTCTCGAGTCTCAAATGGCTCCACCGAACCTCAATGCTCCCTTCTGGGGCCGACGTCAACTTCTTCGAGGAACCACATTGAGCAAGTCCAAACAATGCTTGAACTTGACTCCCGATACAACCTTCGTCAGCATGTCCGTCGGGTTGTTATTTGTTTCGATCGTCGTCTTCTTCTCCCACATAGTCCCTGACAAAATAGAATCTAACGGCGATATGCTTCATACGAGTATGGAAGAACTGATTCTTAGCCAAGTGGACTGCACTCTGGCTATCACAATGGACATCGTATCTCTCTTGGGAGACTCCCAGATCATCCATCAGACCCATCAGCCATATCGTCTCCTTCACCGCTTCAGTCAATGCCATATACTTTACCTCTAAAGTAGACAGGGCCATCGTAGACTGAAGGATACTCCGTCAACATATTGGAGCGCCAGACATGGTGAAGACGTATCTTGTCATCGATTGCCTCCCATTCAAGTCTCCTGCATAGTCGAAGTCGATATACCCGACAGTGTGCGGACCATGAACACTTCGACCGTATGTCAGTCCAAGGTCGACTGTGCCATTGATGTAACGCATGATCCACTGCACTGCTCGCCAGTGCTCTCTTCCCGGGTTGTGCATGTATTTACTCACCATGCTGACTGCATGTGATAGATCCGGTTGAGTACATACCATTGCATACATCAATGCCCCTACCACATTGGCATACGGTACGCTCGTCATGAGCTTCTTCTCCTCTTTGTTATTCGGACACTACTCGGTAGTGACCTTGAAGTGAGGTGCAAGCGGAGTAACTACGGCCTTCATCTTCTCACAGACAAACTTCTGTATAACAGACTTCAAATAGTGACTATGTGAAAGATGAACAATACCTCCACTTCGATCTCTTCTGATATCCATCCCAAGAATTCTCTGTGCCTCGCCCAGATCCTTCATCTCAAATGCAGAACTCAATTGAGACTTCAGTCTCCGAGTCTCCTCTTTATTCGATGAAGCAATGCACATATCATCGACATAAAGCAAAAGATAGAAGAAGGACCCGTCATCCAACTTCCGATAGAATACACAATGATCATATGGACTGCGAACATACCCTTGATCATCCATCATAAAGCGTTCAAAATGCTTATACCACTGCCGTGGTGATTGCTTCAACCCGCAGAGTGACTTCTTCAATCGACACGCACGATCGTCATCCCTCCCATAGCCATCGGGCTGAGCCATATAAATCTCCTCTTCGAGCTTTCCATGGAATGCCGTCTTGACATCCAGCTGCATCAGTTCAAGGTCGAACTGTGCAACCAACGCCAATAAGATCCGAATCGAGCAATGGTCCCCAAAGGAGAGAACACTTCATTGTAATCGATACATTCTCTTTGTGTGAAGCCCTTCGCTACGAGGCGAGCTTTGTAGCGAACAACTCCAGGTTTGACCCCTTGCTTCTTGGTGTAGACACATTTACACACACAATTGCCTTCTTGCCCAGCTCCATGAGATTCAATGTGTCGTTCTTCGTCAATGATTTTGATGCGGTTCGGCCAATAGAGGGGACGGGCCGTGCGGGCTTGGAAGGGGGTCCGGTTCGGGTCTATCATCGGAGGAGGCGACTTGGGTCCACCATGGACCCGGTCCCAAACTTGTGATTCCGCAAGAGATGGGGAGGGTTAAAGAGTAATTAGACATTTGATAACCCCTCCCCCAATAAGGGGCCGGCCGGCCCTAGGATGGACTTTATCGAAGAATTGAGAAAGGTATTTTATTTCTTTAGAATCCTTAGTTTAATTCTTTAGCTAATTAATTGTTCTCTAGTTTAGATCTATTGTTCTAGGAATTATTTAGTGCCTAAATATCAGTTCTTCGTCATATAAGTTCTAGATTAGGAAGTCCAAAGCCATAAAAATCCCACCTTGATCCCCACAAAAAGCCCTAATCGCATCAAATTGGTATCAGAGCGGTCGATCAATGGTGAGCACACGATCCAAGGAGCGGGTCGAAGTTTTGGAAGAGAAGGTTGAACGGATGGAGGCCCAAATTAGCAAGGGTTTCATCGACGTGAGGAAGGAAGACGCCGAGATAGCCGCGGAAATCCGGGGGAGATGAAAGAGATGAAGGAGAACCAAGGGAAAACGGAGGCAAAATTATCGGAATTGACGGAAGCTATAGCGGTGTTGATCGCTCATCTCGTATCAAAGGCGGATCCAAGCAAAAAAGAGCCACCTTTGGCGAATGACAAGGGCAAAAAGACGGTTTTTTGAAGATGGTCCGGATCTAGAAGAAGACGGAGGCTTCGATCAAGGAGACAACGCGTGGGGGACTTACCAAGACCACGCGCCGCCACGCCAAGAGGACAGAGGTACCGGAGGGGTGATTCCGGCAGCCCGGCAGCCCTCCGGGTGGCCGCCGATCCCCCAGGGAGCTCTGGGGGGCCCGACGAACCCCCAGAGGGGCGACGGAGGGCCGCCAGGCCCCCGGGAGGGGCGGCCGCACCTGCCGCCCCCCTGCGCACTCGGCGAGCCCAGGCGCCACCGCCTGGGGGCCGCCGGCCCAATTTCAGGGCCGGCCACCCCCAACGACGGCCTGGGGCTTCGGCCGACCCCAAAGGGGGGTCCCGAGGTCCGACGGACCCCTGGGGGCCCCACCGACCTTCCAGGACGCCCGACAGACTTTTCCGAGCGTTTCCGGCCCCCGGGGGCCCCGCCCGAGGTCCGAGGAGCACAATTTCCAGGTTTTCAGCCTTTTAGGAGAACCGGCGGAGGATTTCAGCAGGTTTAAGGGCACCACCAGATCACAGGTGGCCTGTCGACTCAGCCCCCACCTTTTGGGGGAGTGACGGGAGATTGGAGAGCGTACCAGGACCCACCAGGAGGCCACCCGGCGGAGTTTAGACACCCACAGGGTGACTGGCAGGGGCATGGAGCAGAGGAAGGCTACCGCGATCGAGCTGAGGCTTATTTTCCCACAAGGGGTACCAGCAGAGGGGAGGATTCCAGCAGCAGGAGAGAGGTGGTTACGGTGGCGAGAGGCGACTGAGGAAGCTCGAGGTGCCCATCTTTGAGGGAGGAGATCCAGATGACTGGTTGTACCGGGTGGAGAGGTACTTGGAGGTGTCAGCGGTCCCAGGAGAGGAGTGGTTTCGGACGATAGGGGTTTTCTTGGAGGGAGAGCCTTAGGCTGGTTTCGTTGGACTGATCAGCAGCAACCTTTTCAGACATGGGCGGAGTTTACGACGCTCTTGACGAAGCGATTTGGTGCAGGGCAGGCTGGTGGCGTGTTCGAGAGACTGTACTCGCTGAAGCAGGAGGGGAGCGTAGGGGATTATATCAGGAAATTTGAGTCGCTCTGCCACCGAGTTCGGGGAGTATCTGAGGAGTCTTTGGAGGGCTATTTCATGAAGGGGCTGAAGCCTACGGTAAGGTTGGGATTGAGGCAGTTCGAGCCAGTTGGTCTACGCGGGATGATGACGTTGGCAAGGAAGGTGGAGGACCATCAGGAGACAGAGCGGAGAGCCCGTGGGACGTGGGGAGGCGCCTCGTTCAGGAGTCAGGCGGCTGGTACGGGACAGAGGACTGCACCTTCTTCAGGGACCACGGCTGGTCAGGGAGCTACAGTCGTTGCTGGGGGCGGCAGAGACAGGAGGCAGGAGCCCCGAGCTCGGGGCATGTGCGGAGGATGACAGATGCCGAGATACGGGAGAAGAGAGTGAAGGGATTGTGCTTCCGATGTAATGAGAAGTTTACCCCAGGACACCGATGCGCTGATCGGACTCTCCAGACACTGATAGCTGGTGTTGATGAGGGCGAGGACGAGGTTGTCATCCTAGAGGCATGAGAGGACGAGGAGGAGGTAGAGCACCAGCACTTGGACCTTGCGGAGGTGTCCTTCAATTCCGTGGTAGGGTTCACACCGAACCATACCATGAAATTGGTGGGACAGGTGGGCAGACAGGAGGTGATAGTTGTGGTCGACAGTGGGGCCACCCACAACTTCATTTCCAGCAGGTTGGTGGGGGCATGGACTGCAGATGAGTGGCACGGGGCGGTATGGAGTGATGCTGGGTACGGGTCAGGTGACACACAGCACGGGTGTCTGTCGCGGGGTGATTGTGACCATTCAGGGAGTACAGATTGTCACCGACTTTCTTCTATTGGAGCTAGGGAGTACCGATGTCATCCTGGGGATGAAGTGGCTGCAGACCCTCGGGGAGACCAGGACAAATTGGAAGATGCTGAGGATGGAGTACCAGGATGGAGGGAGGACAGTGGTATTGCGGGGGGATCCCAGCCTCTGCCGTTCGTTGGTGTCTTATAAGGCCATGTCCAGGGCGATCCACACATCGGGAGGAGGTTTTTTGGTGGAGCTACAGGCTGTGACCGCTTCAGTGCAGATCGAGGACCAGACACAGGAGATGGTACAGGAGGTTGAGCAGCTGCTGGCTCAGTATGAAGATGTTTTCCAGGAACCACAGGGACTGCCACCACATCGAGATCATGAGCACGCCATCGTCTTGCGCGAGGGCGTGTCCCCCATCAGTGTGCGGCCCTACAGGTACCCACAGGTACAGAAGGATGAGATAGAGAGGCTAGTGGAGGACATGCTGCAGGCAGGTGTGATACAGCCAAGTACTAGCCCTTTCTCCAGTCCAGTTTTATTGGTGAAAAAGAAGGATGGCAGTTGGAGATTCTGCGTAGATTACAAGGCCCTGAATAAGGAGACAGTGGCAGATAAATTTCACATCCATGTGATTGATGAGTTGTTGGATGAACTTCACGGGGCAGCCTGCTTCTCCAAGGTTGATCTGAAGTCAGGGTACCATCAGATACGGATGAGGGCGGCCGACGTGCCCAAGACTGCTTTCAGGACTCATGAGGGGCACTATGAGTTCCTGGTCATGCCCTTTGGCCTGACAAATGCCCTTGCGACATTCCAGGCCCTGATGAACAGAGTGTTTCGACCTTACCTACGGAGGTTTGTGCTGGTATTTTTTGACGACATCTTGGTGTACAGCCGCAGCATGGAAGAGCATGTGGGGCACTTGCGAGCTGTTCTGCATGAGTTGCAGGAGCAACACCTATTTGCTAATAAGAAGAAGTGTTTATTTGGACAGCGGCAGGTGGAGTACTTGGGACACGTGGTGTCGGCGGAGGGGGTGTCAGCTGATAGGGCCAAGATTGCAGCCATGTTGGACTGGCCGATACCTACCACTTTACGGGGGTTGCGAGGCTTCTTGGGCTTGACAGGGTACTACAGGAAGTTTGTCCAGGGGTACAATTCGATTGCTTGGCCACTTACCGAGCAACTCAAGAAGGACAACTTCCACTGGGGCGAAGAGGCGACCAAGGCATTCGAGGCCTTGAAGCAGGCGATGACGACGGTGCCTGTCTTAGCACTTCCTGACTTCAGAAGACCATTTGTGATAGACACCGACGCGTCAGGATATGGGTTGGGCGCAGTATTGATGCAGGACCAGAGGCCTATTGCTTTCTTCAGCCAGACTCTGTCAGCTCGAGCGAGGCTGAAGTCAGTATATGAGCGGGAGCTGATGGCGATTGTCCTGTCCATTCAGAAGTGGTGGCCCTACTTGTTGGGTAGGAAGTTCATTGTGAGGACCGATCAGCAGAGCTTGAAATATTTATTGGAGCAGCGTATGGTTACCGAGGAGCATCAGAAGTGGCTCTCCAAGTTGGTCCATTTCACATTCGAGATACAGTACCGGCCTGGCCTGGAGAACAAGGCGGCAGACGCTTTGTCACGTCGCGAGGAGCATGCAGAGGTGGTGGCCTTTTCAGCACCGGTCCTTCTGGACTGGGAGCCTTTGAGCAGGGAGATAGAGGCTGATGAGGACCTGGTGAGGATACGTGAGGCACTGCAGCAGGGCTCTGCGGACTTTCAGGGATACAACATGGACGGACAGAGGCTCCTATACCACGGTAGGCTGGTGATTCCCCGGGGTTCCTCCCATATTCCGATGCTTTTTCAGGAGTTCCACGGCAGTGCCATCGGCGGGCACTCCGGGATACAGCAGACTTACAGGAGGATGGCGAGAGAGATATACTGGCCCGGGATGAAGAAAGACATTGCCCAGCGGATAGCAGAGTGTGACGTGTGTCAACGTCACAAGTATATGTCAATGGCACCAGCGGGACTTCTATAGCCGTTGGCCTTACCAGAGAGGGTCTGGGAGGAGATCAGCATGGATTTCATCGAGGGGTTGTCGCGATCAGAGGGTTACAGTTCTATTCTAGTAGTGGTCGACCGGCTCAGCAAATACGCCCATTTCATACCCATCAGACACGCTTACACTGCAGTTATAGTGGCAGCAGCTTTTATGAAGGAGGTGGTTCGCTTGCGCGGGTTTCCCGCCTCCATAGTGTCGGACCGCGACAAGGTATTCATCAGCAGTTGCTGGAAGGAGTTATTCAAGGTGCAGGGGACCAAGCTGAGAAGGAGCACTGCCTATCACCCCCAGACGGATGGTCAGACAGAAATGGTGAATAGAAGTGTGGAAACCTACCTGAGATGTTTTGCGTCAGATGCGCCGAGGCAGTGGGCCAGATGGTTGGCATGGGCAGAATATTGGTACAACACCTCGTACCATTCGGCAGCGCAGAGCACCCCTTTCGGATCTTATACGGCCGGGACCCACCCCAGTTGATCCACTACAGCCGAGGGACCACTCCGGTTTCACAGGGGGAGGAGCATTTGACTGAAAGGGACAAATATCTTGAGGAGTTGAAGAAACACTTGTTGAGGGCCCAGCAGATTATGAAGACCAAGACCGATGCACACCGTAGAGATGAGCAGTCTGCAGTGGGAGACCGGGTCTACTTGAAGCTCCGCCCTTACCGACAGAAGACCTTGGCCCGACGGAGCAATGAGAAGTTTGCAGCCCGCTACTATGGACCTTTCGAGGTGACAGCCCAAATCGGGAAGGTGGCCTATCGTCTGCAGTTGCCGGCCACCTCCACCATTTACCCGGTTTTTCACGTATCGCAGTTGAGGCGGGCCATCGGGAATCACACACTATCACCCACCCTGCCACCCACTCTGACAGATGACATGGAGGTGCTTTTGGAGCCTTAGGAGTTGACAGGGATCCGGCAGGCCGCAAACGGGACTCAGGAGGTACGGATTCGTTGGCGAGGCCTTCCAGACCACGATGCTACATGGGAGCCCGCTACAGTGATCCGCAATCAATTTCCAGACTTCCACCTTGAGGACAAGTTGACACTTTTGGGGGGGAGTAATGATGCGGTTCGGCCAATAGAGGGGACGGGCCGTGCGGGCTTGGAAGGGGGTCCGGTTCGGGTCTATCATCGGAGGAGGCGACTTGGGTCCACCACGGACCCGGTCCCAAACTTGTGATTCCGCGAGAGATGGGGAGGGTTAAAGAGTAATTAGACATTTGATAACCCCTCCCCCAATAAGGGGCCGGCCGGCCCTAGGATGGACTTTATCGAAGAATTGAGAAAGGTATTTTATTTCTTTAGAATCCCTAGTTTAATTCTTTAGCTAATTAATTGTTCTCTAGTTTAGATCTATTGTTCTAGGAATTATTTAGTGCCTTAATATCAGTTCTTCGTCATATAAACCCTAGATTAGGAAGTCCAAAGCCATAAAAATCCCACTTTTGATCACCACAAAAAGCCCTAATCGCATTAGATTTCATCTCTTCGTCTATTGCATTTCTCCACCGCTTCGTCTTCGGATTGTTTCACCTCACCGAATGAGTTGGGAACATCGATACATACTGCGGGAAAGGCAAATGAGACCAACTCTGAGTACCTTGCAGGTTTTCTTATCTCACGCCTCGGCCTCGATACTGCTATGGAATCCTTCGGCTGAGCGACCCTTGGAGACGAGCTGTCTCCACCAACTGAGCTTGGGCCACCAACTATACCAGCGACAGCCTGGAGCTCGACGTCTGCTACATCTGGTGTGGGTCGATTTGAGTTGTCGATCGACCATTGTGGACCATCAGACACGTTGTCGAAAACCTGCTTCAAGTGTGTCTGTTCGACCTCCACCTTTGGCTCATTCTCCTTCTTCAGTAACATCGACTCATCAAACGTTACATCTCTACTCAGGATCGCATTCCTCTGTGTCGGACATCATAGTCAGTTTTCCTTGACACCACTGCTGAAGCCCAAGAAGATGGCTTTCTTGGCTCGAGCATCGAGTTTGTCTTCCTTCACGACATAGTAACTAGGACAACCCCAAACTCGAAGTGATCCAAATCGGAAACTGGCTTTTCCGACCATACATCCAAAGGATATCTTCCTTCCAATGCAGCAGATAGTAGCCGATTGACCAAGTAGGTCGCATACGTCAGGGCCTCTGCCCAAAACTCCTTCGATAGGTCAGCAGTTGACAGCATGCATCGAACCATCTCCAGCAAAGTCCGATTCATTCTCTCTACTACCCCATTCTGGTGCGGCGTAGCAGCAACGGTGAAGTGTCTTTGTATCCCCTCCGATTTGCAGAACTTCTCGAAGAGATCTGACATATACTCACCACTGTAGTCACTTCGCAGACGCTTGATTCGTCGACCAGTTTGAGTCTCGACCAGCTTCTTTTACTCGATGAAATTGCTAAGAACTTGGTCCTTCGACTTCGGCGGAAACACACATACCATGCGTGAGAAATCGTTTATGAACGACACAAAGTAGTGTTTCCCTCCCGATGAGGCTGTCCTTGACGGGCCACATACGTCGGTGTGTACATAGGCGAGCGCTGCATTCGTGTTATGGCGCTGCCTTCGTGTTATGGATGGCCGTCCCAAATGAAGCACATGTCTGTTTTTCAAACACACAGTGCTCGCAGAACTCGATCTTCCTGGTCTTAGCTCCTTTTAGACGACCCCTAACGATAAGCTTCTGCAGTGCTTTCTCACCCACATGACCTAGCCGCATGTGCCATAACATTGAGTCGTCCTCCTCAACCTCATGAGTCAGAGCCGCTGTGCCAGCTACGACCGAGCCATCCAAATAATAGAGGTTGCATTGGTGCTTTCCCTTCATCACGATCATTGCTCATCTGGTCATCCTCAGAGCTCCATTCTCAGTGGTCACTCGACATCCCTTGGATTCGAGTGAGCCGAGCGATATGAGATTACGTCTTAGGTCAGGAACAAAGCGCACCTCCTCGGTGTCTCGTGTAACAGCGTCGCCCATATTCATCCGCACTGTCCCGACGCATGCCGTGCTGCAGGCTCGGTCATCGCCCATCAAGACCGTACACTTATCAACTTCCTTGAATGTCGTAAAGTACTCTCGATGTGACGTCATATGGAACGAGCATGCAGAGTCGAGCACCCAATCATCGTACGTCACGCCCTTCGAAGCACTGACCAATAATACTAGTCGACCTCAACGCCCTTCGTGACGTTGGCAGTTGCGTCGTGCTTTCTCTTCGCCTTTGGACAGTCTCTGACCCAATGTCATCTTTCTTTACAAAAAGCACATTGGTCCTTTGTCACCTTGCACATTGGTCCTCTTACCCAATGTCCTCTTTCTTTACAAAAACCACATTGGTCCTTTGTCACCTTGCACTGGGGGCTTCTTGTCGTGTCTCTGGACTTGGGATCTGAAATACCACCTCCTATCTCCACCATTCTCACAACTACGACCCTTTACGTCCATAAGAGCGTCGCTCGAAGCTCGGCTGCAGGTGTTCCTGTCGTTCTTCCTAAACTCGTTACTCGTCAGAGCATTGGACACTTATTCAAATGTGATCGATTTCTTACCATAGGTAAGACCCGATACCAAGTATTCATACTCGATGGGTAGGAGTTGAGGAGAATCATCGCCTTATCTTAATCGTCAACCTTCACGTCGACGTTTTTCGGGTCGGTAAGAAGCTTGTAGTAGTAGTCGAGGTGGTACTCCATGGAAACCCCCTCGGCTAACTTCAAACCGAAAAGAGTCTTCTTCAAATGTAGCCGGGTCTGGATATTCTTTTTCATGTACTTGTCGCCGAGCTCCTTCTGGAACTTGCTTGCACTTGTCTCCATATATGGGTATTTCTTCTCTTTCGACAAATACAGACGGATGGTACCACATGCACTCTGATTCAGAGTTCTACACTCCTGATCGGACATGCTTATCGACTTCTCGTCCAATGCGATATCTTGACTAAGTTGTTTCAAGATATCCATGACTTCACATCTTCACATACTGAAGTTGATCTTTCTATCAAACTTCTCAATTTCGAACTTTGTGTTGGACACAATAGTCCGAGAAGATGAAGAATACCCAGAAGTCGACGCCTTTGGAGAATCGTCATCGCCACCGCTACTCATATCGCCTTCTACGTTGATCTCCAACACAGTAATGCTCTGATACCAATTTGTTGTGCGGCGTAGCCTAGCTCTGCCAACACAAACACAGCGGAAGATGCGGGATCGTGGAGACCGAGGACGAAAAATCAGCAACACAAACGGAACCATAGTTAAGATTGTTTTTAGGCCGTGGACGGCCAAGGGGAAACACTAACGAGCTTTATAACGAAAGGAAAGAGCAATACAAATCTTATCTCTTCGTCCAACGAAGAAGAAGCACACAAGATCTCTCTAAAAGCTCACAATACAATCTCTTAAAGTTGGCTCTTACAAATGGCGGCTCTCTCAAAGGATACAATGGTGTTCACACAAAAGTGATAGTCCTCCAGGCCCATCACGCCTGCGGGTGTATACCCGCAGGCCAAAGGGGGCGGCCCAAGCCTAGGACGCCCCCTCCCTTGCCCAGGCTGCCCCTTTAGAGCCGCGCGCGCGCGCCTACCCTCCCCCCAAACCCTAGTTTCATTATAAATAGGAGGGTAGCCGCCTTGGTTTGCCTATGCTTAATTATTGATATTTTGTGTGATTTCGTAGGTAGACGAGTGCGGACGTCCTCTTTGGCGTCTTGGGAGGAGAATACCCCTCTTTGGTATTCAATTATCTAGTTCTTGCTATGAAATTCTCTATAAAAATCGTGCCTTTTGTTAATTCCTAACAATCGGTCGCGACGAGATCCAAGGATAAAATCGAGGCGTTGGAGGAAAAGCTCATGGGAAAATTGAAGGGGCTAAAAAATCGGTGGAATCGGTGGTGGAA
This sequence comes from Scilla litardierei, assembly GCA_030789695.1. Lineage (NCBI taxonomy): Eukaryota > Viridiplantae > Streptophyta > Magnoliopsida > Asparagales > Asparagaceae > Scilla > Scilla litardierei. The sequence goes on from CM061141.1 coordinate 15,903,202, forward strand.
TCCGTCGAGCACATGAAGGCGTGTCAAGCGAAGATCCTCTCCCTTTTGACGACTAAATCCCACGACGAAGGAAACCCTAATCCGACATCAAAGGTGGCACCTTTGAAGAAAGAGAAGGAAAAAGAGGAGATTTTTACCCAAAATCAACCCTATTACGTGGAGGAATTGGACGAGAAGACGACGAAAAGCCATGGAAGGTCGACTACCGCGAGGAGGTGCAGCGAAAAGCGGTGGAGAGCCAAAGGGAAGGCGGCGGCCTTAGCCGCCCATTTTGGGAGCCGCGCGCCAACGAGGAAGGGCGGCCGGCCCCCCAAGACAATTGGGGGGCGGCCGCCGCGGGAGAGGGGCGGGGGACCCCCCGCCTGCCGCGAGCCCTGGCAGGGGTGGCAGGGCCCGCCCAGGTCCGGTGACCCTGCGAGACCTCCGGCAGGGCTCGCCGGCCCTGCCAGGTGGCCGGCAGGCCCCTGCCGGGGTGCAGGGGCTGGGAACCCCCTGGCAGCCGCCAGGGGGGCTGACGCCCGCGGACAGGCCCGGGGGGGTTTTCGAGCCCCCCGGGCAGCGGACAGAGGATAGGAGGGAGAATTTTAGAGGAGAGGACCCCGCAGACAGCTTTTGAGAGGGGTTTTCGACCCTTCGGGACGGCGGCCAGCAGCGGAGGGCCCATTTTACGGAGACGGACAGGAGAGACCATTATTATGACGGCGGGGGTGGCTACGAGGCAGAATTCGGCGATGATGCAGGTTGGGACGACTTCAAGGGCCGGCGGGGAGATTACCGAGGAGACTATGGGGGCCGCGGAGGAGGGCCACCTAGGCAGTACAAGACTCAGGATGAGAGGAGACAGCACTACCGCCCGCATCATCGAGTGGATGTGAGGCCCGAGCAGGGGCACTTTGGAGGAGATTGCAGAGTACGAAAGCTGAAGATGCCGCTATTTTCTGGGGAGGATCCACACGACTGGTTGTTCACGGCAGAGAGATATTTCGCGGCGCACCACATGACTGAGGCACAGAAACTGGAGGCGGCAGCCATTTGCATGGAGGGGAGAGCCTTGAGGTGATTCCAGTGGAAGGAGATGAGGCAGCAGATCCGGAGCTGGGAGGAGCCGAAGGACCTCGTGCTGGAGAAGTTTAGACATCCCCGCCTTGGGAACCTGCACGAGTAGCTTTACGCCCTTAGGCAGGAGGGACCGGTGCGGGAGTATATTGAGAGATTTGTGACACTGCCCGGACGAGTACATGGTGTGTCAGACGAGTTACTGGAGGGCACTTTCCTGAAGGGGTTGCGACCCAGCCTTCGAGCCGCAGTGAGGCCCTACAAGCCCGGTGGCTTTCGGAGGTCATAGAGATGGCATAGATGTTAGTGGATGCGCAGACAGAGGATAGGAGGGTCAGGAGTGGCTACAGTGGCCAGTTACCGAGAGGCGGGCCATCCGGAGCTGGAGGAGTCGGGACCCCAGCGGGCAGCCCAGACGAGCAAGGAGAAGACTGGGGAGAAAGGTAGTGCACCACAGGCTGGGGGCCGTTCAGACACATGACAGACGCTGAGATGAGGGAAAAGAGGCAGAAGGGCCTGTGTTTCAGATGTGACGAGCGATTTTCACCACGCCATCGGTGTGCGGGGCGCAAGCTCCAGGTGATTCTGTTGAAGGACGATGACGACGAGGTTGACGTCGAGGAGGAGGCAGCTGAGGCAGAGGAGGAGCTGGAGGGCCAGCAGTTGGACGTGGCAGAGGTGTCCCTCAACTTCGTGGTAGGGTTCACACTGAACCATACCATGAAGCTGAGGGGGGAGATCGACGACCAGGAGGTGACCGTGCTCATTGAAGTGGGGCTACCCATAATTTCATTTCCAGGAGGGTGGTGGCACAGCAGGGACTTTAGCTGACCGATTGCGGCAGCTTCAGTGTGATGATGGGGACGAGAAAGGAGAGCAGTCGGGGAGTTTGCAGGGGACTGGTGTTGACCTTGCATGGGATCCAGGTGATCACGGACTTTTTACCTATGGACCTGGGGAGCACCGACATCATTCTGGGCATGACCTGGCTACAGACGTTAGGGGAGATGACAATAAATTGGAAGCTGCTGCAGATGGAATTTCAGGAGGCCGGGAGAGCAGTGATACTACAGGGGGACCCCAGCCTCTGCAGAGTTTTGGTCTCCTTGAAGACCATGGTGAGGACCATCCAGACTGAGAGTGGAGGATATTTGGTGGAGCTGTACTCGTTGACAGTTGATGGAGGCGCAGAGGCCAGTGCAGAGCAGCCCATTCCAGGAGAGGTGCAGCAGCTGATGGAGCAGTTTGAGGAGATCTTCCAGGAGCCTCGGGGTCTCCCACCATCGCGGGACCACGAGCACGCCATTGTTCTACGAGAGGGCGTGTCCCCCATTAGCGTGCGACCTTACCGATACCACCAGCATCAGAAGGATGATATAGAGAGAATGGTGTCTGAGATGGTACAGGCGGGGGTGATCCAGTCGAGTGTGACCCCGTTCTCCAGTCCAGTGTTGTTAGTAAAGAAGAAGGATGGTAGTTGGCGATTCTGCGTGGACTACATGGCGTTGAACAAGGAGACCATCCCAGATAAATTTTACATACCAGTGATAGACGAGCTCCTGGATGAGCTACACGGGGCAGCCTGGTTCAGCAAGTTAGATCTTAAGTCCGGCTACCATCAGATCAGGATGCGACGAGAGGATGTGGCCAAGAGAGCGTTCAGGACGCATGAGGGTCACTATACGTTTCTTGTCATGCCCTTCGGGTTGACAAACGCGCTTGCCACCTTTCAGGCTCTTATGAATAAGGTATTCCGACCCTATCTCAGGCGATTCGTACTAGTTTTCTTCGATGATATTTTGGTGTACATTCGTACTTTGGAGGAGCATTTGGACCACCTGCAGGTGGTGTTTCAGGAGCTGCAGTACCATCAGCTATATGTGAACAGAAAGAAGTGTCTTTTCGGGCAGCCGCAGGTAAAGTATTTGGGGCATGTGGTATCCGCAGGAGGGGTGGCAGCAGATAGAGCAAAGATAGCGGACATGCTGGACTGGCCGCGGCCCACCACGCTCAGAGGGCTACGGGGTTTCCTGGGACTGACTGGGTACTATCGCAGGTTCGTGGAGGCGTATGGGACGATTGCATGGCCTCTGACGGAGTTATTGAAGAAGGACCCGTTTCTTTAGGGCAAGGAGGCGACGACAGCATTTGAGGCCCTGAAAAGGACAATGACCACTGTGTCAGTATTGGCGTTGCCCGACTTTTCCAGACCCTTCGTGGTAGAGGCGGACGCGTCGGGACATGGGCTGTGAGCAGTACTGATGCAGGAGCAGCGACACATAGCTTATTACAGTCAGGTGTTGACCACGAGAGCCCGACTGCGATCGGTCTTCGAGAGGGAGCTTATGGCCATAGTGTTGTCCATACAGAAGTGGATGCCATATTTGTTGGGACGGAGCTTCATAGTACGTACCGATCAACGGAGCTTGAAGTATTTATTAGAGCAGCGGATGGTAGCAGAGGAGCATCATAAGTGGATGCGGAAGCTGATGGGGTACATGTTTGAGATTGAGTATCGCCCGGGACTGGAGAACAAGGCATCGGATGCGTTATCTCGGCGGGAGGAGGAGGTAGAACTAGCGACACTTGCAGTGTCTGTACTTGAGGACTGGCCCACTACAGCAGGAGGTGGAGCAGGATCCGGAGTTAGCAGTTATACTAGAGGCCATTCTACAGGGGTCGACTGAGTATACGAGGTATTCTCTTCAGGATAGGCGGCTTTTATACTGGGGGATGCTTGTGATATCGAGGACCTCTACATTTACCGGCTATACTCAGGGAGTTCCACGGCAGTGCTATTGGAGGACATTCTGGGGTCCTCAAGACATACCAGCGGCTGGCGAGGGAGGTCTATTGGAAGGGATTGAAGAGGGAGGTGGCGAGGATGGTGGCAGAGCGTGACGTGTGCCAGCGTCACAAGTACCAGGCGATGTCCCCAGGAGGACTACTACAGCCGCTATCCTTAACAGACCGAGTTTGGGAGGACCTTCTATGGACTTCATAGATGGATTGCTGAAGTCGGGTGGATACACTGTCATTTTTGTTGTGGTCGACCGCCTCAGCAAATATGCACACTTTGTCCTGCTTCGACATCCTTACAGCGCAGTATCTGTGGCGGATGTATTTGTGAGGGAGGTCATTCGTCTGCATGGACCTCCAAAGTCCATAGTCTCGGATCGGGACAAGGTGTTCCAGAGCAAATTTTGGCAAGGGCTTTTCAGGCTACAGGGGACGGCATTGAAGCGGAGCACAGCTTACCATCTCCAGACTGACGGTCAAACGGAGGTGGTGAATAGGAGTGTGGAGACTTACCTGCGATGCTTCATTTTCAGAGAATCCGAAGGAGTATGCGCGTTGGCTAGCTTGGGCGGAATACTGGTATAACACTTCATATCACACGACGGCGCAGACTACACACTTCAGGATTTTGTATGGCAGAGATTCTCTGCACTTACTTCATTATGGTCATGAGACGACTCCCGTGTCAGATGTGGAGCAGTACCTGACAGAGAGGGACCGGATTTTGGTGGAGTTGAAGCTCCATTTGGCGAGGGCACAACAGGTGATGAAGGCGAGAGCAGACCTACACCGTCGTGACATACAATTTGAGGTAGGGGACATGGTGTATTTGAAGCTGAGACCCTACAGGCAGAGGTCAGTGGCGCATAGGAGGAATGAAAAGCTGGCACCGCGGTATTTTGGGCCTTTCGAGGTCGAGGTGAGAGTAGGACCAGTGGCCTACAGGTTGAGCTTACCCCCAGGATCTGCCATTCACCCAGTCTTCCACGTTTCGCAGTTGCGTCAGGCCATTGGCGACCACAGTTCTTCACCGTCATTGTCAGAGACCCTTAATGCTGATATGGAGGAGAGACTGGAGCCCGAGGTCCTGAAGGGGGTTTGATGCGGACGCCTCCTAGCCGCCGCACCGCATGCCGCGCGCCGCACTCGGGTCCCACTTGGTGCTTAGGCTTAGGTGATTTAGTTATCTAGGGGTATTCTAGTCTTTTCAGACTAGATTAGTAAATCCCCTCTTTTCTATTTATTAGGGCTAGCCGTCATTTTTATTTTCTTATGCTTGATTTGTGAAGAAACTTGTTAGGCATCGTAGAGAAGGTTTTTAGGTTTTGATCCGACATTCAAAGCTAGGAGATAGGGTTTCGTCTCGAAGGAAATCCACTTTATTTGTAGTTCTTCGCATTTCTATTCTATAAAAAGTCCACCTTTTCCATTTTCCACTTTTAAATTTATCGATTTGCTTATACGATCTTTCGGATCGTATCAAATTGGTATCAGAGCAGTGAGATCCGATGGCGACAAGCACGAGGTCAAAGGCGGATGGCGTGGATGAGAAGGTGCAAGGGCTTCGAGAAGAGTTCAACCGGGAGATCGAGGGGTTGAAGAAAACCCTAGGGGAGTCCATTAAAGATCACGACCATTCGCAGGAGGACATCCAAATTGAACTTCGGGCTATGAGAAGGGATGCCGCGCAAACGGGACGTGATATCCAAGGGTTAAAGGAGGCGACTTCAGATCTGAAATTTTTGAGGGAGGCCACGTCATCAATTTCGGAGAGAAAAGCCATGCTTCAAGCCCTAACGACGGAGAGAGGGGGAGATCGGGGCAAGAAGATTCAAGGGGGAGAAAACCAGGGAGAATCGACGCTTGAATCGGCAAACCGGGAGCAACCGGAGAGAGCGACGGCTACGGCAACAACTCTAGAGCAAGCTGCAGCCCCATCAAACCCTAATAGGGCCGGACGGCAGCAAAAAGGGGCCGGAGAGCCCTGGAAATTGGCGGCAGGCCCATCTGGGCCTGCAGAGGTCTCGGCCGGCCCAGATGGGCCCGCGCCAGGCTCTGCAGGCCACATCTGGCCTGCAGAGCCAGCGGCAGGCCCAATTGGGCCTGCAACAGCTGCGGTAGGGCCCAGCGGGCCTGCCGCGGCAGCTGCAGGCCTGTTCGGGCCTGCAGCAGCCCCAGCAGGCCCAAACAGGCCTGCAGCGGGGCCCTGGGGGCCTGCCGTAGTGCAGGCAGCCCCCTGGGGGCCCGCGACGATGCACACAGCCCCCTGGGGGCCCGCAGCAGCGCAGACAGCTCCCTGGGGGCACGACGGAGGGGGGCGAGCCCGAGACACGCCGATTGGGGCCCCAGCGGCCCAATTTTAGAGACCAGAGGCTTATCCCCAGGCACAGAGACCGCAGATTGATCCCAGACAGACTTTTGAGGGCTTTCCGGGGCGGGGACAAGGCCCGTGAGGCTACTTTGGGGATCGGACGGCACATGTACAGCCACACAGAGGAGCAGGAGGACCCGTGTTGGCACGACATCAGGAGTTCCCGGGGTACCATTACCAGCCTGAGGCGTGGGAGAGACCCGTTTGGCCTGAGGAGTTGTATGTGGTTGACGGGGGAGGACCCGTTGAGGCATTCGGCGGAGGATTCAGCCGTGGAGGTGACCGCGATAGAGACGTGGGACCACAGGGGGACATCAATACAGACCGCCGACTGATGAAGCTGAAGATGCTGATCTTTGACGGCACGGATCCCGACGGGTGGATCTATCGGGCAGAGCGCTACTTCCAGGTGATGAGGTTGACGGAGGAGGAGATTTTGAGGGCCATCGGAATCTATTTCGAGGGCAAGGCACTGGCCTGGTACAGATGGAAGGTGGCGCAGACCCCTTTTTGCACGTGGGTGGAGCTGTCAGCGCTGATACTAGACCGATTCCAGAAGACCCCAGGGGGAGACTTCTATGAGCAGTTATCTGCTTTGAGACAGGAGGGAACGGTAAGAGATTATGTGGAGAGGTTCGAGATGCTGAACAGTAGGGTGAATGGGGTGACAGATGAGGTGATGATTGGGAATTTTATGAGGGGTTGAAGCCCTCTATACGAGCGGAGCTGAGGATGCAGAGCCCGGGGACACTGGAGGATGTCCTTCGCCTGGCCCACAAGGCGGAGGAGAAGCATGCAGAGGAGAGACGCATTCGGGGGACTTGGGGAGCCCAGGGCCAGCGTAGTCAGACAGCCCCGGTCCCACCTCCGGGGGTTACAGTAGCACCAGGGGACGCGAAAATGAAGAGAGAGGAAACCCGACCAGTGATCCCTGGTAGGCGGATGACTGCGGCTGATATGAGGGCAAGGCGAGCTGCAGGCCTCTGTTTCAGATGCGATGAGAAGTTCAGTCCCGGTCATCGATGTGCCCGCAGGCTGATGCAGATTGTGATAGTGCCGGACGAGGGGGAGTATCAGATGAGAGGGAGCCAGTGATGATGGAAGAGAGCGAGGTTGAGCACGCGCATCTGGATGTAGCGGAGGTGTCCCTGAACTCCTTAGTAGGGGTAACCACGAACCATACCATGAAGTTGTCGGCACGATTGGACGACGCGCCGGTGACGGTACTCATAGACAGTGGGGCCACCCACAACTTCATCTCTCGACAATTGGTGGAACGTCATAGGTTGCAGAGGAGCACCTTGGAGACGTTTACGGTCCTCTCAGGGACAGGGAGGGAGGGAGGAGAGCAGTGGGATGTGCAAGGGGCTGAGTCTGACCTTACAAGGGGTGCAGATCGTGGATGACTTCTTGCCTCTAGAGTTGGACAATATCAATGTGATTTTGGGCGTGCATTGGCTGAGGGGTTTGGGCGAGGTGAAGATGAATTGGAAGCAGCTTAGGATGGAATTCCAGGAGGGGGGTCGCACGGTGGTTCTGACATGTGACACTAGCCTCTGTTTTCCCTTGGGGGCTTTCAAAGCCAGATCTCCACCTTGATGGCAAGGTGGCTCTTTTAGGGGGAGGTATTGATGCGGACGCCTCCTAGCCGCCGCACCGCATGCCGTGCGCCGCACCCGGGTCCTACTTGGTGCTTAGGCTTAGGTGATTTAGTTATCTAGGGGTGTTCTAGTCTTTTCAGACTAGATTAGTAAATCCCATCTTTTCTATTTATTAGGGCTAGCCGTCATTTTTATTTTCTTATGCTTGATTTGTGAAGACACTTGTTAGGCATCGTAGAGAAGGTTTTTAGGATTTGATCCGACATTCAAAGGTAGGAGATAGGGTTTCGTCTCGAATGAAACCCATTTTATTTGTAGTTCGCATTTCTATTCTATAAAAAGTCCACCTTTTCCATTTTCCACTTTTAAATTTATCGATTTGCTTATACGATCTTCCTGATCGTATCAGGGTTCGACGGAGCGACACAGGAGGGCGGCAGGTGTTGTTGCAGTGGAGGGGCTTGCCAGAGCATGATAGTACGTGGGAGGACATGGACGAGATGGCGGCGCGCTTTCCAGACTTCCACCTTGAGGACAAGGTGACTCTTTGGGGGGAGTATTGATGGGCCTCCGGGTGTATACCCGCAGACCAAAGGGGGGCGGCCCAAGCCCAGGCCGCCCCGTCCCTTGCCCAGGCGCCCCTTTTGAGCCCCGCGCGCGCTTACCCGCCCCCCAAACCCTAGTTTCTATTATAAATAGGGGGTAGCCGCCTTGGTTTGCCTATGCTTGATTATTGATATTTTGTGTGATTTCATAGGTAGACGAGTGCGGACGTCCTCTTTGGCGCCTTGGGAGGAGAATATCCCTCTTTGGTATTCCATTATCTAGTTCTTGCTACTAAATTCTCTATAAAAATCGTGTCTTTTGTTAGTTCCTAACAAAAAGCTTAACCTAAAACCCCATATTTATAACCCTAAATTACAATAGGTGTCATCATTGGTTAGGAATTCCTAACAGATACGGTTCCCGACAATTATGGCATCCAATTCAATCACCGTTCTATGCAATTAATGCCATTACAACCTAGTGGGCCAATCACCGCTTCCTAGTGGGCCGCATCCCGATGGGCTCCTTGCGATCGATCAACCTTCCTTCTGTGTCGAACGATCCAAGTGTCGAGCCTCACATACGAGCCTTCATCATTCGAGCCTTCAAACGACCGATCGACCAAACACGGACTCTAACCGCGTTACGACCCGTCGACCCTATGCCGAGAGTTCGACCCTCAGACTCGAATTAACGACCGAACGACCCAACTGTGCTGACGAAGCCACTTGTCCAGTATCCTCGTATGTGACTTGTACAGAGTCAGATAGGTGGAATCCGAGTGCAGTCGAGTTACCTCTGCACAAGATAACTCGTCTGCCATACAACTGCTTCTCCTGCGCCGAATCGAGCCAACTTCTTCACAATGAATCCTAGAATCATGAGAAATAAAGCATTGTTGATCATGAAATCATCCAGATCTAAGGGATCTTTATATCTGTCTTCTAAATTGTTCGCCACCTCAACAAGATCAACAAGATTTTGATCATCTCGGATAGGAGAGTGTCAATTTATCACTCGATCACCATCCCATGCGATCATGATCCGACATGATTTTTTATTTATTTGTCTTTATTAATTATTATTATTATTTTGTTATATTTATATTTATATTTTTATATTATTACTATTATTATTGTTGTTGTTTTTAAATTATTATTATTGTTATTTATTATTATTTTATTTTTATTATCTCTATTTCTAGTGAGTCCATGAAGCCGATCCCAAATTTGTAGGTTGAAGGCTATGATAATGATGATGCACAAATTTGTGACAACAGAAGCACCGACGAGGCTCCGGACAAGAATTCACCATATGCATGTTCCCTCCATGGGAAAACACAAACTTGCACATGTGAATACACTGCTATCGAGAGAGGCCTGAAGCATCCACCCTTCCACTTCCAACCACTCTGAAACAGATCCTTGACTCAGTCAATGCCATTTTTAGCACAAAGATGCTTAGAATTGACATTACACCCGAGATTATGAAAGGAGGAAGGTGCCCATTTTTAATCAGACCCCTTTCTTCTGTTTTTCCCCAGGACCTGGTTGTCATCACATCACATCACATTTCTTGTTTTCAGATAACCAGATTACCATATTTTCTGCATTCTTATTTTAATAATTTTTCACCATTTAATAGCTAAATATGCCTATAAAGCAATGTTGAAGATTTTGACTATGATCATAATGTTTGGACCCATGTTGAATGGTTTCAACTGAGACTGATCAGAATAAGGTCAACAACTCAGGAGTCGACTGATTCTGATAGGTTGTAGCAAATTCAGTATTTCAACAGATAGTGTTTTTGTGTGTACTCGTGAGTTTTTTTGTTTGAGTAGCGATACTCAGACCATTGGTCCAGAGACCAGCAGCTTTTAATTTTCCTCCCACTATTCAGTTGGTGGCTAGTAGGGGGCCTTTAGTAACCACCAACTGGATGGCAGGAAGGGAGATAAAACCCCCTTGGTGTGTTCTGATTAGCAATGTTTCTGGTGGTGGGTGTGGTGGTGGGGATATTCTGTTTTCTTCTTCCCAGTCTTTGCCGAAATGGAGTTTAGAAACATTGTTCCTCCCACTATCCCAGGTGGCTAGCAGGGGGTCTTCTACTAACTGCCAATTGGATGGAGGGAAGGGAAGTACAAAAATCCTTTGGTGTGGTATGATTAGCGTTGTTTGTGTTCCTTTCTGGTGTGGGTGTGGGTGTGGTGGTGGGGATATTCTGTTTTCTTTCCAGTCTATACCGGAATGGAGTATGGAAACCTTGTTGTATGGAACACACCCCAAGCTTTGACTTCGTAACTTCACAATGTAACAAACCGACCGTTTTCCCCCCTTCATAACTAAAAGGTTGGAGTTGCCGTCTCTCTATTGTGTTTCATGTGCTGTTTGTTTGTACAGTTGGAAATTGGACAAATGTGCACCTATAGTATCTCTTGCTGTGGATATGATTATATCACCTTGATACCACCCCTTGCACAGCAAAATTACCAATTCATGTGTTCTTTTTCTGGAATGTAGGCACTCATATATGGGTGTGTTTTTGGAATGAAACCTTGATAGTGTCATCTGTAGCCCAGAGTCCGTACATAAGAAGCCTATGAGATAAATATTTCACTTTTGTTTTGATTAATTGTTGTTGTTATTTTTAGCATCTTTGGTTGGATTTCTCTACTTATTCAATTGTTCCAGATACATAAGAAACTAAATTGCAATCGAAGAGGTCTAGCGGCTCTAGCCTACTTTTTATTTTTTAATATCCCGAACCTGTTCTATTGATAAGTAAAATTTGCTCTTTAATTATTTCTCTTTGATATTTGGCCTCTAATAGCTCTTTTACTAGATCTGGCTTTAATTATTTCTCTTTGGTATTCATCCCTCAGCTGAAGCTCTTTTGAGCATATCTTTATGAATATCCATATTACGGGCTAATTGCAATTATATGCATGTCAATCCTTATAGAAGCTTCCCATGTGCTTACCTTTTTATCTGAGTTATCCTTATTTCTAATGGTGTATATGTTATGTTGAATCTGTCCGTTAGGTTGATATTTTCAGAGATGCTGCCGATCTGATGGTGGATTATATAGACCAAATTCGAGCCCAAGGCTTTGAAATGAAGTATCTAAATATTGGAGGAGGTTTAGGGATAGATTATTACCACACAGGAGCAATACTTCCCACACCAATGGATCTCATTAACACTGTAAGCTCATTATACTCCACTTTATCGTGTCCATAAATAGTATAACATGCATGTAGGGTGACCATTTACTTATATTATATAGGTATCATGTGGTTTTTACTGAATTGATGCACATACCGTGATTGATTTATTACTTGTAATATGCATGGTGTATTCCAGGTACGAGAGCAGGTCTGTTCTCGAGGGTTGACTCTGATAATTGAACCTGGAAGGTCACTGATTGCGAATACTTGCTGCTTTGTTAATCGGGTGACTGGAGTGAAGACAAATGGCACAAAAAATTTCATCGTGATTGACGGCAGTATGGCCGAGCTTATACGACCAAGTCTCTATGGAGCATACCAGGTGCTTTGCATGAAATCTGAAGTTTGATACATTGCATGCTTCTGTAATAATAATTTGCATACGATCATGATGTACATTATACTGCATTTGCTAGTGATATTCCCGAGACTTTATTAATCCTAAAAAAAGAAATAGGCATCCTTAGGTTCAAAAATCACATCTTTGGGCCTATCTTGAAGCTTTTCCATATTTTCCCACTGTATTCCTCTTCTAAAGATGTGGCCGGGATACAAGTTATTCAATATGACTGTTCCTCTAGAAATCCTTAGGTTGTGGCCCTTGGTGGTTCATTTGTCATTTCATACAATATCATGGTTACCAAGTGTTGATTTCTCCTTTATATCTCTGATTATTGTATGACAACTTTCCACAATTATCTTTGGAATTGATAGCCATTAAACTTTGTAACTCTAGCCTAGATAGAAATGAAATAATACAGCAGTTTAGTTTTAAGCTCTGTGGATCTGAATGTTTTTTTATAATTCTCATTATTATGAATACGAGTTGTAAAATAAGTATAAGTTCAACTTTTTGTTAAAATAATTATATTATTTGGAGGCCTATTTAGTGAAGAAGCATGTTGATTTAGGACCTAAGAATACTTCCGTTTACATGTTTATATTACCCAGATGCTCCACATTCATTATAATCAATAAAAATAACAAACATCCTTGTCTCTTCTATATGCAGCACATAGAGTTGGTTTCTCCTCCACCTCAGGATGCTGCAACTTCTACATTTGATGTGGTGGGACCTGTATGCGAATCAGCCGATTTCTTAGGAAAGGACAGAGAGCTTCCAACACCTCCTAAGGTTTATTCCCAGTACTTGCCCTTTCTCTATACTCTTATAGATTAATTTTTTTGCCAATTGTTGATAAGGTCAAGCTGATACAATTCTAGGGAGCTGGTTTGGTTGTTCATGATGCCGGTGCTTACTGCATGAGTATGGCTTCAACATATAACTTGAAAATGAGACCACCCGAGTATTGGGTAAGCATTCTCATTCACACTTGGTTGTTATAACCTTTTACCCCCCCCCCCCCCCCCCCCCCCCCCCCCCCCCCCCCCCCCCCCCCCCCTCTCTCTTTTCCTTAACCAAACTATTAGGCTGCTGTAGGATGCAGTTAGTTCCATCGAAGTGGTGAAAGGGGGGCTTTAAGAATCCTTCAGTATATAGTGTCCAATGAAGTTGAAGTTTCCGTTACAATTTCCTATCTTATCATCGCCTTAGGTCATCGGTAAACCTTAAATCCCAACACTCTAGTCAAACTCATTACTTCTGCTTACCTGTTGAGAAGTCTTTGTGGCAATGCATGTCCCATATCACGCTACTTCTATTACTATTTCGGGCAATGACACAAACTGATAATTTGGAGCCGATGCCCATTAATACCCACCCAGGACCCCACACCACGCCGCTGCCAAACATAGCCTCATAGTTTGGTGAATGGTGCATGTAGCGTGTAGCGTGTTGGGGGGCTCATTCGGTTTGTTATCGTCTGTTAACCTTCTGTGTTTCTTAACATCTATTAACCTTGTGCGTTTCTGTGCATGTTTAGGTGGAAAATGGATCTCTAGTGAAAATCAGACATGCAGAGACGTTTGACGATTACATGAGATTCTTCGAAGGTCTCTAATATGTGATCGGATTTTCAGTGCAGACAAAATACTTAGGTGCTTGTTCTTGTGCCATCCATTTTGCGCTGCCGCCTATGAAACTGTTAAAATATTTGGATTTCACGCAATTCATAGCTTCAAGCACATGCTGGAGAGTGGAGACGGGCTCTGGGCATGTTTTTTGAGCACAATGTTCTCATAGGTTGATGAACTTTTATGGCTTTATCTAAACGTTTTTCAATGAAAGGGAGATCCACATGAGTTTTAGGAGATATTCTCTATTTTTTTGCTCGATTATTTGTGGCAATGTTGACAGTAGATACATTCATTATATACAGTGTCCATGCTTACCATATCTGTGATGTAGTGTGTTAAAATGTTTGTTTTTTTGTGATACATCGGAAAGTAGTAACGCGCGTGCCGGTCAGCCTTGATCATGCACCTTCTTCGAGGAGGGAGGAGAGAGAGAATGCCATCTGAGCATGTGTGAATGAGATCCATCTATCTCATCTATCTCATTAACACTTGATAGATGCCCATCCTCAAGAAAAAAGGTTTAGGTCTGCTTTTCGAAGTTGGTAATATCGGATTTCAGGTTTGTTATCATCTTCCAATTAATTGAAAACTGAAACCTTAATATTTAATTGTAAACTCCTCCAACCTCTTTCCTAATATACAACTAACAACATGACCAAAAAGACCCTCAAGCAGAGTCCCTAATTCCCTGGGACCATGCACATTCAACATGAGCGCAACGAGAAGGAAGAACTATGGAGATGATTGTGGTGGCGGCGGCGGCCGCGGCGAGACTGCCGCTCCCGCTCGATGAGCCACCGGATGTGGAGGAAGTCGTCGACGGAGCAAGGGAGCTTCAAGGGGCCCGAAGAAGGGTACCCGTAGACCTCTCTCGATGTGTCGAGCAAGCTCTTGAAGAGGGGGTGATGGAGGTATGAGATGGGGACTGTGAACCTCTCGAAACAGTCGTCTTCTTCGAGACCGACTCGGACCGCTATGCATCCCTTCTTCACCTTGGCTCTCCTGTCATCCGCCATGGCTCTCTCACTCTGCTTTGGGGAGTTTGGGTGAAGCTTGGGGAGCATTTTATAGGGGGAAAAGGTTTGGGTTTGAGACTTGAGAGGGAAAGGGAATCTCCCTTGCATGATTTCCTTGTTATGGGGGGGCATTTTGCTGGATAAGCCCCTGACAAGTTTGATATTTGATATTGATTTCTCCGTGGATTGATAATTACGAACTAATAGCTCGTTTAGCGACACGTTTTTTTTTTTTGCTGTAATTATTTGTATGTGCATATTTACTTTCTTATTCTTACAAGCTCATTTTGATAGAATAAGCTGGCAGGCTTATGCATATTGTGATACTCTTTCTACACATCACGGTCTAAAACTTCCCCTTCTGTTAAACCAATATTTTTTATATCCTTTCTTACCCGTTCTACCAAGCTCTTCTATGGTTTAACTTCCTTTTTCGTCGCCTTTGCATTCACATGTTCGGTCTCTCTAATGTGCGCATCAGTAGATATTCGACGTATATGGCCAAACTATCTCAAGTGATATTCTCTTGTCTTATTCTTCATAGTGATCATGCCCATCTTCACTTGGATATCCATGTTTCTTACTTCATTTTTTTTCTAATGTTTGCATATATCTACCGTAACGTTTTAGTCTCTGCCCCTTCCAAACTTTGTTAATATTTGTTGATGATAACTCAACACTCTGTATCAGGTTTTGTTGATTTATTACGCGATGTTTTTTTTTAAAAAAGACCAAAGCCGCTGTTTTTTTCCACTCAAGATTGGGTTTCTATGACATGTGTTATTCCAGCGGCTTCCGGGGGTCTTCACGTTTGGCATATGCCTGCCCTAACCGAAATCTTTGGATATGATTCCGTACTACAGTTCGGTGGAGATACGTGTTCAACACTATACTTTGATTCTGTCATTTGAAAACGAACATCTGCCCTCACAATTCCATCTCCATCTACTAAAACTACCGGGAAATGTTTCAAAAAAAGTAAGGCACACAATTAACAAAGAACTGGTGCCCTTTTTCATCTCTAAAGACGGGTTGTCCTAACCATCCAACAGCTATTCCATCTCCGTTGACCATAAAGCCCGCTCTCAGTAATCTCCTTCTATCGGATTATTACCGATGTAATCATAAAAAGTAAATTTTTCGGAAATTTTAGATCAAGCTTCCGATAAACTCAGATTCTCGGCTAGTCCGACACCATCCCAAATCAAATCTAATTATTGCCCCTTCTTAGCATCATGTAGGCCAGCATCGCCCCTTTGCTATGAAAAAAGATCCAATGAACCTGACGCCATCAGCATCCTCGGCCACGACCACGTTTGCAAGTGGATTCAACTCTCGGTTGACTCAAACCACAACCATTCAACATGCACTGCTCACTTGAGGCTCATCTCATAACACTGACATGGTCCATCTAGGATTCGCACTTACATCTAGACTTTCACGACTCTTGGGGATGTCGGTACGACTTTCGGTGGTCCTAGCAAGAGATCCTACTCGATTGCGCTTTTATACGTGATGATAATGTAGAAAAGGTGGCAACTGATCTAATAGATCGGGTGTCAAGACACAAAAAAGTCGGAAAGTACAATCCCACGCACGTGGACTTGTACTTTTTGCGGGTCCCGCCTCTTTATGTCTTGAACCTAATCAGATGCCACATGATCTACATGATTTTCTTAATATAATATGGTCCGGTTTGCAAATTGTTATTTAAAGATGTCTGCTTATTTAAGCTCTTAAGCTGAACATGAAGATCAACAACAACACTTGTGTTCTTTGCGGTTAGTCTCCCGAGTATGCGACGCACCCATTATTTTAATGCCGTTACACTTTTTTGTTGTTGGTAAATTACACTAAACAGAGTTTTATCAAAACTAAGTTGAATTGTACCATTGTTCACCAAAACTATCATGTACTTTATAATCGTTTAGAGAAAATACATTGAAGTTTGAGTTGAGAATACTAAAACAGATTTACACTCTCCAACATTTTCGGGTAGTTTATGTAAAAAGAAAGTTTTAGGGGGGGTTTGATGAAATTCTAATGCTAAAGGCAACATTTTTAAAACCAATTTAGGGTAGTTTTTGTAAACTAAGCGCGAAACGACATATTTTCAAGCATGTCACAATGCATATGATTTTTATATTTTGTGATATCTACCCGGATATTCAATGTGACCGTCCTTCTATCTATATACTTGTTCGGGCCCACGTTCACATTCAAAAACAACCCTCTTTTGTATAAGGGATTAATGTAGAGCAGGTGGCACCTGATCCAAAGGATCAGGTGCAAGACACAAAGGGATGGGCCCCAACGAGCACAAGCCCATGTGGGGGTTTGTACTCTCCACCTTTTTTGTGTCTTGCCATTGGATCAGATGACATTTTTTCTACATTAAATCCTTTGTATGATAGAGATTTTCTTTAACCGATATATAGTTTGTGTTAATGCTTGTCGTTTTTACTCACGGAACGCTAGTCAAATGTTAGTCAAATGTTCGGCTTCTTTAAGTCATTTGTTTTGCAAATTATAACAAAGGAATCATGTAGAAAAGTAGAAAAGGTAATATCTTAGGTGCAAGATATAAAAAGAAGGGTCATATTGAACGTACAAGCACGTGTGCTGTTTGTACTTTCCAACTTTACGTGTCTTGACACCTGATATATTAGATCATGTGCCCCCTTTTCTACGTTATTATATATCTATTATATAAAAGAGGGATGTTATCAAGAGAAGTTGGATAAGAGAATTTGGACATGAGAAATTGGATAAGAGAATTTGGATATCTATTCTATAAAAGAGGAATGTTAGCAAGAGAAGTTGGATAAGAGAATTTGGACATGAGAAATTGGATAAGAGAATTTGGATATCTATTATATAAAAGAGTGATGTTATTAAGAGAAGTTGGATAAGAGAATTTGGACATGGATAAGAGACACCCACCCACACTTTTTATTCTCCCCCCTTTCCGACCATTTTTTTTCCAGTCCTTTGAAGATTTTGAATCTTATCCTACTAGGACAAAGTTTTGTCCTACGTGGCAAGTTTGTCCTATGTGGCAATGACAATTTTGGGGGGACTTAAATTTTTGGGGGAAACTTAAATTTGGAGGGAAACTTGAAATTTTGTTGGAAAACTTGAAATTTGGGGGAACTTGATATTTGTGGGGGGAAAAACTCAGCCATTAAATAACCCGTGCCCTATGGGCACGGGTAATGACTAGTATATATATATAACAAGCCATATTTTTGCAAGATAAGCACATTTTCAAACACGCGGACCGCTCATTCAAGTTGCATGACATGGTTCGAGTGTACAGATAGCAGAGTTCATTATAATTATGTCTCGCATGCTTGGGAGCAAACTAACGTGATGTTGTTAGTTTTGGCGATGTAAGGGAACACGGTTACACAAACACAATGCTTGCCGGACATTTTTATGTACGGTGGAATATTCGTGTTCGAAACAAACTGTTTACGATGCCATCATTATGCCTCAAACGTATAGGACGCTCGTAGGAGACACAATGATATATCAATCTATTATTATGTTTTTTTTAATATTGTTGACAGTACTCTTGGTCCTCTAATCAATTTGTTTGTTTGGAAAACAGATCATGCGATATGGATGCTTCGAAAATTGATCAACATGAATGTTTACTCGCTTCTTATTGTTTCTATATAAAATGCATGCCATGCATATGCACATTTTCCGTTTTTATTACTATATATTTATGTACTAGAAATAACCCGCGCACAAAGTGCACGGCGCAGAAAAAAACCGTATCAAAAGGATGCGGTGTACACGCGCAACCGTAAACGCGAGAGAAGTGTCTGTGTGTGTGTGTCGGTAGTGTCGGGGGTAAAAAGAACCAAGAACAAAGTCCAAAGCCCCAACCCCTAAAGCCCAAAAGAAAGCCCAAAACCCCAAAACCTAAAAGAGGGCAAACACATAAATAAGTGGATTTGGGGAGATTTTTTATTTGAGCTTTTGGGTGGAATGGCAAACTCGTAAATAAGAGGAAGGGGGTTTATTTTTTTTTTAGGGGTTTGTCACAGTCAACTTGTGACTGGGACAAACCCTGCCACCTATGATAAGTCTAGGTGGCATGTTGTGTTTTATAGAATAGATGAACTCCCATTGTTAATGTAGCCTACGAAAGCCTGCCAAGCAAAATGAAGTCTCAACTCAAAGGTCTTTGCCAAGACCTGTCGGTTATTTGAGATCTCTTATATAAATGATGGATGTTCTTGAATAAGTTTGTTGATTAGGACAAAGAGTTGGGTAGAAAGAACGTTATGATTTAATCTTAAGAAATCAGTGGTGAGTATGAGAATTTGGGAATATTTTCGGCGAAAACATTTAAAATTTGTTTTTAGGGTGTGATTTTGAAGGGAAAACATTAAAATTTTAGGAGAAACTGGAGTTGGTTGGAACTAAAGTTGGTAGAACGAAAATTTTAAATTTTGGAGAGAACTAAATCTGACGTGAATTAAATTCTGTGGGAAGCTAAAATTTTTGGAGTAACTAAATGTTGTGCGCCAAGCGGAAGCAATCAGATTGCCGAAGTATCTAGCAAGAAGAACAAATAGAGAGAAATCATACAAAAGATTTAGGTCGTCGTAACGACCAAGGAAACACTTCTATTGATTTCAATTAAGAGGTACAAAAGGCACTCAACTACTCCTAAGAAATCGTCACAATTGGCGCTCTCAAAGATGGCTCTCAATGATCATATGGAACTTCCAATAGGACATCATACAAGTTTCCACAGTGCTTCAGTAGAAGCTCAATTGGTTTACCAATATTTTGATGGAAATAACCAAAGCTCTTGCCCTTCCACAAAAGCCCTTGCCCTTTTGGGTCCTTTTTTGCAGTCGAAACGAGCCAACAAGCACACTAAAACTACGTGGAAAACTAAATTTTAATTTAAAATTTTGCAGGAACTAAATCTGGATGGAACCAAAATTTTAAATTTGAGCGAAACAAAACTTTCGGGGGGGAGCTAAATTTTTTATGGGAAACTAAGTTCTCTAAGAGGGACTAAATTTTAGTTCGAATGTGTTTCACATTTTTTATTGGGGGAGTCTTAGGGGTGAAGTTACGAAAATAACACCACCAAATTTCACCACTAAACCGATTAGAAGTAGGGATGGCAATAATGGCCTGACCCGTCCGACCCGACCTGGCCCGACCCGGTTTTGACCCGGCCCGACCCGGCCCGCAGCCGGGTTGGGGCAAGCTTGGGCTTTGTATGCGCCCCGGCCCGACCCGCCCCGGCCCGGTAAACTATATAGGTTTACTATTTTGATGCGGACCATGCAGTCAATGGATAACCCATAACGCATACTCTATTCCACGGTTCTCCTAATTGGGCCAATTCCCAATTCCAAATTACCAAATAAATCAAAATTCTCTCAATTCACAAATAAAATTTTTATTTGGGATTCATATGGATGGCACTAATGACTTGACCCGACTGGCCCGACCCGGCCCGACCCGGTTTTGGTAAGAAATAACCCGTCCCGACCCGGCCCACGACCCGTCCCGACCCGGCCTGTAGATGGGTCGGGGCAAGCTTGGGTAGTTAAATACCCGCCCCGCCCCCACAATATTGCCATTCCTAATTAGAAGCAAGATAGATATGAAAGAACCGTCTTCCTTAAAGCTATTCAAATTAATCCTAATCAATGATAAATAGGCAGGAGTTTCACTAAAAGTATCAATTAATTCATGCAATGCATTGATTTCTCACTAATCCATGGCAAGTAGACACCAATCAAATCCCCAGCAAGCCATCATGCAATTGCAATGCAAAAGCAATTGAGAAAGTGAGATGGAGACGGAGAGAGAGAGAGAGAGGGAGGGAGGGAGTATTCGTATGCAACTGAGGCAACGAGTAGTGCGCCACTATCTTTCTAGCTTGAGCCAGCCATGCCCCCATTCGAGTGGCCCCTTGCAACCCTCTCAATCTCTCACATAACACTTGCATGAAGCACGTGTATAGGATCAGATGTAGAGCATGGGATTATGATCGACTACATCTTTGAGCATGTGTAGAAGCACGTGCTTGCGACTAAAAAATGAATGATTTTATGGATGTTCAAATTAAACAATTAATAATTATATTAGATCAATGTGAACTCCAATTTCGAGTCCCAATTCGATGGGTACAGTTGGACCCATAATCCAATTTCTTTTTCTTTTGAAAATTTTTTACTCTTTAGAATTTAACTAGCGAATGCCCGTGTCCCGAGGGCACGGCGAAGGTGGTCTCCCGGGTGCGAAACCGAGGGGACAGACGGTTCACTGGCGAAATGGCGACGAGGCAGTCGTCTCCCGAGCACAAGAACGACGGGAACAATCGTCTCTCCGACGCAATACTGACGGCGAAAAGAAACCCTGGGTCAGTCGTCGCAGGGGCACAAAAGCAGGGAATAAAACGCAAAATTACACGGGCTCAAAGCGGAAAAAGAGCGATTGCAAATCTGTAAATAGTGGGAAGATGAAGGGTGAAGGGTCTTTGGGGTTTATGAAAAAACAATGGCAAACTTGCAAATAAGGGGAATGTGGTGAGCTTTTGTTTGGGGGTTCCACCAAAACACCAAACTCCACACCCAACCACACACCCACACTCCATTGGGCCCCCAACTCTCCCAAACATTTTGTCCTTGTCATATTCTGCGGGCACGGTTCATTTAAGATTTTCCCTTGCGAAATCTATGTTTCCTGAATTTTTTTTCAAAGCCAAAATTTAAAAGAAAAACAAATTAACTTACAATACTTAGCGACACAGGCGCCTTTGGCGTGGGTGCCTTCGGCGCAAAACAACAAATTCGACGTAAAACAACAATTTCGACGCGGTCGGGTGACTTAGGCGCGGAACAACAAATCAGCGTAAAAATATTTAGCGGGCGCCTTCGACGCGGGCTTCATATACATATAACACGTGCCCGTGGGGAAACTGTTCATTTAAAAATCTTAGACCCACTAATTTTAAACAAACATCAATAATTATTAGTTTCCCCTGAAATATCAGTAGATGTGATCGAAATTTTACACGGTTTTGCAACGCGGATCAATGAGTTGGCAGCATCTCCCGCGTTCATTCTCCCACAGCTCGCGTTCATTCCCAAGATGAGATTGTGTATGTGCACAACATTTTTTTCATAACTAATATTAAAAGGCTATCCATAATT
The DNA here is from genome assembly GCA_030789695.1 of Scilla litardierei. Taxonomy (NCBI): domain Eukaryota; kingdom Viridiplantae; phylum Streptophyta; class Magnoliopsida; order Asparagales; family Asparagaceae; genus Scilla; species Scilla litardierei. The sequence continues at coordinate 15,924,996 of CM061141.1, forward strand.
TCAATGTTTTTGTATATTCCCAACAAATTTCTCTTCAACCCAAAAATTTCCCTCCAAAACTTGATGTGACATTGCCACATAGGACAAATTCAAAATCTGCCCTCAATTGTAATATAGATATTATAGATCCGAACTCACCGGGTTCCGTTTTGAACTGATAGTTTAGACCCAAATCCCATCCGAACAAGACTAAGGTTGTCTGCACTAATGAAAATCAACGAACAATCTGCAGCTTGGTCAAGACAATGTCATGTTTTCAACGTTAATAAGTTCCATTGGTTTCAAAACTAAATATACAATGTGCATAATAATTTCATATACCTCTTATACAATTGAGGTATGTTTTTGAATGTGGTTGCTGAACATGACAAAAGGATTGGATAAAAAGAGGGCTGTGATTGAATCTTAAGAAATCAATGAATACGATGAGATCCGTGGCGTCTGAGGAGAGGTTGTGCAACGATTGTGGCGATACGTGCATCTACAAATGCATGTGCTTCCTATACTTAGACACAGTCCCGACATACTTACCATGCCTCTGCAATGATGAGCGATCAAAATTACAGATTATGTGCATCTAAACTATCTTTCGTAGTTTATTTGATTAAATCTAGATTGATTACAGCCAGCTTGTGCAAATGATCATCATATATGTTTGGGTGATGGAAATTAGATGGAGGAGGGGGAGGGCAGCTTGATGAAGAGACATAGCAAGCCCAGCTTGAAGAAAACTGTGGGCTGTGGCCCATATATGGTTTTGATGTTTACTCATGTAAATGGTGTTTAAATGTGTGTATACATACAGTTTTGTACTGAAATATCACAATTTGTATAGAAAATCCAGATGAAGCTAGGCACTGTTATTAAACATGTTTAAGATGAATATTTCTTATAAATTAGATGAAGCTACAGTATAATAAAGAAGAAAAGACTTATCGTCCGAGACACACGCTAGGCACTGTTGTTAAAGATAGATTTCCGACCATTGAAGCCAACGCTCGATGCAGTGAAGGATTGACGGACCACCCTCCAGGATACAACGACCACCGGCCATGTAAGCGTGCACTTGCAATACTGAGCTGTAGTGAGCAGCAACTGTTTCCCCCTCACCGGAAGATAGACTGGAGGCTGAAGGTGAACAGAGAGTAGAGAGAGCCAAGCGGAGGAAGATGGTGTACTGGATGATGTTCTATTTTTCTCAGTAGTAGACTGTGCATATATCAGATGAGAAAATAGCTATTAGAAAGTTTCTATTGAGTTGAATGATGGGTAATATTTCGGACGGAACAATGTCAGATTTCTATCACTGCTCAGTGTTAGGAATAAAATCTGTTCCAGGTTCCAAAGTATTGTGACAAAAAATAAAAATTGCAAGTAGATGCAAAACGGGGGCTAAGTCCCACGCGCAACTGTGAACCACCCTTGCGCAGGTGCGAATCCGGCACGCACACGCTAAGAATTTCCGGCAACAAATTTTAGTTGGTTGACTTTTGAGTCAACGGTCGAATCAAAGTGGTCGATGATTGATCCTTAGTGGGCCGGGTCGCGTCGGCGATGGACAAAGTCAACCAAGCATCCTATCTCTTAGACTCTTTTGTGTATGATGTAATTGAGTTGATCGTTGAGATGGATGATCTGGCCCACTTAAAGAGGCCTCCTTTCCTACGTTGATTCCATTACCAAGACATTAAGAATTAAAAATTAAAAATTAAAAAAATTGGCCAATGACTCTAGAGTCCGTATATGGTACAAACAAGGACAAGAGCTTCTTGCATATCGCACACCTCTTATATCCTAATTTGCATATAATTAATATATTTTGCCTTTCTGAATAAGGGGGAATAAAAAAGAAAGATTTGAGTGAAGAAAATGGCTCTCGGTACTTAAAATGGAGAAAGAAATAAAGGCTTCTGTTTAGTTTTGTACCTTTTGATTTTTGACATAGAATTAATGGCATATGTTCAGGTGACCAAGAGGAGATTTCCCCCATTGCCCACAATCCTGGTCGTCCGCATCCCCATGTGGTTGTGTGTGGCACACACCCACATGAGGGTGTGGCGGCCAAGGATTGCGACGAAGGAAGAAATCCCATCCTTGGCTGCCTGAAACTCATGTTCTCTTGTGCATGTTAAGAAGACACACATATAATGCATGAACTTAAAAAAAACAAAAATTTAACTGAACTTCAAGTTTCTCGAAGTAGTACTCTTAAGTTATTGCAAGATGGGGGTGACATTTTGAAATATTATTCAGAGATTGAGTTGGGTTTTGAGACTTATAAAAATATTGGAGGAATTAATTTGAGTATGCTTAGAAACATCATAGTAACACTAGTTTTGTGCTGACAACATGAGAAGACTAAATAGGGAAAGGTGAAGTTCATGGTAAATTTATGCTATTTTCAAAGTTCAGGACAGTATTTTAGGAAAACGGAGAACATAATAGCAACTTTACAAAACAAGCCAACAGTTAAATGAATTGTTAAACCTCTGGCGCAAACTAGTAAGATTTAGTAACTCATTAAGCTGGATGCTTTTTATGTAATAATTTAAAGTTCGGAAAATACATTAATAAGAATAGATGTCGACACAAGCCAATTTGTGCAAGAACTTTACAATTATGGGGGTTGATATGCTAGAATATTGCAAATTTGAAAGGGAGCACGTATTTGGTAAAAAGGCACCACCCAAAGATTTACTTACCACCCCCTATAAATGCCCAACACTTCACCACCTCGAACCTCAACTAGCAATGGGAGAAGAGAAGAGAAGAAGCAAGGCGAAGAAGGGGACGGTGGCGGTCCGAGTCGGGCTCGAGGGGGTCGAGGAGGAGCGGCTAGCAGTCCCCATCCCTCACCTCCACCACCCCCTCTTCAAGCCCCTCCTCGACGCATCGAGGGAGGTTTACGGGTACCCCACCGCCGGCCCCCTCCGGCTCCCCTGCTCCGTCGATGAATTCGCCCGCATCCGGCGGCTCATCGAGCTTCGGAGATAAATGGAAACTCTCATCATACTCAATACTTTGTAGGATTAATGTTGCTTTTAAATTTTGCAATGCCATACTTTTCTTTGCATGAGCTTTTTGCTCTGATGTGTGTACAGTTTTGGAGAGCAGCCACAGGTAGCTCAGATTTGTGCTCGTTCTGAGGATACTGAACATTGAAATATATGTAGCTTTGCAACTTCATAAATAATTAGAGACATGATGCCGTATGCCATTTTCTGGGCGATGCTTCAGCAGTGTCTGCGTGCGTCCTTGCGTATGCGTTATGATTTTCAAGGGGCTGACCCTTTTTATGTATTTTCATGGAAAATGCACAGTCGGCTTAAATTTTGAAGGAGAATGATCTCTGCTGTTTCAACATATACCAAGGACGGAGCCAGGAATTGTTTCCGACCTGAGATACCGACCAAATACAAAATGGATGTGGTGGGTTTGGGATAAGTGATTTTGGCAATTGTGGTCTACAATTAATGCCTAATGGCAAGCGTTAATGACGAGAAGAGAGGATTCTTGTGGTGATATGGATTTTGCAGTTTCTTTCCTTTTTGTTAATATGCTTCGGATTTGGATCTTTTCGGCACAAATTTTTTTTGGCTTTTTGGACATACGTACGGTTGCAAATACAATTTTATTGTTCCGTTATTTATAGTAGTACTAGAAATAACCTGTGCACAAAGTGCACTGCACAGAAAAACCTCATCAATAGGATGCGGTGTACGCACGCAACCGTAAATGAGCGAGAAGTGTGGGTGGGTGTAGGGGTGTGTGGGTCCGGGTACCCTGTTTTTTTCATGTTACCCGGACCCTACCCGGTAAGGGACCGGTTCCTAAAATTTGGACCCGGAACCTACCCAGTTGAACCATATACCCGGACCCTACCCGGACCATATGGTTCCGGGTAGGTTTCGGGTACCCAGTAAAAAAATCTAATTTGTGGGGCATTACGAACAATGATTTCCAACTGATCTGTCCATGACAATTACCTCAAATACGCATGAATAAAAATCAATCTAGAAGTAAAATATTGTCTCAAGTCTCTTTCTTCAGTGATAAATGCATACTGGCCAGGCAATTCTACTAGATAAAGCTAGACATATGGAAGAATGATTCATGTTTACCTCTACTGCTCTTTTGAACGCATAAGAGAACAATATGATCTTTGATTCAAATGCATTGTTTAATGAACTTACACGTTGCTCAAAACTTCAAGATGCAAGTTGTACTCACTAATATTATAAGTTAAAATTAGATACAGCCAGGGTGGATCACTATTATATATTTTGATCCTTAATATTATAATATATAAAAAATTATATATATATATATATGCAAAAAATGTACCTAAGAACGTGCGCAGGTAGAATTACCTGCGCACGCCCCCTCTGTTCGGTGTTTGTAAGTATTTTTTTTGAATTTTTTTTTGCAGTAGCTAGTTATACTTGTTATGAAGCTCCCCACAAAATTTCAGGTCAATCCGACACCGTTTGAGCCTCCGTTCATCGATTTCAAAAACGTTGCGCAAAACTGTCCAAATTCTGGACAGTTTTGCGCAACGTTTTTGAAATCGATGAACGGAGGCTCAAACGGTGTCGGATTGACCTGAAATTTTGTGGGGAGCTTTATAACAAGTATATCTAGCTACTGCAAAAAAAATTCAAAAAAAAATATTTAGAAACCCCGAACAGAGGGGACGTGCGCAGGTAATTCTACCTGCGCACGTTCTCAGGCACATTTGCCCCTATATATATATATATATATATATATATATATATATATATATATATATATATATATATATATATATATATATATATATATATATAAATATAATATCGGTTCCGGTTCTGGGTACCCGTTTTCTATAGACGGGAACCGGAACCGGACCCGATACCCGTCGGTTCCAAATTTTCCTACCCGGAACCTACCCAGACCCGATAACTATCTACTAGGGGTGTGCGGGTCCGGGTACCCTGTTTTTTTGATGTTACCCGGATCCTACCCGGTAAGGGACCGGTTCCTAAAATTTGGACCCGGAACCTACCCAGTTGGACCCTATACCCGGACCCTACCCGGACCCTATGGTTCCGGGTAGGTTCCGGGTACCCTGTAAAAAAATCTATTTTGTGATGCATTACGAACAATGATTTCCAAATGATCTGTGCATGACAATTGCCTCAAATACATATGACTAAAGACCAATCTGGAAGTAAAATATTGTCTCTAGTCTCTTTCTTCAATGATAAAGGTATACTGATCAGTCATTTCTATTAGATAAAGCTAGACATATGGAAGAATGATTCACGTTTACCTCTACTGCTCTTTTGAACGCATAAGAGAGCAATATGATCTTTGATTCAAATGCATTGTTTGATGTACTTACGCGTTGCTCAGAACTTCAGGATGCAAGTTGTACTCCCTAATATTATAAGTTCAAACTAGATACATCCAGGGTGAATCACTCTTATATATGTTGATCATTAATATTATAATATATATATAATTAAATATATAAAATATCGGTTCCGGTTCTGGGTACCCGCTCCCTATAAACAGGAACCGGAACCGGACCCGATACCCGTCGGTTCCTAATTTTCCTACCCGGAACCTACCCGAAACCGATAACTATCTACCCAGAACCTACCCGTTCGGGTAGGTTCCAATCGGGTATCTGGGTACCCTGTACCCATGCACACCCCTACTATCTACCCAGAACCTACCCGTTAGGGTAGGTTCCGATCGGGTATCTGGGTACCCTGTACCCGTGCACACCCCTAGGTGGGTGTGCCGGTATCGTCTGAAGTAAAAGGTGCAAAAGGCAAACATGTAAGTAAGTGGCTTGGAAGGGTGTTTTTTTGGGTTTTTGGTGGGAATGACAACCATGTAAATAAGTGGATTTGGAGGGGTTTTAGGGGGGGCTTGTCCCAGTCAACTTGTGACTGGGACAAACATGTCCACCTAGGACAATCCTAGGTGGACAACCCTCTTTTGTGAGATAGATTAAAGTAACTTCTTTATGTCATAAATTGGAAATATTTAATGTTATTCAATGTATCCATACATCCAAATACAAATATTGTTAGTGGTTAATAGGTCAATAGGTCAATATGTAATCTTGATATCAATTAGTTAGAAAAGATTGCACCTTGGTCATTGATCTATATGAATTTAACAATATATACACTAAATTAGTTTCCCAGAAGAAACACGAAGGGTTTGAAAGGGTGATTACCAGAAGAAATTTGGCGAAGCAAGGACCACCAAGGATAACCGCGAAAGAAACATGGCCATTGTAACCTTTGATCAAAGTAAGGGCCATAATGCAGTACCATTAGTTTTGAAAATTGAATGATTACAAGTGGGCCTACAACAAAGAAATAAAGGGTGTTAATGGAAATTTTTGATCAATTTTGGGATCAAAGGTAAATTTGTTCTAAACAGAAGAAAAAAGAATAAATGGACAATATTTAATATTATTCACAATATACATTCATCCAAACACAACATTGTTAGTGGTCAATAGGTAAATTTGTAATCTTGATACCAGTTACATAGAAAAGAATGCACATTGGCCATTAATTTATATGAATTTAACAATATATACACAAGATTGTTTCTCCAGAAGAAATACGAAGGGATTGAAAGGCTGATTCCTAGGAGAAATTTGGCGAAGCGAGACCTTTGGTCAAAGTAAGGGACAAAATACAGTAACATTTAGTTTGGAAAAGTGAAGGACTAGGAGAGGGCCTACAACAAATAAATAAAGGATGTTAATGGGAATTTTTGATCAAATTAGGGATCAAAAGTAATGTTAAGCCCATTTCTCATGTACCGAATACAAATATCAAACTAATCTCTGGTACGTGCCAAATAATTACACATAAAATGTATCAAAATACCTTCAAACTCGTCTAACCTCCTTTTCCAAGCAATACAAGCACTTGAATAGTCTGAAAAGAATCCACTTAAAAAACTAATAATAATAATAATAAATAATACAACAAAAAAAGGGAAATGGGAAAATTGATACAAAGCAATAAAAAGGAGGGACGAATTTAGGTATAGGAGCACACCACCTCCATTAATCAAGTTATAAACTTTTAAAAACTCAAAATCAATAAATTTCTATGTTTTCCTAAAACCAATTAGATTGAGTATTAAATGATATGCTAAGATTTTAAAGAATAGTCGCTTTTGGTTGGTTGTAATTTTAAATGGATGAATAAAAAAGAAAGAAATGAACTGGGCCTTCTTAACGGAGTCGACACAGGCTGTTGGCCAACCCCGGCCTAACGACCAGGATTGGCACGTGGGACAAAAATGTGGCATCCCAGTCAGCAACCAAAAATATGACTGGGACAAAAATGCCACGTGGGACAAAACTGTCACGTAGGACAAACTTCATGAATTGTATAATAGATATTCTCTTAATAAGAGCGGGAACCTTCAACTTTGTAGAAAATCCCCCAAAGTCTCATGAATTTGTAGAAAGGCTTTTAATGGAAAAAAAATGTAAAAAAATCTTAAAATGTGTAAAAATATTATGTAAAAAAGGAGGTTTGTGGAAGTTGTCGTGTAAATATTTAACTTAATCAATATGTGCAAAATTATGAATATCAATTATATATTTTTTGACTTGAATGATTATAGTTATCTTATATCATGCATGAAAATATTAGTCCGGTTTGACATGGTTTACTCCAACATTTACTTTAAAATGAAAATTTCATTAAAAATGTGATTATCATGACCAAGAAATTATGAGTTGTCAAAGTTTGTCATATGAAGTTGAGTGCATTTGGGCGAGTATTATGAGCTAAGTGCCATGTCACGTCAGTACGGTGTGGGCCACCTCTAGAGTCTTTGGCCTTCGGTCTACTTATGGTAAGGATTGGTACACTATACCCGGATGAACGTTTGACTAGATTGATTGATTAATTGATGCGTTTGTGAAAATTTAAAGAGTTAAGCGAGTTAAGCGAGTCTTAAAATTTGTGACTAATATACTAAGATAAATTTACCAATGAGCTGTTTTGTTTTAAAGAATCCGTAATAAATTTGCATCCTTTTTAAGTAACTGGATCTGTGACTTAAGTACGAACCACAGAGGCTTGGCACGTATACGGATTCATTCTTGTATGCATGTAGTCGGAATTATGCCCCCGCCGCTTCTTTTAAGGTCATTAAGCAGCAAAATGTTAGATAAAATTTTGCTCGTTCGGTTCGGTTGTAATTTTTTATTGTTAGTCGTCATGTAGAAAATGCAAATGTTCCTTCCGAGATGTCAAGAAGGCGAAGCAGTTGCGTTGTTCCTTTAGGCTTTCAAATAATTCATCCCACCTTTTAATGGGGGCCTTTTTTTTTTAATATACATCGGAAATGGGTCGTGGGACACGGATACACCCGTCCTGATCTTTTAACCCGAAACACTCAAGTAAGCCTTTTTGGCCACATTTAGTTTTTCCCTATGTTTTTTTAAATGATTGGAACTATTTATTTAAAGCAACAATCAACATATTTACTTTAAAATTTGAACTTCTGTATCATTAGGTAAAAAGACAAAACACAATGGGTTAAGAATCCAAGCGAGTTAAGATGGTCACAAATTAAAAAGGGTGGATCATCTTTTAAAGAATATTATTGCAATGCCTCCATCCCTCAAGTTTAATGCTGATGAAATTTCATGTTGCAGGTTGGAGATTATTATTATATTATAGGTAGTTGTCGTTTTAGCAAAACCGGCCAAGTTAGACCCTGTGCACTGACTAGGGAGCCCATCGGGGCTTATTACGATTCGGTCATATATATTTTCAAAAATTAAAAATAATTAACAAAATCGATCAGAAAATATTTAGCAGAACCGCGGACAAGTTTGGTCAAGGGCTGACAGGGACCCTCTGGGAGGTGACAGGGCTCACTCTAGTTTGGCCGCACTTTCAAAATTAAAAATAATTAATAAAATGACCAAAAAACGTTTAGCAAATCCGACCAAGTATTTGGTGGCATTTGACAAATACGACCAAATTGTTTGGAGCTTGCTTCGTTGAAAAATGCGGGCAAATCGTTAGAGGAGGTCAAATGGTATGATACTTTACTCGATGCACTAGACATATTCTATGTTTCAATTCCCGCAATGCCCATTAAAAGACAAAAAAAAATCAGTTTAATGTGCATTGCTAATGCCACGGCAACTAACCATATTTTCAAAATAATTTTTCAAACGAATTTGCTAATTTTTTTTAGTTTTTGATTTTTAGTTTTTTCTCAAAAATTGTACCCCTCGTAATTGAAACAAAAATCCAAGTTACCGTGAATGGCTTTTTCTCCTCCCACAAATAATAAATAATTCCAGCAGGTATCGGGGCAACAACAGTGTCTATTAATTACCTCCCCAAAGGACATAAAAATCAATAAAATAAGCAAAAAAGGACAAGAAAATAGATAAATAAATAAAAATAGATCATTGCTAAATGCAACGCATCACTTGCGGTAGGTTGTACTTTTTGTCCAAAAAAAGCAAAGGAAACGACGTTTCTGGCTTTTGATTTAACTGGTCGGTAGTTTTTTTTTCCTTTTAAGGAAAATTAAGTACCCTGCACCGCATTTTATGCGGTGCAGGCAGCACTCCTCTAAAAATAGGATGAGACTATATACACCCCTAGCATAGGGGTGTATGTAATGATTCTTTGCTTAAGAAGGAAATTATATCACATCAACTTGTTATTTCATAGCCTTCCCCTTTGTTTTTTTCCTTTTTTTGGCTATTAATCATATCATACACCCCTAAACATAGGGATGTATTTAGTCTTCCTCTAAAAATAAGTGCATCACTGATTACGAATCATACAAGGGAGTTAGTGAGTGCGAGGGTGTGCCATGATTTGTTATATCATAAGCAACCCCGTCGTCACCCTCTCTCTCTCTCTCTCTCTGTGTGTGTCAGGATCTTCTCTCTCACCTCTATCTCTGAGCCCCGCGTCTCTCTCTCTTTCTCTCTCGTCATTCATTGATTTCAGAACAAATAAATCAACAAAGAAGAGAAGAAATTTTGGCAGCGAGAAATCAACAAATCTCTTTCTCTCTCTTTCTCTCTCGTCATTCGTTAAAATGACATCTTTCTTTGAATTCTAAATTACAATAGCTTGGAAGTACAACAAACCCTTCAACTTTCTCATTACATGTGAATGCGAAACACGCCAGAGGCCAGAGACGAGGCCAGTGCTCGTTAATGATGCCGCTCCATGCGAGGCCAAACTCCATTCAACGCCGTCAGTTACGCTATCAACCCTGCATTAAACCCTCCCTCCTCTCTCTTTCTTTCTTCCCACTCTCCATCTGATCAACAACAAGATTCAACAATTAAACATTCATGCACTACAAACACAAGAAACACAACAAATACAAGACTATCATTAAAAAAACCGCTGTATAAGTAGAGTACACCTATTCGCCAATGAGAGAGAGAGAGAGAGAGCAAATGTTGGTCGAGGGGGATGAAGCCTGGTCCGAGGTCACTTACTTTATATGCAGATTAACAAAGAAGTAATCTTCGTTATAATTCAGAACCGAAAATGGCCTCGAGCCAGACAACGTTCCCCTTGACCTAACCTTAACGATGATATCAACTAATTAATTTGCCAACAAAACGGTAGAAGAGAGATTTTGAGAGGGATGAAGCCTGGTCCGATGCCTTTGATGATCACTCAACTCTCTCTCTCCATCCGATTATATGGAAAGAGAGAACTGGGGTCATGCATGCATGCATCGAGCCAGCCAACATTCCCCTCAACACAACTTCCTTCAGAAAAAATTGAGAGAGAGATGTGAAGAGAGTGAAGAGAGGAGGGGTGGGTTTTATGAGGGGAGAGGGGTGAGAATTGAAAGGGTCAGAGCGCGGGGACAGGTTCCGTAACTTCCACCCTTTCCCATTTCCCCCAAAACCGCTCTCCTATTTTATTGGCCCCAAACCGTTTGTTTTGTTTTGAGGGGATTAAACAACAACACAACAACACGTGTTTCGGTTCGGATCCAATTAAGACCCGATTCAATATTAACCTGATCCACATGGACAAGGGCTCACGTTGAACAAGTGCCAAGTTTTTAATGTAATCAAAGGTAGACAAAAATTTAACAACTTTCAATCTTAACCGTTAATTCCTTTCAGATTGAATCTGAACCGTTCTGCTTTTATTCTTCTATTCTCGGTCAGCAAATCAATTCAAATGTTTCCTATTTTTGTCTAATAGATTATTTTTACATTTCTCCGTCGAAATTGGCTCCTTATTTCATCTGTACCTCAGTAGTTTGCCATCTACTTCTATCTCTCTCTAGAGTAGTGAATCGATGCACGTGACGTGACCATCAGGTAACATATATATCATGCACCACATAACATAGATTTTTACATGATCTCCTTCTCATCTTTGTCGTCGGGGCCGGCCCTGAAGATATTGGGGCCAGAGTGAGTTAAAAATTTGGGCCTTTTAAATATAATTTTATTAAAAAATTGAAATACTAAATTTTTTTGTTGTTTGGAACCTAGCCAAGTGCAATGCTAGGATGCTCATCTCTACGCCTGAAATTTTTATTGATATGCTAAAAGATGGTACAAAATAGGGGGGACATAAAACCAATACCTCCTAAAATAAAACAAATACGAGGATTAGCATACGAGAACATGTCATTATGACCACTCCACGTCTGGCTCGGCTTGATTTGGAACTCTTGGCATATTCACACTATACTTCTTACTTCTGGAAATCTTGTATGGTGTACATACACAGAATCACATATAAACCAAATCCCATCTAAAATGACCACCACTTGCATTTTTAGAAGCAAAATCATCAATTATATGTTCAACATCAATAGTTTTCAACATATTTTTTTTTTCAAAACTCAATATTGTTAATCCATTTAACCTATTTTGAGTCATAGTTGTCCATAAATAAGATTTTATCAATTTTAATTTTGAAAACCTATTAGAAACATATCCATCTTTTTTACAAACTCCATAACTTTAATGGAGTTCCATGGATTTCAATATTTGTAATTCTGAAAGCAAACGTTTTACATCAATATCACAATCATTGACATGTGTCAAATCATTTTCAAGTTTCAAACAACAATTTTTTCAGTATATACATTTAAAAAATGGCCACCTTAGCCTTGGGCCTAGGCGGCTGCCCTGGGTATTCTGGGTCAAGGCCGGACATGATTGCCATCATCATCTTCATTATGAATATTATTAGTGTTATATTCCAAAAAAAATTTCACTTTTCATAGAAACCCAAACCCACTGTTGTCGCCCAATAAGTATGGAGAGATGACCGGTGAAACAAACGCGCGCATGGAAGCTCATGTTTTATATTTTAAGGATATTCAATACACAGAGATCTAATTGCTTTACACACAAATCACTTTACATACGGTTTCAATATTATATAGAATTTCAATATGATAGGGGAATATCTTAAATGCACCGTGCCCTACGGGCACGGGTTATGACTAGTCCATTTATATTTCTTCTTCTTTCTCTCCACATTCTATACACACAGACCACCTCCTTTGTCGCCTTCGTCGCCAATCAGCCGATGCCGTATGAACCCCTGCCGCCTCCGCCTTTGCCGACCTCGCATATTCCTCATCCCAGCTCCTCCCCCACCTTTTTCGCCTCATATCCCCCTCTTCTGCATCTACAGTTGTTGCTGCTGTCGCCTTTGGCATCTGCATGAGATAGAGATAAATGATGAAGGTGACTTCAGGGGAATGAGAGAGGAAAGAGAAGATTAAAAGGATGAGGTTGAGGAAGTGGTTGTAAATGGAGGAGGTAAGTAGAAGGACAAAATAGACATTTCACATATTAGATCGTTGACGTTAGCCTTTTTCAGGGACTTATTGTGCCGTTCAAATATGGTTAGTGCTGGGTTTTTTATGATGTAGAGGTGCTTGTTACAACTCTAACAATAGATCATGCGGTCTACTACAATAAACATGTTATTTAAGATGTTAGGGCATGATGTTTTTGGTTTATATCTAAGATCTATCTTTCCTCCAAAGATCATCGTGTTATAATCAAAATCCTGCCAAATGTGAGTGTGACTTTAGTACACTGAGCAAAAAAAAATGTTACAAAATAATTGTTTTATACAGATTATATATTAATTAATCTATTATACAAAAGAGGGAGGTTGATATGACTTTATCCTATGTGGCAAATGTCGCATCAACCCCTTCCAAACTTTTTTTCCATAGGCCCTCTCTATTTACGTGATTGCCATTGACATTTCATTAAGCCTCATATCTACATGTTTTCCATTGAGAGAGTTCCCCCTTTTACCCATTGACAATCCCCACACTCAAACCCACTCTTCTCTTTCGTTTACCCATGTTCATCGGTCGTGCATTCTGTGTTTGTGTTTTTTTTTTTGTTTCACCGTGCACTATTTGCACGGGTTATATCTAGTTATATTATAATTTAAACAGATACGTTCCAACGGGTTTGTTCCGAGGCAGGACGATTGCACAACCGCCAGGGTTTGTTCAATTATGGGTTAATGATGGCGATGACGATTACAGACGTAGCGGGTTTCTCGGAGCGGCGACGGGAACATGTCGGAGGGCTGTTGGACGACGGTGGGGTCACCGAAGGTGAGAGTAAAAACAGGGACAGAAACACGGATGCTGAGCTTTTTGGTGAATTTACAGTTTGAAAGTGATGTCTTCCGGTCGACCCAATGGTTGGATTCCACTTGTCGGTTTTGGTATACTTATTTAAAAAAATAAGTACATCCTAGTTCTGCTCACATAGTCTGGCGCCTAAACTTTAAAGCCCTAAAAATTTTGGACTGAGAGTGATGATGTCCTTATCTTAGGCCCAGTCCGAACCAGGCCCATTTTCATCCAGTTGATACTTGATCCTATAGGTTGATATCTATCAAGGCCCCTACTGATCTGAAGAACTTGGAGGCCGCATACTCAGCCTTCGTAATTCGTATCCAGAAGCCCTTAATGGGTCGGATCTTTGCGGTTTTGAACCCGAGAATGAGCAGCAGAGAGGTTTTAGGGCTCGACCCGTCCCCGAGTCTCGCCCCCTTCTTCCTCTACAGTTTCACGTCTCGGTGCGGTCTCTTGAGGTAAATCTCTTCCTCCTCCTCAAATCTTATAGTTTTAATCTTAAATTTCAACTGAGCTAGTTGACGATTATATACGATTTTGTCAGCTGATTTATGTAACTTGTATGCTAAATTACTGGAACTGATATGATGCTTTTGATGAATGTGTGATGTTACTTGTTACTTTGATATCTGCTATGGGGAAATCTTTTAGTTGAAGAATTTAGGATGAATAATTTGGGACAAAGGAGCTATAATTATAGAAATCCAAGCTTAAAATTCGTTGCTAGTCTTAGTTTTGAGATCTTGCGCAAGGAACATGCAAAATTAGGATTTAAGTTCATTTGTTGTAGTTTTATTTTTCCATGTTGTAATCATTTCTTCTTCTTGGTTTGATCCAAAGTTCCATTGTTTTGAATATGGATGCTTTGTAAATATAAAAAAAGGTCTTACATTTTTCTATAACAGTCAGCAAGGGAAAATAACTACAACAAATCTCATAAAGTGACACCTAACCTATTCACTTTTAACTTGTCCAATACAAGGGAATACCAATTCCCAACATGTTTTGGCACAATTTACATCTCAAAACTATACATGTAAACATCAGTTTCGTATGAGATGGTAACAAAAATTGTCATCTTGAATTGACACCTAAAATGCTGTGACATGTTAAGCATTTTTGTTTAATCAGCGGGATTGGATCGGAGGGATGAGACATTATCGGTAATTTTCATTTTGTGTTTGTCTTGGAGCTGCACAACAGAGAGGTAGACTATTGGCAAGTAGAAGAATCAGAAGATGTTGCTAAAAACTTCAGTTTAAACTTGTCAAATTTGTTTGAAGTGCCAAATGAACAATACAGCCACACAAGTCCTGTTGGAGACTTTTGGAGATTTAAAGTGGTCTTGCTGAGTTCTAGTGAAATGATCATGAATTTTTGTAAGCCAATTCTTGCGCCACACCAAATGATTGAGCCAAAAGTAGAAGGGTCTTATTTGTTTATTGCTCTAATGTCTTCTTGAGTAATGCTCACAGTTTTTTAATTCATAGAAAATTTAAACCCCCCTCCCTGCCAATGTTGGTATCATTAATTCCCGTGACGGATGATGCATTTCTGGTGGCAGAGCTGGTGGCAGGAGTTTTTGTTTTATTATTATCTCAAGCACGTTGACGCTTATAATCATTGATGGGATGTTGAGATATCAACTAACATCTTTAAGATGCTTGAACGCATCTATTGCACACAAACTCATACAAATTATTAGGTGGGAAAATCGTTTCCTTGTATTTCTATATATCTATTTTGAATTAATTTTACCTATATTGTTTCTATAAATCCCACTTTTGGTGAACTCCCTTTAAAGCAGCTGAAACTCGATACATAGATTGATATTTCTTATTCCTACTTTTGTTTGCTGACACATGATTTTCTGTATATAGAAGTTCTATACAAAGCATGTTAATTAAGTAGATTTATCATTTTTAGGTCTATATTTGTTAATTAAGCAGAATATGATGGTTTCTTGCTTGATGGAGGTTGCATGAGCTAAGCCTCAAAAACCAGTAAGATAGGTTAGCCAATTTGGCATCTAATACGATTCACTAGGGGTTTCATTATAAAAAGGGGATTTTTATTGGAAAGGTGGGATTTTTAGTGGAAAGGTGGGATTTTAAGGTTTTAGAGAGAAGATATGGGATAAAATAGGGATTTTTATTAGAAATAAACTGAAAATAAAGGATACAAAGATAATGGTTGATACCTTTCGAGAGGATCTTGCTCTTCCAAGCCACCGATTCGAGAGGGGGCCGTGCGCTCCGATGAAATGAGGGATATCTCACCTCAAGTGTTTTCTTCTTCACAATATTCACAATAATCAAGCATGCCCCCTAGCTTTAAATAAAGAAAAATTAAAGAAAATTATAGATTTACGAAAAATCTCATAATAATGAAAATTACAAAAAGACCCTCTAAAATCTGAAAATTCCTAAAACACCCCGTTCTCCCAAAACATCCCTAATGAGCCAAAAGTGTAGATCTATCATTACTCTGCCCCCGAAAACCCACCTTGTCCTCAAGGTAGTGCATGAAATCCATGGGCGGTGCTACTCTAAGTGGGTTGCCGGGGTCCTCCGTTCGCTGACGGGCTGCGAAAAGTGGAGCCAATCCAAGCATTTCCTTTGTGTAAATTTCCTTCTTGGGCATCTGGATATCTTTCTATCAAGCAGTCCTTAAGCTCCCCCACGAAAGTATAAGTCGTCTTCGATCCCTCCACTGAAACCAGGAGAGTTTCTCTTTTGAAACAGTTGTCAGCCACCTCCAGTTCTCTCTCCATCAGACGTGCCTTCGCAAAAAATCTCTCAGCTCGATAGATCCAACCACAAGGATCACCCCCTTAAACAACAACTTCTTCAGTTTTCTCACTCTGCCTTTAGCCCCAACCCGCTCCTGGTCCATATGTTCTCCTGTCCGTCGATAATCAGTGGAAGGGTAATAATTGTCGTGTCCATGCGTCTCCCGTAGCCTATCCTAGGGTTGTCGTCTCGGTCGCCATTGCCCTTCCAAATCATGCTCATTCCGAGCATAGTCATCAACATTCTCTTTAAAGCCTGGATTCTCGTCATAATCGGCCTGAAATTCCTCGTATGCTGGAAGTACTTTGCGTCGTTGTCTCTCTGCTACATACCGAGGCCCATGAAGTCCCGGGACCTCCTACACGTCTTACTCGGGTCCCGGAAGAAGCCCAAATTTGTCATCGAAGTCTCGGTGGGCTCCCCGCTGTCCCGGGGTCCCAGGTCATTCTTCCACGGCTCAAGGCACCTTCGGCGTGCCTGCACTGGTACTACAGGGCGCTGGCAGGCCTGTAGAGGCCCTGCAGTGGGTCGCGGAACCCCATCAGTGGCTATGGTTTTTCCGATCCGTGGGATCTTCTTCCGCTCCGTGGAATCCTTGCTTCACGTCAGATAGATGGCTTCCTTTGAACTCTTCTTCTGTCTCTTTCTTTTTCTCTAAAGATGTCATCGGTTGCCCTAAATTTGAATTTTCACCCAATTCTGATTTTTTCGTCAAACTTGCCGCCTTTAGATCTGCGAATTGTTGCATCATGATTTGCATGAATGTTTCAAATTTTACATCCATCTGTGTCTTAAGCCTTTTTATCGACGCCTTGACCTTAGATCTGAGATCCTCCATAGATTTCTTCAGATCTTTAATTTCGCCATCGAATCTTTCCTCCAAAGCTTCAATCTTTTTGGTGGTTGTCGCCTCTATGGATGGCAAGATCGTCGCTCTGATACCGATTTGATACGATCCACTAGGGTTTTGATGACAAAAGGGGGATTTTTAGAGTTTTAGAGAGAAGATATGAGATAAAAGAGGGGTTTTATTAGAAATAAACTGAAAATAAAGGATATAAAGATAAGGGTTGTGACCTTTCGAGAGGATCTCGCTCTCCCAAGCCGTTGATTCGAGAGGGGGCCGCATGCTTCAATGAAATGAGGGATAATCTCACATCAAGGGTTTTCTTCTTCACAATAATCAAGCATGTCCCCTCTCCTAGCCTAATGTAGCTTTAAATAAAGAAAAATTACAGAAAATTACAGATTTACTAAAAATCCCCAAATAATGAAAATTACAAAAAGACCCCCTAAATTTTGAAAATTTCCAAAACGCCCCTGATGTCCCAAAATACCCTTAATGGGCCAAAAGTGCAGATCTATTAGCATCGAACTTTACATAATTTATGGCTAGAAAGAAGCCGGATGTACAATTTATTTGATCTTTCAATGTAACCTTGTGCTACATAACCCCATCACATTTTAATGGGAAAAAATTTAGACGGTGATAATACTTGATTAATAGCTTATGTTCACCGGGTTTTTCTTGCACCAAATCTAAATCCCTTTCCTTACCTTCCCCTGACAAATATATCTAGAGTCATATTTTCAACATTCCTGAAACTCACTTTGGTAATTATCGATGACATCTTGGCCATAAGATTGCATAGTTTTATATTTTTAAAATTTAAGTATTTTTACATGTTTCCAAGCTATATTTTTGTTATAATAGGGATATTATTATTGGGCAAGATCTTAGGAACCTTGTCTAGGAACATTCACATCACTGAAGGCAAGCTTACCTAAACCTTGAAAATTATTTGTCAAACACAGAACTGGTCATGTATTATGGTCTAGCTGTTATATTAAAGACATGCTGAGCTTGCTGACTGACTTAAAATGCCAAATTCCTAGAGTATGTATGAGTTTGGCCTGGACGCCTGGGTTTATCGTGCATGTGTAGAGCATGTAGAACCACATTGAGTCAACATTATCATGTATCAACCATGAATTGCAATAGTGTGGCCAAGTTCTCCTGGAGGAGCTATGTAAACTGTTGGTATTTCAGTATCAGTACTCCCACTTCACCCTAGGAACTGAGCATGGTCTTAACTGAAAAATTATAAGCTAGTACATGCATGAACTTGTAGATGTATGTGCATGTGCACATACAATTCTGTAACCATGTGTGGACTTCCACATGTTTGTACATAGATGGCAACTCAAACCCTCTCATACACTTAATTGCATGCACAAAACGTGTGCACACAAATCAGAGCAAGCTTGAGCCATGATATACTTAAAAGCATTACTGTGTTTGTGTGAAGGGACTGTAAATGGATGTACTAGATTCATAGGTTTTTTAGTACTTAGGTGGAAAGCAAAGACACTATGCTTCAGGATGGAACATTCACATGTATGTCCCAGCTTGTGTAAGTATTGAAGTGTGGCAGCACTTCAACAATGTTCTACCTTATGTCAGCCATACAACGAATCATCTTTGATGTGTGAACGTCTAATTATTATATGTTGTCCTTTGTTATTATGCATCAATGGCTTTCAATTATATGGTTACCTTGCATTTCTAACAGTAGAAGCTGATGATCATAACTATTTATTGGTAGTCAATTGTTATTAGTATCTTATACCTTTGATGGATTGCCTTATTTAGTGATAGGTGAAATTTGATAGTGTCATCCTTCAGTTAATCAGTGTGAGAATTATTAGCCAACATTATATATTCTGAACTTTTTAAGTATTCACTATTTCTTATGGATCACAATCTTGTGATGCCATTTTGACTTGATCCTCATACTGATATTTTTCATTTAGTATTCGTTGCATGAATCTCATGATTCTTCTTGTTGTTTTTATGAAACCTGGTTATTTGTCATAGTGTACAGTGATATATATTTTTATGACAAGTTCCGCCTAATCGTCTATCTTCAGAAAGTATGTTTTTGTTATATACTATTTGCATGCATAATTCATCACTTCATATATTAAACTATAAATTCATTGAGCTAGATAATGCAGTATATGACTCTAATCACTCGCTTGTCATAAAAATAAGTCAAACATGCATTCATATTATAAAGTTTAGTTACATTTCATTCTTCCCTAGGAAGACTTGATTTGATTATCTACACATCCCAATCATCACCATCAAAACCTTTTCCCACTCCTATTATAAAGTTTAAGTGCATGGCTCCATAAAGGATTTGATGTAGGACGTTGAGGGATTTCACAGACCGGTTCGAGACATTATCAGGGCATGTACATGGGGTTTCTGATGAGATACTAGAGAGCACCTTCATGAAGGGGGAAGGCTATCCATTCGCACAGAAGTTTGCATACAGAAGACCCAGTACTTGATGGTGGCCATGGAGTATGCCCAAATGGTGGAGGATCGCCTGATGGAGGAGAGGAAGTCTAGGGCAGTTGGAGCGGACATGATTCTTGCAGTCAAACGACGACAGGAGGGCAGAAGGTGACGACGAGAGCAGAGTAGGCTAGCAGGAGAAGAGCGGGGCACCACCAGTAGGAAGGCAGTTCAGGGGGATGACAGATACAGAGATGAAGGAGAAGAGGCAGAAGGGGCTGTGTTTTAGATGTGATGAGAGATTCACCCCAAAACACAAATGCGCGATTCGCAAGCTCCAGGTGCTGTTACAATGACGATGATGAGGCTAATGTGGAGGATGAAACCATATAGGCTAAGAGTGTGGAGCAGTATCATCTGGACGTGGCGGAGGTTTTCTTAAACTCTATGGTATGGTTCACCCTGAACCATACTATGAAGTATATGACATATCTATGACAAGGGGATGACTGTTCTGATCGACAGTGGGGCTACCCATAATTTTATCTCCCATAGAGTGGTGGAGCAGCAGGGTCTACAATTGGTGGACACATGGAGTTTCAGCGTCATGATGGGGACGGGCAAGGTGGAGAGCAGCCGAGGAGTGTGCTAGGGCTTATCTTGACGCTGCATGAAATTCAGGTGGTAGAGGACTTCCTGCCCTTGGATCTGGGGAGTACAGATGTGATCTTGGGCATGAGATGGTTGCAGACACTGGGGGATATGAAGATTAACTGGAAGTTGATCATGATGGAGTTCCAAAAGGGCAGGAGGACGGCGGTTTTGCAGGGAGACCCAAGCCTATGCATGACTTTGGTCTCACTGAAGACCATAGCACAGACCATCCGGTCAGAGGGTGGTGGTTTTCTGGTGGAGATGCAGGGGACCGTGTGCGAGGAGGAAGCGGAGGTGGATAGTGGGCATGCCATTCCAGACGAGGTGCAGCAGTTATTGGAGCAGTTCGAGTAGGTTTTTCAAAAGCCTCAGGGTCTCCCACTTCTCAGGGACCATGAGCACACCATAGTTTTGCGGATGGACGTGTCTCCTATCAGCGTACGGCCATATCATTACCCCCAGGTGCAGAAGGATGAGATAGAGAGGATGGTGGCGGAGATGGTGCGAGTAGGAGTTATTCAGCCGAGCGTTAGCCCCTTTTCTAGGCATGTGTTGCTGGCGAAGAAGGACGGGAGCTGGCGTTTCTGCATGGACTACAGGGCACTGAATAAGGAGACGGTCTCAGACAAGTTCTCTATCACTATCATCGACGAGCTTTTGGATGAGTTGCATTGGTCTGTTGTCTTCAGGAATATTGATCTCAAGTCAGGCTATCACCAGATCAGGATACGGACGGAGGATGTGCCCAAGACCGCCTTCAGAACTCATGATAGCCACTATGAGTTCTTGGTCATGCCTTTTGGCTTGACCAATGCCCATGCTATCTTCCAGGCCTTGATGAATAAGGTATTTCGTCCCTATCTCAGGCGATTTGTATTAGTTTTCTTCGATGATATCCTTGTTTACAGCCGATCCCTAGAGGAGTACTTGGATCACATACAGATAGTTTTTCAGGCGCTCCAGTACCACCAGTTGTATGCAAACAGGAAGCAGTGTTTATTCGGTCAGCCACATGTGGAGTACATGTGTCTTCAGAGGGTGTGGCAGCAGACAGATCGAAGATAGCAGCTATGTTGGACTGGCCGCGTCCTACTATCCAACGAGGACTGATGTGATTCCTGGGGTTGACATAATACTACTGGAAATTCATGCAGGGGTATGGTACTATTGCATGGCCACTCACATAGCTGCTAAAGAAGGACAAATTCCACTGGAGTGACGAGGTGACGTAGGCATTTAAGGCCTTAAAGAAGGCCATGACTACAGTGCCAGTACTGGCTCTATCAGGCTTTACCAGACCATTTATAGTGGAGTCAGATGCTTCGGAGCACAGGCTGGGAGCAGTGCTGATGCAGGACCAAAGGCCTATTGCATATTTCAGCCAGGTCCTGACGGCGATGGCGAGGTTGAAGTCAGTCTACGAGATGGAGCTGATGGTTATTGTCCTGGCTATTCAGAAGTGGTGGCCTTATCTGTTGGGATGGAATTTTGTGGTGTGCACGGACTATAGGAGTTTTAAGTACTTATTGGAGCAGTGCATGGTAGCGGAGAAGCACCAGTAGTGGCTGAGAAAGCCGATGATCTTCAAATTTGAGATGCAGTACTGTCCGGGGCTAGAGAATAAGGCTGCAGATGCATTATCGAGACGCGATGAGGACGTACGCTTGGCAGCTTTGTCGATTCTCATACTACAAGACTAGGAGCCACTTCTTCAGAAGGTTGAGGAGGATCAAGAGTTAGCAGAGATACGGGCGGCCCGTGCTCAGGGTTTAATAGATCATTCAAGCTATTCCTTGCTAAACGAGAGACTCTTATATCAGGGACGCCTGGTGATACCGTGCACTTCGACTCACATCCCGGTGATTTTTGCAGGAGTTCTATAGTAGCGCGGTGGGGGGCCACTCATGGGTCCTCAAGACCTATAGACGGCTGGCGAGGGAGGTTTTCTGGAAGGGGATGAAGGACGTCGCGGTAATGGTGGCAAAGTGTGACGCTTGTCAACGTCACAAGTACATGTGGGTTGCTGCAGCTGCTCTCTTTGTCAGAGAGGGTCTGGGAGGTGGTGTCCATGAATTTCATAGAGGGGTTGCCCAAGGCTGGAGAATACACGGTCATACTTGCTGTGGTGGACCGCCTCAGTAAGTACGCTCATTTTATACCACTGCGGCATCCCTACAGTGCTGTGTCTGTGACTGAGGTATTTCTGCGGGAGATCATTCGTTTACATGGGCCGCTGAAGTCTATTCTGTCCAATAGGGACAAGGTTTTCTTGAGCAGATTCTGGCATGAGCTTTTTCGAATTCAGGGGACAGTTTTGAAGATGAGTACATCTTACCACACATAGACTGACGGTAAGACAGAGGTCATCAACAGGAGTATTGAGACCTACCTGTGAGGCTTCATTTCAGAGACATTGAAGTTGTGGACACGATGATTAGCTTCGGCGGAGTATTGGTACAACACTTCCTATCACACAACGGCTCAGACTACGTCGTTCAAAGTATTATATGGACGAGACCCCCCTCACTTGTTGCATTCTGGACAGGAGACATCTGTGTCGGAGTTAGATCGGTACTTAGCCTAGAGAGACCGTATCTTGGAGGAGCTGAAACACCACTTGGCTAGAGCCTAGCAGGTCATAAAGGCTAGTGCAGAACTCACATCGCTGGGACGTGCAGTTTAATGTGGGAGATTTGGTGTATCTGAAGTTGCGCCCATATCGACAGAAATCATTGGCCCACAGGAGAAATGAGAAGTTATCCACTCGTTACTTTGGGCCTTAAGAGGTAGAGGACTGGGTTGTGCCAGTTGCTTATAGGCTGAGGTTGCCCCCATGATTGGTCATCCACCCTGTTTTTTATGTGTCCCAACTTCGACAGGCGATTGGCGATCATACACCCTCACCAACACTCCTTAGACATTAACAGATGACATGGAAATGATCGACCTGAAGAGTTGAAGGGGGGTCTGCATGGGAAGTGCTGGAGAGTGGAAGGTGCTTGTGCGTTGGAAGGGCTTACCAGATCATGAGAGCACCTGGAAGTTGGTAGGCGTCATGGCGCACCAGTTTCCTGACTTTCGCCTTGAGGACAAGGTAGCTCTTTTGGGAGAGTAGTGATGGGCTCATCACATATCAGAGAACGCAAACGAGGTGGGCCGGCGGGAATCATGGGTGGACCGGATTCAACTACACCACTCCAGGGTGTATTCGTAAATTTTTGGGCTTTTTTATGAGTTTTTATTATTTTAGGGGTTTATGTGCAATTTTACAAATAAGGGTTTTCTATTTAAACTACGGGGAGGGGCCGGCCTATAGCATGTATATTTTTGAGTGATTGTTTTCATAAAAGGGAGAGTTCCTCGTTCTTTGGGAGAGTGAAGACGTCCTCTTCAATCGGCGTCTTGGGAGAGTGATTGCATATATAATTGTAATCAATTTATCTTCTTTTATTTTTAGTTTTGAATAATTAAAATCATGTCTTTCCTAGTTCCTATTAGAGAATAAGCGCGGTAGTAATTATCCTCGTAGTAATCATAATCTTCCCTAATTTAGAGCAAATCTTCTTGTATGGAGTGTATCTTTGCATAGCTATCCAATTACACGAGCGCTCTGAATTTGGGCTTCAAACAAAACCAGCATCATCAAAACCGTGGAAGCTGCGTTGAAAATTCCAGAAAAATAGGACCAGAAAATCTTGAAAAATAGAATGGCTCACTATGCAGGGCCGCAGCTCAACAAGCGGTTCGGCTTGACCGGTCAACCGGTTCGGCTGGGCCGGCTCAACGGAAAGTTGGGATCGGCTCGGCTGAGCCGACACTATTGCACCGTCGGCTCAATTGATGCTGACACCGATTTTCAACAATTTCGACGGCATTTTACAGCGATTTTTGATCCTATGGATTCGCGTGAGAGAGGTGAAGGATTTTAGTGGGTCGACGACCCTAGTCGGCGCAGGTGGTGCCAGTGAACTCCGAAGACGATGAAGGCGGTGGCGCACCGACTTTTTGTTGATGGGGGATGTGTTTTTGGCTACGGATGGCTTCGTCGTTAGCAGCAGGAGGTATTGAAGGGATCATTGGTCCTTTCCGTCACCGGAGGTGGCACTGGTGGGCCTCGATGACTCTTTGGGCGTCGAAATTGTAGCGATTTGGTGACTGGTCCGATTCTACAATGCGTTGGAGGTTGTGGCGAGGGCGTTAGAGCGGGGTGATGATGACGACGACGATGCGGGTGGGGTGGCATGAGAAGACTGTGGGACGTTGGAGTCGTAGCGATTTGGCGACAGGTCCGATTCTACAATGTGTTGGAGGTTGTGGCGAGGGCGTTGGAGCGGGATAATGATGATGACGACACGGGTGGGGTGGCGTGAGAAGACTGGGGTTGGATGAGGGCTGATGGCGGCAGGGAAATTAGGGATAAGGTTGTAAGGCTTTTTTGAACTGGTTTTTTTCCTGATTTTTTGGTGGAAGAAGGCGGCGGCTGAACTGAGAATTAAGGTTTTGTGATTTTTTTTTGTTTTGGAAATTGCAAAGAGCGAAGATAGAATTTTCAGCTCTGTTTACAAATTGATGTAGGACGGAGTGGAATTTGGGGATTTTGTGGAGGATTTGGGAAGATCTAGATAAATTAGGGTTATTGGCTTCTAATCAAGAATTCCAAGGCTTAACACCAAGGAAGAAGGGAACCTTTCTCATGTTTTTGAGAAAATTTCTCATTTAATTTGTTCATTGGTTGATTGGTTAAAAATAAAACAAGCTATGGCTTTTATATAGGCTTACAAACTCTAACGGTCTTCACCCATCTGATATGGTACTAAACGTTAAAATACCTATAAATAAATAAAACGACTTAAAGTATGTAAGGACTCTAAAACTCAAAATAAAATTAAAATTAAAATTAAAATCGTTGATCGGATCCCTATTAGGATTTGACACATTTTATCAACGATAGAGGTGCTTTCCATGAGTTCTAGGAGTTGGCAGATGAGAAAAAGTCCATTGCAGTAATGCAGTTTAAAATCATGCAACAAAGAAGCAACTTTCAAAACTCTCCCAAACGGAGGATCTAGAAGGAAGGACAGTGCAAAGATCCCCTTTGGGAAATTACATTTAACTCTAAATATTGTATTATATTTAGGGATGGCAAACGGGGCAGCTCAACAAGGTCAGGTCATGACATAGTTTAACCAACCCCGATAATGCCATACCCAAGACCCAATTAAACAATCATTTCGGCAACGGCTTACACGTGTACGGCCCGACAGGTTACAGGTTATTTGAACCTAACCATGCATGCAGCCATTTTACAAATTTTTTTCTAAGAAATGAAATAAAGAAAAGAATTCCTGCATCCATGATGGCTCGAACCCCTAATGGCTTCCTCATATTTGTCAAGTGCCAACCAATTGTTCCATATATTAGCGCTAAAACTTCAGCATTGAACTTATTTATTTATTTCTAAAGTTAATTGTCTAAAAAAACTAAATTCAGCTTTTGAAGCTCTGTGCATGAAGCAAGGATCGAACTCATGATGCCTTATCAAGGACTACAACATGCTGACCACTAATCCATTTAACTATATGCTTTTTCAAACCAAATAAATAATATATATAGTTAATCCGGGTACATTCGGGTCAACCCATCAAACCAGCACCTGACCCAATTACTAATCAAATCAGGCGGGTTGAACCAAATGCGACATCAACCTCTTTTCGACCTAATTATTAATCAGATTAGGCTCGAGTTTGACCCATTAGGTTGGGTCAAAATTGTCACCCCTTATTATATTATTATTATTATTATTAGTTCTTTTCTGTTCATTTTTGTGCTTGCTTTTTTCATTACACAATAACATAAATGATATCATGAACTAGCTGTTGTTGCATTGTGAGCGAACTTAGTTTTTTCTAACAAGATTGTTGGATTATCAGTTCGTTGTTCTTTATTGCGAAATTCTTCTTTTTCTTTTCTTTCGTCCCAAGTGCAGCTGCTGTTAATGCTTGGATTAGAGATGTCATTTATCGCCATACTTTTAGTTGCTAGGCTGTACAACCGCTCAATCCAAACCGGCCACTTTACAGAACTTCTAATGGGGGCATGCCAGGCTTGTGATTTATAATCTCACAATTAATCAATGAATTTCATTGGGCAAATACATTTGCTCATGGGGTTCAGTTCAACATCAGATTGTTTCTTGTTTGACAATAGGACTTGGAGCAGAAGGTTCCATCTTCTACAGTGTCAAGATGATAAGTTGCCTTATTTTATGAATATTTTTCATTCCATTTGTTGCAGATTGATGAATCTAGAAATTTTTAGTTTCCTGTTATGCATGCAGCTTCAGCTTCAATACGTTATATATTTAATTGTTCTTACGTCATGTGGGTAGTCAAGCTTATATCAGAGACTAAAGATGGCCTGTCTGTTGCACATAATGGTTAGGTTGGTTTTTCTTTGTTCTTCTTCGGCAATATTGTTAAAACCATTTTTCTAAAGATTTACTGAAATAAATTAAACAAAAATATGAACAAAGTTATTTGGTCTGAGATGTAGATTCTTATTGGGTATTTCTCAGGTGAAAGCACAGTTAAATTTTGATGAAAACCATTTAGAATTGTCCAAAGATATCAACATAAGATGATAAGTGTGAATCATGGTACTTTTGACCTGATCAAAATTTATTTGGAGCTTAAACACAGCCAAGTTTATTTTGTAAGACTAATACCTAATTGATATTTTAATGACGTAGGAATTCTGTGTGTGTGTGTGTGTGTGTGTGTGTGTGTGTGTGTGGGGGGGGGGGGGGGGGAGAATTGATCATGGCCTGATAAATATTGGGATTTGAACTCAATGCTTTTGTGGTGATCACATGAGCTGAATGATATAGCCTGACCGGTTACATGTTAAATGCAGATGTTTGGTGGTCCTAGTTGGAAGCAATGGTTTGAAAAAGTTCATGGGTTTGCTGCAGTATATAGCAACATGGCTGAGTTTGGCTTTGTCCAATGTTGTGTGGTTGATTATTCTTATCCACTAGTTTGTCAATGATGCACTAATTATTTTTATTTTTACAAAATGAATTTACAACAAGCTTCTTTAGGACACTCAATCTAGTTGCTCTTGATAAGTTCCACAATGCTATGCCTGTATCCTGGATGTCTATTATCTATAAAAGTGTGACACACGATTCGATGATAATTTGTACATGCTCTCAGTCTTAACATCCTGATAATTTGGAATATCAGTATGTTTTATTCTCTTAGCCATTGTAAGCAAACCTTTTATAAACCATCTGAAATCTGCTTTAGGAATCCTTCTCCCTATTGTTATGTAGGTACATTGATATTACCTGGAAAAATATTAGAATACAATCCTATTTCCACATTGATATCAATGGTTCATATCACCTAATTGACGAGGCTGTAATGATAAAAGAAAATTGTTAGGTCTTCTTTGATTGCCATAGTTTTTGAGAGTTGCCCAAAGAAATGATAATTATCATCGAATACTTTTATGGTCTTTCTTTCCCTAGAAATTATGGCAAAAGTGCTTGCTTTTAGCCAACTTGTAAAACATCCAGTGTTGGATGAACTTTGGACGCATTCTCATGTTTCCCCACCTCTTAACCATACAGCAACATTGGGCTGTCACCATCAATGACCATCCTGAAGCAAGCTACTTTGACCTCAGTAATTTATCCATGCAGCCAAAAGCTACAACTGTATGATCTCCTTTTGTTTCTTCTTGTATATGGCTTATTGAAACTTTTTCCGTGTCGCTGGACTTCACAAATGTTATTGTACGATAGTCCGAGAGGAATGTTTCATATAGTTTTGGACGATAAAATGTAATTGAAGTTGTGTGTGAGAAACTACAAAATTTAGATAATCATTATTTAACTTTAATAGTATTAATAAGTAGTAATATTGTAAATCTGTTCTAGTATTTTTACTGTCCGGCACATGTCATCATCTGTATCCTTTATTAACTACTAACTATTTCTAAGATTAAACCGGATTGCATCCACTTGTATAATTTATGGTTAAGCTTTAATTTAAGTATTTCTGTCATAATTGGATGCTTACATGACTTCAAAAGCATTTCAGCTATTGTAACTATCTGCTAATTGGCCTCACCGAAAGAAAATTAAGATCTTTATTGCTGAAATGCTACTGGTACTAAGAAAATGTTTATCAAGTGCAGATTTCATGAATTATTCTAGAATAACTAGTTGAACTAAGTTGAAATAAATTTAGTGCCAGCATACCAGTGGACATTGTTAGGAGACTGAAATCTTGACTCACAGGAGTTGGAAGTAAAATATGTTAATTACACACAACTCACTGTTTACTGTAGGAGTCTTTATCCCTAGACTACATGTGCAATTTTTTGATAGGACACCCCTTTACGATTCTGTACAAAATAAAGAATTGTCCAATAATTGTGATTGTGTGTCCAAGAATTGTGAAGACCCCTGCTAGCACTCATTGCAGTGTGACTTTATGATGTTAACTCTTTGAGATGTGATGACAGGATATGATTTGATTCTAGCTGTAACTCTGATTTGCTGTTTTCCGATTATTTACATCTCTATATTACGGAACCTCCAAGTTCCTTCTTTTTCCCCATGCCAGAATCTTCGTAGCCGTGCTGATTCACTAGTTTTGGTTCAGGTAATACTACCTCAGGGGGTAGAGGCTTACGCAAAATGGCAGACAGTCATGAAACTGATAAAAATATTGAGATATGGAAGATTAAGAAGCTGATCAAGGCCCTGGAGTCAGCACGAGGCAACGGCACAAGCATGATCTCTCTTATCATGCCACCACGGGATCAAATCTCTCGAGTTGCCAAGATGTTGGGTGATGAATATGGAACTGCTTCAAACATCAAGAGTAGAGTGAATCGACAATCTGTCTTGGGTGCAATCACCTCAGCTCAGCAGAGATTGAAACTCTACAACAAGGTACCTCCCAATGGACTGGTTTTGTACACAGGAACTATTGTTACCGAGGATGGAAAGGAGAAAAAGGTTACAATAGACTTCGAGCCTTTCAAGCCCATCAATGCGTCTCTTTACCTCTGTGATAACAAGTTTCATACGGAGGCATTGAATGAGCTGCTGGAATCTGACGACAAGTTTGGTTTCATAGTTATGGACGGAAATGGAACACTTTTTGGGACTTTAAGTGGTAATACAAGGGAGGTGCTTCACAAGTTTACCGTCGACCTTCCAAAAAAGCATGGCAGAGGAGGGCAGTCGGCATTGCGATTTGCCCGGCTTCGAATGGAGAAACGCCACAATTATGTGCGGAAGACAGCTGAGCTTGCAACTCAGTTCTTCATCAATCCAGCCACAAGTCAGCCAAACGTTGCTGGATTAATTCTTGCTGGTTCGGCCGATTTCAAGACTGAATTGAGTCAGTCTGACATGTTTGATCCCCGCCTGCAGGCCAAAATACTGAATGTGGTGGATGTTTCATATGGAGGCGAGAATGGTTTTAACCAGGCAATTGAGTTGTCAGCGGAGATACTTTCGAATGTGAAGTTTATCCAGGAAAAGAAGCTGATCGGGAAATACTTTGAGGAGATCAGCCAAGACACTGGCAAGTATGTCTTTGGGGTGGACGACACGCTAAAGGCTCTGGAAATGGGCGCGGTAGAGATCCTGATAGTCTGGGAAAACCTCGACATCAACAGATACGTGCTTAAGAACAGCGTTACCGGAGAGGTCGTCATAAAACATCTGAACAAAGACCAGGAAGCCGACCAGAGCAACTTCCGCGACACAGCCTCCAATGGCGAACTCGAAGTTCAAGAGAAAATCTCTCTGCTGGAGTGGTTTGCCAACGAGTACAAGCGATTTGGTTGCTCCCTCGAGTTTGTCACCAACAAATCTCAGGAGGGTTCCCAGTTCTGTAGGGGTTTTGGAGGGATCGGTGGCATCCTTCGGTATCAGCTTGATATAAGGTCCTTCGATGAAGTCTCGGATGATGGCGATGTGTATGAAGACTCGGATTAGCAGCTCATCGTCTGCTTCATGGATACAGTCTAGGTGAAGTTCTCTATTTGCTTATAGATTTTTTTTGCTGCTTGATGTTTGAGTTCTTTTTCTTGTTGTCAAACTTCTGAGGAACTAAGCGGCGCCTGCTGTGTATTGGTACTGTGTTCATTGTCTCTGGCACTGAAATCCTACGGGGTGAGTTTGTTAAGACTCCTCGTTTCCCCCAACAGATCGATGGTTGAATTTGGTTTCTTATAAATTTCTTATCAAAAAAAAAGTCAAATGTGTTGGAGAAGATTGAAGAAGAGTAACCATGGCCATTGGTATGGCCATGGTTCTTTATTTATAAATTTCATAGGATACCCAAGAGACTTGGATACCGAAGGTCTTCATCACATTAGGAGTGGTGGAATAATGGGTGGATAAGTGGTGGGAAGGCCAAAGGCATCCTTCACTCACAACACTCCTCCTTATCCATCTATTACTTTGGTCTTAGCGTATAAGGTTAAAGGGGTATAAGGCTAAAGGGGTGGATACTTCTGAATCCTGAGTAATCGTGTTTGCCTCGTTAAAACCTTAGCTGTGGAAAACCCAGTGGGAAAAACCAACAGCTTAAGGGAAAAGAGTGCAACACACAAGTTACTCTCCCTCATCCGTACAAGCTTCAGGCTTGTAGGTCTTTCAACTGTCTTATACCGATTCCTTTTACAAGTTTTACAAAAATACATTTTGGTAAAGATTTGGTAAAAAGATCAGCTAAGTTGTTGCAGGACTAGATCTGCTGAACTTCAATCTGCTTGTCCTCTTTTAGCTCGTGTGTCCAGAAAAACTTGGGAGATACGTGCTTCGTCCTGTCGTCCTTGATGTAGCCCTTTTGAAGTTGAGCAATGCACGCAGTGTTGTCTTCAAACAGGATAGTATGCTCCAAATCACCAGTCTTCAGGCCAGTGGAGTAAAGAATGTGGTAGACGACGGATCGTAGGCAATAACACTCTCTGCTTGCTTCATGGATCGCAATGAGCTCTGAATGATTGGATGACGTAGCTGTTGTGGTTTGCTTTACCGATCTCCAGAATATAACAGTACCTCCGTAGGTAAATGCAAAACCTGTCTGTGATTTTGCCGTGAGGATCTGAAAGATAACCTGCATCGGCATAACTAAGTAATTGGGGGGAGGCACCTCTCTGGTAGTAAAGTCCCAGATCTATTGAACACTGGAGGTATCGCAGAAGATGCTTTACTCCGTTCCAGTGGCGCTTTGTAGGTGCTGCACTGTGTCTGGCTAGGAGATTAACTGTAAACGCTATATCGGGACCAAACAGTTAGTCAGATATAGAAGTGCTCCAATGGTACTGAGATAGGGTACTTTAGGACCCAGTATCTCATCCCCCTCTTCCAGAGGCCGGAAGGGGTACTTATGTACATCTAGCGATCTTACGACCATAGGAGTACCTAAAGGATGACATTTATCCATATGAAGCTTACGTAGAAGTTTCTTTGTATAATTTGATTGGTGTAATAGGATTCCACCTCGTAGGTGTTCAATCTGTACGCCAAGACAGTTATTTGTTTTGCCTAGGTCTTTCATTTCAAAAATATGTTTTAGGCTTTCAGATATCTCATTGATCTCTGTAGGAGATCCTATGAGATTTAAATCATCAACATATACTGTTATGATGACGATCCTGTTCCCGTTCTTTTGATAAAGATACACGGGTAGACTTCATTATTTGTGAATCCTTGCTGTGCAAGGAAATCACTAAGTCTGTTATACCACATTTTGCCTGATTGCTTTAGACTATATAATGAGCTATGCAGCCTTACAGAGAATACGTCCTGATGTATCTCTTTCATCTCTGGGAGTAGATTAAACCCATCAGGAAGTCTCATATAGATCTTTTTATCTATATCGCCATATAGATATGCAGTCACAACGTCCATGAGCTGCATTTCTAGGCTTTCCAGAGAAGTTAGGCTTATTAAAAATCGGAATGTGTTCGCATCCATGACCAGTGAATATGTATCTTCGTAATCAATCCCCGGTCTTTGGGAAAACCCCTGGGCTACAAGGCATGCCTTGTAGCGAACGCTCACATTATCTTCATTTCTTTTTCTTATGAAACCCCACTTATATCCCACAGGATTTACACCTACTGGTGTTTGGACTACATGTCCAAAGGCTTTGCATTTCAAGAGTGAGTCCAGCTCTACTCTTATTACCTCGTCTCACTTTGGCCAATCATCTCTGCGTTTACATTCCGCTAGAGAACGTGGTTCGACGTCATCGTCGTATTCAGCGACGTGAACGGCAATATCGAACGCAAAATCATCGTCGTCGACTGTGTTATGTCTGTACAGTACCTCTCCAGTACGTACAAAATTTAATGATGTTTCTCCTATTGTTTCCTCTGCAGGGGAAATAAAGAGGGGAGAAGTTGCTGGTCTGAGCTCAGTATCCTGTGGAGGGATAATCTTATTATCTCCAGGAATCTTCCTCTTTCGAGGAACTTTATCTTTTGAATCTGGTGTGCGTCCTCTTTTCAATTGAGGTACATCCAATTCTGCCGCTGGTGGATTGCATCCATCTATGGGGATGTCAATCCTAGCTGGCGTGTTAGCAGCAGAGACGTGTGAACGGACAATCTTCTGGTTGTCCGTGAACTTATCCGGCAAAAGATGTACTGTATTCTGAATGTGAAGGATCTTCAGGATCTCATCTTCACACAAATTAGTACGCGGATCATATAGGGACAAAGACTTCTGGTCCCAACTAATGGTCTCCGTAGCTTCAGGCTTCTTAGACTGTGTGCCTAGTTTAGGAAAAATTTTCTCATCAAATTCACAGTCAGCAAAACGTGCCTTGAATGCGTCCCTCGTGAGGGGTTCAAGGTATCCGATATAGAGGCCGAATCAAACCCAATATAGATACCTAGACGACACTGAGGACCCATTTTGGTTCCTCTGAGGTGGTGCTATTGGGACATATACCGCACAACCATACACTCTCAAATGAGAGATATCCGGAGGTGCGCCATATGCAAGTTGCATCGGGGATAATGTATGTTTTCCATAGGGTCTTATCCTAATAAGTGATGCGGCATGTAAAATAGCATGCCCCCAAGCATCCACCGGCAACTGGGATTGCATGAGCAATGGACGTGCAATCCATTGGAGTCTCTTTATAAGGGACTCAGCTAATCTGTTCTGGGTGTGAACATGTGCTACTGGATGTTCAACTTCAATACTCGTTGCCCGGTAATAGTCGTCGAAGACTTGTGAAGTAAATTCACCCGCATTATCAAGACGTAGTTTCTTGATATGGTTATCGGGGAAATGAGCCCGCAACTTTATTATTTGTGCCAATAGCTTTGGAAAAGCTAGGTTGCGGGTGGACAAGAGGCACACATAAGACCATTTAGTTAATGCATCAATCAGTACCATGAAGTACCGAAATGGGCCACTTGCTGGGTGAATAGGCCCGCAAATATCACCATGAATTCTCTCAAGGAAGCCAGGAGACTCTAATCCCACTTTCAGGAGGGAGGGTCTCGTTATCAGTTCTCCCTTGAAACAAGGGGAACAAGGAAATTCACCCTTATGAAGAATCTGCAGGTTCTTCAAGTTATGTCCACGGGATTCAGTGATGATGTGTCGCATCATTGCTGATCCAGGGTGACCAAGTCTGTTGTGCCAGAGTTGGAACTCTGGCAATGATGGGCACGTCTGGTGCTCAGTCATATTGGTTTCTATTGGTTGAATGTATGTATGGTAGAGACCCGACGGGAGTTCCTTGAATCGTTCGCAGATGATTTTCTGGCCATCTTTTTGACGAGTTACATACAGATATTCAACTTTATTTTCATCTTTGGTTTCTAAGTGATATCCGTTTAAACGAATGTCCTTGAAACTTACGAGATTCCTATTTGATTTAGGAGAGAATAATGCATTCTTTATCCGAAGTCTTGTGTGATTTGGGAGCAATATTATTGCTTCACCAGATCCTTCGATTATTTTGGACAGTCCTGAAATTGTGATAACAGGACCGTCATAATTATTTATGCTATTAAAATAGCAATGTTCGTGAAGGATTGTGTGCGTCGAGGCACTGTCCACTAGGCACTCATACTTCATCTATATAAGCAAAATGAAATTTTATTTAAGTAAATGCAAAATGACATTCAAAATAAAAGTTCTACAAAAGAAAACTAAAGATGAAGCTACATGTAATTTTAAATACATAGATAAAGATGGAGCTCAATCGAGCAGGTTGTCATTCTCGAAGTCTTTTACAGTGAAAATCGTTGGTGGCTGAACAGCCACCAAGTTTGTTGCAGGCAGAAACTTCTGGCTCGCCTGATATAGTTCCTGAAGGTGGCGAGGAGTGCGGCAGTTTCTGGACCAATGTCCAGTCATGCCACATCTATGTCATTTATCCTACCAGTTCTTCTTTGGAATTGACACTTCACCAGTGTTCTTACGCTTCCATGAGAAGTTTCTCTTTCCTATATTGTTGTTGGACGGGGGTGCTGCTCCTCGTGCTTGCTTCATTACAGCTTTCCCTTTGTTATTTTTAGCCTTCTTCTTGTTTTTCCACTTCTGGGGAGAAACGTGGTGGGCTTCAGGGATAGGGGCAGTACCGGCTGGACGTAAATTATGAGTAGCAAGCAGTAAATCTCTATTCTGCTCTGCCCTAAGGAGGCAAGAGATCAAATTAAAGAATTTCGTGAAGTTGCGTTCACGATACTGCTGCATGAGGATTGCATCTTTCTCGTGAAACGGGGTAAATGTCTTTTCCAACATGCTGTTGAGTATTGATTCCCCTGATTTGGCTTTGATGATGAACAAACATAAATATTGGGTACTAACTCTCTTTGAGCGCAGTTATGAAGATCGTCGCCAAATTACTTTGTAGATCCCAAGCGACATCCCAAGACTTCCTTAGAACGCGTGATCGATGTGCCTAAAGCTTCGTTGAAGCTCAATGAGTATTAATGAAGTCGAGGGATTCTGAATCTTCGTGTTGAAGCTTTGAAGACGGTTTGTCGAGTTATTTATTTGGTCTTCTTGCTTCATTTCGTAGAATGTTAAGCCTTGAGTAGTACTTGCCTAGTTATTCTTATTTCTATCCTAGCTTATCTCTAGGATTGCCTTAGAAGTCACTAGAAAGTCTTTCATTAGCTTATCGCGTCGTTTCATGACTTTATGTGCATCTTAGTTGGTTCATGAAGAAGGACCAACCGACTAGATGACGATCTAATCGGTTGGGAATCCTTCTTGAACCGAATAATCATCCTTGTGAATTTTGGTATTCTTACTGTTGACCAATTAGTCGGTCCAAGAAGGCTTACCGGCCGACTAGTTGTCTAACTAGTCGGTTGATGTTTCTTCTTAGACCGACTAGTTTATCATCTTTATTTCTCTATATTCTCTGTCAACCTTCTAGTCTGTCAAAGAAGGTTCACCGACCGACTAGTTGTCAAACTAATCGGTCAGTGATCCTTCTTAGACCGATTAAGATGCTTTATTTTTCCAGCCGTTGGAGAATTTATTTCCACGATTTTTCTTGATCTGTTTTAATTCTTTCCATATTTGCTTGACTCGTTTCTAGCATGGAAATATTTCTAATATGAGATGAAATTGAGATCTAATTTTCGTAGTCGTTCGTTCATCAATTTCAAAAGGCTTTCTCTCTCAAAAATCTCTCTCTCTCTCTCTCTCACGTTTGTGACCTAGTTTCTCAAGGGAGATTTTTGGATCTTGTGCGCTGTGTGATCATTCCTCTATTGAACTGAATCACGGTAAAGATCTTCAACCTAGCTATTTTCACACTGCTCATCGTTGCTAAGGTTTCGTGCTAACTCTTTTCATCTTCCTTCCGTGCCCTAATTCGTAAGTATCTCAAGTCATAGGAATTTGTGGTGAGTTATATTTATGTCATTTAAACTATTATTATAAGTTTATCTCTCGGGTTGTGAGAGAACCTTGTGATCCCGGTTTGTGGGAGTCACAATTCATTCATTGTATTGTTTGATCTTGTAGTAGTTTCTGCAAGAAGTTATTTAGTGGAACCTTGAGTTAGTGGATTCTAACTCAAGTAGCCGGAGGGGATCCGGGTGTCTGGGACGTAGGATCACCGGGAACAAGTCGGGGAGACTTGGGTGGATCCGAACTAATTACATCGTTGTGTTTCTCTTGTTGTTCTATTCTATTCCGCATTGTTGTTTGTGTTTGCACAATAATTAGGAATTAGACTCTTGATTATTGTAAGTATTATTCACCTCCCCCCTCTAGTACTTGTGCAGTAGCTACCAGGGCATTACACATGCGTTGCGCTGTCACTTCTTCACCGCACAACTTCAGGCGTGAGGTGATATTATGAAGTGCAGAGTTATACTCAGCGACGGACTTATAGTCCTGAAGTCTGAGGTTTTCCCACTCATAACTGGCATGCGGTAATATTACATCAATTTGATGTTTATACCGTGCCTCCAGCACTGTCCACAGCTCCATTGTGTCCTCCATCGTTAAGTATTCGGCCTTTAAGGTCCGATCTATATGTCTCCTAATATAGATATAGCTTTCGCCTTATCCACATCGGAGACAGTGGTAGGAGTGCTGCTAGATGTAGCAGAAGCATCGGCCGCTGCTGGGGTCGATGAAGGAGCCAAAATTGAGCCAAGGAGGGCAATCGAACGCAAATGAAACTTCAGATCAATTTGCCAACTCAGGTAATTTTTCCCTGCAGCATCAAGGACCTCGAAATCGACGCTTGCCAATTTTGCCATTTATCTATGCAATTTAAAACAAGCATGAAATAATTAAGATGTAAATTCATGCATAAAGAATAAAATAAGTAAAATGTGGGGATATCGGCCAGATACCCAAAAACGTACAAAGTCCAAATTCCGATATACAGTTCATAAAGAAAAGAAAAATACAAGTTGGAAACCCAGAATGGGTCTCTATATATTGCAAATTTCACCTTCGTCTTCATTTATCGGTACACCGGTCTTTGGCAATAATACATTTAAACCTCACTAACAAATTCTCTCAAAAGAAAATAAAAGTGCAAGGAATATAAAAGGTATCAAACTGGCCAATCCCAAAAACAAATTTTAACTTATATAAACATCCACGCAGTTTATAATATGCTACAGGGACAAAAGGAACAACCACGCATATAACTCAGGCATATATAATATGGAAAAATAGACTATAAAATATAATAATCTCTCGGACCACGGGGAGACGTCATACACCGTTAGGTTAGTTGACTAACGGCAAAGCGGTTGCATGATCCTTAAGATAATTATATTTTGAAAAATCCTAATAATCCATAAACAATTAATAATGCAAGAGCTATATTTAACATAATTTTAGCAATATGACAAACTGGGCGTCAGGCCCATAACAAGAAATTAAAATTAATATTTTGATTGGGGCTGCAGGCCCATAAGTAAAATATTAATCATTTTAATAAGCAATTTTATTAACTTGGATTCTAGCCCATTAAGCCAAATTAAATTATTATTAATATTTGGGCTTCAGGCCCATTTGCAAAATGTTAATCAACGTATTAAGTGTGCAATTGGATTAACTGGGCTTCTGGCCCAAATTGAAAGTAAAAATAATAATAATTAATCTGAATGTGGCTGCAGGCCCATAAAACTTACAGGCTATATGATTTATTAAATTTAATAGAGTATAGCCCTTAAACAAATTTTTGGGCTTATGAATGCTAAAACCCCCAACCCTAAGTCTGTCCCCTCAACTCCTTTGGACGTCGCTCTTAGCAAGAACCCCCCGCCGTCGGGGGGATGATGGCCGAAGACCTCCCCTGCGGGGGGTGTCGCTGGGATCCCCCCCCCCCCCCCCCCCCCCCCCCCGCCGTCGGCGGGGAGGCTGCTAGCCGAAGAACCCCCCTGCGGGGGGTGTCGCGGGAGACCCCCCCCCCCCCCCCTCGCCGTCAGCGGGGGATTGCAAGCAAAAGACCCCCCCCCCCTTCGGGGGGTGTCGCGGGGAACACCCCCGGCGAGCAGAAGACCCCACCTTCGGGGGGTGTCGACAGAGATCCCCCCCCGGCGGGTGGGGTGTTTCGCCGCAACAGACCCCCCCCCGGCGGGGGGCGACGATCAGAACCCCCCCCCCCCCCCCCCCCCCCCGCCGGGGGGTTGCGGGGTCAGAGGCCCCCCCCTTCGGCGTGGGGGGGGGCGGTGATCGGGAACCCCCCCCCCCCCCCCCCCCCCCCCCCCCCCCCCGCGCCGTCAGGGGGGGGGGGGGCGGCGGTTGCGGGCTCAGAGGCCCCCCTTCGAAGGGGCGGCGATGAACATGGAGGGTTTTTTTTTTAATTTTTATTTTTTAAATATTTAATATGTGATATTATACAGGAATATAGCATATTTAAACAAGTCCAAAATAGGCTGTGTAAAATTGTAGCTAATATCTGTAATTATCTACGAGATCGAAAAATATTACCTCTAGATTAAAAAATCTAGGGACGATCGTAAAAACAGAAGATCCGTAGACAGAAAAATCCACGCTCCTAATACGCCGCAACGGATTGCCGCAACGGATCGCCGCAACAATAGATTCCTTCGCGCGTTTAGGGGTTTGATTTTTGAGAGGAGGCGGGATGAAAAGCTCAAAAAAGATAAGAGGGTAGGTGCTGATAACGTGTTGGAGAAGATTGAAGAAGAGTAACCATGGCCAATAGCCATGGTTCTTTATTTATAAATTTCATAGTATACCTAAGAGACTTGGATACCAAAGGTCCCCATCACATTAAGAGTGGTTGAGTAATGTGGGGATAAGTGGTGGGGAGGCGAAAGGCCTCCCCCACTCACTCACAACAAAATGAGAATGCCAGGAATTGTATAAATCAGCTGTGCATGCTTTAGACCAATGTAGTTAATAATTTGTTTTTGAATATACATGTATACAATGAAAACCATGATGATATTGTTAAGAATTAAAATATGTTATGTCGCTCTGCGATTAAAGGGAAACGTTGGAGTTATAATATTGGTAATAAACCAAATGGTAAAGGCAGTTTAAGAAATCGGAGGTCCTTGATCTAGATCAGGTATGTCTTTGTTTAAAAAGGATGAAAAAATATCATTTACCAGTCATAACCCGTGCTCGCGGGCACGGTTCATTTAAAAATTTCCCGTGAAATCTTTGTTCCTCCAAAAATTATTAAAATTTAAAAGAACAATAAATTAGTGTAAAAATATCTAACGGCACGGGCGCCTTCGGCACGGAACAACAAATTCGGCGCCGGCGCTTTCGACACGGAACACCAAATTCGACGCGGACGCCTTAGGCGCGGAACAAAAAATTGGTGTAAAAAAAAACCGTGACCACGACAAGGTTCATTTAAGAATTTCCCACTGCGAAACCTTTGTTCACCAAAAACTATTAAAATTTAAAATAACAAATTAGCGTAAAAATATTTAACGGCACGGGCGCTTTCGGTGCGGAACAAAAAATTCGGCGCAGGCGCCTTCGACACAGAACAACAAATTCGGCGCAGAACAACAAACTCAACGCAGGCGTCTTCAGTGCGGAACAATAAATTGGCGTAGAACAACAAATTCTGCGCGGGCGTCTTCGGTGCAAAACAACAAATTCGCGAAAAAAACTTGTGCCCGCGGGCACAATTCATTTAATATTTTCCCCATGAAATCTTTATTCCTAAAAAAATTAAAATTTAAAAGAACAACAAATTAGCGTAAAAATATTTAGCGGCACAGGCGCCTTCGGCGCAGAACAACAAATTTGGCACATGCACATTCAACAAGGAACAACAAATTTGACACGGGAGCCTTCAGCGCGGAACAACAAATTAGCGTAGAACAACAAATTCGGCGTGGGACAACATATTAGCATAAAAAACTAGTGCCCGCGGGCACGGTTCATTTAAGATTTCCCCCGCGAAATCTTTGTTTTCCAAAAAATTATTAAAATTTAAAAGAACAAATTAGTGTAAAAATATTTAGCAGCACAGGCGCAACAACAAATTCGCATAGAACAACAAATTCGGTGTGGGCGCCTTCGGCGCGGAACAACAAAAAAATTTTAGCGGGTGTCTTCAACGCGGAACAATA
The DNA here is from genome assembly GCA_030789695.1 of Scilla litardierei. NCBI lineage: Eukaryota > Viridiplantae > Streptophyta > Magnoliopsida > Asparagales > Asparagaceae > Scilla > Scilla litardierei. Next base: position 15,965,532 of record CM061141.1, read on the forward strand.
AATTAGTGTAAAAATTCCCGCGAGCGCCTTTGGCGTGAACCTGGTTCACTGGCTGCTTTCAAAGTTGGACCAAATTTCAAAACTGCACCAAATTTCAAAGCTCACATTCTTGGTTTCAAAGCTCCCGTCATTTCAAAATTGAACTAAATTTCACAGCTCACATTCATGGTTTCAAAGTTTCATCTCAACCTTCCATTTTCCCAGATCAAATCCCAGTCACTCTTTATCGTGTCCTAATCAACCCTAAAATTCAAAAAAGGTTGTCAAATGTATAATAGACTAGTCATAACTCGTGCCGGCGTGTACGGTTTATTTAAGATTTTCATTGCGAAATCTTTGTTGCCCAAAAAGTTATTAAAATTTAAAATAATAACAAATTAGCGTATGTTGTGAACGGTTATTTAACCGGGTTGGTTGAGATTCTGGGCTATCCTAGAGATAGGCCCATATCATTGTAAACACATCTTGTAGTCTCCCTATTGCCTATAAATAAAGAGTTGGGGGCTCCTCCCCCAATAGTTGATTCATAACACGTTATCAGCACGAGCCTCTAAAAATTTTCCACAAAATTTTTTCGTTCGTTGCGAAGGCGAAGGCGATAGGAGACGGGAGATCCACGAGCGCGGTGCAGGGCTTCCTCAATCGAGCTTCGTCATCCGCGTAGGGCTTCGTGCAACCGTCGCTATATCCGGAGGACGGATATAGAGGTTAAAACACTAAAAACGATGTTTTTAATCATACGTATGATTGTCCTATCCCTAGATCTCACAAGATCGTTATGGGGATCGATTGTCGCCTTGAAAACGACGTAATTTATCACCCAAAAATCGTATTTTTAATATGATCCGAGGCCTTTTCCCCCTTGATTCGGCTTCGCCGGCGCTTCTCGTCACCTGCCGCCGCTTCGCGCGACCGCCCATAGGGCGGCTCGCCCCCGCCCTCGACCCCACGCTCGCCTCCCCCGCCCGAAGCGGGGCCTGGCCGCCGCCTCAAGGCGGGGTTTCCCCCGCCCTCGCCTCCCCCGCCCGAAGCGGGGGCTGGCCGCTGCCTCAAGGCGGGTTTTCCCCCGCCCTCGCCTCCCCCCCCCCCCCCCCCGCCGCGGGGGCTGGCCGACGTCTCAAGGCGGGTTTTCCCCCGCCCTCGCCCCCCCCCCCCCCCCCCCCCCCCGCGCCTGTAGCGAGGGGGGCGCTACTCCGGCCGCCCAAAAGGGCGGCTCCGTCGCCCCTGCGCCCCCGCCTGTAGCGGGGGGCGGACCCTGACGCAGCCGCCGTAAGGGCGGCTTTCGCCCGCCCTCTGCCCACCCGCCTGTAGTGGGGGGCGGCCACCCGTGACCGCCCAAAGGGCGGCTCGCCCGCCCTTGCCCCCCTGCCTGTAGCGGGGGGGCGGCCCGCTGTGCCACCCGAAGGGGCGGTCTCCGACCGCCCCTGTCCGCGACCATGCCCCCCCCCCCCCCCGGTCCGCCATCGGCGGAAGATAGGGGGCGGCGGCGGCGGCTAAACCCTAGCCGCCGCCCCCCTAAGCCCAATTGGGCTTTTTCGTGGCTCATAACAAAAAAAAATTTGGCCTGCGGCCCGAAGCCCGCAGGCCGGCTGCGGGCTTCGGCCCGCAGGCCGGCTGCGGGCTTCGGCCCGCAGGCTGAATAACAAACAAAAAATTAAAAAGGGGGAGGGGAGGGGCAAAAGCTATAAATAAGCTTTAAAAAGCAATTTGTTTGGGCTAAAAACCAATTTTAAAAGGGCGTCTGAGGGCAAATAAATTCGTGAAAAATCACGGTAAATTATGGGGCGATTACCTGGCATATCAGGGCTTATTGGGGATTATTGGGGGATATTTGGGATGATTCAAAAGGAAAAACCATTGTCCTTCCTCAACGAAAATGTCTATTTTTGGGCTCTTAATCAATTTGATTGATTAAACCCAAATTCACTTTACAACCCTTGCATCGTAATTTTTTACATGCTTTACATATTTGGCAAATTATATGGATATTATATGCGTGGTTGTGCATCATATTTAAAACTTCATAATTAGGAAGATCCTGCGACCGCTCTGCCGTTAGTCACCTAACCTAAAGGTATATGACGTTGCCCAGTGGTCCAATAATTATTAAGTGATTAAATTTTTTTATCCGCATGTGAATATAACTGCCTGCGATGTCTGTGAATGAACATGTTGATGAGCACAATATTCCTGCATGAATTGATAAATGTGGTTTTTGAATCGGCCGTTTAGTCCCACAGTTTATTTCCCGCACTTTTTTTTTATTTTTGAGAGAAATTGTAGTGAGGAATTTATATAAATGTCAAAGAAAGAAGACCAACTTCCATGGAGACGGAGGCCGCGCTTGAAGCTGGAGATATCTTATGGGACCCACGTGGTTTCCAAAGTTGTATTTTCCTTTTTAAGCTGCAAATTTGTATAATTTGGACTTTGGACTTTGGACTCTTTCTTGTGGGACTGGCCGATCCACACATTTAGCTTTTCGTTAAATATTGACTCCGCATGAAAATGTTTTATCTGAATAAATATTAATTCATGCATGTTTGTGCTCTGCTAGATAAATGGCTAAAATTGCAAGCGTTGATTTCGAAGTGCTGGATGCATCAGGTAGAAACTATCTAAGCTGGCAGCTAGATGTAAAGTTTCACCAGCGGGCAAAGTCCCTCATTGCTGCTGTGACAGACAAAGAAAAAGTTAGCGATATAGAGAAGGCACATGCCATCATCTATATTCACCGCCATGTGGACAAGACCCTAAAGGCGAAATACCTTACGGTCGAAGATCCACTTGAGCTGTGGTCTGCCCTTGAGGACAGGTATAAACATCAGAAAGATGTTATACTCCCAAGGGCACGATATGAGTGGGAGAACCTGAGACTGCAGGACTTTAAGTCCATTGCTGAGTACAACTCAACACTTTTTAGCATCACATCACGCCTGAGTTGTGTGGTGAGAAAGTCTCAGAAGATCGCATGCTGGAAAAGACGTATATGTCTTTCCATGAAAAAGATGTGATACTCATGCAGCAATACCGTGAACGCAAGTTCACCAAGTATCCAGAGCTGCTGTCATGTCTTCTCATGGCCGAGCAAAACAGAGAGCTTCTTCTCGCCACTCACAATATGCGCCCTCCCGGCACTGCCCCCTACCAGAAGCTCACCATGCCTCTTCCTTCAAAAAGAAGAGGGATAATAAAAGAAAAGAAAGACCACTGAAATGGGGACAACAGAAAAGAGCCAAGGGCCCACCACAGCAACGAAAGAATGAAGGGATCGCAAGTTCACCTGGCACAGGAATGACAACAAGAAAAATGATGCACCCCCACCCAAGAGGGATTGGGAAGACCAGTGCCACAGCTGTGGCATGAAAGGCCACTTGTCCAGAGTGTGCAGGACCCCAGTGCATCTCCAGTAGCTTTATAAACAAAGCAAGAAAAAGAATGCTAAATCAAACCAGGTGGCAGTCAAGTTCACAGCCAAAGACTTCGAGTCAGATGATATGCTTGATTAGCCAGTTTTATTTATCTTAGCATTTTTAGCATTTTATTTCAAGAACAATCTATTCTATGAGAGCTTATATATAATTTGAATTCTGTTGAATAAAAGTTAGTTTTCTGAATGCAAATGTTTACTCATCTTTTTGACTGCTTAGTAGACAGCGCGTCGACACATAGGATCCTTCAGCACAAATGCTATTTTCATAGCATTACTCCGTATAAGAGCCCTGTAAACACAATTTCAGGGCCATCGGACATAATTGAAGGTTCTGGGAATGCAACCTTGTTGATCCTCAATGGAACAGAAATAAAAATTAAAGATGCACTTTACTCTCCGAATTCCAAGAGAAACTTACTAAGTTTCAATGATATCCGTCTTAACGGATTCCACTTGGAAACAGCAAATGTAAAAGAAAATGAATTAATGTATGTAACGTCTCAACAAAATGGAGTTAGAACCATACTTGAACGTTTTGAGAGCCTTTCATCAGGCCTATACCATACAAAAATTCGGAGAGAGGAAGCAAACCTGATGGAGCACCTGAAGTGCCCGACATCTGCCAAATTCTTACTTTGGCACGATAGACTTGGCCACCCTGGATCTGTGATGATGCACCGCATCTTATCACAATCCCACGGGCATAACCTGAAGAACCAGAAGATTCTTCAGAAGGGAGAATTCCCTTGTGTACCCTGCTTCAAGGGTAAATTAATAACAAGGCCATCACCACTTAAAGTGGATATCGAGTCTCCTAGCTTCCTCGAAAGAATACACGGAGACATGTGTGGACCTATCCACTCCCCTAGTTGGCCCTTTCGATACTTTATGGTACTGATTGATGCATCTTCAAAATACTCGTATGTGTGTCTACTTTCAACCCGCAACTTAGCTTTTCCAAAGCTTTTGGCACAAATAATAAAGTTGCGGGCGCATTTCCCAGACAACCAAATTAAGAAAATACGTCTGGACAATGTGGGGGAATTTACCTCTCAGTCATTTCAAGAATATTGCCAGGCAGCAGGAATTGAAATTGAACATCCAGTGCCGCATGTTCACACCCAAAACGGGTTAGCTGAGTCGCTAATTAAAAGACTCCAATGGATTGCACGTCCATTGCTAATGAAATCCCAATTGCCGGTGAATGCATGGGGACATGCAATCTTGCATGCTGCATCACTAATAAAAATAAGACCCTCAGGAGGTCAGAGTCTATCTCCAATGCAACTAGCATATGGAACGTCGCCGAACATTTCTCACTTGAGAATCTTCGGCTGCGCAGTTTATATCCCCATTGCACCACCCCAGAGGACCAAGATGGGCCCTCAACGTCGCCTAGGTATTTATGTAGGGTTTGACTCACCCCCCATTATAAGATACCTAGAACCCCAAACGGGGGACGCTTTCAAGGCACGTCTTGAAGACTGCGACTTTGATGAGACGTATTTCCCCAAAATGGGCCTAAACATTGAAAAGTCTAGCGCAAAGCAAATGTTAACGTGGGATACAAAAAGTCTGACCCACTACGATCCGGTAACAAAATAATGTGATGATGAGATCCGGAAGATCTTACACATCCAGGACACAGTCCATAGATTACCGGATTCGTTTACTGACAACCAGAAGATTGTCAGATCACACATCCCTGCTGCGAATACTCCAGCTAGGATTGACATCCCAATGGATGGATGCAATCCACCAGCAGCAGAAGTGGCTGCACCTCAACAGAAAAGAGGCAGACCACCAGGCTCCAAGGATAAAAATCCAAGAAAAAGAAAAATATCCGGAGACCTTGGGACGATACCCACACAGATAAACGAGCTCGTGTCCATACCCTCTCCCCTCCCAGAATCCACTGCAGAGGAACTGCTGGGAGAAACTGAAATATCATTGAATTATGTACGTACAGGGGAGGTATTGGACAGAAAGAGTACAATCGTCGACGATGACTTCACGTTTCACATTGACATTCATGTCGCCGGAAGCGACGATGATTATGAACCACATTCCGTTGCTGAATGTAAATGTAGAAATGACTGGCCAAAGTGAAATCAGGCAATAGAAGCTTAGCTGGACTCGCTTCAGAAACGAAAAGTCTTTGGGCAAATAGTCCAGACACCTACCGGTGTCAAACCTGTGGGATACAAATGGGTATTCGTCAGAAAAAGAAATGAAAATAATGAGATCGCACGCTACAAAGCTAGACTTGTAGCACAAGGATTTTCCCAAAGACCGGGTACTGACAATGACGAAATATACTCCCGGGTCATGGATGCGATCACTTTCAGATTCCTGATAAGCTTAACAGCAAAGGAAGGCCTAGATATGCAGCTAATGGATGTTGTGACTTCATATCTATACGACAATCTCGACAAGGAGATATACATGAAACTTCCTGATGGCTTCTCTATGCCTGCTGAACTGAAAGATAGACCTCGGGACGTCTATTCTGTTAAGCTACAAAGATCATTATATGGTCTCAAACAATCAAGAAGAATGTGGTATAACAGACTCAGTGAGTTCCTTATTCAACAAGGATTCACAAACAATGAAGTCTGTCCTTGTATCTTCATAAGAACAAAGGGAAAAGGATTCATAATAATTGTTGTCTATGTAGACGATATGAATCTCATATGATCTCCTGAAGAGATCATTGAGATATCTGTAAGCCTAACAAAAGAATTTGAAATGAAAGACCTAAGCAAAACGAAATTCTGCCTGGGCTTACAGATTGAACACCTAAAAGAAGGAATCCTACTACATCAAACCATATATACGAAGAAAATGTTGCAAAGATTCCATATGGACCAATGTCATCCACTAAGTACACCTATGGTGGTACGATCACTGGATGCACATAAAGACTCCTTCCGGTCGCTGGAAAAGGGGGAGGATATACTTGGTCCAGAAATTCCTTATCTGAGTGCCAACTGCACGCGTCCCGACATAGCGTTCGCAGTAAATTTGCTAGCCAGATACAGTGCAGCGCCCACACAGCGCCACTGGACCGGGGTTAAGCACCTTCTGCGCTACCTCCAAGGGTCTACAGATTTGGGACTCTTCTACAAAAATGGAATATCCTCTACACTTGCAGGTTATGCTGATGCAGGTTACTTGTCTGATCCCCACAAAGCAAAGTCACAGACTGGGTACGTGTTTACCTACGGAGGGACAGCCATTTCCTGGAGATCCATCAAGCAACCTTTGACGGTAACCTCATCCAATCACTCTGAGATCATTGCCATCCATGAAGCAAGCAGAGAATGCGTATGGCTACGCTCAGTTGTCCACCACATCCTGTCTACGACCGGACTGAAGACTGGAGATCTCGAGCCTACTACAATGTTCGAAGACAATGCTGCTTGCATAGCTCAGTTACGAGGTGGCTTCATCAAAGGTGACAGAACGAAGCACATTTCACCAAAGTTCTTCTGGACGCACGAGCTACAGAGAGATGACAAGATCGACATCAGACAAGTGCAATCATGTGACAATTTGGCAGATTTGTTCACTAAAGCCCTTCCTACTGCCACTTTTAGGATGCTTGTATATAGGATTGGAATGAGACGCCTTAGAGATCTGCAAGCTTGAGGGCTTATACAAATCAGGGGCAGTTTGGTAGAGTTTGTACACTTTTTCCTTAACTATGGTTTTTCCCACCGGGTTTTCCATAGCTAAAGGTTTTAATGAGGCAAATCTCACCAACTCAGGATCCTGAAGTATCCACCCCATGTGAGACTCTCCTACGCTCGGAATCCTGAAGTATTCAATAGCAGAGTCCACACATATGGCTGGATAAGGGGGAGTGTTGTGAACGGTTATTTAACCGGGTTGGTTGAGATTCTGGGATATCCTAGAGATAGGCCCATATCATTGTAAACACATCTTGTATTCTCACTATTGCCTATAAATAAAGAGTTGGGGGCTCCTCCCCCAATAGTTGATTCATAACAGCGTAAAAATATTTAGTGACACGAGCGCTTTCTGCACGCAGGTGCCTTAGACACTGAACAACAAATTCGGCGCCGGTGCCTTCGTCGCAGAACACCAAATTGGCGTAAAAAACCCGTGCCCGCCGATACGGTTCATTTAAGATATTCCTCATGCGAAATCTTTGTTCTCAAAAATTATTAAAATTTAAAAGAACAACAAATTAGCGGAAAAATATTTAGCGGCATAGGCGCCTTCGGCGCGGAACAACAAATTCGGCGCAAGCGCCTTCGACACGGAACAAAAAATTCGGCACGGGCGCCTTCGGCACGGAACAACAAATTAGCGTAGAACAACAAATTCGGTGCGGGCGCCTTCGACACGAAACCACAAATTAGCGTAAAACCCATGTGCTGGCGGGCACGGTTCATTAAAGATTTTCGCTAGCAAAATCTTTATTCTCCAAAAAATATTAAAATTTAAAAGAATAACAAATTAGCGTAAAAAATTTAGCGGCATGGGCGTCTTCAGCGCGGAACATCAAATTTGGCACGGGCGCTTTCGACACGGAACAACAAATTCATGTAGAACAACAAATTTGACGCAGAAAAACAAATTAACATAAAAAAACTTGTGCCCGCAGGCACGGTTCATTTAAGATTTTTCCCGTGAAATCTTTGTCCCTAAAAAATTATTAAAATTTAAAAAACAACAAATTAGCGTAAAATATTTAGCGACACATGCGCCTTCACCGTGGAACAACAAATTCGGCGTGGGCTCATTTGGCGCGGAACAACAAAAAAATTAGTGGCGCATTCGACGCGGAACAACAAATTAGCATAAAAATTTTCGCGGACGCCTTCGGTGTGAAACTGGTTCACTGGCTGCTTTCAAAGTTGGATGAAATTTCAAAGGTGGACCAAATTTCAAAGCTCACATTCATGATTTCAAAGCTACATTCATTTCAAAGTTGGACCAAATTTCAGAGCATGGTTCATTTAAGATTTTCCTCTGCGAAATCTTTGTTATCCGAAAAATTATTTCCACAGCCAAAATTGCGCGAAACAACAAATTAGTGTAAAAATATTTAGCGGCATGGGCGCCTTCAACACGGAACAACAAATTCGGCGCGGGCGCCTTCAGTGTGGAACAACAAAGTAGGTGTAGAACAACAAATTCGGCGCAGTACAACAAATTAGCGTAAAAAATTTTAGCGGGCGCATTCAGCGTGTAACAACAAATTCGACATAAAACAACAAATTTGGTACAGGCGCCTTTGGCGCGGAACGACAAATTCGAAATTCGGCGTCGGCGCCTTCGACACAGAACAACAATGCGCAGAACAACAAATTCGGCGCGGACGCTTTTGGCGCGGAACAACAATGCGCAGAACAACAAATTCGGCGCGGACGCCTTTGGCGCGGAACAACAAATTAGCGTAAAAAAATTTAGTGGACGCCTTCGGTGTGGTCGACACGGAACAACGGCGCGGAACAACAAATTAGGGTAAAAAAATTTTGCGGGCGCTTTCGGCGCATGTACAAAAATTTAATTCTGCGTAAAACAACAAATTCGACACGGAATAACAAATTAGCATAAAAATTTCGCGGACACCTTAGACGCAGGAAATTATTCTCATCTTGTTGTCTCATGCGTCGAAGAGACGGTGGGTCCCGTGTTGAGGGAGAGATTATTCGATCTGTAGCATGCATTAATTGCATGCACTCTGCTATTTCCCGGAAACTTTCATTCCCCAAAAAAATTCATTTGTCTAGAAACTTTCATTTCCCTCGAAATGTTTTCCTCCAAAACTTTCCACAAAATCTCGTCTCAACTATTCATTCCTCAAGATTAAATCCAAGTCGTCTTTCTATCAACCTATTTGTTCTAGTCATCTTGTCCTAGTCAGCTCTAGGATTCAAAAATAGTTATCAAATGTAATATAGACTAGTCATAACCTGTAACGAACCGCTCTCAGGGGCCCGTTACTTACTTGGTTTATTTGCAGGTCTGCAGATTACCAGTGAAATTAACATGGCTACGACGCCTATACGTACAATAATACTCAAACAAGCATACATTATTACAGTCCAAATTTAAGATACATCAGCAAACATCACTCTCTCACTAAATACATGAAAAGTAAAGTACAGAATGGAAATACATGGAAAGTACATCACACATACACTCCAAATATAAAAGTCAGCAGTCTCAGGATCGAGGTAAGACTCTGCGAACTCAGGAGTGCCTAAGTCAACATGTGCGGCGTCTGCAGTGCCACAGAGATGGAACCATGGGTAAGTCACAAAAATTCTAGCAATAGAAATAGAGTAATGCAAAAGTATGGAACAAGCTATAGTAAACAAAAGATGGTCATGCAGGTGCAAAAAGTAAAGTAAGAACAGACATGCATGTAATAGCGATAAGTGAAGTACCAATCCCTGCTCAGGTATGGTAAGTAAAGTGCATGTAATGCATAAAGTAAATATGGCCGTGCAAGTGCAAAAGTAACGTGCAAGTGCAACAACTGTGGCATGGCATATGGTAACAACAACATTTCAACCAGCAGGCAATGTGATGACAATAGTAAGACAACCAGATAGATGTAGTAACATTAAAAGGACAAGTAGGCAATAGTAAAACTAGAAACTACATGACTTATATAGGAAAGTACAGTATGCGACCATTGAGCCCATCTCCTGCCACGGAGGCACTCACCCGGGCGGATCTCAAATCACTTTAGGCGGTACATTTCATTTTAGACGGTCGGTACGGTGCAATATGCAAATGGCTCGCGGTCGCTCCCACACCTTCTCTAATATAAGTTATCCCAAAAACCCAGTGTGGTGCCAACTACTTTCAAGCATTCAATTTCAATAGGATGTTCCAGCAGTATGATGTCAACACTGTATATCATTCAATCATTATGTTGCAGTACTGTATGTCAATTTGTTGTTCCAAAGGTAGAGATATTCAAATGCATTAACGACACTCCAAAGAGCTTTGCTAGTTGAAAAGTTAAGGTAGAAACCTCAATAGGGAATGTCAGTCTTGAGCAATGTTTTGAAGTCCAACAACTAAGATACTGATCTCATGCTTCGAGCATGCGGTATTTCCATTAAGTACACTAGCTAGATTTCTAAAGTTAGAATTCATTGTGACTTACACTATCGAGATTGTCGTAGTAAGACGAGGTTGGAGCTAGAGCTTCCAAGGATGCTGGTGCACTAGAATCGACACCTGCAAACACAAAAAATCATTAGTTAAAGGTTACACTGTTTTCTTTCTATTTAACTTGATCATTTTGATTTTTAAACTGATTGAAACGACGTCGAAAAACGTTCTAAATTTTTATATATTCTAGATATGAAGGAAATAATTTTACTGCATGAGGAAATATTTTTCTGAAGCTTATGGTAATTTTTATAATTTTTAAAAGCTCAAAAATCAATTTATAAACTAATTTTATTGAGGTAACGTCTTTATTCAACTATTTCTTTTTTGTGCAATACTAATTAGAAAGTTGCAAGTGAGCTGTCAAAATAACTGTCTCGAAGAGTACTACAACATATAATTTTCTCACGTATCAGCTTATGTGAAAATAACAAGTTATGGATTTTTAAAGGAAAATAATGTATTTAAGTTTTAGGCTTAAAAATTTATTGTGAAAAAACTAAGCGTCTGATTGAGATGAAACTAGCGTCATTGAGTCCAGAACGTCATTTCTGATTTTCTGGAGCTGGCCTTGTATTTTTCCGACCCTTATATATTTACTTATGAATTTAAAACCAATAAACCTTATATAATATTTTATAAAATACTATATACCATTAATATACGAATAGTATATACGTATTTCGTTTTAAAAAATGTTATAAAACTAACCCTCACACTTGCATGGGGACGTCTTCGCGTGTCCGCTCGACAGCGGCAGTGGAGGAGGCAGACGTGGCGAGGCAGAGACGCTCGGACGGCGGTGGGCAGAGGCGGGGCAGCGTGGGGCGGGCTCGACGGCGGAGCGGAGGTGTGGCGAGCTCGCGTGAGGCGGCGAGGGCAAGATGGAGAGCGGGTGATCGAGAGAGGGGTGGGCTTCGGCGCTCTGGCGGGCTGCTACGCCGGTGATAGAGGGCGGAGGTGGCGTAGGGGTCGGTGTCGAGGGCAGAGCAGCAAGGCGATGAGAGCGGAGGTGCGGGGTGCTTCGTGGGTATGTGGAGGATATGGCGAAGCTACGTCGAAGTGGCGGTGGAAGTTGAGCGGCGGGTGTCATGCCCTATTTTGCACTATACGTGTATTCTACTGAACACACATGGTATTTCTACCTACGGTGCATACGTAGGCATGAAATAAACGTGGATATCTATGTATGTAATGTAGTACAAGGGGGATTGGGCCGTAATGTGTGGCTAAGAGACGAGAAAGCGAGATTGAGTGCGAGAGAAGTGTGAAAGACGTCGTGGGTGCAAAACAACATGAATGTGTTGGACGAGTGTGCGTGGTGCATGTATGCATGTGTAGGCATGCATGGGTGTGTGTAGGAAAGCCATGCAAGTGTGAAAGTGTTAGAGGTTAATGGCAACCCCCGTAAATTTTTAGAAAGGTTAGGGGCAAACGGTCATTTGGACTAAAGCTGCTGTGCGTACATCCTAAAGTTGTGTGTGTAAAGTAATGGCAAACTTGTAAAAACTTAAAAGTTGAGAGGCATTTTTGGAAGGGTATTTTGTTCATTTAACATGATTCATGCTTATCCTAAGAGGGTTCTAGGTGGAGATATTATATTTTTAATAGCATGTTTTACTTAATATGTATTAGGGATGGTGAAATTCATGAGCCATGTTTCAATTTTACAAATTATCCCTTGGAATTCTTAGTAAAACCAACTTCTTTGGAATTCTGAAATTCTGATGTCTATTGTAGCTTCAATTCTGATTACTATAGCTTGAATTGGGTTTCGAAAAAAATATGTACATGTAGATCTTGAAGTTCTACCTCAAAATCATATAAATTTTGATATATGTTCAATTCAGAATTTAGGAGCAAAAATTCCATCTTTACAACATGTCTGTTTGATTTTCAGTTTTGACACAGTTTAGCAAAATTGACCTAAACACCTGCACACACATTGAAATTTTATGTTCTTGGTCTTGTTGAAAAGTTAACAAGTTTTTCTAAAAATTCATCAGATTGCTTATATGTCAAATATCTGGCTGCAACATGTCCAAAATTGGCTTTCAATACAGACTCTGAAATCTGTCTGAAAATTAGATTTGACACACTTCACCAAATAATTCACCATAAATCACCCCCTTAATATTTTTTCATGAAAATTTTATTTGTGAATCCATTACTATCATATCTACAAGTTTCATTCAGGAAGTTTTGCTAAATTCTGTATATAAATGGGTGATATCAGCCACTCTTTATGACTGCATGTACGTTTCCTGCAAGCTGAAGCTTTGGCATGGTGACATGAATTGTGTAATATTGCTATTTATACTCCTATTGTCCATGATCGTTGTTATTACCTAAAAGGATGTTTGATCGGTGTGATATACTGTTAAATTGCTAATGTGATTGATATGTGGAACTTGATGCATACCATGTGTTTGTAAAAATGCCTAAGTGAAGGCAAATGTCAGAAATGTGTGAAGTACTCAATTCTATGGTTGAGATATGAGATTTGATATAAACATGTGATGTTGGGAGCATGCCATGGATGGTACCATATGTGATGTGATGATGGGTTGATATGGCTATGATGGAGGGCATGTCACTTCGGTGCATGACCCACGTTGATATGAATGTGGCACGTGACGCCATGCAACATGACTCTTTCATTACTGAAATGATAAAATGAAACTCTTAAATGTCTCAGTCCCTCTAATGAGGGTAAGTTAGCAAAACCCGGGTTTTAGGCGAGATTTGAGTAAATTGTGGATATGAGGCATGGACTGAGAAGTTGGGAGAATGATTATGTGAAATGTGATATTTATACCCACTCGCCTTAACCGGGAGTGGAGGGGATTTCTATACCCACTCGCCTTTACCAGGAGTGGATGGGACATACGGAGGTTGTGTTATTATGTGGAGATCCTCACTCCTGCCAGGGACGGGGGAGCTGAGAGGCCCGGTGTTGTACAGTGCCCGTGTCCCCTGCGCCGTGTGCTATATTCACCCCCAAATTTGGGGTGATGTCCAGGTCCTGGTATCACACAGTTTACCCAAGTTCCAATTAATTGTCGTGTTAATTACCAATTGTTAAACACTTTAATAACTTCACTAATTACTTTATTTTACTAATTACTTCTTGATAAGTTAATGATTACATTTAAATTCTAATTACGTAATTACCTTAACCCTACCTAGAACGACAAAACACACGTTGCTATATCAGGTTTCTCCCCCTAAGTTAATGTTTGACCAAAAACGATTACGCAACTGGATCATTATTTCCGCTTTAATCAAACCCATCACGTTTCTTCCAACATTTGTCAAAAGACACCATTAAATACATGTCCTAATCCGTTACGTAATCTACTTAATTTCCTTGAAAAATGAAAAGAGGTTGTCCCTTGTTAATCTCCTTAAAAACAAGACGTCTTCTTCTCCCCTGCAGAACAATTCTGCAATCCCATAACACAAATCCATTTTGCAACCTATTTCCCCAAATCAACCCACAAACATCAACCCCAGACCAGAAACAAACCAGTTAACCCATCAGATTCTTCCACAAACATTCGTCACTGTTCCAAGATCAAATCCATCAGGTTCTTAACCAAAACCTATTCTCCCAACCCAAACTGAAATTCAAATCCCATAGAGGAGAATTGCAGATCTGAAGTTTTGAAAATCAAAATCAAACACCAAGAACACAAACCAAAACTGAAATTAGATTTCAGATTCAAAAAAAAACCAAACAAACATCTTCCTCCTCCCTCTCCCCTAGGCCGACCACCACCATCAGCCCCACACGAGCCACCGGCCTCCTGACTACCCAGCTGCGCCGCCCTCTCCAGCACGCGCCATCGCCGGAGAAGCCGCCCGCCGCCGCCCGGAATCGCCCCGCCCGCGGATGAAGAGTTGGCATGCTGTGTGAGAAAGGGGCTTTGGCCGTATTAAAAGAAATGATGACTGGACAAATGAGTAGTTGTTGACAGCCTTGGTTATTTAAAAAACAATATAAAGGGACATGTTGTAGTATGTGTATTAATTTGTTTAGAGTAGGTATTAATTGTGCATAGAATGGCAGTAGATAGAGAATGGGTATTAAAAACATTATTGATGTGGGAAGGAGTAGGTGAGATTATTAATTAAGATGTTAACCATACCATTAGCTTAAGGTAAAATTAGTATTAATAGGTTGTTAGTGTTAATTGGTGTTAATGTTAATTTAAATGGCGATTTGTTAAGATGTTATTTGATTTCACCATGTTAGTATAATTAACTAATGTTGGATAATAATACTGGTATATAATAGGGTGTGCCCTGTTAGCGCAACACCACATAGACGTTACACTAGCCGGAGAACCCAATTTAGAGATTATTTTAACAAAGTGTTTATTCACTAAAAATCTAATTCGGTGAATTGTTTAATCAAAACAGAGAACCGAAAATACCGACACGTAGTACCCGTCGAGACGAACCGAACGGCACCAAAATCACTAAAATCGGGCAAGTATACAATTTATAGTGTATTTTTGAAGTTGGATGTTCTTTTGGTCTTTTAAGAAAAATTAACTTTCTGTTCGTTTTCGTTAAAATCGCATTGTTCACCCTTTCTGCTAAATTATTGTAAATGTTGTTTCGATACTCTTGTAACGTGAAAATTGCTGCATGTAAGTAAATGATCATGTTATTTAATTGCTGCATGCCTTGAAATAATTAATTAGCGTGTGACATCGTGAGATCGTGCGCATCGAAGGCGAAATCGTGACTTTCGTGATGTCATTGAGTTGACAAATTCGTGCTTGTAATTCGTGAATTAGGCTGGCTCGTGTTCTAGCACAAATCTTGGGTGGGGTTGGATTGGGCGGCCACTAGGCGTATGAAAGAGTACTCTCTTCAAGGGCACCACCCGTATGCGGTGGGTTAGCGCCAATCACGGTAAACCCCCGTGAGAAGGACGAATCGCTCATCACGACCTAAAGGCGTGAATCCTATTTTAGACATGAAATGCTAACAGACATGAAATGCTAACATACGTGAAATGCTAACATGAAACTTACAAACTTGGAATTGTTATCTCTGTTAAATTGCCATGCTAACGAACCAAATAAAGGATTACTCCAATTATTAAACTGCTTAGAATTGCATGATAAGATGACTTTTACTTTATTCCATTTTATATTTCAGCATGTTTAAATCTTGTTGTCGCCATCTCATTTAAAATATTAACGCCTCTTAAATTGAGTATAAATTTGTATATACCTTGCCTCGGGTTTCTGACCGTTACTTGCAGACCCTTGCTGACATACATTCATGTTTTTGGATGTATGTCAGATTCTGAGCTTGAGTACCAGGAGGTTCTCTATGAGACACCTGACTTGGAGAGTCAGGAGTTCGCTATAGACGCCGAGTCTCTCCCTGCGGAGGACTAGTGGAATTTACCGATGCTGCTTTACTTTAGTTTGCTTTCGGTTATTGTTGAGTGTACGTTTTTACTTTGGCCCAGCTGTGGCTTGTTGTTGTATTTTGTTTACGAACATTTATAATTCTGGATGTGGCTTGTAATGTATGAATATTTTTATTGTTTTTGAAAAGCATGTAAAGGACCTCCTCTGCGTTTTTTACAACAGACGCTTATTGAACTCGAGTTTCACCGCTCCAGTTCAAGCGGGCCTCAGTAACACTCTCGCTTCCGTCGTGTTTTGGGAAGCGGGACGTTATAGAATTATTAATGCAAGAGGAATTAAAAGGCACAATCAATCCAAACGCAAACACACAGGTTTACCCTGGTTCCCCAAACTTGGGTACATCCAGCCACACCAATATTCACTATATTCCCACACAGAGAAGTGAATACAAATCTCACAATGAGATACCCCACAAAGAGGATTTATGTCCTACACAAGGACCCAACCAATCCTACACGAGGATCAAGACTCCCACACAAAGAATCACTAACTCCCACTCAGAGTATTAGGGTTAGCCCTACACTAGGACACTAAACTCCCACAAAGAGAGTTACTCCCACAAAGAGAATTATTCCCACAAAGAGAATATCCTAAGTCCCACTAAGAGACAACCTCCCACAAAGAGAGAAAGTTCTAATTCCCACAAAGAGAATTAGAGACACAAATTACACTAAGTAAAGTAAATACTCTTACCTATGCCTTGAGATGCTTACTCATGAATGGATGCAATGCATGGAAGAGGATCTCCAAGTGTTGAGATATGCTTGAAAGCACTTGGATGAATTCCCTTGAGCTGGACTTCAATGCGCGCATAAAGAAGAATGAGAGCTCTGGAGAGGGAATTGAGGGAGCTTGAGAGTTGCTTATAGATCTCTTGAGATTTTCAATAGTATCAAGAGTAATCAAGAGTCAATCAAGAAGTTTAAGAGATGGCAGCACACTCATATATATAGGAACCCCAAATCAAGCCCCAAAACCCAAGGAAATAGCCAAAGAAAGAATTCTGCAACGGCTAGAAACTGGGCGAAAATGACAGGAACAATCGACTGATGATCAAAAGACAGTCGACTGATCAACGGCTAGAAAAAATCCAACGGCTATATTCTGAGCCATGACAGTCGACTGATGAAGTCGATACAGTCGACTGAAAACAAGACAGGCGCTTGTTAATCCTTCAGCATACGACTGCTGCATGGGATGGATCGAAACAGAGAGCTGCGCTCTTTCTCCAGTTAATCGCACAGGCGACTGATGTCAATAATACAGTCGACTGTCTATTAGCCAGGCGACTGTAAAACCTTAATCAGTCGTCTGCAGTATAAGATAGAGAAACAACAGAGAGATGCATAGAATGCACTTACGCTATATAGGCGACTGATGACCAATCTCCAGGCGACTGTAAGAATACATGCGACTGTAAACTGATCGACAGACGACTATGCGTAAAGCTCAAGTTTGAGTCAATTGAAATGTTGACTTGAGCTGTGCATGTCAGGCGACTGTAGAAGGATCTACAGGCGACTGGAAATCACCCAGTCGACTGTGTTTCCCTCAGCAGGCGACTGACGGAAAGCCAAAGACTCCAAATGAGTCTTTGGACAGAGTGAACCTATTGGGTTGGATTCTATGATAATCCTAAGGCTCATTAAGATGGTTAGATGCATATACATGAATGAGTAAACCATCTAATAAGGCATTACATTTATCCTAGACTCAAAAGAGAGAGAAAGCAATAAAGTAAATTACATGGATTACAATGCTTTTCTTAGAGTCTAAGTCTTCAATCTTGATGTCTTGATAGCTCTCCATCATCTCCAAGCTTTGGCACTCCTTGAGTCCAAGCTTTGGCTCTTCTCCACTTGATGTCCATCCTTGCACCAAGTGATTAGTCTCCAAGAAAGATATTCTTGAAATAAAACTGAGAGACTAAAACATGAGATTCATCAGCAACAACATAATGGTGTGATCATCATCAAAATAAGATTGGTATGAAACACTAATACTCAACAGTCACCTCCATACACCTATTTTTGAGGTGTATTTAGCAATCCTTTAAATTTTGCTCTTTCACCGTACGCTTTCGCCTCAATGCTTCTCATATCCAATTGATACCTATTAATATCTAATAACAATCCTAACACCGCAATTAAGCTTATAGTAGTGCGAAACAAGAACTGAGTTTTAATTGTCTTCTCATAGACTATAAATTATATTACTCATATTACTTAAACAGTATAGAGATCTCAATTATGTGATTAATGTGGTCAGGTGGCACCTAATTAAAGATGATCATATGCGCAGATGTGACTATATCTAGAATCAAAGGATATCATGTCAGCATGCTCGATTATTTTTGATTAGATGTAATCTTTTTTTTTTAATTTTCAATTATAGTTCATCTGGATCCCCGTGCCGAGAATCCGAAGAAAGGGCAAAATATGTATATACATGTTTACGTTTAAAAATACTTAAATAGACCATAGATTTCTCTCGACTTTGTATTCATGTCACAATAGCAAACAATGAAAGTGCCCCTATATTTTCTGACCAAAATTCTAATCTCATGGTTGAAATTGTATCTAGACTTTGAGAGGCTAAAGTCGTAGGTGTTGGTGGAAATTTTCGCATGATTTCATAAAATTATCATGCATTTTTTAAAAACATAAAATCAGCTTGAAATTTTTGAAGCTCTACTGCTCGAACTCAGATTGAATTTTGTAAAACATACTAAATCCTAAGCATGATTTCAAAAAATTCACACTGAAATTTTGAAAACAAACAAAACTACTAAGTATGAGGCAGTTGTTTTGAAATTTAAAAGTCCAGTTTCCGAAATTCAAGTCGAAATTCAAGTTATCTTTATAAAGTTTGAGATGGGTTTTCAAATTCAGATTAATCTGTCATCAAAATATCAGTTTACATGTAAGGCAACAGAAAAAACAAATCAAAAATAATAATTTTTCACACCACAGCGATCCATCATTAATCATTTCGAAAAAAATAAAAGATAAAAACAAGAAAAATGTTGTGAATGTTGTGAATGGGTATTTACTGGGTTGGATGAGTTATTGGGCCAACCCAAGTGTTTGGGCCCATATCTGTATAAGCCCACTTGTATTCTCCCCTTTGGCTATAAATATAGACCTGAGGGCTCTCCCCTCAGTAGTTGATTCATAACACGTTATCAGCACGAGCCTCTAAAAATTTTTTTTCCGCAAATTTTTCCGTTCATTGCGAAGGCGAAGGCGAAGGTGAGACGGGAGATCCACGAGCGCGGTGCAAGGCTTCCTCCATCAAGGGTCGTCATCCGCGTAGGGCTTCGAGCAACCGTCGCTATATCCGGAGGACGGATATAGAGGTAAAAATACTAAAAACGATACTTTTAATCATACGTATGATTGCCCCTCCCCTAGATCTCGCAAGATCGTCATGGGGATTCATCGTCGCCTTGAAAACGACGGATTTTCCATCCCAAAAATCAATTTTTTTTAGGGTTTTTGGATTTTCTGTAAATACCAAACCCTAAATCTACCCTAATTCCCCCCCGGCCACGCCGTCCCCCCCCCTCATGGGGGGGGCTGCCGCCGCCGCACCCCCCCTGCAGGGGGGGCGGCGCGGCCCCTGCCGCCGCCCCGCCCCTGCAGGGGGGGCGGCGGCCCCCGTGGCCGCCCCCCCTCTGTAGGGGGGGCGGCCCCCGCCGCTCCCCCCCGCAGAGGGGGGCGGCGGCCCCCTGCGCCCGCCGTCCCCCCCCCCACAGAGGGGGGCGGCGCCCCCCCCCCCCCCCCCCCCCCCCCCCCCCCCGCCGCTCCCCCCGGAGCGGGGGGCGGCGGCCCCTTGGCCACGCCCCCCTCTGCGGGGGGCGGCGGCCCCCGCCGCTCCCCACCGCAGCGGGGGGCGGCGGCCCCCGCCGCGCCTCCCGTGCAGGGGGGCGGCGGCGGCGGCCCCCCCTTCTGCAAAACCCTTAAAAAACGCAGAGATGTGGGCCTGAAGCCCACAGCAGATCTGTGGGCTTCAGGCCCACAGAATTCAACACAAAAAAATATTATTCAGATCTGTGGGCCTGAAGCCCACAGCAGATCTGTGGGCTTCAGGCCCACAGATTTTCAAAAAAAAAGCCAGATCTGTGGGCCTGAAGCCCACAGCAGAATCTGTGGGCTTCAGGCCCACAGATTTTTCATCAAAAAAAATTTGGGGGGGAGGCAAAGGGCTATAAATTTGCCTCAAAAGGCAATTTATTAGCCTAAAAATTAATTTAAAATGGGTATTCAAAGGAAAAATATTCGTGAAAAATCACGGTAAATTGCGGGACAAATATCGGGCAGAAAAGGACATTTTGGGCATTTTCTTGGGGGGGCCTTTGGGATGATGAGGGAACCTTTTTCCTCATACAAAAGAAAATGTTAATTTTGGGCTCTTAATCAATTTAATTGATTAAACCCACTTACTTTACAACCTATGCATCGTAATTTCTTTTACAAGCTTTACATCTATGGCAAAATTATGTGGATATTATTTGCGTGGTTGTACATTTTATTTAAAAACTTAATAATTAGGAAGATCCTGCGACCGCTCTGCCGTTAGTTACCTAACCTAACGATGTATGACGTTGCCCAGTGGTCCAATAATTATTAAGTGATTAAATATCGTTTTATCCTCATATGAATAAACTGCATGTGATGTCTGTGGATGAAAATGTTGATGAGCACAATATTCTTGCATGAATTGCTAAATGTGGTTTTTGGATCGGTCGTTTAGTCCCACAGTTTATTTCCCGCACTTTTCTTTTATTTTTGAGAGAAATTGTAGTGAGGAATTTATGTAAATGTCAAAGAAAGAAGACCTACTTCCATGGAGTCGGAAGCTACGCTTGAAGACGAAGATATTAAATGGGACCCACGGGGTTTCCAAAGTTGTATTTTCATTTTAATTCAAGCTGCAAATTTGTATAATTTGGACTGTGGACTCTTGGACTCTTTTCTTGTGGGACTGGCCGATCCACACATTTAGCTTTTCATTCAATATTGCTTCCGCATAAAAATGTTTTTCTGATTGATTATTAATTCATGCATGTTTGTGCTCTGCTAGATAAATGGCTAAAATTGCAAGCGTTGACTTTGAAGTGCTGGATGCATCAGGCAGAAACTATCTAAGCTGGCAGCTAGATGTTAAGTTTCACCTGCGGGCCAAGTCCCTCATCACTGCTGTGACTAAAAAAGAAAATGTTAGCGATATAGAGAAGGCGCAAGCCATCATCTATATTCGCCGCCATGTGGACAAGACCTTAAAGGCTGAGTACCTTACGGTCGAAGATCCACTTGAGCTATGGACCGCCCTTGAGGACAGGTATAAACATCAGAGAGATGTTATACTCCCAAGGGCGAGATATGAGTGGGAGAACCTGAGACTGTAGGACTTTAAGTCCATTGCTGAGTACAACTCAGTACTTTTTAGCCTCACCTCACGCCTGAAGTTGTGTGGTGAAAAAGTCTCAGAAGATGGCATGCTGGAAAAGACGTATACGTCTTTCCATGAAAAGGATGCGATACTTATGCAGCAATACCGTGAACGTAAGTTCACCAAGTATTCAGAGCTGCTGTCATGTCTTCTCATGGCCGAGCAAAACAGAGAGCTTCTTCTCGCCACTCACAATATGCGCCATCCCGGCACTGTCCCCCTACCAGAAGCTCACCATACCTCTTCCTTCAAAAAGAAGAGGGACAATAAAAGAAAAGAAAGACCACAGAAAGGGGGACAACAGAAAAGAGCCAAGGGCCCACCACAACAGCGCAAGAATGAAGGGAAGCGCAAGTTCACCTGGCGCAGGAATGATAACAAGTAAAACAATGCACCCCCACCCAAGAGGGACTGGGAAGACCAGTGCCACAGCTGTGGCATGACAGGCCACTGGTCTAGAGTGTGCAGGACCCCAGTGCATCTCCAGGAGCTTTATAAACAAAGCAAGAAAAAGAATGCTGAATCAAACCTGGTGGCTGCGAATAATGCAGTCAAATTCACAGCTAAAGACTTCGAGTCAGATAATCTGCTTGATTAGCCCGTTATCATTTATCTTAGCATTTTATTGTATGAACATTTTATTTCTTGAGAGCTTTTATGTATCTTCAATTCTGTTGAATAAAATTTAGCCTTTCTAAATGCAAATGTTTACTCATCTTTTTAGATGGAATGCTCTCATAACTGCCTAGTAGACAGCGCGTCAACACATACGATCCTTCAACACAAATGCTATTTTCATAGCATTATCCCGTATAAGGGCCCTGTAAACACAATTTCAGGGCCATCGGACATAATTGAAGGTTCTGGGAATGCAACCTTGTTGCTCCCCAATGGAACAGAACTAAAAATTAAAGATGCACTTTACTCTCCGAATTCCAAGAGAAACTTACTAAGTTTCAAAGATATCCGTTTTAACGGATTCCACTTGGAAACAGCAAATGTCAAAGAAAATGAATTAATGTATGTAACGTCTCAAGAAAATGGAGTTAAAAACATTCTTGAACGTTTTGAGAGCCTCTTATCATGCCTCTACCATACAAAAATTCGGAGAGAGGAAGCAAACCTGACGGAGCACCTGAAGTGCCCGACATCGGCCAAATTCTTACTTTGGCACGATAGACTTGGCCACCCCGGATCTGTGATGATGCACCGCATCCTAGCACAATCCCATGGGCATAACCTGAAGAACCAGAAGATTCTTCAGAAGGGAGAATTCCCCTGTGTACCCTGCTTTAAGGGTAAATTAATAACAAGGCCATCACCACTTAAAGTGGATATTGAGTCTCCTAGCTTCCTTGAAAGAATACACGGAGACATATGTGGACCTATCCACCCCCCTAGCGGGCCTTTTAGGTACTTTATGGTACTGATTGATGCATCTTCGAAATACTCGTATGTGTGTCTACTTTCAACCCGCAACTTAGCTTTTCCAAAGCTTTTGACACAAATAATAAAGTTGCGGGCGCATTTCCCAGACGACCAAATAAAGAAAATACGTCTGGATAATGCTGGGGAATTTACCTCTCAGTCATTCCAAGAATATTGCCAGGCAACGGGAATAGAAATTGAACATCCGGTGCAGCATGTTCACACCCAGAACGGGTTAGCTGAGTCGCTAATTAAAAGACTCCAATGGATCGCACGACCATTGCTGATGAAATCCCAGTTGCCGGTGGATGCATGGGGACATGCAATTTTGCATGCTGCATCACTAATAAAAATTAGACCCTCAGGAGGTCAGAGTCTATCTCCAATGCAACTCGCATATGGAACGCCGCCGAACATTTCTCACTTGAGAATCTTCGGCTGCGCAGTTTATATCCCCATTGCACCACCACAGAGGACCAAGATGGGTCCTCAACGTCGCCTAGGTATCTACGTAGGGTTTGACTCACCCTCCATTATAAGATACCTAGAACCCCAAACGGGGGACGCTTTCAAGGCACGCCTTGAAGACTGCAATTTTGATGAGACGTATTTCCCCAAAATGGGCCTAAACATCGAAAAGTCTAGTGCAAAGCAAATGTTAACGTGGGATACAAGAAGCTTGACCCACTATGATCCGGTAACAAAACAATGTGATGATGAGATCCGGAAGATCTTACACATCCAGGACACAGTCCATAGATTACCGGACTCGTTCACTGACAACCAGAAGATTGTCAGATCACACATCCCTGCTGCGAATACTACAGCTAGGATTGACATCCCGAAGGATGGATGCAATCCACCTGCAGCAGAAGTGGCTGCACCTCAACAGAAAAGAGGCAGACCACCAGGCTCCAAGGATAAAAATCCAAGAAAAAGAAAAATATCCGGAGACCTTGGGACGATACCCCCACAGAGAAACGAGCTCGTGTCCATACCATCTCCCCTCCCGGAATCCACTGCAGAGGAACTGCCGGGAGAAACAGAAATATCACTAAATTATGTACGTACAGGGGAGGTATTGGACAGAAAGAGTACAGTCGTCGACGATGACTTCGCGTTTCACATTGCCATTCACGTCGCCGGAAGCGATGATGATTATGAACCACACTCCGTTGTTGAATGCAAACGTAGAGATGATTGGCCAAAGTGGAATCAGGCAATAGAAGCCGAGCTGGACTCGCTTCAGAAACGAAAAGTCTTTGGGTAAATAGTCCAGACACCTACCGGTGTCAAACCTGTGGGATACAAATGGGTATTCGTCAGAAAAAGAAACGAAAATAATGAGATCGCACGCTACAAAGCTAGACTTGTAGCACAGGGATTTTCCCAAAGACCGGGTATAGACTAGGACGAAACATACTCCCCGGTCATGGATGTGATCACGTTCAGATTCCTGATAAGCTTAACAGCAAAGGAAGGCCTAGATATGCAGCTAATGGATGTTGTGACTGCGTATCTATACGGCAATCTCGACAAGGAGATCTACATGAAACTTCCTGATGGCTTTTCAATGCCTGCTGAACTGAAAGATAGACCTCGGGACGTCTATTCTGTTAAGCTACAAAGATCATTGTATGGTCTCAAACAATCAGGAAGAATGTGGTATAACAGACTCAGTGAGTTCCTTCTTCAACAAGGATTCACGAACAATGAAGTCTGCCCTTGTATCTTCATAAGAACAAAGGGAAAAGGATTCGTGATAATAGCTGTCTACGTAGATGATCTGAATCTCATAGGATCTCCCGGAGAGATCACTGAGATATCTGTAAGCTTAACAAAAGAATTCGAAATGAAAGACATAGGCAAAACCAAATTCTGCCTTGGCTTACAAATTGAACATCAAAAAGACGGAATCCTATTACACCAAACCACATATACGAAGAAAATGTTGCAAAGATTCCATATGGACCATTGCCATCCATTGAGTACACATATGGTGGTACGATCCCTGGATGCACATAAAGACCCCTTCCGGCCGCTGGAAGAGGGGGAGGATATACTTGGTCCAGAAGTTCCCTATCTGAGTGCCATCAGAGCACTACTATATCTGGCAAACTGCACGCGTCCCGATATAGCGTTCGCAGTAAATTTGCTTGCCAGATAAAGTGCAGCGCCTACACAGCGCCACTGGACCGGGGTAAAGCACCTTCTGCGCTACCTCCAAGGGTCTGCAGATTTGGGACTCTTCTACAAAAATGGAACATCCTCTACACTTGCAGGTTATGCTGATGCAGGGTACTTGTCTGATCCACACAAAGCAAAATCTCAGACTGGGTACGTGTTTACCTACGGAGGGACAACCATTTCCTGGAGATCCATCAAGCAAACCTTGACGGCGACCTCATCCAATCACTCGGAGATCATTGCCATCCACGAAGCAAGCAGAGAATGTGTATGGCTATGCTCAGTCATCCACCATATCTTGTCTACGACCGGACTGAAGACTGGAGACCTCGAGCCCACTACCATGTTCGAGGACAACGCTGCTTGCATAGCTCAGCTACGAGGTGGCTTCATCAAAGGCGACAGAACGAAACCCATCTCACCAAAGTTCTTCTGGACGCACGAGCTACAGAGAGATGGCAAGATCGACATCAGACAAGTGCAGTCATGTGACAATTTGGCAGATTTGTTCACTAAAGCCCTTCCTACTGCTACCTTTAGAAAACTTGTACATAGGATTGGAATGAGACGCCTAAGAGATCTGAAAGCTTGAGAGCTTGTACGGATCAGGGGGAGTTTGGCAGAGTTTGTACTCTTTTTCCTTAACTATGGTTTTTCCCACTGGTTTTTCCATAGCCAAAGGTTTTAACGAGGCAAATCTCACCAACTCAGGATCCTGAAGTATCCACCCCATGTGAGACCCATACAGGCTCAGAATCCTGAAGTATTCATGAGCATGGTCCACAACTATGGCTGGATAAGGGGGAGTGTTGTGAATGGGTATTTACTGGGTTGGATGAGTTATTGGGCCAACCCAAGTGTTTGGGCCCATATCTGTATAAGCCCACTTGTATTCTCCCATTTGGCTATAAATATAGACCTGAGGACTCTCCCCTCAGTAGTTGATTCATAACAGTGAATGGGTATTTACTGGGTTGGATGAGTTATTGGGCCAACCCAAGTGTTTGGGCCCATATCTGTATAAGCCCACTTGTATTCTCCCCTTTGGCTATAAATATAGACCTGAGGGCTATCCCCTCAGTAGTTGATTCATAACACGTTATCAGCACGAGCCTCTAAAATTTTTCCCTTTCCACAAATTTTTTCCGTTCGTTGCGAAGGCGAAGGCGAAGGTGAGACGAGAGATCCGCGAGCGCGGTGCAAGTCTTCCTCCATCGAAGGTCGTCATCCGCGTAGGGCTTCGAGCAACCGTCACTATATCCGGAGGACGGATATAGATGTAAAAATACTAAATACGATAATTTTAATCATACGTATGATTGCTCCTCCCCTAGATCTCGCAAGATCGTCATGGGGATTCATCGTCACCTTGAAAACGACAGATTTTTCATCCCAAAAATCAATTTTTTAGGGGTTTTGGATTTCTTCTTGAAAAAAAACCCCAAATCAACCCCGCCGACGGCCTCGCCGCCGGCCCCCCCTCCCCTCGCCGCCACGCCGTCCCCTCCCAAAGGGGGGCGGCAGCCGCCGCACCCCCTTGCAGGGGGGGCGGCGGCGGCCCCCTCTGCCGCCGCCCTCCCCTGCAGGGGCGGCGGCCTCCCGCGGCCGCGCCCCCCCTGCAGGGGGGGCGGCGGCCCCCCGATGCCGCGCCCCCCTTGCAGGGGGGCAGCGACCCCCGCCGCGCCCCCCTGCCGGGGGGCCCTCCGCCACGCCCCCCCTGCAGGGGGGCCGCGGCCCCTCCGCCGCGCCCCCCTGCAGGGGGGCGGCGGCGGCGGCGCCCCCCCGGGCTGCGAAACCCTAACCCTAGAGAGAAAAAAAACAGATCTGTGGGCCTGAAGCCCACAGCAGATTTGTGGGCTTCAGGCCCACAGATTTTCACAAAAAAAAATTAGGGGGGAGGCAAAAGGCTACAAACTTGCCTCAAAAGGCAACTTATTAGCCCAAAAATTAATTTAAAATGGGGATTCAAAGGCAAAATATTCGTGAAAAATCACGGTAAATTACGGGACGAATATCGGGCAGACAAGGGCATTTTGGGGATTTTTTGGGGGGCTTCTTGGGATGATGAGGGAACCTTTTTCCTCATACAAAAGAAAATGTTAATTTTGGGCTCTTAATCAATTTAATTGATTAAACCCATTTACTTTACAACCTATGCATCGTAATTTCTTTTACATGCTTTACATCTCTGGCAAAATTATGTGGATATTATTTGCGTGGTTGTACATTTTATTTAAAAACTTAATAATTAGGAAGATCCTGCGACCGCTCTGCCGTTGGTTACCTAACCTAACGGTGTATGACGTTGCCCAGTGGTCCAATAATTATTAAGTGATTAAATATCGCTTTATCCTCATATGAATAAACTGCCTGTGATGTCTGTGGATGAAAATGTTGATGAGCACAATATTCTTGCATGAATTGCTAAATGTGGTTTTTGGATCGGCCGTTTAGTCCCACAGTTTATTTCCCGCACTTTTCTTTTATTTTTGAGAGAAATTATAGTGAGGAATTTATGTAAATGTCAAAGAAAGAAGACCAACTTCCATGGAGTCGGAAGCTACGCTTGAAGACGAAGATATTAAATGGGACCCACGGGGTTTCCAAAGTTGTATTTTCATTTTATTCAAGCTGCAAATTTGTATAATTTGGACTGTGGACTCTTGGACTCTTTCTTGTGGGACTGGCCGATCCACACGTTTAGCTTTTCATTCAATATTGCTCCCGCATGAAAATGTTCTTTCTGATTGATTATTAATTCATGCATGTTTGTGCTCTGCTAGATAAATGGCTAAAATTGCAAGCGTTGACTTTGAAGTGCTGGATGCATCAGGCAGAAACTATCTAAGCTGGCAGCTAAATGTTAAGTTTCACCTGCGGGACAAGTCCCTCATCACTGCTGTGACTGAAAAAGAAAATGTTAGCGATATAGAGAAGGCGCAAGCCATCATCTATATTCGCCGCCATGTGGATAAGACCTTAAAGGCTGAGTACCTTACGGTCGAAGATCCACTTGAGCTATGGACCGCCCTTGAGGACAGGTATAAACATCAGAGAGATGTTATACTCCCAAGGGCGAGATATGAGTGGGAGAACCTGAGACTGCAGGACTTTAAGTCCATTGCTGAGTACAACTCAGCACTTTTTAGCATCACCTCACGCCTGAAGTTGTGTGGTGAAAAAGTCTCAGAAGATCGCATGCTGGAAAAGACGTATACGTCTTTCCATGAAAAGGATGCGATACTTATGCAGCAATACCGTGAACGTAAGTTCACCAAGTATTCAGAGCTGCTGTCATGTCTTCTCATGGCCGAGCAAAACAGAGAGCTTCTTCTCGCCACTCACAATATGCGCCCTCCCGGCACTGTCCCCCTACCAGAAGCTCACCATACCTCTTCCTTCAAAAAGAAGAGGGACAATAAAAGAAAAGAAAGACCACAGAAAGGGGGACAACAGAAAAAAGCCAAGGGCCCACAACAGCAGCGCAAGAATGAAGGGAAGCGCAAGTTCACCTGGCGCGGGAATGATAACAAGAAAAACAATGCACCCCCACCCAAGAGGGACTGGGAAGACCAGTGCCACAGCTGTGGCATGACAGGCCACTGGTCTAGAGTGTGCAGGACCCCAGTGCATCTCCAGGAGCTTTATAAACAAAGCAAGAAAAAGAATGCTGAATCAAACCTGGTGGCTGCGAATAATGCAGTCAAATTCACAGCTAAAGACTTCGAGTCAGATAATCTGCTTGATTAGCCTGTTATCATTTATCTTAGCATTTATGAACATTCTATGTTATGAGAGCTTTTATGTATCTTCAATTCTGTTGAATAAAATTTAGCTTTTCTGAATGCAAATGTTTACTCATTTTTTTAGATGGAATGCTCTCATGACTGCTTAGTAGACAGCGCGTCAACACATACGATCCTTCAACACAAATGCTATTTTCATAGCATTATCCCGTATAAGAGCCCTGTAAACACAATTTCAGGGCCATCGGACATAATTGAAGGTTCTGGGAATGCAACCTTGTTGCTCCCCAATGGAACAGAACTAAAAATTAAAGATGCACTTTACTCTCCGAATTCCAAGAGAAACTTACTAAGTTTCAAAGATATCCGTCTTAACGGATTCCACTTGGAAACAGCAAATGTCAAAGAAAATGAATTATTGTATGTAACGTCCCAAGAAAATGGAGTTAAAACCATACTTGAACGTTTTGAGAGCCTCTCATCAGGCCTCTACCATACAAAAATTCAGAGAGAGGAAGCAAACCTGACGGAGCACCTGAAGTGCCCGACATCGGCCAAATTCTTACTTTGGCACGATAGACTTGGCCACCCCGGATCTGTGATGATAAACCGCATCCTAGCACAATCCCATGTGCATAACCTGAAGAAACAGAAGATTCTTCAGAAGGGAGAATTCCCTTGTGTACCCTGCTTTAAGGGTAAATTAATAACAAGGCCATCACCACTTAAAGTGGATATTGAGTCTCCTAGCTTCCTTGAAAGAATACACGGAGACATATGTGGACCTATCCACCCCCCTAGCGGGCCTTTTCGGTACTTTATGGTACTGATTGATGCATCTTCGAAATACTCGTATGTGTGTCTACTTTCAAACCTCAACTTAGCTTTTCCAAAGCTTTTGGCACAAATAATAAAGTTGCGGGCGCATTTTCCAGACAACCAAATAAAGAAAATACATCTGGATAATGCGGGGGAATTTACCTCTCAGTCATTCCAAGAATATTGCCAGGCAACGGAAATAGAAATTGAACATCCGGTGCCGCATGTTCACACCCAGAATGGGTTAGCTGAGTCGCTAATTAAAAGACTCCAATGGATCGCACGACCATTGCTGATGAAATCCCAGTTGCCGGTGGATGCATGGGGACATGCAATTTTGCATGCTGCATCACTAATAAAAATTAGACCCTCAGGAGGTCAGAGTCTATCTCCAATGCAACTCGCATATGGAACGCCGCCGAACATCTCTCACTTGAGAATCTTCGGCTGCGCAGTTTATATCCCC
This sequence comes from Scilla litardierei, assembly GCA_030789695.1. Taxonomy (NCBI): domain Eukaryota; kingdom Viridiplantae; phylum Streptophyta; class Magnoliopsida; order Asparagales; family Asparagaceae; genus Scilla; species Scilla litardierei. Next base: position 15,995,685 of record CM061141.1, read on the forward strand.
ATTGCACCACCACAGAGGACCAAGATGGGTCCTCAACGTCGCCTAGGTATCTACGTAGGGTTTGACTCACCCTCCATTATAAGATACCTAGAACCCCAAACGGGGGACGCTTTCAAGGCACGCCTTGAAGACTGCAATTTTGATGAGACGTATTTCTCCAAAATGGGCCTAGACATCGAAAAGTCTAGTGCAAAGAAAATGTTAACATGGGATACAAGAAGCTTGACCCACTATGATCCGGTAACAAAACAATGTGATGATGAGATCCGGAAGATCTTACACATCCCGGACACAGTCCATAAATTACCGGACTCGTTCACTGACAACCAGAAGATTGTAGATCACACATACCTGCTGCGAATACTCCAGCTAGGATTGACATCCCGAAGGATGGATGCAATCCACCTGCAGCAGAAGTGGCTGCACCTCAACAGAAAAGAGGCAGACCACCAGACTCCAAGGATAAAAATCCAAGAAAAAGAAAAATATCCGGAGACCTTGGGACGATACCCCCACAGAGAAACGAGCTCGTGTCCATACCCTCTCCCCTCCCGGAATCCACTGTAGAGGAACTGCAGGGAGAAACAGAAATACTATGTACGTACAGGGGAGGTATTGGACAGAAAGAGTACAGTCGTCGACGATGACTTCGCGTTTCACATTGCCATTCACGTCGCCGGAAGCGATGATGATTATGAACCACACTCCGTTGCTGAATGCAAACGTAGAGATGATTGGCCAAAGTGGAATCAGGCAATAGAAGCCGAGCTGGACTCGCTTCAGAAACGAAAAGTCTTTGGGCAAATAGTCCAGACACCTACCGGTGTCAAACCCGTGGGATACAAATGGGTATTCGTCAGAAAAAGAAACGAAAATAATGAGATCGAACGCTACAAAGCTAGACTTGTAGCACATGGATTTTCCCAAAGACCGAGTATAGATTATGACGAAACATACTCCCCGGTCATGGATGCGATCACGTTCAGATTCCTGATAAGCTTAACAGCAAAGGAAGGCCTAGATATGCAGCTAATGGATGTTGTGACTGCGTATCTATACGGCAATCTCGACAAGGAGATCTACATGAAACTTCCTGATGGCTTCTCAATGCCTGCTGAACTGAAAGATAGACCTCGGGACGTCTATTCTGTTAAGCTACAAAGATTATTGTATGGTCTCAGACAATCAGGAAGAATGTTGTATAACAGACTCAGTGAGTTCCTTGTTTAACAATGATTCACGAACAATGAAGTCTGCCCTTGTATCTTCATAAGAACAAAGGGAAAAGGATTCGTTATAATAGCTGTCTACGTAGACGATCTGAATCTCATAGGATCTCCCGAAGAGATCACTGAGATATCTGTAAGCCTAACAAAAGAATTCGAAATGAAAGACCTAGGCAAAACCAAATTCTGCCTTGGCTTACAGATTGAACACCAAAAGGCCGGAATCCTATTACACCAAACCACATATACGAAGAAAATGTTGCAAAGATTCCATATGGACTGTTACGAGGTGGAACTCGCGTACAATGAATTTGTATTAATGGAAACCAAGGGCACGGTGGTTATGTGGAGTAGGGGGTTTAGGTAGGCTATTTGACAAGCGATTAGTGGGGTGAAGAAGTCGATCTCGACGCCAGTGACGGTCGCGGGGCTGAATCTCGCCGGATGCGGCTGGACCAGGTTGAACAGCAGGGGGGTGACGCCGACTGGTGTTTATAGGCGAGCTCTCCTGCAACACGAACAACTCGTCAGAAGGGCTGGGTTGGGGGTTCAACCCTTAGCCCCTCCGATGCCTAAGTCAGTGATAGGGCTTAAAATGGGGGGCTGGTCACGCCGGTCGGACTAACGGTGTATCGACCGCGCGTGGCGAGCTATAAGTGGGAGAACAAAGATATGGAAGACCTTTGCACTCGTGTGTGAATAGTTGAATGAGAGAGAATTCTGCAGCATCCCCTTCTCCGTAAGAGGAGAAGGGGTATTTATACCTGACGGGTGATGACTAGGCGTGCTGAGCTGGCTCGGGTGTCGGCGGAGGCTTCGGGCAAGGACGCCGGGAACAGGAGTCTCCGACCTGCCTTTGTCAGGCGGCGCAACGGCCCAGGGGTGCTTTTGTCGGGATGTCAGAGCCGAAAGTGAAAGCGTTATCTGTCAGGTGGCTCTTCCGTCAGGGGGTGCTTTGTCGGATGGTCGGGTGACGTATGTGTCAGGTGTCCTTATCCTAAGGTTGTTTGTCGTTAGCGTTGGACTAAGAGTCTGCCAGCTGCGGTGGTCCGCCTCGGCCGGCTGCGGGGGTCGGCCCCGGCCGGTTCGGGGAGCGCTGCAAGGCGCGCCTGTCTCCATGATGCCCCGGATTTCCGGGGCGGCGGCCCTTTTGTGTAAAGGTGAGTTAATGGGGTATGTTAACGGATCCGGGCGGGAGTCGGGCTCATACGATCTTTAGGTCGTAACAATTGCCCCCGGCATTCGAGTGCGAGGCGGAAGCCCGGTTCGTCTCGGATGGCGTAACATTATCCTTTAACCGGACTCGGGCTTGGGTCCAAGCTCAGGGTTGGATGCGCTGCTTCCGCGGGGTATTGCCCGCTGTTGCGGGATCGCGAGGTCTCATCCCGCGTGGGAACCAAGTGGGGCGTTGCCTCATAACGGCGCGCCGCGTGGCGGCGGGGTCGGATTTTGGGGGAGCCCGACTTTTTGAGAAGGTTGTGGTTTTTGCTGAGATGTGTTTACCGGACATGTTTGCGATTTTCGCGGGATTTCCACCGCACTGTGCCCGGTGGACCTCCCAGCTGTTGTGCTCTTGGGCTCAGGGAAGGCGTCCATAAGGAGGGATATTATTCATCAATCCTTACAGGAGATTTAGGTGATATTTACAGTGATAGCGCAGGTGTGACCCAGCCTATGGTCGGGATGGGCGGTGGTTTATACTCGTCGCCCGCTATATCGGGGTGGGTAGATCCCTGTTGCCGGGCGGTCTTCCCTTTTACTGACCGCCTAGTTCCTTCTGCTTCGTTGTCCGGGGAGGGGCCGACGCGCCGTGAACCACCATTTGGTTTAATCAGGGATGAAGTCCCGTGGTGGTTCCCCCTTCCGGGGGGCTGACCCTCGCTTGTCGGGTGGGGCTTCTTCCTTTCCCTTTCCTCGCTTCCTCGCGATCTGCCTTGCCGCCGCCGCGCTGGAGAGTTCCTCGCTAGGAATCCTGCGCACCGAGGGGGAACCCCCGGGAGGTTGAGGACGAGGTGGCGGTGGCGGCGCCGAGGGGGACGGCGTTAATTGGGGTGTCGCGGCATACGGGCGGCCGTCTGAACCTGCCTTTTGATACAGTAACAAGCAGGAGGCAAGCTGGCAGGCGGGGCCTTCCGCGTGTAAGGGGAATATCCGGATGGAGGTGGCGGGGCCGTGGCGCCCATCATCGGGGGAAGTGAAGTTCGTCGGTGGTTATCGGCTTTTTTTGTAGCTCGGTGGGGCGTTTAGGGCCGCTTTATGCCCGGAGTGAGGGGAGAGGAATCCCGTCTTCCTCCTTTACCCTGACCTCTGGAGGGGGGTATTTATAGCGAGGTGTAGCGGAAGGGTTTCTCTTGAGTAATGCGGGGGGGTTAACGTTTCTAAGGGGCTCCGCGGAGTCACGTGCTTTGGGAATCGCTTATCCCCGGAGGTCTCTGGCACTCTGGCCTCTCGGGGATCGTGTTACTGCTGACGGCGCGTCGACCGAGCGGCCTTTCGTTATGTTGGGTCGCATCGCGGTCCTGTTCTGACGAGACAGGGCATTGCCTTTTCAGGACTGGGCGCCTACTTCGCGGCCTCTGCCTCGGGACCCGGGTCATGTTGTTTTGGCATCTTGCGGCAGTTCATGTTGTTTTGGCATCTTGCGGAAGTTACGCCATTACCTATCATGCCCCCAACATTCCCGTGTCCGAGATCGCGAGGTCTGGGGGAAGGGGATGTTGTTGGCTTGTGTTGCTTTTAGGCGGGGTGGGGGGTCGGCGGAGTGGCTAGGGGCGATTCCCACTATTCAACCACGGGTCGACCCTGTTACATGGGGCGGGTTCCAGTGCCCCTCTTTCCCCCTGGAGGGAAAGGTGTCGCGGACTTTTGGTGAACGGGGGTCGCGCTGTAGGCGTAGATTTCCCGGAGGTCCTATGCCAGTTAGGAGGGGTAGTGCGGTGCTAACCCCGAGCGTTGCGGGGGATAGCCAGTCGCTATGGTGTTCTCCGAAAAATCTGAGCGAATAAAGAAGTACATTTTTATTTAGGTTTGTAAAGGCTGATCTACAGCTTGTACAGGAGTTCTTAGTTTATCGCCCGTTGCGGGGTCTGATCCGGCTGGGGGGGGCCATAGAGTTGTCCTCGCCCGCGGTTTAATGACCTCCGGATCGGGATGTCGGTGTGGGCTGGGTGGGCCCTTCGTAACTTGAATTGAGCTCGGCGTGGAGGAGAATGGCCGCCTTCCGTGCTGAAGTGTTGCAAGGTCTCTTTGGCGATCGTGCCACCTCACCTCTGTTGCTTCGTCGTCTCTTTCCGCGGAAAGGGTTTTCCTCGGTCCGGAAGAGGCGCCGAGGGGGGAAGCCGCCTTGCTGCGGCTTGCTCCTTGGGGAGGTTCCTGAGCATAGGGCCGTCCCCCGCTGCCCCACGCCTCGCTGTTTCGGTTTGAGGGTGGGGTCCCGTGCCCGACGGCGCCTCGGCGAGCTGACATGCCAGGATTTGCCGTTTGGGCCTGTCGGTGATGCAGCCTTGCCGAGGTCCTCGGATGAAGGTCGAGGGCGAGGAGGTACTGGCTGGCCAGCGCTGGGGGCTCTCGCCTGCCCAGATTACTTTGAATGGATGCCATTCTTTCTCCGCCTCGTCCCCGTTTATGGGACGGGGGTAAGAAAGGTGGATTTCCCGTGTGTAAGCGGAATATCCAGATGGCGATCCGTTTGTAAGCGGAATGTCCAGGTAGTGATGCTGGGGGTCTAGGCACCGCCGTTCTGGGCGGCGGGAACCATTGATGGCCGGTGACCTCTCTTTTGTTAGGGCGGTGTATCTCAGCCCTTTTCCCGGAGGGTGGGGGGATCATGGGGTGGTTTTTCATGTCTGTCGATTGCTTCTCTCCGCGATGGAGATGGCCTCTTTATAGGCAGATCTTGTTGACCGTTTCTCCCTTATTCATTGCGCTGAGCTGGCATTATTAATGGGCTCCTCGAATTCGCGCCTGTTGGGAACCGCCTATGTCAGGTGGCTCTTGCGTGTCCTCTGTTGGTGTGCATTATTAATGGTGGCGTGTTTCTCGAGCGTCATTCCGTTTCGTCGAGTCACATCGGGGCCGTCGACTTAGGAATTGGTGTTATTTTGTCCCGGTTCGTGTGCCCCCCTTTTATTTATATATAAATTATTTTTATTATATATTATTTTTTGTCAAGGGTACGTGGCCCCCATCGGGTTGGCACTGCCCCAGAGGTCTGGAGGGGGGGAGCGGGCGCGTAGCCCGGCCCGTGCCCTTCTCTGGTTCGGGTGGCTAGGGTTGGCCCTGCCCCAGAGGTCTGGTGGGGGGGAGCGGGCGCGTAGCCCGGCCCGTGCCCTTCTCTGGTTTGGGTGGCTAGGGTTGGCCCTGCCCCAGAGGTCTGGAGGGGGGGAGCGGGCGCGTGGCCCGGCCCGTGCCCTTCTCTGGTTTGGGTGGCTAGGGTTGGCCCTGCCCCAGAGGTCTGGAGGGGGGGAGCGGGCGCGTGGCCCGGCCCGTGCCCTTCTCTGGTTTGGGTGGCTAGGGTTGGCCCTGCCCCAGAGGTCTGGAGGGGGGGAGCGGGCGCGTGGCCCGGCCCGTGCCCTTCTCTGGTTTGGGTGGCCAGGGTTGACCCTGCCCCAGAGGTCTGGAGGGGGGGAGCGGGCGCGTGGCCCGGCCCGTGCCCTTCTCTGGTTTGGGTGGCCAGGGTTGACCCTGCCCCAGAGGTCTGGAGGGGGGGAGCGGGCGCGTAGCCCGGCCCGTGCCCTTCTCTGGTTTGGGTGGCTAGGGTTGGCCCTGCCCCAGAGGTCTGGAGGGGGGGAGCGGGCGCGTGGCCCGGCCCGTGCCCACCTCTGGTTTGGGTGGCTAGGGTTGGCCCTGCCCCAGAGGTCTTGAGGGGGGGAGCGGGCGAGTAGCCCGGCCCGTGCCCTTCTCTGGTTTGGGTGGCTAGGGTTGACCCTGCCCCAGAGGTCTGGAGGGGGGAGCGGGCGCGTAGCCCGGCCCGTGCCCTTCTCTGGTTTGGGTGGCTAGGGTTGGCCCTGCCCCAGAGGTCTGGAGGGGGGGAGCGGGCGCGTAGCCCGGCCCGTGCCCTTCTCTGGTTTGGGTGGCTAGGGTTGGCCCTGCCCCAGAGGTCTGGAGGGGGGGAGCGGGCGCGTAGCCCGGCCCGTGCCCTTCTCTGGTTTGGGTGGCTAGGGTTGGCCCTGCCCCAGAGGTCTGGAGGGGGGGAGCGGGCGCGTGGCCCGGCCCGTGCCCACCTCTGGTTTGGGTGGCTAGGGTTGGCCCTGCCCCAGAGGTCTTGAGGGGGGGAGCGGGCGCGTGGCCCGGCCCATGCCCAGCTCTGGTTTGGGTGGCTAGGGTTGGCCCTGCCCCAGAGGTCTGGAGGGGGGGAGCGGGCGCGTAGCCCGGCCCGTGCCCTTCTCTGGTTTGGGTGGCCAGGGTTGACCCTGCCCCAGAGGTCTGAAGGGGGGGAGCGGGCGCGTAGCCCGGCCCGTGCCCTTCTCTGGTTTGGGTGGCTAGGGTTGGCCCTGCCCCAGAGGTCTGGAGGGGGGGAGCGGGCGCGTAGCCCGGCCTGTGCCCTTCTCTGGTTTGGGTGGCTAGGGTTGGCCCTGCCCCAGAGGTCTGGAGGGGGGGAGCGGGCGCGTAGCCCGGCCCGTGCCCTTCTCTGGTTTGGGTGGCTAGGGTTGGCCCTGCCCCAGAGGTCTGGAGGGGGGGAGCGGGCGCGTGGCCCGGCCCGTGCCCACCTCTGGTTTGGGTGGCTAGGGTTGGCCCTGCCCCAGAGGTCTTGAGGGGGGGAGCGGGCGCGTGGCCCGGCCCATGCCCAGCTCTGGTTTGGGTGGCTAGGGTTGACCCTGCCCCAGAGGTCTGGAGGGGGGAGCGGGCGCGTAGCCCGGCCCATGCCCTTCTCTGGTTTGGGTGGCTAGGGTTGGCCCTGCCCCAGAGGTCTGGAGGGGGGGAGCGGGCGCGTAGCCCGGCCCGTGCCCTTCTCTGGTTTGGGTGGCTAGGGTTGGCCCTGCCCCAGAGGTCTGGAGGGGGGGAGCGGGCGCGTAGCCCGGCCCGTGCCCTTCTCTGGTTTGGGTGGCTAGGATTGGCCCTGCCCCAGAGGTCTGGAGGGGGGGAGCGGGCGCGTAGCCCGGCCCGTGCCCTTCTCTGGTTTGGGTGGCTAGGGTTGGCCCTGCCCCAGAGGTCTGGAGGGGGGGAGCGGGCGCGTGGCCCGGCCCGTGCCCTTCTCTGGTTTGGGTGGCTAGGGTTGGCCCTGCCCCAGAGGTCTGGAGGGGGGGAGCGGGCGCGTGGCCCGGCCCGTGCCCACCTCTGGTTTGGGTGGCTAGGGTTGACCCTGCCCCAGAGGTCTTGATGGGGGGAGCGGGCGCGTAGCCCGGCCCGTGCCCTTCTCTGGTTTGGGTGGCTAGGGTTGACCCTACCCCAGAGGTCTGGAGGGGGGGAGCGGGCGCGTAGCCCGGCCCGTGCCCTTCTCTGGTTTGGGTGGCTAGGGTTGGCCCTGCCCCAGAGGTCTGGAGGGGGGAGCGGGCGCGTAGCCCGGCCCGTGCCCTTCTCTGGTTTGGGTGGCTAGGGTTGGCCCTGCCCCAGAGGTCTGGAGGGGGGGAGCGGGCGCGTAGCCCGGCCCGTGCCCTTCTCTGGTTTGGGTGGCTAGGGTTGGCCCTGCCCCAGAGGTCTGGAGGGGGGGAGCGGGCGCGTGGCCCGGCCCGTGCCCACCTCTGGTTTGGGTGGCTAGGGTTGGCCCTGCCCCAGAGGTCTTGAGGGGGGGAGCGGGCGCGTGGCCTGGCCCGTGCCCAGCTCTGGTTTGGGTGGCTAGGGTTGGCCCTGCCCCAGAGGTCTGGAGGGGGGGAGCGAGCGCGTAGCCCGGCCCGTGCCCTTCTCTGGTTTGGGTGGCTAGGGTTGGCCCTGCCCCAGAGGTCTGGAGGGGGGAGCGGGCGCGTAGCCCGGCCCGTGCCCTTCTCTGGTTTGGGTGGCTAGGGTTGGCCCTGCCCCAGAGGTCTGGAGGGGGGGAGCGGGCGCGTAGCCCGGCCCGTGCCCTTCTCTGGTTTGGGTGGCTAGGGTTGGCCCTGCCCCAGAGGTCTGGAGGGGGGGAGCGGGCGCGTGGCCCGGCCCGTGCCCACCTCTGGTTTGGGTGGCTAGGGTTGGCCCTGCCCCAGAGGTCTTGAGGGGGGGAGCGGGCGCGTGGCCCGGCCCGTGCCCTTCTCTGGTTTGGGTGGCTAGGGTTGGCCCTGCCCCAGAGGTCTGGAGGGGGGGAGCGGGCGCGTAGCCCGGCCCGTGCCCTTCTCTGGTTTGGGTGGCTAGGGTTGGCCCTGCCCCAGAGGTCTGGAGGGGGGGAGCGGGCGCGTGGCCCGGCCCGTGCCCTTCTCTGGTTTGGGTGGCTAGGGTTGGCCCTGCCCCAGAGGTTCGGAGTTTTAGCGAACTGCAAAATTTGTGTAGGAACAACCAGGTTGGGAAAAACGTGTAGATGTGTATATTGCGCGAAGAAAGGGAAACTCACAACTATTGGTAGAATTTCAGCAGATGTTTCGCGTTCCAAGGGTGGGCCAGCTTGCTCCCTTCAGGGGTAGCAAGGATGTAGGTGGCCGGTCCGACAACATCAACGACCGTGTAGGGCCCTTCCCATTTGGCGGCCAGCTTTCCCCGCTGCGCAGTCTCGGGGCGGAAGGTGGCGTCCCGAAGGACCAAATCGTCGATCCTGAAAGTCCGCGGTTTCACCCGGGAGTCGTAGTATCGGGCCATCCTCTGGCTGTGCTTGACGAGGCTGGTTAGGGCCCTGTCCCGGACCTCGTCTATCAACTCAAGACTAAGGCCGAGCCCTTCTCCGTTGATTTCTTCATCGAAGAGTTTTAGCCGGAGTGTCTCTTCGCCGATTTCCACAGGTACAACTGCCTCCGATCCGTATGCTAGCATGAAGGGACTTTCTCCGGTCGAGGCCTTATGGGTGGTGCGATATGACCATAGGATCCCTGGCAGCTCATCGACCCATGCTCCCAGGGCGGCGTCCACCTTCTTCTTCATCGGGTTCAGGATACACTTATTCGCGGCCTCTGCCATTCCGTTGCACTGTGGGTGGGCGACCGACGCGAATTGGAGTTTGATCCCCCAGCCCGAGAAGAAGTCGCGGAAGCCCTCGCAATCGAACTGCTTTCCGTTATCCGTGACTATGGAACGGGGGATCCCGAAGCGGCATATGACGGATTGCCAGATGAAGCCCTTCATGTCTGTCCACGTGATTCGCGCCAGCGGCTCCGCTTCGACCCATTTTGTGAAATAGTCCACGGCGACGACTAGATACTTCCTTCCCCCGGAGGCCTTTGGGAAGGGCCCCAGGATGTCGAGTCCCCACTTGGCGAAGGGGACCGGGCTCAAGATGTGCATCAGGTTGGCCGGTGGCGCAGTCGTCCGTCGGCAGAACTTCTGGCACGCTTCGCACTTCTTGACGTATTGTACCGCGTCTCGGATCATCGTCGGCCAGTAGTATCCTTGGCGCATTATATTGTGGGCGATGGTGCGTCCTCCATGGTGGTTTCCGCAGAAGCCTTCGTGTACCTCACGGATGACTTGCTCAACCTGCTCCGGTCCCAAGCACTTTAGGTAGGGCAGGACGTCGAAATTGGCGCGGCGGCGGCGGTACAGCACCCCGTCAAGGAGCACAAATGTCAGGGCCCGTCTCTCCACCTGCTTAGCCAGCAACCGCTCCTCGGGTAGTTCACCTGTCTCTAAATACTTCATAATGGGTGTCATCCAGGACGTCATCATGCCCGTGCACATCAGTTCCCTTTCGTTGATGGAGGGTGTCGACAGGCTTTCGACGTAGATTGCCTTCCCGATCTCGGCCGCTGAGGAGGAAGCCAGCTTAGACAGGGCGTCTGCCCGGAGGTTGTTGGAGCGAGGCAGGTGTTGCACGTCCGCTTGCTTGAACTTGCGGAGTTCGATCTGGATGCGATTCAGGTACTGCTTCATGGTTTCTTCTCGGGCCTCAAAGCCCCCTAGGATCTGTTGGACGACGAGACGGGAGTCACTTAGGAGCAACACGTTCGTCGCACCGACTGCCCTAGCGAGTTTTAACCCGTTAACCGCGGCTTCGTACTCCGCGACGTTGTTGGTGGCCGGGAAGTCGAAGCGTAGGGCGTACTCCAACGAGCATCCGTCTGGAGTCTGAATGACGATTCCCGCTCCTGTTCCGGAGCCCGTCGCGGAGCCGTCGACGTGGATGGTCCATAATCCGTCCGCTGTTGTCGGGGAGGGCGCTGAGGGTTCGCCCGCCTCGATCCTCCGGGGGGACGTGGGCGCCGATGGTTGCTCTATCCGGTCCCCCGGCGAGGTTTCCGTGGTGCATTCCACCATGAAGTCGGCCAGCGCCTGACCCTTGATCGCCGTCCGGGCTTTGTAAGTTATGTCGAACTCACTGAGCTCGACGCTCCAGTTGATCATCCTCCCTGACCGCTCCAGTCTTTTCAGGTTCTTTTCCAGGGGCATGTTGGTGTGGACGGTTATGGGGTGGGCCTGGAAATAGGGTCGGAGCTTCCGAGCGGTCGTGATTAGGCAGTAGGCGGCTTTTTCGATGGGGCTGTAGCGAGTCTCCGCATCCTGGAGGATCCGACTGGCATAGTAAACAGGGCGTTGCACCCCTCCTTCCTCCTTGATCAGGACGGAGCTAACAGCCTCCTCGGTGGTCGCCAGGTACAACCCCAGGGGTTCACCTTCCTCCGGCCGTGCGAGGAGCGGCGGGCCTTGTAGGTAGGCTTTCAGCTCCGCGAACGCCCGCGTGCAGTCGTTGTCCCACGGGATCACCTTCCTCTTGTCTTTAGCTTCGCCGAAGGCCGTGCGTAAGACCCTGAAGAAGGGGAGCGACTTCTCCGCCGATTTCGACAGGAATCGTCCCAAAGCAGCAATCCGGCCGTTCAGTCGCTGCAAGTCTCGGATTGTCCGGGGCTCCGTCATACCGGTGAGGGCCGCCACCTTGTCGGGGTTCGCCTCGATCCCCCGCCTCGTTATCATGAAGCCCAGGAACTTTCCCGACTGCACGCCAAAGATGCATTTTGCGGGGTTTAGTCTCAGGTTGTATCGGCGGACCCTCTGGAAGGTCTCCTGCAAGTCGGTGAGGTGGTCGAGGGCCCTTCCACTCTTCACCAGCATGTCGTCGATGTAGACCTCCAAATTTCGTCCTACCTGAGGGCCGAAAATCCGGTCAACCATCCGTTGATAAGTCGCCCCGGCGTTCTTCAGCCCAAAGGGCATCTTGGTGTAACAGAAGGTGCCTTTATCGGTGACGAAGGACGTCTTCTCCTCATCCTCCTCCGCCATCGGTATTTGGTTGTACCCCGAGAAGGCGTCCATAAAGCTCAACAATTCATAACCGGACGCGTGGTCCACCAAGTGGTCGATCCTGGGCAGAGGGAAGCTGTCCTTCGGGCAAGCCTTGTTGAGGTCGGTGAAGTCAACGCACATGCGCCACTTCCCGCTGGGCTTCTTCACTAGAACGACGTTGGCAAGCCAGTCGGGGTAGTCCACCGGCCAAACAAACTTGGCTTCGAGGAGCCGCTCTACTTCTTCCTCGGCCGCCCTCTTCTTTTCGCCCCCCGCACTCCTCTTCTTCTGTCGAACAGGCCGGGCCTCTGGGTCCGCATTCAACCTGTGGGAGATTACCGCCGGGTCCACCCCGGGCATGTCGGCCGGTGACCATGCGAATATGTCCGCGTTCTCCCGGAGCAAGGCGACGAGGGCCGTCCTCAAGGCGGAGGGGAGTTTCGTCCCGATGGAGACGACTCTTCCCTCGTCCGAGGCTATCGGGACCTCCTCTACCTCCTCGGCCGGGGTCGGCCGCTGGTCGCAGAAGTCCTCCCTTTCGTCGGGGACGAGAGGCGTCGGGGTCCGCCCGGGGCCCCCAGGCGGGGACGGCACACGGTTGTGGTTTCTGGGCCCCCCTCGACCTCCCTGCACCTGTCCCACCCCCCGCGGGGTCCGGAACTTCATCGTTTGATGTTGCAGGCTGGGGAGCGCCTCGATGGCCGTCATATATGGGCGCCCTATGATTCCATTATACACCGATGCGATGTCGACGATGACGAAAAGCGTTTCCTTGGTGACGATCCTCGGCTCCTCCCCCAGAGTCATGGGCAAGGTGATCGTTCCTTCGGTAGGGATCTCATGGCCGGTGAAGCTGGCCACAGGGCCCCCGCAGGGCTCTAGGTCTGCGCGCCCCCATCCCATCCTCTCGACTGTTGACAGGAAAAGGATGTTGCAGGAGCTTCCGGTGTCAATCAGGAGCCGGCCGACGTCCACCGCCCCGATCCGAGCCTCGACGACGAGGGCGTCGTCGTTCTGGCTCCGCGCTTCCCGCCAGTCTTCCTCGGTAAAGGTGATCGGGGGTCGGTGTGTCCTTCTTCGCTTCGGCTGGTGGTCGGCGGCCGCCGTCATCGCCCGTCGGGCCCCGGCCTTCGGGATGGCGGGCGCCCGCCCCGCCGAGGAGGGCCCTCCAGTTATCATCTCAATTCGCATGACCGCCCTTGGGGGGCGTGGCTCCTCCTTATCGCGGTCCGCCAGTGGTTCCCGTCCCCCTCCCTCCGGGGGGCTCTCTCTTCCGCCATCTCCCGCCTTCCCGCGACAAAGTTTCCCAGGTGACCCGCTTGGATCAGTCGTTCGATCTCTCTCTTAAGGGAGTGACAATGGTCGGTGTCGTGACCGTGGTCCCGGTGATATCGGCAGTATCTCCGGGGGTCCCGCCTCGCCGGGTCCGTCCTCATCTCCCTAGGAGGCTCCGGCAATAACCCGGCCCTCGTCGCCGCGGCCAGCACCTCCATCATGGGGGCATTGAGTCGCGTGTAATGCACCGGCGGGAGGTCTTCTGGTCTCGGGATGACTCCGGGGGGCCTCCGTGCCGGAGCGAATTCGCGAGCCGGGCCAAGGCGATCTAGCGGGCGGGGCTCGGGTGGCTCCCGCCGCGGTAGGGCCATCTGATCGCGGCCTCGCCCCCTCTCCTCCTGCCTCGGCCGAGGGCGCGGCCGGGACCCATCTGCGGGTGGTTTCGCCTGGGGGAACACAACCTTTGCACCCAAAGTCTCCTCCGCCAACGCGTGCCTCTCCGCCATTGCTACCAACTCTTCATAGTCGGTAGGTGGATCTCGGAGCAGGGATTTGTGGAGGCTCCGCGTCCGCAGCCCCGTCTTGAAGGCCAGCATAAGCACCTCGTCGCCGCATGTCACCACCGCCCGTCTCTCCTCCTGAAAGCGGCGGAGGTATCTTCCTATTCCTTCCCCCTCCCTTTGGACTATCGTGCTGAGATAGTCTAAGGGCTTCTTTTTTGTTCGCCCGGCCCGGAACTCTTGGCAGAACCTATGGGATAGTTCGCCAAAGCTCCCTACGGACCTCGCGGGCAAGCCGAAGTACCAGTCCAGCGCGGTGTCCCTCAGGCTTTGGGAGAAATGTCGGCAAAGGAACGCCTCATCCACGTCCTGGGCTTCCATCGCCCCCCGGTATTGTTGCACGTGCGTGAGGGGGTCGCCCCTCCCATTGTACGTGGCCAAGTGAGGGGGTTTGAACCTTACGGGCCTGGGGGCAGAAGTGATCCACCGGGCGAGTGGCGTGGCCTCCTCCGGGTAGGTCGGGCGATCCGGCGCATCCCCCCTCCGCCACTCGGGGGTCGGGCTTCGGTCGCGCCTCGGCCGCCGACGGTCCTCCGTCCCCGGCGAGTAGCCCGACGGTCTCCAGGCGGGGCTCCCTCCTTGGGCCGAGGATTCGACGGGTTGTGGGCTACGGTCCTCCCAGCGCCCACGCCTCCTGGCCAGCTCTCCTCGGGCCTCCATCCGTTCTTGATTCTCCCGAAGGAGTCTTTCACGCTCGGTGGTGAGGAAGCGTAGTTGCCGACAAACGGCTTCCTCGCGCTGGGTATCGGAGGGGTGGTGTTGGTGATGGGGGCCGCCCCCTCCAGGCGGGGACCTGTTCAGCATCGGGTCCCGCCCGTTCCCAGGCCGCCGGGCCGTCGTCGCCTCGTCCAGGAGTTCTCGGTTGCTCCTGTTCTCCATTCTCAGCCTCTCGCGCTCCGCGATGATGAAGCGAAGCTGGCGGCGGGCGGCCTCCTCTTCCTGGTAAGCCTTCCGGGTGGTCTCGGCCGCCTCGTCCAGACGCCTCTGCGCGGCGGCCGCCTCCCCCAGGCGCCTCCACCGCTGCGCGACTTCTTCCTCCTCTTCCAGGAGCCTTTGCTGGGCCGCGATCTCCTCAGCGAGCCCCCTATGCTCCCCCTCCTCCTCGAACTGAGGGTGGAGGTTTCGCCTCACGTTCAGGGGCTCCGAGGGGCCGGGCAGAGGCTCCGTTCCAGTCGTCTGAAAGCCTCCCCTGGCCTGAGCGACAGCCTCGAAGCTCTTCAGAACGGCGGGGACTGAAGTGTGTTCAATCTCGGAGATCATCCCTAAAAGGGGGTCGGACGCCGGGGTGATTTGTAGGGAGAGCGGTTCCTGCCCCACGGGATCTTTGCCGTGGTCCGGGTTCCGCGGGATTGGTATGGAATCTAACATGGGTGTGACCCTTCGTTCCCACAGACGGCGCCAATTGTTACGAGGTGGAACTCGCGTACAATGAATTTGTATTAATGGGAACCAAGGGCACGGTGGTTATGTGGAGTAGGGGGTTTAGGTAGGCTATTTGACAAGCGATTAGTGGGGTGAAGAAGTCGATCTCGACGCCAGTGACGGTCGCGGGGCTGAATCTCGCCGGATGCGGCTGGACCAGGTTGAACGGCAGGGGGGTGACGCCGACTGGTGTTGATAGGCGAGCTCTCCTGCAACACGAACAACTCGTCAGAAGGGCTGGGTTGGGGGTTCAACCCTTAGCCCCTCCGATGCCTAAGTCAGTGATAGGGCTTAAAATGGGGGGCTGGTCACGCCGGTCGGACTAACGGTGTATCGACCGCGCGTGGCGAGCTATAGGTGGGAGAACAAAGATATGGAAGACCTTTGCACTCGTGTGTGAATAGTTGAATGAGAGAGAATTCTGCAGCATCCCCTTCTCCGTAAGAGGAGAAGGGGTATTTATACCTGACGGGTGATGACTAGGCGTGCTGAGCTGGCTCGGGTGTCGGCGGAGGCTTCGGGCAAGGACGCCGGGAACAGGAGTCTCCGACCTGCCTTTGTCAGGCGGCGCAACGGCCCAGGGGTGCTTTTGTCGGGATGTCAGAGCCGAAAGTGAAAGCGTTATCTGTCAGGTGGCTCTTCCGTCAGGGGGTGCTTTGTCGGATGGTCGGGTGACGTATGTGTCAGGTGTCCTTATCCTAAGGTTGTTTGTCGTTAGCGTTGGACTAAGAGTCGGCCAGCTGCGGTGGTCCGCCTCGGCCGGCTGCGGGGGTCGGCCCCGGCCGGTTCGGGGAGCGCTGCAAGGCGCGCCTGTCTCCATGATGCCCCGGATTTCCGGGGCGGCGGCCCTTTTGTGTAAAGGTGAGTTAATGGGGTATGTTAACGGATCCGGGCGGGAGTCGGGCTCATACGATCTTTAGGTCGTAACATGGACCATTGCCATCCATTGAGTACACCTATGGTGGTACGATCCCTGGATGCACATAAAGACCCCTTCCGGTCGCTGGAAGAGGGGGAGGATATACTTGGTCCGGAAGTTCCCTGTCTGAGTGCCATCGGAGCACTACTATATCTGGTAAACTGCACGCGTCCCGATATAGCGTTCGCAGTAAATTTGCTTGCCAGATACAGTGCAGCGCCTACACAGCGCCACTGGACCGGGGTAAAGCACCTTCTGCGCTACCTCCAAGGGTCTACAGATTTGGGACTCTTCTACAAAAATGGAACATCATATACACTTGCAGGTTATGCTGATGCAGGGTACTTGTCTGATCCCCACAAAGCAAAATCACAGACTGGGTACGTGTTTACCTACGGAGGGACATCCATTTCCTGGAGATCCATCAAGCAAACCTTGACGGCGACCTCATCCAATCACTCGGAGATCATTGCCATCCACGAAGCAAGCAGAGAATGCGTATGGCTACGCTCAGTCATCCACCACATCTTGTCTACGACCGGACTGAAGACTGGAGACCTCGAGCCCACTACCATGTTCGAGGACAAAGCTGCTTGCATAGCTCAGCTACGAGGTGGCTTCATCAAAGGCGACAGAACGAAACACATTTCACAAAAGTTCTTCTGGACGCACGAGCTACAGAGAGATGGCAAGATCGACATCAGACAAGTGCAGTCATGTGACAATTTGGCAGATTTGTTCACTAAAGCCCTTCCTACTGCTACCCTTAGAAAACTTGTACATATGATTGGAATGAGACGCCTAAGAGATCTGAAAGCTTGAGAGCTTGTACAGATCATGGGGAGTTTGACAGAGTTTGTACTCTTTTTCCTTAACTATGGTTTTTCCCACTGGGTTTTCCATAGCCAAAGGTTTTAACGAGGCAAATCTCACCAACTCAGGATCCTGAAGTATCCACCCCATGTGAGACCCATACATGATCAGAATCCTGAAGTATTCATGAGCAGGGTCCACAACTATGGCTGGATAAGGGGGAGTGTTGTGAATGAGTATTTACTGGGTTGGATGAGTTATTGGGCCAACCCAAGTGTTTGGGCCCATATCTGTATAAGCCCACTTGTATTCTCCCCTTTTGGCTATAAATATAGACCTGAGGGCTCTCCCCTCAGTAATTGATTCATAACAAAAAAAAATAATTTTTTATAAAAATATTAAGAGTGTTATGAATGAGGGAGGCCTTTGGCCTCCCCTCCTTCATTACCCATTCATTAGGCCCCCATTACTTAGAGTAATGGGGACCCTTGGTCTCCTAGAGGCTTTTGGCCTCCCCACTTTGAGATATATAAATAGAGCACCATGGCTCTTAGCATGGTGACTTATTCTTAGCAATGAAATTCTCTCTCTCTCTCTCTCTCTCTCTCTCTCGAGTCTAATTGCCTTCTAACACGTTATCAGCACTTCCGCTCTTCTCCGTCTCCGACAAAAAATCAAACCCCTACGCGCGAAGGAATCTGTTGTTGCGGTAATCCGTTGCGGCGAAGCTTTACGGGGATTTTTTTTGGGCATATTGGGAGCGGGACTATCTACGGATTTTTCTTATCACGATCTTCCCTAGATCTTTGATCTAGAGTGAAACTTCCCTCTACATTGATTTGGCAGCGAGAGCGTGCTGCTCTTGGGCATTAATATGATTTTATGCCAATTTTGTACCAGTCGACAGTTATATTTTCCTACTGTCATATTAAGACATGCGCAAGAGGATTTCATGATTATGAAGTACAATGGATAACCTTTAAGTTAGAAAATGGAAGTTCATATCCACTTACAGTCTATAGTCCGAGCTGGGAGCTAAGTTTCTGTATGCGGCTTATTGACGCAGAACGTCTGAATAATGCCATAAGAGCGTCTGTCAGTAGCTTGGGACCATAAAGCCCTTATTAGATTGTTTTAAATTTACTCTTAAAAAAATACAGTCCATGGGCCTGCAGCCCAAATCTTAAATAAAAAGTTTATAAATTCTTTTTGTTGGGCTGTTTTTTGGGCCTGAAGCTCAGTACATAACAATTACAATTAATATGTGTTTAATTTTGCTTATGGGCCTGAAGCCCAAATTAGAATAATAATTTAATTCGTCTGTTTATTTGGGCCAGAAGCCCAGTTAATCAAATTGCTGATATTATGTAAAACATCTCTCTTGAATTGTTAATTATTTATGGATTATTAGGATTTTTCAAAATATAAATATCTTAAAGATCCTGAGACCGCTCTGCCGTTAGTCACCTAACCTAACGGTGTATGACGTTTCCACGTGGTCTACGAGATAATTATATTTTCTAGTTTCCTTTACCATATGTTTTACTTGAGATATATGCGTGGTTGTTTATTTTTATGCCTGTAGCATATTTAGAACTGCGTGGATGTTTAAATCAGTAAAAATGTGTTTTTCGGGATCGGCCATTGTATACCTATTTACTTTCCTTGCACTTTTATTTTATTTTGAGAGAATTTGTAAGTGAGGAAATTTGTATTTTAAAGCCAAAGCTCGATGCAACAGCACATAGAATTGATGAAAACTCCTTCAATGGATCATGATGTCGGTCAATGTGCTTGGCTAAGTTTGCTGGACCAACCTAGCTTGACTGGGTAACAAGTGGTCCTGGCTTAGTCAATTCCCTGGCCGCGTCCGCTGGACCGCAAGGAGTCGATTCATGACTGTGTAAGCCAAAGCTCGATGCAACAGCATATGAAGACGGAGATATAGGGACCCAGTTCTGTTTGGGTTTCCAAAGTTGTATTATTTTTCTTTCCTTTTTATGGACTGTAAACGAACTTTGGACTGTTTATTATTTTGGGTATCTGGCCGATCCCCGCATTTTTACTTGTTTATTTCTTTATGCATGAATTTTGAATTTTAATTAATTCATGCTCATTTTAAATTGCGTAGATAAATGGAAAAATTGGCAAGCGTCGATTTCGAAGTCCTTGATTCTGCAGGGACAAATTACCTGAGTTGGCGAGTGGACCTGAAGTTCCACTTGCGTTCGATGGCCCTCCTTGGGTCCATTTTGGCTCCTTCCTCGGCCCCAGCAGCGGCCGAAGCTTCTGCTACAGCTAGCAGCAGCCCTACAACCACTGTATCCGATGTAGATAAGGCGAAAGCCATAATCTACATTAGGAAACATATAGATCGGACCTTGAAGGCCGAATACTTAACGGTTGAGGACCCAAAGGACCTATGGACAGCGCTGGAAGCACGGTATAAACATCAAATTGATGTTATATTACCCCGTGCCAGTTATGAGTGGGAAAACCTCAGACTTCAGGACTATAAGTCTGTCGCTGAGTACAATTCTGCACTTCATAACATCACCTCACGCCTGAAGTTGTGCGGTGAAGAAGTGACAGAACAACGCATGTTGGAAAAGACATTTACCTCGTTTCACGAGAAAGATGCAATCCTCATGCAGCAGTATCGTGAACGCAATTTCACGAAATTCTCCGATCTGATCTCATGCCTACTTAGCGCAGATCAGAATCGAGACTTACTGCTTGCAACTCATAACTTGCGTCCAGCTGGCACTGCCCCTATCCCTGAAGCCCACCACGTTTCTCCCCAGAAGTGGAAAAACAAGAGGAAGGCTAAAAACACTAAAGGGAAAGCTATAATGAAGCAACCAAGAGGTGCAGCTCCACAGACAAACAAAAACAACAAGGGAAAAAGAAACTTCACTTGGAAGCGAAAGAACACCGAGCAAGTGTCACTTCCAAAGAAGAACTGGGAGGATACATGCCATAGATGCGGCATGACTGGCCATTGGTCCAGAAACTGCCGCACTCCTCGCCACCTCCAAGATCTATACCAGGCGAGCCAGAAGTCTCTACCTGAAACAAACTTGGCGGCTGTTCAGCCACCAACAATGTTTACTGCAAAAGACTTCGAGAACGACGACTTTCTCGATTAAGCACCATCATTTATCTATGCTTTTTAGAAATTCAATGTATCTTCATCTTTATTTGCTTAATTACGAACTTTTATTTTCGAATGAATGTTTACATTTTCGCTCAAATAAAATTTCGTTTTTGCTTATATAGATGATGTCTGAGTGCCTAGTGGACAGTGCCTCAACGCACACAATCCTTCGCGATCATTGCTATTTTAGTAGCGTAAATAAATATGACGGTCCTGTTATCACAATTTCAGGACTGTCCCAAATAATCGAAGGATCTGGTGAAGCAATTATATTGCTCCCAAATAACACAAGACTTCAAATAAAAAATGCATTATTCTCTCCTAAATCAAATAGGAATCTCGTAAGTTTCAAGGATTTCCGTTTAAACGGATATCACTTAGAAACCAGAGATGAAAATACGGTTGAATATCTGTATGTAACTCGTCAGAAAGATGACCGGAAGATCATCTGTGAACGATTCAAGGGACTCCCGTCGGGTCTCTACCAAACATACATTCAACCAATAGAAGCCAATATGACTGAGCACCAGACGTGCCAATCACTGCCAGAGTTCGAACTCTGGCACAATAGACTTGGTCACCCTGGAACAGAAATGATGCGCCGCATCATCACTGAATCCCGTGGACACAAATTGAAGAACCTGAAGATTCTTCAAAAGGGTGAATTTCCATGTCTCCCTTGTTTTAAGGGAAAACTAATAACGAGACCATCCCTCCTGAAAGTGGGATTAGAGTCTCCTGGCTTCCTTGAGAGAATTCATGGTGACATTTGCGGGCCTATTCACCCCACAAGTGGCCCATTTCGGTACTTCATGGTACTGATTGATGCATCAACCAAATGGTCTTATGTGTGCCTCTTGTCCACCCGCAACCTAGCTTTTTCAAAGCTATTGGCACAAATAATAAGGTTGCGTGCTCATTTCCCCGATAACCAAATCAAGAAACTACGTCTTGATAATGCATGAGAATTTACTTCACAAGTCTTCGAAGACTATTGCCGGGTAACGGGTATTGAAGTTGAACATCCTGTAGCACATGTTCACACCCAAAACGGATTAGCTGAGTCCCTTATAAAGAGACTCCAATGGATTGCACGTCCATTGCTTATGCAATCCCAGTTGTCTGTGGATGCTTGGGGGCATGCTATTTTACATGCCGCATCACTTATTAGGATAAGACCCTCTGGAGGTCACACTTTATCCCCGATGCAACTAGCATACGGCGTACCTCCGGATATCTCTCATTTGAGAGTGTTTGGTTGTGCGGTATATGTCCCAATAGCACCACCGCAGAGGACCAAAATGGGTCCTCAGCGTCGTCTAGGTATATATATTGGGTTTGATTCGCCCTCTATTATCAAATACCTTGAACCCCTGACGGGTGACGCATTCAATGCACGTTTTGCAGACTGTGAATTTAATGAGAAATTTTTTCCAAAACTGGGCACACAGTCTAAGAAGCCAGAAGCTTCTGAGACTATTAGTTGGGACCAGAAGTCTTTGTCCCTATATGATCCGCGTACTAATCTGTGTGAAGATGAGATCCTGAAGATCCTTCACATCCAGAATACAGTACATCTTTTACCGGATAAATTCACGGACAACCAGAAGATTGTCCGTTCACACGTCCCTGCTGCCAACACGCCAGCTAGGATTGACATCCCCATAGATGGATGTAGCCCACCGGCAGCAGAATTGGTTGTACCTCAAATGAAAAGAGGACGCCCACCAGGTTCAAAAGATAAAGTTCCTCGAAAGAGGAAGACTCCTGGCGATACTAAGATTATTCCTCCACAGGATGCTGAGCTCAGACCAGCTACTTCTCCCCTCCTGATTTCCACAGCAGAGGAAACAATAGGAGAAACATCATTAAATTTTGTACGTACTGGAGAAGTACTGGACAGAAATAGCATAGTCGTCGACGACGATTTTGCGTTCGATATTGCCGTTCACGTCACTGAATATGACGATGACGTCGAACCACGATCTCTAGCGGAATGTAAACGCAGAGATGATTGGCCAAAGTGGGACGAGGCAATAAGAGTAGAGCTGGACTCACTCTTGAAACGCAAAGTCTTTGGACCAGTAGTCCAAACACCAGTAGGTGTAAAACCTGTGGGATATAAGTGGGGTTTCATAAGAAAAAGAGATGAAAATAATGTGATCGTTCGCTATAAGGCACGCCTTGTAGCCCAGGGATTTTCCCAAAGACCGGGGATTGATTACGAAGATACGTATTCCCCGGTCATGGATTCGATCACCTTCCGATTTTTAATCAGCCTAACTTCTCTGGAAAGCCTAGAAATGCAGCTCATGGACGTTGTGACTGCATATCTATATGGCGATATAGATAAAAATATCTATATGAGACTTCCTGATGGGTTTAATCTACCCCCAGAGATGAAAGAGATACCTCGGGACGTATTCTCTGTAAGGCTACATAGATCATTATATGGTCTAAAACAATCGGGCAAGATGTGGTATAACAGACTAAGTGATTTTCTTGCACAGCAAGGATTCACGAATAACGAAGTCTGCCCGTGTATCTTTATCAAAAGAACGGGAACATGATTTGTCATCATAGCTGTATATGTAGATGACTTAAATCTCATAGGATCTCCTGCAGAGATCAAAGAGATATCTGAAAGCCTTAAACATACTTTTGAAATGAAAGACCTAGGCAAAACAAAGTATTGTCTTGGCTTACAGATAGAACACCTAAGAGGTGGAATCCTATTACACCAATCTATACAAAGAAACTTCTACGCAAGTTTCATATGGATAAATGTCATCCTTTAGGTACTCCTATGGTCGTAAGATCACTAGATGTACATAAGGACCCCTTCCGGCCACTGGAAGAGGGGGAGGAGATACTGGGTGCTGAAGTACCCTACCTCAGTGCCATTGGAGCACTTCTATATCTGGCTAACTGTACGCGTCCCGATATAGCGTTTATAGTTAATCTACTAGCCAGACACAGTGCTGCGCCCACAAAGCGCCACTGGAACGGAGTAAAGCATCTTCTGCGATACCTTCAGGGTTCCATTGATCTTGGACTTTACTACCAGAGAGGTGCCTCCCCCAAATTGTTTGGTTATGCTGATGCAGGTTATCTCTCTGATCCGCACACGGCAAAATCTCAAACAAGTTTTGTATTTACCTACGGAGGTACTGCTATCTCTTGGAGATCGGTAAAACAAACCACTACTGCTACATCTTCCAACCATGCAGAGCTCATCGCGATCCATGAGGCGAGCAGAGAATGTTTTTGGCTACGCTCCGCCGTCCAACACATCCTCCAATCCACTGGCCTGAAGACCAGTGATCTGGAGCCTACTGCCATATTCGAAGACAACGCCGCATGCATTGCTCAGCTTCAGAAGGGCTACATCAAAGGCGACAGGACAAAACACATTTCTCCCAAGTTTTTCTGGACGCACGAGCAGAAGAACGACAAGCAGATTGAAGTTCGACAGATCCAGTCATGCAACAACTTAGCTGATCTTTTTACTAAGGCATTGCCTAAATGTACTTTTGTAAAGCTTGTAAAGAACATTGGTATGCGACAGTTGAAAGACCTGCAAGCCTGAAGCTTGTACGGATCAGGGGGAGTAACATGTGGGTTGCACTCTTTTTCCTTAAGCTGTTGGGTTTTCCCACTGGGTTTTCCACAGCTAAGGTTTTAACGAGGCAAACACACTTACTCTGGATCCAGAAGTATCCATCCCTTGCCTCAGTAGCTGAGACCGAAGTGATGAATGTGTAAGGGGGAGTGTTATGAATGAGGGAGGCCTTTGGCCTCCCCTCCTTCATTACCCATTCATTAGGCCCCCATTACTTAGAGTAATGGGGACCCTTGGTCTCCTAGAGGCTTTTGGCCTCCCCACTTTGAGATATATAAATAGAGCACCATGGCTCTTAGCATGATGACTTATTCTTAGCAATGAAATTCTCTCTCTCTCTTGAGTCTAATTACCTTCTAACAAAGAGGATAGCTAGGGTTGGATTTTTCACACTACAGCGATCCAAGAAGCAACTTCTATCTCCCTCCCAAAAAAGATCAACCTAGAGAAAGCCCAGCCCAATCTCCGTCTCTCTCCCCTAAAATACATGTTTTTTTTATTATATTTAAAGAGTTTTTGATTACTGGCAATCTACCACTCTCCTAATTTCCATTGCTCTCTCTTTCCATTCTCTCTCTATCCCCCCTCGTAAATCCCAACCGCCTCCCCCCTCTCTCTAACTCCCGCAGCAACAGAATATAAACCAAAGGGAGGGGAAAACCCAAAAGACAAATAAAAGCCGGGATTTTTATTCAATTTCTAATCTGAAATTTTCAGTTTTGCTCTCTCGATAATACAGCGCGAACGTGAAACATCCCCCCTCTACAAATCGAACCCGCTCCCCGAATAAACGAGGGCTAGGTTTTCTTTATCGGGCTGTTCTAGGGTTTCCTAGGATTTTAGGGTTTCCAAGGATTCGGGGATATTTGGATCGTTTATAGCGTTGCGGATTCTTCCTTGATGAATGCATATTAGTGTGTTCCCTTCTCTTTTCTAGGGGTTGGATTGTGCGGGAGATCATGGCGGTCTGCTGACGGGAGGTGTTCATTGATTCGGCCATGGATTCCTAGAGATTAAGCCTAAACCCTAATCCTTCATATTCTTGTTTGGCCCATTGTGGGGATTTTCCTGCTAGAATTTTGGAGGGCTTTGTTAAGTTCGATAGATGAGTTTTGGAGCGATTGGGGGTGGATTTTAGCTCTGTTTTTTTCGAGGGCCAATTAGGGCTCTTGCTTGGTCTCGGAATCTCTTTAGGGTTCCGGGGTTTTCACCTTATCTCTTTTTTCTGTTTGTACAGAAACGGTGTTCTATTGAGGTACAGAAGAGAAGAAGATTTGAGGCATTTTAATAGGGTTTTTTGTTGTTGAATATATGATGCTCTTCGGTTCTTGTTATGGATCGAGGTGAGCCGACTTTAGCTCCACAGTGGCTGAAAGCAGCAGGGTCTTCTTCACATTCAGGTACGAGCATTGTTTTTGTCTACTTGCGTTGGTTAGTTTTGTTGTTATATTATTTTGCTGTTTAATTCAGGTAGAAATAGCTTTCGTTGATGATAATTTGAACTTTTTGGATGGAATATATATGTGCTAGTCACAACCCATGATCATAGTTAATGTTGCATTTAAAATATTCCCCCCAAAATTTCAACACATTAACAATCGCTCTCACTAAAAAATATTTGCAGTCTGGTTCAAAATATTCCCCAACAACAAATTTTTTAACCACTTTCAAACCCAAAATTTAGTTTCCACCAAAATTTAAAATTTTAGTATCACCCAGAATTTAGATCCCTCTAGGTTTAGTTCTCCCAAAATTTTAAATTAAAATTTAGTTCGACCAGAGAATTTAGTTTTTCCAAAAAATTTAGTTTCCTTAAACTTTATTTCCATCCAGATTCATCTCAAAATTTAAAATTTTAATTTACCTCAAAATTTAGTTTCCCCAATTTTTTCACAAAATCTCATCTTAACCATTGATTTCTCAAGATTCAATCTTAGTCGTCTTTCTACCAACCATTTTGTCCTAGTCAGCAAACTCAATCAAAAATATCCCTCAATTGTATAATAGATATGTTATTGGGATTTCTTCGAAGTATCAATGGTCTTCATGCAGTTTCATTTTAGTATGTTTTATTGTTGATATTTTTGTTCATTATACTAAATAGCGATGACTACATACAAGACTTCGACTTTGGCCTAGCATTGTGTGTTTGCTATTTTGTTGATGATATATGTAAATGTATTTGTTGTATTGGTCACAGGTGAACATAATACTGGCATTTTGTCAAGAAACAGAGCTGCAGTGAGTGTTTGTGATCATGATGCTCCCCGTGCATCGTCATTGTCTTTTCGGCGGAGTGCCAGCACTAATGGCTCTATGAGCCATGACAAAGATGGCTATGCACAGTCAAGGGCTTATAGTAGTTTTGGTACGAGTCATCGTAGTAGGGATAGAGATAGGGATAAAGATAGACCGAGGGAACGGGAGAAGGATATTTTGTTAGAAAATGGATACAATGACTACGCTGATTCATCTATGACAAGGAGGACTGAGAAGGACACTCTGAGGCGCTCGCACTCCATGGTTTCAGGGCGGCGGGCTGAATCGTTTCCCAAAAGACCAGGGAGTGATTCAAGCAATGGTGTTCTTTCTGTGGGGAACTTAAGTGGTGGATTTAGTAAGGTTTCTTTTGAGAGGGACTTTCCATCTCTTGGAGCTGAAGAGAAGCAAGGAGTTTCTGATGTTGCGCGGGTGTCTTCTCCTGGCATCAGCACTGCCATTAACAGCCTTCATATTAGCACTCCAGCTATTATTGGTGGGGATGGCTGGACATCCGCTTTGGCAGAAGTACATGTTGCAGGCATCGGTGATGGACCATCAATATCATCTGCCCTTCAGACTGCTGCAGTTATGGTATCTACAACCTCCGGCACTATGACAGGCTTAAGCATGGCTGAAACATTGGCTCAGGCGCCAATACGAGCTCGTACTGCACCACCGGTAACTAGTAGAAAAAGTTGTTTTGTTTAATTTTACATTCTAAATCATTTATTTACACAATAAGTTCTATTTTTTTGTAGTTATCAAATGAGAATGATAAGCGCAAGGAATTGACTCTTATGCAATACAACAAGTTGATACCGGTAACACCTTCAAGAGCTTAAACTCCATAATTACTTAATGCTCTTTCTATACACCTTGTACAATTTCCATGTGATTTGTGTTAGCAAGGTTCTCTTCAGGTTTTCCTTCCTATTATAATTCAATATTTGATGTGTATACAACATATATGTTGGTATGTGGTTTCTTGGCGAAATTCTTCTATATGGTTTCCTTTAATTTTATCTCATTTTGGCAGAATCGACATCAATTATCTCTAAACTACAAAGACTAAGTTAGATGATTAGTTACGAAATATAAAACAACCATCAAAGTCTTTACTTCAGGATGATTTCCCTTTGAGCAGTTTTGGCTTGCATTAGTTATACTTCTCCATGAGTTAAACACATTTTCTATGAATAGTCTATTGGCATGTTCAAATGCACATGCTATCAAAAAAATTATATTAATATGGCAGAGGTGTAAGAGGATAGAAAAAAATATTTTTGGCTTGAATTTAAGTGAATATCCAATTAGTAGGTGGGGCTCACTGGGTGCTAAATTAAATCAGTGAGTTAATTCATTGTGGGAACTAGGATTCTCTCACTCATTGCGCATGGAGAACACAGATGCATGAACCCTCCCACTATGTTTCATAGTTAAATATAGTAGAGATGGTTTGTTATCTATTTGAAAATCAAACATGCATGTTCTCCGTCTGGATTTTATTGTTTGTTCATCTGATTGTAGTCTCCTTGTGAGTTGTTCCATATGATACATTCTTTTAAAAAAGAGCTACGACGATTGTTGTTAAGTGGCGGCACAGGCATATCATTTCTCGTAGGTTGTATGGTTGATGTTTATGGAGCTATCTAGCTCACGTGCTTATATCATGAAGCCGTACCCATACCAGACATAGACATTCCTCCGGCACGTTCCGATACTTTTCAAACGTGTTAATTATATACTCTATTTTCTAGTTTGGAACATTTTTGAGAAAACATTGGATACATGTTTGCATGACTCATTCGCTTCTTTACGTAACATGTTTCTATATGTTTGAAATATATATTTAATCACATTTATTGTACTTATATATGAATGGCTTTACTTTAGTGGAAAAGGTAATAAAATTGTTTAAACATATGATGATTTTAAGTTTATTTCAATAGAAAAATCAAGATACGTAAAGCTACTTCATAAGATATTGAATTGCGAAGGACTAATGTGCGATAGTTTGTAATCATTACATGTATTATACAATAATTGCATGTATTATACAATCAAAAATATCTATGTATTTTTGGGACATGTGAGTGTGTATGTGCACACATGCTCTCTTGTCTATACATATTTTAGTGTTTTGTCCTCATGATCCAGTATCATACATTTTAAGGAATTTTTGTCCTTAATGTGTGTCTGTGTATCCAATCATCGTATCCATGCTTTATCGCATCTATATCCCATGTTCATGCTCATGCTTTCCTGAACATATCTAACTTTTGCATTTCAAAATTATATTATTTGATATCCCCTTTTATTTTTTTGTTTGTTGTGCGTTTATGCGTATATAATAATATATATACAATAGTGTTCCCTACCCTCCCTTTTACAAATTTGCCATGTCCCATGTCAGTGGCCATATCCGTATCAGTACCCACATCCGAACCATGTATATGCTGCCTAACTTTGGAGAATGAGAAGGATGCTGCTTCCTTTTTTTTGGAATGACCCAATTAAGGTCTATCTGATGTCTTGGTAGCTGGTTGGATGTAAAATTGCATTTACCATAGGACGGGCGTAGGATGACTTTGAAGGTCATGTTCTTGTTGCGGTGAGGAATTTGAGGCTTTTCCCCTAATTATCAGAAATTATTTTCGTCTGGAGGAAAGAAAAGCAATTTTCTATTCCCAGGAAACCATGAAAAGCGGTTTTTGTGGCTCAAGTTTACCTCAAGTTCCTTTGGCAGAATTTGTATGATAGCGAACAGCTGTTGTTATTCTAGCAGTCATGTTGCTTTGGGGATTGTGTGCTGCCATCTATCTATGTTATGCACTAAGCTCTTTTTGAAAAAAATCAAATATGGAATTTGCCACTTAACTCTTTTAGAATGCTTATATACCACATGAATTTTTGCCATGTACTGATCTGGTGGCAGTTGTTCCTGTTTGATTTGCTTATTGCTCCTGATACTTCAAATATTGTGTAAATGAGTTTGCTTGTTTTTGGAAATAGGTTTTAATTTGTTATGTTGTAGGTGAAATGTTTTCTGGGAAGTGTGTATGATGGAATTATCACCTGTCAGCGGGTGTAGTATCGTCGAATGCAATAAGTGCCTGTTATGCAATGAGAACATTTTATTGACTTTTTTCCTTATTTTTTTCAATGATCTGTGTGTACCCATATACTGTTGGTGAAATATGCCGCATCTTGCAAGAAGGTTGAACTTATCAAGCTATAACAGGTGTTGTGTTCTGTTCATTTGTTTTCTTCTTAAAATGCATTTGAAGTGGGGGATGCTTCTCATTTCTTGCTAGCATGTGGAAAATATGATTGTTCTACAATTCTTTGCATCGCATGTGGAAATCCTTTTAAATTTCTCTAAGGGTTGGCATTATTTTCCTTCCTTGAATTTAGTGATGGATCTGTTGAAGGCCTGTGTTTCATATTCATATTTGATAGTAGTCTTTTTTTCTTTAAAAAATAAATAGGGGGTATGAAAAATGATTTCATTCTTGCATTTTGGATATGGAATATTTTGAGGGGCATTTAACATCTAAGAAGAAGAATGCAGAGGCTGGTAAACATGGATTTCTATCTAATATGACTATGAGGAGAAGCAATCTTAGGTGGGGCATGAAACATTTGTTGAGATTAAGAATGTGGAGCCTTCCTTTCCTCATAGAAGAAAATAGCTGAATTGGTAATAGTTAAAGTAGGAAGGCATAACAGCTGAGATTTCTCTGGATTAGAAATGAAGCATGTCATGTAATACGTGGAGGAAAATAGGTGCGGTTGGGAATAGGCTGTCATTCATGGATGTCTACATGTCACATCTATATAGAGATATTGAAAGTTCCTTGAACGTAAGGATGTTTCCATGAAATCAAGAGAAATTGCAACTTTAGCTTGTTTCACTTTATAAGTAGCATTTTATTGACTTGGTAGCAATCGTGGGTGTTAGCTGAATGCCCTAGGTTGAGCGTGTCACCAACTAAAGCATCTAAGGCAATGCATAACTTCTTTGACCTTTCATTGGATGTTCTTGGGCTTTTTGTGGGAAGTTTGTTACTTCCTGTATTGACTTGAATAATGGCCTGTGATCTGTGTCTTGAAGGGCCAAATGCAAAGATCACTTCTTTGGTTCTGTCAATAGTACCCCCATTTGTTTTCAAAGATCCTGCATGTTTTCTGCAAGACCTGTTTTACCTCTTAGTGTCTTTACACCATTCACTGAAAATTTTCCATGCAATGAAACCGCCCATGGACCATTGCTTTATTAGCAGTTAGGCTGATTCCTGTGGTTGAATGTTGGGCAATACGAGCATAATTCCTACAGCGATGCAATTAAATTGGGGATGTTGTTACTCCATGCATTGTGGGGGTGGATGGCCATTTGATCGACTAGTCTATTGTGTCTGTCTGTACGCATGAAGTTGTCTTGGGTACTATTTGTTGCTGATAAATTTGTGACTAACTGGGAGGTGGTTGACAAGGTAGAGTGGCTATGGAAAGAATTTAGATGGCCAACTGTGAATGTGTAAATGATAGTCTTGATTAACATTTGTTTTTTGTTCACATATTTTTATGAAAATTTAATACTGATCAACTTTTCTTATTTTCATGTCTACTTTGTCCTTTCAAATTTCTATATTATGTTTATATTTTAAATGTTTTGGAAAATAGTCTTGCAGCTATTTCATAGATTGGATAATATTGTGTGTAATTTGGTGTAACAGCAGGAAAGAAATATTTTATAAAGTACTTTAATAATTTGTATATGCTTCTCCATAATTTAAAGCTCTGTTTTGTTGAATTATTGGTGAGATATATAGAATAGGACAATTACATTTGCAAAATATATTTTTGTTTAAATTTGTTCACCTTTTCAAACTTCTGGTGGAGTTTTGGTGAGTACGAGCACCCCAAACATTGAGTGTACTGCTGATTTTCCTTTCCTTTCTGTCTATTTTTCTTTTTATTTTTGGATCGGTTTTGACCAGAGCATTTGGGTTTATCAGTTGGTGGATATCCCTTACATGGAGAGACTGTCAAATGCTTGAGAGTCTGTTGGATGAGTTCCTTTTAGTTTTTCCAATGTGTTGGTTGAATAGATGTTTTAGACTCATACCTACTGTGTTCTTCTCGTTATTTGAAATGGTTGAGGGCAGTAAGGGTGTTGCTAGTTAAATGGATTTGGATACATGGAAAGAATGGAAGGGGCCTGGGAACATATTCAAGGAGTTCCTTTTCAGGTAGGTTCTCTAGGTGTCAATGGTATTGATGTTGTAGCAATGTACAAGTTTTTTTTGTCTTCTCAAATTCACTGTCTTTTCTATTTTGTGTTAGATTGGTAATACACAACCAATCGTGATCATGTCTAGCCGTGTCGGTTGGAGATATGCATTGATAGCTACCTGAAAATTCACGGTGTTCAACTATGCACCTTTCTTTGCTTCTAAAATTGTGTATACTAGATCTTCGGCATCTGCTAAAGCATATCTTTTGCATATTTGGAGAATTTATGAAAATTTAAAATTTAAATATTATTATTCAATTTCCTAGAAAATCAGAATGATCTTGAACAGTGTTTTAAATATAGGATATCAGTCTCGTATTTAGTTGAAAAATATGATACCGGATAGCGGTTGTCGGTGATATATTAGGGATATTGATTAAATATTGGAATATCATATCAGATGCGAAGAATAGATGACATATGCATGTTATGCTTATATCTAATAAGATATAAATTAGATAAACTCATATTAAAGCATGTTTAGGGTATACTTATCTCATTATGTTGCATTAAACTACAGTTAATAAGGAATTGATTTATCACAAGACTCTAAAAATACACAAGAAATGAACTCGGCCATTAAAGAACATAAATAATGTCAAAAACCAACACCTTACTTTTGAAAAACTATGATATGATAAAGGAAAGTATTACCAAAATATTTAAAACAACAGATCTTAAATTACAGAACGGAAATAATATATGAAATTATTTTAAGATTAGTAATATCAAAAGAGAATTTGATAATCAACATTTTTTACTCTCTCCTCATTAGCTAAGATCTTTAAAAAATGTTATAATTAATATCTTAGAGTTTGGATTTCCAAAGATGCAATACAGACTATATTGTTTTAGATGCATCGCCATATACTTTAGTGTCATTAAAGAAAGAGTTGCGGAATTGTCGTTGAGAGCAAAATGAGATGGTAGAGCAAAATTTGGGCTGAAAAAGAATAAAATTAAGGTTAAAAAGTATTTAAATGGTTTAAGGTTTTTTCGGGTCAGATCAGTTAATTGGATATGATCCGACTCAACTGAGACCTATTAACTAAAAAAATAAATATCGACTGATATTTGATAAAATATTGACCGATATCACGTAATTAGGTTCAATATTAAGAATTGACATCTAAATTTACGCAGGTAGCTTACATCTTAAAAAATTGCAATAGCAATCAAAATATTGACCGATACCTGATTATAACCTGTAATTGGGTTCAATATTGGAAAGCAATGTTGAAGCTTACCTCGGTAGCAGATACTGGCATAACTAGGAATTATTTTTGTAATGGGCAAAAATAATGATATGCAAAGAATAAATTCTTTATACATTATCAAAGCAAAAAAAATAACGCTAAGAATTGTATCGTATAATATCAAGAAATAGTGTGATACGTATATTCTATATATATATTAATGTGTATCAAGTGGCACCTGATCAACTTGGGTCAGGTGCGCTGACGTGACAGCCAATGGTAGGCCGCCTATAAAGCAAAAAGTAATATATTCAATATATATATTAATGTGTATCAGGTGGCACCTGCCCAACTTGGGTCAGGTGCGTGATGGGCTCAACACTTATGTTCGGCGACACACCAAGGGGAGACCGGACCCATCCACTTAAATCAGGGGAGTTTTCTCAACTCTTGACCTTTTTGTTTTATTTTAATTGCTATTGGGGCATTTGTGTAAATTGCTAATTAGTGGAATTGTATTAGGGGGATGGTTGTGGCCGGACCTAACTATGCTTTTGATTTGATTATTGTGTGAGATTTTCCAAGGGAGAGTGTAGACGTCTTCTATACCGGCATCTTGGGAGGGTGGTTGCCCCTATAATTGTAGCCAAGTTATCTCTTTTATTTCGATTATTATAATAAATTGTCTCCGAGTTCTATGAATTTGGTATCAAAGCGTATCGATCCATGTCGGCGTTGATGAGGGCTAACGATTGTATTGATGCGGTGGAGGAGAAGCTTAACGGAGAGATCGATGGAGTGCAGAAAACCCTAACGGAGAGCGGCGAAGCAATTGCAAAGTTGACGGCTTCCGTCGATCAGATCATGGCTTCCGACGAGAGGATCACGACTAGGCAAGATAAACAAGATTAGGCCCTCACGCAAATCATCTTTTAACTTTTGATCCTCACTGGGAAGGGTGGAAACAACGGCGCAAACCCTAATCCTTCGAAAAAGGTGCCATCTTTGAAGAATGTGAAGGAAAAGACGGAGAATTTTGATGATGGCTTGCTTTTCGATGCCGACGATTACTTCAAAGACGAAGGGGAAGAGCTGTGGAGGGAAGAGAAGATCGTCGGACATCAGCGGAGCTTCGAGGGCAGTCGGCCGAACCCACTGACTTACCGGGGGTGGCTGGCCCAGAATAAGGGCGGGGAGCCGCCCTGCCCAGTCGGGGCTCCGGCAGGGTCGGCTGAACCCTGCCGGCCTCCAGCAGGGTCGACAGACCCTGCCCAGTGCTTCAGAGGGTCCCCGTCAGGGGCTTGGCAGCCCCAGGCGACCCCCTGGTAGCCGCCAGGGGGGTTTCCAAGCCCCAGGTCGCCTGAACAGCAGCGGTTCCTCCTTCGCAGACGCGTCATGGCTATGAGGACCACTTTCAGCCGCCCCACCGCTATTCATGACATGTACAAGGTGATGGTTTCTATCACAGTGAAGGAGGGGGAGGCAACTACGAACATGAAAGTGGAGGTGCCTATGGAGGAGGAGATGACTTGGGAGACTACGGAGGAGGAGGAGATGACTGGGGAGACTACTGAGGACGATGAGGAGGCCAACGAGAGGGCTTCGAAGGGCAGATATACACTTACCATCCAAACCGCCAGAGGTATCACGATGGAAGAGCAGATCAGGGACACTTTGGGGTTGATATCAGAGTACGGAAGTTGAAAATACACATACTCGAGGGGGAGGATCCACATGCATAGATTTATAGGGCGGAGAGGTTCTTTACTGTGTCTCGTATGACTGAGGCACAAAAGTTGTAGGAGAAGGCGATATGTCTGGAGGGGTAAGGCTCTAGGGTGGTATTAGTAGAGGGAGCAGCGACGACCCTTTCACAGTTGGAAGGAGATCAAGGACCGCATATTGGAGA
Organism: Scilla litardierei; assembly: GCA_030789695.1. Classification (NCBI taxonomy): domain Eukaryota; kingdom Viridiplantae; phylum Streptophyta; class Magnoliopsida; order Asparagales; family Asparagaceae; genus Scilla; species Scilla litardierei. Next base: position 16,029,614 of record CM061141.1, read on the forward strand.
GGTTTCGAGAGTCTTACATGGGGAACCTTCATGAGCAGTTATTCGCACTCTGGCAGGACGGGTACATAGAGAAGTTTGAGACTCTTTTAGGGCGAGCGCGAGGGGTCTCTGATGAGTCATTGGAGGGTGCTTTCATGAAGGGCCTAAAGCCCATTATTCGCTCAGGAATTCGCCCATACAAGCCTCATGGGCTGGTGGAGGTCATGTAGATGGCACAGATGGTAGAGGACCGCCGGATAGAGGAGAGGAGAGCCAGGGGTAGTTGGGATGGGCAGGTTTTGCGCGGAGCTCTAGCGATGGCACGGGGCTGAAGGCGGCTAGACGGTCAAATTGGGCGAATAAGGGGAAGACTGAAGATAAGAGCAGTGCTCCACCAATAATGGGTCAGTTCAGGAGGATGACTGACGCAAAGATGAGGGAGAAGATGAAGAAGGGTCTCTGTTTCAGGTGCGATGAGAGGTTTACACAGGGCCACCTCTGTGTAGGGCACAAGCTCCAGGTGCTATTACTAAAGGACGAGGAGGATGCGGCAGATGTTGAGACGAGACCGTTGAGGATGAGGAGGATACAGAGCACCATCGAATGGATGTAGTGGAGGTTTTCCTAAACTCTGTGGTATGGTTCACATCGAACTATACCATGCAGTTGAGGGGGCATATCGATGACCAGGAGGTGACGGTTCTTATTGACAGTGTGGCCATCTACAATTTCATCTCCAGGAGAGTGGTGGAGCAACAGGGGCTTCAGCTGATAGACAGTGGCAGTTTCAATGCCATGATAGGGATGTGTAAGAAGGAGAGCAGCCGCGGGCTGGTGCTGACGCTGTAGGGGGTACATGTGCTGGCGGGCTTCCTGCCCTTAGACTTGGGGAGTATAGATGTCTTAGACATGATGTGGCTACAGACGCTGGGAGAGATGAAGGTAAACTGGAAGCTGCTCAGGATGGAGTTACAGGAGGACGGGCGAGCAGTGGTACTACAGGGGGATCCCAGTCTGTGCAGAGCCTTGGTCTCGCTGAAGACCATATTGAGGACCATCCAGGCAGAGGGGGTGGGTTTCTGGTGGAGCTATGCATCTTAGCAGGAGAGGGTGGTGCTGAGGCTGGTAGTGGACATCCGATTCCAGGGGAGGTGCAGACGTTGCTGGAGCAGTATGTGGAGGTTTTTAAGGAGCCTTGGGGCCTTTCCCCACTTAAAGACCACGAGCACGCCATAGTTTTGTGGGAGGGCATGTCTCCTATCAGCGTGAGGCCCTGTCGCTATCCACATGCAGGGACGTGCAGATCATGAAGGCTAGGGCCGACCTACACCAATATTGGAGGTGAAGCAGTAGTTGGCTGAGAGGGACCGGGTTTTAGAGGAGCTGAAGCTATATCTAGCTAGAGCTAAGCAGATCATGAAGGCTAGGGCCGACCTACACCGCAGAGACGTACAATGTGATATGTGAGATGGTATATCTAAAATTGCGTCCTTATAGACAAAAATCACTGGCCCATAGGAGAAATGAGAAGCCCATAGGAGAAATGAGAAGCGTTCCCACATATATTTTGGGCCTTATGAGGTAAAGGCCAAGGTGGGAGCTGTGGCCTACCGATTGAAGTTGCCCCCAGGATCGGGCATCTCCTACGCTTCCAGTGACATTGACAAAAGACATGGAGGTGATCTTAGAGCCTGAGGAGTTTAAGGGGGTCCTCATGGAGAGCGTGGGGGAGCGAGAAGTACTGATGAGATGGAAGGGCTTGCCGGAGCACGAGAGTACGTGTGAGTTGGTGAGTGTTATGGCGCAACAGTTTTCAGACTTCCACCTTGAGGACAAGATGGCTCTTTTGGGGGAGTAATGATGGGCTCATCACTTATGTTCAGCGACGCACCAAGAGGAGACTGGACCATCCACTTAAATCAGGGGCGTTTTCGCAACTCTTGGCCTTTTTGTTTTGTTTTAATTGCTATAGGGGCATTTGGGTAAATTACTTATTAGTGAAATTGTATTAGGGGGAGGGTTATGGCCGGCCCTAACTATGCTTTTGATTTGATTAATGTGTGAGATTTTCCAAGGGAGAGTGCGGACGTCCTCTATACCAGTGTATTGGAAGGGTGGTTGCCCCTATAATTGTAGCCAAGTTATCTCTTTTATTTTGATTATTATCAATAAATTTCATATTTGCCTTCGAGTTCTATCAGTGCATTGACATACAGCCTACCATTGGCCGCCGATAAAGCAAAAGGTACCTTTTGCTTTATTGGCGGCTAATGGTAGGTTGCCACATCAGCACACCTGACCCAAGTTAGTCAGGTGTCATCCTTTTATATTATTCTCATATATATATGAGATTCATGTAGATCAGGTGGCACTTCATCTAATAGATCAGGTGCAAGACACAAAAAGGTGGGCCCCCTAACGAGTACAAGCACATGTGGGTACTTGTACTTTCCACTTTTTTGTGTCTTGACACTTGATCTATTAGATCAGGTGCCATATTTTCTACATTAAATCATATATATATATATATATATGAATATGGGCCTGAGCTGACAGCGCAGGAAATTTTTCCTATGCTGTCAGCGATTCGGGGGCTTAAAAATATTTTTATAATTTTTTGCAGTTGCTTCTACAACTTGTTAACTACATCCCCACAATTTTCAAGCTAATCTAACACCGTTTGTGTCTCCGTTCAAGCGTTTAAAAAAAACCACTCCCGAAAACCGAACTGTCAGCGCAATATTTTTGAAACGCATGAACGGAGGCTCAAATGGTGTTGGATTGGCTTGAAAATTGGTGGGAATGTAGTTAACAAGTTGTAGAAGCAACTGCAAAAAAAATTAACAAAATATTTTTAAGCCATCGAATCGCTTACAGCGCAAGCCCATATTCCTCATATATATATGTATATCTATTATACATTTGACAACCTTTTTTGAATTTTAGGGCTGACTAGGACAAGATAAAGAGTGGCTGAGATTTAATCTTTGTAAATCAATGGTTGAGATTGTATTTTGTGAAAATTTTAGTGGAAAAACATAAATTTTGGGGGAAAAAGTGTCTTGGGAACCAAAACTTTGAAATTAAAAGTGATTTGGAAAAGATTGTGGAGATTAAATTTTGGGGGGAAAAGTGGATTCGGAACCTAAACTTTGAAATTAAAAGTGCCTTGGGAAAGATTATGGAGAAGCATGATCCATTAAATTAAGCAAAGTAAAAAAATTAGCGTAAAACAATTTAGCGAAACAACAAATTAGCTTAAAAATACCCTGCGGTTTGTTGTTCCGTGTCGAGGGCGTCCGTTAAATTTTTTATGATAATTTGTTGTTCCGCGTCGAAGGCGCCTGTGTCGAATTTGTTGTTCGATGCCAAATTTGTTGTTCCCGCCGAAGGCGCCCGCGCTGAATTTGTTGTTTGATGCCAAATTTGTTGTTCCCGTCGAAGGCGTTCGCGCCGAATTTGTTGTTTCGCGCCGAAAGCACTCATGCATTGTTCTGCGTCGAAAGTGCCCGCGTCGAATTTGTTGTTCCATGACGAAGGCGCTCGTGCGTTGTTCCGCGCCAAAGACGCCCGCGTTGAATTTGTTGTTCCATGCCGAAGCCGTTCGCGCCGTATTTGTTGTTCCGCGCCGAAGACGCCCACGCCGAAGGTGCCCGTGCCGCTAAATATTTTTACGCTAATTTGTTGTTCTTTTAAATTTTGGATGTGGAAATAATTTTTTGGAAACAAAGATTTTGCTGGGGAAATCTTAAATGAACCGTGCCTGCGGGCATGGGTTATGACTATATATATATAACATAAAAGTGTCTATCTTCATCAAACTCTATCAAGTTGATAGAAAAATATCTTCTAATGTTGACTCTGTATGAAATGCCTCACTTAAGATTCTATAACATCTTTTTTGGAATAAAATGAAAAAAATTATTCTTTTTCGAGACATTTTAGCTTTAAAAATTAATATAGTAATATGTATCCAAAAATTGATAAACAATGCTAAGTAGATCTGAATGAAATAATTGTTAGAATTCACTTGATAATTGCATGATATCAAACATATTTAAAGTTAAGAAGTGATTCAATGTTTTCATATATGGTTTAAAATTTAGAGTACAAAATCAAATTTTATTTTAAATGGTTTTTTGCTTTCAACTTTATTTTAAATGGTTTTTTGCTTTCAACGGATCTTGCATGCTATGCAATTATCATAATAAAAAAAATACACAACCGATTGTCAATGAACACACACGGCCAATTTCGGCTCATTTAGTTTTGGCCGAAAAACGAGTGCCGACAAAGATTGAAAATTTGACAGGCTTAAAAATAATAGAAAATTTTACAAACTTAAAATTTGCAATTACCTCTTTCTATAACATTGTAGGATAAATAATAAAACTTTAGGCACGTATATTAAAGCTCTTAAACGATTAAAAAGGTAAAAGTATAAATAGTATTAATAACAATTAATAATTGTGGAAATATGCATATCAAAACCTTAAATATGACAAAAGTTGAGCATAAATCAAAATAATCAGTAGCTAAACTTAAATTATAGGAATAATATTAAATAGTCAGCAACAGGATTTGAACCTGCGCTGTATCAAACTAGAGCCTATATCTTGCGCCCTAAACCACTAGGACAAACTCTCTTGTTGTTTTGGTAGGTAATGGATTCTACTTAATGCAGCGAGGCATTGCTGAGTATCAATCCAAATCAAAATAATGTGTGTGTGTGTGTGTGTGTGTGTGTGTGTGTGTGTGTGTGTGTGTGTGTAATTTGCATGGTTTTGCCCTGGGCAGCTGTCCAGGGCACCACGAGCACAGTTCTGCCCCTCCGCCCCTGGTAGCAGATATCTTAAAAAACTGTAATAGTTAGTATTACAAATATCTGGCTGATATTTGAAACACTGATCTTTAATTTTCTTTTAAAACTCGTAGTGGCATGAATTTCAATAAATGTAGGTTGTATGATGAATGTTGTCATTGTTATAGAGATATAGTGGATTTAAACGAAAATTATTATAAATGTGATCCTAATGATTTTGATAAATGAATGGCTATGATTGATTTAGGGAATGGTAAGAGGGCATGTCCGAGTCCATGGACCAACCCTAAGAGCTTGCATTATATTAGTAGAAATGTGAATCTTTTTTGTCTTGACAACTTCAAGTACCATACTGGTAGTTGTTTATAGAGAGGAATTTTCTCTGAATTTCACCACCTTCTACCGAGCTTTGTTTTGAAATTTTATCTTGGATGGACCTGTCATTTGAAAGTGAGTGAGTGTGGCAGAATGGCTTAGTTTTGTATCCATTCTTTTAGTACCAAGACTTAAATTTACATAGTAAGAGGAACTTGGCAGTCAATTTTACTGAACACTACTTTCTAAATCTATCTTGTGGCTAGCAGTAATTTGGATTTTGTTCTTGTTATCCTCTTGAAGGGGTTTACGAACCTTCCTTATTGATTACACTGCTGTTGCAAACTGGGACAGTTAATTTTTTTTTCAGAGAACTGGTAACTTCTTCCAGAATTAGGATGAATGGTATTTGCTTTCAAATGGGGAACAGTATTATGAGCTTCCTATATGGAGTGGAGTTTCTTTGGAAGTTGCAAAGGTATGGTTCTTCGTGTATCCAACCAACTAGTTACCTTCCCTCTGGTCAAATAGGATTGGAACAAAAAAGGATGTATTTGGGGTTTCCAGATTACACTGGGGCAGATTAAAGGTTTTCTGGATGGCTGGGATTGTGTGTTCCTGTTCCTAGGACTGCGTGGCTTGTTATTCTGGCATGCTATGTTGACACAATAAGAATCTGTATCTGTATTGCCATTCATTGTTTCCATGACATTTCTCCTTGTTAGTTGTATTGATAATTGTTGTCAAAGCCTATTAAATCTTTGCTTAAGTCTCACTTTTGCTTTTCACTATCCGGAATGCTTTAGCCCTGCTTCAAGTTTTCATATTGTATGAATCGTCTTCTTTTGTTGATATTTATTCTTGCTATTACAATGTTAGCGAGTATTTTTTAATTTGCTTTATCGGTGATGCAATTTAACAAAATTTGATTTTATGTTCTATATTGTATTTTATACATGTTGATTTTGTATGATTGAACCTCAATATTATTACACATTTATTATCTTAAATGCTTAATTATTGCACATCAATTCTATAATTTGTGCCCCCCCCGCGGATTCTCTCTATTATTATGATTTTTGTCCCTACTTTTTAAAAAAAAATTACTTGGCACTTCTTGTTGCTAGCACCGGTAAAACCCTGAAAGTCTGATTTGTGACTTCCTGCTTTGCTCAACCTTGGTATTAATACTTTGATGCCACAGGATTAGAGCTTTAACCCTCCTTCATTTCATCTTCCATTTTAAACATACCCGCAGTATATAAGATATCACTCTGTACGTACTTATACCAAAACAAGAGGGATTTTGTCTATTTATGAGTTTCTTTAGTTCTTTCCTTTTTTTCCTTTTCTTAATTGATGCTAAGCTCTTGATTTGTTTCAAGTTGGGTAGTTTGCTGTGTTCTGAACGGTCGTAATTGTGAGATGTCTAAATTGAATAGTCTTTGAATCTGAGTCTATCCAGCACTATGGATTGCATTATAAGGTGGGTTGTCTTGGGAACATTTATATTGTGATAGTTTAAGTTTTTATAAGCTTATACCAACTATCTATTGAGATTGATTTCTAAGATATGATGTTAATTTTGGTTCCAACACAAAGCTGTTGACTGTTGTCTGAGGCGATGTCCTTGAGCACATACTATTTTCAGAAAGTCACATGTCGCACTTTGTGGATATGTTCGCGTCCATGGGCGTGCATGTATGTCTATATGCGTCAACGTCTATGGTCACCCCAAGGTGCATCCTATTGCTGGTAAGCTCTGGAAACATATCTGAATAAAATAGGATAGGGTCATGTTGAAGTGTGAATATTCACACCTCTAATACATGCATCTAGTTGATGGACTTTGAAATTGGGTTAACTTTGTCCAAATGGTCTGGGTGAGGATATTGATGTAAGAATAATAGTCAAAAACTTGAGGTGGTTTATTTAGGGGTTTCAATTGGTTCGCTCTTGGTTTAAGAAGAGTCCATGGTGTGCGTCGGTTGGGAATGGGGTGCGGTGGCATGTTGGTAGTTTTGGGTCTGAGTGGCAAACTTGTTATTTTTGGCCTTGATGGCATGTTTATAATATTGGGCAAATTAGTCCTGTATATACGAGTGAATGGTTATGGTTAGGGTTAGGGTTATGTTGAATATTGAAGAAAGAAGAAGAAAGAATAGGAGTGAGTTAGACCTTTATCTTGAATTAAATGGTAGGAGAGTAGTCTTCCTCTTTAATAGAGGACATTATCTTTGTATTTCCCGTTTGATATATATAAAAATCATCTCCTTCCAAATCCTCAAATTTCTTCCTTCAAAACACTAGAATTTCCTATCAAATTTGTATCGGATCTCTTCGGTCCATGGCGACGGTGGAAACAAAGAAGAGGATCGAAGCTTTAGAGGCGAGATTCGATACCGAGCTCGAGGAGTTCTAGAAATCGACGGATGAGAATTTCTCCTTGATGGATGCAATGATGTTAACGATGGAGGAGAGGCTCTCAAATCAAATGAAGATGTCTATAGAAATCTTCATTGAAAACATTGAAGAGATGCATGGAAGCCTTAGCCCCAAAAAGAATGCTTTCCAAACCCAGATCTAAGAGAAGATGAAGTCCCCAACGTCGATCATGGAAGAAAAGAGCAAGCTTTGGACAACGAGAAGGGGAAAGTCGTCTTCTTTGAAGGCGATCTACCACAAGGGGGCAATGAAGGGTCGGAATGGGAGCAAACCCCTAATTTTTAGGCGACAGAAGGGGCAGTCGGCGTCCAGATCCACGGAGAAAGGGCCGTCGACCCCCAAAACCTTAGATGGGGGCAGTGGCCCCCGATCTCATGTTGCAGGGGCTTGCCGGACCCCGACAACTACTTGGGAGGCCGGCAAGCGTCCGACGGTGCCCTGGGAGCCTCGCGAGCCCCTTGGGGCATTGTGAGCCCCCATTGACATCATGGGGGCATCACGAGCCCCCAACGAACCTGCAGGGGATCCGCTGGTCCCATGCGTAGCCGCAGGGACCTTGCAGACCTATGCCAATGTTGGGGCCCTCTGGCCCCCTTTCTGTTCAGCAGTGGAACCGCTGGCCCTTGGCGAGCTTCCAGGGGCGACGACACCTCCATTAGCACCCAGCAACCCTGGGGGCCGTGGAACGGTGATTTCGACACTTGTCGACAAGTGCGGGAGGATGGCGAACACCTCAAGGGTTACAGTGCTGTTTAGTGTGTACATGTTACATAAGCTGAATAGTAAATTTAATTTTCTTGCTCTATTAGTTCTATTGTTCATGATGATGGATTATGTTTGTCGTATAAATTATGACATGATAGGTAGAAACTAGACACTAGAAACTTCTAGTTAATACTGAAACAATGAACTGTGAAGTAGATCATGGCATCTGGATTCATCTTGTCTATTATGTCCGTCACTCTCATAAGCTCAAGCGAGGCTAGATGTGTCATGTAAAAAGCCAGTGTAGAATTGTTGGAACTCTTATACGAAGCATTCTTGTCTGTCTGTTTAGCTTAATTGTCTGTCTGTTTAGCTTAATTGACATGGAATCTTTTATATGTAAGTTTAATCAAAAAGTGCACTGTTCAGGCCCCTATTGTGGAATGTCTTCATCTTTCAATGATGTGATGTAGCCAACTCCCAGGGTTAAGCTTAAGATGTATGCTTGCATGTTTCTAAAAGGTTATGACCTATTTTATCTTCACAACTGATAATGACAAAATGATGTTTCAACACTTACACACACAAAGGACTTTTCTGGTGCGGCCCGGCCTCACCAGATACTTAGTGCAGTCCATCACAAAATCCTAAATTTTATTTATTTATTTAAAAGTTCCATGTCATTGTATTTGTTTTAAAATCTCAAAATACAGAATTTGGGGTGAACTCTAAGAGATTTGACCCTTGATCAAGCGATTGCAAAAGTTCTATTATTGTCAAACCGTTAAATATAGGTATATATTGCAGTGACTTGATCGAGAGTCAAATAGAATCAGAAAATTTTCAAATGTAAACATTTCGCACAGAATTTTCCGTGCGAAACATTTTTATTTTCTTGAAATTTTTTCCAAATTTCCCCCCAATTTCATGTTGTAATACATACCTCAAAAACTAATGTGATATGACTTTCGATCAATGTATTACAAAAAGTTTTATTGTTCTGAAACCGTTAAATTTTGTAACGGGTTGATCGGTGCTCAAATCCTCCTAGGGTTCACCCATTTTTTCTGGGGTATATCATTGTATGGAATTAAACATCAAAAAAAATTTGCAAAAAATTTCTTAAAAAGTTCAAAATGTCTTCGCACGGGCTTTCACACCATCATTTTCGCACTAGAATATTGCTATATATATGAATATGAGATGTGCTAGCGGATTTCCTACGCTGTCAGCACTTTGGGGCCCAAAAAACTATTTTTTTTGCAATGTGTTGTACAACTTGTTGTCTACCTTCGTACCAATTTTCAAGTGAATCCAACACTTTTTTGACTCCATCCATGCATTTCAAAAAGACTGCGTCGACAGTTTTAGATTTTGAGCTATCTTTTTGAAATGCATGGATGGATGCTCCAAAAGTGTTGGATTCACTTGAAAATTGGTGGGCAGGTAGCCAACAAGCTGGAAAACACATTGCACAAAAATGTTTTTGGGTCCCAAAATGCTGACAGCACAGGAAAATTTTCTGTGCTGGCAGCACACGTACATATTCCTCATATATATATGTGTGAGCATATATGTGTGTAAACTTGTTCAAGTATACATGACCTGTCATCCTAAGCCATTGGCAGAACAGATTCGGAAGAGGCAGGGAAGCAGTCACCAAGTACAAGAAAAGCCAAAAAAGCAAAGTCTAACCGTAAAAAGGAAAAAAGGGAAAAACTAGGCTAATCCCCAATTATCAAAAATCGAGGAGACATCCGGATATATATATACTAGTCATAACCCGTGCTCGTGGGCACGGTTCATTTTAAATTTCTCCCGTGAAATCTTTGTTCACCAAAAAATTATTTCTACAACCAAAATTTAAAGAACAACTTAGCGCAAAAATATTTAGTGGCATGGACGCCTTCGATGTGGGCGCCTTCGGCGCTGAAAAACAAATTCGGCGCATGTGCCTTCGACACGGAACAACAAATTCGGCATGAAACAACAAATTAGCGTAAAAAATTTAGCGGACGATTTCGGCTGTTGCTCATCTTCCTTCAAAGAATCAAATTATTTTACAGACCCAAGAAGAGAATCCATTTTGAAATATTTTACCTTGGATTTGAGATGGGACCGTTGTTCTTCAAAATAGCTAGAATTTTGATGGCAACCAAGTTTCAAAATGAGCAAAATTTTATCTCAACCAAGTTTCAAAATAGTTTGAGTATGCTATTCTTCAAAATATTTGAGTGATGTGTGTTTTTTATTGAAATCGAAGCATGGTATTGCACGTTATCCCCGCATGCGGATATCAAAGCATGGGAACTGTGTTTTTTGAAACTCCCTAGTCCATACTGTGCTTTTGAGTCCCTTGTTTTTTTGAAAATCCAAGCATAATGCTGCTATGCATTATTTGGAAAACCGAAGGCTGCACGTCATCTCTCTGGCACGTGCGGATATTGAAGCCTGCCATTAGGGACTGTGTCAGCATTAATTGTCGAGCAATTTTTCCAACCAAATGGCTTTTTTGCCAAAATTCAAAAGTTTCACTCTCAAATTTTTTTTTCCAAAACTTCGTCTCAACCGTTGATTCCCCACCGTCTTTCTATCAACCTTTTGTCATAATTAGCTTGTCCCAATCACCAAACGCGTCCGAAAAAGTCCTCAAATGTATAATAAACTAGAAATAACCCGTGCACATTGTGCACGGGGAACAAAAAAACCCACACAGGATGTGGGACCTGCGCAAAGTGATAAAGGAGAGAGAAGAGTGGGTGTGTGCATGGGTGTATCGTCTGAGGGCAAAAGGGGGAAGGCAGCAGCTAATGTGCAAAAAACGTTGGGTGGCAAAGTGGAAGAAAGTCAATGACAAGCATGTAAAATAGGGGAAGAGATGGCCTTAATGGTCAATGGCAAGCATGCAAATAATTGGAATGTGGGGGCCTTTTCTTTGGGGGTGCCTGAAAAAACACCCAACATCACACCCAAACACTCACCCACATCCAAGTGGGCTCCGCATGATGAGGTGGCAATATTTGGCCACAACTTTATCCTAGTAGGACAAAGTCTTCAAATGTAATATAGAGTAGTCATAATCCATGCACGCATGCACGGTTCATTTAAAATTTTCCCCCGTGAAATCTTTGTTCCCCAAAAATTTATTTCCACAGCCAAAATTTAAAAGAATAAAAAAATATTTAGCGGCACAGATGCCTTTGGTGTGGGCGCATTCGGCGCGGAACAACAAATTCAGCGCAGTCGCCTTTGACACGGAACAACAAATTCGGTGCAGGCGCCTTCGGCACACAAGCGGGCGCCTTCGACGCGCAACAACAAATTAGCGGTGCGGACGCCTTCAGAAGAATTTGTTGTTACATCCATCAATTCACTCAGAAGTACTACAGAATTGATCACCTTGAAAATAATCAAATTTCCAAACCTGAATGGATTTACTCGATTAGCGTTTGTCGCAACAAAAAATAAATTAATGCACGGTCTGAGTTAGGGCATGGTACCAGTCATCGAGGAATCGAAGAATGAGGGATAATCAGCAAGGAATAGCTCTTGATTCGTTCAAAGAGATAGAGGAATTTAATATGCTTCCCTCCAACACGCTTCTCGAGTACAAATGTCAAGATTTGGTTTTCCGCCAGGCGCCAACATGCTTCACTTCAAAATTTAAGTTTTTTCTCCCAAAATTTTCACAAAATCACATGTCAACCATTCATTCCTCAAGATTAAATCTTAGGCGTCTTTTTATCAACCCCTTTGTCCTAGTCAGCAAAACCATTCAAAAAATCCTCAAATGTATGATATATATATATATATATATAGAGGTTGACTAGGATCCATTCGGATGGATCAAACATGCAGATCCATCCAAGTGGAATTTAAAGTTAGACAATGTAAATAGAAAATCCGACCGTTGGATGTCATCTAACATGTCTAAACTACATCCAAACAAAATTTCAACTAATTTGGACATGTTTTGCCCATGCATCAAGTGGTTGCAAAATCGATGTTTTTGAATAGTTATAAAATCGGCTAATTTTGTAACCACTTGATGCATGGGCAAAACATGTCCAAATTAGTTGAAATTTTGTTTGGAGGTAGTTTAGACATGTTAGATGACATCCAACGGTCGGATTTTCTATTTACATTGTCTAGCTTTAAATTCCACTTGGATGGATCTGCATGTTTGATCCATCCGAATGGATCCTAGTCAACCTATATATATGTGTGAGTGTGAGTGTGTGAGTGTGAGAATAATGGGTATCATACGCCATTTGAGAGAGGGCCTCATATGCCCTCTCACATAAAGCAACCAGGGCTCGCCCTCTCTTATATGGCGTATGATACCCATTATTCTATTATATATATATATATATATATATATATATATATATATATATATATATATATATATATATATATATATATATCCATCTCCCCTCTTCTTTCTCTTCTTTCTTTGTTCATTTTGATTATTATTTATTTGTGTATTTTATGTATTGTATATTTTTTCCTCCTCCTGTTTTCCGCCGGAGACATGGCGAGGATCCCACATCTGAACACTACGGTTTTTTTGTGCACGGGACACGTCTTTTCCTTTAACAATAGGGGTTGCATACCTCTTTTCCATTCCATATCATGTTTTCTGATTATTGGGATATGGATTCTTAAATTTCTAAATATGTTGTTGGACGCTTAGTTGGTAACAGGCTGAGGCCAAAATCTTAAGTCATGAGCTGATCTGGCCGAACCTATTCTTTAAAATTAAGCTTGGACCTTGGTTTGAAGTGGTTTCTTCAAGGTTTTCCCTTATCTTTCTACTTTTTTCAATGTAAATGAGGAATTACAACGACTTCCAGCTTACGGTTAGACTTTTGTGATAGACTACAAAGAAAAGAGTACGAAAGAATATATTTTTATTTGGGAATTAGTTTTTAGGTAGTGACCAACACAATAAGTTGAAAGATGGATGCTCAATTTTTGTGAATTGGAGGTTGCATGAAAATCTTCTTCCTAGAGCACTTCAAAGATAAAAAGCCAATTTGTTGGGTTTGAAATAAAATCAGATTGTTTTCCTCATTTACCAATGAAATATGGGAATGGTATAGCAAACAGTAAAGGAGATAAGTGGGTTGATCTTGAGCAAAAGCAAGGAGATTTTGGCCTAATACCAGTCCTCTCCACCATTTTATTTTAGAATGACCCCTTCGTATCCATTAGGCTTAATACAATATTATCGGCAAACAACATGATCTGCTGCACAATTCCACGGTTGCCTAGAGAGTTCAACTTGAGCAAAAGCAAATAGATAAAGGCTTAATGACAATCCTTGGTGTATAAGCTTATATTGGTAGGGATTGGATTGGATCTTTCCATTATTCATGATCATATTCTCCTTGATACACATCCTTAATCACATAGTTGTAACTACTGTGCACCTTTTCTTTACTCAAACCCACCATTATGACATTCCGAATAGAATTTTCTAAATCAATGATAACCACTCGTTGATCACTTTTCTTTTCTTGTAAAATCATCTGTTAGATTCATTTCTTTAGGAACCTCACTAAATTTGATGCTGGTTTCATGAATTTAATTAAGCTAATGTGAATGTCCTCATCTTTTGGATGGATATTCTAAAATGCTGTGTCTATTTGCACTTGAGTTTTAGTTAGGTTACCACAAGCGAAGCAAGCGGAAGGGCCACCTAAGCTGCACCTGCTTCTGCTTCCAGCAGGATAATATTGTAGTTCATTTATTTAATTATAACTAGGATATGTGTCCTTATTTCATTGCCATCCTAATATAAATATGGCCACTTAAAGTTTCACCTGTGTGGCACTAGAGGGGTTGGCGTCATTTACTGAAGCAAACAGGAAACCTTGTAGATACTTGGACAGATATGGTTGAGCTTTGGTGCAACGTAATGCACTTTTGAGGTAGTAGAACACATCGTTATGTAAACTCCTATGAAGGCATGAAGGAAATCAGAATTAAATAGCAGAACAATGATAAGGATGTGGAGTGCATTGAAACTTGCAATGATCAAATTTATTTACTCAAAAGGGATGTTTAGAATCGTGAATACTTCATGGCTAAATATTCCTATCCGTCGTATGTCGAGCTATTAGTGATTTCTTTAACTGGACGTCCATTTAGGATTCCCCCCCCCCACCATAGATCTTCACAGGTACTTACCCGGCTACTGTAGGAATTGGTCAATGGACTTTATTTACTATGATATCATAGTAGATACGTATCAGTGATCTGAGACAAACTGACTCCAACTCATTGCTTTTAAGAAAATGCATTTTGCTATTTTAAGGTGTTTCCATTTCAAACTTAGAGACTTAAACCTTCAGTTATAGAAAATGTTTTCAAGTTTGTCCATTGTAATTTTGGGGGAACCTTTTCAGTTACTTAGCTAACCAAGCCTTCTTCTACATTTTCTTTGTATGTTTATTACCTGCACTCAAAATGCTGATTTTGGAGTTATATAACATTGTATTTCAATTCTGTTAGGTGTTTGAGCATCCATCAGAAGCAATTGCTTTATATGTTTTCATCGCTTGCATGCAGTGCCCACATTTAGATTTACAGCGAGTAGAATGTGGTTTGTAAAAAGGTGCAACAGAAAGTTGTAAAGTAGGGGGTTTGTTTGGAAATTTATTTGTTTCGTTTCTGTCTTTATAATACTGTTTTGAAGAATATTGTGTTGACGGAAGTTATTGGCATTGAAATTAACATGTCTCTAATGATCGGATTCTTTTCCAGGTTCTCAACTCTTCAGAGAAATCAAAAACCAAAGGAGCAAGGAATGGTGATCTTGGTGTCCCCAAGGTTGGGCAGCTACCTTCGTCTCAGGTGGTCAATCCTTCTCTTCGTCCCCCTGCTACCAAATCTGATATTCTGAAGACTGCTCAGGCTGGGAATTTTCTAGTCCTTAACCGAGAGAAGAACGGACTCTCTCCTACGGCCAAAGATGGACCACCTCAAACTACAGCCAGCAGAGTGGCACCATTGCTTGGTGGTGTTCCATCAGCATCAAGTTCTCATCTGAACTCACATGCCAACCCAAAGCTGAAAGCCAATGGCCTAGGAGGTGAGAAGAAACCTCAATCCCAGGCTCAGGGCAGAAATCACTTCTTTAATTCCATCCGCAAGCAAGCTGAGATGAAAAACGGGGTGTCAAACCACCATTCTGAGGTGAGCTGTGGCGAATCAGCATCCTCATCTGTGGCGTCAATATCTAATCCAGCAGTGAAGTCAGACAAGCAGATCATGGGAGATTCAACAGTCTCTGCGTGTCAGGGCAAGAACAATGTTGCTACATCAAATTCTGGTTTGGAGTCTTCAGCAGCTGAGAATGGGAACAACAATGCCGGTGATGAAGAGTCCGAAACCATTGTAGCTCCCGATGAGGAAGAGAAAGCATTCCTAGAGTCTCTTGGATGGAATGAGAATGCTTCGGGCGGTGGCCTGACGGATGAGGAGATATGGTCTTTTGTCAAGAAGGTAACAAATTTTAGTCGACCACGATCTACCCACCCACCCACATACACACACAAACATAAAAACAAAAACAATAAATAAATAAATCCCAGAAATAACTTCTAATTTAAATTTTTTCATTCATAGCACGAGGAGAAACTGCGGCCAGATTTCAAGTACAAGGCAGGCCTTCCAGAGTCGCGGCGCAGCGGCAGTTGCTAATCTGGATTGAGATTATCAAGATCAGGGGCTGAAATGTGGTGACATGCGCCATCTTGACTGATTACTGAGAAGTTCTAGTCATGGTGAAGATCTTTGATTAATGGAGGGCGAGGGTTTGGAAGGCAGAGTGTTAGTGGGAGGAAGAGGGATGAAAAGCATACGACTTGTTTCCTGTGAAAGAGGGAGCTGATAGTTTTGTTTCACCCTCTTGATTTTGCTTTAACGGGAAAAAAATGGTGTGAAATGCGCAATACCATGACAGGGCTTCAGTCCTCTAGAGCCATATAGGCTTGCTAGCTCCCAAACTTAAATGTGCTTTCTCGTAGAAGCTGTCCTCTTTTTTCTTTTAAAATGATGGGTTGGTTGGAGTTAACATGAAAAGGGTAGATATAGGTTGTTACATCCTTTCTAGAGGAGTGCACAGAGTTGGGAATATTTTTGTTCAGTTTCCCCCCCTTTCCTTTTTTCTTGTGGGAGAAAGTCCTATCATCATATGTTTATCATTTTTTTGGCTTTAATATTTACAGAAATCTGGGTTGATTTTAGTGTAAAAGCAGTTGGCATGATCTCTGGTTGAATTCTTGAACTCAATGTCGGTTCAAAATCTAACTTTGCTGGACTCATGCTTGGTTAATGCTACTGGAATTCGAACATATGTAGCCATGTTGGAAAAATGAGTGCTGCTGAGATGGGTTGTCAACAACAAATGCAGTCCTCCATTATTGTTGCTGCATCTGCATGTAAATTGTGCTATGTTCTCGCTGCTGTGGTAATGTAAGGTACTTTGTAATGGGTGTTTTGCGTCCTGGATTGCTGCCCTGTAATCTTAATGTTAGAGGAATCATTGGATGAATCATGAAATAGAGTTGGTCTGGCTGGTTGTGGTGGTAGTGTTGTGCTCAACGTTGGGGTGATGGGTCCATTTAGCCAGATGAACGCTGATGATGTTTGATATACGACGTTTCTCTCTGAATGCGTTCCTCTTGAGTTGGGACAACTGGGGAACTTGGAAGCAGGTGAACATGTTGGCAACTGGGTCCATCAACCGACTCCATCAAGAGCATGTTGCCACGAAGAACTCAAGCGTAGAGAGAAGGCGGTAGGAGGAGGCGACGAAGAGGCAACGACAGCATCGGTGGCGGCGACAGTTGGAGGAGAAGTGTAGTGTTGTGAAGAGAGAAAAAGGTTAAAATTGAAATTTTAAAAAGGATAAAATTGAAATGTTACTTAAGGATATGACATGTATTAAGATAATGGCAAACATGTAAATAAAATGCAATAGTTTCAGCTTAAAGTGTGACACGACTAGCATCACTCGCTAAGATAATGGTAAATTTGTAAATAAAATGGAGTGAATTTCGACATTTTTGAAGGGTAAACCGAAGGTACCAAAGTCGCAGTCCACACATCTATTGAATCTAAATGTTATTTACACTAAAAATTGCACCCACAAGTACCTTCCCTATCGAAGAAACATGGCACCAATTTGCAGAGACACCTGGATGTGCGATCCATTGTCTCCAGGCGGATGCTCTTATCTGTTTTGACGCGTGGAAGCAATGGAGATAAAATACATGTTTCAATATTTGAATTTATAAATAATTTATATCATTATCATTTTTGTTTTTATTGTTTTTTGTTTTTGAACATTTTTCTTCTCTGAAGTCACTCAGGTCCACAAGCTCGTCCCATGAGTTCTCTTGTTTTAAAAGATAAAAGCTAGATAAATTGTCAAAACCCCCTCAATGCTTTGTTATCTAAGAAGCGACCTACAACTTAAGTTAGAGATGCTACGTTTAGAGTACGACGGTATGTTAAAGATATCTTTTATATACGATAAAAGGACTTTTTTGATATCACAAACGGTATTATGGACCAAAAAAATTGAATTTTTAGTGTTATACGAAGGAGAACATGAGATATGAACCCTTTAAATATTTGTTACCAATTACCATACGACAAATATGCAAAATATTATTACGAGTCAACAGTCATCACAGAGACTCACAGGTTTCACACGTCTCTTCACCACTTGTTTGCAGATCAACATCACATGGCGCATAAAATGTCAATTAAACTTTCAAAGCAAAGAAAATGGAAATTGTGAAGTAGAAAAATAAATACAAGGCTCCACCTGCACCTCCAAGGCTCCACGTCCACGATTTCATAAATCTCGTCTGCCCAAGACGCCGACAAAATACGATACCTGCTGCTGACTTCTGCGCTACTCGCTTAAATGGAAAAATGCAAAGACCGCCCTCGCTTTCTACCTATTTGCAAATCTTCATCTTTCCTTCTTTTTCGTTTGTCTACATGAGAGATAAGCGGCGGAGCAAAACTCGCAGATTCTCTGTACACAATATTTGTTCACTCTTTTAAAAAGAGATTTTTTGGGGGATACCATCGAAGCTTCTAAAGTATTCTGCCTTTCCTTCATCTTTCTTTCTCTCTCTCGGGTTTTTTTGGCGTTTGGATTGGTCCTTGTTTTGGCGGGAAGATTGGAGCCGGGGGGATGAAGCGGGTGGTGAGGGCGGTGTCGCCGGAGATCGTGTGGGTCGCCGGCGGCGATTCCTCGCCGAGCTCCGCCGAGTCCACCTTTCGCGAGCTCGATGACGTCTTCTTGCAGGTACTATGCTCTGCCGGCGATCCGCTCATCTTTCTCGTTTTTGCTCTCTCTAGCTGATGAGATTAGAATGGCTGAAATTGTTGCTGATTCTGACTTGAGGTGGTTCATCAGCGTTTTATTGTTCAGCCTTTTCAGTTGTTTAATTAGATTAGAGAGATGGGCAGTTTGGGAATTGCTGGAGGTGAAAAGGTTGGAAATTTTGTGATGATTTAACTGAAGTCGAATTCGCTGGCTAAAAAGAGAGAATTTTTATTATTTAAAGGGTTGGATCGCGTATTGAATTTGGAATAACGAGGTTGATTAATCTGTGAATTAGATAAAAGGGATGTCTTGCTGACAGTAATATTTGACTCGGTCAGTCGTCTTGTTGTTTCTTTGGGAAGTTAGAATATGGAAGTGAATTATGATTGCTTATTGATTGTTGCAGGCCACTTGTACATTGATCTAACTTAGATATAGGAGACAATTAGAGGAAAACTAAAGTGCTTACTGTTGAAGAAAGTTACTAGCATTGCTAAATACTTAGAAATGGAGTCCATTAAATCCTTTTATTGTAAATAAATAAGTGAAAATTTGAATTGAGACAAGCTTCATAAAGTGAAGTTGGAATGAAAAAATGTAGATACACTGTCACTGTTATTGTGAACCATAAAAGGAAAATTTTGTACATTTTGTTTTTGCTCGGTTTTCCTTTTTCTTTTCCCACGGCTATTGCATCAGCTAGATTCGAGGGAGAAGATTCAGTGTGGTCTATAAGTAATATTTGGGGAGTTTTATGGTGAAGAAAATCATGGTACTATGAAGTCCATGATGTGATAGGTTTCTGGCGTTGAGCCTTCTGTTTGAACCAGAACAAAATGATCATACTATATTGAATGTGTGTTCTCATGAATCATAAAAGGAAATCATGACATCTTTTTTAATAAAACAATTATTACATTTGTTATGTGTTAGATAAAATTGATTAGGCAATACCACTTTTGTATCCTGCCACGTTGATACACCTTTTTACTTCACTTTAATGTTTTGGCATCTCATTAATTTCTATCGTCTGAGATCATTAGGAGAACTGTGGCACCTCTAAAAGTTTTTTTAACTTATGGAAAGAATTTCCATTCATGAGCTTTTAGGCTCATCGATATATATCATATGTTATCAGATAATAATCATAATAATTAAAATATAAAAAATAACTGGCTTAAGTACCTGTATAAAAATTTTCGTTTTTTGTTTTAGAGTTTATCGTCAAGCAATGACATCAAAGAATGAACATTATTATGCAGTTTACTTACACATCATTCATGCCACAAATAAGATGCACCATTCTGTTTGGAATTGAAAGATGGCATTATATTATAAGTTGCTGAACTAATTTGTTCATTTTATAGACTCAAACAAGAATATGGCTTGGAGAAGTTTTGCACATTAGATTTGATGAGGACACGGCTATTGCTGACCTTCTTGCCGATGGAGAATTGCTGTATGCATACCTTCTTTCTTTGTATCTTGTTTCTCAGTGGTCAATACATGTTTCTTTAAGTTTCATCATTCTTTGTACGAGTAAAGTACCAGATGAGAGTTGACACAGCTAAATATAAACAAAATCCATATTGTTGAATAGCACATGGCATGAACAATGTACTTGATATCCATATTGTTGAATTTTGTAGTATAAACAACTATTGTGCCACTACTTATCTGCTTCAGCTTTTGAATGAAGTTGTTACCACCAACATGGTATCAGAGCACTGGGATCAAAAAGATCTTGGGTTCACATTCGTTAGGATATATTAAGAACATGAAAAATAATTTTTCCAAGTGTGATGTCCATGTACCAAAAAAATGCAGACGACATCTTCCTCATGGAGGGTGCTGGACATTGCAGGATAGACAATTGTCAGATCACATCACTCATCAGCTTAAGTTCTTGGTTAACATGATTCCTATGGATGCCATAGACATGGAAAATATAGTTTTTTGGTCATATTGCATTACAAGTACACATGCTAACTATAAAGCAGACTATGCTTCTTATTAAGTAAGACGTCCCGTGATATGCACCCATTCAAATTGCTTCATTAGTTGTGGTTTCAAGAATTTCTAATGCTGATTACTCTTTGGAATCAATAATATCGCTCAGTGTTCACTAAAATGACAGACTGACTGCATGCCAAACTTGCATCAAGAAGCTCTCCTTTGGGGATGTAGCACAACAAGAATTGGCATGAAATTTGTTCGGTTTTAAAATTCTTGGTCTAGTTCACTTCTAAAACATAAAGGTGGAGAATAGGAGGACTGACATTGTGTTGCACGTTTGACATCATCATATATGATCATTGCCACAACCATCTTCATTCTCAGCCTTCCATCTCATAATAGGGTTGGTCAGGAGTCTGGACATATCCCTAAGTTGGCAAGGTTATGTAAATCATTGTAGCATAGTCAACCAGCATCGTTTCACTTTCCCCTTAATTTCATAATCGGTCATTTGCCTAGGAAAAATTGGAGTACTCCTTGCGATTTAGGCACTGCCACTTCCCCCTCCCTCCCTCCTCCTGTATATTTCTAGTTAGGCATCGTAGCACAAGTTTTGTCAACTAAACTTTGTCTTGAGATTTTGTACTTCTGGACTCTGTAGCTGCAGCGGTTCCATGTTTACCATTGGGAATGGACTTGTGGATGCAATATTGATATTTACATATTCAAAAAACTACATGGTTTAATTTTCTTTAACCTCAACTCCAAGCCACCAAATTATTATGGTGCAAGTTTGTTAACACTTGTTTATTAAATCTAGCTCCTAGCTTTTGTAGGTCTTTGTACATCAAATTCATACTATTTCTTCTTCTACACTCTTCCTTTGTTCAATGAGAATTTTGAAGGGTTGCTCCTTGTGCTTGGTTGTATAGGCTAAACATAATGACCAGACATGTGAGGCTTTTCCACATCCCATGCGGACTTTTACAATTTATGCAAGCCTGTCTCATATCAGTAGTTTCATAGGTCAAGAATATGACACCAATTCTAGATGGCTGATGTCAGATTAGCAATTTAGGTTGTGGAATATTGGAAAAAATTTCATGGTTCATCATGCTCACAACTAACAGTTTGATGGGAAAAATGACACATGATAGAGACGTATGAGTGCTATATTTGCCTTGGAGCTGAAAAGATCAAGCCGAAGATTCAAGAAAGAACCATATTTTGTCATTTAGGCGTATTTATTTATTAAATAAGTGTTACATTTTATGCATGTAGGTTCAATGAGCTTTTTGAGCTATTTTATTATTATTTTATTTTATCTTAGTTCCACGCGTTGAACACATGCTTACGTATATAAATATTCACGTGAAGTTTGAGCATCGTAGAGTTGATAAATGAGAATAAATTTGGTTTTAAGAGAAACCACAGATGATTCGTGAGGAACATTTGTTTGTTAGAAATCCTCTTGCATATGAGGTGTCCGTGATGGTGTGAATCTCCTGGATACGAGGTTCAAAAGATATCTTTTATTTATCATGTATTTGTTCAAATCCTTAAACCTTTCCATTTCTATCAAACTTTAGATTTGTTCTTTTTCAAAATCTCACCACAAAGAAATCCTTGGGTATAACTTCCAAAGCTCGTTCCTCATTATTTGTATCATAGTAGAGTAGATTCAGAATCCCTTCTCCAAAGATCCTATTTTTTTCTTTAGATCTAAGACCAAAAACCAAAAACCTTAACCATAGCCGTTAACCGCCAACCCTTCATTTTTGCAACTGTAGTTTCAGCTATGAAAAGAATCATCAAAAATTGAAAAAAATTTCACCTTCAGCCGTCTTCCTCAAAATTGCAAACCCAATCTCTAACCTTACCTCATCAACGGAGGAAACCTTAATAGCCACTTGGACTTACCGTCTCCTTCTCACCATCATCACCATCATCATCCTCTTCGTCATCATCGGCATTGTTATCATCATTGTCGGTGTCAACAACCAACACATCAACCTGTTAGACCTGGCGGGTCTAACCCGCCGGGCCCACTATTGGGCCGGGTCCTTGTAGCCGCCGGCCCCTTTGCCTCCCATTTACGCGCGCGCCCTTAGCTTAGGAAAACCCTAATTTCTTTTATTTATAGGGCTAGCCGTCATTGGTGATTTTTATGCTTGATATTGAGATTATTCTATTGAGCGTCATTAAGAGTAGTTCTTAGATTAAACGAGTGCGGACGTCTTCTAGGCGTCTTGGGTGGAGAGCACACCTCTTTTGTGCTCAACTATCTTGTTATTCCTTTGAATTCTCTATAAAAATTGTCTTTTTATCTTGGATCCTAACATTTTGGTATCAGAGCACGTGACGATCCATGGCGGCCACGACAAGATCGCATGACAAAATTGAAGCTTTGGAGGCAAAGTTCACGAGTGAAATCGACGGGATCAAGAAGTCATTGGCGGCAAACGATGAATCCATGGCCAAGTCGACGACGTCCATCAACCAATTAACGGCGAATCAAGCGAAGCACGACGAACAATTCGTGCAAATGATGACAACCCTAAATCAATTGGCGGCGAACAACAAAGGGGAAGGAAACCCTAAAACGGGGGAAAAGGCGGCACCTTTGAAGAAGGAGAAGGAGAAAGTTGGGAGCTTTGATCCGGAAACCGGCTTTTTGGTGGAGGATCTGGTCGATGATGAAGACGAAGGGCCATGGAAGGTTGATTATCGCGAGGAGATGCGATAAAGAGCGGAAGAGGCAAGAAAGGGTGGCGGCCAACCTAGCCGTCGCCTCCAAGATTGGCGCAAGGCGGAGGTGATCCCCACGGAGCCCTCGGAAAGCGGAAAGGGGGGAGGCGACCCCCCTCATTGTCGTTAGGGGCCGGCAAACCCTCGTCGGCCCTCGACGGGCCACGCGGGACCCCCAAGGCCGCGGGGGGCCAGAGGAGATGCGACAGGCCCGTGCGGGCCTGGGCGAGCATCGCCCGGCCCCTGCGGGCCTGGGCGAGTACCCCCAGGGCCCCGCGGGGCCGGGCGGCCACCGCCAGGCCCCCGCGGGCCTGGGCGAGTACCCCCAGGCCACCACAGGGCCGGGCGGCCACCGCCAGGCCACCGCGGGCCTGGGAGACTACCCTCAGGCCCCCGCGGGCCTTGGCGGCCACCGCCATGCCCCCGTGGACCTCGTACAAGGCCGTGGGGCCCCTGGGCAGCAGTGCCCAGTTCCCATGACCCATCAGGCTTTCCGAGCCCCTTTTTTCGAGCCATGGCGGGCTCCCGACGCGACCGGTGAGCAGCGCGACCGACGACAGCAGCTCAAGAGGGGTTTTCAGCCGTATATGGAGGACCCGTCGCGTGACTTTGGAGGTGGATTTGACCCCGGGGAAGGACATGGGTACTACGATGACGAAGGAGGCTATGGAGCTGAGTTTGGAGATGACGCCAGATGGGATGACTTGGAGGGATGGCGCGGAGGCCCTCGTGGGAGGCAGTACGAGACACAGGATGAGAGTTGGCAGCACTATCACCAGCCTCGCCGTGTAGATGGGAGGCCCGAGCAAGGACACTTTGGAGGAGATTGCAGAGTCCGGAAGCTGAAAATACCGATCTTTTCTGGGGAGGATCCACACGCTTGGTTGTTTACAGTGGAGAGATATTTCGCAGCTCATCACATGACCGAGGCACGGAAGCTGGAGGCAGCGGCCATTTACATGGAGGGGAGAGCTTTGGGGTGGTTCCAGTGGAAGGAGAGGAGGCAGCAGATCCGGAGCTAGGAGGAGCTGAAAGACTTGGTGCTGGAGAAGTTCAGAGACCCCCGCTTGGGAAACTTACACGAGTAGCTATTCGCCCTCAGGCAGGAGGGGCTAGTGCGGGAGTACATCGAGAGATTTGAGACACTGGCGGGGCAAGTTCAAGGGGTGTCAGACGAGTCGCTGGAGGGCACCTTCTTGAAGGGGCTGCGACCTAGTCTTCGAGCTGCGGTGATGCCATACAAGCCCGGAGGGCTTTCCGAGGTCATCGAGATGACGCAGATGGTGGAGGACTCCCGAGTTGATGATAGGAGAGGCGGGAGCAGCTACAGTGAGCAGATACAACGGGGCACCACGACTGGGGCAGGCGGAGCAGGGATCACTACTGAGACAGTTCAGACAGGGCTTGAGAAGACGGGTGAGCAGAACCCACTACCGGTCGGGGGACCATTCCGGAGGATGACCGATGCAGAGATGATGGAGAAGCGACAAAAGGGGCTCTGTTTCAGATGTGACGAACGCTTCACTCCCGAACAACGCTGTGTGGATCGAAAGCTGCAAGTACTGATAGCGGAAGCCGATGAGGAAGATGACGTGGAGGACGAAGGAGTCGGAGGGGAGGACGACTCCCACTTGGAGTAGCGTCGCCGGTACTTACACCACCTTGAGGACAAGGTGGTTCTTTGGGGGAGTATTGTTAGACCTGGTGGGTTAACCCGCCGGGCCCACCTTTGGGCCGGGTCCTTGTAGCCGCCGGCCCCTTTGTCTCCCATTTACGCGCGCGCCCTTAGCTTAGGAAAACCCTAGTTTCTTTTATTTATAGGGCTAGCCGTCGTTGGTGATTTTTATGCTTGATATTGAGATTATTCTATTGAGCGTCATTAGGAGTAGTTCTTAGATTAAACGAGTGCGGACGTCCTCTAGACGTCTTGGGAGGAGAGCACACCTCTTTTGTGCTCAACTATCATGTTATTCCTTTGAATTCTCTATAAAAATTGTCTTTTTATCTTGGATCCTAACACAACCATCCTTTTCTTCTTAGTTCAATGTATCCATTGTGCAAAGATCTCGTCACCTTTGACCACATCACGATTGCAACCGCCTACTAGCTCAGATCTCAACGATGTCAGTTCTTCCATCAACGTGTCATTATGTCGCTACCTTAGATCAATTCAATAATGATGACAAGCTTCTGGTCGTTTTTGTCATCCTTGCATATGGATGTCATTACCAGCAAACATCAACACCAGAGAAAATCATCACCTTCATCTCAACATCACCAGTAACATAGATCCGATCAACTCCACCTTCGCCTTAGTACTTCCCCTATTATTGTCATCTCCAGTTGAGCTTGTTGAAGCCCATCGGCCTTTTCATCACCGTCACTGATGTTGTTCTACCCCGTTATCTTCGTTATCATCAATGCCTGACCCCAATCCTAACCTCTTCTCCCGGTATATCATAATGATGTTGTGAACTGAGTTTGAATCCAAGCCCATTTGAATCTAATAAATGATTTGACTCAATTCCAACCTATTTCCGTATACCCTTCTAGCTGTTTCACGAGTTGCTAAAACCCAAATCAAGGCGATCGGTTATATTCGGTAGCTGGGCCAACTCAGGTAAGCTCAAACTAAGTCAGACCGAGTCATACCCAAACCAGAGCTAGATCTGAAGCTACATGCATGGGTTTGAGCCTATTTTTTTGAGCTTTTTTGTGTGGAATTTTTGCCTCAGAGCCATTCCTTGATTTGAAGCTGTTTTTGACTGATTTGAGCGTTTCAAGCTGCTTTCCAAGAGTCATGCGTAAATTTCAAAGGAGTATCATGCGGATCGTTACTATATGAGAAACTACCATAATTTTGAAGATTTATTTGAAAGACTTTTAAACATGTTTTCTTTTTAAAGATATACTGATCATCATACTTATGAAGATTGGGAGTTTCGTCTAGAGCATTTTTAATTATGACTTGACAGAAGAAAGTATTTGTTTGTCAATTTGAAGTTAGATGGAGGAGCTCAAGAATGATGGATTGCCAACTTATTGATGTATTGAAGTTTATTGCAAATGAAAGTTGAGCTTCTTCATCGATATCTCAATAGGCAACCACCGCATTGATTTCTAGTTCAATCATCAAGAGTGGAATGCAAAAGAATAATCCAAGAAGTACGGATGGAAAGACAAACTTGACTACATGCTTTGTTAGACATATGATGGTAGATGCAAGCAGAGACACAGAGCTGGATCAAAACCAGAAGTAGAGCCCTGAGATTGAGTCTAAGTTGATGATACATATTGAGCCAAAACCTATAAAAGTCAGAATTAGATAGCTAAGAATTAGATAGCTAAGCTTGGAAATTCAAATTCAAACTAGAGTCAGAACCTTATCGTGAGCTTGAGCCTGAGCTCCTACCCAAGTCTGAGCCTAAGTCCGGTGTCAAGCTAATTGATGGTCTTAAACCTAGGATTGATAAATTTGCATATCGAGTCTCTCTAGGAAGTGAACCAATCGTAGATGTTGGTTTAAATGCGACAATCGATCGACTTCATGATTTTGTGTCTTCACCTATTAGTAGATAGGTTTTGTGTTCTTTTTAGCTATTTTATCTTTATTTTTGAAATACTCTTCTCAATGTATTCATTCGAGGTTTTTAATTTTGCACATGTTTAAAACTTAAGGTCGAATTTGATAGTGATCTAATTGGAGTCCAACTTCGTTTATTTTTATTTTTATTTTTATTTTGGGTCTTTTAAGAGTTTTTAGTCTTAAGTCAAATTGGGTTAGGAAAATGTTGTAAGCTTATATAAAGGCCCAAAAATTTGTTTTATAATCAATCGATGAATGATTAAAATTTAGAGAAATCTTTAAATATATGAAAGGTCCCTCTCCTTGGTGAGAGGCCTCGAACTCTTGGTTAGAACCTCAGAAACCCTAATTTATTAAAACTTCTCTAAATCATTCTCAAATTTTCCATCAACATCCTTAGATTCATCTTGTTTTACATCAATTTGGTATCAGAGCCGAAGATCCCATCTTTGCTCTTTCTGATTTTCAGATCTAACAAAAAACACAACAAAATCAGACAATCCCTAAATCTCCACAGCCGCCAAGCCCTAGCCGTTGCCAAAACCCCTCGTGCCTGCCTCTAGCGGCCTCTACATTGACTGTCACCGGACTGCAAGCCTTCCAACATCATCATAGACATCACATCTACCTAGCCGTGCTCACACAGTCGACCAAAACTTGCTAAGCAGACATCGTCGCTACTGACATCCCATGCTGCCGCCTCTAGCGGATTCTCCAACGGTCGTTGTTGCCTCCAAAAGGGTCTCTCGGCCTCGACGTCGTCTCCAGTACCTAGCACCGTCTTCCACATCAACGAAACTTGCTCCGCCTCGCTCTAAAGATCATCAGAGTTTGTCGGCGTCACCACCGACGCCGTTGACCCCCCGAGAAGCGTCCCCACTCTTGCGTGAAGCTACAACAATAAGAGTTGTGATGAACAGTCGTTGGATTCGTAGGAAAACGACGTCGACCGAGCCAACGTGCTACTGTGTCGGATCGGTTGAGTCGAACCCGAAACGAGCCAATCAGCTCAATCGGTACCGTTCATTGGTTTGGGCAGAGCTGATCCTGAGCCGACAAACTGATTTCGAGTCAGCTCAGCCAAGCCGTGTTGACTTGATCAATGGGTCGACAGTGCCGCTGGTCCAACAGTGAGCCGTATAATTTTTGGCCGATTTTCGGTCGATTTTTAGGAATTTATTATGTAGTCCTGCTATTTTGACGCTTCTAGATCCATTTGAAGCTCAAATTCAGTGATGTTCATGCCAGTGGATAGTTGATTCAGCCAAGTACGCATATGCACCCTCTATACAAGAAGATATATTCTAAATTATTGGATATTATAATGATCACTACGATGATTACTACAGATGATATTCTCCTCAAACAATATATGATCAAGTCACATACTTTTATGGCTTCAATGATATGTATGGATAAGATGATTGAGAATTCCATCTAGCATATTTCTTCTTCCATTTTAATTTTTCAGAATGAAAGAAATATATATATTTATGCACATCACATTCAAAAAAGAAGCGAGATACTGGTATATGTGACTTTCACTGCATAGTCATCGATGTCCAGTGTTCAAAATCCATCTTCAATCTCCCTATTACTCCAAGTATCGATATATTCCACAGGTACACCAGCAATCTTCAAGCCTGAAAGTGAAGATGTTGTCAGATGAAAAGATAAGTGAGAGCAACAAAAGAATTCTCCAAGGAATTGAACAATGGTGGAGGGAGCAAAAGAATAAACCCAAGCCAGAGCCTATGTTAGAGATTGATCCAACACCTGAGACAGATTTAGGCAAAGATTGATCCAATACAGATCTTAACTACGAGATTGAGGCAAAGATTGAGGCAACGATTGAGCACAAGCCTTATTGGAGCCCAATCCAGCATTGTTGTCAGAGCAAGAGCCCGAACCCGAACTGGAGGCCAAGCTAGTATTGGAGGCCCAGCAAGACTCCGAGCTCAAGCCAGAGTCAGAGCCATAGCAAGAGCTTGATCTAGTATCATATTTCGAGTCAGAACCTTATTTTGAGCCATCTGCTGAATGTGTGACAGAACTGTCGAAAGAAGAGTCATTAAATCTGATTGAGCATATCGAGTTTATTATCACAGATCCACCCACCTTTCTAACAAACAGGTTCTACAAGTTTTTCTATCCTTTATGAATTAGAAAATATTTTTTGAAGACGTCCATCGGCAAATCTATATACCTCTACACTTTAGAGTTCATGTACACGTCTTTTCTAACTACAAGGAACTACTGATTGTTGTCGGGCTGTGCTATTTTTGTCGTCATTCACCAGGTGATGAAGTTTCAAGATGTGGGGAATGATATGGATCCAATTGGAACCCTATTTCTTTTAATTTTATTTTAATTTATTTTTATTTAGAGTCTTTTAAGAGTTTTAGCCTTTTTAAGAGTTTGTCTTCTAAAAGTTTTTAGGCCCAAGTAGAATTATGTAGGAAAAGGTTGTAAGCATATATAAAGACCACCAGACTTATTTTATAATCAATCAATGAATGAATTAAAAATTGGAGAAATCCGCAAAACATGTGAAATGTTCTTCCTCCTTAGTGAGAAGCCTCAAAACTCTTGATGAGAAAATAAGAAACTCTATCCTTCCTCCTTAGTTAGAAGCCTCAAAACTCTTGATGAGAAACTAAGAAACTCTAATTAATCAATTTTTTTTCCAAATCTTCCATCAAAATCCCTAGATCCATCTCGTTCTACATCACAATTTTTTTCAACTAGGAAAGATTTGACACATGACAAAGGTGTATCGAGAGTTAAATTTGCTTTGGAGTTGAGAGAGATCGAGTATATGTTAAAGATTCAACAAAGAAAAGCCATATTTTAGTCATTATTAGGCTTATATTTTCATTAAATAAGTGGTACATATGCACTTAGGCCTAGTTGGCTTTTGAGCTATTTTACTATTTATTTTATTATTTTAGTTCAACATGTTGCACATGTGGCTTAGTTTTATAAAATAATTCTGAACTCAAAAGATTTTGTAGAGTTAATGAATGAGAATGAATTGAGTTTTGAGACAAAGCCTAGTTAATTCGTACCTTAGAAATCTTTTTATATGTGAGTTGCTCGTGAGTGGGGGTGTGAGGCTTTTGGACATGCGATCTAAAAGTTATACTATAAGTTTCTTTATCTTTCACTTATCTAATTCCATAGATTTATATCCTTTCCATCAGGCCTTAGAATTGTTCTTTTCCAAATCCTAGCGCTTTAGAACCTTAGATTAGATTCTGTTGCTCGTGTCTTATCAAAAAGGCTTAGATTATAAAGATGAGAAAAGCTAATGTGGACATCCGGTTTTATACATACAGGAGGAGATGTGAGACCCAACCTAGTTCACTACGGTTGGGTTCAAAACTGAGTTGAGCCCCATGTTAAGTTCTATTTTTATTTAGGTGTTTTTTCTCTTTGATAGTATTTAATAAAAGTTTAGTCCCATATCGGTTGGGAGGAGTTGTTCCCAGTTGAAAACCTTTAAATAGGTCTTAAACTGATTTTATTAATCAATGAAATGTTTTGAGCGATTAAACCCCTAAACACGAGAAAGGTCTATTTTGATGAGAAGTCAAATTCTTGGTGAGAAGTTTTGGAACCCTAATTTCTTTCGTTTTTCCTTAATATTTCTCAAAATTTTGAAATTTTCTCTAGTTCTACATCAAAAGCTCGTTAATGCCCTTTTCCTTCGTCGTGAGTGACGCAATCCGCCATCCACCCATGGATCTCAGCGATTTCTCTAACAAAATCACATGCAAATATATGATGACATGAGTAGAGAAGCATTGCTGCCACATATGCTAGTTCCAGATGATTAGCACGACATGTATAAACAACAACACGGTCTTCAGAAGCATCCAAAACTCATGATTGTGTGATGCTTCCAATGGCTATTTTGTGAGAACCATGTTGCCAATCTTGCAACTTCATGGGATTCAAGTCTAATCATGGTCAAAAAGTTATTCACTTCACCTTGCAAACGTGTATTAAAACATTGGGTTATCGCGGCCATAACAAATACTCACAATGTGAACTCGTGCTGGTTTGGATAGCATTTGTAGATGATTATTCGAGAACCATTGCACACTAGTAATGCTGTACATGACTTCTGCTCAAATGATTTTATGAGGGATATTGGTATCTTTTTGAGTGGAAAAATGATCTTGCTCTTTACTACTGTATAATTTCAGAAATGTCCCGTTAATAGATTTCTTCTTTATCTCTGCTAGTTTCCAAGTATCAAAAGTAGTGTGGAAAATGCTTCTGAAAAAGCATGTAGAGCTGAAGCATTCAAAAGTGTTTATACACGAGCGAACTTCGTATGGTAAGAGCAGTGGGAAATATATGCCTTATCCTAAGGTTGACTCATTTTTGAAGGTATTGTCTGCATTTGAAATTTCATTCCTGAAAGTAATATACTAAAACAAGATATTTGAAATACCTTTTCTTTTGAAGTGAAGCATATTCTTTGGTTTTCTTTTAAATGAACTTGCTGTTTACTAGTTTCATGTGAAATATTCATGTTCAATTATCAACTAAAGACTTCATCTAATTTTCAAATTTTGCAATCATTATTGTTCTTATTTTCGCCTTAGTTATACAGGAATAAGCAACCTTGTGCATTCAATAAAAGATATATGGCTGTCAGTTTCTAGAATGTTTATAAAGAGGAAAAAGAAAAATGTTTGGCTCAAACACGACTGAAGTAAGGACTAATCAAGTGTGTAGTAAGTTTGCTTGCAATCACAAACTGGTAGAGAGAAAAATCATAGTATAACCAGGTTAACAGAATCGAGATGGCTTTATAGGCATTTACAAATGGCATGGAGATACCAAGATTCTCAGTGGAGAATATGTGTAGTTCAAATGATTGATAGAAAAAAAATCTTTTGTTTATGACAATAGCTCTGAGACTACCGATGGGGATCAAAACCACTCAAACACGGCTCACAAGACTAACTAAATCACAAACAGTAACCAGAATGAGAACACAATGAGATATACGTAGTTCGGCCGACCAAGCTCAGCTTACATCCACATGGCAACCAAAACAGGAGATCTCCTATATGTGAAGAGGAACTCTATTAAGATAAGTCTTCTATCTCTGTAACCTCTACTCAGTGGCGTAACGAGGAATTTTTTTTGCACTGGGCAAAAACAAAGATGATGTAAAGAATTTTTAAAAAAATATTAAAACAAAAAAAATTAAACATTAACATGTATTACTTATTTACTAATAATATCTACAATATAGTATTATAGATATATTCAAAACAATATCATATTTGGTCCTAATTTAGGGTATATTAAACTATAAAGGAGTTAGATATAAACGTATAAATAAAGTAGATTTTTTTTCCTTTTTTAAAGTGTGAAACCGAACCATTGATTTCCTAGGTGGTTCATTGTTTTGCCATCAGAGTTAGGGGCACAGCAAAGCTCGGAGGTCTCTGTTGATTCAAGTGCATTTTCCCCTATTTTCTCTTTTTCCCGAGTTAAAAAAGATTCTCTATTCCCCTAACTCAGATCACCACACTTTCTTTGTAGAAAAACACTTAAAATTTATTTTTTTAATCCAGGGTAGAAATGAACTTGGAATTAGATTTAAGTGGAACTTAAAACCAACTAATATAGCATTGATATCAGCTACCACAATCAAGAGTGATAATGCTGATTAATAATAAAATCAGCATTAATAATAAATAAAAATGCTGATTAATAATAAAATCAGCATTAATAACAAAATCAGCATAAATAACAAATAAAATCCGCTGGGAATCGAACGCAAGCCACTAGACCCAAAGAGAAACATCCTTTCCATTGGGCTACAAATTAGTGTTGTTTCAAAGTAATAAAAAATTCTTATTTATTTTTTTGCCCTGGGCAGCTGCCCAGGGCAGGTTACATGTAGTTCCGCCCCTGCCTCTACTCTCACGCTCATACATTTCACCCCCCCCCCCAACACACAAAAAAAAAAAAAAACAACAACAACAAACAA
This sequence comes from Scilla litardierei, assembly GCA_030789695.1. Classification (NCBI taxonomy): domain Eukaryota; kingdom Viridiplantae; phylum Streptophyta; class Magnoliopsida; order Asparagales; family Asparagaceae; genus Scilla; species Scilla litardierei. Next base: position 16,062,546 of record CM061141.1, read on the forward strand.
ACAAACAAACAAACAAACAAAAACACTAGAGAGCCAAAGCCGCCACTCATTCATGCATGAGAGATTTTTCGTCCTACATGGAAACTCTTGTTTAGCACTACTCTCATTTAGTTGTGGCCCACACAGCTAAATGACCATGCCCATTGGTCCAGGTATATTGACTGCTTCGGACACAAAGTTCACTGGATGCAACAACCGGATGCGAGACAACCCGACCATGACGCTTACGTAGCAGCCCACGTCCAATCACGATTGGAGTTTTGGCATCATTTGTTCTAGCTTCTTCCAGTTTTTATAAATCAAGCATCAATCGTCCTGTTTATATGCATGCCCTGATTTAACTACTTATTAGTTTCTTTTTCACTATTGCTGAATTTTGAGTTAAGCTGCTGATGTTAGAGAACTTCATTTCACTGTTCGCCAGATTTGCCAAATCCTGGGGTTGACAGGGATTGATTTGTTCTCCCCACCTGACGTCGTTGAGAAAAGAGATGTTCGAAGAGTCTGTATGTGTATCCGTTCCCTCTCTAAGAAAGCAAGGTCAAGGAATCTAAATGTGAGCACTGGAACATACAACTGCAATATGTAGTCATTTATTCTACCTTTAACCGGGGTTTAACATGTCAGCCAGGCGTATCCTCTTCTGATAGAGATTATAAACTTTTCGGTTGTAGGTTCCAGATTTTGATATTGTCACATATACAATTGCAATGCCCACTAATTTGGTTAATGGCATCCGTAGAAACCTCGAACAATCGCAGTATAGCTATTCAAGTTCCAGCGGTTCTAGTAGCTCACTGATGGACCCAAAGGAATTTTACAGACAGGCAAGCCTATTTTTTTGTTACCAAAATATAATAAAGTACATATCAATATATTGTAAGCTGAGTCATGCGGCCACTTCTGATTGAAATATTTTATCCTTTGTAGAAAAGCCCTGGTGCACAAAGCCATTGTGATTCATATTCTGAGCCCGATGAAGCAGAAAGTGCTTTTACTGAGTTTGAATTTCAGAGTCCACTCTCAAATGCTTTATATGATGTCACCAACTTCTCCGACATAATTGGACAGGAGTCACCCGAAGGAAACTTGGTACTTGATGGAGATGTACATGAGTTACAAACACAATTCAGACTGGATGATTATGAACATATTGACGCTGTGGTTAAGCCAAGCATACGGAATAGTGTCCATGAGCCCAAGATCACGCTTCATTGCAAGCCATTATCATCAGATACTAACAACCAAATTTATCAAGGTGCAGAAACCTGTTATTCTAACACAGAAGGGGTAGTATTGCCATTAATAAACTCTGGAAACATCATAGGGATCAATAACACATATACCAGTTCTTATCAAAATTCTGCATCAACTGAGGCACATTTTCCTTGTGATTTGGATGTACCGCATGTAGTTGGTGCAGACGAAGATTTCATAACATCCAGTTCTACAATGTGGAGAAAGGGTCTTGAAAACAATTTGGCCAAATGTTCATCTTCTGATAGTAATATAATTCTTGACCAACCAAAAGAGGCATTTATAAGCGCACTTATGGATCATTCAACAAAGGTTCAAACAGTTAGCAGCAAAGTGGTATATGATGGTCTCAATAACATGGAGAGTTCAAATAATAACAATATCTTGGAGTTTCAAGATATGGCACAGAAGGAGATGCCGCAGACAGCAAAAGAAGTAAATGCTGAAGGGAAAAAAGAAAAGAGCTGTATTAGTACCTTGCAAATGGATCATAGCCATTCTGGTGATGATGAAGTTTCACCACCAGGGAACTACATGAAAATTCAAGCTGATAGTTCAGATTTAATCTTTTGTAGACTTCATGATGATAATGATAGGAATATGTCAGCTGAATGTTCCAGCTTAACCGCAGGATCTGTAGATCTAGGAACCAAAGATGTGCAAAATGGGCCCAAAATGCCGGATGCTAATGAGGCTGAGGTTACCGAAGTGTACTCTAGTTCGATCTCTTGGGAGGATAAGTATGCAAATAGTGATTACAGAACTAGTACTGTCAATTTTTCACAAGGAAACAGCCCTAAAGAAGTGAATGCTTGTGATTCTATACTTGACATATCCGCAAAAGGCCATGTTAGCACACCTGACAAGGAAGATATATACGTAAATGAGGACAATGATTTGTTTACATACGGAAAGCATGATTTCAGAGTTGAAATTGATACATCTGATACTGTCCCAACTGTCTGCTTTGATAATAATACATGTGACAATGGAATATCTCATGCTGAGAGGAACGTCCAGGATATCGGCTCTAATGGAACTTTCTCTTCGGCTGCGAACAGGGAGATAATTTCACTTAAAATTCCAGGTAACCCGCAATTGGACATAGATTGTCTCACTATTTCTTCTGCAGATTCAGATTCTGTGAAGAATGATCAGGTTCTATCAAACATGTTGGATCAATCATGGTCCTCTAGCATGCACTGTAAGGATTTTTTGAATAGAAATCCAAAGACAGATTCTAATGGAAATGAATGCAAGGTTTGTTCTAGCAAAGATTGTTACGCCCTAGAAGAGGGGGATCATAGTGATGCTTCGACATGTTTTCTGGAAATGGATGCAGATGAGCAAGTCAACAATCCAGACATGTCAACAATTGATGAGGGTATGACAAGTAGTTGTCTGTTAATTGAAGAAAGCAAATTAAGCAACATTACCACATTGGATGCTTCAGATAACCAGTTAATGACAGTTCCTTCTTGCTGTCCAACCGAAGGGGCCATGAAAATGAAGACTTCTGAAGAGACAGGTCATTCATATGACGTCTACAAGAATCCAATAGAGGTCAAAGAAAAGTATAATGAGGAGGAGTCCAGCATACAGGGTAGTTCGTCTGCAGATGATTTAAGCATTCCCCGGATTCGTGGTCGAGAGCCCGCGGAACAAATTCATGTGCCAAAAGTAAATGATATTGCTGACAGAAAAGTACCAACCCCTGCTTGTATAATGGAAAGGGAGATCGGTGGAGGGGCAGTTAGTGATGCTAATGGTCCAGGAGAAGTGCTGATCGGTGAAAATTTTGGCTCCATCGAGGAGAATGAAGAAGCATATGGCAATGGAAAAATAAAGGTGAGATATTGGGTAAAACCTATAACCTCAATCATTTTTTACACACGTTTGCATTCTAGAGTTGTTTATATGCAAGAAGCACATACATGTTGGATAAAGTGCCCTGCATGGTACATGCCAAACTTGACGAGGATTCATGATACTAGGGTCTGTGCGTCATTCTTCGCGATTTCCAACTTGTTCCATCTAAATGGTAATTATTTGTTGATTCTGAATAGGAGTCAGTAGCGTACGTCGAGAAACTGGTGCCAGAGCTCAAATTAAGTGGCCCAACGGAGAAGGCTGACGAGCGAGCTAAAGGCAAAAAAGTGCTGAAATCTGTCGCTGGGGCAATGACAATACTTGGAGCTCTTTTCCTTTATCATCATGTCAGGTATTGGTGTATGCTCTTCAAGGGATTTAATCCTCCTTTTTGCATGCTGCATTCCTTGAATTCTAATTGCTCTTATGGCAGGCAAAGGAAAGAGAAGAAGAGAAATGCAGGAGCAGCAGGACACATTGCGCCGCGACAAAATGGCAAGGCGAGCCAGGAACTTCCTGAACAAAAGAGAGCTGAACGGGTTAAACCTGATGCGATATACCCTGGAGAAAGGCTCAAGTTTTAGGGGATATACCCTGGAGAAAGGCTCAAGTTTTAGGGGCAGCGGGCAAACTTCGGTACAAAAAATTGCAAGAACAAAGGATTAGGCTAGTCAGATTACAATTTCATCATTATCATTTTTTTCTATGTATACATAGGGTTACATCTACAGGGACGCCGTTGCTATCCCTTTAGTCGTCTATATTTTCAGCTAGACGGCAGAAAAATATTGTACTCATCATATATCATACAAATCGGCGATGTAATATAAGTTGTGCAGAGTATGGAAAGGCATTGTAGAAATGTGACAATGAAATAATTTGATGGAATAGATTTTTGGTAACTTTCAGTGGTTTAATGGTTCCATTATAGTGTGTCGGCAATCCAATAGACCACTGGAAGGAGTAGAGAACAATGTAGAAATCAATTCTTCTTCTTCTTCTTCCCTTGTTTTTTTAAGTTCTTTCTTTTTTGGTGGGATCGTAATAAAAATGTTGTGCATTCAGTACCTTTTCAAATTTAGATGCAGAGTTTCAGAATTAGGTACAACTCTTGCTCTGGATCATACAAACACCTCCACCTTTTAGGGCAAAGATGTAATTATCTTATTCGCGGTGGAACGTATATGCATAGCATCTCATAGTCATAGTGTCAAAAAAAGCCCAGCGGCCCGCCGGCCCGGCCCGGTGACAATGGGAAATATTTTGCCTGTTGGCAAAAAATCTGCCGACAATAAGATTTTTTATATAAAAAAAATTTAACACCTAAAAAACCCCGGGCCAGCCTGGCCGGACTAGGGCCGGTGGGCCGGGCTGGACGGGGTTGCTCCCCGTCCGGCCCGGCCCGGCCCGATCCGGGGTTGGATGCAGCCCGGCCAAGCCGGCATACATAAAAATAAATAAAAACTCATACCCCTAGCAACTCGTTGCATATTGCCCTTTAAATCGAAAATGCCACACGCATGATACACCCGACAGTATCTAAATTGACTGCTTTAATGAGACATGAATCACCAGACAAAGGCCAATGCTCTGCTCAGCGGCATATCCCTCCGCCTCCTTGCGAGGCGATCCGGGTTCAAACCCGAACAGATGAATACCCCTCGCCCTCGCGTGCGCTTTACCAGCTTTCCAACGGACCCAAAAAAAAAAAATATCACCAGACAGACATGCGGTGTAAGGTTGTATTGCTCCCCACTCGGGGTTTTGATTATACTTCCCTGCTTTTTCTCAAGAATAAAAACAAAAAACTTCCTCCTTCAGTTTCATTTCCGCTTTCTTTCTCTAGGTGCCATAATCAAACCGCAAAACCATTCAATTCTTTCGTTGATGTTTTAGACGGTAGCAGTTCAACCATGATCATCCCCACGTTAGTTTTCTACTAAAAGCATTCATTGTGACAGTAACAAGATAGGCAAAGAAGATAGAAAAGGGGACAAACCAAAAAAAGAATGCAGACATCATAGACCGACAGCTACAACGCTTAATTTTCCTTGGACAAAAAAGCACACACCTTGCTGACTACACCGAGACACATACAACACACACACACACACATGTGATAAGATAACCATTTTCATCTCGAAAGAGATCTGGATTGAGCATAATATGAGCGGGCACCTTCAGCCAATACGTTACAAAGAGGCATAATATGAGCTGGCACCTTTAGCCAATACATTGCGATAACAACTTCATGTGAAATAATTCAGCGCTCGGCCAAAGACAGTTGCACTACATGGTTGGACGAATATTTGCATCCGGTCTACGCTGCAAGACAATCGAACCCTCATCTCATCTGAAACTAGACGATTGAATTCGTGCCTCACTGGTGGTGGCTTCACTGCATTGCTCGTGGTACATGAATAAAGAAGATATGCAACCAAGAGAAAGAGCAATCCTGAACCTTTTTTTTGGCGACCTTGGAAGGGGGAACGACATATAGCATGCATCGTCAGAAACTTGCCGCCACATAAGAGGGAGGGGGAATGGCCCGGTTCTAAGTGGAAATGCTTTGATTGTAAACACTCAATTCCATCTGTTGTTGCCGGGTGAAGATGCGTAGTCAGACCCTGTTCCTAAAAAAGGAAGTGATCTCCTCACAAATGGGTGCTCTAACAGCTGAGCAGCGGTGGGCCTGTCAGCTGGGTTAGACTGTACACATTGGGTTATGAAATCGCGGGCGTCTCTTGAGAGGCTGTTGGGTATGGGAGGTTTCTCACCTCTACCTACCATGAAGAGCACGCGTTGCTGCAATAGCCAGAGAGAAACAGAGTATTATATTCAAGATGAATCATGATAAGCAATCAACATTTATAGCAATTACCAATGTCACATATCAAAGTAGTGATTCGTATGCCAACTTTTCGAATGTACCCATCATGCACCAAATTCAACAGACCTTGCCTTCATTTAAACAAAGGCATGTTAAAATCCGAACAAGTTAAAGTAGAACTCTAACAATAATGGCCTCCCCAGAAAGAAGACTCTAGTATTCATTAGTACTCTTTCAGCGGTTTCAAATAGGTGTGATAGGATAGGGGTGGTGGAATAAGAATAGGATTTTTAGGGCATAAAGATCTGATTTTTATTGGAATAAAGAGGGTTACAAGGATAAATGGCCTCGTTCGAGAGGATGACCGCTCTCCCATGCCACCGATTCGAGAGGATGGCCGCACTCTCCCATAGATTAGGATTTCACTCAAACTCCTAGAGCTTTCTTACACAATATCCCCCCCCACCGGCGAAGACCACAAAATTACAAAAATGTCACTAAGTTAATTTGCCGCTCCTTGCCTAGTCCGCACCGCCACAGTAAGTCAGGATCCCATCAATACTCCCCTCAAAAAAGCCACCTTATCCTCAAGGTTAAAGTCTGGGAATTGCTACTAAATGACCCAAAAGGTTCCCAAGTAGCTTCATGGTTAGGAAGCTCTTTTCTTAATTAACACTTCCCGAGCTACCACATTTCTCCGGCGAACGCCCTTCAGTTCTGATGGCTCCAGAATCACCTCCATCTACTCAGTCAAAGTCAATAGTAGCGATGAAGAAGAGGTGTGGTTCCCAATCGCCTGGCGAAGCTATGATATGTGGAAAACTGTGTATGATGGATTCCGATGGTAACTTCAGTCGGTAAGCAACATGACCAATCCTCGCCTCAATATCGTAAGGTCCAAAGTATCATGGTGGCAACTTCTCATTTCTTCTATAAGCCAAGGATACTTGGCGATACGGTCACATCTTCAAGTGCACAATGTCGCCCACGGCAAACAGAACCTCCCTTATATGTCCATCTGTCTGTGTCTTCATAATGTGTTGAACCCTAGTCAAATGTTGCTTCAACTCCTCCAGCACTTTGTCCCTCTCCTCTAGGTACTGCTTCATCTGAAAAACTAGTGTCGAACTATGGTCGTAATGTAGTAGATGTGAATGATCTCGCCTGTATAGAATCTTAAATGGTGTCGTTTGAGCTGCAGTGTGATAGGATGTGTTATACAAATACTCTGCCCATGCCAACCACCTCATCCACTGCTTCAATGTCTCTGAAACAAAGCAGCAAAGGCATGTCTCTATTCTCATGTTCACGACCTCAGTCTGGCCATCTGTCTGGGGATAATAAGTTGTGATCCGCTTCAGTATTGTCTCCTACATCCTGAAGAGCTCTCTCCAAAAATGACTTAAGAAAAGTTGATCCATATCTGATACGATAGACTCTGTAATCCCATGGAGCCGTACCACCTCTCGTATAAATGCTTCAGCAACTGACACAACGGTATAAGGTGTCAAAGAGCCACAACGTGTGCATACATGCTGAGACGATCTACCACAACAAAAATGACTGAATATCTAGCTGACTTCGGCAACCACTCGATGAAATACAATGTCACCTCCTCCCAAACTCAATCTGGCAAAGACAAAGGCTACAACAGACCACCATGAGTCATCGCCATGTACTTGTGACGCTGACATATGCCACACCTTGCCACCATCTCCGATGTCTTTCATCTCCTTCCAAAATACCCACGGATATAAACACCGATAAGTATTGAGAACTCCAGAATGCTACCATCTGCACTACAATGGAACTCCTGTAAGATACTCAATATGCGTGTGGAAGACCTAGGTAAAGACCAACCATCCCTGGTACAATAATCGTTGCCCATCCAAGGAATAGCATGGAAACTCTGTATATTCTTATAGAAGTGCAGACCGAATCCTAGCCAACTCCTCGTCCACCTCAATCTCCTGAAGCAAGAGCTCCCAATCGCACATTACTGGTATAGACAAAGCAACTAACTGCGCATCATCTTCTCATCGTGACAAAGCATCTGTCGTCTTATTCTCCAGGCCCGATCTGTACTGTCTTTTGAAATCATATCCCAATAGCTTCGAGAGCCACCTCTGGTGTTCCTCGGTCACCATGCGTTGCTCCAACAAATATTTAAGACTCATCTGATCCGTTCGCACAATGAAACGGTGGTCAAGCAATTATGGTCTTCACTTCTGCACTTCGAACACAATGGCCATCAGCTCGTGCTCATATACAGACTTGAGCCGAGCCCTTGACGTCAAAACCTGGCTAAAGTACGCCACCAGCCTCTGATCTTGCATCAGCATGACACCCAATCCATCCCCAGAAGCATCCGTCTCCACCGCAAGTAGTCTGTTGAAATATGGACGAGCCAACACATGTATACTGATCATGGCCCTCTTCAGGGCCTTGAAAGCTCTTGTCGCCTCATCACTCCACTGGAAATTGTCCTTCTTGAGCTGCTCTGTCAGTGTCCATGCAATGGTGTTGTACCCTTCAAGAATTTCTTATAATATCATGGCAGCCCCAAGAATCCTCGTAGCTCCCACAAAGTGGTAGGGCGTGGACAATCAATCTTCGATGCAATCTTTGATCTATCTGCCGCCACTTCCTCTGCTAAAACCACATGCCCCAAATGTTCTACTTCCAATTGTGCGAACATGCATCGCTTCTAGTGTGCATATAATTTAGGATTCTACAGCTCCTGTAGCACTATCTCCAAGTGCCACACATGCTCTCCAGGTAGGGCTGTTGACGAACGAGCTTGAACGAGCTTGAACAGTGTGCTTGGTTTTGTTCATGAACAAAATCCATGTTCAAGCTCTGTTCGTTTACTAACCGAGCTCTAAAAACATGTTCAAGCTTGTTTGTTAAGCTTACCGAACGAACGTAAACGAACATAAACGTACGTAAACCAATCTTACTGAACGAACGTTCTGTTCATTAACAAGACTTATCGAGCTTGTTCGTGAACATGTTCGGGAACGTGTTCACGAACACACAATCAATCTTGTTCATGAACAGATTTCCAAACAAACGAACGAACAATGGCAATGGACCAAAAGAGAGCTGGGAGCCTGGGAGTCTAGGAGTGGGAAGCTGGGAAGTTGAAGAGGTGGAGGTGCTTAATTCAATTTGAGGAGGTGAGAGTTTAATTTTAATTTTAATTCACTCAAGCCCTTGTTCACGAATACTTAACGAGCTTGTTCACGAACATCACTTAACGAGGTTGTTCACGAACACTTAACGAGCTTGTTCACGAACATCACTTAACGAGCTTGTTCATGAACACTTAACGAGCTTGTTCACGAACACTTAACGAGCTTGTTCACGAACACTTAACAAGCTTGTTCATGAACATAAATGAACGAACATAGTTATGTTCAAGCTCTGTTCGTTTACTAACCGAGCTCTAAAAATCTGTTCAAGCTTGTTCATTAAGCTTCTTGAACGAACGTAAACGAACATGTACCGAGCTTGTTCACGAGTAGTTCGTCGAACGTTCTGTTCGTCAACAGCCCTATCTCCAGGGATTGACTGTACACCAAAATATCATCAAAAAGACCAACACAAATCGTCTCAGGTATAAGCAGAATACCTTGTTCATAAGAGCCTGAAAGTGACAGGGGCATTGGTCAAGCCAAATAACATGACCAAGAACTCAATATAGCCCTCATGAGTCCTAAAAGCTGTCTTGGCAACATCTTCTGCTCGTATTCTTATCGGGTGGTAACCGGACTTCAGATCAATCTTGGTGAAGATCACCGCCCCATAAAACTCATCTAGTAGCTCGTCAATCATTGGGATAGGAAACTTATATGAATCTGTCTCTTTGTTCAATTCACGGTAATCAACATAGAACCTCCAGTTACCATTCTTTTTCTTCACTAGCAGGACTGTGCTCGAAAAAGGTCTCACGATGGACTAAATAACACCAGCCTAAATCATCTTCCCAACCATATGCTCAATTTCGTCCTTCTGCACATGGGATGGCGATATGGCCTCACACTGATAGGTGAGACTCCCTCACACATGACTATAATGTGCTCATGGTTCTGTGGTAGAGGAAACCATAGGCTGTCTAGACCACTCCTGAACTGAATCAAAAGCCGATGCACTTCGACGGGAATGTTATGCCCCTCCTCGATGTACTCTTTCGTCAAACCCTGTAGCTCCACTAAGAATCTGCCCCCTCTGTTTGGATTGTCTTAGTCATGGTTTTCAAAGAAACCACGGTTTGGCATAAACTGAGATCTCCCTGAAATATGACTATCCTTCCTCCTTCCTGAAACTACATACGCAAAAGCATCAAGTTGATCATCATGTCACCCAACGACTGCAGCCACCTCATTTCCAAGATCACATTAGTACTACCCAAGTCAAGCGGCAAGAAATCCTCCACGATCCAGATGCCCTGAAGTGTCAAAACTGATACGTGGCAAACTACTCTGTTGTGCTCCGCATTTCTAGTTTCAATCATCACCCCCAAGACTTCATTTGTCTACCAACTGCAAGCCCTACTGCTCCATGGCCCTATTGGAGATGAAGTTGTGTGTGGCCCTATTATCAATGAGCAAAATAACCTCTTGGTCTGAAATCATTCCCGTCAAGTGAACCCCAACACGGAGTTTGACGAGACCTTTGCGACATCCAAATAGAGATGCTCTTGATCTTTTGCCTCCTCTGTCTTTACCTCCACATCATCCTCATCACTTATTATCAACAGCCGACGTGTGCGGTCACGATAACGATGTCTTGGGGTGAATTTTGCATCACAACGGTAGCACAATCCATTCGTTCGCTCGTTCCTCGTCTCTACATTTGTCATGCATCTAAACTATCCTCACAGTAGTGACTCATTGTTCTTTTCTTTGCTGAGCTGATCTCCCCGTCAGCACCTTCTGTCCCCTTACCAGTCACTGGCTGGGAAAAGTGGATCAGGCCCCCTGACCCGTTGCTCCTCTATAAATCGCTCATCTATATCTGGGTCAGATCCATCGTGTCCAACAACTCCCTTGGTCTCTGTATGCATAGCTCAGCATGAATGTTTGTCTTGAGTACCTTCATGAAACTCCCCTCCAACGTCTCCTCCGGTATTCCCCACACTCACCTCAAATTTCTTCTGATACTCTCTAACGGTGCCCTCTTGCCTGAGTGCAATGAGATGCTCCTATAAGTTTCCTTCTTAAGTGTCCCAAAAATGGTCTACCAAGCAGTCCTTAAGCTCATCCCATGAACGCATATGTCGCCTTTGTTCCTCTGTTGGAACCAAGATAGCGCCTTTCCTTAAAGCATATATCAGCCGTCTCCAATATCTCCTCTTCTGTCAGATGGGTCACTACAAAAAATTTGTTTGCACAGTAAATTCATCCATAAGGATCATCACACTCAAACAGCGACATCTTCAGCTTCCTAATATTAATGTCAACACCGAGATTCCCCTAACCGGCTCTCTTCGGGCTATCCATAGTGGTATGGCTGATAGGTGTTCTGTCGTCTCCCTGGGTCGCCCAAATCCCTTTAATGGGGCTCCACCTACTTTTAGGGACATATTTGCCTTCAGGCCAGGGAGCACGTGCCCCTCCCCCGGGGAAATTCGAGAATCCCCCAAAATTTTCACATACTATCATATCAACCATTCATTCAGCAAGATTAAATCTAAACTATCTTTTGATCAACATGTTTGTCCTAGTCAGCTTGTCCTAGTCAGTCCTATAACTCAAAAAAGATTGTCAAATGTATAATAGATAGAATCAACCCAAAAAACCAAAAAACCAACCCATACACTCAGGACACGGGACCCACACGGGTGTTTCAGTGGGTGCAAAACCGGGTGAAAGGGGAAGCGTGCGTTACTTGTATACTATGCGATAAAAAAGGGTTTAACAAATACATTAACACCTGGGGTGCGAGCTCAGCTGGTTGTGAGAATCGCTTTTAACCGTGTTGTCATGAGTTCAATTCCCGTAGATGTCCAACTTTAATTTATAAACATGGCATTTTTAATTTATTTTTAAATTTAATTAATACATAATTTAAGGAGAATAATACCAGGGATGATGACTCGGCTCGTTTCGACACGATTTTTAACAGCGTAGTCGAGGGTTTGATTCTCACACACTGCGTATTTTAACTTAATTTTAATACATTCAAGTAGTAACTAATATAATATAGTTATTATTTCCTTTCATTTTCTACCATTCAAAGCGTGTTGATTGAGTTTTTATCTATAACAATGCAAAATGTGGTACATTTTTGTTGTCTTATTAGTGTTAATTTACTTGTTTATATTGGACTTGTTCCTGATATTTATATTTAATTTATTAAAAAGAACAACACTTGTACATTGGCTAAGTGGTAAGCATTGCATTGGCCGTGGCTATTAACTGTGTTTGAATCCTAGCATCGCCTCATTTTGCCATGTGAATTTTTTGTTGGAAAATACTAAAATGCACTTTCAACGAAAATGACCTATATGCCCTTGAGTCTATGTAAATTTTCATTTTTCCTACAATTTTGCAATAAATAAATTAAACAAAAATTATTTCTGGCTCGAAAAAACTGTGCCCCCCGAAACTAAATTCCTGCATCCGTCACCGCCTACTTCACCATCACTTCTCAATCATCATCGCCTCAATCCGAGTCTCCTCCATCCTCCACAGCCTGGATCATCGTCATGGTCATCTTAAAACTCCTCGTAGGCTGGAACATTTCATCGAAGTCTATCTCCTGAAATCCAGGGGCAGTGGGGTCCATGGAGGTCCTCCAGATCATCATTGGTACCCAACGCTCTCTTCGATGAATGTCCGCCTCCTGACAAGCTACCCCAAGGCCAGGGGGCCATGGCAGCCACAAGGCCCCAGGCGTCCCAGCCATGGCTCGGCTGGGCCCAAGCGGGCCGCCCGGGGGTCGCGGCCCTTCGTTAGCGGGGCTTCCCAGAGGCCGCACGGCTCTGGTGATGGTGCGGGGGCTGTCGCCCCCATGTGTTTTTCCACCGCATCATCGGACTCTAGATCTACATCAGATAGAAGTCCTTCCTCAAATTCTTCAACTTTTTCCGTCCATTGGCCAAAAATTTCGCCATTCGCCCTATATATGAGTTGTTTTCTTCGGCATGACCCAGATCTAACTTCTTCAACTCATTGGAATCAGAGAATCGTTACAAGAAGTGTTGCAGTAAGGTTTGCATGAAGGTTTCCATCATCGCGTTCAACCTCGCCTCCGACGTTCATTCCAGATTCGATTATCGCTCTCATCCCGGATTGCATATAGGCCATTGACGTTTTCATCTCCTCCAACGATATATTCAATCTTTCCATTTTCCCATCGAATTTCTCGTCCAAAGCTTCGACCTTTCTCGTCGCCACCATCAGTATCTTGCTTTGATACCAATTTGATAGGATTTTCTAGATGTTGTGAAGTAAAAATAGGATTTTTGGGGCGCAAAAAACTGATTATTTTTAATTGGAATAAAGAGGGTTACAAGGATAAATGGCCACATTCTAGAGGACCGCTCTCCCAATACACACCGATTCGAGAGGATGTCTGCACTCTCCCACAAACTCGGGTTCCACTCAAATTCCTAGAGGTTTCTTACACAATATTCAGCATACCCCCCTCTCTCTAAGTCTCTACTCTTATAATTATCAGATTTCTCCAAAATTAAAAAATACCTCTGGACCCCAAAATTACAAAAATGCCACTAAGTTAATTTGCCACTCCTTGCCGAGTCTTGCGCCGCCGCTGATAAGTCAAGATCCCATCAATGTGATACAACAGCTTGCTTTATATGCTCTACTGAAAATAGGTTGGCTTCCATGACAACCTGCAGTATCCTAAACAAGTGATGTAAACTACACATACAACAATGGTGGGCATTCATGGTATCATTCTTTCCCAAACATCAAATAGCTGTGAACCCTCAATTAGCCAAAAAGAAAAGGGATATTTACGTTCACTGATTTAAAATAAATGACTAATCTTTTTCTTTATTTATCTGCAGAGAACATTTCATGAGAAACTTGAACCTTTAATGGATTTGAGATGTGTTAATAAGCTTCAACAGTAAAAGAGATGAAATGCTTGCATGCACTATAATGTCATTCCAAGAAAAAAAAAATCTCGTTAATGCCTTGTTGAAGATTGGTTGCTTCATCAAGAATTTAGTTATTTTGAAGAGCATCAAAACCATTCAGTCAAACGTTGCTGCTAAGATGAGTTGGCACCCAATTGTTTTCTTAAGACCATAGAAGAATGTTTACTGATTTTGGAGACCATGATTGATGAAATCATGAAAGCATGCCTTTTAAGCTAATATGTAGTTTCAGTATTTGCTTTCTGGTAGAAATAATTTTTTTTGCTTATTTTCTTTCTTTCATCCTTTCCTTCTTCTTTTCTTTTTTTTTTCCTTTTTTGGAGGAATGGTGGGCAGATCATATTCTGGTATCTAAGAATATGTAAACAGCAATCGCATTTGACTATTCTAGAGAGGTGATGCACAATCTCCAATTAATTTCATTACCATCGAAGCAAGATCTGCTAAAAAAGATTTACCAAGTCTTAACTTGCTTATCAAAAGCACAACCCCTGTGCAACCAAAAAGTCGTAGTTCAAAAGTAAAGAGGAAATCATATGATGACATGTTCATCTCATTTTCCCCCTATTTAGTTTGCAACCAACATCTGAATCTTACACTCATCAATCGAGACACCAAAGTTCTCAATATTTAATGAAACACCTTAAAGTAATAAGTGAACTCTTCATACCATGCATATATGAGTGGTTTTCTTGTTAGCTGGTACATTTTACATAAGTTGGCTAGTCTAGAGGTTGCTGTTAGAGACCTATCCCATACTAGGCCTCCAACACTAGCCCATTTGTTAGAAACCCATCCCATACAAGGCTTTTAACAATAGCCTTGCTAAGGGCACATCCCATAATAGGCCCATAACACTGGGCTCACACCCCATTTGTTAAGTATTATTGAGCATCCAACCCAAAACCAATTGGTATTAGGTGGAGAGGCCCTCTAATACTTAAACTATTTCTTTTTCTTTTGCACTTCCGATGTGGGACTATTTTTGGGATCCTAACATACCACCACGCTTCCGACACCGCCGTCCACGGCGGCCTACTCTGGGGTGCCCACTCTAAGTGGCCCACTCTGGCCTCACCCAGGTCGCCCCCTCTTAGGTCGCTCCTTCCCCAGGTCGCCCCTTCCGCTTTCGACAACCACCGCTACGACGGCCCACTCTGGGGTGCCCACTCTAAGTGGCCCACTCTGGCCTCACCCAGGTCGCCTCCTCTTAGGTCGCTTCTTCCCCAGGTTGCCCCTTCCGTAACGTGGGTCGTAGTATGTGGCTAGCTCTGATACCAATTGTTATAGACCTATCCCATACTAGGCCTCCAACACTAGCCCATTTGTTAGAAACTCATCCCATACAAGGCTTTTAACAATAGCCTTGCTAAGGGCACATCCCATAATAGGCCCATAACACTGGGCTCACACCTCATTTGTTAAGTATTATTGAGCATCCAACCCAAAACCAATTGGTATTAGGTGGAGAGGTCCTCTAATACTTAAACTATTTCTTTTTCTTTTGCACTTCCGATGTGAGACTATTTTTGGGATCCTAACATAATTTGCTAGAGATTCAGCCCATACTAGACCTCTAGATCCAATGGCGGAAGGGAAAATCAGCAAACGGGCTCAAGTTTTTGAAGAATTTTCAAGATCTGAACTTGAGCGGCGTCCGACTCCTCGTGCTTCTTCATCAAACGGGCTTCCATCTCTTTTTGGGAATTGGAGAGCATCTCGACCGTGACTTCCAAAGCTCCCACCTTTTTGCTGACCTCTTCCCGGATCTCCTTTCGCAGCGCCTCCATCTCCGTCTTGAATCTAATACCTTCCGCCATTGGATCTATCGCTCTGATACCAATTTGCTAGAGATCCAGCCCATACCATTGATACGGCCGCACCCTCAGAGGCGGGCACGGGTCCAAGCGGGACCCAAGGCGGATGGGTCACTTACTATCGGAGGCGTCGAAGGGCAGATTAGTCTTTTGCTATGTTATTTTGTTCCTATGTTTTTCTATTTATATCTAGGGTTAGCCGTCATGAGAGGCATGCTTATTGTGTGAAGAACATTCTAAGTGTCAATTGTGAGGGTTTTAGGCTTTGATCCGTTCATCAAAGTTAGGAGAGCGAGTTCCTCTCGAAAGGGCTCAATTTATCTTGCTATTAGTTCTTGTCTTTTCTCAAAAATCCAATAAAAATCTCATCTTTTCAAATTTTTATTCCTTTTCTTCGCTGATTTTCCCTTGATACGATCCAAATCGTATCAAATTGGTATCAGAGCGATAGATCCAATGGCGGAAGGTACTAGATTCAAGACGGAGATGGAGGCGCTGCGAAAGGAGATCCGGGAAGAGGTCAGCAAAAAGGTGGGAGCTTTGGAAGTCACGGTCGAGATGCTCTCCAATTCCCAAAAAGAGATGGAAGCCCGTTTGATGAAGAAGCACGAGGAGTCGGACGCCACTCAAGTTCAGATCTTGAAAATTCTTCAAAAACTTGAGGGGGAGGGAAAGCATGTGGAGATCGGAGGGGAAGAATCCGAAGCGGAGAATCATCATGCGAAGGCGGACGATCCGAAGTTGATGGCGAACACCTCCGGGGCACCTCCGGGAACCAAAATCACAAAGGAGAAGGAAGATCTAGGGTTCCTGGAGGAGTCGTGGGTGGAGGAAGTGCAGCGGGAGCGACGGCGGCGCGAAGGAGATCCCCTAGGGTTTCTTGCGGAGGCGAAGGGACGCGGCATGCAAGGGGAAGGGAGGCTAGGGTTTTCGGACCCCATAGGAGAAGGCGGCTGGGGAGGGGGAAACCCTAACCCCCTTCCGCGCGGGCCGCCAGGGCTCCGCGAGGGCTCGGGAGGCCTCGCGGCCCACTCCCGAGCCCACGCGGGCACCTGGGAGGGCCAGGCGGGCCCGTGCGAGGCGCTGGAAGGGCCGCGCTGCCCGCCTGGGCCCAACCAGGCCCCCGCCGGCCCCCAGGGGGGCTTCGCAGCCTACCCTGGGGTCGGCTGGGCTCCGGCGGAAGGATTTGGGGCCCGGGGGGGCCAGTAAACCCCCCGGGTCAGTTTTTTGGCCCTCCGGGCGGCGATCAGGGCCCCGCAAGAGGCTACCACGGGATTTTTGGGGCTACGGAGGAGGAGCGCCAGAGGTGGCCTATGGAGGAGTACGCGGAAAATTTTGGGGGCCCGCGAGGGTTTCCCGAAGAGACCTACGTCAGAGGCAGGACCGAGTACGGAGGCCATGGAGCTCAGGGAGGAGGACACCCGACCATGTACCCAGACAGGAGGATGGAGAAGTTGAAGATGCCCATTTTTGAGAGGACAGACCCCGACGGGTGGATAGTGCGAGCGGAGCGGTATTTCCAGGTGATGCGGATCTCAGAGCGGGAGGTATTGGAGAACATCATCTGCTATCTGGAGGGACGGGCGCTGAGCTGGTATCGATGGAGGATGTCCCGAGCCCCTTTTCGGACTTGGGAGGAGTTGTCAGCTTTCCTACTTGACCATTTCCAGGCCAAACCGGGGACGAATTTCTACGAGCAGTTGCTTGGACTACGGCAGGAGGGGACGGTGTTGGACTTCCTGGGGAAGTTCGAGGTGTTGGCAGGCAGGGTGAAGGGAGTGTCGGAAGACGTATTCTTGGGGGCATTTATGCGAGGGCTGAAGCCCTAGATACGAGCCGAGCTATGGATGCAAAGTCCCAGGGACCTAGAGCATGTGATTCGTCTGGCATTGCGGGCGGAGGAGAAGCAGGCGGAGGAGCGGAGGATCAGAGGGACTTGGGGGGCACCACAGCAGAGGGTCTCATCTACAGCCGCCGCCCCGAGACTACCGCCGGCCGCCTCAGCCGGAGCGGGGGAGAAGACAGGAGCAGCACGTCCTGCGGGACAAGGGCGGAGGATGACCGAGGCCGAGATGCGGGATAGGAGGGCCAGAGGGTTGTGCTTCCGTTGCGACGAGAAGTTCACCCCGGGCCATCGGTGCGCGAGCCGGTTGCTGCAGATCACTATCGAGCCGGACGAGGAGGAGTACATCGATCCAGAGGAGGCAGAGGAGGAGGTCGTCTCAGTAGAGCAGCCGGTGGAGCTGGAGCAAGCGCAGGTGTCACTCAACTCCGCGATGGGGTTCACACAGAACTCCACCATGAAGTTGGTGGGACAGGTCGGGGAGACAGCCGTTACGGTCTTGATTGATAGTGGGGACACCCACAATTTTGTGTCCCTGCGAGTGGTGGAGCTGCTGGGGTTGCAGATGTCAGGTGGGAGGTTCACCGTACAGCTGGGGGATGGACGGTGCGAGGAGAGTACGGGGCTATGTCGAGGACTCTGCCTAGTCATTCAGGGGGTACAGATCGTGCAGGATTTTTTACCGTTCGAGTTGGGGAAGGTCGACTTCATCCTGGGAGTCCAGTGGTTGAAGACATTGGGGACCACGATGACCAACTGGAAACGGTTGAGAATGGAGTTCAAGGATGGCGAGCGGACGGTGGTGCTCCAGGGAGACCCGAGCTTGTGTTATGCCATGGTAGCGTTCAGTGCCATGACTCGGGCTATTCGACGGGCGGGGCAGGGGTACTTGGTGCAGTTTCGGGGGATGACCACAGAGGCGGAGCCCGAGCCCGAGGAGGGGCCACCAGAGGTGCAGTCGGTGTTGGAGCAGTTCGCAGAAGTGTTCGAGATGCCCCAGGGGTTACCTCCACCCCGGGACCACGAGCATGCGATCGTACTGAGGGATGGCGCACCCCCGTCAGTGTTCAGCCTTACCGGTATCCCCACGTGCAGAAGGATGAGATCGAGCGGCAGGTCAGAGAGATGCTGCTAGCAGGAGTGATCCAGCCCAGCGTCAGCCCCTTCTCGAGCCCAGTTTTGTTAGTGAAGAAGGACGGGAGCTGGCGTTTTTGTGTGGATTACCGAGCCCTGAATAAGGAAACTGTGCCCGACAAGTTTCCTATTCCGGTGATAGATGAGTTGCTCGACGAACAGAATGGGGCGAGGGTGTTTTCGAAGGTGGATCTGAAGTCCGGGTATCATCAGATCCGGATGTGAGCAGAGGACATCCCGAAGACGGCGTTCCGTACACACGAGGGCCACTACGAGTTCTTGGTGATGCCGTTTGGATTGACAAACGCCCCGTCTACTTTTCAGGCCTTGATGAACAAGGTGTTCCACCCTTACCTGCGACGGTTCATCCTTGTATTTTTTGACGACATTTTGGTCTATAGCCGCACATTGGAGGAGCACACGGGGCATCTGGAGGTGATTTGCAGGGAGTTGCAGGGGCACCAGTTATTCGTCAATCGGAAGAAGTGCTCGTTCGGGAGGAGTCAGATCGAGTACTTGGGGCACATTGTCTCAGGCGCAGGGGTGGCGGCAGACCGGGCGAAGATTGTGGCGATGTTAGAGTGGCCTCTACCACAGACACTGCGGGCATTGCGGGGTTTTTTGGGATTGACAGGGTATTACCGCAAGTTTGTGAAGGGATACAACACCATTGCCTGGCCTCTGACGGAGCAACTGAAGGACAGTTTTCGGTGGGGAGAAGAGGCGACTAAGGCTTTCGAAGCCTTGAAGACGGCGATGTCGACGGCGCCGGTCCTTGCTCTGCCAGACTTCAGCCAGCCATTTGTAGTAGAGACGGATGCTTCAGGGTATGGTCTTGGGGCGGTGCTGATGCAGGAGGGGCGGCCGATTGCATACTTCAGCCAGGTGTTGACCACGAGGAAGAGGCTGAAGTCAGTGTACGAGCGAGAGTTGATGGCTATAGTCTTCTCTATTCAGAAATGGCGGCCATATCTGTTGGGACGAACTTTTGTGGTGAGGACAGATCAGCGGGCTTTGAAGTATCTGTTAGAGCAGAGGTTGGTGGCAGAGGAGCACCAGAAGTTACTGTCGAAGCTGGTAGGATTTCGGTTCGATATTGAGTACAGACCGGGGCTGGAAAATAAGGCGACGGATGCATTGTCCCGGCGAGATGAGGGGAGCCAGCTGCAGGCGATGACGATACCGGAGTGGAGAGGTTTGGACCAGCTGTCGCAGGAGGCGGAGGCAGATCCAGAGCTGCAGCGGATCATGGAGAGTTTACAGGGTGGAGGTGACGGGGTGCCAGGTTACACGGTAGAAGGGGGAATGTTACTCTACCAGGGGAGGTTGGTGATTCCGCGGGGGTCTGCATCGATTCAGACTCTTTTCCAGGAGTTCCATGGGTCGGCGATCGGAGGGCATTCGGGCGTGCAGCAGACGTATATGCGGATGGCTCGGGAGGTATACTGGACGGGCATGCGGAAGGACATCGCGCGATTGGTGGCGGCTTGTGACGTCTGCCAACGTCACAAGTACATGGCGATGGCCCCGGCAGGACTGTTACAGCCTTTGGCATTGCCTGAGCAGGTGTGGGAGGAGGTGTCCATGGACTTCATAGACGGCTTGCCGCGTTCGGAGGGGTTCACTGTGATCTTGGTTGTGGTTGACCGACTGAGTAAGTATGCTCACTTCATTCCCTTGAAGCATCCTTACACAGCGGTATCGGTGGCGGGGGTTTTTGTGCGAGAGGTGGTGCGGCTGCACGGGTTTTCAAAATCTATAGTGTCCGGCCGGGACAAGGTTTTCACTAGTCACTTCTGGGAGGAGTTGTTTCGAGTGCAGGGGACAGTGCTGAAGCGGAGCACCGCCTACCACCCGCAGACGGACGGTCAGACCGAGGTGGTCAACAGGAGTGTCGAGACCTACCTCAGATGTTTTGCTTCGGAGACACCCCGACAGTGGACCAGGTGGTTGGCGTGGGCGGAGTATTGGTACAATACATCCTTCCACTCGGCGGCAGGGACGACACCTTTCCGGATATTGTACGGTCGAGACCCCCCTTCCTTGGTTTACTATGGGCACCGGGCGACACCGGTTTCACAGGTGGAGGAGCAGATGGAGGAGAGGGATAGGATGTTGGAGGAGCTGCGGAGGCACCTGACACGAGCACAGCAGGTGATGAAGGCCAAGGCGGACGGACATCGGCGAGATGTGACTTTTCAGGTGGGGGACAGGGTCTACCTGAAGCTTCGACCTTACAGGCAGAAGTCTTTGGCCCACAGGAGGAACGAGAAGCTTGCGGCCCGTTACTATGGGCCTTTTGAGGTGGAGACTCGGATTGGAGAGGTTGCTTACAGGTTGAAGCTGCCGCCCGGGACAGCGATACATCCGGTGTTTCATGTTTCCCAGTTGCGTCGGGCGATTGGCGAGCATACTACATCCTCCACACTTCCTCCTACGCTCACATATGATATGGAAGTGATGCTCGATCCAGTTGATGTCCGGACGGTACGGAGAGGTCCGGGGCGACGTCGGGAGGTCCTCATTTACTGGCAGGGGCTACCGGAGTGCGATGCGACATGGGAGCTGTATGAGGCGATACAAGAGCAGTACCCTGATTTCCACCTTGAGGACAAGGTGGCTCTTTTAGGGGCGGGTATTGATACGGCCGCACCCTCAGAGGCGGGCACGGGTCCAAGCGGGACCCAAGGCGGATGGGTCACTTACTATCGGAGGCGTCGAAGGGCAGATTAGTCTTTTGCTATGTTATTTTGTTCCTAGGTTTTTCCATTTATATCTAGGGTTAGCCGTCATGAGAGGCATGCTTATTGTGTGAAGAACATTCTAAGTGTCAATTGTGAGGGTTTTAGGCTTTGATCCGTTCATCAAAGTTAGGAGAGCGAGTTCCTCTCGAAAGGGCTCAATTTATCTTGCTATTAGTTCTTGTCTTTTCTCAAAAATCCAATAAAAATCTCATCTTTTCCAATTTTTATTCCTTTTCTTCGCTGATTTTCCCTTGATACGATCCAAATCGTATCAGTTGCACACCCATCTCTTGGAAAACATGGATTGTCACCCAGGTAAGTGTCACATGTGCAAGTCTTTAGTATATTAACAAAAGCAAAACATTTCTTGATATAGTTATACACATGATGTCCATAAGTACACTTGCTGGATATTTATATCAAAACATATCATTAACAATAAGATAAGAATTGCTAGCAAACTGATTACTCACCCATTCCAAATCAGGATATGGAACCTTTTGCGTTAACATCTCAAGAACAGTGCAGCCAAGGCTCCATATATCAGCTGCAGGCCCGTACGGTCCTTTTGCTCTAACAACCTTTTAATAGAATTTACCGATGAGAAAAGGAAGCAAAAGCATCGAATAAAATGATAATATTTAGCATATGGAAATTGACATGACCATTCCAGAATAGAAGTATAGAACAATGTCATCATTATATATGTACTTCTACTCTTGAACAACTGGACGCATGAACCCAAGCATATATGCATACCCACTAATGAAGAAGATAGGCCGAACTGTGCAGATTATGATGGATGTTCAAATGATTATCCAAAGCACCATTCTTGCCACAACATTTAGGCCCTATCCAGCTCAACCGATTTTCCAAGTAAATGCTTAACCCGACACACACACACACACACACACACACACACACACACACACACACACACACACCCCCCCCCCCAAAAAAAAAAAAAAACAACAACAACAACAACAACAACAACAAAAAACAAAAAAAAACAAGAAACAAGAAACAAGAAACAAAATGGCACCCCACACTTTTTTTCCTAGTTAAAAAACCCAATCCTGGGGCTATTCTGACACCTTTGTCACCTAGCCGCTTTATCGTTAAACTGGGCCTCAGTGGCAATAGGGGGTCATTTAGAACTATGTTATGGTATTATGTGCAATCTATTAAGTATTAAGGTCGTGACTAATGAGTGATTAGAATAGTCTCATATTAGAAACATGAGTAAAAGGTGAAGGACATATATTGCAAGTTGGGCATCTACCTATTAGTTTAAGTTTTTGAGTAGATTGTGTCTCAACTCATGTTATGTCTTCATTAATTGATCTTTCCAATGGTCCTATCCGTCGTAACAGATTGGCATCAAAGTTTGATTGCAACCAAAAGGCAAATTCAGGGGGTCCAATGTGAGGCCTGGCAAAGCCAAATTTGCATACACAAGTGATGGAGACCTGAATCGTTTGTGTAAGTCGTTTTTTAGTCTAGCCTAATGATGTTTTTGTTGAACTGTGTAAAAGGCCATCTTGCATTTTCATTTGTCTTGGACCGTGTAAAAGGCCATCTTCTCGTTGCCCCCCATGAAGGATTGTTGGCTTTAAATCATGTGTACACATTACACATGAATAGGGAGATTTGTCAAGATCGTGTATCATTAGAATAGTCTCATATTAGAAACTATCGTAAAACATAAAGGACATATATTGAAAATTAGGCATGTACGCATTATCTTAAAATTTTGGGTTAGGTTGGGTCCCAGTCCATATTATGTTTTCATTAGTTCATCTCTCCCAAGGATTCCTGTCGTCTGTAACATTTTGAACATCAAGATTCAAGACACCAAGTCCCATCAAAATACATCTTTAATATGTTGCAAGACCCCTCATGAAATTTATTCATAGTGATAAAGAAACACAGATCGCAATTAATGGATTTGAACTGTTTCAAGATCATTAATCTTGTAAGTTTCAGATGCATTATGCAAAAAAACCTCAAGGACATGTTATTATTAATTTATTATGCTTTAGGCACCATATAATCAGCGTAAGTAACTGTATTTTTCAAAAGTTTCCTAGTCAACTTTTAAACACATATAAAAAATGATATATGACAGACCAACATTGGCACTATAAGAAAATTTTATGCTTGCGTAGAATTCGTCAAAGATTTGGGCTAGCAATCATAACTGAGCAACTAACGTTTATACGACAAAGCCATGAATCCTATTTTTAAAGGGTTGAAATACGAGTCTTTTTTCTTTTCTTTCTTTTGAGGTCGACTCTAGTAAGTACTGTGAATGTGATTCCATTTAGATCTTTGACTCATTTTGCGCTTCAATGATTCTCTGTTTTCCTGTAGCAGATTATATCATCCTATCTCTCCTTTGGAGTACTTGTGTTGACTTGCGAAAATAGGATGCTTATTTCTTGGTCGCACTAGCCTAAATTTCCAGGAAAGATAGGTAAATCGGTTTGCATATTAGCCATGAAGGTAATATGTCATGGCCTTCTTTTTGAAGTAGTTGACAAAATGTTTGATAACTGGATGTAGAAATTCTTTTGTGCATCTTTCTCGATCTAGAGTCGTGCTCCATAGTCAACCCCATTTTGATGGGAAAAGGCATGTATGGTTATGAATTTAATATAGTTCAATTTCAGCAGTAAAAAATCAGCCCTAATACGTAATCAACTGAAGTTGATGCTTCCAGAAAATGTAATTATTAATAATTTGGCCAAAAGAGAGCAACAAACCTCAGGAGCCATCCAGTACACACTTCCTTTGCAAGATTTAAGCATGTTGATTTTGGTGATCTGAAATTGTTTATGCTTTACAGTCAGCAAAAGATGCAAGAAAGAAAAGAGAAGCATCACAATATTCTGCAGAATATTATACCTGTTTAGCCAGTCCAAAGTCTGCTAGCTTTACAGAACCATTTACATCAACCAATATGTTGGCGCATTTGATATCTCTGGCAAAGGAGAATATAAATATCATTTGTTATAAAAGTTGGCTATCTTTCAAAAGGAGAAATCTTGGTAAAAGGCTCAAAACAGTTTAACATCACTAAAATCATGTAGTCAAATTAATATCTAACTTTCTCGTATTTAGTGTGATGGAAAAGTCTATCCCCAGAGATCCAGTTAAGCTTACTTGTTTTCCTAATGCTGTTTAGAAAGTTACAGACATGGAAACACTATAATTTGCTCAGCTTATCGCAGTTGACTAATGAAGCTGATCTTAATGAATCATGTGACATGGTGAATTAAGAAAGTTTGAACAAATAAATAAGAAGCTTTAACAAAATTCCTGCAGACACTTTTTAACAATTTCGTAGGATTGCCAATGAGAAAGAACATGTGAAGTGTGAACAACAAAAGAAAAAACGAGAACTTTTTTGAAAATCTGCTGAAAATAAGAATGAGTGTGTTTATGAATCTAAAAAGAAGTTTCTTAGAATTGATTGACAAAATCATACAAGAATTATGAAGAAGATTCGCGGGGAACCTCTAAAATATCTATTTAGACAATGTTCAGAACGGTTGAGAAAACTATTGATATATTTAATATGTCTAGCGTATAATTGACAAAATCATAGAGGCAAACAAAAGAAGACTGCTTAACAAGTCTGTTCAAAACAAGATTGGACTCTGATTTAGGAAACTATGAAGAAAGTTCTGAATATATATGATAATCAAATGCAAGAAATGAGAAATTTTGAGGGTATTAATGAGAAACTATCCTGATATATAGCAGCATTATGAAATTCTTGATGGGTGATAATAGAGAACTCTTCTAGAAGTATAACAACAACAAAAATAACAAAGCCTTTGCCAAATTTTTTAGGTTTGGCCATATGAAGCCCTTTCTTCCATTACAGCTCAGTAAGTGGCCCTATCATTGGTTAAATCAAGAGCCATAATATTATTCTTAATTATCTGCATCCAAGTTCATTACTGCTTCCATCTAGACCTCATTGTTCTATTAAGAATGATTGTATCCTTCTTCCTAATTATAACATTTATTGGGATCCGTTTCACATGCCCAAACCATCTCAATAAGTTCTCCCGTGTATAGTAATCAATGCGGACAACTTATAAATCTCTTATATATGACGTCATTATTCAATATCGAGTCACCCCATATTAATTTTGATGATGAGCAAATATATTGGGCACTAATGGTTTCATAAGTGTAAATATGTAAATGATGAGCAAACATGCAAATGAAGAGAGTATGGAGTCAACAAAGACAATGAAACTCAAAGCAACCAAGACAAGTTGATCAAGACAAGTGGATGAACTTAAAGATTGCATCAAAGAGCTTATGTAATATTTTTGTTTTTGATGTAAATTTTATTTTAGTCTTGGCAGCATGTTAATAAAAATTTTGTTGAAGCTCACACACATTAAGGAAGACACAAAAAATATTTTAAAAGTTATTTTCTAAGTTTTTAGTGTTGTGTCAGAACATCAAAAAAATAGTCGACTAGTTTTACTGATGTGGTCGACTAGTGCTCTCAGGATTCTCTGGTAGACTGCAGTGGTTGACCACCGTTGTCCAATTGGTTGACTAGTAATCCACTAGTCAACCAGTGGATGAACAATAGTTGACTAATGTCTAGCTCGCATCTTACAACGGTCATATTTTGACTAGCCGTTTTAGGAGCATTTTGTCAATTGTTTTTTCCTAATTTTGCCCTATTTCTATATGGTTGGTTTTCTCATTTACTACACATTGAATAATCAATTTTCTTGAGTAAAAAGAGTTTTTAAGTAAAAAAACTTTTAAACAAAAACCCTCTCCTTGGCCATTGTTTTCCAAATTTTTCTCCAATCTTTCTTGGCCAAGTTTAGATACCAAAATGCTTTCATTTTCACGTCATTTAGAGACCAACCACTATGGCCACAACACTACACGAGAGCTTCAACATTGGGCTATAGGGAAAAATTATTGTAAGTATTTCTCACATTTGTGAGTTGTTTTCTTCTCTCATTAGAGGTGTTTCTTTGTCTCATTGGATTTGGAGACGTGTTTATCCCTAGTGGACGGGTTGTACTCTGTCTCGTTGGAGACGTGATTAGTGGATCATTTGTCCTTGAGTGGACGTGTGGGTGGATGTAGAACAAGTGTTGCCTGAAGCAGGATAAATCTTATTGTTTGTACGTGTCTCTCTCTGTGTTATTTGTTTGTGCACATGCAATTGTTTTAAACTTTTGCATTACTCTTATCTTGCAAGTAATATTATTGATTAAGTATTAATTTGGTAACTCAAGTTATTACGTAGGTAGAATTTTCTATTCTATAATTATCATAAACAATATTCACCCCACTCTAGTGTTCTACTTGTCATCTCAGTGATCTATTCATATCATATCTCTTAGTGTATTATTACTAATCCATCTCATAGTTCTCATTTCTGCTACACTCGTATATTTTTGGATATGTATCTTATTTGCTCAATATTATGGCCCATACAACATTGTTGGGATGTGGTGGCCTTATAAAATTCTTCCTTCAACTTTATAGGTATTCTACCATGACATAAAACCCCAAAATCACTTACCTGCTTTAACAATCCCACTTTGATTGTATGGACATCATCTTTCTCAATCTCGCCATCTTGAAGCCAAAACAGACCGTCTGATGTGAATGGGAGGGTGCTGGTAGTAAACTTGTAATTTTGATCATCAAGGATATTTCTGTAATTTTGGTCAAATCAATCTATTATATATGGGGGCTAAGGTTATTGCTTTTCACGTGAAATATTAATGAAGAATTGATTGAGAATAGGAGTATAACCCTTAGTTTAGTGAGAGAGTTCAACTTCCTCTCGAATTGAAGCTTGGGAGAGCTTTCTCCTCTCGAAAGAGTCCAAATTATCCTTGTGTTTCCCTCTTTTATCAATAAAAATCATGTCTTGCCCCCAAACCCCTAAATTTCTTTCCTAAATACCTAGAAAATCCTATCAGATTGATATTAGAGTGGTGTGATCTTGATGACGACGAGGAAAGTTAACGCTTTGGAAGATAAATTTGGGAGTGAAGTGGAGATCCTCAAGGATCAACAATGAAAGGTTGCAGAAAAGGTGGATAAGCTCGAGGAAAGGTTCTCATCTATGTAGCTTTTGATGAAGCAGATGTGGGAAAAGATGAACACATGTTCGCCTAAGAAGGATGTGTCGAAACTAGATCTGAGCAACAACGAAGGCAACGACTTAAATCTGGAGCAAAAGACACGATTTTTGGCGAAAGGAAATGAGAAAGTCAACGACTTTACGCAAGATTCCACCACCAAACGTCGCAGGTCTGAAGCAAAAGGCTAAATTTTTGGTCAATAGCAAATGAAAAGTCGTTGTTTTGGAAGAGGAACAACCTCCGGAGTCAGATCTAGGGCTTCATGTCCTATGAAAGAAGCGGCAGGGGGCGACGACCCCCTATCTCATCACTAAGGGCACCACGGCCCTAGGCAAGCCGCCCGGGGGTCGTCGAGCCCAAGGCAGACCACATTGGGCCTAGCGGCCCCTGGGCAGACCGCCTTAAGGCACGTGAGCCTCAGGCGGGCTGCCCTGGCGCCGCGAGCCCCGGGCTGGCCGCCCTGGCGCCCATGACCCCTAGGCGGCCTACCCGGGGGCCTGCATGCCTTGGTTTGCAGACAGTGGCTCTACTTGGCCTCAGCGATGATGCTTTGGACATGACGGACCTTCAGACAAGCATGGCGATCCACATTGCTTCTACCCAGACTTCGAGTGTGGTGGAGACCTTGGGTGGCCCGACAATAGGTTAGGAGGCCCAGAGGCCTCGACTGGTACACATGAGGCCCGTTCGGGGGCAACGGTGATGGCAAAGGAGGTTTCTGAGGGTTCAACAATGATGGATGAAATCCAGATTGGGATAACTGCAACTAGGATTACAATGGAGCAGAGGGAGGCCCGTGGGAAGATCTTGTGCACAACAGGATGCCTAGCAGCAATTTCACATAGGCCAGCCTAGAGGAAGAGCATGACATTGGGTTTTTAGCGTCGAAAGCAATGTTAGAAAGCTAAATTTACCTATCTTCGATGAAGAGGGTCTATATACTTAGGTTTATTGTGCGAAGAGATATTTCACGGTGAATCGCTTGATGTAGGAAGATAAGATGATGGCATCAGGCATCTGTTTGGAGGAAAAGGCTCTGGCCTGGTTCCAGTGGCGTGAGCAAAGCCAACATGTCAGCTTGTGTGAGGAATTCAAGAACTGTTTGCTAGATCGGTTTCGAGATACATAAATGGAAAAGTTACACGAGCAGCTCATTGCCATCATACAGGAGACTTCAGTTAGAGAATACCTGAAGAGATTCGAACTGCTCTCGGATCGAATAATAAGGATCTCTGAGGTGACGCTGGAGGGAAATTTCATGAAAAGACTGAGTGAGAACATCATAGCTGAGCTACATATACTAAGATGAAGGATGCTTGAAAAGGCTATGAAGCTGACTCAAATAGTTGAAGACAGTATCAATGCAGAGCGGGCTGTCAAGAGAGCAATGAGAAGGGTCACATTCCATACACATGCCACAATAGAGACTCAGAAGTCCCAGCCAGCGATGGTCCAGGCAGTTCAGGAGAAGAGTAGCGAGCCTCAAAACAATCATTCAAGCATCTCACAAGAAGAAAATCCTAGACAGGCGCGCCAAGAGGTTATGCTTTCGATGTGGCAAGAGGTTAGGGACAGGACATCATTGCCGTGATCGTGCTCTACAAGAATTGGTCGTCAAAGAAGTTGAAGGCGCAGCAGCAGAAGAGGAAGATCTAGGAAGGATCGAGCACCCAATTTGAAGTAGCGTATCCATGGATTTCATGACACCACATTGAGGACAATGTGGTTCTTTGGGGTCGGACTAATGATGCGAATGGGGTGATGCGGGTAGCAAACTTGTAATTTTGGGCATCAAGTATTTCTGTAATTTTCAACAAACCAGTCTATTATATATGTGTGGGGGCTGGGGTTATTGTTTTTACATGAAATATTGGTGAAGAATTGATTAAGAATAGAAATAGAACCCGTAAGTTAGTGAGAGAGTTTGACTTTCTCTCGAATTGAAGCTTGGAAGAGCGGTCATCCTCTCGAGAAAGGGCAAATTATCCTTGTATTTCCCTCTTTTATCAATAAATCCTATCTTTCCCCATAATCCCTAAATTTATTTCCCAAACCCCTTGAAAATCCTATCATCGTCCCAGGTATTTCTTGACCATCATCTTGTACCATATATGGTTACTAACAGTCTAACACCCCTTAAAAATAGAAATGAAAATTGGTATGCCTACATTTTAGAATATACCGAATTTAAGAGAGATATTACATCTCCACTATTATACTCCAATCCCCTGGGATTGCAATTTGATTAATGGACTCAATTCCAATGAGAATCCCAAAGTAAAAAAGATGCAGCAGTATTTATTATTACAATTTTACCCTTACTCTTATTCCATATAAAAGGCCTATCACTAGCTATAACTATACTGTGCATATGCCTTTAATAGCTCATGCTTGATATTCATAGATGTTCTCCCATATTCTTTGAATAAAAATTTGTTTAGTTAAAAATTATACTCGAATTTATAGACTACATATAATCTGGAATTTCCAACTTTTTAAGAAAATGAGGCATAATTTATAGTGTAATGTGCTCTGATACCATCTATGTATAGGCACAGTGTGACTAATGACTGCTAATATTTAGAATAGGCACCCCCGGAGTCAACTGTGAACATTAACTTTCTTTAAATGTTCTTTTCTGGTTTTTTTCCCCTCCATCCATTCATTCCTCCCTCTCTTGTATAGCAAAATAGCTATGAGCTGTCATAGACAATAATTAGGGCTGTTGACGAACAGAACGTTCGACGAACTACTCGTGAACAAGCTCGGTACATGTTCGTTTACGTTCGTTTAGGAAGCTTAATGAACAAGCTTGAACAGATTTTTAGAGCTCGGTTAGTAAACGAACAGAGCTTGAACATAACCGTGTTCGTTCATTTATGTTCATGAACAAGCTCGTTAAGTGTTCGTGAACGAACATGTACCGAAAATAGTACATTTAGACAAATACTATATTTTTTTATTATGCTTGGAATATATGCTTGTAATGGTATATATGGAGCTATAATGCTGGATTTGTTTATTTTTGTCTTGCAAATATTTAATCCTTTTATTTAATTGATTTAGTCATTGGCAATAATGTTTAAATATTATTATTCCTGATTAAAAAATTGACGTTCGTTTGTTTGTTTGAAAATATGTTCATGAACAAGATTGATTTATGTTCACAAACATGTTCCTGAACAGGTTCACGAACAAGCTCGATAAGTCTTGTTAACGAACAGAACGTTCGATTAACTACTCGTGAACAAGCTCGGTAAATGTTCGTTTACGTTCATTTACGTTCGTTCGGTAAGCTTAACGAACAAGCTTGAACATGTTTTTAGAGCTCGGTTAGTAAACGAACAGAGCTTGAACATGGATTTTGTTCATGAACAAAACCAAGCTCCTTGTTCAAGCTCGTTCAAGCTCGTTCAAGCTCGTTCGTCAACAGCCCTAACAATAATCTAGCAGAACAGTCCCTCAAACCATAAAAACAATGGCTTCTGACATACATGAAGACTAACTGCTGACTATACGTTATATTGAGTGTGAGTAATTTATGGTAATTCGTAACTACACTATTTGGAGAGATTTAAGACCAAAAAAGGAGATAAAAACTGTAGCCTCTCAATCTCAATTGTACAGCAGCATCTCACATGAGTTAGGTGCAAATATGAGGCATTGCATTGCGACCTTTGAATTAATGAAATAATGAAAATGGTTCACTTATTGTCTTGTCCAGAGGTCATCAGATGAGTCAGAAATGTAGGGCTATGCTACAAATCACTTAACTTCAGCGATTTATATAATCAGACTGATTGTCGCTCCAAGCTATTTTTTTCATTTGAACCAAATTCATTTAAAAGTGTCATGTTTCACAAACTACCTGCTACATTTTGTGTCTACATCTAGGTATACCTCTCAGCCAGCATCCTTTGGAAGGTCAATGTGTCTTAAGTAACACACATGGATAATCCATCGACTGCGAATACATGCTTGACATCCAAGAATTATGTTCAAAGGGATCCCAAGTTAACAAAAATATCAGAAGAATCCTATGAAAGAATGTAATAGTTAAAAGAAAGGAATATAAGTTATATAGTTCTATTTAGATCATCCTAAACACTAAACAATCAAGAGAAAAGAAATAAGAACTGAAAAAAGTAGGTCAACCAAGTAGAACCAATAATCAATTTTTGTAAATTACATGACTAACAGTCTGATATTCTAATGAATAAACTGTAAAAGCACATAGGATAATTGATACATGGTAAAACTTACAGGATATTTTAGTATTTAGGATAAAAAAACCAATAAAATAGATTACTGTGGAAGCTAAGAATAAATTTTTGGCTAAGAGAATACATGGGGGACAATTCAAAACTGTTTATTTCATGTTCATAAATATGGGTATATGGGACGCACTGCCTAACATTCATTTTCTCCATTGAGGACAATCGTTGAGGACAACCAATATTACTTGATTCAATTGCAAGAAACCTATGATTAAATCAAACAGAAAACCTTTGATCAAACTCTAGTCGAAGTATTATACAAGAAACATCAATGAGAACAGTTCTAAAATTGATACTACATAGGTGTGCTATCTTTCGAGTTCACTCTGCAACCTATAAGAGAAAATTAGGTACATAGGCAAATACAACCATGTACGGTGTTTAGCCTCCAAAAATTGGACTTAAGCAGCTCTTTTGGTTGGTAAAATACTACATTAGAAGAAAAATAGATAAAATACAGTGTCCATGTTTATTATCAATACATTTGAGATAATTAGCACATATTTGGGCGACACAAGGTGCCGGCATGAACATAGACATTCAATCTCAAGGCAAAGCAGTTGCATTACCTGTGAACTACATTCCGCTCATGAAGATAAACTAAACCCTTTAAAATCTGTATGGTGTACGCAGAGACTTGGCTATCTTGAAGTCGATACTGTTGATACAGCTTTGCCAGAGAACCTTGCGTGACAAGCTCAAGGAAAATGAACAGGTTTGCTTCTTCCTGCAGAATAAGTCCTTATGTAACATTCTTCATGAATCTGCGAATAGGTTCAGTAGATAGTACACATGCATAGATCTAGAAATTTCAGAGAAGATGAAAGTATTGGGTAAAGACATCTAGTGCGTAACAAATATCATACAAACAAACTGATTTAACAAAAGCCTACCTACCGCTCATCCCATGTGCGAACCACCCTCCCCCCCCCCCCCCCCCCCCCCCCCCCCCCCCCCGGGTGTGGGTGTGTGGTGGGTGTGGGTGTTTTTTTTTTTTTTTTTTTTTGGGGGGGGGGGGGGGGGGATGGAGTGGGAGACCACATACACTATCTAGTATACCATAGTACAACTTGCAGAAGATTGGAGTTTTGTAATGGTCTTCAAATGTCTTAATTCTCTTATGACATGAAATTATACAGACTAACAATCCTGCTCCAGATTGGGCTATTATAAACCAGAAGAGCATGCCAAATTACCAAATAACCTTATGGTGAATTTTACAAGAGAATAAGCACAAGATGTAATGGTGTTCTAATGCAGTGAAAGAAAGATCGCATTCTCTACCAAATGCTCATAAAAAAGAATACCACCTCTACAAAGTAATGGAACGTAATCAACAAAACAATGCTCAATGCATAAATCAAGCAAACAAAACATAATAGAAACATCACATATGTAAAGTGTCAATAAAAGTTTGGAGTATAAGAATAAGAATATAATATGATGAAAGGAAGACTATTAAAGTTACCTACATCCAGTTTTTCTGTTTCCAATTCAACATTGACTCTTTCAAATTCATCAAAACAAATCTAAAAAAGGCTGAATAAACCCAGGACTGATCAACCATACAATTTCTCCAGTTTCTAAGCCCTATGTGGTATGATTAGAAAATGTATGCACCAGTGTAGCAAAAAAATTTCATCTTGTCAGCCTCTCAATTATAGAAATAAAATAGCAAAATAAAAAATCAAGGAAGGTCTAGTTATGTCAAGGGACTGCATGAGATACCTTGTCTGTTCCATAATATTGAACAATATTTTCATGTTCAAACTGACTTAAGAGAGCAATTTCCTGAAAAGATAAGTTAAACGTTAGAACTTTGAACTCGTAACGCCAATGGTCAAAAGAACTAATTTAATAATAGGAAATCATGCTCCAGTATAATTATCAATAAAATCAGTATTTAAAAAAGCAAAGCTGAGAAGTAGAAAATGCTATAAAATAATGAGAAAGTACCAAGACAACAGGAGAGATGATAACATAAGTATCTCACCTGCTCAAGCTGTTGAATGCATTGCTGGGCATTACTTCCTTGGTCGAGCAAAGATACTTCTTTGACAGCAAAGAAAAATCCATTGCTGCAAAAATAAGCTAAATAAGCACAGGTAACACCAGAAGAACAGGTTTGCATACTTAACCAGCATAGCATGATAAACTTAGGAAAGCAAAATGGAACCCCTGCTATCTAGTTTAATTACCCATTTCTTTGTTATAACTTATCAGTTGAACTTGTAATTTTGAATCCATTTTCCAGGCCGATTTCGGGTATGATATACAGTGCAAATGGGCAACATTAAGTTTTTGGCAGTGTATAACAAAAGTAAGTTATGGGGAAAAGCAAGTGCAGCAGAAAAGATTCTCTGAAAGAACATTGTATAAAGTTTACACCATTAAAAATTGCAGTTTGGGCAGTAAACTTGTTGGCCAGTACCGAGTGTTACGAAAAATTCCTCACTCGGTAACCTCAAATTCGGAAAGGAAATTTGGAGGCCACGCATAAATAGAAGCCCATAAGCCATGCATAAATAGAAGCTCAGATGCATCATGTTCAACCAAACAAGTTTTGGTTAAATAAATCCACCCTAATCACTAACTAGAGGCCTTGCATGCCCTCGCTTAAATATTGTTATGATCGAAATGCCCAAATATGTCCAAGTCCCTAACCCTGTCATCAAATACTATGTTCTGGGGGGATTTCTTCAATTATTTAAGAGTAAAATGAATAATTTTTAATTTTTCTCATTACTTAGGCTTAAAACATAAATACCACTACATAGTTACTCTATTGATTGTTAATGGTTAAATATCAAACAGCCCACTTTATACTGATTGACTCACCGGCATTCGCTTATAATATGCAAAATAACTTTGCCTAATATGGAAGAAGACTCAACTCTCAAGTCATGGAGATTAAGAATCAATTGCATAATGTTTACACATTAAATGGTGCAACTTCTATAAGTAAAATCGCCAATCGCTAAATCTGCTTATTCTCTTCTTACTATATTATTTTATAAAATAATATTCTAGCACAAGCTCCACTTAACCACTCATGATTTGATTAGTTGGCCAAAAAAAGGACTACACTATAATGTTAAATCTGGCTGCAATGGATTTAAACTGAAATGCCAAATCCTAATTACAGCAAAAGTTCATTCATATAACAAATATACATCACATTGTTGAAGCCATAGATAGCTTTAAAAACGTGTAGTTCAATACATCCACAACTATTACATACTTAGAAGAAAGTTATTTATAATGGCATTAAAGTCTGAATGCATATGCGCATCAGAATGATGGGTAAAGCAAAAAATCCTTATAAGGGAGCACAATTGAAAAAAAAGGATTTTTCTTTTTCCCTCTTTAAAAACTTTCTTGATTCGTGATTATTAACTTTAAAAAGGAACATTTTTGTCTGGGGGCAGCATTTTTATTATAGAATTTCATGACATACCTTAACTATCAGTAATCTGAACTAAACAACCTTTTGAGTAGTTTAATTTTTCAGATGTGCAAGCTAGTTTCTTTTGAATGTACAATTCTATCAAGGACAATTTTTGCAAATAGGCCAAATAAAATTTGGAAAATCTACCTATTTTTTTATTTAGCAAAACCGACCTCTTTTGGTTTTGGGACCAAAAGAGCTCGGTTCTGTCTGTTTGGCGTGCGTGCCTCGTGGGCCGCACCTTCAGAGTGCGGCTCTGGGCCGCACTCTGCAGGTGCACCCAGCGTTTTCCAAAACAGACAGCAGCCCGAAAGAGAGGGCTGCTACTGTTCTTCTTCTTCTTCCCAAAAAAATCGATCTCGGTCGCGGGTTCAGAGTCCGGCTCTCAATTTGGTTCGTGGGTGAGGAATCAGCACTATTTCAGGTATTTTCTAAACTCAAGTTTTCTATTATTGAATGTTTTTTGTGTTTATTGTACAATCTACCATGAAATTTAGGGTTTATGATATAATTTCTATAATTGAGAAAATTTGTAGTGATATATTTCTATAATTATATGTTATAGGGTTTCATAAAATGGTGAAAGCTAGACCTATAACTAATGTGGTCTTGTATGATCAAGTACATCATCGTTCTGCGGATGTAGTGCAAGGGCAGGTATTTAGAAATTATGTATAGTAAAAGTAAATAATTTTGATTGGAAGTAAAATAATTAATCTGTGAATTATATCTTTGCCGCGAATGATAGGAACTGTGGATCATGAGCAAAAACATACAAAGTGGAGCTTAGATGAGCGTGCGAGAGATTATATCGAAGCCGCCAGATTACACCTATGTACGAGATTGCGTTGGGTACGGTTGGGCCACGCACTGCTGACAGCTTTGGTTGAAAGATGGAGGCCAGAGACAAATACATTTCACATGCGTCAGGGAGAGATGACTATCACGCTTCAGGACGTGGCAGTCATCACATGCCTACCCATTGATGGAAAATCCATATGGGAATGTGAAATGCGAGATAGCAGCTGGGGTGCATTGGTGGAGAGGCGACTTGGACAGGATGACCCAACAAGGAAAGCAGCAAAGGTGAAACTTAGTTGGTTACGTGATACATTTAAGAATTTGCCTAATGATGCAACAAACGAGGACATTCAGCAGTATGCACGGACGTAAATGCTTCATATGATTGGAACCTTACTGGTTCCGGATCCAAGCAAAAGATCTATAAACCTCCGTTGGTTGACCAAGCTAGAAAATTTTGAGGAGGCCGGCAGAAATCCAAGAGGCCATAACCACCGTGTTAAGAATCCGAATTTCATATTACAAAGCATGGATGGCAAGATCGAAGGCGTTATAAAGGATTTTTGGAGATTGGGAGGAGTCATATAATCGGCTACCTCGGTATTTAGAGGCCATTTCAGATACTAATCCAGGTACAGTATACAAGATCACTTATGATACCATCAATGAAGGAGTGGCACAATTTTCAGGGGTCTTCGGTGCATTTGGTCCTTCAATCAAGGGTTTCAAGCATTATCGGCCGATCCTAAGTATTGATGGTACCCATTTGTATGAGAAATATGGTGGGTGTTTACTTGTGGCCACCGGAGTGGATGGAAATGGTGGGCTATTTCCCTTGGCATTTGCTGTTGTGTCAGCTGAGAACCAAGAAAATTGGAAGTGGTTTTTCGCATGTATATATGAATACATACCAAGTGCTCATGGACGAATGATTACCTTCATTTTAGATAGAATGAAAGGAATTTCACGAGCACTAGAAGAGGAATGGCCAGCAACATTATCACCATAGGTATTGTCTTCGGTATATTATTGCAAATTACAAGGCGAATGGATTCCGAACACGTACCTTGGAGGGAAACTTCTGGATGGCTGGCATTGCAACAGACTTGCTTACATACAATGCCTTTCGTACCAAAATCAGAGACGAGTCCATTGAAGCAGATGAGTGGATATCTGCAGATTTACATGGGGAATAAAGCATGTGTGCAATGCATGCCGATCGTGGAAAACGATATTGTATCATGACAACAAATTGTTCTGAGAGCTTTAATGGGGTGCTCAAAGGTGCTAGAGCTCTACCGATACAAGCGTTGATTGCAAGAACCTTTTACAGGTTAAATAGATATTTCTTCAGTCGAAGACTAAGTGGGCAATGGTGGACGACAGATTTTGTTCCCACAACAACGGACATTATTGGGGAACGGAGGAAAGAGGCCCGAACATTTATGCTCACAAGGTTTAGCGATTGTGAGTGGCAGGTGACTGACAACGATGGTCTCTGTTATACTGGTAACTTGCATGACGAGAAATGCAGATGTACTTGCAATATTACTTTGCTTCAACACATCCTATGTGGCCATGTGATCGCCACAACGTCCAGAAAAGAATATGGTGTCAACATAGCATATATGCCATTCTGTTCACCATGGTATATGGTTAGCAGATATCGCATTGCATATTAACCTTTATTTCACCCCATACACGATGCACGGTATTAGAAGGCTTGGGATGGTCCCAAATTACTTCCACCCGACAAAAGAAGACCTCCAGATCGTGTATGGGTACACGTTGCACGGTATTAGAAGGCTTGGAATGGTCCCAAATTACTTCCACCCGACAAAAGAAGACCTCCAGATCGGCCAACATCTACACGTATTCAGTGGGCAATGGATATTCCCCGTGAAGGAAGCCGACAGAATAGATGTGGCAATTGTCATCAACTCGGACATTACAAATCACGCTGCCGAAATCCTCCTCTAACACACACGTATGTTGATTTTGCAATTCATATATTTCTTATGGATATACATATATGATGTTCTAATTTTGTACTTATCTTTTAGGTCTTCATCTCAAGGCCGCGGTGGGTCTTCATCTCAAGGCCGCGGCATGTCTTCATCTCAAGGCTGCGGCTCTTCATCTCAAGGCCTCGGCGGAACTTCATCTCAATGTCGAGGCAGATCCCGCACATGATGCAATGGTGGATGTTACTCTACTGAGAATGTTGTGTTAGGGCCATGATTGATGTGTTAGGGCCATTTTATGTATGTTTGCTATATGTTTTATGTAAGTTTGTTGAATTCGACGTGATATGTATTTTGAAACTATTATGGTTGATGAATTCAATGTTGTTTGATATATGTGTTACGTGAGCTTGGTGAATTCGATGTGATGTGTGTTTTGATTTATATGAACTTTCTGATATCCAAGTGATGTGTTGTGATATACTATTTGTGAAACGCTGTAGCTGGTAGAAGTATGGGTGTGAGAATTATTTGTGACACGTTTTGATTTATATGCATATGCTGTGATGAATCAATGGTGAATTATCGGGGGAGTAGGAGCAGAAGCAGCTGCTGATAATGAGAGGAGCAGCAGCAATATTAGCAGCAGCTGATTTGCAAACATAGAGGAGGGAGCAGCAGCAGTAATTTTGCTCTCTGTTTGGGTATTTTTGGGGCGCACCTGCAGAGTGCGGCTCTCGATCGCACTCTGAAGATACGGCCAACGAGGCACGCGCGCCAAACAGCCAGAACCGACCTCTTTTGGTCCCAAAACCAAAAGAGGTCGCTTTTGCTAAATAAAAAAGGTCTATTTTTCAAATTTTTTGGCCTATTTGCAAAAATTGTCCTTCTATTAATGAAAAATGATCAACATGAAATTGACATAACCAAAAATGGTGACTTACATTATCCCCGTAAGAATGCACATCATATAAGCCTATTCTAATTTAAATGGGATTGGATGCAGATGATGGATCACGGTAAAGAAAATACGCAAATGAAGCGAACAAAATTCATGACCAGCTCTGGATTGGTCCCAGATTACTGGCCAAGTCCAAGGGCTGAACTACCTCTGCATTTCCATAGGCAGCTACTCAGGGAGAGAAAAAGCAAAAAAACTTCATATATGCTTTTTTGGTTTAGACCGATTCTTGTTTTGCCAGGAAGATTGGAGCTAGGGAGGATGAAGCATGTGGTTAGGTCGGCACCGTTAGAGACCGTGAAAGTCACCGGTGATGATTTCTCGCACTATTGTGTCGAGTCTAGCTTTCAAGAGCTCGATGATAACTTCTTGCATGTACTATGCCGGCAATTTGTTTTTTAATTGTTTATTTATTTTGTTTGAAATTTATTGTTTTTAGTTGATAAGATGAGAATGATTGAAACCGTTGCTGATTTTAAGTTGAAGTGGATCACAGTGTTTTTATTGCTCATTTTAGTCAATTGTTTAATTAGATTAAATATATGAGCTGGTTGGAGTTGAAAAAGTTGGAAACTCTGTAACAATTTAAATGAAATCGAATTCACTTGCTAAAAAGAGAGAATGTTTATTATTTAATGATCTAGATTGCACAGTGGATTAGAAATAGCAACGTTGGATGGTTTATAATGATAAAAAAAATTTAAAAGGAAATTATTATATATTGAGGTGGATTATGATTGCTTATTGCATATTGGATTAGAAATAAAAATGTTGAATGATTTGTACTGATAAAGTTTTTTGAAAGGAAATTATTATATATTGAAGTGGATTATGATTACTTAATGATTATTTATGTACTTTTATACTAATTCAACTTAGAGATAGGAGACAATTAGAGGAAAGAACGCTAACAATTTTTTTTAATCCACTCAGGATCTTCATCATTAATATGTTGAAAGGATTTATGTTTAAAAAATAATCTTTGATTATTAGCTTGTCTATCAAATATTATTTCCATATGCATGCGAGTGATA
Organism: Scilla litardierei; assembly: GCA_030789695.1. NCBI lineage: Eukaryota > Viridiplantae > Streptophyta > Magnoliopsida > Asparagales > Asparagaceae > Scilla > Scilla litardierei. Next base: position 16,102,805 of record CM061141.1, read on the forward strand.
TGATGTTAAATGCATCCAAATAATTTGGTAGATTTCTTGACATTAATTTGTTACCCCTTTTCTATTTTGGTTTTGTGTATTTTTTGTTTTATTTAGTGAGACAATTGCATAGCCTATATGGATTGATTGACAACCAAAAAATCTTTTAAAGTAAATATTGATTCTATACTTGGAATTTTATACCATATATCAAATCATTGAAATCACTTCTTTCCTTTAAATATGTTCGATATCATTGCATGCTTGTAAGTGAATTTAAGAAATCATTTCATTCATTTCAATTAAGCATTGTGTATCAATTTTCAATACATATCAGTTAACTAATTTTTAAAGCTAAAATGTCAGGATTGAAAATTTTATTATCACTTTATTTCAAAAAAAGATGTCATTGAAGCCTCAAGCGAGACACCTCCTACTGAGCCAATGGTATATGATACTTCTCTATCAGCTTAGATAAAGTTCCATGTAAATAGACAATGTTTATATGTTGTATATCTGTATCATATTTTGAATGTATATATGATATTGTTTTGTTGCTATTATCAAAATATAATCAAACCACTCTTAATTTTTTTTGCTTTGGTATTTTTTTAAAGAAAATTATTCATTGCATTATCTTATTTTCACCCTAGGTAAAAAAAATTACCGATTACGCCGCTGGTCAGGGCCATGCATATTAGATTATTAACATACAAGGGGGCATACTTTTCGGGCCATGCTGGTTAAGCTCATGATATTTGGAAAACAATTCTCAAAAGCTTTGCTAGACTAGGGGTGACTCTGGAATTAGGGGTACGATCAACGATATATGATATGATTTTCTATAGTGAAACAGACCAAGCCGTATTCTAGAGTAGCACAAAAGCTAAAGCAACTAATGTCGGCATGTTCCCAAAACTTTATGCCTGCCACATAGAAAATCATCAATGCAAGAACAGATATCAAACTATAAATATGTAAGGACCCAAAATGATGAATGTGGTGATCTACTTACTCGCTAATCCCCTCATACACTGTTCCGAATGAACCACTTCCAAGGAGATGCCCCCTCAACCAAGACTGAATATTCCTCTTGAATCTCCCATTTGGCGAGATCACAAACATTGCCACTGTCGTCGTGCTCGATGAATCGTCGTCATTGGACATCGATGTAACGTCCTCTGATGCCTCCTCCCCCCATCTCACTATCACCCCTTCCTCCTCTTCCTCCTCTTCCTCATCATCATCCTCCTCCTCTCCCTCAGACCCGAAAGATCTCCTATTTGCATCATCGGGAGCAAACGATCTTACCAAATCCCAAGTAGACCCAACCTTCTCCAGCTCAGGCAACAAAATCGATGGGGGTGGAGTGAGCACTGACGACGGCGAAGGGTCCATACCCGATTTCAACATCGTCCCTGGCGCAGGCTGCGTCATGATCGATGGCGGGGTGAGAGTCGGAGGCCGCGCACCATTAATTCCCCCCTCTCGGGCCCAGATTTTCCTCACCGTCCCGTGTTCTCTAACCCAAGCCATCGAATTCCGAAACTCACCAGCTGTAGGAGGCGCTAATTCAGTAGAAATTGGCATCACACTCTCCGCCGGAGCCAGCGTCGGCAGCCGCACGCCCTTGATTCCACCAATGTGGCAACTACTGGAATCTTCGTGAACCTCGGAAGCTGTCGCAGGCCCCGAAAGAGTCCTCGATTCCTGAGTCATCGCCAGAGAAAGGCGAGATCGAGGGAGGAGATCGGATGAGGATCTGTGAGCCCTGCTTGCCTCCCAAGCGGCGGGGGAGATGGCGAAGTCCTCGGGTCCGGAGATGCCTATGCTCCTGTAGAGGAGATCGATCTCGCCCTCGTCGCTGCCGCCGATGCGGAAGCTGGTCTGCTGGGCGTAGGAGCGGGAGAGGTCGAGGGATCGGGTGCCGCGGACGGCCTCCGGCGATGAGGGGGCGGTGGAGGCGGCGGTGTGGGGGGCAGAGTGGGAATCTGAGGGGGAGGCGAGGGCGTCGTAGTCGATGTTCTTGGCGGCGTTCCGGCGCTCGAGCCTAGCGCGAGTGGGGCGGGGGTTCATGGGGTTGGATTTGCCGGTGGGTTTCTTCTTGCTATGGAATGAGAAGGAGAACATTTGGAAGGGTTAGTCCCATTAAAAAAGGGAGTGCTGTTGCTAGGGTTTGACGATGACTTGAAGGAAGAAGGAGAAGCAAGTTAGAGGGGAGAGGAACGCGGTAAGAAGAAGCGCAAGACTTTTGAGGACTTGAAGCTGTCTGTTCTATTTTGGGGGGCCAACTAGGGAGTTGCTATACACAAACCTAATTGCTTCAGAAATTGCTATGAGAACCTACCTTTTTGCTCAGTTCGCAAACGGCTTAAAAATTTTTTAAAATAACAATAATTGTTATAAACCGGCTTTTGAATGCCCAACCCGTTAGTGGTTATCCACCAATTATGTAACCTTATTACTATAAATACAGGGCTATGGATTTCATAGCCACCACGTTTACAACATGTTATCAACACGCTCGAGGCTAAGCCAAACCTCTGCCGACGGACAAACGCGACGCGAACGGGCTTCCTTTACCGAACGTCGCTAGATCCGGCGTGTAGGATCTAGATGTAATTCTTTTCGCTAGATCTAAATTCATATGCGCATATGTCTAAATCCAAATTCATGGATCAATGGTTTAAATGAAAATCAACGTTTTTATTGTTAAAAATCAACTTTTTTACAATAATAAACGCTTTTTTGGAAGATTAAAACTGGTTTTTTCAATAAAAATCGGATTTTTATCATCTTTTTCCCCAAAAATGCCTAAACCTTAGGGGGATTCATCCTCGCCGCGCGGCCGGAAGCCGCTCCGCGACCCCCCCAACCTCGCGCAACTGCCGCCGCCTGCAGCTGCGGCGACACCCGCTGCTCGCAGCGGCGGGAGATCCCTCCGTCTCTAAGACTTTAAGTCTATTGCCGAGTACAACTCGGCACTCTTTAGCATCACCTCACGCCTGAAGTTGTGTGGTGAAAAGGTGACGGAGGAGCGCATGTTATAGAAGACGTATACATCCTTCCACGAGAAGGATGTTATACTAATGCAACAGTATCGTGAACGAAAGTTCACGAAATACACAGAGCTTCTCTCATGCCTTCTGATGGCAGAGCAGAATAGAGACCTCCTTCTGGCCACCCATAACTTACGCCCTACCGGCACTGCTCATGCGCCTGAAGCGCATCACATCTCCTCCCAGAAGAAGATGAGCAACTTCAAAGGCAAACCCCAGAAGGGTAAGGCAATGAAGAAGCAGGCTAGAGGACCCCCTCCAAGAACCAACCATGAGGGAAAGAAAAAAAATTTGTGGAAGAGAAAGGACGACGGCCAGACTTCTGCCCCCAGAAAGGACTGAGAAGATAAGTGCCACATGTGTGGCATGACTGGACATTGGTCCAGGAATTGTCGGACTCCACGCCACCTACAGGACTTCTACAAAGCGAGCCAGAAGCAAGCTGAGATAAACCTGGTGGAACAAGAAGACCTGGCACCAATCAGGTTCATCGCTGAGGACTTCTCAAACGATGACCTGCTCGACTGAGGCATTATCTACTTTTTTCATGCATTGTAATTTTTGTTTGAAACAATTTACTATCTGCTTGTTTTAATTTCTAGCATGTTGCATGAACTTTTCAGACATTGAATAATTATTCGTAGTATATCTTCTCTTGTGCCTTATACTGCGATATTTTTCTCTTATAACTAGATGGATTATAAATGCCTAGTGGACAGTGCCTCTACGCACACTATCCTCCAAGACATCTGCTTTTTCCAAAAGCATTGATAAATACGATGGAACCGTGAATACAATATCTGGTCCATCAGGAATTATTGAAGGATCAGGGGGAGCACATTTTATGCTCCCCAACAAAACACAACTACTAATAAAAGATGCGCTTTTCTCTCCTAGCTCACATTGAAATCTGTTAAGCTTTAAAGATATCCGTTTAAACGGATACCACCTTGAGACGGTGAGTAAACAAAACAGAGAATTCATGTATGTAACGTCTCATAAAGACGGTGCTAAAACCACCGTCGAGCGTTTTGAGGGACTCCAATCGGGTCTCTACTATACAAGGATAAGAGCAATGGAAGCAAGCACACTCGAGCACTGATTCGGGTTCAATATTACATATTTAACCCCCTATTTAGCCCTATTTTGTGCTCATGTGATGCTACATTGTTCTCTAATTCATACGTATTTTGTACACAATTATTTATTAGAGAAAACACTCTATTTGAGCACAAAACATCAATTAACTACGTATTTCTGCATTTTTTATATTTTTCATGGTAAGGTCTCGATCTCACGATTCCAACGACTATTTATTTGTATTTTTCTGATATCTGTGCTAATTACTGTGAATTTTTGAATGCAGAATACCAATTAATTGGAGAAATACGCTCAAAATACGAGAAATACGGCCGCTAGCCAATCAGAGCGTGCCACGTGGCAGCAATCCGCCGCTTCCCACCGCATCCAACGGTCCGCAGCGATGTAGGGCAGATTAATACAAGGGGCGACATGGAATTCTGACGACCGTTCGATTTCGATCGGACGGCCCATAATCCGCGCAGCTCGAACGACAGATCGCAGCTGAGACGGGGCGACGTGGCGTGCTTCTGAACATTGGATCTTGATCCAACGGTTCCGATCAGCACCAATTGCAGCGAAAGAGCGGGAGAAATAGAGGGCAATGTGGCTCAATCTCCGCCGTTGCTAACGAATCCAACGGCGGAGAGCGAAGCGGAAGATGCGAAGAGCGGGCGAATTCTCGGGGCCACGTGGCCATTTTCGGAGCGTAGGATGCCGATCGGACGGTACTCGAGTTCTCCGCTACAGCGATACGAGATCGAGCGACGAAGCCGTCGGATCTCGATCCGACGGCCCAGACGAACTCTGAATCGGAGTTGTATTCGAATCGAGAGCGGGTCGATATCGAGCGGATGCGGCTAATCGCTTGGACACGTGGCGCGAGCTCAGTCGATCCCGCATGGATCCGACGGCCAAGATTTGAAGACGTTGATGGGTTTGGTTTTAAGCGACGTGGCTGCGGGTTTAGACCCGTTAGCCACTCAAAACCCGCAATGCCTATTATTTAAGCATATTCTAGGGTTTTTGAGGAATGGCTGGCGTATTCTGGGCGTATTGGAGGCTCTAGGAGCCGAATTTCCCTTCTGTAAAATTCTATAAAATTCCAGAGGCTGTTCTTAGTATTTCCAGAGAGTTTGGTGATAGAATTCTAAACTTCTACCCCATATTTTGGTGTTTTTTATCGTATTTTGCTATTAGATCAATGTATTTTGCTATGAACCTTGATTATTCTTGCATTATGAGTAGCTAAATCTTATTTGTGCATGGTATGGTGTAGTCAGGGGATGTGATTTGTGTTAGTTTGGTTGAATATTCGTTGTGCTTAATCGTTAACGTTGATAAAGTTGTGAACTTTGGTATTAAATCATCTGTTTCATCTTCCAAAAGAAGTGATTGAGTTGATGATCGCCCCAAAAGGGTGAGTTTTGATCTCTCCAAAAGAGAGTTTCATACCGTAGTTGTAAGATTATAACTTTAGCAACGACTTTATTCTTATAGTGCTTGAACCCGCAAAAGGGCATCTTCCGATGAATTGCTCCCAAAAGGAGAATTCATTGAGTTATATTGGGTATTTTCCGGTGAATTGCTCTCAAAAAGAGAATTCATTGTGTTATATTCGTCAACCAAGTTAATACGAATTATTGATCCTAACGAACCCATACCATGTGCATACTTTTCGTCGATACTTTCATACACGACTCTTCTTTGTTCGTATTGTTCGCACATCACCATCACGCACTTTCACACCATCGCCATCATTATTGAAGTGGTTAGCTTCTTTTCGTTGGGTTTCTATTTGATTTGAGTTGTGGTTACAACAGATTTTCTCCCGAGGATTCGACATCTGGACTCCCAGATTATATTACTTGTACGGACTCTTGCGCTTGAGAGAAGCACTATTTTTTGGGCCTACCAAGCACCAGAAGTGCAATAATCAACCAGAATTCCAACTCTGGCACGGTAGACTAGGACACCCTAGAAGGAATATGATGCGTCGCATCATATCTCAATCCCGTGGAATTAACTCGAAAAGCCTGAAGCTACTTCGAAAGGGTGCATCTTCTTGTCCCCCTTGTCACAACGGGAAATTGATTACGAGACCATCCCCCCTGAAGGTGGACTCTGAGTCTCCGAGCTTCCTAGAGAGAATACATGGTGACATTTGCGGGCCTATTCACCCCGCAAGTGGACCATTTCGGTATTACATGGTACTGATTGATGCATCTTCCAAATGGTCGTATGTGTGCCTCCTATCCACCCACAACGTAGCCTTTGCAAAGCTACTAGCACAAATCATAAAGTTGCGGGCACATTTTCCAGATAACCAGATCAAGAAATTGTGTCTGGATAACGCTGGGGAAATCACATCACAAGTCTTTCTAGACTACTGCCAAGCAACCGGCATAGAAGTTGAACATCATGTAGCTTATATTCACACCCAGAACGGGTTAGCCGGATCTCTTATAAAGAGACTACAATGGATTGCTCGTTCATTATTGATGCAATGCCAGTTGCCAGTTAATGCATGGGGACATGCCATCCTGCACGCTGCATCGCTAAAAAGATTATGACCGTCAGGGAGTCAATCTTATTCTTCGATGCAACTTGCATATGGGAACCCGCCGGATATCTCTCACATGAGGATATTCGAATGTGCTGTCTATGTCCCCATAGCACCACCGCAGAGGACCAAGATGGGTCCTCAACGGCATCTAGGTATCTACATTGGTTTCGACTCACCATCGATCATTAGATACCTAGAACCCCTTACGGGGGACGCCTTCAAGGCACACTAGCAGATTGTGAGTTTGATGAAAGCACTTTTCCCAAACTAGGTATTAACACACAGAAGCCAGAGCTTCAAAGACCATTTCATGGGATACACAAACTTTATCCCATTTTGATCTGCGTACAAACCAATGTGAAGATGAGATCCTGAAGATCCTTCAAATTCAAAACACAGTTCACATTTTACCGGACAAATTCACTGACAACCAGAAGATTGTCAGATCACACGTCCCTGCTGCAAATACGCCAGTTAGAATTGACATACCCAAAGATGGATGCAATCCACCTGCAGCAGAAGTGGCCGTACCTCAACAAAAGAGAGGACGACCCACAGGCTCCAAAGATAAGAACCCTCGAAAGAGGAAAAATCCTGGAGCAATAATAACGATACCACCACAGGATGCTGAGCTCAGCCCAGCTACCTCTCCCCTCCTACCAACCCCTGAAGATGAAAATGTAGGAGAAATATCATTAAATTATGTACATACTGGGGAGATACTGGACAGAAAAAGCACAATCATCGATGATAACTTCGCGCTCATTATTGCCACTCACGTCACTGAATACGACGATAAGACCGATCCACGCTCTCTAGCAGAATGTAAACGCAAAGAGGATTGACCAAAGTGGAACGAGGTAATAGGAGTAGAGCTGGATTCACTCTCAAAGCGCAAAGTTTTTGGACCTGTAGTCCTCACACCAAAGGGTGTTAAACCTGTGGGATATAAATGGGTATTCGTGAGAAAAAGAAACGAGAATAATGAGATCGTGCGCTACAAAGCGCGCCTTGTTACACAAGGCTTTTCCCAACTGCCAGGAATAGACTATGACGATACCTATTCCCCGGTTATGGATGCGATCACATTCCGTTTCATCATTGGCCTATCTACAAAGGAAGGCCTGGATATGCAGCTCATGGACGTTGTGACTGCATACCTATATGGAAATATAGATAAAGACATCTATATGAAAATCCCAGACGGATATAAACTACCGACAAAAATGACAGAAAGACCTCGGGACGTCTATTTTGTCAAACTCCAAAGATCACTGTATGGTCTAAAACAGTCAGGTAGAATGTGGTATAACAGACTCAGTGAATTCCTAGTGCAACAAGGATTCACAACAAATGAAGTCTGCCCTTGCATCTTCGTAAGAGCAAATGGAACATGATTCGTAATTATTGCCGTCTACGTAGACGACATGAACATCATCGGAACTCCTGAAGAGATAGGTGAGATATCCAAAAGTCTCACACAGACTTTTGAGATGAAAGATCTTGGCAAAACAAAGTTCTGCCTAGGCTTACAAATTGAACACTTAAACGGAGGAATTCTGTTACACCAATCGACATACACAAAGAAAGTGTTGAAAAACTTTCTTATGGACAAATGTTATCCACTTAGCACACCAATGGTCGTCAGATCATTGGATGTTGATACAGACCCCTTCCGACCACTGGAAGAGGGGGAGGAAACAATGGGTCCTGAAGTACCCTACCTAAGTGCAATTGGAGCACTCCTATACCTGGCAAACTGCACGCGTCCCGATATAGCTTCACGGTTAACCTACTAGCCAGATACAGTTCAACGACCTCAAAGCGCCACTGGAATGGAGTGAAGCAACTTATGCGCTACCTCTAAGGGTCTGTGGACATGGGACTATACTTCAAGAAAGGTGTATCCTCTGACTTAGTCGGTTATGCAAATGCAAGATACATGTTCGACCGACACACCGCAAAGTCCCAGATCGGTTTCGTGTTCACATACGGTGGGACGGCCATCTCATGGAGATCCGTGAAGCAGACATCGACAGCGACCTCATCCAACTACTCCGAGCTCATAGCGATCCACAAAGCTAGCAGAGAATGCTTTTGGCTTCGATCAGTCATCCACCATATCCTCAAGACCACCGGACTGAAGACGGGAGATCTTGGACCCACCACCGGCCTGAAGACGGGAGATCTTTGACCAACAATGTATGAAGACAATGCTGCTTGCATCGCTCAACTACAAGGTGACTACATCAAAGGTGACAGGACGAAGCACATTTCCCCCAAGCTCTTCTGGACGCATGAACAGCAAGTAGACAACCAGATCGACATCCAACAGATCCAGTCTTGCAACAACTTGGCAGATCTATTTACTAAAGCTTTACCTCGCAGTACCTTTAGAAAACTTGTACTAGGAATTGGGATGAGGCAGTTGAGAGATTTACAAGCCTGAAGCTTGTACTTTCCAGGGGGAGTTAATGTAGTGATGCACTCTTTTTTCTTGGCTATTGGTTTTTCCCACTGGGTTTTCCATAGCCAAAGGTTTTAACGAGGCAGCCACATCAACTCTGGATCCAGGAGTATCCACCCCTGATGTTATCCATCGATCCGGGGAAGTTACAGAGACTTGTACTCTTTTCCCTTAGCCACTGGTTTTTCCCACTGGGTTTTCCTTGGCAAATGTTTTAACGAGGCAAGTACTCTTAAACTTGGGATCCAGAAGTATCCATAGACCCATGATCAGATAAGCTCTATGAACCCTGAAGCGTTCATCACGGCTTACAACAATGGATGGATAAGGGGAAGTGTTATAAACGAGCTTTTGGATGCCCAACCCGTTAGTGGGTATCCACCCATTATGTAACCTTATTACTATAAATACAGGGCTATGGATTCCATAGCCACCACGTTTACAACAATAATAAATTTTTAAAAACCCAAAATGTCTTCAAATTTTCTCTCGCGTTCAGATCTCCCTCGTGCTCGCACGACTACTCCTCCATCGAATGCCCCCTCCCCAACCCCCTCATTCGCTTCCCCAGCCCTCCTCCCCCTCCTCCTCCACGCCTCTTCCCCAACCCTCCTCCCCTCATTCGATGCCCTTCCTACTCCTCCATCGGCTGCCCCCCTCCCCAACCCCCTCATTCCTTCCTTCCCCCCGGCTTCCCCAACCCTCCTCCCCTCATTCGATGCCCTTCCTACCCCGCCTCCTACCCACCCCCTTTCCCCGCTCACAAGCACCCTCCACCTGGCCCCACCCCCCACCCCTCCCCCTAAATGCCCCCTCATCGTCCCCATCGCCCCTTGCTCCTTGTGACGGCATGTATCCATCAATACGAGTATTTACATATTTTACGTATTTTTATATTTTAAAAGTATTTTAACATGGTTTGTCATGAGTATAGTATCAAAAATAATTTCAACTTATTTATAAAAAACTATTTCATCGTCAAAATAGTTATATCCAACTTTGGTAATTTCAAGTATCAGTTAATATTTTAACATAGTTTATGTAATATTTTCTACTTAATTATTACTGAAATGGTCTTACCAATTAATTTTCGATATAAACGTTATGAAAACGATTTCAAACGTTTACAACAAGATTCTATGGTCGTTTAATACTCCCCACATTATTTTCGTATTTTTCTAGAATCAAATTGACCTAGAACCCACAAACCCACACCCCCAACGTTTTGACCCAAAACTCGTATCTCTGTAGCTTAAACTCTGAAATGGAATTCGTATTCTGATCCTCGTGGCAATACGAACCCGTGGTAATTGGTTGGAAATTTTTCGGAGTAGTTTGCGAAAAACGATAGTTTAACATTAAAATAATAGTATTATATAGTTTTTACTAATTACATTTACTAACTACCTTTACTAATTACCTTTACTTCAATCCTTAATTACTTTCCCTAAACACCCAATTATAGCACAGTATAGATTGCGTGAGATCCAACATCTCAACCCCCAAATTATTAATTAACTATTGTGAACGAGAAACAGATTTGGAGAAGGGTTGAAGCTAGGAAACCCCTAGCCTCCTTTATATAGCATTCATAATGGTTACTCATGTGGGTGGATACCCAATAGGCCCAATGGTTACTCATGTGGGTGGATACCCAATGGGCCCAATGGGCCTAATGGAAAACCCTGTGGGAAAAACCACTAGCCAATGTGTCCCATTCAGTATACTCGACTTATGAATACTGAATGATTCATTAGTACTAATGAGTATCTTAAAGGGTGGATACTACTAGATCCAAGTTAAGGGTAACTGCCTCGTTAAAAACCCTTAGCTATGAAAAACCCTGTGGGCAAAAATCGATAGCGAAGGGAAAAGAGTACATCACTCCATAACTTCCCCTGATTTGGGGATGTGTCGAGGGGTGGATACTTCTGGATCCAGAGTCAATGTGGTTGCCTTATTAAAACCTTGACTATGAAAAACCCTGTGGGAAAAATCACTAGCCAAGGAAAAAGAGTACAACTTTACAGTTGACTCCCACTTATCTGATCAAGCTTCAGGCTTGCAGATCTCCTATATATCTATACATTTATCTCATATGTGTCTATTCATCCATCTCATCTGCAATATTCCGAAAGCAAAAGTAAAGTGCAAGCATCACTTATCTATACACGTTTCACTCATATAAGGCATTAGCTGAAACTAAATGAGAGCTAGCAAACTTGGTAGACAGCTCCATGTCTCAATCGTCATTGTCTGCGAGGTACTTTAGGACCTGGCTTTGTATGTTCTTGAACTGCTCCTTGGGATGGTGGAAGGATGTAGACTTGGAAGGATTCTGTGTAGATCTTCAGGAGGTGGACGTCCCTTTTATGCCATTCATCGCGATGATCTGTAACCTGCATATGCAAATACATTTAACATAGAGGATTTTTCCTCGACCCTTGGAGATAGCGTAGAAGCTACATATCTCTGGTCCAGTGGCGCGCTGCAGGCGCTGCACTGTACCTGGCTAATAGCTATACTGCTAACGCTCAAAAGAGACGCATGCAGTTGGCCAGGTAAAAGAGTGTTTCAAAGACACTTAAGGTACTTCTGGACCATATATATTCTTCCCCTCTTCTAGCTAACGGAAAGGGGTCTTTTAATGTATATCCATACAACCAAAAAGGTGTATTTGGTGGAGAATGAATTTAATTTTTCTTCATCAATCGTCCTTATATGAAGTTTTCATCTTCGGGATGATTAATTAACGTCATCTTCATGATGATAGTTCATTTCCAGGATAATAGTTCATCTTCGGGATGATTGTTCATCTTCAGGATGATTAATGTCATCTTCAGGATGATAGTTCATCTTCAGGATGATTAATGTCATCTTAAGGATGATTAATGTCATCTTTAGGATGATTAATGTCATCTTCAGGATGATAGTTCATCTTCAGGATGATTGTATTCTCTTCAGGATGATAGTTCATCTTCAGGATGATTGTATTCTGTAAGCCTAGAATTTATGCCTAGCTAGGACTTTCATATCATATTTGATAGATAGGCTTTAACAGATATTTCGGTATTTTCTCTTCAGGAGATCCGATAATATTTTGAGTTATTAAAATAATCTCAATTCTTTTAATTTGCTCTTGTTACGACCTAAAGATCGTAGGAGCCCGACTCCCGTCCGGATCCGCTAACATACACCATTGACTCACCTTTTCACAAAAGGGCCGCCGCCCCGAAAATCCTGGGCGACCAGCCAAGCAGGCGCGCCTTGCAGCGCTCCCCGAACCGGCCGGGGCAGACCCCCGCAGCCGGCCGGGGCGGACCCCCGCAGCCGGCCGAGGCGGACCACCGCAGCTGCCCGACTCTTAGTCCGCCGCTAACGACAAACAGCCTAGGATAAGGACACGACTGACACATACGTCACCCGGCCGCCTGACAAAGCACCCCCAGGCGGCTGGCCTATCCCGCGGTTAGTGCTTTCGGCCCTGACATCCCGACAAAAGCACCCCTGGGCCGTTGCGCCGCCTGACAGAGGCAGGTCAGAAACTCCTGTTCCCGATGTCCTTGTCCGAAGCTTCCGTTGACACCCGAGCCAACTCAACACGCCTAGTCATCACCCGTCAGGTATAAATACCTTCTCTCCTCTTACGGAGGGAGGGGTGAGAAAAACTCTCTCATCTTCTATCATTCACACACGAGAGCAAAGATCATCCATATCTTTGTTCTCCCACATATAGCTCGTCACGTGAGGCGGACACACAGTTAGTCCGGCCGGCGTGTCCAGCCCCCATTTAAGCCCTTTTACTGACTTAGGCATCGGAGGGGCTAAGGGTTGAACCCCAACTCCGCCCTTCTGACGAGTTGTTCGTGCTGCAGGAGAGTTCGCCCCCTGTCCAAAGTCAGCGTCAGCCTCCAGCCGTTCGACCTCCCTCAGCTGTGTCCGACGAGATACGATCCCGTGAGCTCCACCGGCAACGGATCCGACCTCTTCACCCCACTAATCTCTTGTAAAACAGCCTACCTAACCCCTCATTTCCATATAACCACCGTGCCCTTGGTTCCCCATAATACAAATTCATTGTACGCGAGTTCCACCTCGTAACAATTGGCGCCGTCTGTGGGAACGAAGGGTCACACCCATGTTAGACTCCATGCCTATCTCGCGGAACCCTGACCACGGTAAAGATCCCGTGGGTCAGGAACCATTCTTTCTACAAATCACCCCGGCGTCCGACCCCCTTCTGGGGATGGGCACCGAGACTGAACATACTTCGGCCCCCGTCGTCCTGAAGAGCTTCGAGGCCGTCCCCCTGGCCAGGAAAGGCTATCAGACGGCTGGAACGGAGCTTCCGCCCGGCCCCTCAGAGCCCCAGAACGTGAGGCGGAACCTCCACCCTCAATTCGAGGAGGAGGGGGAGAATAGGGGGCTCGCTGAGGAGATTGCGGCCCAGCAAAGGCTCCTGGGAGAGGAGATGGAAGTTGCGCAGCGGTGGAGGCGCCTGGGGGAGGCGGCCGCCGCGCAAAGGCGTTTGGACGAGGCGGCCGAGACCGCCCGAAGGGCCTACAAGGAAGAAGAGACCGCCCGCCGCCAACTCCGCTTCATCGTCGCGGAGCGGGAAAGGCTGAGGAAGGAAAACCGAAGCAACCAAGAAGTCATTGAAGAGACGACGATGGGGCGGCGACCCGGGAACGGGTGGGACCCGTTGCTGAACAGATCCCCACCTGGAGGAGGCGACCCGCGTCACCAACACCACCCCTCCGATACCCTGCACGAGGAAGCCGTTTGTCGACAACTACGCTTCCTTGCCGCCGAGCGCGAGAGGCTCCTCCGAGAGAATCAGGAACGGATGGAGGCCCGAGGAGAGCTGACCGGGAGGCGCTGGCGCTGGGAGAGCCGTAGCCCACAACCCGTCGAGTCCTCGGCCCGAGGAAGGAGCCCCGCCCGACGGCCATCGGACTACTCCCCGGGGGCGGGGGACCGTCGTCGGCCGTGGCGCGATCGGAGCCGGACCCCCGAATGGCGGAGAGGGGAGACCCCGGATCGCCCTACCTATCCGGAGGAGGCCACGCCGCTCGCACGGTGGATCACGTCCGCCCCAAGGCCCAAAAGGTTCAAACCCCCTCTCTTGGCCACATACAACGGGAGGGGCGACCCCCTCACGCACGTGCAACAATACCGAGGGGCGATGGAGGCGCAGGATGTGGACGAGGCGTTCCTATGCCGACATTTTTCCCAAAGCCTGAGGGACACCGCGCTGGACTGGTACTTCGGCTTGCCTGCGAGATCCGTTGGGAGCTTTGGCGAGCTGTCACATAGGTTCTGCCAAGAGTTCCGGGCTGGGCGGACGAAGAAGAAGCCTTTGGACTATCTCTGCACGATAGTCCAAGGAGAAGGGGAGAGAACGGGAAGATACCTCCGCCGCTTTCAGGAGGAAAGGCGGGCGGTGGTGACATGTGGCGATGAGGTGCTAATGCTGGCCTTCAAGGCGGGGTTGCGGACTCGGAGCCTTCACAAATCCCTGCTCCGGGACCCGCCGACCGATTACGAAGCGCTGGTTGCAATGGCGGAAAGGCACGCATTGGCCGAAGAGACCCTTGGTGCAAAGGTCGTATACCCCCCGGCGAAACCATCCCAGGACGGACCCCGGCCTCACCCTCGGCCGAGGCAGGAAGAGAGGGGGTGAGGCCGCGATCAGACGGCCCAACCGCGGTGGGAGCCGCCCGAGCCTCACCCACGAGGTCGGCTTGGCCCGTCGCGCGAGTTTGCCCCGGCGCGGAGGCCCCCCGGAGTCATCCCAAGACAAGAGGACCCCCCACCGGCGCAGTACACGCGACTCAATGCCCCCATGATGGAGGTGCTGGCCGCGGCGACAAGGGCCGGGTTACTGCCGGAGCCTCCCCGGGAGATGAGGACGGACCCGGCGAGGAGGGACCCCCTGAGATACTGCCGCTATCACCGGGACCACGATCACGACACCGACCATTGTTACTCCCTTAAAAGAGAGATCGAACGACTGATCCAGGCGGGTCACCTGGGGAACTTTGTCGCGGGAAGGCGGGCGACGACAGGAGAGAGGGACCCCCCGGAGGAGGGGGGACGGGGACCACCGGCGAACCGCGATAGGGAGGAGCCCCGCCCCCCGAGGGCGGTCATGTGAATTGAGATGATAACTGGAGGCCCAACCTCGGCGGGACGAGCGCCCGCAACTCTGGAGGCCGAGGACCGACAGGTGATGATGGCGGGCGCCGGCCTCCGGTCGAAGCGACGAAAGATACACCGGCCCCCTATCACCTTTACCGAGGACTGGTCGGAGGCGCGGAGCCAGAGCCATGGTGCCCTCGTCGTCGAAGCTCGGATTGGGGCAGTCGACGTCGGCCGACTCCTGATCGACACTGGTAGCTCCTGTGACATTCTGTTCCTGGCAACGGCCGAAAGGATGGGGTGGGGGCGGGCAGACTTGGAGCCCTGTGTGGGCCCTGTCGTGGGCTTCACCGGCCATGCGATCCCCACCGAGGGAATGATCACCCTGCCCATGACCCTGGGGGAGGAGCCGATGGTCGTCACCAGAGAAGCGCGTTTTGTCATCGTCGACGTCGCCTCGGCATACAACGGAATCATAGGGCGTCCATATATGACGGCCATCGAGGCGCTCCCCAACCTGCGACATCAGACGATGAAGTTCCGGACCCCGCGAGGGGTGGGACAGGTCGGGGGAGGACGGGAGACGCGCGGAGACCACAACCATGCGCCGTCCCTGTGTAGGAGCCCGAGGCGGGCCATGACGACACTCGTCCCAGACGAGAGGGAGGATTTTCACGACCAGCGGCCGACCCCGGCCGAAGAAGTAGAAGAGGTCCCTGTGGCCTCGGGCGAGGGAAGAACCGTCTCCATCGGGACAAAACTCCCGTCCGCATTGAAGACGGCCCTCGTGGCCTTGCTCCGAGAAAATGTGGACATATTCGTGTGGTCACCCGCAGACATGCCCGGGGTGGACCCGAGAGTAATCTCCCATAGGTTGAATGCGGACCCGGAAGCCCGACCTGTCCGACAGAAGAAGAGAAGTGCAGGGGGCGAAAAGAAGAAGGCAGCCGAAGAAGAAGTAGAGCGACTCCTCGAGGCCAAATTTGTTCGGCCGGTGGACTACCCCGACTGGCTCGCCAACGTCGTTCTGGTGAAGAAACCAAGCGGGAAGTGGCGCATGTGCGTTGACTTCACCGACCTCAACAAGGTGTGCCCGAAGGACAGCTTCCCTCTGCCCAGAATCGACCACTTGGTGGACCAAGCGTCCGGCTATGAGTTGTTGAGCTTCATGGACGCCTTCTCGGGATACAACCAGATACCGATGGCGGTGGAAGATGAGGAGAAGACCTCGTTTGTCACTGATAAAGGCACCTTCTGTTACACCAAGATGCCCTTCGGACTGAAGAACGCCGGGGCGACCTATCAACGAATGGTTGATCGAATATTCGGCCTTCAGGTGGGGCGAAACCTGGAGGTCTACATTGACGACATGCTGGTGAAGAGCGGAAGGGCTCCCGACCACCTCTCAGACCTGCAGGAAACCTTCCAGAGGGTCCGCCAGTACAACCTGAGGCTAAACCCCGCGAAGTGTATCTTTGGTGTGCAATCGGGAAAATTCCTGGGCTTCATGATAACGAAGCGGGGAATCGAGGTGAACCCCGACAAGGTGGCGGCCCTCATTAACATGACGGAGCCCCGGACGATCCGGGACTTGCAGCGACTGAACGGCCGGATCGCAGCTTTGGGGCGATTCCTGTCGAGATCGGCGGAGAAATCGCTCCCTTTCTTTAGGGTCTTGCGCACAGCCTTGGGCGAAGCTAAAGATCAAAGGAAGATGATCCCGTGGGATGACGACTGTGCCCGGGCGTTTGCGGAGCTGAGAGCATACCTACAGAGCCCACCGCTCCTCGCGCGGTCGGAGGAAGGCGAACCCTTGGGATTGTACCTGGCGGCCACCGAGGGGGCCGTTAGCTCCGTCCCGATTAAGGAGGAAGGAGGAGTGCAACGCCCCGTTTACTATGCCAGTCGGATCCTCCGGGAGGCGGAGACTCGTTACAGCCCTATCGAGAAAGCCGCCTACTGCCTAGTCACCACGGCCCGGAAGCTCCGACCCTACTTCCAGGCCCACCCCGTAATCGTCCACACCGACATGCCCCTCGAAAAGAACCTGAAAAGGCTGGAGCGGTCGGGGAGGATGCTCAATTGGAGTGTCGAGCTCAGCGAGTTCGACCTAACGTACAAAACCCGGACGGCAATCAAGGCCCAAGCGCTGGCCGACTTCGTGGTGGAATGCACAACAGAGATCCCGCCGGGAGACCGGACGGAGCCCCCATCGGTGCCCATATCCTCGCGGAGGGTCGAGGTGGGCGAACCCTCAGCACCCTCCCCGGCGACAGCGGGCGAATTATGGACCATCCACGTCGACGGCTCCGCAACAGGCTCTGGGACAGGAGCAGGAATAGTCATTCAAACCCCGGATGGATGCTCGCTGGAGTACGCCCTGCGCTTCAGCTTCCCGGCCAACAACAATGTCGCGGAATATGAAGCCGCGGTGAACGGGTTGAAGCTCGCTAGGGCGGTGGGGGCGACAAACGTGTTGCTCCTGAGCGACTCCCGCCTCGTCATCCAACAAATCCTGGGGGGCTTCGAAGCCCGAGAGGAAACAATGAAGCGATACCTAAATCGCATCCAGATCGAACTCCGAAAGTTTAAGAAAGCGGACGTCCAACACCTACCCCGCTCCAGCAACCTCCGCGCAGATGCCCTGTCTAAGCTGGCCTCCTCATCGGCGGCCGAGATCGGGAAGGCAATCTACGTGGAATGCCTTGCGACACCGACCATTGACGAGGGAGAACTGATGTGCGCGGACACGAGGACGTCGTGGATGACCCCCATAATGAAGTACCTGGAGACGGGCGAGCTACCCGGGGAACGGATGCTGGCAAAACAGGTGGAGAGGCGGGCCCTTTCGTTCTTACTTCTCGACGGAGTGCTATTCCGCCGCCGCCGAGCCAATTTCGATGCCCTGCCCTACCTAAAGTGTTTGGGCCCGGAGCAAGCTGAGCAAGTCATCCGTGAGGTGCATGAGGGCTTTTGCGGAAATCACCATGGCGGGCGCACCATCGCCCACAAAGTAATGCGCCAAGGATACTACTGGCCGACGATGATCCAGGATGCGGTACAATACGTCAAGAAGTGCGAGGCATGCCAGAAGTTCTGTCGACGGACGACTGCACCCCCGGCCAACCTAATGCCCATCTTGAGCCCGATCCCCTTCGCCAAATGGGGGCTCGACATCCTGGGGCCATTCCCAAAAGCCTCCGGGGGAAGGAAATACCTAGTCGTCGCCGTGGATTACTTCACTAAATGGATCGAAGCAGAGCCGCTGGCGCGAATCGCGTGGACGGACATGAAGGGCTTCATCTGGCAATCCATCATATGCCGTTTCGGGATTCCCCGCTCCATCGTCACGGATAACGGAAAGCAGTTCGATTGCGAGGGCTTCCGCGACTTTTGCTCAGGCTGGGGAATCAAACTCCAATTCGCGTCGGTCGCCCACCCGCAGTGCAACGGAATGGCGGAGGCCGCGAATAAGTGTATCCTGAACCCGATGAAGAAGAAGTGGACGCCGCTCTGGGGGCCTGGGTCGACGAGCTGCCGGGGATCCTGTGGTCTTATCGTACCACCCACAAGGCCTCGACTGGGGAAAGCCCCTTCGTGCTAGCATACGGGTCGGAGGCGGTCGTTCCCGTGGAAATCGGCGAGGAGACACTCCGGCTAAAGCTCTTCGACGAAGAAGCCAACGGAGAAGGACTCGGCCTCAGTTTGGAGTTGATAGATGAGGTGCGAGACCGGGCCTTGACTAGCCTCGTCAAACACAGCCAAAGGATGGCACGGCACTACGACTCCCGGGTGAAACCGCGGACCTTCCGGATCGGTGATTTGGTCCTCCGAGATGCCACCTTTCGCCCCGAGACTGCAAAGCGGGGAAAGCTAGCCGCTAAGTGGGAAGGACCCTACACGGTCATCGACATTGTTGGGCCGGCCACGTACATCCTGGCTACCCCCGAAGGGAACGAACTGGCCCACCCTTGGAACGCAAAACATCTGCTAAAATTCTACCAACAGTTTTTCGATAAATCTCCGAACCTCTGGGGCAGGGCCAACCCTAGCCACCCAAACCAGAGAAGGGCACGGGCCGGGCTACGCGCCCGCTCCCCCCCTCAAGACCTCTGGGGCAGGGCCAACCCTAGCCACCCAAACCAGAGAAGGGCACGGGCCGGGCTACGCGCCCGCTCCCCCCCTCAAGACCTCTGGGGCAGGGCCAACCCTAGCCACCCAAACCAGAGCAGGGCACGGGCCGGGCTACGCGCCCGCTCCCCCCCTCAAGACCTCTGGGGCAGGGCCAACCCTAGCCACCCAAACCAGAGGTGGGCACGGGCCAGGCTACACGCCCGCTCCCCCCTCCAGACCTCTTGGGCAGGGCCAACCCTGGCCACCCAAACCAGAGGTGGGCACGGGCCGGGCTACGCGCCCGCTCCCCCCTCCAGACCTCTGGGGCAGGGCCAACCCTCGCCACCCAAACCAGAGAAGAGCACGGGCCGGGCTACGCGCCCGCTCCCCCCCTCAAGACCTCTGGGGCAGGGCCAACCCTAGCCACCCAAACCAGAGAAGGGCACGGGCCGGGCTACGCGCCCGCTCCCCCCCTCAAGACCTCTGGGGCAGGGCCAACCCCAGCCACCCAAACCAGAGCAGGGCACGGGCCAGGCTACGCGCCCGCTCCCCCTCTCAAGACCTCTGGGGCAGGGCCAACCCTAGCCACCCAAACCAGAGGTGGGCACGGGCCGGGCTACGCGCCCGCTCCCCCCCTCCAGACCTCTGGGGCAGGGCCAACCCTAGCCACCCAAACCAGAGGTGGGCACGGGCCGGGCTACGCGCCCGCTCCCCCCCTCCAGACCTCTGGGGTAGGGCCAACCCTAGCCACCCAAACCAGAGAAGGGCACGGGCGGGGCTACGCGCCCGCTCCCCCCTCAAGACCTCTGGGGCAGGGCCAACCCTAGCCACCCAAACCAGAGAAGGGCACGGGCCGGGCTACGCGCCCGCTCCCCCCCTCAAGACCTCTGGGGCAGGGCCAACCCTAGCCACCCAAACCAGAGCAGGGTACGGGCCGGGTTACGCGCCCGCTCCCCCCCTCAAGACCTCTGGGGCAGGGCCAACCCTAGCCACCCAAACCAGAGGTGGGCACGGGCCGGGCTACGCGCCCGCTCCCCCCCCTCCAGACCTCTAGGGCAGGGCCAACCCTAGCCACCCAAACCAGAGCAGGGCACGGGCCGGGCTACGCGCCCGCTCCCCCCTCCAGACCTCTGGGGCAGGGCCAACCCTAGCCACCCAAACCAGAGAAGGGCACGGGCCGGGCTACGTGCCCGCTCCCCCCTCCAGACCTCTGGGGTAGGGCCAACCCTAGCCACCCAAACCAGAGAAGGGCACGGGCCGGGCTACGCGCCCGCTCCCCCCCTCAAGACCTCTGGGGCAGGGCCAACCCTAGCCACCCAAACCAGAGGTGGGCACGGGCCGGGCAACGCGCCCGCTCCCCCCCTCCAGACCTCTGGGGCAGGGCCAACCCTAGCCACCCAAACCAGAGAAGGGCACGGGCCGGGCTACGCGCCCGCTCCCCCCTCCAGACCTCTGGGGCAGGGCCAACCCTCGCCACCCAAACCAGAGAAGGGCACGGGCCGGGCTACGCGCCCGCTCCCCCCCTCAAGACCTCTGGGGCAGGGCCAACCCTAGCCACCCAAACCAGAGAAGGGCACGGGCCGGGCTACGCGCCCGCTCCCCCCCTCAAGACCTCTGGGGCAGGGCCAACCCTAGCCACCCAAACCAGAGAAGGGCACGGGCCGGGCTACGCGCCCGCTCCCCCCCTCAAGACCTCTGGGGCAGGGCCAACCCCAGCCACCCAAACCAGAGCAGGGCACGGGCCGGGCTACACGCCTGCTCCCCCCCTCCAGACCTCTGGGGCAGGGCCAACCCTAGCCACCCAAACCAGAGGTGGGCACGGGCCGGGCTACGCGCCCGCTCCCCCCCTCCAGACCTCTGGGGCAGGGCCAACCCTAGCCACCCAAACCAGAGAAGAGCACGGGCCGGGCTACGCGCCCGTTCCCCCCCTCCAGACCTCTGGGGCAGGGCCAACCCTAGCCACCCAAACCAGAGAAGGGCACGGACCGGGCTACGCGCCCGCTCCCCCCTCCAGACCTCTGGGGCAGGGCCAACCCTAGCCACCCAAACCAGAGGTGGGCACGGGCCGGGCTACGCGCCCGCTCCCCCCTCCAGACCTCTGGGGCAGGGCCAACCCTAGCCACCCAAACCAGAGAAGGGCACGGGCCGGGCTACGCGCCCGCTCCCCCCCCTCAAGACCTCTGGGGCAGGGCCAACCCTAGCCACCCAAACCAGAGAAGGGTACGGGCCGGGCTACGCGCCCGCTCCCCCCCTCCAGACCTCTGGGGCAAGGCCAACCCTAGCCACCCAAACCAGAGAAGGGCCCGGGCCGGGCTACGCGCCCGCTCCCCCCCTCAAGACCTCTGGGGCAGGACCAACCTCAGCCACCCAAACCCGAGAGGGGCCCGGGCCCGTGGACCTCGAAAAATTAAAAACAAGGGCACACAAACCGGGACGAAACGACGCCTGTTCCCGTGTAGGCGGCCCCGATGTGACTCGACGAAACGAAAGGCCGCTCGAGAAACACGCCACCATTAATGATTCGCTCCAAAAGAGGACCCATGAGAGCCACCTGGCAAAGACGGTTTCCAACGTGCATGAATTCGAGGAGCCCCTTAATGGTGCCAACTCAGCACAATAACTAAAGAAGAAACCGTCAGCGACATCTCCCTATAAAGACGCCACTCCCCCCTCCGAAAGCAAGAGAACCGGCAGACATGAAAAACCGCCACTTGATCCCCCCACCCACCGAAAAACGAGCAGAGATAAATCGCCCTAACAAAAGAGAGGTCACCGGCCATCAATGGTTCCCGCCGCCCTGGGCAGCGGTGCCTACATCTCCAGCATCGCCAACCGGATATTCCACTTACAAACGGATCGCTAACCGGATATTCCGCTTACACAAGCGAAATCCACCTTTCACGCCTCCGTCCCCTAAACGAGGACGAGTCGGGAAAAGAATGGCATCCGTTCAAAGCCGACTGGGCAGGCGAGAGCCCCCAACACTGGCCGGCCAGTACCTCCCCGCCCTCGACCTCCGGCCGAGGACCTCGGAAAGGCTGCATCCCCGACAAGCCCAAACGGCGAGTCATGGCGTGTCAGCTCGCCCATGCAATATCGGGCGCGGGACCCCACTCTCAAACCGAAGCAGCGAGACATGGGGCGGCGGGGGACGGCCCGATGCTCAAGAACATCCCCAAGGAGCAAGCCTCAACCAGACGGCTCCCCTTGTCAGCGCCTCTTCCGGACCGAGGAAAACCCTTTCCGCGGCAGGAGATGACGAAGCAACGGGGGGACGGCGGCCCGATCGCCAAAGAGACCTCGCAACACTTCAGAACAGAAGGCGACCAATCGCCTCCGCGCCAAAAACGGCTCCAGTCAAAGCGGGCCCGCGCGGCCCTCGGTGACTCCTAGATCTGGAAGTCAGTTATCCCACACGACCGGGCGAGGATAGCTATAAAGCCCCCCGAGCTGGATCTGACCCCACAACGGGCGACGAACTAAGAACTCATGTACAAGCTGTAGCTCAGCTCTTACACATTTAAATAAAAATAAAAAACATTCTTCTTCATACACTCAGATTTTTCGGAGAACACTGTAGCTCGAACCCCGCGATACGAGGCTTCGAACCGAGCTCCCCCGCCCCCGCTCCCTGAAAGTCACCGACAACTTTCGCTCAATAGGAAAGGGGTGAACTAATGCTCGCCCTACGTACCCGGTTCGGTCCAAAATCGTATCATGATAGGACATCGTATCTCATCCCGAAACCCTTCGCCGACTCCCCGCCCCGCCAAAGGCAACGCAAGCCGACAACATCCCCTTCCCCGCGACCTAGCGATCCCGGACACAGAAATGTTGGGGGCATAATTAGGAATTGTGTAACTCACGCAAGAAGCCAAGACACGTGACCTGGAATGGACCGATCGCAAGGCCCTGTCTCGTCAGAGCAGCGCCACGATGCGACTTGACATAACGAAAGGACGATTGGACAACACGCCATCGGCAGCAACACGCCCCCCGAGAGGCCAGAGTGCCGGATACCGCCAGGGAAAAGCGATTCCCAAAGCGCGGGATTCCGCGGAACCCATTAACGGCACTAATCCCCCGCATTACCCAAGAAAAACCCTTCCACAGAATCTCGCTATAAATACCCCCCTTCAGAGGTCAGGGGGAAGGAGGAAGAGAGACGCAGGGGATTCCCATCCCCTCCGAGCATAAAACGGCCCCAAACGCCCCACCGAGCTACGAAGAAAGCCGACATCCACCGACGGACCTCACTCCCCCCGATGATGGCCGCCATAGCCCCACCGCCTCCAACCGGATATTCCCCTTACGCGTGGGAGGCCCCGCCCGCCAGCCTTCCTCCTGCTCGTTACCGGATTAAACGAAGGGTCCGGAAGGCTAGCAGCGGGCCGCCACACCCCAATTCACATTCACCCGACGGCGATCCCTACCGGGCGTGAGGGCGGAAACCCCCCACGGGTCTCCCAGTGACCCGCCTGTCTGCCGGCCCCCAATCTTCCCCGCGGAACCGGCCCACCGGACTCCCCCATGGAGGGTGACGCCGCCACCGCTACCTCGTCCTCCGCCTCCCCCGGGGTTCCCCCTCGAGGCGCGGGATCCCTAGCGAGGAACTCTCCAGCGCGGCAACGACGAGGCAGATCGCGAGGAAGCGAGGAAAGGGAAAGGAAGAAGCTCCACCCGACAAACGAGGGTCAGCCCCCCCCGAAGGGGGAACCACCACGGGACTGCATCCCTGATTAAACCAAATGGTGATTCACGGCGCGTCGGCCCCTCCTCGGACAACGAGGCAGAAGGAATTCAGCGGTCAGTAAACGGGAAGACCGCCCGGCAACGGGGATCTGCCCACCCCGATGTAGCGGGCGACGAGTATAAACCACCTCCCGTCCCGACCATAGGTTGGGTCACACCTGCGCTATCGTTGTAAATATCATCTAAATCTCCGGTAAAGGTTGATGAATAATATTCCTCCTTATGGACTCCTCCCCTGAGCCCAAGAGCACAACAGCTGGGAGGTCCACCAGGCACAGTGCGACTGAAGTCCCGCGAAAATCACAAACATGTCCGGTAAACACATCTCAGCAAAAACCACAACCTTCTCAAAAAGTCGGGCTCCCCCAAAATCCGACCCAGCCGCCACATAAAGCGGCACGCCGTTATGGGGCAACGCCCCACCGGGTTCCCACTCGGGATGGGACCTCGCGATCCCGCAACAGCGGGCAATACCCCGCGGGAGCAGCGTCGCCACCCCTGAGCTTGGACCCAAGTCCGAGTCAGGTTAAAGGGTAATGTTACGCCATCCGAGCCGAGCCGGGCTACCGCCTCAGACTCGAATTCCGGGGGCAATTGTTACGACCTAAAGATCGTAGGAGCCCGACTCCCATCCGGATCCGCTAACATACCCCATTGACTCACCTTTTCACAAAAGGGCCGCCGCCCCGAAAATCCTGGGCGACCAGCCAAGCAGGCGCGCCTTGCAGCGCTCCCCGAACCGGTCGGGGCGGACCCCCGCAGCCGGCCGAGGCGGACCACCGCAGCCGCCCGACTCTTAGTCCCCCGCTAACGACAAACAGCCTAGGATAAGGACACGACTGACACATACGTCACCCGGCCGCCTGACAAAGCACCCCCAGGCGGCTGGCCTATCCCGCGGTTAGTGCTTTCGGCCCTGACATCCCGACAAAAGCACCCCTGGGCCGTTGCGCCGCCTGACAGAGGCAGGTCAGAAACTCCTGTTCCCGATGTCCTTGTCCGAAGCTTCCGCTGACACCCGAGCCAACTCAGCACGCCTAGTCATCACCCGTCAGGTATAAATACCTTCTCTCCTCTTACGGAGGGAGGGGTGAGAAAAACTCTCTCATCTTCTATCATTCACACACGAGAGCAAAGATCCTCCATATCTTTGTTCTCCCACCTATAGCTCGTCACGTGAGGCGGACACACAGTTAGTCCGGCCGGCGTGTCCAGCCCCCATTTAAGCCCTTTTACTGACTTAGGCATCGGAGGGGCTAAGGGTTGAACCCCAACCCCGCCCTTCTGACGAGTTGTTCGTGCTGCAGGAGAGTTCGCCCCCTGTCCAAAGTCAGCGTCAGCCTCCAGCCGTTCGACCTCCCTCAGCTGTGTCCAACGAGATACGATCCCGTGAGCTCCACCGGCAACGGATCCGACCTCTTCACCCCACTAATCTCTTGTAAAACAGCCTACCTAACCCCTCATTTCCATATAACCACCGTGCCCTTGGTTCCCCATAATACAAATTCATTGTACGCGAGTTTCACCTCGTAACAGCTCTCTTAAGAACAATACTGTTTTTAAGAGGTGCAAACAACAACCTTTTAGTATGAGTCCTTTAAGGATCTCTGTCTAGGTTGTCTTTCCTTTAATCATATTATTAATATGTGTCGCAAAAAGAAAGGAAAGTAAAGAAAAGAAAAAAAAAATTTATATATGCAGTTGAAGAAATTTTATATCGGTAATATTGTCACATCCAATAGCAACATGAACCAAAAATTCCCTCTTTTTGCCATTCGTTGGGTTACGCCTTGACATAAACCAGTCGATGAATCAAATTCATCTTGTAAGTGAGTTCAGCTCATCTTACTTGATTACTTCCTGGTTTGAGCGATTTATACCTCTAGAGCTATAGCAAATTAGAGTGCTTATAGCTAACAATTTTATTATAATTCTCCTACAATACTCAGTTATCCGACATGATTTGATATCATTTTTGATATCAGGACTTCAGGTCCATACACCTCATATTTCATAAGTGAGTCCAGCTCACCTTATTATTGCCTCATTCCACATTATTATAATTTGGCCAAATCTCTATCTTTGCTTCAGGCAAAGTAGAGTTGTGGAATCGATATTAACTGGCAAAGTGAAATATGAGAGAATTTGTCGACAAAATGTGTTCTTTCTTGTCCAAAACTCACCCTGTACGTACTATAATCATTTGATTTCTCCCAGAGGTGTCTCCTTCATAACACGTTAAATAAGTGAATGTTCTGGGACGGGTAAAGAATATGGACAAATCCAGAATTGGTCCTTAGCAACCAAGTTGCAATAAGGTTCTAGATTTGAGCTCACTTTCCTATGGTGGTATTGCTTTTTCGGTCTCCAAGAGTAGATCTCTCTCTTTGGAGCCTAGTGGTATGTCCTCTCATCTCTTAAGGACATCCACTTCTGCTACTAGTGGATTGCATCCATTATATTTGGTAAGTCAATCCTAGCTGGATTTTTAGTAGCAGGGATGTGAAAGTTTTGACAATATTTAAATTGTCAGTCTGATTATAATCAGATCATATGTATTTACTTTTTAAATGGTCAATTTGAGCTTCAGGCTCATAGATGATTTGAACCAAATAGGGAATTGAAGGATCTTCAGGATCATTATTACCATCAACACACAATCTATAAGATGTGTACTAATGCCTTACTCATACAAGATTTATTCATCAAAGTTGGTTAGCCCTGATGAATGTGTTCTCTTTATGGCATCATGACGGTTTATGTAGTGTTGCTTCAGGAACACATACACAGCGTTGCGGACGTACCATCTTTAAGATGTGCTCTAAACCCATTCTTAGAAAATGTTTATATGGAGTTGATCAGACTCATATAAAAAGATTCTAATGGTGTGTTTAGCTGAGTGTACGCAACCACTGTTGCTAATTATTTATGATTTCCCATTTTAATCCAAAGTTACCACTATTTTAAAAAAATGTGGTTGGATAATGACCATTTAGAGGATATATATTGATGAGTACACAAAAAAGGTACATCATCAGTCATTTTAAGGGAGTGGACAAAGCCTATTTATATCCCTTAAATACTCTCAAGAGACCTAAAGGTCTTCATTATCTTTAATGATGATAGTATATCATCTTAAATTCATTTGAGGAAGTGGGGAGAGTCAATGTTCATGTGAATGAAGATGATCTCATTATCATTTCCCCCTTTTGAATAGGACAATGAAAGTTTCACCCTTTTTGAAGAATCTTCGGGTTCGTCTGGTTGATGATGTCTTGCATCATCAATCCAGGGTGATATCGATCCAAAATTGGTCGATTCTGGACACTTCTGGTGTTCCAAATTAATTCCTCCTTTTGAATTTATGTGGGACTTTTGAAAAGTCCATTAAAATGCTCAAGTTAATTTTTTCCGGTAATAGTTGAACTGTGTTCAAACTGTGAAGGATTACATATTCACATTGACTATTGTGCGGATCTTTATGGGACAAAGCTTCAGGCTTCATTTATTTCTTGAGTCATTAGGGATTTCGTTTTGACGAATATCCTTTGAAACTGTATAAGTTTCAGAGAGTATATGGCATCCTCATTTTATTTTTAGGGGCATTCAAGATAGCAAATCATCCACAGTAAAAAATGTATTAAAACTACAAGAGAATAATACTGATGATTTTGTTAAGTCAACAAGTGACATAATGTGATGTGTGCTCTTGAAAACATACAAGTATAATCATGCTCATTAAGACTTATGTTATGACAACAGATTAAATTTGATTTCAAAGTTTATTTGTCATCGGGGAGTAGCTAAATATACATAAGATCAATTTGACTTTCGTCGTTTAGACTAGATATGTATGTATTTTTATATGGCATAAGTTAATGCACATTCATGTTTGCAAAAACATTATGGCTCTTATCAGAACTTCTGGTCTGATATTGGTTTGCCATTGCTTACTCCATGTCGAGGTATATCATATCTTCCCTTTCTCATTTAATTCAAGACTTCCCATGTTTTAAGTTTTCCTTATTTATTTCAGGTCATGTTTGATCCTGAACTTCCCCTGATTTCAATATTCCTTATTTATAAAGGATAATGAAAATTAGTCTTGCTAAGGAGACATAAGCAGGGGTTTGAGCAAATTATTATATACTTCCACTTTTCTAATTAAGTAGAGACTTTTAAAAGTCTATTTGAATGCTCGAGTATAGCTTCAGGCCATTTTCTTGAGTCGTTCAAATTTTATGTGGATAGTATATCATGCTCATAAGGGGAAAACAAATACGTGGCTACGAAATTTATAATTTCTCACTTATCTATTAAGT
Organism: Scilla litardierei; assembly: GCA_030789695.1. Taxonomy (NCBI): domain Eukaryota; kingdom Viridiplantae; phylum Streptophyta; class Magnoliopsida; order Asparagales; family Asparagaceae; genus Scilla; species Scilla litardierei. The sequence goes on from CM061141.1 coordinate 16,131,284, forward strand.
CATGACTTCGGGCGTGCACTTAAAAGTAAGGGGTAGATTCAAGAATCATACATAGTAAAGTGAGATGACTCTAAAAGAGTTTAGCGGTGTTATGACAACTGCTGGTGTCAATATTCGATTATATAGACAATAAGTGTGAGAGGTCTATATACCGCAAAGTGCGTATCTTTAAAAGATCGCATAAATAGTTTTCGCATAGTCCATCGTATTTTGTTAGGGTGAAAGGGTGTTGACTTTTGATTTGATTTTGAACTTCAGGTTCATTTTGTCAAAGTGGATATGATGTTAAACTTTTTGAAATCATGATTGTAAAGCTAAAGATTATGCTCATATCATGAGTCCATCATACATATAATGTAAAGCTTGTAAACTAAAGATTATGCTCAATTAAACTGAATTGAAACAAGTATGATGCATACACATGCTATTTATATGCTGCAGGCATTTAAATAATCTCATCGCAGATATATAGTCTAGCTATAGGCGTTAAACTATATCAAAGTGATTTTAGCATGATTTTTAACAGTTTCATTGTAACATTAACATAGCATGAAAATAGTTAACATCCACGCATTTAATGTATAAGCAATGAAAAAATAACTTAGGACTATGGGGATCAGCCAGCCGACACCGAAAAGAAAAAGACAGTCCGAAATTACATCAAAAAGTTGCATGAAAGAATAAGTACAACTCGGGAACTTTAGAGAGAAGCCCCTTTCATCTTTGTGCATACGCCTTCAGCTCCTTTTTGGTGTCCGCCGGGCTTCTTTTTACATTTATATCCTCACTTACAAATTTCTCTCAAAAAAGGAAAAAACTTGCAGGAAATTAAAGGTGTCGGAAACCTGGCTGATCCCTAAAAACATAGCCTAATTCGCACATCCACGCAGATAATTTATGGAAAATATACAACCACGCAGATAATCATATCACAGGCATGTAAAGATTAATTAAATAATCTAAATAGTGTGTGACGTGTTAAAAAATTATTTTAGAAAAACTTTTTACCTTTGATCCATATTTTTAATGTTTTGCTTTCCGCTTTAACCCTTTTTTATAAAGATTAAGATTTCTTTAATTATTTTGGGCTTTTAGGGCCAAAAATAAAAAAAAGAAAAATTATTTGTGTAAATGGGCTAATTTTCAGGCTTTTGGGCCATGAAAACAACCCATTAGGGTTAATTGGGCCTCCCCCGAAAAATTGGCCCGTTTAGGGCTAGGGTTTCCGAAAAAAAACCCTAGGGGGGCCCGCGGCGCGCCGCCGCGATGGTTGGCCGCGCAAGGCGCGGCCGCCGTGGCGGCGACGGGCCGCGGCCGCGGCCGCTGCAGCGGCGTCAGGCCGCGGCCTGTGGCCGCGGCAGTTGGCTGCGGTTGCTGGCCGCGGAAGCGTGGCCGCGGCAGATGGCCGCGGTGTTTTACCGCCGGCGGCGCTCGTAGAGCGCCGCCGTTTAGCCCTTCGGGCGTGCGGGGTATGGATCAAGGTTGGGGGTAAAAACAGATTTTTCAAGCATTTAGATCTCTAAAAAACTGATTTTATTGTTTTTAGACATGCGGATCTAAATAAAAATGTGATTTTTACCGTGTTTTTAAACTTTTTGATCCTAAAACATGCAGATCTACGTGAAACACAAGTTTAGCTCTAAAAAGTTTTGATATTTACCTCTAGATTCGACGAGGGAATCTAGACGACGGTTGGTGAAGGATGCCCTTTTCGCTCCCCTTTGAGAAGATTACGATCTTCTTAGACTGAGCGGTTGATGGATCTCCTTCCTCGCGCGTCGCCGCCTTTTCTAACGAGCGTGATCGTGCTGATAACGTGTTGTGAATGAGAAACAGATTTGGAGAAGGGTTGAGGCTAGGAAACCCCTAGCCACCTTTATATAGTATTCATAATGGTTACTCATGTGGGTGGATACCCAATAGGCCCAATGTGTCCTATTCATAACATTAACAATTTAATAAATTATTTATATTTATACATTTTAATTCTAACCATATAAATAACCCTCCTCTCTCCATGCAACAAACACAGCCAAAACGCAACCCACGACACGCTCCCCCTTTCTCTTCCCTCCGACTGCTGCCTGCCTCGCCTTAGACCACCCCCTCCCTCCCTCCTCTGCCACCACCCCCTCCGCCACCGCAAAACCCCATCCCACGACGAGTAAAGCCCATCAAACTCATGCGCCCCCTCTCCATGTTCTCTCAATACTCCTCCGGCACTGTGCCACCTCCCGACCGCCTCGACCGCCTCCCCTACATCCTCGACCGCCTCCCCCACGTCTGCCTCGCCGACGCCGCTCCCCAGCGTCGCCACGAAGGCCACCAAACCCTGCAGTACCGCCCTCGCTGCTCCCAAGCTCCCCACCGCGAGATCTCGCCGTCCATCGTTCGACTCACCCCACGGCACCCCCGTGTAGTCACCCCCCTCGACAAGCTCCTCCGCACCGCCATGGAACCACCAGCAGCTCCACCCGCCCTCCGCTGCGACAAACCCTGATTGCAGCAAGCAACTGCATCCCACAACTCGCCATCGCCTTCTCTCACGTCCAGCTGCACGTTCCGCCGCCTCCTGCCGCTGCCGACCAGCCCCGCCGGTCTGTTGCTTCCCCGCTTGCTTAACGCCGCCAGCCACCAGACTCCCCGTCGTCGACACCACCGTCAAGCGAAGCCCGCAGCGCGCGCAAGTGCACAGTAAAAAACGCGATTTTTACGGTGGGAATGAACAATAATTTGGTATTTTATACTTATATACACGTATTTACGTATAATAATTAAGGCTGATTTGTTTTAAATTGATAACAAATTGTATAGGCCTCAAAAAAATACAAGGGATGAGACGAAACGGACGCATTGACACCAGTTTCATCGCCGAAAGGCAAGTATATTTCCTGTAATGATTTTTCAAAGATAAAACCTAAATAAGCTAGTTTCTCTTTAAAGTCTATATCCCAAAACTTTCACGTACACTGTCAGACGAGAAAAATATATGTTGTAGTACTAAACGAGACGATCATTTTGACCCTTTGTTGAAGAAATTTCGACGTATAGTTTGCCCTCAATAAATATTTGATTATATATCGTGAAAATTATTTCTTGATTTAAAAATTAGTTCTTGGCCTTTTAAATTAAAAAAAATACATGTTAATTATTTTAAAATCTTGAAATATACATGATAGCCTTAGAAAAATATTTTAAGCTTATTTATACTCATTTGCTTAGTTTAAATCATTTCTGTGCTAACCTCTTATTGTAAATACACAACACCTTATATAATTGTTGAACGGAATCGTAAAATTGTGCAATTTGGTGATATTATTTTACGGACTCATGAGACACCATACGCATCTAATACGATGCAAATTGAACAGAACAGACTGAACGACTGACGAAACGCGTACGATTGATTGAACTTTTATATTAATAGATAGTACACGTCACCCGACACTTTACTTGACTCGTGGGCTTTGGGGTAGTCCAGTTGTCATGAGTGCATGTGAGTGACTCGATGGGTATTACAACTTTATCTCCACTTACACGGGATGGAGGAAAGTACTTGACCATCGCCCAACAGAATGTGGTCGGTACGTGGCGGCACGGAGAGGATGGTAGTGTGCATTTTAGTTGCACAATGTGCACTCAGACATGGACTTAGCACTAGAATAGTTGGTTACCAAATATTGCTTAAACATCTTGTACAGTCTTCGTATTCCCGGTTGGCAATCGCTATCAAATGATTCAACTGCTACAGGTTGAAAATTGCTATCAATCATTTAAGTGCTACAGATTGCAAATTACTCTTCATTTCTTATTGCTAATGCTATTAAAGGTTCTAACTGCCAGCTAATAACATTTCAGACCTTATATATCTCACCATGCTTTTCCTTATGTCACTTTCATATATGACGTAGTTCTTACGAATTAAACTCGTTAAATGTTCATTCGATACTTATACATGCTCTTAATTACTATGTCATGTTAGTATAACAATTCCTACCACGTTTTAACATACCAAACTTTCATTATACCATACTCATACTCAAAATACGCTTTACCTCATGCCTCTCTTATACGTATGTTTTACCTTTTTATTTACTATGGGATTATATTTGCCGAGTAACCATCGCTGACGGGCATTTCATTTTGTTGTCTTATGAACCGTCCATCAGGACTTGAGAGTGAGTTTACAGGGGATCCTACTACCGGGGTTGAGCCAGCGCTCGAGGATCATGAGATTTCCAGCCCACAGAAGACTAGGATGTTTTCATTTACCTTCGCATCAGCACTTTCTATTTGAATAATATAATTTGTTGTATTTTGTTGTATTGATCATGTTAGGTCCATGATGTATCTTAATTATTGTACGCTTGATAAGTAATAATGTCATGTGAGCTATTTCTTAAATCCGCATGCAAGAACCTGCAATTTTCACACAGATGCTTAGTGTGTTTAAACCAATGAGAAAGAAAGAAAAGAAAAAAAGCACTCCTCCTTATTTTAAGCACACCGCAGAACCACTCGTGTCCTCGCTCCCAAGTATAATGGGAAGCAGGGTGTGACACCCCTGCTCCCCTGCATCCTCCCAAGCACCCTCCCCTCGTCCGCCCCGTCGCCCCTTGCCCATGCTCCCCCGCCTCCTCTCGAGCCACATCCCCTCGTCCCACCCCCATCACTACCCCCATCCCCCACCCCCACCCCCACTTCCCTCAACCGTCGATCCCCACCCCACCCCACCCTCTCCCCTGCCTCCTCCCTAATCCATCTCCTCGTCCGCCACCTCCCACCTGTCACGCCATGCTATCCCAAATAAGGGGGATCGGCGTGACAAGCCGCGGTATTAGGAATACCCAGCACTAATATGTAAACTAATTGACTCGCAGGCCACTGCAACCGCTGAGGAAACACAAGTAGTAAAGTACGAACTGGAAAAAAAACAGATCAGTACAGCTCCAACACAAAAGAAAGTACAAGGTACCACAACACAGGCAGAAAAGTAAAGTACTACAATCAGAACACCCAGACGTCACAGAGCACCATAACTAGGCAACTAGTACCGTACAAGTCCACTGCACAACCCCAAACAGCAAAAGCTCCCAAAAAGTACAACACAACCCTACGGGGGTACAAAGGGAACAGGGGTACACAACACCGCTACCATCCCACACCCACCCCAAGCTACACCGCAAACCCATACTAACTACAGACTCTATGGACCCTGCTGAGACGAGCTGTCCTCCAGGGTCTCCACTCCCAGACCCGCCGCCTGAGAACTAGTACATGTACCTGTGGGGGGGAAAGGACACGTCATAGCGTGCCTAGTAGGAACTCCACAACTCTACTACTCTAATCATAGTGCACAACAATGAAGCACAACAGGAAAATGCATCACATTCCAAAGTTACTGTTTTTTTGTGTCTTTATAGATTAGTTTTCATGCATGAATTCGAAACCTCAGTAACGGGTCAGACATCGTGGACCGGACCTCACCCGGTAAGGTGGGTGGAATGCTACGACTTCCCGAGACAAGCTCTTACGAAGGAAGCCGTTCACCAACTCAACCAACTCAACCACGACCACACCAACTCCCCGCCGCTGAGGGCCCGTCAGGAGTGGTCCACAACCCAGCAGTCCATCCCCGCATGCCCACTCGTTACCGTTGTTAACCCCAACCTTCCTAGGGTCTTTACCCACTTCGAGTGGAACAAGAAATCCCTAGGGTATCTTTTAACTATTCATTAATCCTAGGGTGACGTATGTAAATGATGTCCAAATTCAACTTGCATGTTCCATAAGCCATGTATCATAACCTCATTGATCATATACAATTTCTCATGGGTAATACATGTCATACAAATTAAAAATGCCATTTTCCAAGTTTCTTCAATCTCAAGTTCATTCAGGCATTTTAACAAACACATAATGAGCACCACATAAATGAAGAGAATCATATCATCAATTTTTGTAACCAATAGCATAACTAATCTTACATACATGCATCAACATCATTCATGCATTTGGAGTGAAAAATTAGCAATATCACACATTTCCAACTTCACTCAACACCTTCCAGCATACTGAAATTGCAAGAACAGCTAGAAAGATAGCATTTTTAACCCATTTCTCTTGGGAATTTGACAAAACTCAAAGAATGAAAGTTGGAGATATTGCAGTCTTGAGTTCAAACACAAAATTTCAGACAAAAATATAAAGTATTGGATGTATAGTGAATTATTTAGTCAAGTGTGTCAAAACTGTTCTGCAGACAGATTTCTGGACCTGTCTTCAAAACCAAATTTAAGCATCTTGGAGCCAGAATTACGACATATGAACACTCTGATGAACTTTTATAAAATCTTGTTAGCTTTTCAACAAGACCAAAACCAACAAAATCCATAGAGTATGCAGGCAGTTATGCTCATTTTTCTGAACTGTGTACAGCTTGGCAGATTTTCAGACATCTTGCAAATAATGGATTCTTTCTCCTACTTATTGAACTCAACATAAGACAAATTTTATATGAATTTGGGGTAGGAATTAACGGTCTATAGCTGCGTATTTTTTTCAGAAGGTGATTCCAACTACAGAAATAAAATTCGAAGTGCAAACACACATGCAAAATTCTGTTTTTCAGGAGAGGGTGACATGCAAGCAAATACACGGGAAAAATTGCATCTTTGGGGCTATTGCACATATAAAGCATGCCATCAACTACAACTACAACTAGAGGGAGAGGGTTGAAGAGCTCCTACCTATGAAGGGCTTCAAGAAAGGGTAGGGCTAGCTTGGAGTCCTCTCCTTCTCCTTCTCCTTTCTCTTTTCTCTTCTCTTGCTTTCTTTGTTTTTGTTTTTGTTTTTGTTCTTGGCTCAAAATTTCGGCCACACACACATGAAAACAATGAAGGGGAGTTAATACTTGGAAGAGTGTGGAATGGGGAAGAATTTGGAGGAAGAATGTGAAAGAATGTGGAGGATATCCTTAATTAAGAGGTTATCTCTTAACCCTTTAACTATTTACAAGTTTGCCATTATTCTTTTTCATTTTTTTTGTTTTATAACGGCCCTCCAAACTATTACAAGTTTTCCATTACAAATATCTCACTTCCCTTTTTGCACAAAAACCCCTTGACTTTTTGAAATTTGCATTTATGCCCAATTTTGTAATGCTACCCTCATTTGGGTACAAATGAGAAATTTAGGGGCAAAGTGCAAATCTCTCTATTCCATAGGCTAGCATGCATACATACAAGGAGTCTAGGGCCAATTTAGTATTTGCACACTAGGGTTGTTACACCAAAGAAGCCATTCACCAACACAACCAACTCAACCACGACCACACCAACTCCCCGTCGCTGAGGGCCCGTCAGGAGTGGTCCACAACCCAGCAGTCCATCCCCGCATGCCCACTCGTTACCGTTGTTAACCCCAACCTTCCTAGGGTCCTTACCCACTTCGAGTGGAACAAGAAATCCCTAGGGTATCTTTTAACTATTCATTAATCTTAGGGTGACGTATGTAAATGATGTCCAAATTCAACTTGCATGTTCCATAAGTCATGTATCATAACCTCATTGATCATATACAATTTCTCATGGGTAATACATGTCATACAAATTAAAAATGCCATTTTCCAAGTTTCTTCAATCTCAAGTTCATTCAGGCATTTTAACAAACACATAATGAGCACCACATAAATCAAGAGAATCATATCATCAATTTTTGTAACCAATAGCATAACTAATCTTACATACATGCATCAACATCATTCATGCATTTGGAGTGAAAAATTAGCAATATCACACATTTCCAACTTCACTCAACACCTTCCAGCATACTGAAATTGCAAGAACAGCTAGAAAGATAGCATTTTTAACCCATTTCTCTTCGGAATTTGACAAAACTCAAAGAATGAAAGTTGGAGATATTGCAGTCTTGAGTTCACACATAAAATTTCAGACAAAAATATAAAGTATTGGATTTATAGTGAATTATTTAGTCAAGTGTGTCAAAACTGTTCTGCAGACAGATTTCTGGACCTGTCTTCAAAACCAAATTTAAGCATCTTGGAGCCAGAATTACGACATATGAACACTCTGATGAACTTTTAGAAAATCTTGTTAGCTTTTCAACAAGACCAAAACCAACAAAATCCATAGAGTATGCAGGCAGTTATGCTCATTTTTCTGAACTGTGTACAGCTTGGCAGATTTTCAGACATCTTGCAAATAATGGATTCTTTCTCCTACTTATTGAACTCAACATAAGACAAATTTTATATGAATTTGGGGTAGGACTTAACGGTCTATAGCTGCGTATTTTTTTCAGAAGGTGATTCCAACTACAGAAATAAAATTCGAAGTGCAAACACACATGCAAAATTCTGTTTTTCAGGAGAGGGTGACATGCAAGCAAATACACGGGAAAAATTGCATCTTTGGGGCTATTGCACATATAAAACATGACATCAACTACAACTACAACTAGAGGGAGAGGGTTGAAGAGCTCCTACCTATGAAGGGCTTCAAGAAAGGGTAGGGCTAGCTTGGAGTCCTCTCCTTCTCCTTCTCCTTTCTCTTTTCTCTTCTCTTTCTTTCTTTGTTTTTGTTTTTGTTTTTGTTCTTGGCTCAAAATTTCGGCCACACACACATGAAAACAATGAAGGGGAGTTAATACTTGGAAGAGTGTGGAATGGGGAAGAATTTGGAGGAAGAATGTGGAAGAATGTGGAGGATATCCTTAATTAAGAAGTTATCTCTTAACCCTTTAACTATTTACAAGTTTGCCATTATTCTTTTTCATTTTTTTTGTTTTATAATGGCCCTCCAAACTATTACAAGTTTTCCATTACAAATATCTCACTTCCCTTTTTGCACAAAAACCCATTGACCTTTCGAAATTTGCATTTAAGCCCAATTTTGTAATGCTACCCTCATTTGGGTACAAATGAGAAATTTAGGGGCAAAGTGCAAATCTCTCTATTCCATAGGCTAGCATGCATACATACAAGAAGTCTAGGGCCAATTTAGTATTTGTACACTAGGGTTGTTACACCAAAGAAGCCGTTCACCAACACAACCAACTCAACCATGACCACACCAACTCCCCGCCGTTGAGGGCCCGTCAGGAGTGGTCCACAACCCAGCAGTCCATCCCCGCATGCCCACTCGTTACCGTTGTTAACCCCAACCTTCCTAGGGTCCTTACCCACTTCGAGTGGAACAAGAAATCCATAGGGTATCTTTTAACTATTCATTAATCCTAGGGTGACGTATGTAAATGATGTCCAAATTCAACTTGCATGTTCCATAAGCCATGTATCATAACCTCATTGATCATATACAATTTCTCATGGGTAATACATGTCATACAAATTAAAAATGTCATTTTCCAAGTTTCTTCAATCTCAAGTTCATTCAGACATTTTAACAAACACATAATGAGCACCACATAAATCAAGAGAATCATATCATCAATTTTTGTAACCAATAGCATAACTAATCTTACATACATGCATCAACATCATTCATGCATTTGGAGTGAAAAATTAGCAATATCACACATTTCCAACTTCACTCAACACCTTCCAGCATACTGAAATTGCAAGAACAGCTAGAAAGATAGCATTTTAACCCATTTCTCTTGGGAATTTGACAAAACTCAAAGAATGAAAGTTGGAGATATTCTTGAGTTCACACATAAAATTTCAGACAAAAATATGAAGTATTGGATTTATAGTGAATTATTTAGTCAAGTGTGTCAAAACTGTTCTGCAGACAGATTTCTGGACCTGTCTTCAAAACCAAATTTAAGCATCTTGGAACCTGAATTACGACATATGAACACTCTGATGAACTTTTAGAAAATCTTGTTAGCTTTTCAACAAGACCAAAACCAACAAAATCCATAGAGTATGCAGGCAGTTATGCTCATTTTGCTGAACTGTGTACAGCTTGGCAGATTTTCAGACATCTTGCAAATAATGGATTCTTTCTCCTACTTATTGAACTCAACATAAGACAAATTTTATATGAATTTGGGATAGGACTTAACGATCTATAGCTGCGTATTTTTTTCAGAAGGTGATTCCAACTACAGAAATAAAATTCGAAGTGCAAACACACATGCAAAATTCTGTTTTTCAGGAGAGGGTGACATGCAAGCAAATACAAGGGAAAAATTGCATTTTTGGGGCTATTGCACATATAAAGCATGACATCAACTACAACTACAACTAGAGGGAGAGGGTTGAAGAGCTCCTACCTATGAAGGGCTTCAAGAAAGGGTAGGGCTAGCTTGGAGTCCTCTCCTTCTCCTTCTCCTTTCTCTTTTCTCTTCTCTTGCTTTCTTTGTTTTTGTTTTTGTTTTTGTTCTTGGCTCAAAATTTCGGCCACACACACATGAAAACAATGAAGGGGAGTTAATACTTGGAAGAGTGTGGAATGGGGAAGAATTTGGAGGAAGAATGTGGAAGAATGTGGAGGATATCCTTAATTAAGAGGTTATCTCTTAACCCTTTAACTATTTGCAAGTTTACCATTATTCCTTTTCATTTTTTTTGTTTTATAATGGCCCTCCAAACTATTACAAATTTGCCATTACAAATATCTCACTTCCCTTTTTGCACAAAAACCCCTTGACTTTTCGAAATTTGCCTTTAAGCCCAATTTTGTAATGCTACCCTCATTTGGGTACAAATGAGAAATTTAGGGGCAAAGTGCAAATCTCTCTATTCCATGGGCTAGCATGCATACATACAAGGAGTCTAGGGCCAATTTAGTATTTGCACACTAGGGTTGTTACACCCTACCCTTCTTAGAAAAATTTCTGTCCTCAGAAATTCAGCAAAATTCGAAGAGCAGATATTTCCATACAGCAACCAACAACTGCTGAAAATATAAGATATAACAGTTATTGTTCAAACAGGTATGAGAACTTCTCATACATTTCATCTTCTCGCTCCCACGTTGACTCCCCCGGAGACTCTTGTTGCCACATGACTCGCACCAAGTCAATGGTCTTCTTCTTCAGTGTCTTCTGCTTCCGGTCCAAGATAGCCACTGGCTGCTGCTCGTAAGTGAGATCTGGTCGTACTTCTATCTCTGAGAAATCTACAACATGATTGGGATCTTCCACGTATCCTCTAAGTTGAGACACATGGAACACGTTATGCACACATTCAAGCGACGGCGGCAATACTAGCCGATATGCAACCTTACCGACCTTGGCGGAGATCTCGAATGGACCAATATATCTGGGACTCAGCTTCCCGCGTTTGCCAAATAGGATATTTCCACGAATCGGTGAGATCTTTAGGAACACATAATCCCCTGGCTGAAATTCCAACGGTCGCCGCTTTGTATCAGCCCAATGCTTATACCGGTCCTACGCGATGCGCAGATTCTCTCTGACTGTCCGTACCACATCCGTTGTTGCTGCCACCAAGTCGGGTCCCAAAAACTCTCTATCTCCAACATCGTCCCAACTTAAGGGGGACCTACATTGCCTTCCATACAGAGCTGCGAAGGGAGCCATACCAATACTTGCCTGATAGCTATTATTGTATGCAAACTCAACCAGATGTAGATGGTCCTCCCACGATCCCTTGAAATCAAGCATACATGCTCGCAGCATATCTTCAAGAATCTGAATGGTCCTTTTCGACTGCCCATCAATCTGAGGATGATACGCAGTACTGAAACTTAGACGCGTCCCCAAACTAGCCTGTAAGCTCTTCCAAAAATAAGAAGTGAATCTGCTATCTCTGTTGGATATTATACTCACAGGAACTCCATGCAGTCTCACAATCTCCTCCAGGTATCTCTTAGCCAGAATTTCTGTGGACTGTCCAACTCGGAACGGAATAAAATGCGCCGACTTGGTCAATCGATCAATAATGACCCAAATCACATCATTACCTCTAGGGGTCCGAGGTAGACCGGTCACAAAGTCTATGGTCACATGTTCGCACTTCCATTCTGGAATAGGGAGAGGCTGTAACAATCCCGCAGTTCTCTGGTGTTCAGCCTTTACCTGCTGACAGACCAGACAGGACGCCACACTCTTGGCTACACTCTTCTTCATTACAGACCACCAATAGTATTGCTTCAGATCACGATACATCTTGGTTCCTCCAGGATGGATAGAATATGAGAAACTGTGTGCCTCCTTCAATAATTCTTCCCGAACATCGCCACTCGGCACACAAACCTGGCTCCCAAATCTCAACGATCCATCTTCGTGAACACGGAAATCCCGGTCCGAAGTCCAGCTTCCACCTGCTCTCGAATCCTCTTTAGCTTGGATCCCCTGACTGAGCTGCCTTGATCATGTTTACCAAATCAGATTGAATCTGCAGTCCCATCATAACAGTCTTCTCTCCTGGGAGAACAACTTCTATTTCCATTTGTCGGATTGCCCATCGAAGTTGCGGCTGGGAAGTTAACCTCATTACGGCGGGCAATCGGCTAAGAGCATCTGGCACCACGTTCACTTTCCCAGGATGGTATTGCAGATCAACGTCGTACTCAGCCATTAATTCCAACCATCTACGCTGCCTCATATTAAGCTCCTTCTGAGTGAACACGTACTTCAGACTCTTATGGTCGGTTTATATTTTCACATGCTCACCTAGCAAGAAATGTCTCCACAATTTCAAGGCCAATATCACTGCTGCCAATTCCAAGTCATGAGTGGGATAGTTCAGCTCATGCTCCTTCAATAATCTGGAAGCATATGCTACAACTCGTCCATGCTGATGAAGGACACAGCCTAGCCCTCTCCCAGATGCATCACAGAAAACTTCAAAACCACCTGAACGATCAGGGATGGTTAAGATAGGAGCTGTGGTCAAAAGATGCTTCAGCTCATCAAACGCATGCTGGCAATCCTCGGACCAGACATACGCAACATCCTTCTTCGTCAGATGAGTCAAAGGCGAGGTAATCTTCGAGAAATCCTTAATGAACTTCCGATAGTATCCAGCCAACCCCAAAAAGCTTCGAATCTCCGTAACTGTCCGAGGTATAGGCCAACCTTCTACTGCAGCAACCTTCTCAGGATCAACAGATACTCCATCTCCCGAGACTATGTACCCAAGAAATGCAACATTGGTCAACCAAAACTGGCACTTGCTGAACTTGGCATAGAGACGGTGCTGCCTGAGAGTATTCAAAACTATTCGCAAATGCTCAGCATGCTCATCCTCATTCTTTGAGTAAACCAGGATGTCATCGATAAATACCACCACAAACTTATCCAAATACTCGAAGAAGACCTGATTCATCAGCCTCATAAAAGTAGCTGGGGCATTCGTCACTCCAAAAGGCATCACCAAAAACTCGTAATGACCATACCGAGTTTGAAATGCGGTCTTCGGAACATCAGATTCCCGCACTTTCACTTGGTGATACCCACTTCTCAAGTCCAGTTTCGAATACACCCAAGATCCACCGAGCTGGTCAAAGATATCATCGATTCGGGGAAGGGGATACTTATCCTTCACCGTCACCTTATTTAATTCCCGATAATCGATGCACATCCTCCGTGATCCATCCTTCTTGTTTACAAGCAACACTGGCGCTTCCCACGGTGACACACTTGGGCGAATCAATCCCTTATCTGATAAATCAGTCAACTGATTGCGAAGCTCTGCTAACTCTGGTGGGGCCATTCGGTATGGAGCCTTCGCTATCGGTTGGGTGCCTGGAATTAGATCAATGGTAAACTCCAAGGACCTATCTGGGGGTAATCCAAAGATATCATCTGGAAAGATGTCAGGAAATTCTTCAACAACCCTTGGTAACACTGGCTCTGCTTCCATATCCAAATACTCCACGACCGTCGCTCGGAACGTCAAAGGCTCAAGCTCACTACTACCATCCCAAAACTCAAACTCTGGATGGTCAGGGATCCAAAAAACTATCCTCCTTAGGCTACAGTCTATATTAGCATAGAACATTCCTAACCAATCCATACCAAACACTGCCTCATAGTCGGGCAACTCAATCACTAAAAAGTCTGCATACAATTCCCGCACCCCCGATCTCAACTGGACAGTTCCGTATCTCAGAAAAACTAAAAATGACCCCATTCCCGGTGTGAACATTCCAACTAGCAGCAAAGGTGTCAGCTACTATGGAGTGTTGTGTCACAAACTTCTTAGACAGAAAACAATGTGACGCTCCAGAGTCAAATAGAGACAAGGCAGGGTAGGAGGCTATTCTAACAATACCTAAAGTATCACAACAGTAAAACCCAGCCAACTAACTAAATAAAACAACTGAGGTTAAAATCAAATAGACTGCAGTGGTGCAAGATTCATACCAGTGATCACCCGGCTAGCACCCTCCGATGTCCCTATTGGGGTCATAGTATACTGCTGTCGCCTCGGCGGAGGAGCTGCCCCCTGATACCCTTGTCGCTGCTGAGGAGGTGGAGGGGGTCCTCTCGGCGCAGTCGGTCTCGGTCCTGGCGGTGCCGGAAGGGCAAGCCGCTGCGGCGGTGGTGGGAGAGGTCTCTGCGGTGTGGGCCGGACTGCTGCTGATGCTGGTGGTGCTGGAGCATGACCCGACCATGGGCAAAATCTGCTAATGTGGCCCGGCTCCCCACATGTGTAACACCCGGCACTCGATACTCGACAGTCTCGCTGCATATGCCCCGGCTTTCTCATCTGTAGCATGAAGGCCCCTTCTGTACCGAAGGTGGAGCCCCCGGTCGTTTGAATGTCACCTGCTGAACTGGGCCAGGGGTGGTCCTCTGCTGAGTGGCCGGTCGTCTGTCACTAGCTGGTGGCCTCCCCAGACTACGTAGGTGGATCTCATGCTGTCTAGCCGCCCGCAGCACGGCCTCCTGGGTCAACAACTCCTGAGTAGACATGGCCGCCCAAAACTCCACGTCTAGTCCCATACAAAAGCGCCTGGCTCTAGTGACGTCTGTCGCTACAAGCTCGGGCGCAGCGTCCTGAACTCCTTATAGCTCGGCGGCTTCGGCGCCGCTGCCCTCTCCTCCATCTGACCCATGTGTTCTAAAATACCCATCAGAACTTTAGCCATCAGGGCCGACTCTGAGGTCCTGTCATCTGAAGAATACCCATCGCCAACTGGACCCATCCCGCCATCAGAAGCTCCGGTCCCGCCTGAAGTCCCGTTCCCACCTTCCATCTATTGGTGAGAAACAGAACAAATGCATTAGTACCATGTACGAAAATATTGGAGCCTTACCTGTATTCCCTTTACACGTATCGCAGTGTGCGCGGACCTGCATGGGCCACCATACCACCCCCGCTCTCCTTGTCCGTCGCCCCATCCTCCCCCCTTTCCCCTTCGTCCGGTTGATGGATGGATGAAGATGGTCGGTGCGCACTGACCTCATGGCTATTTCAGAAATTGGAGTATGTGTGCAGAGTAGAAATATCAATTTTCAAAATATTTAAGTCTGTGTGCAACGTATGTATGTGAACTGAGCAAAAAGGTATGTTCGCATAGCAATTCCCAATTGCTTCAAACACAACCACTTATGTACAGGTGTGCCATTCAAAATTTACTAGTTTACCATTAAATTATTTTTCATTTTTGACCTTCATCTTCTTTCTCCACTGCTGTCCCTCGACCCCCTTTGTCGCCTACCCCTCTCTCATACCGATGTTTCAGCTTACATCGTTAAAGAAGCAGAAGAAACGAAGAAGAAGACGACGAATATGAAGAAGAAGAAGAATCAAATTCTTCCTCACCTCACCTCCTCCTCTTCTTCTTATTCGACTCTCCTCTTCATCTTTTCTACCCTCTCCTCACATCCCCTCTTCATTTAAAGGTTTTCACATTCATTTCTTTCTTCTTCTTCAAGCTTTGATGGTGACTTGAGAAGGCGACGACAAAAGCTGGTGACAGAGGCAATGAAGGTGGTGGTCGAAGAGGGGAGAGGTGGAAGTGGATAGCGTTAATTTGGGGATATTTGTGAGTGTATGCGTAAAGTAAAAAAAATTGAAATTTAAATAATATTGGATACATGTGTGCAAAGTGGTCTGTGTAAAAAGCAGTTAGGTTTGTGTGTATAGAATTTTCCGGCCAATTAGCGTACCAAAAAGAGAGATTTTCTCACTCCCATTTGGACAAGGCTGCGGGTGCAATTGTAAAAGGGCAAAATGCGCCAAAATACCCTAACATTTCCTAACATGTTGTGTTTCTGTCTCATAATTACATACCGTGTTAAACTGTATTAAGTTAATATCACAACGTTACAAAATGTTTCATTTTAGTACACTCTGTTAGTTTTTAATCTAGATCTGTTGATTTATGAACAGATTTACATTTGTCATTTTAGAAATATACATTATCCTTATCCTCTTAATATTCTTTAACTTTTTTCTCAATCCTCTCCTCTTCTTCTTTTCTTTCTCTTTGTTATTCGCCTTTCATCAGTCATCTCTATTTAATGCTTTTTTGAACTTTTTCTGTAGGGGTTTAAGAAGAAGAAGAAGAAGATAGCAAGTAAATTTTTAGGTTTTGTTTGTATGTACTTACGAAGTAGAAGACATAGAAAAGAATATGTAAATTTTTTTAGAAAGTAATTGAATTGGAAACTCCATCTCTCAATCTTCCTAAATTTCAATCTCTCAATCTTCCTAAATTTTGCCCTAAATTGAATAGTTTGATCGGTTGTGGCATCTAAATTGTGTTCTCTATTTTTTTTTGTTACAAAAGAGTGCGTCAAACACTTGCCATACCACTATGGATGTAGGAGGAGTACCACTATGCCAAAGGACTGGTGGTGAGTGATCTCTGTTTTGGTAAGCTGTAGGATTGTCCACACATTATTCTGATATTTTATTTTCTACAATATTGAGAATAATGTAGAAAATGTGATAACTGAACTAATAGATCATGTGCCAATATACTTTTTTGAAAAGGTAAAGTTACTTTCTATGAGGTCCGACCTTTTTTGTTTCATGATCTAACATATTTCTTATTTTGATAACAAATTTTCAACTTAATTCTCAACTGCTTCCTACGATTCAAAGCCATGATATGAGTCAAGATATATGTAAATGCGAAAAAGCTCGGTGAGAATGAATAAAGAGTCGGCATTTTTTTTGAGTCATCGGAAAAAAGTAAAGAACAATTGACCTCACACAACAGGAGGTAGTGCACAAGAGTCCGCATTTGGCCACCAAATAACTTGCCTTGAGGACAATACTACCATAACGGCAGAAATAGCTACATGCAGACTGGCAGACGATGAACTAGAAACTTTTGGTCATGACAGACATGCAATCCTCCAGAGAAACAAAGATGGATGCACGAGCTGCCAAAAGAAACACATGAATGTGTGACAATTCACCCCCCATTGAAACCCTAAAACGATACATATCGTCAATCTCTCAAACTCCACCGCATCGACCCATGTCCTAAAATACTAAATACATCGGTTTTACTTGAGTTGGGCAGGGACTGGAGAATTTTCCCATGGGTCAGAGATGGTAGGCTTTCTTCCAACATGGGCACTTCAACCACAAAAGAGGATCCAAAACTCCTTTTGACAATATCAGGAGACCACTGTACCCGTTTTATCCTCCAAAGCCTTAAGTTCCTCTTGCCATCCTTTGACTTTAGCCATCTTCTCTAACTGTTCTGGCTTCAAATTTTGTTGATCAACTATCACTTGAGCCTCCGCAAGCCGAATCTGCAGCAAAAATTGTGTCCACTAAATTAAGATCCCAAGCGCGTAACATAAAAGATGACGGTGGGACTGTTTTGGTTTTTTCTGTTTTTGTTTTTGTGGTGTTGTTTTCGTTAGGTTCCCTACATGATGCATGCAGAATTTCCAAACTCACATCTTCAAAAGCTCACAAATACATAAAACATGGATGCATCTGTCGTTTCCAAATGAACACGCTGAGTGATAAGCATATATGTATGAATCTGTTTGTTTTCATAAGAAAGATGGAATTCAGAAAAAGAACACATTTGAGAGTATAAAGGATGCAGCAGCAAGGGCATGAATATGAACTGAACTTATTCAAGTTTCTCTCAAATAAGTCCACAAAATCAATTCAAGAGAATACAACAAGCTTCAAAGCTTACCTTCTTTTTCAGTGCTCGAATCCTCTTGTCAATATCTGGACCATAATTCTCACATTTCAATGATTCAACCAGATCAGTAGAAGGGCTTGCAACCTCTGGTGTTGAAGAAACAGCCAGATTACCTATCTGGTTGGTTACTGATTCCACAGATTCTAATCTGCGTTCTTGCTCAGAAAAAGGAATCTCCTCAGTTTTCAGTTTTCCAGGTCGCTCCAAATCCAATTGTTTGCCCTTGTCGTCTGATGAAGCAAGTGCAGCCTGAACACCAACCATTTTTGTTAAGAGTTCCAAAGATTATACGAATAAGACGGGAAACCCATAGACTCCAAACTTATGAATGAACCTTACAAAAACAAAACGACGGAAAAAAGGATTGATAAAAAGAAACCAACAAACAATACATCAAATCTTTAATCTCATATAATTTTTAAGGGTATATCTGCCTGTCAATAATAACAAAAGAATGTGATTAGCTAAGTATAGGCACGTGCCTGGAACTGCTGCCACAGTGGATTTGATGTTAGGTCGCATACAAATGTGGAATTGATTTCAGAACATCATCCTATGATATGGGCAACTTTATCAGTAACATATCAGTATGTGTAAGGGTGACAAACATTGACTGAATCAGAAAGGGACATTCCTGTGCACACAATCTGAAGAATACATCTCTAAGTGCAACATCATCAATACAACATAGGATTTATCCCAAATATTAGTGTTTGGCTGCATGTCATCTTTTTACCAATTCACAGTGTTAACTACAAATTGTATTCTCACAATTCTGTCCTTGATCCATAATGCAACCCTCCTTTACATGGGTTTGGATTATCAGTGAAAAGAAGGCACTATGAGTATACCACTGGCAAAGAATAATCTCAAGCCCTTAATGTGTGTTTAAAAAAGGATTCTCCAACTGGCTCGGTGCTGACATACTCCACTTCCAGAAGTGCGTCATGCAAATTCGTTTTCTTTATTACACATACTGTTATGTAAACTTTAGCAATGCAATTTTGCAGAAAAATGAGAAAAAGAAACGAACATTCTAATTGGCCGAGAGCGATTTTGAGGCATGCCATAAAGTTGCATACAAACAAATACCAGTTATCTATTAATGCAGATGTATGATTTGATAATGTGTAACTATGGACTTCAGTAATTTTTAAAAAAATTCATATCTAATATAACTTGTTTCATTCACGATGGATTTGTATATGACTTTTCCCCTTTCAAACCGGAAAACAGTCATCAAAATTTAGGTTAACTAATGGTTAACCTATATCTGCTTCAGGTTAAGTAATGGCTACTTCTGTACATAAGCTACAACTCTTGCAGGAAGGAGAAAGGAAAATGTATTCTGTGTTTTAAATTCAATGAAGTAAAACCAGCCATGCAATAGAATTATCAAAATAGTTTTGCAACATTGGTAGTTGATAGGATTTTCTAGGGTTTGGAGTGGTAAAAATCTGATTTTTACAAGATGGCTTTTAATTCGAGATAAAAGCCTAAATCTCTCAAGATATATTCTAGTCTACTCCAACTCTCTTCTTCTCTCAAATTCTTTTCTCAAATTCAACATGATAACGTAGCCCTAACCCATCCTATATATAATGGACTGATTTATTTAGAAATACAAAAATGCCACTGAAGCCCAAAATTACAACTTCATCACTCGCACCTTGAGGACACCACTTTGTCCTCAAGGTGGTGTCATGAAACTAATAGGAACTAGTGAGATCTAAAATTTATTGATAATAAACTAAAAATAAAAGAAGATATATTGGTTACAATTGTAGAGGTAATCTCTCTACTAAGATACCGATTGAAGAGGATGTTCGCAATCTCCCGAATAACGAGGGATAATCTCACCTCTCTTTATCAATTCTCTCAAATTTCACACATAATCCATCCTCTCTAAATCTCACCATTTATTTATAATAAAACTTATACTAATTAGGTATTTAGTCATAAGGACTAAATCACCTTAATATTATTCTCCAATTAAATGACTGATTCTCGCATTAAATCATTTCTAAATGAGATCACGCCCGCGTTCGATGCACCGTCCGCATTCGTCGAACCGTCCGCATTCATCGAACCGTCCATGTTCGATGCACCGTCTGCATTCGTTGCACCGTCCACATTTGGATTCTCGTATTAAATCATTTCCAAATAAGGTCACGTCCATATTCGTCGAATCGTCCGCATACGCCAAACCCCCATCCGTATTAATACTCTGCCCCTGAAAAATCCACCTTGTCCTTAAGGTGGTGCATCCAACCCATGGGCCGTGCTACTCCGAATGAACGTGCTCCTTTCCTCCAGGGTCAAAAGGCCAACTGAGGTCATTGTCATCTCCCGCGGAGCCCAGATGGATGCCACAGTGATCATCGAACTGAGCAGAAGATCGGTCGTGCCCAAAACATTGCATCTGAGACCCAGTAAGACCACCAGCTGTAAAATGAGGCATGTGGGCCCACTGGAAAGTTGCCCGGTGGGCCTCAAGGCGGCCCGCCCGAAGCTGGGCGGCCTTCCTGGGGTCACCCGAAGCTGGACGGCCCTCATTCGGGTCGTCCAAGGCCGGATGGTCCTCAGGTGGGCCGGTCACGTCGTCGTCTTCAGATTTGTAGAGTCGTTTGCCTCTTCTTCAGATATGAGCTTTGTAATCTTCAGATCTTGACTTTGGGCTCCTTCTCGAATTGTTCTTTACCTCTCAAATGCAGATCTGCTAGCAAGATGACGTCTTTTACGCCGTTTTGGATCAAAGGCAGTGCCTTTTGCACTGGATCTAGATCAGAGTTGACGACGAAACCCAGATCTGAGCTGATGTCTTCGTTCTTCTCATGCTCTTCTTTCTCTACCTCATCCTCAGAGAAGTACCGATGAGACTTCATCAGATAGAAGTTCGCAGCTTCATCAAGACCCAATGATCTATAAGCTTGCTCCCTGTAAAAGAAGACATAAAAATTTCTCAGATCATAATCCAAGATTTCTGACCTCAAATCTATGCATTTCCAATAGAGTCCAATCATCAGGTAACCCATCAAATTGGCTAAACAATGCAAGTGTTGAGCTTTTCCGTTGGCCGCAGAAATGCAATCGTAATAAGATTTAGCAATTTCATATTGGCTAGCTGCATCATGAAATCTTCCATATCGAAAGAGCGTGTTTCCTTCTTGACGCAGCGCCCGAACTATTTGTAGCATTTCATTAAACATCCGACGAGCTTCCATCATGGCCGTAGAATCGTCGTGCTCTGATACCAAATTGATAGGAACTAGCGAAATCTAAAATTTATTGATAATAAACTAAAAATAAAAGAAGATAAATTGATTACAATTGTAGAGGTAATCTTTTTTCCAAGACGTCGATTGAAAAGGACGTCCACACTCTCCCGAATAACGAGAGATAATCTCACCTCTCTTTATCAAACCTATCAAATTCCACATATAATCCATCCTTTCTAGATCTGACCCTTTATTTATAATAAAACTTATACTAATTAGGATTTAGTCAAAAGGACTAAATTACCCTAATATTATTCTCCAATTAAATGACACGATTCTCACATTAAATCATTTTCAAATGAGATCACGTCCACGTTCGATGCACCATCCACATTCGTCGAACCGTCCGCATTTGTCGAACCATCCATGCTCGATGCATCGTCCGCATTCGTTGCACCGTCCACAGTTGGATTCACGTATTAAATCATTTCCAAATAAGGTCGCGTCCATGTTCGTCGCATCGTCTGCATACGCCAAACCCACATCTGTATCAGAATCCTATCTGCACACTAAGGATGCTAGTCCCCTTCTGGGTCTTCCTCCCTTTTCGTCGAAACCCGAGTAACCTCCTCTATCGTCGCCAATGCCCCGGAAAGGGTATCCACCATCTATTGATGGTAGTCGGTCCCCTTCGGCCCACCCTCCAATGTCCCATCGGTCATCGCCCACACGTGGGCCTCCTGTAGACCAGCTGTAGCATAGCCCACCACCGTCAACGAAGCCCGAATAGACACCAAGATGATCGCTTGGCCCGCCTAAAGTTCATCCACACCTAAAAGACTAACGTCAATGCTAGGGAGGTCATTCATCCTAAAAACCAGTGGCCATGGGTCCCTTAAAATTGTTGCCAGGCCTTGCGGGCCGCAAGGCGGCTTACCCAGGGCTTGCGGCCCTCAAGGCGACGGTGATAGATCTCCAAGAATTCCTTTAACATGGCTTCACATCTATCCACCGTAGCCTCCTAAGCATACACCTTTTTTGACGCCGCCGCCAATTCGAGAGAAGGCCGATGTCCTAGATTTTGATTTAAGATAAAAACCTAAATCTTCCAAGATCAACTTTATTCTACTCCTAATATCTTCTTCTCTCAAATTCAATATGATAACATAACCCTAACTCCTCATATATATAATGGACTGATTTGTTCAGAACTACAAAAATGTCCATGAAGCCCAAAGTTACAAGTTTGCCACTCGCATCCCAAATTTAACAATAGCTTTTTAACCATTGGGCTTGGACAATCACTAAGAAACCTCTCGTAGCTTGAGCTTGTGATGCATTACATACATAAGTTACATAGACATTCTATTAGCGAATTAAAGCAAATCCTAATCAAAGACGGACTCTTAATCATAGAAGGGAAAAGTTAGATTTTTTAGAAGTTAGAGTCAGTTTAAACTTTAGGTGTTTGAGTCCTATTAGAGTTCCATGTTTTAAAAAAGTTTGAGCCATTTTAGAGTTTCATATTCTAACAAACAATTATTTTTTACTTTAGTTTACTTGTTTAGGTGTTTGAATCCTATTATAAATCTAAATATGATTCTTAATAGAAAGTTTGTTTCTTCTCCCATAAATATGAATATGTAATTGAATTTTTAGATAGTGCATATTGAAAAGAAAATTGAGTTTGCAAATTGTATTAGTGAAACAATTGAATCTCTTATGCATGCAAAGTGTAATAATGGACTTGATCGTCTGCACGTAAGATCCGAATGAATATTCACTGTGCGAGATGTTTCATCGTCACAATTTGCTTAATCTGCTCTATCCAATTGTCGTCATCTTCAATCGTTGATGATGCAATCGCTAATGATGCTACTATTTAAGATACATTCCTAATTGCAATTGTGAAGAAATATGCTCGAGCCAAAGTTAGGGTGATTTAAAGCATGGAAGCCTTATCTGAATCCAACCCAAGTTCAAGCTAAGTCACTCCCAATTCAAAGGATCAAATTCGATCCGAACTCAAGAAAACATGGGCCAATTCAAACCGCTCGAGTTGATTGGTACAATACAAGAGCCCTCTAATCGAGCTACAATATCAAGCCGACTTTGCTACAATATAGATTCATTGTTTTTTGATTTTAGAATAACATTTTCATATATATATATATATATATGAGGATTAATGTAGAGCAGGTGGCACCTGATCCAAAGGATCAGGTGCAAGACACAAATGAGTGGGCCCCAACGAGTACAAGCATATGTGGAGGTTTGTACTCTCCACCTTTTTGTGTCTTGCCACCTGATGCTTTAGATCAGGTGGCAGCTTTTCTACCTTAAATTCATATATATATATATATATATATATATATATATATATATATAAAACAGATATCACCTGCAGAGGCGGAACTATGATTAGATGACCGGGGGCCGGGCGGCGTTGCAAGACGGTATACAAACTTCACTCATAAAGTACAAAGATGTGATTATGTTTAAGTCGACGAGTTCAAAGATATAAAGGAGGTGTTTTTCTATTGCGTTTAAGTATATTTGAGGTGACAAAGTGAACAACAAAGTAGATATGAAATTCATTGCTCAGGCCCAATGCATCATATATATGAGAGATCGAGTAAGAAAGTTGAAAACGAAAACAAGTTTTAATTGCATGTGAACGAAAATAAGTGACGAACATTCAAACCGAATTACTTTAAATAAGCAGCAAATTTTCTTATGCATTTATTAAACACAAAACGTTCACATATTACCGAAGATATGAACGAGAAACTGACGCTGATTACATAGTTAATTTGCAAAAAAAATAAAAGATTAAAAATATAATCATTGGGAGTTGCCAAGAATTAATTAATCCTTTACATTTAAGGGAATGGGAGAAGCGTGTTTAGTAACTAAACATTTTAGGTAGACTAAATTAACCATGACAGTTTAAAAACTCTAATTAGATATCACAACGTTTACTCATGATCAAACAATTCTCTAGTTAACAATGACTTGTGCGAGAATTTAAGCTTAACCTATGATATATTTTTGTTTAGACATTTTTCTTTTCTCAATCAGATGTTGACCCCGCTATGCTATAATTAAAAGCATGAGGGAAAAAAACCAAACTGAAGCCATGTCATGATCATGACATATTCGTTGCTGAACATACCGAGGCCAATTAGTAGAAAGCAGGAAGTCTCTAATTATTTTTTATTCGAATCAAAGAATGTCTATCCTCTTCTACTGCCATGTTCTTTGTTTTTTAAATAGCAGTAAAATAATTATTATTTTTGATGAGATCCAACACCAAATTTCATTTCTTGAGACGAGTGCATGCAGGAACAAAATAAATCATTTGCAAATCATGGATATAAATGAGCCAAATCTTTAAAAAAATAATTTAACACCAAGCATTTCTTGAAACGAGTGTGGAACAAAATTAATCAATTACTTGGATTTTACAGCAGGCGTGGCTCGATCTCATGACCTGCGGCTTGTGGAGGGAACACATAACCAGCGTGGCAAAGTGCTACTTATGTTACTGAAGATTACATGTATTTACTTAACCAAACTTTACTGCTGCCATATGAATATAGTTATGCAAATTCTGAAAAATGGGGGAGGGGGGCGGCCCCCTAACCCTTAAGTAGGCCCCCCGATCACCTGATATGATCAAATGAGCTTACATGGCATATTTCTATTGATCAAGGAAAAATAAAATCAAGTACAACGCATATGCTTGTTTTCTATTCATACATACATATACATACATATATGTACACACACATATGCGAATAATGGGTATGGTATCATATGACATGGGAGTTATCTCTTCATATAATACGACACAAAAAGTGGGGTGGTACAAGCCCACAGGAGGTGATGCCTCTATAGTCATATGATACCAATTATTCTATATATATATACATATACATATGGAAATCATGTAGACCTGATCTAATAGATCAGGTGACACATGATCTAATAGATCAGGTATAAGACACAAAAAGGATGGCCCCATTGAAAGTACAAGCACATGTGGGGCTTGCACATGTGGGGCTTGTACTTTCCAACTTTATGTTTCTTGGCACCCGATCTAATAGATCAGGTGCCACCTTTTCTACATTATTCTATATATATACATATATGTGTGTACATATATAAACCAGATATATGTGTGTACATAAATAAACTAGATGACATCTGACAAAAAATGATCAGGTACGATGTCGTGGCACGTTTCCATTGATCAAGAAAAGATAAAATCAAGTACAACTAATATGCTTGTTTTTTCCTTAAATAATGGGAGTTTTATCAAGTGACACCCGCTTTTTATTAATCTCGTATGTATGTACATACGTATGTATATGTAATCCGGTAAAGCCATAGATAGCACCAGGTTGGTAAAGTCCATACGATCAAGTTAAGTTGTTTTTTCCTCCGATTGAATCTAATAGATTTAAAAATTACAAAATAAGAGCAACATATAGAGAAGAAATTAAAGTGGGAGGTAAAATGAGAATGATGTCTCTGAATAAAGTCTAAAAGTAAGATTACCTATAACCTAACACATCTAGTGTGTCCACGGAAAGTTTTCTATTTTAAAAAATATAGAGCGCAACTAAGAACATGTCAGAAAAAATGTTCTACACGTGTACAATGAGTGTTCAAGAGGTGTTGGTGTCCAATATGGCTATAAAATAAGGATATAAGCACCCTTGCTATATAGCATATAACAACGATCTAAAAAATTACATATTCGAAAATGAAAATTAAAACTAAGAAGTAAAAAAACCCCAACTTATATCCACATGCTATTTAAATTTTATTTATGGGTTTTCTCATGTGAAACCTTCATATCATCCATATTTCAAAAAATCACCCCCAAAATCTTTCGTATTGCTAATTTACCCACCAAATCTTTGGAGTCTTTGGAAAAAAACCCAAACTTATTTAGAATAAATAGAATATTCCATCAAATTGTGTTAACTGAACTAAATTTGTACAAATTGACCATATAGCACCTTTTAGATGATTGCTATCCCAAATCCAATTCCTTCTTTCTCTCTTGCTTCTTCCGACCCGACCCCTCTTAAATTAACCCTAATTGGAGAAAGGTCTATGTGCCTAAACGGCACAAATCAAATTTGTATTCCTCCTCCTTTACATCTTGTTTTTTACTCTTTGAAATCAAAACCATAAAAATTCAACCATACAGACATAAAGAAATAAAAATATTAAAATATTAAAATGTAGAAAGTATTTAATAATCTCGTGGCAGAGAAAAGGGTTGCGAAGAGATTGATGGTCGAGCTCACGTGATGCCATTATGGTTTTGGCCGGGTGCTGGGATTTTTGAATGGAGGAGAGGTGATGGAAGAGAGGGAAACGTGTAATTTTGTACCTTACACGAAAATCGTCCAAAACCTAACAAATAGTAACAAATGAGGTTTTTTCAAAGACCCCAAAAATTTAGGGAATAAATTAGCAAATATGAAAGATATTGGGATAGTTTTCAAATTAAGAAAGATTTGGGAGTTTGTATCAGAACAAATCATTTTATGTAATATAAAGTTAAAAGCTCTGCTTATTCATGTAAACTAGATACTGAATTGGAATATCATAACAATTTGGGAATTAACGTGGCATCAACTAGCACGCTATCTAGATGTTGTATAATATATAGTTCATAATTTAGGGGGGAAATATTTTAAGAATTTTTTTGAAAAGAAATTAAAATAAACTTTTTTTTGGAGAAATGAAAAGGCCTACGTTACTAACCAAAAATCCACTCCCACAACAATATCAGTACTGAGATGTTAAAACTTTGTATGCATAGCAACTAATGGCTAATAATTCTTCAAAATGAGATTCTTCACTTGCATACAAAGGGATGCATGAAAACATTGGCTACATGATCATAAGTCTTTTCTGCTTCAAATATGACACTCGCATTTAAACAAAAGAACCAGATACCTACATGCACATAAAAACAACAAAAGGGAAAGATTTCCCATCACATCACTAGAAGAACACTTTATTAATGATAACGTAAGATCAATCTAAGGACTTGCAAAAGCAAATATGGATTCTGATTTCACAAAATTAAGGAGAGAATATTTCATGTTTCAGCTATATGTTCATAAAAAGCAAAGATGACTAAGGAACCAAAGAAGATGGAAGAGATAGGGACATGAGATGGGGAGGAAGAGTAGTCATAACATACAACTATACACTTAAATACTACAAAGTTCACTCCTATAACAGCCAAATACCCTAGTATGATACGTGGATTTTGTTTTTTTATAAATTGCCCTCTCAGGTGGGAATTTCTAAATGCAAATTAATAGATTACCTATTTAGTTTTGAACCTAAAATAATTTATATCATTTACTTTTCAAAGATCTCTTAGCTTTGTTTAATTATATCATATAATCAATAGTTAATTAGGATGAGAGGGTGGAGACGATGGTGGAGGATGTATGGTGCCAAAGTAGGATATGAGATGGTGGTGGTGGGGAGGAAACGAAGCATGAGGTGGTTGTGCTTGGAAAGGAAGAGGAGAGAAGGATCTAAGGAGGAAACAATGATAGTGCTAAAAGCATGAAGTATTTCTTATGAAGGGAGGTTGTTAACTGTGGAGCAAAGGAAAGAGGTTAGTGTGGAGGTGGAGGTGGAGGGAAGGTTAGTGGAGCAAGGGGAGATGCGGATGGGTGAAGTAAGAGTAGTTTGTGTATTAGTGTTGATAAAGGAAAAGGTGGTGTTGGTGACAGTGGTAGTGACGAGGGAGAAGAAAGTGTTATCATAACTAAGAAAGAGGACAAGGTGCCCAAAAATCTTAAGGGTTAGGATATTTCTAATTAAACAGATAAAGACATTAAAGGAATATGCTGCAATGTGATCTATTGATTATTCTTGAAGGGAAAAAATATGGTGATAATTTGCATGCATGGCTCATGGAAGTTTTGAGTGGAACCTTTGAAGAAAATGTAACTGAAAGTAGCAAGCTATAAAGCTAAAAACTTATCTGTTTAGATAAAAAGCATTAGAGGACTTAATTTGAGCTTACTTGAAATAAGCTCGCCTAGTTAGTCGGGATATTATGTAAATTATTCCTTGAACATTGAATGATCTTTACATTAGGATAATCTTGTCTCTATTGTTGACATTGCATTCTTCCCTTTTTTAACTATTAATATATCACGCACATTCTCTGTCAAACCCTGAATCACCATCTCCTTTAGATCTTCTTCTATACTTTACATCAACATTATTCTCTGGTCCTCGCAAAACTCTATCCTAACATACCTGCCATCCCTTTTTCCACCCTCTTCTCTCATCTTGTTTTCCAATATAAGTCTTAGGCCAACCAAGTGTTGCAAACCAAAAAACGTAAGTGAAAACCCACTCAAAAGTCACAGAAAATACCGAACTTGTGGGATTTTACCTTAAGCATATGATATGCTCCATAACAAGCCCCATTCAATTATTACAGAATCATCAACTCTCATCTAAAATTTGCAAGATCTAACCTTGTTCCCATGAATTCTCTTCCAATCATGATTAAAGTAATGGAATATGAGAGAGAGAGAGATCATATTCTATCTTTCCCTCCAATACTCCCACTTCACACAAAGGGCAAGGGACATATAGTTAGCACTGTCCAAACCATGTTTGGTATATCAGACGAAAAAATGTCTGACAACACTACTTTTAAATGACCAAAATGATTTGACAAATTTAACATTTTTATAATTTTGAGGGGGGCTTATATCAAATTTTGTTTAATTCAAGGATCGTATATCTATAAAGAAGAAACTGAAAGACATTAGCATATGGGAAATTTTATACCAATGACTCAATATATTTAGCAAGATGCCTATAATTCAGGTGAAACTTATGGTAGCAACTGCAATTTAATGGAGAAATTCATACCACAAATCATCACTGCAATATCTCAAAACCCCATTTTAGTCCAATACCATTAGTTGAGAAGAAACATAAGCTTCACAGCTTGAATATGGCAGACCCCAAATGGAGAAACGTCAAAGGAAGATGCAAAATTTTACTTCGTTAATCAAAGAACGACATCTGGTTATTCTTTTCTAATCCGAGAAATCAGTCTGACACAAAGTGAGTGAAATAGATTTCATCTCCATAGTTGCTATCGTTTTGTCATTCGCTCCTAAAATTTGAAAAAAAAAATTGGTCCAAGTTATATAACAACAAAATAGCAAAGAATCACCTGAAGCTTCTTCTCCTTCTTCCTCTCGTTCCTTTTGGCCGACTTCGTCTTGGGCTTACCAACCACCGCCGTGCTCAGATCGTATCCCGGCGGCACCTCCGGCTGGGCCTTCCTCATCTGCATTATCGCATTCCCCAATGAAATAAGAAAATAGCGGTTGGGATGAAGGGGAAATTGGAAGGACATACAAGGACGGCTTTGGACTGATAGAGGGCGACTTCGTCCTGGGGGACGTAGCCGGCCCGGATTCTGATGGGCTTGCGGAGGGTTCCGTCGGGCCGGCGGGTGGGCCCCAGTATCCTCTCCCCTTCCTTCGGCGCCCTCAACATCAGCCGACTCGTCGCCTCCTCCTGCTCCTCCTCTTCGCCCATCTCCGTTGAATCTCCCTCCCTCCCTCCCTCCCTCCCTCTGTGCTTTCGCTGTGATTGGGTAGTGAGCAGGGTGCGCGATCGATGAATCAGAGACGTTGGACCCGCACTGTTATCAATTAATTATAAATAATCCGAGTTAAAAAGATTAGTGTATTAAAATCGGTTAAACGAGGGTTTACTATTCCGTGATTTCGCTGTGTTATATATAATTGCTTAGAACAAAAAAAATTTGAATTTTTTCTTTTGAAAAACACTGATACATCCCGTGCCAGCAAACACGCGTGTGTATAACTTTCACAATTCGTTGTCGTAACGTTAAAAATACATAGTTTTTAAACGTTAAAAATGCATGCAACATTTCCTTCCCATTAGGGTTCTTTCCATTTAGACATCATTTCTTATGCTTGAATTGATGTTAGTTAGAGACCAATTTTAGGATACGAATTGAAAAATTACATTTCAACCTAACCTAGATGATCCATGTTTCAACCTAACCTATGTTCGACTCTAGATCTGTGGTTTTTACGGTGTGGAAAATTAGAAATTGGGGATGGGTCTAGGGGTGGGGATAGTAATTAGTGCTTTCATAACTGAAGGATAGATTTTGGATCTCACGCCCAGACACCAAATGCACACACACTCAACTTAGGGCCTGTTCTTTTGGGCGGAATAGAGGTGAGAATGGGAATAGAGACACTGTTCATACACTATTCATCCTATTCCAAGGTTATATTCCAAGCGGTTGTTCTTTTGGGCGTGGAATAGAATCCTACGTGGCAATTCCAATTTAGTAATGATGATCACTTTTGTATTCCAAGCTTTTTACTTGGAATACAATGGAATCCTTGGGAATGGTGGGCCCCACTCTCTCATCTCTCTCTATCTCTTCCCTCCAACTCATCCCCTTTCCACTTTTTCATTCCAACTCCACAATCCCAAAAGAACACAAGAATAGAATATGGACCCCACTTTCTATTCCAAACTCTTATTTCCATATCCTATTCCACCCAAAAGAACACAAAACTCCATTTTCTCTCCCCTTGGAATACAAACTTTCCCCTATTCCATTTTTCCTATTCCAGCAAAAGAACAGGCCCTTATTGTCATGTATAATCCCCAATGAATGGAAGTTCAAACACAAGGTTGGTACCCTACGTGGAGAAGTCTGATAACGCTAACGTTTTCCTTTTATTTTATTGAAGGCTGAAAACTAGGGATGTTAATGGGCATGTCCAAGGCCCGTTTGGACTTCTAATTGGGCAAAGTCACGTTGCAATCCCTAATCTCTATTACAAAAGAGGTCAGATTTTGAATCTTTGTCCTATGTGACAATGTCACATCGCCACATGGGACAATCCTCCACCTCACACACCCCCAACACACAAAAACACCAAAAAAACACACACAAAACATCCATTCATCCAAAAACACACCCAAAAACATTGCCATTTTCTCCCCCCATTCAATTGCACAAAAAACCTATCTTCTTCCCCATTTGCATTTTGGTCCTTTTTGCATACGAATTTGCGTGTTTGATCCCTTTTTACCCCTCGACGCTGCCGACACGCACACTCATACTTTCCGCTCCTTCCCGGTTTCGCGCGTGCATCGCTGCCATGTTCGTGTGGGTTATTTTTGCTCCGTGCACCAAATACACGGGTAATTTCTAGTAATCATTCATTAGTTCTTTTGGCAATACAAAGTTAGTATCCTATGCGGAGAAGTCTGAAAACGTCAACACTTTCCTTTAACATTTTATTGAACGGCTGAAAAGTTGAAAACAGATCTGATTGCCACTTAGAATCATAGTTATTGCTGAGAATGTTGTAATGATTTCGCCGCCGATGAACATCATGCAGTGGAGTCCATTTGAGAAGTAGAGAGTCAAAAGCAAAGAGGAACCCTGGGGACTTGAGAGAGAGTTTTGGGCATCTGCAAGCCTGCATCAAAGCACTTAGCCGTTTGGGCTAGCAGTGGACGCTGAATTCAATATAGGAAAAGAAGGATTTCTTTTGAATTATCGTGCAAGGAAAAGAAAAAAGTGACGGCCATGTCTTATTCCACAACTTTCAGCTTATATATTACAACAAAGATAACTGCTGCATGCACCTCATTCTTGAGGTGCATGTCCTTTCTCTTTGCCAAAAAAAGCCTAGTATTTCACATCTTATTTCTCAGACAGGATATTCTTTGCCAAAAAAGGCAACTTTGGCCCAAACTCCAATCTGCACCTCAAAGATTGAGGTGCAGATAGTAATTCTCTACAACAAATTAGGTATCCCTATAATTTGGAATACCCAATAATCGCCGGGCTTACTTGAGTTGCTGCTACGAGCTTAGGATGTATAGATATTCATACAATTTTGAATGGATATATTAAAAAAGGTTAAATTGTTATAAACGGGTTTTGGAGGCCCAACCCGTTAGTGGGTATCCACCCATTATGTAACCCTATTACTGTAAATACAGGGCTACGGGGTTCCGTAGCCGCCATGGTTTACAACACGTTATCAGGACGCTCGAAGCTGAGCCGAACCTCTGCCGACGGACGAATCGCGACGCGAAAGGGCTTCCTTCACCGAACGTCGCTAGATCCGGCGGGTAGGATCTAGAGGTAACCTTTATCTTCTAGATCTAAATTTTTTTTCATGCGCATGATAATGAATCTGTGATTTACTTTAAATTAGATCTATCTCTCTGCTGCACAGATCTATATGAAAAATCACATTTTTAATATATCTCTCTTTTCAAAAAAGAGTTTTTATATAATTTTTGGATGAAAAATCAATTTTTTACGATAAAAACGTTGTTTTGAAGACTAAAAATATTTCTTTTTAAATAAAAATCCTATTTTTATGATCTTCTTCCCCAAATCTTGAAACCCTAGATGGGATTTTTCGTCGATATGCGGCCGGAAGCCGTCACGTGACCCCCCCAATCCCGCGCCGCCGCCGCCGCCGCTCGAAGCGGCGCGCGGCTATCGCCCGGCTCGCTGCGGCGGGCGACCCCGCCGCCGGCAGCGGCGGGCAGATCCCACCGCCCCAGCGGCGGGTCGTCCCCGCCGCCGGCAGCGGCGGGCAGATCCCACCGCCCCAGCGGCGGGTCGTCCCCGCCGCCACGGGTCGACCCCGCCGCCGGCCGCGGCGGGCTGATCCCGCCGCTCCAGCGACGGGTCGTCCCCGTCGCCGGCAGCGGCGTGCTCATGCCCGGAAACCCTAGCCGCCTGAAGCGGCAATCCGCGCGACCAAAAACCCTAACTAGGGTTTCACCCCGAAAATTCACTATTTTCAAACGATTTTCAGATTTAAATTTGATTTTCCTTCGCTATAATCTGATTAATGCTTTATAAATCATCACACTTTATTCGGATTATCTGATTATTACACGTTTAATAATTAGGAAGATCCTGCGACCGCTCTGCCGTTAGTTAACTAACCTAACGGTGTATGACGTTGCCCAGTGGTCCAATAATTATTAAACGAAAGATTTTCATTTCCATTATAAAATTTCTGTGATGATTAAATGCATGTGTAGATAATTATATGCCTGCCGCATATTTAATGATTCTGTGATGTACATTTTTCTTAGCATGCTAAAATCACTAATGACATAGTTTAATGCCTGTAGCAAAACTGTATGTCTGCGATGAGATTTTTTTAATGCATGCAGCATATAAATAGCATGTGTATACATCATACTTATTCCAATTTTGGTTAATTGAGCACAATTTTTTAGCTTACTAGATTTATATTATATGTATGATGTGCTCATGACATGACGATATTTTATGACAACAAACCAATAATGATTTCAAAAAGTTTAACATCATATCCTAGTTGACAAAATGAACCTGGAGTTCAAAACCAAAACGAACCTGAAGTTCAAAATCAAATCAAAAGTCAACACCCTTTCACACTAATAAATATTAACAAGTACGATGGATTATACGAAAAACATTTATGCGTTTTCTTTTAGAAATACGCATTTCGCGGTAAATAGATCTCTCAAATCTACGGTTTGTATAAACCAATATCGACACCAGCAGTTGTCATAACACCGCCAAACTCTTTTGAGTAATCTCACTTTACAAGGTATAATTCTTGAATCTAACCTTATTTTTTAAGCGTACGCCCGAAGTCGTGGCTTAATAGATAAATGAGAAATTATAAAATTCGTACCCACGTAATTGTTTCCCCTAGAGTATGATTCTATATCCACACAATACTTGAATGACTCAATAAAAATGGCCTGAAGACCATACTTGAGTTTTCAAATAGACTTTTAAAAGTCTATCATAAACTAGAAAAGTGGAAATATAGAAACTAACTCATTTCCCTTGTATAAGTCTACTTTGTAAGACCAATAAACATTCTTCCTTATAAACGACAATAAGGACGACTGAAAACAGGGGAAGTCTTGAATAAAAATGAGAAAAGGAAGATATGATGTACCTCGATATGGAGTATGCAATGGCAACCCAATATCAGACCAGAAGTTCCGACAAGACCCATAATGCTTTTTGCAAAATTAATGGGCATTAACGTATGCCATATAAAAATATATACATATCTAGTCTAAACGACGAAAGTCAAATTGACTGTATGTATAATTCGCTACTTCCCGAGGACAAATAAATTTTGACAATAAATTTGACCTGTTGTCATAATATGAGTCTAAAATGAGCACAATTGTGGACTTATATTTTATAGAACCCACATCATACTATAAAACTTGTTGCTCTAACATAATTATTAGTAGTATTCTCTTGCAGTATATATGTGCCTTTTACGCATTTTATTTTACTGTAAATGATTTATCATCCTGAATACTCCTAAAATGAGGATGCCATGTACTCTCTGAAACTTATAAAGTTTCAAAGGATATTCGTCAAAATGAAATCTCTAATGACTCAAGAAACCAATAAAGCCTGAAGCTTTATCCAACTATGATCCGCATAATAGTCATTGTGAAGATGTAATCCTTCACAGTTTGAACAGAGTTCACCTATTACCGGACAAAATTAACTTGAGCATTTTAATGGACGTTCAAAAGTCCCACATAAATTCGAACAGAGGAATTAATTTGGAACACCAGAAGTGTCCAGAATCGACCAACTTTGGATCGATGTCACCCTGGATTGATGATGCAAGACATCATTAACCAGACGAACCCGAAGATTCTTCAAAAAAGGGTGAAACTCTCATTATCCCATTCAAAAGGGAAAAATGATTACGAGATCATCTCCATTCACGTGGACATTGACTCTCCTCACTTCCTCAAACGAATTTAAGATAATATACTATCATTAGAAGAATGAGACCTTTAGGCCTCTTGAGAGTATTTGAGGGATAAAAGTGGACTCACACACTCCCTACATATGGCTGATGATGTACCTTAGAGTACTCATCTATATATCCTCTTAAAATGGTCATAATCAAAACCTTGTTATCCAACCGCAGTCCAGATTATTATTAATCACAATGGACATATTACATTACTAGGATATTGGTTGGGCTTTTACTTACCCTCATACCACCCTCAAAAATGCCGCAGTGGAACTTATTCATCGGGACTAACCCTCCTAGATGAATATGTTCCGAGATCCCCAAACGGGGGAGGCATTAGAGCACATTTATAGATGGAGCCTTGACGGGTTCATATCCTTAGTTCTATGCTCAACTTCATTGAAGTCGAGCTTATTGCGGATTTTTGGGATAACACTGGGAAATCAATTTAACAACTGGAAGAAAATTGAACACCCTGAAGCTTTGTATTCACACCCAGAAATGGGTTATATGTAAATCATTAAAATGATTTAAACGGATTACTTATCCACTAGAAATCCAGTTGTAGGTGACCATGTGGGAACATGCAAACCATCAGAACGCCTCCTTAGAAACTATTTATATGAGCCTGATCACCTCATATAAACAGTTTCCGAGAACCCCTAACGGGGGAAGCGTTTAGTGCACATCTTATCGATGGAGTCATGATGATTTTACATTCCCATATCACCAGTATAGACCATTTAAAACATTAATACCTATGATCTGATTATCATGAATAGTGATGAGATCCTGAAGATCCACACTTATGAAACTGTTAAACAGTTATCAGACATAGCTACTGACAATATAAATATTGTCAAATTCACACATCCCTGCTACTAAAAATCCAGCTAGGATTGAAATACCAACTATAATGGATGCAATCTACCAGTAGCAGAAGTGGATATCCTCAATGGATGAGAGGACATACCACGAGACCCTAAAACAATACCACCACAGGAAAGTGAGCTCATCTCCATATCATCTCCCTTTCCAGAACCTCCAGAAGAGATAAATCTGGAATAAATTGAATAATGTACGTACACGGAGAGGTATTTGGATAAAACACACTTGTCGACAATTACTCACATTTCATTTTGCCATTGATATCGTTCACAATCTCCGTTTCCTGAAGCAAACGCAGAAATTTGGCCAAATTATGTGAAACGAGGCAATAATAAGTTGAGCTGGACTCACTTATGAAATGTGAAGTGTTTGGACCTGAAGTCCTGATATCAAAAGATATCAAACCTGTGGGCTACCGAGTATTGTATAAATAAATAAAATCGTATGCTATAAGCAAAACGCTATAGCCTTAGAGGTTTATTTCGCAGAAACCAGGAAGTAACCATGTAAGATGAGTTTAACTCACTTACAAAATTAATCAAACTGATGCATCAAGCTCCCTGGTCATGATTACGAAACCCATGCGATTAGCAAAGATAATTTTAGGCTATGTTGCTATGGATGATGTGACAACATACCTTTATGAATAATCATCCTGAAGATGAATAATCATCCTGAAGATGAAACCTTCATCCGGAAGATGAATAATCATCCTGAAGATGAAACCATCATCCCGAAGATGAATAATCATCCCGAAGATGAAACCATCATCCTGAAGATGAATAATCATCCCGAAGATGAATAATCATCCAGCAGATGAATTACCATCCAGAAGATGAAATTATCATCCAGTCGATGAAGAAACATGGAAAATTGCAATCCACCAATACACCTACTGGTTGTATGGATGCACATTAAGACCCCTTCCGTTCGCTGGAAGAGGGGAAGGATATCCTAGGTCCTGAAGTGCCTTACTCAAATGTCTTTTGTACACTCCTTTATCTGACAGTAAACACCTTAAACCAGATACAGTGCAGTGCCTGCAGCGCACCACTGGACCAGAGATATGTAGCTTCTGCGCTACCTCCAAGGGTCAAGGATCATGCAACATGTTAAATGTATTTGCAGATACAGGTTACAGATCATCGCGATGATTGCAACCAAGAAGCGACCAACTCCTGGAGACCAGCAAAGCATACTTCCAAGGCAACATCAATCCCACCATCCCGAGAGGCTCATCAATCCAAGAAGCAAATCATAAGCACGCACAGCCAGGTCCTGCAGTACCTCGCAGACACAGTGAAGACTGGTCAGAGACGTGATGCTACCTACCGAGTCTGCAGACCACTCCTCCTCAGAAGAGATCCCTCAGATTCAGTAGCTGCCATAGATGAGCAATACTTGTATAGATGAGCGATGTCTTGTATAGGTGAGCGATGCCTTGTACTTTGTACTTATTATCGGAACACTGTAAGAGATTGATGTATAGTTGCTTAGGAGATCTGCAAGCCTGCAGCTTGTACAGATCAGGGGGAGTCAAATGTAGTGTTGTACTCTTTTCCCTTGGCTATTGGTTTTTCCCACTGGGTTTTCCATAGCTAAAGGTTTTAACGAGGCAAACTCATTGACTCTGGATCCAGAAGTATCCACCCCCTAAATACTTCCACTAATCAGGGAAAGTTACGGAAACTGTACTCTTTTTCCTTGGCTATTGGTTTTTCCCACTGGGTTTTCCATAGCTAAAGGTTTTAACGAGGCAGTTATCCCTAACTTAGGATCCAGAAGTATCCACCTCTAGTGATATCCATCGATCAGGGGAAGTTACAGAGACTTATACTCTTTTCCCCTAGCCATTGGTTTTTCCCACTGGGTTTTCCTTGGCAAAGGTTTTAACGAGGCAAGTACTCTTAAACTTGGGATCCAGAAGTATCCATAGACCCATGATCAGATAAGCTCTATGAACCCTGAAGCGTTCATCACGGCCTACAACAATGGATGGATAATGGGAAGTGTTATAAACGGGCTTTGGAGGCCCAACCCGTTAGTGGGTATCCACCCATTATGTAACCCTATTACTATAAATACAGGGCTACGTGGTTCCGTAGCCGCCTTGGTTTACAACATAAATTAAATTAAACGCCACTTTCTCTGATTCAAGTTTAACACCCACTATACCGGCATTTTTAGAAATATGCGTCCTGATTGACGATTTTGCTAGTATTTCAGTTAATTTGAGCCACAATTACAGTAACTTAAGTTCAATTTATCTTAAATTAGTTTACAGTTAACTACATATTCCTCACATGGGACCTAAATGAACACAAAATGAGGCGTAAATTCCAGAAAAAGTGACAAATCGCCAACAGGATAAATTGTTCTAAAGAATAATAGTACATGCAGTGTTAAAATAGATTCAAATAAAGGTACATGGGTGATTAATCTAATTCACCCTTAAAAATGATAAAGAACAAGATTTTGACGCTATCCAAAATTATTTAGGTAGGTAATCGTTTCTCCAGTATGGGCAACCAAGTGTAGGCGACGGTTTAAACATCCAGTCTCAAATATGTTAAGACCTCACCAATCAGTTGATGCATTTGGCATTGCTTCCATGTTCCTGCTTCCGAGCACGAAGCTTCAACAATATCAATCAACAGAACCAAAGGATCGGCATCTTCTAAACTGGGCGTGTTTCCAGGTTCCATCATGGACTGCTAAGGCTGTCTTCATCGGTCACGGTTGATTCAATGGGGTTCTGATCAGCCCATGCAGCTGCATCCAGATACCCAAGCTCATAGAGCTTGTCCAGGATTTCATCTTCTGCAGGTTCTAATGCCCAGTTGAAGAGCTGAAATTGGCAAGGGCTGGCATTAGTTTCTTTCTAAGAGTATAGAAATTATGTACAGATGTCATTTTATCCACCAAAATCCCAAACCTGTCTAGGGCTAGCTCTGTTATCTGGATTGCAGTCCGGGCTGATTCCAATCCCTCTCAATCCTATTCTATTTACTGGGAAAGCACATACACGAACCTGCAAGTTAAAAATGGGTATTTAAGGCTCTCCTTTTTCACAATTCCTAATAGCAGAGTCCAAGGATGCAAGAGGGCTTTGGTCAGCATGGACGGGTTTATAGAACGCATAATTCTGTTTCAAATTTTGGTAACTAGAAGAATCTCATTCAGCAAATGCTAGGAACAATAATGATGGAAAACCTAATATAAACAGAAAAAGATGTATTTTGCACGCAGGATCAAAAAGCTAATAACTCAAACTTTTCTAGTTATTTCGAGTAGAAGTACCATATCAGATATTACTAGTCAATTATTAACTAACAATTGCTGATGAGATGAGATTAGTAAAGGGGCATGAATATGGATTATAGAGAAGTACTTGGAAGACATGGGAATATGACTTACGATACAAAATAAAAAGAACTGCTGGTTGGGTCAGATAGGATGTTAATAAAACAATTTATCATACTATCAACCTCAATTCTCCAACTTATGGTCTTGTTCCCAAAAAAAATTTAAATTTAAATATGTGAATAATCTTTCCATAAAATTCTCAAAAAAGTAGTGTTAACCCATTACATGAGCATGGAATCATGAAAAGAGAGAAATTTAGCTCAAGTTTTATGAAATTTACGAAAAAGTATATAAATATCAAAAAGTGCATAGTCTTCCTCGAAGGAAGATCACTCTAATGGATCAATAGCATCAACCCAACTTTAAAACTCCACAAGATCAATATAAACTGTAAAAATGAAAAAGTGGAAAACCATACTTTGTCCTCTCACTCTGTTCACGGCACTCCTTGCCTCTAATATTTATTAGTAGAAAAATTACCTTATCTGCCTCAAGGAATCCCAAAAAAATATTCCAAAAATTTTCCCTGACCAAAAACCTGAACTTGATTTCTCAGGATCTCTCCGACCGACTAAACTAAATCCTCATAATATCCGAAAAAGGAAATATATTGACATGAAGAAAAATAAAATAATGAGTTTCATTCCCAAAAAAAATTGAAAAAATCTACACCTTGAATAATCTCCAAATTTTCTCTGACATCCCAAAACAACCCTTTCTTTTCTGCAGCTTCTTCTTTGACTTTCATTTTGTTTTTCTATTTTTTTCTTTGCTAAAATAAAAACTAAAATAAAAAAAGATAAAAACATTAGAAAAAGGTAGCTTTGTACTCATTACAGACATGTCATATTTCTTTTTTAACCCTTATTTTTATTGTATAAGCTCTTATTTTTAAATTGTTTTCCTTCTGTTATCTTCTTTCTGTGCTCTTATGAGGAAAGGATGAGGGAACACCAAAAAAGTTACCTTCATATTAATACGTCTTGGCATAAAATGACAGTTTGAAGTCTTTAATCTTGTTTCATATTATGTGATTTAAATTTTTTGTTCTAAGACTTCATTCTAAAATTATAGGAAACCTTTATGTACAACCTTATTTTGGTTTTTTTTTCCTTTGCTAATTGATATTAGGAATTGAGAAAGAAGAAAACATCCACAAAAGATACCTTCACACTTTAGTGTCTTTTCAATTATTATTTTTATTATTTTTATTATGTAAGCTTTTTTCACTATCAAGATCCAAACTTAATTTTTTTTGGACATCAAATAGTCCTTTTTCTAATACCATTCTATATTCCTTCTGAAATTTTCTCCTATCTTTTTTTATTAGTGCTTTTACATGAGAAGGATGGGTGAGCCAAAAAAAGGAAATATGTATATATTTATGTAAAAAAACTAAGCATTTAATTTTGAATATTTTTTCTGTTATGTGATTCAATTTTCCAAATTGATGGATTTTCATTCTAAATGTCATAATTTTACTTTCTCACTAATTTTTATTATGTTTTTTTCTTTGTAATCAAGAATTGAGGAAGAAGGAAACACAAAGGTCACTTGAAAGTTAATGCCTTTTTGGTTATATCATTTTTATTTTTTATTATATGAACATTTTCAGTTAAAAGATCTTTTTCCTAATACCATTATACAGTACTTTTAAATTGTTTTCCTTTTTTCCTCTTTTTTTTCTCTATGCTTTTCTGGGAGAATGATGAGGGAAAAGCTAAAGCTAAAATGGTACCTACGAATTTTAATTATTTGGTGTAGAAGAGCAATTTAGGTTTTTGATTATATTTTTGCATTATATGATTCAATTTTTCTATTTTTACGAGTTTTCATTCTAAGGTTATGTGATAACGTTACATTTTCCATAATTTTCATTCTATTTTCATTTAATTCTTTCCTGTCAAGAATGGAGGAAGAACGAAATGCTAGAAAGAATGTACTTCCACACCTTTATTTGATAAGCATAGGATTTTTCTAGGGGTTTGATGGATAAAAAATAGGATTTTTGTAGAAAAAGGGAGATTGGATTTTTTATTAATAATAAACTGAAATAGAAATGGGATACAAGATAAATTGAGTTCTTTTGAGAGGAACTCGCTCTCCCAAGCCGCCTATTCGAGAGGGTGGT
This sequence comes from Scilla litardierei, assembly GCA_030789695.1. Taxonomy (NCBI): domain Eukaryota; kingdom Viridiplantae; phylum Streptophyta; class Magnoliopsida; order Asparagales; family Asparagaceae; genus Scilla; species Scilla litardierei. The sequence continues at coordinate 16,172,877 of CM061141.1, forward strand.
TGCACTCTCCAACAAATAGAGAAATCTCAACCTTTCACAAGCTTTCTCTCAAGAATCAACACCTCCCTCTAATCCCCCTAATACCTTATTTATAATAATTAGATTTCAAAATTTACAAAAATAACCCGAGACATAAAAAATTACAAAAACACCCAAAAATTACGAGGACACCCACAATAGCAAAACTTGTCCTGTCACATAAGATCTCATCATTACTCTGCTCCCGAAGAACCACCTTATCCTCAAGGTACTGTCGTGAAAACTATAAACATGCTACTCCGAGTGGGGTGCTTGTCTCCCCCTAACTCCTCAATCCAATCATCATCCTCGTCCACCAACAACTGAAGAATGGTGTCTCGATACCAATGCCCCGAAGTGAATTTCTCATCGTAGCAAAAGCACAATCCTTCAGTCCATTTGTCACACCTTAGCCCTCGTCATCTTCTTGAGCTGTCCCCCGATTGCAGCTCGCTATTCTGGTCCTTGCTGAACTAATCACCCCTGACGATTCCTTCTGCACATCCGCTGGTACCTAGCTACGAGAAGTTGATCCGCTCCTCTGTGAGACGATTATCTACCATCTGAGCCAAGTCCATCATCTCCGTCAGTCCCACAGGCCTCTGTGCAGAGTTCTGCACGAATGTTCGTCTTAAGACTCTTCATGAAGCTTCCCACCAGAGTCTCCTCCGATACTTCTCTCATCCGTCCTGAGAGGGCCTCAAGATTCTCTCTATACTCCCTGATGGTCCTCTAATGTCTGAGTGCTAACAGTTGCTCCTGTAAATTCCTGCCAGCAGTGTCTTTAAATCTATCCACCAAGCAATCCTTAAGCTCCTCACATGAACAGAAATGGCATTGATGTTCTCTCCATGGAAACCAAAAGAGCACATTCCCTTCGAAACAGATGCCAGTCACCTCCAATTTGTATATCTCCTTCAAGTGTATTATCGCAAAGAACCTCTTAGCTCAGTAGATCCAACCGTAGGATCACCTGCCTCGAACAGTGACATCTTCAGCTTCCGCATCATGTCATCAATCCCAAGTCTCTCATGGCCCGCTCGCCCACTTGCGTGTCCATAGTAAAGGAGATAATAATTGTCGTAGCGTACCTCTCTTTGTCGCTTATACCCCTCCACAAGTCATCGCCTCTACCTCCATTGCCACCCCAGTCATCATCATCCCAACGTAGCCGTGAACATCCTCCTCAAAGCCTGGGTCATCATTATGATCATCTCAAAACTTCTCGTAGGCTGGAAAGATTCAACGTCGATGCCTCTCTGCAGCAAACTGGGGCCCATGAATTCCCTGGAGCTTCTCTAAGTCATCTGTTGTCCCAGAAACGGTTGAAAGTTATCTTCATTGTCTCAGTAAGCCGCTGGGGGTCGCCAATAAGCAGTGAGGCCCTTAGTGGCCCTACAGGTGCCTGGCAGACATGCAGGGACATGCGGGCCTGGTAGACGGGCTCATTGCCTTCTTCCTTGTCGTCAGTCGCTTCATCAGATACTGTAGGATCTGAAACTATATTGAGAAATACTAGAGGGTGGTGAATAATGTTTTATAATAATAATAAGAAAATTACGCCAAATTATAAAACTCATATGCAACCTTTGTGTGGAATAGTAAAGAGAGAACAACATTGAGAATGCAGACGCAAACACCGGATTTACCCTGATTCGGATTCATCGAGTCTCCCCGACTCCATTGAATCCCACTCCAGTAACACACAAGACAACCCGCTAGTGATTAGTATTCCACTTATACTCACTTGACAAAACCGGCAAGTGTAAAACTGATACATCTTCTTCTTCCACTTCCCACAACCCAGGAATAGATCACCCTAACAACCTGAGAGTATGTCTCAAATAACAAGAGAGAAATAGACCACAATGTTTAATATGAAACAATTAAACAACATATGCCTTGAATGTTAACGTGAAGAATGAGGTAAAAAGGGGGGGTGTGTGTGATGTGCTTTAAATGATGAGAGAATGAGCACTTATTACTTGTCCCAAGTTGATAACAATGAATGCTAGAAGCTTGATCTTGAAAGCTTTGAAGACAAGTTGAAACTTAAAGCTTTGAGCTTGAATGGCTTTGAATGCTCGTGAATGCTCTTTAGAAGAATAAATGACTTGCAAGTAATTGGGAGTGTATTCAAAGGTGTCTTTTAGTCTTCTCAAGTCAAGACATTAAAGCCCTATTTATAATCCACCGAAATCTGTCCAAAATCAAAGAAAAATCCCAAGCATTTAATGCTGGAAAAACAACTATTAACAGGAAGAAATCCTAGTCACTAGGCGCCTGAAGTATACAGACAACACGCCTGTTGTACTGATCTGACTGGGTTAATAAAGCAGTCTAATGGACACTTGGCAGACGTCCGAAGGAGACTTCACAGACGCCTGGTCCACTGTCCAGACGTCAGGCTCAAAGGCATCAGGCTCCTGATGATATTGAAAGTGAAGACCTAAGTTACTAACTGACACTTGGCAGACGTCTGAAGAAGACTTCACAGATGCCTGGTCCACTGTCCAGACTCTGGCTCAAATGCATTAGTCGCCTGATCATACTGAAAGTGTGAAGAACTAAGTTACTGGAATTTTTGGTCCGAATAAACCAACGTCTGATGTTCATCATCCAGATATCTGATCAACATACAGATGTCTGACAACACAACTTTAGACGCCTGGTCATGACTGACTGCAAAGATTGAGCTACTGGAAATTTTGCTCATAAATTACAAGGCATCTGAATATCATCCATGCACCTGACACACTATGCGACGTCTGGTAACATAACTTCAGACACCTGATTTAGTCAGACTGCAGAAGCTGAGTTACTGGAAGTTCGTATTTTTCCAGTTGTCTGGAGTTCATCATCCAGGTGTCTAACACACTTATGCAGACGTCTGGGATGAGAACTTCAGGCGTCTGTACTGGGTAGGGTTTTGACGAACTGACTTGTGCATGTTCGCCAGGCGTCTAGAGACCAACCACCAGGGACCTAGGAAGGCTGAAAACCTTTACATCAAACTTATGCAAGTTCAACCATATGAGTCTCAATGATAAATAATCTAAAATGTTGTGAGTGTCATGAAAGTGATTCTATCAAGTCTATTTAAGGCTTAACATAATAATCCAACAATGAAGTAAAGAATGAGAAAGATTTATACATTAATCATCTTCACTGCATATTGAATTCCTTGAAGACTTCCGTTGGACTTGTTGAGTCCAACATTTGATTTCCGTGTGTCTATCCTTTGGTTTCCATGCTTCATTGATTGATGTCATTACTTCCATGATCCAACTCATCGTCTTCATTTGATATGACTTTATCTATATTGACGATGCTTTCATTAACTACAAAATATGGGGATTAGTCACAATTATGTTTGCTTATCATTAAAACCACATTAGGGGTTCCAATATTCAACATATACATCGTCTGCGTCGAAGAGCAAACCTTCAACGAATTCGTCAACTTTCCCTTCCCTTTTTCCAAAGTTTTCGTCGTTTGTCTTAGATCTTGACTTCCACCCACTTCTTTCACTCACTTCTAAGTCCTTTGCCACCTATGGATATGGTAGTTGCTGCATTAGGATTTGCAAGAAGGCAAATTGATTTTGCATGAAGGACTCCATCTTCGCTTTCGACGTCGTCAATCGGGCTTCGATCCCCTCAATTGACGTCTTCATCGCAGATTCGACCGACGTAACAGAGTTCTTCAAAGTCTCAATTTCGACATCGTATTTTTTCTCCAAAAGTTCCACCTTTTTCGATGTCGCCGCTGTCACCATGGATCGTAGTGCTCTGATACCACTTGATAGGATTTTTCTAATGTTTTGATGGATAAAAATAGGACTTTTGGTAGAAAGAATGGATTTTTAGTGGAAAGATGTGATTTTAAAACAAGAAGATTGGATTTTTATTAATAATAAACTGAAATAGAAAAGAGATACAAGATAAATTGAGTTCTTTTGGGAGAAACTCGCTCTCCAAGCCGCCTATTCGAGAGGATGACCGCACTCTCCATCAAAGAGGGAAATCTCAACCTCTCACAAGTTTTCTCTCAAGATTCGACACCCCCTCTAATCCCCCAATCTCCAATTTATAATAATCGGATTTTCACAAATTACAAAAATACACATATACCTTAAAAATTACGAAAACACCCACAATAGAAAAACTTGCCCCACAGCATAAGATCTCATCAGAGAACGTTACATTTTCACGCATTTCCACTTTCAAGATCTAGATTTATTTTTTTGAACATCAAACAAACATTTGTCTAGTATCATTCCATAATTTATATATTTAATAGCTTTTTAAATTATTTGTTTTTAATGATTACATATTTTGCATTTTAAAATTACTCTACTGTATACAATTTGATGCAACTAAAAAACGACACCTTAATATTTTATTTCTCTTATTTCTATTTCAATAACATAAGATTAAAAGTTTCTAGATTTAGATTTAGATTGAAATAAATTTGAATAAGAGCAGTATGGAAGTCAGCTAGTCAATGTGAAAATTTTCTCCTTGGCTAGCATATGTAACCCCTCATACCCTTATGTTTTTCTACGATCGGTTCAGTTTATTTTAATTTTCATGCTCTACCATCACAACCCATCAATTTTCAAATGTACTTGTTAAGCTAACTGTTACAAAAATTTATGTTACTATGAAACCATTAAATTTGTGATGCGTGAATGAACGAGTAAAATATCTTCAATTCACTTAAAATTGATAGTTTGGAATTATAGAACATGAAGTTCAAAATGAACGGATTGGATCGAAGGAAAAAAATAAGGGGATGAGATTATGATGTTAGCCAATGAGAAAATTTTCTTCTACTTATGTAGCTGACACTCATTTTTCTCATTGAATAAATACAAAAATGAACACTTTTTACTATATGCTCATGTTTTATTTTTATAGACTTTCATTAATGTGTGTCAATTTCTTAGCCCTAAGAGATATCTTTATTTTCTCCTTAATTTCATGCAAATATTTTTTTCTATTAAGGCATGACATTAATGCCCCTTGAAATGTTAATTGATTTGAGCCTAAATAACTGTGCTAAGAAAAACATGAATCTTGGGTATTTTAAAAAACCCCTTAAAATCCTCTCGATATAGAGTTTCAGATATATATTACAATTGATGCATTTGTCCTAGATGGAAGGGAAAGTGTGACTAGGACAAATGTCACATCCCCCCTCCACCCCATCCTCCACCTCACCCAAATCTCGTCCCCAGCCACTACTTTATATGTTTGCCATCCCCTCAAAAAAAACCCAACCCCACTTAATTACTTGTTTGCCATTCACAAAAAAACCAAAAAACACCAACTTATTTACATGTTTGCCACCCCCAAGGGTTTTTTACGTTTTAACCCCTGGGCTTTGCACTTTTTGATGCTAGCCAATGCGAATTTTCTTCTCGTTATGTAGCTGACACTCATTTTTCTCATTGAATAAATACAAAAATGAACGCTTTTTACTATATGCTCATGTTTTATTTTTATAGACTTTCATTAATGTGTGTCAATTTCTTAGTCCTAAGAGATATCTTTATTTTCTCCTTAATTTCATGCAAATATTTTTTTCTATTTAGGCATGACATTAATGACCCTTGAAATGTTAATTGATTTGAGCCTAAAAACCCGTGCCAAGAAAAACATGAATCTTGGGTATTCTACAAAAAAACCCCTTAAAATCCTCTCGATATAGAGTTTCAGATATGTATTACAATTGATGCATTTGTCCTAGATGGAAGGGAAAGTGTGACTAGTACAAATGTCACATCGCCCCCCTCCACCTCATCCTCCACCTCACCCAAATCTCACCCCAGCCACTAATTTACATGTTTGTCATCCTCTCAAAAAACCCAACCCCACTTAATTACATGTTTGCCATTCACACAAAAAAACCAAAAAACACCAACTTATTTACATGTTTGCCACCCCAAGGGTTTTTACGTTTTAACCCCCGGGCTTTGCACTTTTTGCCTCCCCCGACGATACCGGCACACACCCCCACATTTCTCGCTCATTTTCGGATGTGCGTGTTCACCGCATCCTCTTTGTGTGGGGTTTTTTTGGCTCCGTGCACGAGTCCACAAATTGATAACGAAGTAAAATTATAATTGCAAAGACAATGCCTAAAATATAAATTGAATTTCATATTAAGTGTGGTTCTGATTCTAATTTAGTTTTAGCTATATAAAATAAAGGGAGAAAAAAGAAAGAAATTAAATAAAAACAATAAAGTAGAGAAATAAAACATGGAAATAAAGAAATAATTTAGGAAAATTATATTAAATAAAATAGTGAATTATAAATTTCTCTAGCCTAATCCTAACACGATTCTTCATAATATTAACTTTAGTTTTAATTTACTCCTCTTTATAACCCAAAATCCCAATACATTTCCTCTTGTGTCATATCGAGAAATTAATCAATTCAAAAAAGCAAAAATTTACTTTAAGTTTTTCAAGAATATTCTGCACATATACATACAAGTTTGCATCAGACATATATAATTGATATTTATTGCTTTGTATCTTATGAAGTTTAGAATTCAGATAGATTCTCAAGTCTTATTTTAAAATTTTAGTTAAAAAATTTAGTGATGTGTTCTTATTTTATACATATGCATTGCTACACTGCAGGGGTGGGGTGGGGGTGGTAGACAGTCACTAGTATAGAATCTACAGACATTAACAAGTGCCAAGGCGTTACGAAACAACATGTGGTCCTGTCAACTATGGATGGATGGATGGAGTCTAGCATACTACCAGTTAAAAAGGTAAGCGTGGTAGTAATAGCAAATGGATGTAGAATCAATGTTTTTTAAGGGCGGTTTAAATACATACAACAGAGAAGGGCATGCCCTTCCCCATCAAACTCTCTCTCTCTCTCTCTCTCTCTCTCTCTCTCTCTCTCTCTCTACACACTCTGGAGAGAAGTTTTAGATAAATTAAGATTATTTTTATCATAAAGTACTTGTCATTTATTGCCATCCATCGCCGATAAATTTTTCCGAATTTATCATTTTGCTTATCATTGAAATTGATGAGAGCATTGAAGGGCATCTGTTCCTTCAAACATATCTTTTTCCTACCAATATATTTCCTTTATAAAGTAGTATAAGTTCTTGTATTTGTATTTAAAGCGAGTTGTGTATCCACTCCCAACGATACTATTGTTCCGGACCATTATGGATGAAGATCCGGGTAAGATATGCACTAGTCCGATATCAAAACCTTCAAAAGCGTACAATTGGTTTCCAGATGTCTGCTGAATCAAGGGAGTAATTTAGAACAATTGCATGTATTCAGACATTCTCATTCATATTACTGTCACAAATGGATTCACCATTATTGTGTTTCACTAGAACCAGTGTATAAATTAGAGTTCTACGCAATGTAAAAATAGGAATATATAAACAGAATAATAAACGTGAAATGCTTACCATTAATGTTTGTTGTTAGACTAACACCCACACTCGTTTAAGGGGCAACCACCCTTAGCCTTATGCGGAGTATCTAGTCGAATGAAATCTTACTCACCACAGGATCTGATAGTGAGGAATACTGGGTCTTTAAAACATTCAGTAGATGAAGGCTGAATTGTGTTAGCAAGTTCTTATGCGCTACTGCAATATTCATGACCCATCTCTCACACCCCAAAATGGCCTTATGATGATCTTACAACTCTAGCTGCACTTGTACACCACATAACAGAGTCAATCATGATACACATATGGTTGTATAAGCGTAGATGGTGGTGCATGTGAAATATTCTTTGAAGACAGAAATCGGCAAGACAATTACTAGATTTTACCAATAGTTCCGTTAACAATATATTATCTTTATGAATGCTTAATTATGACTTCTGATTGATATTGTTAGGTAGTAACATATATATAAAGTGTACTGTAAATCAAAGCATGAAAATACAGCCACATCCATCCCAGTCAAATTATAGAAACAAGGGAAACCCCGCATTGAATACTTTCCCATCTGCTCCCTAACTTTCTACACATGACAATTATTTTTCTTATATCCATTGATGAATGTGAATCACAATGTAATGTGATTTTATTTGTTACTTTGACTTATCATGCCTTAAGTGGTGTATTTCCCCATTGAATTCTTGTTTTCCCTCATTGTCTAGTCACTGCCATGGTCTTGAGGAGGATTGCTCATGGGTTGCATGCACATGGACTGTTGATTCTGATGGTAACTCCCCTTCGCTAATTGGCTCTCTAAAGTTAAGGCAACGACATGTCTTGCCTAAACATTCTTTCATTACGGACTCATTAGAATCCTACGTACTTGTAAGACATAAAAGCTTGTTTGAATCCTATATGGACCCTTCAACTCTATCAATCACTCTCCGTAGTTCAGCCCATTTTCATGGGGAAAGGAACTGGATAATGAACACATGGATAAAGTTGAACTTTTTCTCTTATTAGAAATATCAAAATAACTCCTATTTTAGATAAAGTTATGTTCGTATGTTCAATCAATGAAGTTGCTGCTAAGACAGATTCCAATCTCTTCAACTGGATTGCCAAAAGGAATTGATCCAAGGAACAATGGCAAGCATCCAGAAAATATCAGAAAAGAAAATACAAACGCCACATATCTATTTCTTGTAGAAGTACATACTGTTCTTGATGCTGAAGTTGGTGGCATAAATAATGTCAAGCCCCCATCAACACATAATCGATTACGGAACATCGTTGCAGGCCTGGGAGCTAGATACCTAGAACACAAAATATTAGATAATGATTTTTGTGTATTTCACAAGGATTAGTTCTGCACAACAACATTTAGAAGCAGAATTCAGTATCAACATGCCCGGGAATAAATGAAGAAGTGAAAACTGCATTGATCAGATCTTCCTTGGAGTCAAATTGATCAACGAGTAAACCCTTTGGCCTCCAAAATAATTGAGTGATTGCAACTGTTAAGAATAGAGGCAACAAACCAAAGTTATCAGGGTAAAGCTAGCAATCATTGAGCTATAACTTATAGAAAACCATCATACATAACGGAGCCGATGGTTTGCCCTCATATTTCAGTAATAACAGAACAAGGGGATTCCAGTACATTCCGTCAGTTTATTTTGGGCCAAGTTAAAAATAAATAGATCAGCTAAGAACAATCTAGTAATCTACATGGTAAGCATTAATCTGTAAATCAGTTATGATACAACTCAAGGCAGAGAAATTCATGTATAACTTTAAAAAAGAAGACGTTAAAATTAAGTGCAAAAACAGGATACAAGCAAAGCAACAGAAAGAACCTTGGACATAATGAGCATGAATTCTGTAAGGACACCATGATGTCCTTTGTTGATAATATTTTCAAAAAAGAAATTCAAAGCTTTGCCGAATCTCTGGGACCAGAATGAAAAATGCATTACGAAGGTTGAATGAGATTTTCTTGGCGGTACATAAGCAAAGATGGATAGAATAATGAAACACAAAAGGCTAGCATAGCTTCCGTGTTCTCTTATCGTTTATTTGTTGTTTTCTTATGCAAGGCCACAACAGTAAATAATGGGCTGGTGATTGATAGAATGCTTAAATTTGAACCAGGCGGTCATGGTCGCAAACTACTAAAATTTGCATCCCCACAAAATACCAAACAGAATATTTGTGGAAATAGGGTTTTACCCAAAACCAGACACAAAATGATACATGTGAATTATTTTAGGATCAAGTGTCATAGGAGATTTACAAAATGAAGACACGTGAAGAGATAAAGCAAAGCAAAACGAGCAAATGAGGTCTGGCGAATTATCCAGTCAGGACATTCGTTGCCGAATAAACAGGTAAAAGGGGACTGAATTGAGAAACGGTGCCGAGGATACTGGAGGTAATAACCATGGTCCTAATTAGGAAATGTCCAGTTCATGACAACTGCTGGATCCATGTAAAATACTGGGAAGCAGACGATGTCTCAGAAACCAAAAGTGAATGGCCACAATATGCAAAACACGTATGCATGCATGTGCGTACATGTATAAATATATAGACTTAGCTTAATCTCATGCCTGAATGCCATCCCGAAGAAAAATCTTTACCATTACAACTACAACTGCCCCAGTCCTTACCAATTAGACTTGAGATTTTACTTTGAGATGTCATGTGCTAACATAACACCTTTTTCCAAATGAAAATTATTATTGGGTCTATGATTTAATTCTTTCCTTTCACAATAACACTGCCTTATTATATTTCACTTTTTGAGTTTCTATCTCTCAATTTCCAATGACTTGAATTCCTTAAATAATCGATACAATAATAAATATTATCTTTTTAACATAGATCATTTTATAAATCGAAATACACCTTGAAGTCTATAATTAGTGAAATAAAACGAAATCTTTCAATTTTATTTCACGTGCAATTGCACATGCCGAAAAAACTGGTAGCATGTAGAGGCTAAAGGCAACATATGTGCATGCCATGCGATAAAAGAATGATGCGATATGATCTACATGCCAATTTATTAAAACTTTTGAGGGATAACTAATGAAAGTTATGAACAAATAACTAAATTAACAAATCTTCAAAAAAACCATGCAAAAAGTCAACAAAGCGGAATACCAAGTCATACGTAGCACATCGCTTATATCCATCACACAATTATATAACTGATATCTCCCTGCGATATTTGCAAAACCAACATGTTGACATACACCACCATTATAACACTGGTGATTAGAGCCATTTAGTCAAACAAGATGCATATGGCAGAATGAACAGTAAGACAACTTTGTGATATCCATCTCTAGCTCAAAATGAATATCACAAACATTCTCTTGGAGACAAATAAATAAGGCAGGAACCTTACCACGAATCCTACCATTGCACCTAGTGTGTATATCATCCGGTAGAAAGTTATTAAGAATCTCTCTCAATACTGCCTGCAGAAACCACCATAAGAGATTCAGTTTCCCCCCCTCTTATTCCTTTTACATCTCGAGCTTCAATTACAATTGCATTTGTCCAAAAAAAATAGAATTCAAAGGAAGCATATGAAATTAAATGTTTCTTTTCACGAAAAAAGCACTCAATAAAATAAAGGAAAATAGATATTAAATGGATCCAGGTTCACAAATGTTCCTAGCCCCGGTTAACATAACTAACATAGAACCAATGCTGATATCATAAAGCCATTATGTGTAGGACACATACGGCCACCGAGACAAAGAACATGTTTGTAAGTACTAATTACTGCTTTAAAATCTGTATTCTGCTCATGTGTCAGTGTCATGTTATGACTTACTATGGCTTGTCCTGCAGGTGTTTCCAAATCTATGCTTTTCAATAAGCATAGCCCAAACACAGATGACTACAAACTATGGTCGCCAGAGTATAACCAAAATTGAGCAAATCGCAATCTATTAGTCCAAGCAACCCATATGCATCTTACAGTGCCTAACCCCGCTAAAACTTGTCCCTGAACTAGAACATGCTTTTTGAGATTGTTCAACTCTCGTATTCTCTTTACAACCCAAAAATGTTGGATACCTGAATGACTAGAAGCTGTCTTAATAAATCTTTTTAAAAAAAATTCCATGAGACACTTTTATTCTGCACACCACAAGCTTCTTAAAGAAAGAGATTAATTTTATTATGAACCTTGCAGCATTTGAGCTTTCTGTAATATTTAGCGGTGTGAAGGATAAAAGACATCTAAACAAAAAGATTCTTTGCCGTATCTCAAGGAGTGATTTTTTGTTTATCAATATCTCTGAGTGAAGTAGACACCTCATAACTCAGTTTTTGTCCCGTCAATGATTTGTGATCTTATAATGATATAGCAATAGCAAGTGGTTTCCAGAGAGTTTTCAACAACGGCTATATCATTTTATCAAATAGAAGTAGAGTAACCCAAATTTGAAATTTTTTAAAAAGCTTTCACAAAGATAAGGTGGGGTTAGCCCCTAGCCCCCACTAACCATTGTGGAGCCGGTATCTTCTATATGGGGGTTCAAATTTTATGACTATGGAAAATGGTAAAAATGACCAAAGCGATAATAATAACATGACACAATGAACAATTGATTGACCGTTTAAACATCCCAACAACTAAAAGAAATTAGACTTATCATACTAATAAGATCTATCAATAAGTAACAAATACCATTATAGTTACTTGCGCAATTGGCAAATAAATTACAAAGTAATATTTTAGGAAAGAAAAAAAGTAAATCTATAATTATGATCATTTCAATTTTTTTAATTATATGTGAAGGTCAAAACAGATAGATAAATGAGAGATGAAAAGTGCGTCTTCTTACTTGTTACAACTTCAAAACTAGATACTATCTTCCCTCTTTTTTTCCCTTTCTTGCCTTAGAGAATGAATGAATGTTTCTATTTTCTTTTTAAATTCTTTCCAATTAAATCCTCCATTCATTTTATAGTTAAGTCTCGGTTAAGGTAAAACCACAAATACGGATGGATGGGATGAAATAGATGTATTAGTGATACTAAAAGATTAAAATGCACCAAGAAAATGTGATACTGTAATATATAGAAAATTATAGGAGAATTAAAAATGACACAATCTTCTCTCCCAAAAAGTATGCATGCCTTTTATTTTCTGTTCCAATTTTCCACCTAAGGGATTGTGTGTATACTTGCTTCCTTTTATTGCATAGTCATAGTGTAACTGTTTTTAAGGTTGTTATAGTTTAATGAAGCCAAAAGAGTCAAGTATTAAGGGGATTTGGGGAAGTAAGGTGTATCAATTGATACTCCTTGACACCCCTTAAATCCGCCACTGCCACTAACCCCAACCAAACATACAAAAATGGTGTAGAAGTAGAGAATAATGATGATGGGTTAAACATGTCATTTTTGAAAGAAAAAAAAATTTATGCACTTTGCCCTTATATTTTGAGGCAAATTGATCATCTACAACCCTAGCTCAAAAGCAAGTGTTGGCCCAAAGTGTTACCGAAAATGCTAACCCCCGCAATCCACAATTCGGATCACATGTTTTGAATTATCGTACATGAACTATTTAGATCAACAAATCAACGTTGATTTTTACTAATTTTTTAGACTAAATAAAAATCATTGTTATCAAGTTGGGATGCACCTTTAATAAGCTTTATAATAGAAACTATTATGCATGCATGCATATAAAAATGTGCAAAGAATAGATATAATAGAACCATTTAGCAATCTTTTAAAAATCTATTTCTCTTTCTTAATGAATGTATTTCGGTCCTACTAAACATCTAATGAGACTAACCCAATGTACCATGCTATGGACCAATAGTTTCCACATCCTCAAGAGATTCGCGTTCCTGGTAACCATGGGCCTAACTCCTAGCGTGACAATTCTTCTCCAACTTTTCTCCTACTACAAAAATATCCACCACCCCAACCCCAATTCCAATGTCAATTGCCAAACAAGGCCTCAATGCTTTAGCACAAGACAAATTATTCAATGAAATCAAGGAAAGACTTGGAACACAGTGACCTTCTCATGCAAGATGTAATAAATGGAGTTCACAAACTACAATTACATAGTAAAATATTATAATCTTAAAACATTTTAATTATTTTCGTCACCAAAGATGGACATTGGTAGATTTGGATTCAGTGCAACATAGTATTGTTCTTTCTTCGAAGTGTTCAATCACATTACATATCCTATTAAAAGTGTGGGACAATTTAAACAAGTACATGTAGCGTGAGACATGGCTACACTTGATTGCTTAACACAGTGAGATTTATCTAACAAAAAATTAGTAATATACTAATATAATTGAAAACGGAGACTTATAATTTGCAGGACATGCATAAGAATGGTCCTAAGACCTTTAAGGCACTACCAGCACCCCTCTAGTCAAGATTCCATTACTTCCGGTGACAACAGTAATCATTTTGAGGACAATCACTAATTAGCTAGTTTAGTCAGTGGCCAAGATTGGCAAAAAATAGAGATGGATTTTACAAAATGGGCTCATCATATAGGATTAATGAATCAAGAAGGGTGATCCAAACATTATATGCTTCATTACATTTTCATTTGCCATTCAAAAATATGTATATGTCTTAATATAGGAATATTTGCTAAAATATCAACAATTATAATATTTGTTACTTTTTTTCCACATTTTATCTTACTTTATGACAGTATTTCATCTAGGTCTGTCAATAAGCAAATGTTGTTTCACATTAGATATTTGTGGTCAATTGTTGCCGAAAGTGAATGATTTTGATGTTTGCATGCTTTCATAGATGATGGTTTTCAACTTCTACAATTCCACTTCGGTGTGGTAATTGGACTGCTACTTACTATTAAGATGACCATTCCAAGCAATCTGGTTTATCATGGATGTTTCAAGTGTATTAAGAGAGTTCCTTTTGTTCCTAAGATAGTTTCCACATGGCTCCTTGTCCATCTGTTGCTTGTGTACTGTTACTTAACATATATAAAACCTGAGCATCAATATCCCAGCTTATTCATGAAGTCACTGAGTATATTGGCTGTCCTCAACAAGTTTGAGGCCATGTTTAAAAGTGCATGTACATCATAAGTACTTTCTTCTACATGTCATATATTCTAATTTATTGTTGATCCTAGTATGCTTCCACATCAAGGACTTCAAAATATCAAGATAAGTTTATTTGAATTCTCATTCTTTTTCCTTCAACTCATATGCATCATGCAACAACAAAAACAACAAAGCCTTTATTCTCTTTCCTTTTCTATCTCCCTCTTCTAGGCTATTGCATGTTGAAGGCTTGCTTAGCAGCACAGGTCAAAGTTACATGGCCACACAAGAGTCACCATTTAGCAACCAGAGTTCTAGGTTCTTGTTTCTTGTAATACGCTTAAAGTGGTTCTTGCCATTATAGACAGATTCTCAGATGAAAATCCTAGGTTGTTTAAGATGGACAATGTGATGAGTTATAACTTATTTCTAATGCTACATTATGTTTCTCTAACATAAATGTTTTTTCAAAGTTTGGACTATTTATATATAATACATGATTACATCCAGAGAGACATGGAGTTTATGCATTGTCCAATAAATGCTCAAAAGCTTGCAAGATCAATATTCAAGATGGACCACTTTAATTGAGACCAAAAGAATTCAAGGTCTAATCTTAGGTTACTAATGTAAAGCATGGTATATGAATTATATGATGCGCTTGGCTAATATTTCATACCATTACATTTCTTTGTTGCACAACAGTTAGATATGTTCATATATGTTCTGGGAATCTAAATATGTTCTGGGAATCTTTTAAGAACAGATTGATGCATTGCACAAATTCTAATGTGGCAAAAGGTTAGGCTAAATGTCTCGAACTTATTTTACGATACACAACAGATCTATCACCTATCGATGGCTCACTTGTGTATCTTAAATTAAGTTCAAGATACTGAGGCCATCAATCGACCATTGGCTTGTACAGCCAGCAATTGGTGACTCTGCTTTTTGTTGATTGATTGATACGGTCAAGCGATCGACTGATGTGTCCTGGCAACAGCTAAGCGACCAATTGACCCTTGGGATGCGATCGTTTGTACTTTGGTTCTAACATTTTTCAATTTTTATTTCTTCAATTCTTATTTGATCATTAAGTTTCAAATTGATTGATCCTACATTGATTTATTTATATACTTCTAATAACCTTTCTTTTATCATATTTAACCTATTTACTTCAGTTATTCTCTTCACAGATGCAAACCAATAGGTATCACCTCTAACATATGACTTGGTTCACGCGTGTAATACAACTTGTCATTGTTTATTAATATAATTTGAATTTGGTGGCTATGTTTTTACCAATCCCTGAGGATCTTCTTACCTTTCTCTTCTCAATATATAAAAGAGTAGAAGCCCTTTGCTAAACACATCAAAATTTTCACAAAGTGAGAGCTACAATCAATCTTTTTATAATATTTCATTCTTGATATTCTAGTGCCAAGTGTTCTTCAATTAGGGATTTATAGCAAAGTGCTCCCCTAACTTCCATTAAGAAATCTCAATCCTATTCTCACATGCTCTATTTAGGTGTCTGAGTAGAGAATGCATCATATTCTCATTCTTTCACTAATCTAGTTGCATTCTTTACTATTACCAAGCTTTTATCATTTGTTCTATATTAATGATATTAGTGCCACTTGTACTTTTCAATTTTCGATGTGAATACTTCATTAAGATGAACTCGTCTTCAAATTTTGTATTCTGGTAAGATTACTTCTATGATCCATTGCTTTGGATTGTATGTCCAATTATTTAAGTATAAAAATCATTCACCGAACTGTAGTGGTATAAAATCCAACATGGATGTGCGTTTTGATGCTAATTCTTACAATTAAGCAAGTTAGCAAAGTGACGTATACTCGTTGAGAAGTCAAAAATAGTGTATAGCTTTGAGTTTGCATCGTCTGTTCTATCTCTCAGCTCTCAACGCTCTGCTTGCATGCAAATTTACTTGTTTATTATTGTTATTATTATATTTCTTGTTGTGTGGTTTGTGACTGCTCCAATATTCAAGCTGGGTGTTTTCATTATTGCATTAAGTTTTATTAAACCATATGGGCTCCCATACCCTTTCACATAAGAGAGCCAAATGTAAGCCTTACCCTGACCAGTAAAGACTAAAGAACATTTTCCACAGCTCATTCTCATGAGATGTTGCAATGGAATAAATTACATGTTATACCAAGGCTCAACGCTTTGGTGTTTTCCCTCCTCATATAATTAGGGTGGCAGTATACATGTGACTGTCCTGAACTAGATTGCAAAAGCACAGACACGGAAAACTGAGTCATGTGTTCGTGTTCTAAGCATATCAGGTTACCACACATATATCAAACACATCAACCATGTGCCAGTTTTCAAAGAACAAAAAACACATATTGGATCGGTGTTGGCTTTTAAAAAGAAAATCTATAGTTTGTGCATCCGGTATGACATCAACTTAAACAAACACAAGATGATCGTTTGTTGTAGGTTAGCCACAATGTTAAGACAGCCTGTATACACTTTCCAAACTTGTGAGGGGACTCATGGGCGTGCATTAGGTCGGGCACTGCATGGTAATTTCACATATCTTTCTTTATTTTAATTTTAGAATATGTAATTCCTTATTGTAAAGTATTATTTTGTTTCTCCCTTTCCTTCGGAAAGAACATATCTCACTGGTAATCGTTAGACGCTTTGTTGATGTGTCTGCTGCCATGTTGACATGTCCTTCCTTCCAATGACTTGTTGTATTGTTGTTTCAATGTCATAATGTATCCATGAGCAATGTCTGTATCCATGCTTCCGTGCGGTTTAAATCAAGATTTGGGCTGGCCTAGGCACAGCTTCTAAGTGCCAAAATAGAAATGGGGCATGCCTACTCTCCATGAGCACGTCAAGCCTTAACATCAGCCTTAAATACTGAAAAACCCTAAACTATTTAAACTTGCCAAGCAGTTTCAAACTATGGACCTTCTTATAATGATTTTAACCCTAAATCGATAAGGTATTAATACCAACAAGGAAGAAATGAGTCCATTCATGACTGTTCAATTTTATAACTATGTTCTATGCTAAAAGACAAAGATAACCGTATGTCGGTTCCATGGCCAGGCCCCCACCAAGACTTTAAAATTAACTCAAGCCTGTCACCAGAATCACAGTAACTAAAAGCAGTGTTCTTGGACTGGCTAACATGCTATGGACCATTGTTACATAAATTTGGCCTAGGCATGCCCATTGTCAGTACCATATACAAATTATAATTGCATTGACTATGAACATTGCACCAACTCATAAAACTGGACTGATCCATGCTAGATTGATTCTACAAGTAACTGGCGGATGGATGAGGCTATAATAATACTTTTGGAGATAAGCTAACTCAGTGATTTGATTAACCAAATCGGGTATAAGACAGTCATGTGCCAGGAGATAAAACGAGAACATTATACCATGAAACTTGAAGCATGGGTGTCTGAGTCACCTTTATTCCCACAATGAAGTGCAATACTGATTTGTACAAAATGAGTGTGATACTACAGAAGACTTCATGTACAATTCTTTTCTTCTTCTTCTTTTTTATTGTGCGTGTAAGCGTGTACAGGGTGTGCACAAAGAGCAAACACTAGTAGTGTTCCTTTAACAATCTAACCAAAGTATATGAAAAGAGCATGATACTACATAAAACTTCATGTACAATTCTTTTGTTCTTCTTCGTTTTCTAGTGTGTGTATGCGTGTGTACAAGGTGCGCACAAATAATGCTAGTAGTGTTTCTTTAACAATCTAACCAAAGTATATGAAAAAGTAATTATTCAAGCGTTAGAGCAAATAATAAACTTCTGTCGCCATAAATGTCCTTCAGAGAAGTAACATTATGGCTAAATTTAAAATGAAAACTGTAAATCGGTTAATATTTTTTAACTTCATTAACAGTACTATGTCATACATACCCCAAGCCTAAATGCAGTGCCGTTAAGCCGGCAATCATCTGCAAGAACCTTGGTAACCTGAAGAGCTTCTTGCATGCTATTTCCGGATGCAATCACTGCACATACTATGGCACCAGCAGATGAACCAGCCAATGGTGTGGTTTCCTGAACCATGAAGAATTGACTGCATTACAAATTGGAATGAAAAGATATCACAATATGTTCATTTAAAATCAATAATAATATCAGTAGTTGCAAAAAAATCACTAACATTCACTGCGAAGGAGACCACATAGCGCATCCTTCACTCAAAGTGAAATAAGAACCTTGGAACACAAAAGCAAGTGACTGAAGCATTTATGTCTCTCGGCTTCTCATATGGGATCGATAGTAAAGAGATGATAATGGCACTAGTGACATCTAGCTCAAGCTTCCCCTAAACACAAAATATCTACTTAAAATACGACACATAACGCCCTTTAAAATGGTTTCCAGGAGAGCTCCTAAAGGCTTCTAAAGTTATAATGCCTTTGTGTTAGTTGCTATGACATCAAAATGAGATGACTATATTCTGGGGAACAAAACAAGTACCAATGGCGTTTAACAGTAAAGAATTTATGATGCGCCTTTTGCAAATGTTTGTAAATCTCATGACTTTGTGTTGGACATACAGAGGTTGCTGTGAATAGTAAACACATGTAGCTTCAAAAATTCCAACCGCAAGCTATAGCTTGTAAATGTGCAACTGCAATAGAATAACCAAAGAACATATGAAAACAATCATCTCCTTGAATTTGCAGTTCATGTCAAGCACAATTGGACCAATAAATAGGTCAAAAAATTATCCAGATAATCAGACAAACAACTGCAACTTTTCCTAACCATAATTCACAAAAATTGCAATTTGTGGCACTAAACATCCATCAGATCAGTCAAATTACCTTAATATAACCTTTGTCAAGCAAACACTGAGCGACTCCGAGATGATAAGGGAACAGCAAACCAGCAGCAGAGAAGCTAAAACCCGGGCTCGTCACCTTCTTCCTCTCCTTCTCGGCCTCCACGTCCTTCTCCCTCTGCTCCCAAACCACATCCTCATCCACCGGATCCTCCATCACCTTCGCGATCTCCTCCCCTCTCTCCCCCTCCCCCTTCAAATAAACCCCTCTCCCATTCGCCAATACCTCCGGCTCTCTGCTTCCGGGCCTGATCAGAAGCGAGGCAAGGCCCAAGAACAGCTCCCCGGTGGCGACGGCGAGCGATTTCTTCTCGGCTGGAGGGCTGCTGCTGCTCCCGCCACCGTTGCGATCGGCTCTGACGGAGAATCTGCAGGATGTATTGACTCTATAATTAGGGTTAGGGTTAGGGTCAGGGTTTGGGAATTGGGGTTTGAGATGTAGGAGAGAGGCGGCGGCCATCAGGATAGATCGGGGAATGGCTCCGCCTCCTCGTGTTCGATTTAGAGCCATTTTTCGGATTCTGTTTGTATAAATACGCTTGAGAACGAAAGAGGGGAAAAGAGACAACAATTCGAAGTGGGGAGTTACTTTGGGAGCCCACCGTTTTGCTCTGCGCACATGTCACTTATTTACATGTTTCTGCGCACACACCAATTTATCATATTTTCAAAAATACCCCTTAAGACTGTGCACAAGGAGGGAGATGGGTGGGGGCACGGACGAGGTGAGCGACATAGGGGGCGGCAAACGAAGGGGTTGGAAAGGGCGGAGAGGGGGACATAGAAGTGACGGTGAAGGACGGAGGAAGTGGATGGCGTAGAGGAGAAGGTGGTCAAGGAGGTGATGGGGATGTGGGCGCCTTGGAGGCTTGGGATGTGGGGATGGGGGATGGGGGATGGGGGTGGGCGAAGAGGGATGGGATGCTAGGAAGGTCGGCGGATGGTCTGGAGACGGGGGCAGACGAGGCTGGGGAGGTCGGAAGAGGGGATGGGGGTGGGGGCCGAGGAGGCTGGGGATGGGGGGCCGAGGAGGCTGGGGAGGGCAGCAGAGGCTATGAAAGAGTAGTGGGTGTAGGAGGATAGCTGGATACGAGGAGAGTGGACGAATGCTAAAGCAGAAACGGTGGAGAAATTTTCAATACCACACGTGTAAATTTTTGATGACAAACTTGTAAATAAGTGGTATGTGCGCGGAGCAAAACGGTGGGTTGGCAACGTGGCTCCCTTGAGTCCCTTCGAAGGGTGGTGGGGCATTTTTCGGTTGTTGACATGATACACAACCGTCCCTGATTTATTGTGAAAGTTGCCACATCATCAGACTGGCCGACAATCTTTAGTTGAAGCCTTGACGGCATCAAGACCATAGAACTCCTAATCCTAGCTTTACGTATAGAATAAAAATCGAGCATTCACAGTTTTTTTTTCCAAATAGATTTTTCGCCAGTTTTAAAAAAAAATTAAGATATCATTCTTCCATCACATTATCACACTATGTATCTTCATCAACCCCAATCTCTTTTCAAAAAAAGGAAAATCAAGAGTTCAAACACAATTTACATGATACATTGGTTGAATCAATTTAGTATATATTTTTCAAGAATTTAGAAATTTTTGAAAGATTTTTCGTGTTCCAAATTACGTCATTTTATCACCTAAAAGTTTGGGTATGTATTGTTTTGTTCTAAATAAAGCTCTGTTAAAGGACCACGGTCCAGCGGCATTTACCTCTTCTTTCCAATGGAGCCGCCGATGATCGAGCTCTAGTGGATGTGAAATACGGTGTATCAAAAAAAAAAAACAAGCTCTCGTCTTCTTTTTTTTTGAGAATTTAGAGAAGATACGAAGGATTCTCTCGCACCACACTGCATCACATTAAGCCGTTTCATTGTCTACAATTTTTAATTAAAAGGATTCCTATCAGTATACATTTGTAATTAAAAGTTTCATCAAATTAAAAATAATATATCAAATTATAATTTAAATATACCTTCTTATTAATATTGTTACTAACTTGTTAATTTTGGAGTTTTTATTTTTTTTCCTTTGAAAGTAATTCTAATTTTTTGTGAAATTTTTATTTATGACATATTCTAATTTTTCTAAACTTTTTTACTTCTCTTTATGCTTAAATCATTATATTAGATACATGCTAACTGAAGCAAATAAATTTCGATTAACTTTTTGATCTTATAACAATTTGTTATGAATCAACTACTGGGGGAGGAGCCCCCAGCTCTTTATTTATAGGCAATTGGGGGAATACAGATATGTGCTTACAATGATATGGGCCTATCTCTAGGATAGCCCAGAATCTCACCCAACTACGGTTAAATAATCGTTCACAACACTCCCCCTTATCCAGCTATAGGTGTGGACTCTGCTCGTGAATGCTTCAGGATTCTGAGCGTATATGAGTCTCACATGGGGTGGATACTTCAGGATCCTGAGTGGTGAGATTTGCCTCGTTAAAACCTCTAGCTATAGAAAACCCAGTGGGAAAAACCATAGTTAAGGAAAAAGAGTGCAAACGCTCTTTAACTCCCCCTGATTTGTACAAGTGACTCTGCTAATGAATACT
Organism: Scilla litardierei; assembly: GCA_030789695.1. NCBI lineage: Eukaryota > Viridiplantae > Streptophyta > Magnoliopsida > Asparagales > Asparagaceae > Scilla > Scilla litardierei. The sequence continues at coordinate 16,194,872 of CM061141.1, forward strand.
TCTGGATTCTGAGCGTCACAGAGGGGCGGATACTTCGGGATCCAGAGTTGATTTGATTTGCCTCGTTAAAACCTTTGGCTATGGAAAACCCAGTGGGAAAAACCATAGCTAAGGGAAAAGAGTACAAATTCCCTCAACTCCCCCTGATCTGTAAAAGCTCTTTGGCTTTCAGATCTCTTAGGCTTATCTCATCACTCCTCTTTACAATATTCCGAAAATGTACACAGATTACAAATTTTGTCACCATCAAGCAGCTGCTGAATCCAGAAACTCTGGAGAGGTGTGCTAAGTTTCGTCGCCTCTAATGTGGTCTTCAGACTATATGGTCGGCTCCACAGAACCAGCCTCTATCCCAGTCGTCACTGGGATGTGATGTACCACCATGCGCCCTTAAATACACCATTGGTGTGATTCTGGAATGGTGAGGATCTCGGAATTATAGGATGATGTTGCCTTCATAAGTTGCTTTGCATATTTGCAGTAGATGGTCATCCCACTGTTGGTACCTGTTCTGTGATTTCTCAGTATAGTGACCGGACCTGTAACCTGCATTCGCATAAACATTGGAGGATGCTACTACATTTTGTAAGTCCAAATATTTCGACCCTTGGAGGAAGCGCAAAAGGCTTAACTCAGGTCTAATGGCCCTTTTTAGGTGCCAACTATCTCTGGCTAATGAGTTTACTGCAATTGCTATACCGGGACACATGCAGTTAGCCAGGAGTGCATGATTGCACTTAGACAAGGGACGTTAGGACCGGTTATATCCTCCCCCTCTTCCAGCGATCGGAAGGGTTCTTTTTATACATCCAGTAAGTGTACCACCGTAGGTGTACTTTGGATGACAATAGTCCTGTTAATTTCTCCAACGCACATCTGGGCGTTTGTAACAGGATTCTATGAGCCATGACTTTATATTTGCCTAGGTCTTTTCATGTTCAAAGGTCAGGCTTGTACATGTAGTTCGGTTTTCTCTTCAGGAGATCCGATGAGATTTTAGTTGTCTCCAACTATGATCTCTAATCCTGTTCTTTGCACAGATGCAAAGACAACCTTCAGTATGAATCATTGACTTGTCAAATGATTCTCTTGGTTGTACATTTATTTGGTATACTTATATTTCTTCATTTGAATAGACGTCCCGAAGTCTATTCAGGGCTTTTAAGGAAATGTGGAAATTATCTTTACAAGATATCCACGAAGGTATGCCGTCACAACATCCAATAACGGCATATCAAAAATTTTCCTTCGTCAAATCGTAAGGTATTCGCTTTTGATAACTTAGGGAGACTGATGCATCATTTATGAGACATGCTCATTTGAATTTGTTCGATCCCTAGTTTCAGCGAAATTTTCCTTGGGCTATAGGTTGTACCGTATAGCATACGATTTTGTATTTATTTTTCTTATGTTTGCAATACTTTATTTTATCCACAGGTTTGACACCTTTTGGTGTCTGGACTTCAGGTCCGAACATTTCACGTTTCATAAGTGAGTCCAGCTCATCTTTTATTGCCACGTTCCACGTTTGGCCAATCTCTGCGTTTGCCTTCTAGCAACGGAGTGTGGAACGATAATTTATAAACATCATCGCCATTGCGATGTATATGGCAATATGATATGTGAATGCGTTGTCGACAATTTATGTTCTATCTGTCCAACACCTCCCCAGTACGTCCAACATTTACTTAATTTCACTTTTTCCCGGCAATTCCTCTGCAGTGGATTCCGAGAAGGGTGATGGTGTAGACAGGAGCTCATTGTCCTGTGGTAGTATTGTCTTAAGGTCTCCAGGAGTTTCTTGTCCTAGGAGCCTGGTGGTCTGCCTCTTTTCTGTTAAGGATCAGCCACTTCTGCTGCTGGTGGATTGCATCCATTCTCGGGGATGTCAATCCTAGCTGGAGTTTTTGCAGCAGGGATGTGTGATCTGACAATCTTCTGGTTGTCAATAAATGATTCCGGTAATTGGTAGACAGTGTTCTGTATGTGGAGGATCTTCGGGATATCATCTACACATTGTATTGTTACCGGATCATAGTGGGTCAAACTTTTTGTATCCCACGTTATAATTTTCTTCGCGCCAGATTTTCTAGTATCTGGGCATATTTTTGGGAAACTCGTCTCATCGAACTCACAGTCTTCAAGATGTGCCTTAAATGCGTCCCCCGTTTGGGGTTCTAGGTATCTTATAAGTGAGGGTGAGTCAAACCCTGCATGGATACCTAGGCGACGTTGAGTACCGTTTTGGTCCTCTTTGGTGGTGCAATGGGGATTTAAGATTGTGCGACCAAAGATTCTCAGATGAGACATGTTCGGTGGCATTCCATACGCAAATTGCATTGGAGACTCTGACCTCCAGAGGGTCTTATTTTCATTTACGATGCAGCATGCAGAGTTTGCATGTCCCCATGCATCCATGGGCAATCGGGATTTAATGGACGTTCAGTCCATTGGAGTCTACTTTTCAGTGACTCTGCCGACCCATTTTGGGTATGAACATGCGGCACTTGTATGTTCATTTTCAATTCCCGTTGATTGACAGTACTCTTGAAAAGACTGGGAGGTATATTTCCCAACATTAACCAGACTTATTTACAACATTTTATTGTCTGGGAAATGTGCCCGCAATATTTTTATTTTTGTGCCAATAGCTTTGGAAAAGCTAAGTTGCGGGTCTGTAGTAGACACACGTACGAATATTCTGAGAATGCATTTATCAGTACAGTATAGTACTGAAATAGCCCACAAGGGGTGGTGGATTTTATCCACATCTATCTCCTTGTATTCTTTTTGAGGAAGCGTGGAGATTCTTTTTCAACTTATCGTGTAGATGGCCTTGCAATTAGTTTTCCCTTATAGTAAGGGATGCAAGGGATTTTTTCCCTTCTGAAGAATCTTCTGGTTCTTCAAGTCATACCCATAGGATAAGATGCGATGCATCATCACAAATCCAGGGTGGCCAAGTCCATCATGCCGGAGTAAAAACTCGGCTGATGTCGGGCACTTCAGGTGCTCCGTTTAATTCTGCTTCCTTTCTCCGAATCTTCGTATGTTGGAGGCCTATAAGGCTCTCAAAACGTTCAAGTGTGGATTTTACTCCTTTTTCTTGAGACGTTGCATACGGTAATTTTTTTTTCCATTTACATTTGCTGTTTCCAAGTGGAATCCGTTGAACCGGATGTCCTTGAAACTTAGAAAGTCTCTTTTGGAATTCGGAGGGATTAGTGCATCCTTTATTTTTGTGTCGTTTGGGGGCAACAGTGTTGCAGTCCCTGGATCTTCAATATAGCCCTGATATTGGGCTTTGTATTGAAAGAGATCGTACGTGTTTATTGTCTACTAATTATTTATGAGAGCAGTTTCATCTATTGAAAGATGAATCGTTAGGCACATGAAAATTCAGATAAAAATTTTCATTTATTGTCTACTAAACATTTTCATTTAGAACAAATTTCATAATTAAAATGCTCTCATAAATTATTCTCAAAACAATTTGCTAAGATAAAAATAAAGGCTAATCAAGCAAGTCATCATTTTCGAAATTGTTAGCTGAAAACTTGACTGGAGCATCAGAGGTCATCATGTTTGTTTCAGCTTTATTTTTCTTGTTCTCTTTATACAAATCCTGGAGGTGCTGCGAAGTTCGGCACATTTTGGACCAGTGGCTTTTCATGCCACAATTATGGCACTGGTCTTCCCATTCCCTTTTCGGTGGGGGTGTATCATTTCTATTTTTGTTATTTCTGTGCCTCGTGAACTTCCGCTTACTTTCATTATTTCGCTGCTGTTGTTCATGGCCCTTGGCTTTTTTTTTCTGTTGACCCCCCTTCTGTGGTCTTTCTTTTCTTTTATTATCCCTCTTCTTTTTTAAGGAAGAGGAATGGTGAGCTTCTGGTATAGGGGTAGTGCCGGGAGGGCGCATATTGTGAGTGGCGAGGAGAAGCTCTCTGTTTTGCTCGGTCATGAGCAGCTCAGAATACTTGGTGAACTTGCGTTCACGGTATTGCTGCATGAGTATCGCATCTTTTTCATGGAAGGACGTATACGTCTATTCCAGCGTGCGATCTTCTGATACTTTTTCACCACACAACTTCAGGCGTGAGGTGATGCTAAAAAGTGCTGAGTTGTACTCAGCAATGGACTTAAAGTCCTGTAGTCTTAGGTTCTCCCACTCATATCGTGCCCTTGGGAGTATAACATCTTTCTGATGTTTATACATGTCCTCAAGGGCAGTCCATAGCTCAAGTGGATCTTCGACCGTAAAGTATACATCCTTTAAGGTCTTGTCCACATGGCGGCGAATATAGATGATGGCTTGCGCCTTCTCTATATCGCTAACATTTTCTTTTTCAGTCGCAGCAGCGATGAGGGACTTTGTCCGCAGGTGAAACTTTACATCTAGCTACCAGCTTAGATAGTTTCTACCTGATGCTTCCAGTACTTCAAAATTAATGCTTGCAATATTAGCCATTTATCTAGTAGAGCACAAACATGCATGAATTAATAATTAATCAGGGAAAACATTTTCATGCGGAGGCAATATTTAACGAAAAACTAAATGTGTGGATCGGCCAGTCCCACAAGAAAGAGTCCAAAAGTCCACAGTCCAAATTATACAAATTTGCAGCTTTAAAAATGAAAATACAACTTTGGAAACCCCGTGGGTCCCATATGATATCTCCATCTTCAAGCGTGGCATCCGTCTTCATGGAAGTTGGTCTTCTTTCTTTGACATTTACATAAATTCCTCACTACAATTTCTCTCAGAAAGAAAAGTGCGGGAAATAAACTGTGGGACTAAACGGCCAATCCAAAAACCACATTTAGCAATTCATGCAGAAATATTGTGCTCATCAACATTTTCATCAGACATTTTCATCACAGGCATCGCATGCATTTAATATTCGCAGAGATGGATAAATAATTTAAACACTTAATAATTATTGGACCACTGGACAACGTCATACACCGTTAGGTTAGGTTACTAACGGCAGAGCGGTCGCAGGATCTTCCTAATTATTAAGTTTTAAATACAATGCACAACCACGCATATAATATCCAACAGAATATACCAGAGATGCAAAGCATGTAAATATGATTTTTGCAGAAAAAATCATTACAATGCAAAAGTTGTAAAGTAAATGGGTTTAATCAATTAAATTGATTAAGAGCCCAAAATAAACATTTTCTTTGTCAGAGGGAAAAGTTTCCCTCATCATCCCAAAAGCCCCCCCAAGAATCCCCAAAAAGTCCTCGCCTGCCCGATATTTGTCCCGTAATTTACCGTGATTTTTCACGAATATTTTGCCCTTAAATCCCCTTTTTAAATTAATTTTTAGGCTAACAAGTTGCCTTTTGAGGCGAGTTTATAGCCCTTTGCCTCCCCCTTTTTTTTCCAGATAAACCAGCCTGCGGGCCTGAAGCCCGCAGTCGACCTATGGGCTTCAGGCCCATAGGCTTTTCTTTTTTTTTCTTTTTTTTTTTTGAAATCTGTAGGCCTGAAGCCCACTACAGGTCTGTGGGCTTCAGGCCCACAGACTCTGATTTTTTTGTTTTTTTTGAATTCTGTGGGCCTGAAGCCCACAGATCTGCTGTAGGCTTCAGGCCCACAGATCTGGATTTTTTTTCAGAAACTAGGTTTCATGTGGGGGGGCCGGGGCCGCCGTCGCCCCCCGCAGGGGGGCGCGGCCGCCGGGGCCGCCGCCCCCTGCGGGGGGCGGCGGCCCCCCCCCCCCCCCCCCCGCAGGGGGCGGCGGCCTCAGGCGGGGGCCGCCCCCCCTGCAGGGGGGAGCGGCCAAGGGGGCCGCCGCCCCCCTTGCAGGTGGGGGAAGCGGCGGCGGCCGCCCCCCCCCCTGCGGGGGGAGCGGCCGGAGAGGAGGGAGGGGGGTTTCCGGTGAGGTTTGGGGGGGTCCGGTGACGGGTAGCCGCCGGAGGGTTCAAAATTAGGGTTTTTACCCGAATAATTGAGTTTTGGGGATGAAAAATCTGTCGTTTTCAAGGCGACGATGAATCCCCATGACGATCTTGCGAGATCTAGGGGAGGGGCAATCATACGTATGATTAAAAGTATAGTTTTTAGTATTTTTACCTCTATATCCGTCCTCCGGATATAGCGACGGTTGCTCGAAGCCCTACGCGGATGACGACCCTTGATGGAGGAAGCCTTGCACCGCGCTCGTGGATCTCTCGTCTCGCCTTCGCCTTCGCCTTCGCAACGAACGGAAAAAAAAATTTTGTGGGAAAGAAAAATTTTTAGACTCGTGCTGATAACGTGTTATGAATCAACTACTGGGGGAGGAGCCCCAGCTCTTTATTTATAGGCAATTGGGGGAATACAGATATGGGCTTACAATGATATTGGCATATCTCTAGGATAGCCCAGAATCTCGCCCAACTACGGTTAAATAACCGTTCACAACACAATTGTAATTTTCTATTTGACAATTTATACGAGAGTAATATGGATATCTGAATTCCTTACTATAACCTCCTTTCATTTCTTTTGCGTCTTATACACCTTTGGTCAAGCACAAGAAGATAGACTCGCTTTCAGGTTTCACTTCATCAACACCCTACAACTCTTTTGAAAGAGGACTGTGCATTGCATTGGTTGAGCTTCCTCCTTGACTAGCTCATGCGTCTTTTTTGATGATCGGATCCATTCAGCATGTTCATCATGTTCTAAAACCCCAAACTAACAATTTTCAAGTGACCCATATGGGGTTTGATCGTTCATCTAATCAGTGCAAAAAGTTCTTTTACGGTGAAATTGTTAAACCTACGATGAGTGAATGATGGAGCAAAAATCATTGGATTCACTTGAAAATTGGGGTTTGGGGGTTTTAGAACCTAAAGATCAAAATGAATTGTTCGGATCAAAGGAAACGATGAGGTGGGCTTGTGTGTGGGGTTGACGCTAGCCAAGGGATTAAATTTCATCCTTGGCAAGCTGATGCAATTTTTGTCTTTATATCAAACCCCCAATTTTCAAGTGAATCCCCTCGCAAGTTTAACGGTTTTATCGGAACAGAGCTTTTTGCAACGGTTAGATGAACGAGCAAAACCCTTAGTGTTTATCTGAAAATTGGTAATCTGGTGTTTTAGAACATGAAAAACAAACTCATCGTCAAAAAAATGAAGAAGGCATTGTTTGCGTGAGCTAGCCAGTGAGAAAATTTGTTCATTGACTAGCTAATACACATATTGCTCTTATATAAATATACTATGCAACCCGTGACCACAACGCACGAGGCATTCAAAAAATTCTCCTGAAAAATTTAATCTCATTCAAAGGCCCCCCCAAAAAAAAAAGTTTACAGACTCTAAAATTCCAAAAAGAATTATAGCCACCTTCAAAATATTGCCATTAACAAAAAAAATTAATTACATTCAAACTAAAATTTAATTCATCCAAAGTTTTGTTCTCTCGAGATTTAGTTCCTCCAAAATTCAAATTTTAGTTCACTTCAAATTTAGTTCCCTCCAAAATTTTAAATTAAAATTTGGATCACCCTGAGAGAATTTAGTTCCTCCCCAAAATATAGTATCCTCTAGATTTAGTTCCTTCCAAATTTAAAGGTTAGGTTCTCAAAATTTAATCCCCTCCAAATTTAGTTTCTCCCAAAGTTTATAGTTTTCCTCATAAAATTTTTCCAGTCTCTGACATTAACAATTGATGCATCAAAATTCAATGCTATCTGTCGTTATGTCCACCTTATTGTCCTGGTCAGCTATCTCGTTTGAAAACAGTATGAATGACAATATTGCGGGTCGGAGCTGGTATTTAACTACCCTAGCTTGCCCTGAACCATCTACAGGTTGGGACGGGTCGCGAGCCGGGGCGGGACGAGTACTTTCTTACCAAAACCGGGTCGGGCCGGGTCGGGCCGGTCGGGTCAGGTCATTACTGCCATCCATATGAATCCCAAATAAAAATTTTATTTGTGAATTGTGAGAATTTTGATTTATTTGGTAATTTGGAATTGGGACTTGGTCCAATTGGGAGAACAGTGGAATAGAGTATGAGTTATGAGGTATTCGCTGACTGCATGGTCCGCATCAAAATAGTAAGGTTTTTAAGAACCTCTATAGTTTACTGGGGCGGGCCGGGGCGCATACAAAGACCAAGCTTGCCCCGGCCCGGCTGCGGGCCGGGTCAAAACCGGGTCGGACCGCGTCGGGTTGGGAGGGTCGGGCCATTACTGACATCCCTAGAAAAAGCCCTTAGTTGTATAACTGACCAGAAATAACACGTGCATATAGTGCGCGGGGACCAAAAACCCGCATACAAGTTGTAAATGTGAGAGAAGAGTGGGTGGGTGGGTGGATGTGTGTGTGTATCATCTAGGGGTAAAAGGGAGAAAAGCATGTGTTAAAGTGCTACAAACACTAAGGGGCAAAGCGAAAAAGGACCAATGGCAAACATGTAAATAAGGGAAGGGGGAGGGTCTGTTGGGGTGTTCTTTGGGTTCATGAAAGGGCAATAGCTAACATGCAAATAATGGGCATGCGGTGTCTTTTTCTTTGGAGGCGATGTGACACCCCATTGTGTGTGTGTGTGATATGGCACCCCTCTTCCTTTGTCACATGGGACAAAGGGTACCACATGGGACAAACATTTGTCCTGGTTGGACAATGGTACATTTGTAATTCCCTATTTTATAGTATAGACTAGAAATAACGCGTGCACATAGTTCACGAGAACAACAAAAAACCCACCTACAGAATTCGTGGCCCACGCACCTTGAAAAAAGAGAGTGAAGAGTGGGTGTGACTGTGGGTATTGTCGGGGGGTAAAATGGGGCCAGGCTGGATAGGTCAGGTCAGGTGGCAGGTCAGGTCTTCTATGTCAGGCTGGTCGGGTCATGGTGGCAGGTCAGGTCTGGCAGGCATGTCAGGTCTGGCAAGCCAAGCTAGGCAGTTCTGGTCAACCAAGCCAGGTCAGGTCAGTTTGGTAGGTCCAACCAAGCAGACAGGGCAAGATCATACTGGCAAGTCAGGCTGGGAGGTCAGGTCAGGCAGGTCAATAAAATAGGCAAGTAAGCAGGGCAGCAGGTCTGGTTAGTTCAAGGGCAAACCATTTGAGATTTTGAAAGGATAATGGCGGACCTATAACAAAGTGTGAAGCTCTTTCACATCCCCCAACAATCACTCAACTCACTCCAATCAAACCCATTAACTCCCCCTCTCCATCAACCCTCTCACATCACCAATCAAACCCATCACCCCCCACCCCCTCCACACACACACACACACACACACACACACACACCAATCCTCTCCAATCACCCAACCACAACTTTATGCAACCAACAATACACCTAGAGACACACCCACACCCAAAGTGGGCCTCTCAAAACCCCATCACAACCATCCATCTCTTGCGGGCTGAGGTGGCCAAATACTGACCACCACTCTATCAAACTCTTTGTCCCAGTCAGCAAAATGGCAAGATAATAATTCCCTTATAGTATAGATATACTTGATAATGAGAGAGATGGCATGAGACGGACACCATATGGATGGGACATATTTTAATTGATTAGATATGCAAGGAACCCTAATAGTCCACGGTTTATTGGAAAAGGTGATACATCATCTGATAGGTGGATAATCTTTAGTTTGAGGGTTGGCAGCATACAACCCATAGAACTCATGATCCTAGCCTTAAGTTTGAACTAAATAAAAATCAAGCACAGGCTTTTTTTAAACAGATTTTTTTGTAAATTTAGATAATTTTGAGATGCCATTCTTGCACCATATTAAGTTATCTCACCAAGTAAAGCTTCACATGTATATCATTGGTTCTAAAAATGCGAGCCATTGCTTTTTTGAGGTTTTTTTTTAAATTTAGAAGAATGTTACAGTATTCTCATGCATGTGCTCCACTCGTCACATATAGTCACATATAGTTTTCATTAAAAAGATTCCTATCAGAATGAAATACGTAATTAAGAGTTGAACGAAACTGAAAAGGTGAAGCCATCAAATTATAATTTAAATAGGGCTAAATCACATATGATCCCCTCTAAAATTTCGCTCTTAACTATTTTTTTCTTACGGTCGAAGCCATTCATTGTGTTCTTCATATTCTAAAAGCACAAAACACCGGATATTGGATGTGTTATGACCTAAAGATCGTAGTAGCCCAACTCCCGCCCGGATCCGCTAACATACCCCTTTAGCTCACCATTTAACAATTAGGGCCGCCGCCCCGAAAACCCGGGGCATCACGGAGATAGGCGCGCCTTACAGCGCTCCCCGAAACGGCCGAGGCGAACAACTGTAGCCGGCCGAGGCGAACAACCGCAGCCGCCCGACCCACCGGGGTAGCGCGTTAGGGGACGCTTGGGTAGCTAGGCCAGGCCTATTGACGGGCGCGGCCGGGCCGGACAACCCCCGACCGGAACGGCCCGTCCGATTCCCGCGAACCGCGGCGCCAAAAGTGAGCCAGACCTTTAATTCGACGCTAACGACAAACAGCCTAGGATAAGGACACGACTGACACATACGTCACCCGACCGCCTGACAAAGCACCCCCAGGCGGCTGACCTGACCGGCGGTTAGTGCTTTCGGCCCTGACATCCCGACAAAAGCACCCCTGGGCCATGGCGCCGCCTGACAGAGGCAGGTCAGAAACTCCTGTTCCCGATGTCCTTGTCCGAAGCTTCCGCTGACACCCGAGCCAGCTCAGCACGCCTAGTCATCACCCGTCAGGTATAAATACCTCCTCTCCTCTTACGGAGGGGGGGTTGGAAAAACTCTCTGATCTTTTGTGATTCACACACGAGAGCAAAGGTCCTCCATATCTTTGCCCTCCCACCTATAGCTCGTCACGCGAGGCGGACACACCGTTAGTCCGGCCGGCGTGTCTAGCCCCCCTTTTAAGCCCTTTTACTGACTTAGGCATCGGAGTGGCTAAGGGTTGGACCCCAACCCCGCCCTTCTGACGAGTTGTTCGTGCTGCAGGAGAGCTCGCCCCTTGACCAAAGTCAACGCCAGCCTCCCGCCGTCCAACCTTCCTCAGTGGCGTCCAGCAAGATACGATCCCGTGGGCTCCACCGGCAACGGATCCAACCTCTTCATCCCACTAATCACTTGTAAAACAGCCTACCCGAATCCCCATTTCCATATAACCACCGTGCCCTTGGTTCCCCATAATACAAATTCATTGTACGCGAGTTCCACCTCGTAACAATTGGCGCCGTCTGTGGGAACGAAGGGTCACACCCATGTTAGACTCCATGCCGATTCCGCGGAACCCTGACCACGGCAAAGATCCCGTGGGACAGGAACCGCTCTCTCTGCAAATTACTCCGGCGTCCGACGCCCTCCCAGGCGTGGGCACCGAAACTGAACCTACTTCATCCTACGTCGTCTTGAGAAGCTTCGAGGCTGTCACTCAGGCCGGGGAGGCTATCAGACGACCGGAACGGGGCCGCCGCCCGGCCCCTCGGAGCCCCAGAACGTGAGGCGGAACCTCCGCCTTCAGTTCGAAGAGGAAGGAGAAAACAGGGGGCTCGCGGAGGAGATTGCAGCCCAGCAAAGACTCCTGGAAGAGGAGGTGGAAGTTGCGTGGCGGTGGAAGCGCCTAGGGGAGGCGGCCGCGGTGCAAAGGCGCTTGGACGAGGCGGCCGAGACCGCCCGAAAGGCCTACCAGGAAGAAGAGGCCGCCCGCCGCCAACTCCGCTTCATTGTCGCGGAACGCGAGAGGCTAAGGAGGGAAAACAGGAGCAACCGAGAAGTCCTGGAAAAGACGGCGACGGGCCGGCGGCCCGGGAACGGGCGGGACCCGTTGCTGAACGGGTCCCCGCCTGAAGAAGGCGGCCCGCATCACCAGCACCACCCCTCCGATACCCTGCACGAGGAAGCCGTTTGTCGACAACTACGCTTCCTCACCACCGAGCGCGAGAGACTCCTTCGGGAGAATCAAGAACGGATGGAGGCCCGGGGAGAGCTGGCCGGGAGAACCTGGCGCTGGGATAACCATAGCCCGCAACCCGTCGAGTCCTCGACCCGGGGAAGGAGCCCCGCCGGGCGACCGTCGGGCTACTCCCCGGGGACGGAGGACCGTCGACGGCCGAGACGCGACCGAAGCCAGACCCCCGAATGGCGGAGAGGGGACGCACCGAGCCGCCCAACCTACCCGGAGGAGGCCACGCCACTTGCACGGTGGATCACGTCCGCCCCAAGGCCCATAAGGTTCAAACCCCCCCCCCATTTGGCCACATACAACGGGAGGGGCGACCCCCTCACGCACGTGCAACAATACCGGGGGGCGATGGAGGCCCAGGACGTGGATGAGGCGTTCCTATGCCGACATTTCTCCCAAAGCCTGAGGGACACCGCGTTGGACTGGTACTTTGGCTTGCCCGCGAGGTCCGTATGGAGCTTTGGCGAACTATCCCATAAGTTCTGCCAAGAGTTCCGGGCCGGGCGGACGAAAAAGAAGCCCTTAGACTATCTCAGCACGATAGTCCAAGGAGAAGGAGAGACAACGGGTAGATACCTCCGCCGTTTTCAGGAGGAGAGACGGGCGGTGGTGACGTGTGGCGATGAGGTGCTTATGCTGGCCTTCAAATCGGGGCTGCGGACTCGGAGCCTCCATAAATCCCTGCTCCGGGATCCGCCAACCGATTATGAGGCATTGGTTGCTATGGCGGAGAGACACGCGTTGGCCGAGGAGACTCTCGGCGCCAAGGCCTTGTTCCCCCCGGCGAAACCCCCCAAGGCGAACCCCGGTCACATCCACGGCCGAGGCAGGAAGAGGGACACCGTGGTCGCGACCAACTGGCCCGACCAATGAGGGAACCGCTCGGGCCTCGCCCGCAAGATCGACCTGGCCCGGCGCGCGATTTCGCTCCGGCCCAAGGGCTCCCTCGAGTCGTCCCGAGACAAGAAGGCCCCCTACGGGCACATTACACGCAACTCAATGCCTCCTTGATTGAGGTGATGGCTGCGGCTACACGGGCCGGACTGCTGCCGGAGCCGCCCCGAGAAATGAAGTCGGACCCCGCCCGGAGAGATTTTAAGAAATACTGCCGATACCACCGGGACCACGGCCACGACACCGACAACTGCTTCACCCTTAAAAGGGAAATCGAGCGGCTGATCCAGGCAGGCCACCTGGGGGACTTCGTCGGAGGCCGGAGACCGGACCGGGAAGACGGGAACCACCGAAGAGCACGGAGGGCGGACCCTACGGCAGGCGACGAGCGGGAAGAGCTTCACCCCCCGAAACCCGTCATGCGCATAAACACGATATGCGGCGGGCCATCTTCAGGAGGGGCATCGTCATCAGGCAAAAAGGCATATGCGAGACAAGTAATGACGGCGGGTTGTGGAGGGGACCAGAGAGGGAGAAGGATGGCCTACCCTCCCATTACTTTCAGCGACGAGGACCTAGAGGGGATCGAGCAGCCCCACGACGACGCCATCGTCATCGAGGCGCAGATTGGGACGGCCATCGTCAGCCGCCTCCTGATCGACACCAGGAGTTCTTGCGACATCCTGTTCATGTCCACAATCGGGAAGATGGGGTTAAGGCCGACGGACCTGAGACCCTGCACTGGACCCCTCGTCGGTTTCACCGGTCACTCGACCCCCATCATGGGAGTGATCACCTTACCGATAACCCTCGGAGAAGAGCCGCAGGTCGTCACTCGAATGACGCTGTTCGTTGTGGTCGACATTATGTCGGCGTACAATGGGATCATAGGACGACCTTACATGTCGGCCATTGGAGCGCTCCCCAGCCTCCTCCATCAGATGGTCAAGTTCCAGACCCTCCGAGGGGTGGGGATCGTACGGGGAAGCCAGAAGCTGTCTAGGAGCTGCTACGTAGGGTCGACCAAGCACAAAGGACCAGAGGTGAACCTGAAGATCGACTCCCTGAGGCGGAGTTATGACCCCCACCAGCCAGAGTTAGCTCCAGCCGATGCCACTGCCGAGGGAAATAGGATCGACCACACGCCCACCACCCCCCATGAGAAGGACGGGCAAATCACTCCAAGGGGCGCGGTGCGCAGGTCGTGACATAGCCCGGAACTGTAAGTCCTGAACGAAGTACCTTGTTCCTTTCTTTTATATTCGAATTTCGCCTTTGCTGCATGAAAATTTCAGTTCAACCCTGTCAAAGACTCCGGGGCAGGACGAATCCTTGCCACCCAAACCGGAGAGGGGCACGGGCCGAGCTGCGTACTCGCTCCCCCCCAGGAAGACCTCCGGGGCAAGTTCACTGAGCTTGGCCACCCAAACCGGAGCGCCATATGCGGGGTAGGCGACGGCCCAATACCCGTCCGACTATAGAGGCTGCGGGGAGGCGACGGCCCAATACCCGCCCTCTCAAAGACTCCGGGGCAGGACCAATCCTCGCCACCCAAACCGGAGAGGGGCACGGGCCGAGCTGCGTACTCGCTCCCCCCCAGGAAGACCTCCGGGGCAAGTTCACTGAGCGTGGCCACCCAAACCGGAGCGCCATATGCGGGGTAGGCGACGGCCCAATACCCGTCCGACTATAGAGGCTGCGGGGAGGCGACTGCCCAATACCCGCCCTCTCAAAGACTCCGGGGCAGGACCAATCCTCGCCACCCAAACCGGAGAGGGGCACGGGCTGAGCTGCGTACTCGCTCCCCCCCAGGAAGACCTCCGGGGCAAGTTCACTGAGCTTGGCCGCCCAAACCGGAGCGCCATATGCGGGGTAGGCGACGGCCCAATACCCGTCCGACTATAGAGGCTGCGGGGAGGCGACGGCCCAATACCCGCCCTCTCAAAGACTCCGGGCAGGACCAATCCTCGCCACCCAAACCGGAGAGGGGCACGGGCCGAGCTGCGTACTCGCTCCCCCCCAGGAAGACCTCAGGGGCAAGTTCACTGAGCTTGGCCACCCAAACCGGAGCGCCATATGCGGGGTAGGCGACGGCCCAATACCCGTCCGACTATAGAGGCTGCGGGGAGGCGACGGCCCAATACCCACCCTCTCAAAGACTCCGGGGCAGGACCAATCCTCGCCACCCAAACCGGAGAGGGGCACGGGCCGAGCTGCGTACTCGCTCCCCCCCAGGAAGTCCTCCGGGGCAAGTTCACTGAGCTTGGCCACCCAAACCGGAGCGCCATATGCGGGGTAGGCGACGGCCCAATACCCGTCCGACTATAGAGGCTGCGGGGAGGCGACGGCCTAATACCCGCCCTCTCAAAGACTCTGGGGCAGGACCAATCCTCGCCACCTAAACCGGAGAGGGGCACGGGCCGAGCTGCGTACTCGCTCCCCCCCAGGAAGACCTCCGGGGCAAGTTCACTGAGCTTGGCCACCCAAACCGGAGCGCCATATGCGGGGTAGGCGACGGCCCAATACCCGTCCGACTATAGAGGCTGCAGGGAGGCGACGGCCCAATACCCGCCCTCTCAAAGACTCCGGGGCAGGACCAATCCTCGCCACCCAAACCGGAGAGGGGCACGGGCCGAGCTGCGTACTCGCTCCCCCCCAGGAAGACCTCCGGGGCAAGTTCACTGAGCTTGGCCACCCAAACCGGAGCGCCATATGCGGGGTAGGCGACGGCCCAATACCCGTCCGACTATAGAGGCTGCGGGGAGGCGACGGCCCAATACCCGCCCTCTCAAAGACTCCGGGGCAGGACCAATCCTCGCCACCCAAACCGGAGAGGGGCACGGGCCGAGCTGCGTACTCGCTCCCCCCAAGAAGTCCTCCGGGGCAATTTCACTGAGCTTGGCCACCCAAACCGGAACGCCATATGCGGGGTAGGCGACGGCCCAATACCCGTCCGACTATAGAGGCTGCGGGGAGGCGACGGCCCAATACCCGCCCTCTCAAAGACTCCGGGGCAGGACCAATCCTCGCCACCCAAACCGGAGAGGGGCACGGGCCGAGCTGCGTACTCGCTCCCCCCCAGGAAGACCTCCGGGGCAAGTTCACTGAGCGTGGCCACCCAAACCGGAGCACCATATGCGGGGTAGGCGACGGCCCAATACCCGTCCGACTATAGAGGCTGCGGGGAGGCGACGACCCAATACCCGCCCTCTCAAAGACTCCGGGGCAGGACCAATCCTCGCCACCCAAACCGGAGAGGGGCACGGGCCGAGCTGCGTACTCGCTCCCCCCCCAGGAAGACCTCCGGGGCAAGTTCACTGAGCTTGGCCACCCAAACCGGAGCGCCATATGCGGGGTAGGCGACGACCCAATACCCGTCCGACTATAGAGGCTGCGGGGAGGCGACGGCCCAATACCCGCCCTCTCAAAGACTCCGGGGCAGGACCAATCCTCGCCACCCAAACCGGAGAGGGGCACGGGCCGAGCTGCGTACTCGCTCCCCCCCAAGAAGTCCTCCGGGGCAAGTTCACTGAGCTTGGCCACCCAAACCGGAGCGCCATATGCGGGGTAGGCGACGGCCCAATACCCGTCCGACTATAGAGGCTGCGGGGAGGCGACGGCCCAATACCCGCCCTCTCAAAGACTCCGGGGCAGGACCAGTCCTCGCCACCCAAACCGTAGAGGGGCACGGGCCGAGCTGCGTACTCGCTCCCCCCAGGAAGACCTCCGGGGCAACCTCACTGAGCTTGGCCACCCAAACCGGAGCGCCATATGCGGGGTACCCTACGGACCAGTACCCTCCCTCCCCCGTAAGGTCCTGTCACCCCTCCCCTCAAACCTCGGGAAACTACTCAAGGTCCGCGAATCAAGGTAACCCCTACACAGCCATTCCTGAGGAGCAACGCCAGACCCCATAAAGCCGACGCCAGAAATGACTTGTCCAACCCAAAAGGACACTCGGGAGGGACGCCGCTGACAAGTGTCATGCATGCCTGAGGGGTCACATCAACCGTCACCCATCAGGACCACCCCCCTAAGAACGAAATTACAAGACGACCCCGACTCTCAATAAAGAGTAAACGAGGGCAGAAAGTCACCATTATAAATCCCCCACTCTCTCCTCAGCTTCCTCAAGGGGGGGTGGAAGGCGAGAGGAAGGAGGTGGAGATCGACTGGTCGTTTCGCATCCCTCTATCCCTCAAAACATGCGGCAAATGCGAGTATCGCCAACCGCCAAAGTAAACGATCCCCCAACCGGATATTCCCCTTACACGACGGTTACCCAGCCTGCTGCTCCCTTCCTTCCTTTAGACAACTTAAGGCATGGGAACTGGAGCTCCAATGGCATACCATGCCTCTCCACGGTCGCCCCGCGCACGCAGGCGTGGCTGGCAGACAACCCGATGGACGGGGCATACCTGCCAAATCACCCCGCCGAGCACCCCGGCAGCCGCCCAAGGCCCCCCAACCAAGGGGGACTTGTCCCTAAGTGCCGGCATCCTCCAACGGGCTACTCCGCGTTCAAATGGAAACACCTCTCCTTCCACTCATCGGCCTCCCCTTGGACCGTTCACACCGGGAGGACGCACGGAGGGGCTACAACCCGCGTCCCTCCGCGCCTACCACGCGGAGCCTCCAATCGAGAGGAGCAACACGGCCCAGTGGGATAGAACAACCACCAAGGACTCCCTCTCCCCCCAATTCTGGGAACGAGGGCCAAAGCCACTGCCGGGCTCCGACGCGATCATCCCCCCTACGCCGAGGGGGAACCCTCTGAATCCCCCCACCCCACCTTGTCAGGGGCGCGACACCAGAGAGGCGGATCAACCGCGAAGAGAACGTCAACTTACCTAGATCGATACAATGTTACGCCTACGGGCCGATACAATGTTACGCCTTCGGGCCGATTCAACTTTACGCCTATAGGGCGACCCCGTTTTATTAAACTTTCGATAATAGCCGATGAAAAGTCCAAAGACAAATCCCGGTTAACCGCTAGTCATAACTCGGATAGACCTAAACCCGAACAACCTACGAAATGGGAGGCGACCCCGCTGTCAAATCTCTCGGGCGCCCTACGCGAAATAAAGGGACTCGACACGATTCAGCCTACGCCAAGATAGAAACGGCCGCACCAAGGCGTAAATCTAAGAAGTAAATTTATGCATACACAGGCGGAAAGTCCAAAAAAGGCTGGGGCGAGTCAGGCCAATCCTTACTTTCTTTCGTTTTTTAAACATACACAAGGGGGGGGCCTACACAAAACTACTTGGCGCCCCCGCCAATCACGACGCCCTCTCCCTCCATAGAATCCCCCGCCGCCCCGCCGCCCTCTGGCTCGTCACCATCCTCGTCCTCTTGCTCCTCACCCTCCTCGTCTCCATCCCCCTCCTCTCCGCCGCTTGCGACGAGCCCATCAAGATCGACCTCTATCGGCGGGACCATGCCAGCCGCCTTCTCCTTCATCCGAGCCAGGCAGTCCTCCCATCCCTCCACGCGGCCCTTCCTTATGCCCTCGACCATCGAATCTGTAAGGGCGGGGATGACGGTTGTCTCCTGATACGTCCGGAATTCCTCGACCCTACGGGCCAACTCCTCCTCGGCGGCCTTGGCACGCCCCGCTAGATCCTCCGCACGAGCCTCCTCCCTCCGAAGGGCCCCCTCCAGCTCCTTCGCTCTCTCTCCAGCCTCGGTCGCCCTCTGCTCATAATCGGACACGACCTTATTCAGGCGCTCTACTTCAGCCTCATATCGGCCGCCTCGCTCCCTCTCCTTCTCCAGGTCCTCGCCGGCTCTCTTACGAACGGCAGCGACCTCGGCGACCATTCTAGCCACGGCGCCTTCGGCCTTATGTATGGCCGGCACGTGCCGCATCATCCCGAGCATCAAGTTGAGGATCTGTGTAAAGAAACGCCAAAAAATAAACACATTTAGGGCGTCCGCTAAAACCCGCCGAAAGACGTCACCCGTCTTCCATAACATACCTGGACGCCATGCATCACCGCGGTCCCGCACAGACCCTCAGGCTCCACCGCTTCCAGCGCCACCCTATCGCGAGGCAGGAAGATGTTCTCCGCCAGCCTCGCCGCCACGCTCCCATCCTCAAACACGGACTCATTATTCGCCACTTTGTACGGCGCCCGATGAAGCGCCCCGTCGGGATAGCCCTCGACATCGGTCCTCTTGGCCTTAAACTTGGCCAGTGCGGCCTCACAGTGGGGGTCGGTGGGCGCTCTCTCGAGGCCAAACATGGGACACCCATAAGGCCAAGGGTCCCATCCTCCTGATCCGGTCGGGCCACTCGACGCCTCGGCCCTATGCGACTGACCGCTAGGATCCGCCCCCTCCCCCCTGCGGGCGCCATGGGGCTAGGCGATCTCGTTCGGGGCAGTTCCGCCCCTCCCCCTGTCGACCCTTCATCGCCGCCCTCCAGGTCGATGATGGGATCCGCCACGCCATCCCCAGCTCCGCCATCCAACGGACCGCTTTCCCCTGGCGCGTCATGCCCTGACGACTTCGCCGACCTCTTCCTCCTCTTCGTTGACGCTGGCACCCTAGTCGAGCTCCCAGCCCCTCCTTCCGCTCACGCCCTCTTGGGGCCACCTCTTGCCGACGATCGCCCCGCCTGATCTGCGGCCCTCCGCATCATTTCCTCAAGGGATAGACTCATCGTGCCACCTGCCAAAGAGAGAAAGTTCAGCGTAAGCATATCAGGTGCAGGAACACCCAAATCTCTTGTACCTTCGGGCCATATATAGGCCGTTATCATCTCAGCCTAAGATAGCGTCCGATAATCTCGGCCCTCTGCTGGTATAGCCATTAAAATCTGGGCCACTAACTTCTCCTCGTCCCCCAATTCCACCACCTCTCTCGCCTCGGGATTCAGCTCGGCCCAATCAGCCCTTATCAGCACTTCCTCCGGCACCTCCACAAACACATACTGCTGGCGCCACAATTTAATTTTGCCAGGCAACCCCCTGATGAGCGGATGCGTCCTCTTCGCGGATAGATAGTAGCACGATCCCAACCTCTTGACCAAGAAGAAGTGGCGAAATAAGGACAGGGATGGGTTAACCTGATTGCTTACACACAGCACTAGGAACCCCACAATGGCATTGATGGCATTGGGCATCAGACGATACAGGGGCAGTTCCAGGAAGTTCAACACTTCCAGCACGAACGGATGAGGGGGAAAGCGCAAACCCTGCTCAAATGAAGAGACGTATACTCCAACCTCCCGGTCACCCGCAAAACACACCCTTTCCTGCGGCTCCGGTTCACGAACCGAATATGGCGGCCTGACGTACTTCGTGAAGATCTCCCCAATGGATTTCTTCAGCACCGACTTCACACCCGCAATCTCGACGGGCACCCTTCCAGTCTCCGCGGCGGAACTTCCTTCCCCAACTACCCCAGAACCCTGACCCCGAATCGGAGACATCGAGGAAGACATTACTCAAATTGGCGTCTTACCTAACGGGTGCTGTCGCCTCGGACTCTCGCGTTGCTCCGCCGACCGCTCCTACGAGAACGACTCTGGAAAGGATTCTTAAACCTCTTACAAGCCCTAGCTCCTCGACATTCAACCTTTTTACCCCCCCCACAGGCAATATATCTTTAAAGCGCTTCCGCAAAGCATCAGCATCGTGACCGTCGAACCCGTGACACGCGTCACCAATCTGGGTCCTGTCCATCGCCAACCCACGTGTTCTGCCGCTTCGCGTCCTGTCAAAACCGTCGGTCGCGCCACGTGTCGTCACCACAACGGTTG
The DNA here is from genome assembly GCA_030789695.1 of Scilla litardierei. Lineage (NCBI taxonomy): Eukaryota > Viridiplantae > Streptophyta > Magnoliopsida > Asparagales > Asparagaceae > Scilla > Scilla litardierei. The sequence continues at coordinate 16,215,469 of CM061141.1, forward strand.
GGCCGCCTCGGTTCCCGCCCGCCGTCGATTCGCCAGGATGACGTCAAGTCAGACGACCGCCAACAAATCCCGCCAAAATCCCTGCAAAATGATTACCCTCTTTTGAAATTACCCCTCGATATCGCCGCTAGATCCAAGATTTGGTCCGGCCTCCGCCAGTCCGGCCAAATCATGGAATCAACACCAGATCCAAGATTTGGTCCGGCCTCCGACAGTCCGGCCAAAGCATGAAATCGACGCTAGATCCAAGATTTGGTCCGGCCTCCATCAGTCCGGCCAAAACACAGTCAGAGTTGGACCCAATATTTGGTCTAACACTCGTCAGTCCGGCCAAAGCAGGAGCTTCCCTCGTATCATTGACATTTCCGCTCTCCTTCGGCCCGGCCGGCACAGGAACCCGCTGCTCACCTCATATGCATCTCAGTTCCAACACTTGGCACGAGCTCCCGAGCAAACGGACAAAGAACGTGACTCATCTCAACTCCCCTCTACCGGAATCCCCGGCAGAGCGAAGTTGGGGGCAATCACATCCCCAACAAAATCGTATATTCTACGGGCAAACCGTATACGAATACAGTTTGGCACAAGAAAAATCATAATTTATTTACTCAAACCGCTAACCCGTACATTGGACATTTGACTTTCCACCCACTACAACAACACATCGTTCATAACCCTATCACGAGAAGGTACGGCCCTCCCCGAACCCACATTTCTAGCGGCGCCGCTTCTCGACCGACCGATCCCTCACATCCTTAACCGCTTGCCGAATCGCCGCCTCCTTAGCCTCTTGCAGCATCGGCACAACATGCTCGTCATGATACCGGCGGATATCGGCTTCGACCAGTTTGCCCTCAGCGTCCCGCTTATCCTCCAGTCGCCGCACCGCTAGACCCTTCTCCCTCTTCTCGGCCGCCAGAGCTACCTTTAGGTCCTCAATCTGCTGCCTCTGTAACCCGATCACAGACTCCTTGCTGACAACTTCCGAGGTATATTTCGCCCGGATATCATCCCTCTCTCGCGTTATTTCTTGAAGCTGCTTCTCGACCGCTGCTTTGGACGAATCGAAGTACGCAGCCCGCCCCTTCTCCACGCCGTAGGCCGCCCTAACCCTCTCCAGCTCCGCCTCCGTGTCCCTCAGCTTCTCCCTGACCTCGCCAAGGTTCTCCTTCGCTTCACGCAGGGCCGCCCTGGTGGCGACCGCTGAAGGACGGCCCCGCAGGGCTAGCACGTTCGTAAGCATCTACATAAACCTTGAATCAGTGAGACACAGGCACACAAAACCGGCGTGCAAGTAAAGAAAACCGGCTTACCTGTACGACGTGCCATATAGCCGAGCCACACAGCCGCTCCGCCCCCACGCGAGCCAACGACTCACGATCGCGCGGCAACCCGCAATACTCGGCGAGGCGCGCCGCCACTCCCGCATCTTCGAATACCGACTCGTCGCGGCTGACTCGAAAGGGAAACTTGCGGAGATGGTCATCAGGGTACGCCTCGACCTCTTCTCGGGTCCTCTTAAAACGAATGAGAGCGCCCTCACAGGCTTGATTCGACGACGCCCCCATTTCCCACGAAGGGATCCCGTATGGCCACTTCTGAACCGCAGGCGCCCGGCGGGGCGCGACCACCTCGGGTACCCGCGGGGGGACGGAGGGCCGGGCCCCTCGCGCGGGCACGCCCTCGGGACGATCCTCGCCGGGCCCACCGGCGGAGCGGTCTTGTCCGACTGTCGCCCGTTCCGGGTGTAATCTCTCCCCCGGGGGGGCCCCGCCCCCACGATCCGGGGATCCTGCCTCACTAGCCCCCCCTTGCCTTTCCCGCGAGGATCAGTACCCCCCGAGGTCGGGGCAGCGGTCGAACCTGACACCTCCTCCGGCTCCCTCATCGTGTCTTCACCTGCAAAAGGAAAAGAGAGACAATCAGGGCGATTCTAGCCCAAAGTTTACAAAACTTCAAAGATACCTAGGGCCCAAAAGTCCTGGGCGAGCCGACTGCTCTGCGTTAGACTCGCCCAATGACGACACGCCTCGGGCAGCTCCCTCAAAATCTGAGCTTTGGCAATATCCTCCCTGGTCAGCTCCACCCCTTCATTTACGAAGGGATTCCGCGCCCCCCAATTCGACGTCAGCGCCACGTCACTTGGCACTGTCACGAAGACGAACTCCCTCACCCAATCGCCGACATCATCAGGCACCTCGAGGATGAGTTCTCGCCCTCTCCTGGCGCAAACGCGATGATACACCCCCCACTTCTGAACCACGAAGAAATGCTGAAACAACGCCAAGGAGGGACTCAAGGAGCAAGCAAGACACAAGACGACAAACCCCACTAACAAGCCCCAGGAACGGGGCGCTAAGGCGAATATCGGCAGCTCCAGGAAATTCAACAAGTGAAACAAATACGGGTGGATCGGGAAGCGGAGCCCCAACTCAAAGGACCGGACATAGACCCCGACCTCATTATTCCCCGGTGAGCTCACCGCTTCCTCCGACCCGGGAACCCGCACCTCATAGGGTTGTCGCACAAACCGCACGCGAATCTCCTGGATGTTGATCCTGTCCAACCTACGTCGGGGGGACTCAATGTCTCTCGGTGCAACGGATAACAAGGACCTTCTTTCCCTGGTCCGCTGCACCCCCGGCTGCGACGCCCCCTCGCACGCCGACTCTTCCTCCCCACCCGGCTACTCCCTCCAATCTCAAATCGAGAGGCCATTGATCGGAAAGGAAGGAAATTAATTATTGTTACCTGTTGCTCCCTTAAACCTGGAAGGCGATCGGAAGAAGATGGCCGGTGACGGAAGGGACAGGTTAGCCAGCAAGCTCCAAATAGAAAAATCGAGCACCGGAGGAATCCCCGGAGAAAGACAAAAATTCCCGCCGACCGCCTCCCAGACCTTTTTAGCGGTACCGGTGGCCCCCGGGCCATCTCGGCCGTCAAACTTTCGCCACACGGCGCCCATCGAGACATCCCCGACGCCTCGACTGGCGTGAGGGTCACCTCATCCACGTGTCGTAAACTCAATCGCAGAGACGCTTCGTTTTCCTCTGCCCCCTTTTCAAATCGTAATGATGACCACTAAAGCGGGAGTTCCGAAGCCGCCGCTGGCACTACCCGGTGGGTCCAAGGCCCATATTGAGGGTCCGGAATGTTGGATATGGTTCGCCCTCCGAGCCGAGCCGGGCTGCCGCCTCAGACTCGAAGGCCGGGGGCAATTGTTACGACCTAAAGATCGTAGTAGCCCAACTCCCGCCCGGATCCGCTAACATACCCCTTTAGCTCACCATTTAACAATTAGGGCCGCCGCCCCGAAAACCCGGGGCATCACGGAGATAGGCGCGCCTTACAGCGCTCCCCGAAACGGCCGAGGCGAACAACTGTAGCCGGCCGAGGCGAACAACTGTAGCCGGCCGAGGCGAACAACCGCAGCCGCCCGACCCACCGGGGTAGCGCGTTAGGGGACGCTTGGGTAGCTAGGCCAGGCCTATTGACGGGCGCGGCCGGGCCGGACAACCCCCGACCGGAACGGCCCGTCCGATTCCCGCGAACCGCGGCGCCAAAAGTGAGCCAGACCTTTAATTCGACGCTAACGACAAACAGCCTAGGATAAGGACACGACTGACACATACGTCACCCGACCGCCTGACAAAGCACCCCCAGGCGGCTGACCTGACCGGCGGTTAGTGCTTTCGGCCCTGACATCCCGACAAAAGCACCCCTGGGCCGTGGCGCCGCCTGACAGAGGCAGGTCAGAAACTCCTGTTCCCGATGTCCTTGTCCGAAGCTTCCGCTGACACCCGAGCCAGCTCAGCACGCCTAGTCATCACCCGTCAGGTATAAATACCTCCTCTCCTCTTACGGAGGGGGGTTGGAAAAACTCTCTGATCTTTTGTGATTCACACACGAGAGCAAAGGTCCTCCATATCTTTGCCCTCCCACCTATAGCTCGTCACGCGAGGCGGACACACCGTTAGTCCGGCCGGCGTGTCTAGCCCCCCTTTTAAGCCCTTTTACTGACTTAGGCATCGGAGGGGCTAAGGGTTGGACCCCAACCCCGCCCTTCTGACGAGTTGTTCGTGCTGCAGGAGAGCTCGCCCCTTGACCAAAGTCAGCGCCAGCCTCCCGCCGTCCAACCTTCCTCAGTGGCGTCCAGCAAGATACGATCCCGTGGGCTCCACTGGCAACGGATCCAACCTCTTCATCCCACTAATCACTTGTAAAACAGCCTACCCGAATCCCCATTTCCATATAACCACCGTGCCCTTGGTTCCCCATAATACAAATTCATTGTACGCGAGTTCCACCTCGTAACAGGATGAATAAGTGTTTTGGCCATTCATCAATCCATCATAAAAAGTCACGTTCATGCGAAACCGTTAAATTTATGATAGGTGTATGAATAGTAAAACCACATTAGGCGTGAGACATCAAGATGGGCCCGGACTGAGGTCGGCCCAAAACTGAGCTCGGCCAAGATTGAGATCGGCCATAACTTCCACCTCAAGAAGACCCCAAGGATCTCTACAAATCAACTCACCACAATATAAATTCTAGAATAAAAGGGAACTGAGATGTACAACAATCTAGAATTAGGAAAAAACAAACTAGAGCGCAAACAAGAGAGGAATAAAAATTACCCAAGCTTCACTACGAAGTCACTAAGGCACTATACAAGGATTTAAGCCCAAATCATTCAACACATTGCATCTTCTTCATACAAAGCTCTCACTCTTCCCTTGGCCCCTTTTGTTTTAGGCTATTCCTCTCTCTTTTTCAAACCCTCAAACGAAAGAGCTTATTTATATAGTCTATCATGGGTTACAACATACCCAAGAGTAGTAAATGACAAGTTTACCTCTCTCACTCAAGACCAACATAAACACTAGAGTTTTGGAGCCAACTCTAACATTAGGTTTGCCCCATATTTGATTTACAGTTTTAAAATATGAAAATCAAATTCAATGGCTCAGAGCTAAGCTCTCATTTTCTCGGCCACCATACCCAAAAAGATCCAAAACCATGCAAGTTGAGTATGTGAAGCAGAAAATTGTACACATCCTTGAGTGTGTACGGGAAACTACAGTAAGGAATTGAGATAAAGGCCTTCAACTCTTACGGAGATTCAGAAATATTTGATGTAATTTGAAGCTCTCAAGGGGTAATTGATTGTTGTTAAACTAATTGTTGATGCCTGCGATTTCTTTTGTGGCATTTGACCAGTATAATTTAAGGGGAAGGTTTGTAAGTTTTAGAACCAATAATCTATTATACAATTCTTGAAGTTTGTCTCACCAGACAGTTTTGTCCCACGTGACAGTTTTGTCTCAGTCATATTTTTGGTTGCTGACTGGGACGCCACATGGGGGTTGAGTGGGGTTCTGGACTTGGGTTTGGAATGGGTTTTTGGTGTATTTTTTTGCGTTTTAGTCCCTGTTTTTCCTCTTTTTTCCCGACCCTCCTCTCTCTCTCTCAACCACGCTTTTTGCAGTTTGGCGACCGCTTCTCTCCGTATTTGCGCCCAGTCGACGACTGTCTCTGTGCCGTCCGGGCACGGATTATGACTAGTATTACTTTAATTGAAGAGAGAAGGCTGAATAAGAGCTTAAAATTTTAAGCCCGTGTTCAGCCCCGCATCCGCCACTGTCTCAACATCGACCGTTTTTTAATACATCAAAAAGCGCCAGTTTTTTCTTCAAAAACTGTCCTGATCCTCGTGAATCTGATCCATTCTAACCCCATTAGTGAAGGGATGAACATGGGCTAAACCTCACGTGACACAGATTTAGCCCCCATTTAGCCTTCCATTAGGAGTGCTCTTTTGCCTAGAATCTACACTTGTATCCTTACATGCACTTTATAACAAGCTTCGTTTCATAACCCTCATTGTATTTTCGGTTGGTTATCAGGTTTTCGAGTTTCAAAAAGATCAGTTCTCAAATCAAACCCGATAAGAATTTCAAGGTCAACCCAATATCCGTAATGAAAAATGCTGGGTACCATTTACATTCCTTGTTTCTTCAGTAAACATTTACAGTCATTGAGGTTCACATCAAAGCAGCAGGCGGTCTCCTTGCAACAACTGCAGACCGAGGAGGAGCTCTGATAGATGAGCAGAGGGCAGTGGGATGCGTGACTGCATAAGTCGTAAAACTGTTGCAAAATTCTTGACAGCAAAATACACTGAAGAAACCACGGCAATGTATTTTTTTCATTTCTCTTCCACATAATGCAAGTAAATTTTAGTATATATACTCCAAGCTTTATGATTACATATACATTTCCAACGGCCTAGGTCTACCTCCCAAAATGAAACCGGAGAAACAAATTTGACAAAAATTGAGTTACCCGAAAGATATTTAAATTCCTATCATCTGCCAAGGTGACCAACAGAAACCAAAGAGGCAAATTTGGGCTCCTCAAAGAGAACTGCATTCCTATCATTTACCACGGCGAAAAATAAAACCTACCAGGCACTCATATTAGCACAAATAAGAGTGCATAGCCCCAAACTACGTATAGTCAGATATGTATCACATCCAAAGGCCTCTGCTCATTCGTAAGTTCGCTTTCGTTTTAGGATGGTAGGGACTATGGATATAAAACCAATCATGAATAGAACTACCAACGTCTTGAAGTCATATAGATCTCTGACTGATTTTAGATCCCCAAGAGCAAGGCCTGCCTGCAGATAAACAGTTCAGATGCATTAAGTTTCGCCCCGTCGAAGTATAATTTCCGAATAAGCATATTTTGCATTAAAAAGGGGTTAACATAAGCATCAGCATATTATAGTTGCATTGTATGCCATCAACCGTCTCCAATTTGGTAGCAGGTAGATAGCCTAAGTCTCCTGCTATTGCAGTTTAAGCTAATACAACCGTCGAAAGGGTCTGAATGAAGAGGTAAGTTAACAAGGTTCAGAGTAGGGAATAATATTCTTCTTTGATGTGCAATGCATTGAAACATTCTTAGATGACCCGGAAACTAAACTGGAAACGCAATGCCAGAGTTTTGACCCGATTTCACAAGTAAGATTATGCATGCATGGTGACAGACTGTGTAACCCAGAGACTAAGTTAAAAACCAGTTAAAAGGTGTAAAAAACTCAGGTATAACCCCCATTAATTTTAAAGAGATTGACTAAGAATACAAACATCTTTGTTAACCTGGAAAGATAATGCCTACAAGTGTGAACCTTAAGCAGATCCTGTTAAGTCAGATTATGCACACATACATGATACATGAGGATAAAAGCACAGAAAATGATTTAAACAAAAATTAAACTGGTATAATCCATACCCAGGATGAAAGAACACACTGATTAATAATACACACCCAGGATGAAAGAAGACTGTGTCTAATAAACCAGCCCAGAAAGAAAACACACTAAAATTTTATAGTGAATACTTAACATTCAATAATGTTTACATGTTTAAAAAAAGTTTGATTCAGAAATTTTTATGTGAAAATAGCAATGTATGCAAGATCTACTATAAACAACAAATACTTAAATAGTCTCTTAACAAGCAGCTGCCTCATCGCAAGCCTTATTATTGTTATTTCACATCCAATGGCATTACCAGTGTGGTCATTACACGATATGCAACCAAGGCCATCTTGGCCAGATAATGCTGTTATTATATAAAATATCATTACAGAATCCCATATTTATGGTTCCCAAGAAGTGGCAGGGAAATGAAAGATTCCAGAAAGCAAGAGCTTTCCTGTACACAGTGCAAAACAAGGCCTACTAACCAAACATGAAGTTTCTCGGAGCATCAGAAAAAGTGCACAGAGACAGTAGAATGACTTAAATGACTCAACCGACTATAATAAGAAAGATAAACACACTCACATAGGCAAAATAAATTACATGAAATCATGATTCAATACCTTAAGATTTTTAGCTGTTAGCTTTTTTAAAAAAATGACAAAAGATAATAAAGTATATGTATCATCATGGTATATACTGAATTCTAGTAACCACATATTTTTGGAACGCACATGATATATCACCACCTTGATACGACCCGAAAAGGATTTGGGAATAAAATTAGGGTTTTTATTGAGAATAGAAATGAATACAAGATAATTTGCCTCTTTCGAGAGGAGGACCACTCTCCCAAGCCATCAATTCGAACGGATGGCCGAACTCTCCGATAGCCGAACTCTCCTACTAATCTAGGGTTCGACACTATTATCTACTGATTTCTTACTCAAATTCTGCCTTAAACCCCAATAACTTTAACCCCCATATATATATGAGTTTCATGTAAATCAGGTGACACCTGATCTAATCGATAAGGTGTCAAGACACAAAAAGGTGGGCCCGACAACGAGTACAAGGTCATGTAAAGTGGGCCCCACAATGAGTACAAGGTCATGTGGAGCTTGTACTTTCCACCTTTTTGTTTCTTGGCACCTGATCTATTAGATCAGGTGCCACATTTTCTACATTAAATCATATATGTACATACATACATACACATATATATATATGAGAATAATGGGTATCATACGCCATATGAGGCAAAGCCCTCTCACATAAAGCAACCAAGTACAAGCAAGTACAAGCCCATGTGGTTGCTTTATGTGAGATGTCATATTGCCTCATATGGCGTATGATACCCATTATTCTATATATATATAACAAATGGAGTATGTTGACAAACATGTGGGCCCACAATTGTCCCCATAGGACAAATGGTTTGTCCCATGTGGCAAAGGGAGAGGGTGCCACATGCCCCCCACGTGGCCCCACACACAAATGACCAACCTTTTTTTATAATTACATGGTTTCCATTGTCCTTTCATGTTTGCCAAAACACCCTCCATCTTCTCCCTTTTTACATGTATGACATTGGACTATGTTTTTTGTCATTTGACCCCACATTCCCTTGAATTACAACTTGCCATTGGAATTTACGCAGTTTGCCCCCCCCCGCCAAAAAATTTTTTTTTGCAATTAAACCCCTGCCTTTTCCCTGTTTACTCTCCGATGATACCCACACACATCCACACTTCTCACTCCTTTCGGTTGTGCATGCAGCGCATCGGAGTGTGGGTTTTTTTAAGCCGTGCACTCTGTCCATTATATATATACTAGTCATAACATGTGCCCGCGAGCACGGTTCATTTAAGATTTTTTCTCCGTGAAATCTTTGTTCCCCAAAAAATTATTTACGCAGCCAAAATTTAAAAGAATAACAAATTAACGTAAAATATTTAGTAGCGCAGGCGCCTTCGGCGCAGAACAACAAATTCGACGCGAGCGCCTTCGACGCGGAACAACAAATTAGTGGAAAAAAATTAGCAGGCGCCTTCGACGCAGAACAACAAATTAGCGTAAAAGAATTTAACGGAAGGACGCCTTCGACGAATTCGGCGTGGAATAACAAATTAACGTAAAAAAATTTAGCGGGTGCCGAAATATAGGTCTGCTAGTGTTTTTCATCAAATTTTTGACTTGGGTCCAATTAAATACAAATCAACCCTGAGTTAAGCCTCATTAAACCCATTAATTATGTAGGAAAGCGAGAGGCGATTACACATCTCATCGTCTCTCCCCCCTCTTTAATCTTTATGCTGCTCCCTCTCTCCCCTTCTTTTAAATAAATCCAACCACTAACTAAAGCCCTCATTCGAATCATCATCAATGACCATTAGTTAAAGTGAAAATGGACGAAGATGTAAAAGATAGTGATGAAGAGGTGTGAAATTTTATTTCAGATCTGAATGTGCGTAAAAATATTAGGCAACTTCTCTTATTTTCTGTTCTTAACATTCCTTCTTTGTTCGATAAGCTGTTCTGCATCAGCAAATGGGTGAAAGCTAAAGCTAAAATTTCATGACTGCTGTGGAGCAAAAAGAGAGCTGTAGTGGTAGAGAGAGTAGAAAGAGAGCAGTAGAAAGCAGTTGAAGAAAGTCGGGAATCTTTGAAGAGGCCACGATCGAGCTGATTTTTTTGGAGAAGAGATATGGAGAGTTCAGTTTTCAATGTTTTGCTTTTCCCTAAACTCGTTTCCCACAATATTCAAAAGTTTCACTCTCAAAAAATTTCTCAAAACTTCATCTTAATCGTTGATTTCTCAAGTTTAAATCCAAACCGTCTTTCTATCAACCCTTTTGTCCTAGTCAGCCAAAGGATTCAAAAACAGTTGTCAAATGTTATATATATATGGTAAATTGTTCCTAGGGTGACTCTTTAGATGAAATCTAAGGAGTCGCCCACATTTCCCCCATATCCCACATTTTTTTGAATTTTTCTTGGAATTGTTGGTCACCTCATGGATGATTAACATACAAAAAATCAAGTCCTTCCAATACTTTTAGAGCCCATATTTACCCCTTACAACTTCATCGGTTTTTCGGCACGTTTTCAGACCGTTGAAGTTGCAAAGGATAGATGGTGGCTCTAAAAGTATTGAAATGACTTGATTTTTGGTATGTTGGATATCCATGATGTGAACAATTCCATGAAAAATAAAATCAAAAAATGTGGGATACTGGAAAAAAATGTAGGTGACTCCTTAGATTTCATCTAAGGAGTCACCCTAGGAACACTTTACCCATATATACATACATATATATATGAGGGAAATGTACATGCGCACGTGCACAGGCAGAAATACCTGTGAACACCCCCCTCTGTTCGGGGTTTGTAGGCATTTTTTTGAATTTTTTTGCAGTAGTTAGATAGTAGTTAGATATACTTGTTATGTAGCTCCCCACAAAATTTCAGGTCAATCCAACACCGCTTGAGCCTCCGTTCATCGATTTCAAAAACGTTGCGCAAAACTGTCCAGAAATCTGGACAGTTTTACGCAACGTTTTTGAAATCGATGAACGGAGGCTCAAGCGGTGTTGGATTGACCTGAAATTTTGTGGGGATCTACATAACAAGTATAACGGCGTTGGATTGACCTGAAATTTTGTGGGAAGCTACATAACAAGTATATCTACCTACTGCAAAAAAATTCAAAAATAATACCTACAAACCCCAAACAGAGGGGGCGTGCGCAGGTAATTCTGCATGCGCACTTTCTTAGATACATTTTTGGGTATATATATATAACTGATTTATCAAGAATTACAAAATTACCCCCATGATGCCCAAAATTACAGCTTTACCACTGGTTCAGCTCCTTGCATTTGTCGCCCCTTGTTCAAGCCTTCGTTGCCACCTTTGGTAGGTCACGATCGCACCACACCTCCTTTCAATGGGATATCCAAAATTCCAACCATTTGTGCACTAGATTATATATATTGGCATATCTAGTTAGCAAAAGTTTGAAATTGTATATAATCGTTTGGTTATTCTCCCTTCCATGGCAGTGATTCATAGTTTCATCAAAATGCACGATCAACAAAAAAAGGTTTACTAAACTAGCATAGTCAAGCAAGTAATCAGTTGTAATTACTAATTAGAACAACATTCTTCCACCTCAATATAATTCAAAGTAAATGTATGAACCAAAGGGAGGAAAGCATACTACATCTTTCAGTCACCAAGAATCATGATAGCACCTTAAAGTCAAGTTTTCAAGCATTACATGCATACTGGGCTTCTCAAAGAAAAAGCCTCACAACATAGAAAGACTGAAGCATTACAATCATGAACCTAAAATAACTAGATCATAAGCACAGTGACATGTCATATCACTGTAATGAAGGGAAAAAGGCTTCGAAAGGCAATAATAATAAAAGAAGAAACGGATGAATACATGTATAGCTGAAACTTACTCTGACAGTGATATAGGATGCTGGAATAAGACCAACCATTGTCGCTAGTAAGAAAATATGAAAAGGTATGTCAACTATTGGGGATGCTACATTTATAAACGTGTTGGGCAGTGTTGGAGTTATTCTCAAGAAAAGCATATAGTTCAACAGTTTTTCTCTGCGCTTTGCAATCTGCAGTACAAATGAAAAAAAAATTCATCAACTGGGAGGTAGACATGTGCTAGGTATACATAAACAAACAAATGACATCAATGATTCAGGATACAAAGGTGAGCCTAATTTGAGTAGAGCAAATGGTCGGTACCTCTGATTGGAAAAATCTCAACCTTTCAGGCCACAGCCAGTTGATCAGTGGCCTTCCAAACAGCTTAGAAAGGAAATAGCAAGAACATGCACCAGAAGTGGCAGTAAAAACAACCAAGATAACACCTTTGACAACGCCAAATAGAGCTCCTGCTAGCAATGACATAAATATTGTCCCAGGGATCATGAATGTCTGCATGAAGATGTATGTTGCACAATAACCCAGCATAAATTTGGCTTGGTGGTCACTTGCATACACTGCAAGATTATCTCTGCAGAACCGAATTGTGAGAGGGTAAATAAGAAGTGACTAGTAGAAAGACATGCATGTACAATTAAGCAGGTCATCCGAATATAGATACTAAATATCATGTGAAACATACTTTGGGTTTGTGACACATGGACATGAGAATCAAGAATGCAGATTTTATCTGTCACTTCACTTTTTTATGGTAAGCTTAATTGCTTATATATCTGGAATCAATATATCTGACGTTTCCTTGGCCTGAAGTTTCTGTACCAACTCAGGATGGTTGAAGTCAGATGAACAATCGGTCATAAAATTTGGTCAATCTTACTATGGTCTTCTCAGTTCAGCGCAGAGCTCAATGGACAATGGCATATCCACTTAATGGATAATACACCGGTGATGCTAATGGTAACTTGATCAGATATATCCATTACAATCACAAGGAATGAGACACTCCAATTAATATATAAGAGGGATGAATAAATTTGCCTCAAAATTCATGTGTTTGGCTAAGGAGCCCATGTGACCTTAAAACCAACTTCATTAGCGAACCATTACCTTACTGCGAGAAATGACATTTATGGTTATGAACTACACTATCGCACAACATAGATGCTGGCACAAAGAAGTTTTAAGGCCCAGCCTAGGGCCCATGACATAAAATTGTGACATTACCATATCAGGTCATCATGAGGTCCAATGAGAGTGCTGGTGAGAAACTAAGGTAAAAGCAAACATTGTACTGAAAATGGACAAGTAAAGCCAAACCAATGACAATAGGATTGGTTCTTACATAAGTAATTAGGTAAACAATGGGCTAGGCCATGGCACAACACATTGGCATAAACGACTTGTTTTCAAGTCAGCATATAAAAAATCTTGGAATCAGCTTTTCCCTGTATTGGCTGCTCAATTACTAACATTAGTGTATGTTGATTACACTCCACCTCTAAATCAAAAATGCAAATTTCACATTTTTGATTAGGGAATAAGGCTTCTTCGCTAGGTTCATCCCGGTTTCACTGAGTTCCACCCGAAACGTGTATATAGTTTTCGTTTTGCTAAGTTTCAGATGAAAAACATTTGGTATCTGTCAATTTTGGTCAATGTCGATCGTTTTTAGTAATTTTTGGATGACACATACCAAAATGTACAAAAATTCACAATGAAGGGCGAAAGAGGGAGATCCAAGTCCTTATTCACTAATAAGCTCATCCCACTCCAGTTTCTAGTGCTATGAAACACGTATATATTAATATATCATAATTTGATGTATCTTTTATACAATTTTGATTACTCAATATAACTTTAACTCGATCACTATCATATTGGTTTGGATTAATATTTTGGTTAGCTGGTTGAGTAATATAAGCTGGGTTCTCTTGAATAGATGTTTAAATTATATACTCCTCGCGCAGAAACAACTTGAGATGGCAACTTGTGTAGAATTTGTAGACACATAGAGTATATATTTGATTTTAATATTATAGTGTTTCAAATTTGTTTGACCAAATTACCCTTTATACGAAAGGTGTTAATTGTTCAAGTCTTCAAGGCAGGCTACTCAATAATTACAATGCCCCACACAACCGCAGTTAAACATCCTAGGAGCATCAATTGCACCTAATCATGCAAAAAAGGTGGTCTTAATAATAAAGAATAGGTTCGTGGTAGTTATTTGAGAGAACATTTATCAAAATTTCTTTCTGATGCAAGAAAAAGATGAGCAACAAATAGCACAATATGAATATTTTTCTGGCCATAATTGCACAGAAATATGTGACAAGCACATGCACTAAAGATCCAGAATAAAAGGGTGGCGGAAATGGGACCATGCAAACTGCTTGAGTTGGAGTGCAAAAAACCGGAGGGAATGGCCTAAAAAGGCACGAAGTAGCATTAAAAGAAGAAACAAGAACAAATAAAGTAATAGCAAAGAAGTTCTGGTTCCAGTGGGATTATGTCACATTAACCTAGCATGCCTGTTATCATGGTTCGCAATGATGATTAATCTATGAAAGAAGAATATTTAGTCCTCATCAATTTAAGGAGACATAATAGAAAGGTACAAGGGCATGATAGAAAGGTACAAACTTTGTAACCAAAGCTGTAAGCCCTACACATTATAGAGGAAATTTTGCAAATGCATCCACCACGCTTGACATCTTTAAGTGTCTTGTCAATGCACAATAGAAGAGATGCAGCTTTCATCTTTTAAAAATGGGATTATTACTTAATGAAAAGGAGAAAGTGATTATGTCTCAAGTCTCTCACCCTTGCTGGGGGAATGCTTAAACTATTCTTACAATGGAGAATCAAAAAGCACTGAAGATGGATGAGGAGAACATAACATATACAATCCTAACGTAAAACTCATGTTCAATGCTACAGAAGGAGATATGTGGGGAAAGGACGCTGGACCCGCAGTATAGCGCCCAACCGACAAGGCGATGGGTGTCATATTCAATGCTACAGAAGGTGATATGCGTAGGTGATGGGGGTGCTGGACCTGCATCATAACGCCCGACCGCATAGGCGATGGGCCAATTGATGTGCGTGCGTGCGTGCGTGTATGTGTGTGTCAACTAGGATCCATTCGAATGGGTCAAACATGCGGACCCATCCAAATTAAATTTAAAATTAGACATCGTAAATAAAAAATCCGTTCTGTTGGATGTGATCTAACATGTATAAACTACATCCCAACAAAATTTCAACTAATTTGGACATGTTTTGTCCATGCATCAAGTGGTTAAAAAATTAGCCGATTTTATGACTATTCTAAAATATTGATTTTGCAACCACTTGATGCAATGGCATAACATGTCCAAATTAGTTGAAATTTTGTTTAGAGGTATTTTAGACATGTTAGATCACATCCAACGGAACGGATTTTCTATTTACGTTGTCTAATTTTAAATTTGACTTGTATGGATTCGCATATTTGATCCATCCGAATGGATCCTAGTCCACATATATATATAGTAATCTTCAGGTGAGCCTTTTCGCACCATGCAAAAAGAATTTTCTAATTTGTTTGAAAAAAAATTCAAATTTTTTTATATTTAATCCATACAATTATATACCCCATGGAAAATAATGGGTGAACCCTAGGGGAATTTGAGCACCTATCCACCCGTTACAAATTTAACGGCTTCAAAACGTGCGAAATGTTCTCAATGACAGATTTATATATGTATGTATGTATATTCCAATGCGAAAATTACATATGAGAGATCTCTCTCATAGATGAGATTGATGTGCCTCATAAGACGGGCGATCTCTCTCATAAATGAGATTAATGTGGCTCACATGACATGACTCGAGAGATAGTGCATTCTCACCCATAATATATAATTGAGATAAAAATGCACCCATGTGACCCCTTGCGCTATATAAAAAAATATGACATGTTATCATATATGAGAGAAATCTTTCATATGTTATATGAGGCCCATCAATATCCTTTTTGTGTGCATATGCCTATAAAGGGGCATGGAAGACAAAATACACCACATGCAACCTTTGTATCATATAAAGAAGAATATTCCACGGAATAGTATATGATAGAGATACCTCATTTCATATAAGGCTCAAAATATTCATACATACACAGATGTACATATATATGTGTGTGTATATGTAGACATATGTATTGTATGTATGTACATATATGTGCCTTATATGTATATCTCTATACATACATGTACACATATGCATACATACATGTATAAAACGCAGCATGAAGCATAACGTTAGACCTTCGAACAATGCATAACGCATATCACGTAACGCATACCGTAAGTTACATGATTTTTTTATTTTTGAATTGAAAAATACGAAATATAATTCTACTATGCTTTTAATAATTAGGATAAATATTACAAAAATATTTAAAAATCTAAAAAAATAGTACCAATGGTAAATAAAATACAATATCAACATTCTTTAGCAACAGCAACAAACATGCATGAATATAACCAAATTCATAGTGTAGCAACACACAAAAAATCATAAAAGCATAATAAATGATGTAAAGCAAACACTTTACTAACTTAAAGTCTTAGGTAAATGCCAAACTAAGAAAAATTAACTAGAGTATTACGATTTATATATTAGTTAAAAAAAATCAACATCTAAATTCACAGTAAAAAGAGATCAAGATCATTTAATGTTTTTTCTTTGTTTGGTTATAACATGGTTAGGCTATGTGCCAGTCTATCATAGCGTAACACGTGTTACAACAAAAAATATAAAGTTACGCTGATGTTGGATTTACAAATAGGTATCATGTGACTAAAGAGCAATGTTATGTTATGTAACGGTTATCTTGAGTTACGTAACGGGTTTTTCAAACAATGATATATATGTGTATATACACATATATGCATATATGCATATGGATTTGTGTATATGTAAATCTATAAACACGCATACACATACATATATACACAAACATCGAGAGAGAGAGAGAGAGAGGATCTCACCATTTGCCGCTTGGTGGAGCTCCAACAGCATCATTACCATCGATGTTGTCGGCTTTAGCTGAGCGTAAAGAGAGAAAGGAAAAAAGGGCTAGGGAGACAATGGGTTATGTCTCTCCTAGTTGCTTCTCTCTCCTCTCATGTTCGGCTAAGGGCGACGATAATGTAGGGCTCCAGGGATGCCATGAGAGTTCTGGAGGGAGGCAAGATTTATCTATCTTTGGGCCCGTGGGGCAGTGCCACACTAGTCCCCCAACTAGGCGGCCAAGGGGTTGCCTCTACTTGGGCAGCCTCCAGATTAAATTTAATGATATGTAGTACAAAGAAGCAGAGCTCACAGTGAATGAAAAAATTTCAACATGGTTGCGCGCATGACCAAAATCAACCTTGGCTAACTACTTACAGACCCCTTTCATGCATATAAGAAAATCAACATTGACCTTTTCATGCATGTCAAACATTTTAGCTCAAATTCACTTGCAGTCCAAACCCTACAAGAAAAAATTTGAAAGCATCAGCTGCCTAACACGAGCCATATACCTATTGTGAGTGTAATAACACCATTGTATCCACATAGCTCTGTACCTTTCAAAGGTTCTCCTGTCTGCAATATTAGATGTGCTACAGACTACATCAGATAAATGCAAAGAACATTGGTGGGATTTTGATGGAGTAACAACCAGTGGATACTAGAGCTATTTTTACATAATGATAAGATTTAAAGAAGATATATATAACATTTGATAAAAAAGAATAGATATCAGGACTTAAATAATTGCAGAATTAATAAAAAATACTGATGAGAATCAAGTCTACATCAGAGTGCATTTTTTAGATTCGCATTTAGGTCATTAGTTATTGAGTTATTTTCATTTGAATTTTAACAGAAAACTGAATCTTTTGTTAGTTTCTTATTTTAGTTGTTATATTCGTATAGTAGTAGTTTTTAGTCCTACATTGGCTGTGAAAAGGTATTGAGAGACTTGTAAGCCTATTGAAAGCTATCAGATTTACTTTAATTTTAGATTGAATTAAATAGAATTTGAAAAAAAAGTGTACACTTTTTGTTCGCTAAATTAAAATCTTTTGCATTGTAGTGGGAGAATGAACTTGGTTGCAACCAAAATCTGAACTAGAGCTTGAGTCTGATCCATGCCTATAATCGAGATTGAGTCTGTGATCGAGTCCAAACTCGAGCCTGAGTTTATACATATCATTGAGCATGAGTTGAAGCTTGAGTTGCACGATCATTTTATGTCAGAGATTTGCGTAGAGGTCCCATTAAAACTCGTTGAGCACATTGACTTTATTATCCCGGATCTTCCTCAACTAACCAACCAATTGTTGAGTATTGGACTCCCCGGATTTGGTTTTGGATGATGAGCAAACATAAATAAATCGTGAACTAACACTTTGTGAGTGCAGTTATGGAGATCGTCGCCAAATTCACGTGAACATCCAAAGCGACGTCTCAAGACTTCTCAAAGCACGTATTCATATGCCTAAAGCTTCGTTGAAGCTTTTGGACCAACTTTGAAGTCATGAAGATTCGATCGAAGTTTTTGAAGACGGTTTGTCTAGATTTATATTTAGTCTTCTAGCTTCGTTCTTTAGAATGTTAAGCCTTGAGTAGGTATTATCATTTGATCTTCATATCGCTCCAATCTTAGAGCTAGGATCTTAGTTGAAGTCCATGCAATCCTTCCCGAAGCTTCGCACTTCGATTCGGGACTTCTTGTGCATGTTAGTTGGTTCAAGAAGAAGAACTGACCGACTAGATGGTGATCTAGTCGGTCGGCAAAGCTTCTTGGACTGACTAGTTTGTTTCCTAAATTCCAAACTCTTTACTGTTTACAGTTAGTCGGTCTACGTTGACTCACCGACCGACTAGTTTGTGAACTAGTCGGTCAGTGATGCTTCTTAGACCGACTAGTTGAGCTTTACTGTACATGCCAATTTTCACCTAAGTTATTGTTTATCGTTAGTCGGTCTAAGAACATTTGGTGACCGACTAGTTGATGATCTAGTCGGTCAACATTTGTTTTTGGACCGACTAAATCAATTTGTATTCAGACTAATAGTTTGACTCTTAGTCGATCTAAGTTAACTGACCGACCGACTAGTTGAGAAACTAGTCGGTCGGAAAGTCTTCTTGGACCGACTAGTTCTTTAGGTCTGAAATTTCATCTGTTCACTGTTCATACTTTAGTCGGTTCATGTTGTTTCACCGACCGACTAGTTGATGAACTAGTCGGTCAGTGGTTGTTCTTTGACCGACTAATTGCTCCAGATTTCCAACCGTTGGGATTTGACCTAGCTCGAGTTTATGGGACCCTATAAATACAAAGCTTGGTCGTTTCTCTCAAGGTTAGAGCTGCTATTGAGAGCCTTATTCAGATTGAAAGAGTTAGAGATTGAAACTCATTTCCAAAGCTCTCTTCCTCACAAGAAATCATTCTCTCCCTCATTTGAGATCTAGAATCCATCTTGAGAGAACTTTGTTCTTGTTGAGCCATCCAAGCTATTGCTTGATTCAAGTCTCCTATTCATTTCTAGGCACCCATTGCTGCTCATATTGGTGGTGCTAGGTCTTGGTGACTTCTCCTTCCTCAAATCCCTCCTTGCCCTTATTTGGTAAGAATACTCAAGGTATAGGGTTTGTGGCAAGTTGTTGTTTATTTCATATAAACTCATTTATTGCTATTGATTCTCTCGGTTGTGAGAGAAGGTTGTGATACAGGGTTCTGGGATTCACTATTGCTATTGATTGTATGATTTGATCTTGTGAGGGTTTTTCACAAGGTATTCATAGTGGAAATCTTGGGTTAGGGTTTCTAACCTAAGTATCCGGAGGGGATCCGGGTGTACTGGGACGTAGGATCACCGGGAACAAGTCGGGGAGACTTGGGTGGATCCGAACCCATCATATCAATTGTTTGCATTGAATATTTGTTGTTGTCAATTTTAGCTTCCGCATTTGTTGGTAGTAGTTTGCACGATAATTAGGAATTATACTCCTTGTTATTTTAAAGTACTATTCACCCCCCATCTAGTACTTGTGCAGTAGCTTTCAGGGCATTACATTTGGTATCAGAGCCAAGTCTATAGCTATGTCTGCCAACGACAACAAGACCGTTCCTCCACCTTCCGACTATAACACCTTCAGGAACCGTGAAGGAGCGTCTTCGGTGATGGAAGGACATTCCTCGACGAGGCCTCCATTCTTCAATGGTACCAACTACGGGTACTGGAAATGCCGGATGGAAACGTTCCTCCGGAGTGCTTCACTATGGAGGGACACGATGAAGGAATACGTCGAGCCCGCCGAAGAGGATTTCGAGAAGTGGACTCCCGCGGAGGTCGCCGCGGAGGTAAGCAATGCCAAGGCAATGAACGCCTTGCAATGTGCTTTGGAGCCCGAGGACTTCAACAAGATATGCACATGTAAAAGTGCATATCAAATATGGAACTCCCTCCTCATATTGCATGAAGGGACAAGTAGGATAAGAGACTCTAAACTCGTTGTAGTTAATAGAGATTACGAGTTGTTTCATATGCTACAGGGTGAGAAGATGAAGGAGTACCATGCTCGCTTCGTCGACATCACAAACGAGTTGGAGGCTCTCGGTAAAACCTACACCCAAAAGGAAAAAGTCTCGAAGATCATCGATGGACTTCCTTCTAGTTGGGAGAAACGGACCTTCGTCATCGAGGAAGGTAATGACATGACAACCTATACCGTTGTTCAACTAATGGGTACCTTAATGTCATACGAGGTACGCAAAGATAGCAAGTTGAAGTTGCAGGACAAGATGAAGTCCTACCTAAAGCAAGACGAGCCAAAGAAGAAGGCTATTGCTTTCAAGGCCGCTCCATCAACTGCCACCTCAACCGATGATGAGAACTCGGAAGACGAGTTGGACTTGGAGTCCATGGCACTCATGGCAAAGAAGTTCAACCGGTTCTTCCGGAAAGGTAACTATAAGAATAAAGCTAAATTTGGTTCTTCTAACGCCCCCTCTCCTTTGTGTTTCAAATGCAACAAACCAGGACACATGAAAGCGGAGTGTCCTCTAAACAAGCAAAAGGAGAAGTGGAAGGCGCCGAAATTCGACAAGTCCAAGAAGTACAAAAAGGGGTACAAAAGGGGACTTGTCGGAGCAACATTCACCGACTCCGAGGATTCCTCAAGCGGAGAGTCGGACGATGAGCAAGTGGAGCAAGCGCACATGTGCTTCATGGCGAGAGAGGAGCATGATCAAGGATCCTCCTCCTCCGATGATAGCGACAACGAAGGCGATGAGTTAACCATGGATGACCTTAGAAATGCTAATGAGCAATTATGGTCTAAATACTCTAAGTTAGTAAATAGGTATACTAAAGTAAAAGATGATTTAGCTAGCATCCAAACCTCGCCTAAAACTATCATCACCAACAACGACACCGTTGTTGAAGAGTTGAGAAATGAGATTGTAAATCTCAAGTCTCAACTTGAACATGTTAGCATTGAAGATTCGGAGAACACAAGATAGCGGATTTGATTTCTCAAAACTCGACTTTGAGTATTGAGAATGAAAATCTCAAATCTCGTGTTTATGTGCTCACATCGCAAGTATCCACTTTGGATGCTTCTATGCGTTCTATTAACGAGAAATATGAGTGCACATTGGGCCGAATCAATGAATTCAAAAAGGGTAAGGGTCATTTGGATAATATCCTAAATGACTTACTTTCGGCCAAACACCACATTGGCTTGGGGTATAAGTTGGGAAATTCATCCAAGTCGGCCATTACCTTTGTTAGGCCAACTTCCGATGCTTCGACGAGTGGTAGCAAACACTCTATTGGTAGTTCATCTACCAATGATGCTTCCACCTCGTCCACGCCGTCTTTTGGAAAGAAACCCACTTTGGATGGACCTCCAAAGAATGGTCATGCCTACATGTACACCAATACCATGCCACGTAGGAACACACGTCCTACTCCACCGGCTCACACATATGATGATTTCTATGCTACACATCCACGGGCACGTGCACACCATGTGAGACACCCTCACGCACGTGTTCCCCCACATGCATATGTTCACCCACATCATCATATGAATAATTATCGTCGTGCATCATTTCATCATGTTCCTTATGCCTATCCACAACATGCATCACGTAGAAATCAACGTCGCATGCATGCACCCAATAGGACGAGAGCTCTCAAGATTTTCACTATTTGGAGCCCAAAGGACACAAGCATGGATGAAAAACAAGTTTATATGAATGCTTATTTTTCGAATGTTGTGCATAGTAGTAATTATGTGGGGAAGTCTAAGTCCAATTGGACTTGGCTTCCAAAGGTCTAATCTTTAGGACCCAATGACATTGGGTACCGTGATACGATATTTCATATCTATAGGTACTCAAGAAAAAGGAACGGAGCAACAAATTTAAATTTAGCTCCAAGAGAAATTGGATACTCGATAGCGGGTGTTCAAAACACATAACGGGTGACGCTCAATTGCTCTCCGGAGTGGTGCCCATCGCAAATGGGAACCGGGTAGTCTTTGGAGGCAACGAGATTGGAACCATCATAGGTGTTGGTAAAGTGGGTAATCCTTCTAAACCCCTAATAAGTGATGTTTACATTGTTAAAGGATTAAACCACAATCTTATTTCAATAAGTCAACTTTGTGACAAAGGTTACAAAGTTAACTTTGCGAAAGGAATGTGCCATATTTTAAGAAAAGATAATAATGAATTATTGTTTTCCGGCACACGCCATAAGGATATATATATCCTAGATCTTTCAAGATCACATGAACAATGTCTTATTGCCAACATAAGTGAACAACACTTATGGCATAGACGTTTTGGTCATGTGAACTTTGGAACACTTTTTAAGCTTTCCAAGTTAAATTCTATTAGAGGCTTCCCTAAGCTTGTCTTTCAAAAGAAAAGCTTTTGTGACTCGTGTCAACGAGGCAAGCTTCCAAAATCTTCATTTAAACCTAAGAAAAGCATTTCCTCTAAGCGGCAACTAGAGCTATTACATCAAGATTTATTTGGGCCAACTAGAGTTGCTTCATTAGGTAATGCTAGATATGGACTTGTCATCGTTGATGACTTTTCTAGGTTTACTTGGGTATTTTCATTATGTAATAAAAATGAAGCTTTTGAAAACTTCACAATTTTTGTTAAGTACAAAATCTCATTGGAACCAACATTGTCACTATTCGTAGTGATCATGGAGGGGAATTTAAGAATGAGTCTTTTGAGACATTTTGTGATGAAGTTGGTATTACACACACCTTTTCATTCCCTCGTGCACCTCCTCAAAATGGTGTAGTTGAGAGAAAGAATAGGACGCTAGTGGAGTGTGCTCGCACGATGCTTGATGATAGCCAACTTGGCCATCAATTTTGGGCGGAAGCGGTACACACCGCTTGCTATGTGTTTAATAGAATACTTTTGAGGCCCGGCACTAAACAAACTTGTTATGAATTGTTTGGTAGATTGCCTCAAGTTAAACATTTTCGTGTTTTTGGTTCAAAATGCTTTATTAAGAATACGTATGGTAGCTTGGACAAATTCGATCTAAGATCCGATGAGTGGATTTTTGTTGGATATTCATCGCGTAGCAAAGCCTACCGGATATACAACAAACGAACCTCAACGATCGAGGAATCTCTTCATGTTTCATTTAATGAAGGATTTGTTCCAACTAGAATTACTAATGATGATGACTCCATGGATGTCTTATGTGATTCAATTGGTAGTTCTAACTCTATTGATTCTATTGATTCTATTGAGACTAACCCTACTAATGAAGTTGTTGAGAATGTTCCTAGTAATCAAGGTATTCCCAAACGGCTTCATACCATTCGTGACCATCCTCATGAGCAAGTCATTGGCAATATACATGATAGTGTCAAGACGAGATCGCAAGTGAACTACTTCGCTCATTGTGCATTTGCCTCCTCGATAGAGCCAAAGAATGTTAATGAAGCGTGCGAAGATGGTGCTTGGATCTTAGCCATGAAGGAGGAACTCATTCAATTCGAGAGGAATGAGATTTGGGAGCTTGTTCCATTGCCATCGAAGAACCACACCGTCATAGGGACAAAGTGGATCTTCAAGAACAAACCCGACGAAAACCAAACCGTCGTCCGGAACAAAGCTCGGTTAGTTGCTCAAGGCTACCGTCAAGAGGAAGGTATCGATTTCGAAGAATCCTTTGCTCCGGTAGCTAGATTAGAATCAATTAGATTACTATTATCTTTTGCATGCCATAAAAATTTCAAACTAGTTCAAATGGATGTAAAAAGTGCATTTTTAAACGGAGATGTCGTTGAGGAAGTTTATGTTTCTCAACCTCCGGGCTTTATTAATGAAAAATTTCCAAATCATGTTTTTAAACTAAAGAAAGCACTTTACGGTTTGAGACAAGCTCCTCGAGCTTGGTATGATCGCCTAAAGAATTTTCTTTTGGATTTGAATTTTAAAATGGGAGAAGCCGATTCTACACTTTTTGTTAAGCATTCGAATAATGATATACTTTTAGTTCAAATTTATGTTGATGATATCATTTTCGGTGCTACTAACTTCGCTCTTTGCGAAGAGTTTTCTAATGTTATGAAGGAACAATTTGAGATGAGCCACATGGGTGAGCTCAAATATTTCTTAGGTCTCCAAATTCGCCAAATGAACGATGCAATCTTCATCCACCAAACGAAGTATACGGTGGAGTTGCTTAAGCGATTTGGAATGGAGAATGCCTCCGGGAAAAAGACTCCAATGAGCACAACTACGCATCTTGATAAGGATACGGGCGGTAAAGATGTAGACATTCGTCTATATCGAGGTATGATAGGTAGTTTACTTTATCTTACCGCTAGTAGACCCGATATAATGTTTGTCGTATGTATTTGTGCTCGTTATCAGTCTCAACCTAAGGAGTCACACTTAATAGCGGTAAAACGTATTTTCCGTTATTTAAGTTATACACTTGATTTTGGATTACTTTATTCAAAATCTAGCACATATGAGTTAATCTCATATAGTGACGCAGATTATGCGGGATGCAAATCCGACAGGAAAAGTACTAGTGGCACTTGCCATTTTATAGGAAATTCTCTTGTCTCTTGGTTTTCCAAGAAGCAAAATTCCGTATCACTTTCAACCACCGAGGCGGAATACATTGCCGCCGGTGCCGCGTGTGCTCAAGTTCTTTGGATGAGACACACTTAAGGATTTTGGTATACATTGTGATACTAGCCCTATCATGGTGGACAACCAAAGTGCAATTTGTCTCTCCAAAAACCCGGTACACCATTCCCGTTCGAAACACATAGATGTCCGACACCATTTCTTAGATAATCATGTTGCTAAAAAGGACATCATATTAGTGTACGTTGAAACCCAGAAGCAAATCGCCGATATTTTCACAAAACCCCTAAAGGAGAATTCCTTTGTGCGGTTGCGTCGAGAATTGGGGATTATGGGTGAATCCGAGATATAGGATTCATTTTTATTCAATAATCTTGCATGCTATTCAATTCTTTATATTTGCTCATGCTAGATTTATTGGAATTTTCTGGATTTTTGTTGAATGTTCGAAATTTTCGCTTGATTTGTGCGTAATCGTCAAATTTCAGATTTTCGATGTTTAATGGGGTAGTATAATGACTAATGAGAGATTTTCGATGTTTCGTCCAAGTGCGATTAGGAGAGAAATCAAAATTTTAAATTCTAAAATTTTTGGACCTCTTTAGTCGGTTCATGTTCATTGACCGACCGACTAGATTGAGATTTAGTCGGTCAGTAAATGAACTCAGACCAACTAATTCTGTTCAGTATTCTTGAATTCTGCCTCTGTTTACAACTAGTCGGTTCAAGCTCATTGACCGACCGACTAGATCGTGATCTAGTCGGTCGGTGCTTGAACTGTGACCGACTAGTTGTGACGGGGACTGATTGGTCTTTTCGACTTCCGATCGATTATAACTCCATTCTATCCGACTAATTTCCTTTTTAGTCGGTTTCTTTCACTCTCCAGCTCGAAAAACCCCCGACCTTTCGACTTACATCCTCCCTCTCCGTCGTTTCCGACCACCTCTCCGTCCAACTCCGACCGTCTGTCCGTCGACCTCCCTAGGTGATCTCTTTCTCTCTCCTCTCCTAGCTTCCTAGGGTTAGGGTTAGCTCTCTAGGGTTAGATTCTCACGGCTAGGGTTTCGATTTCAGCTTTCTAGGGTTTGATTTAGGGTTTCTTCGATTCGATAACTTGATTGTGTCGTGTATTGTCACGCTTATGGCAAGAACACGCATCCCTATCCGTCCTTTGAGCCCTTCGCCGATGACCGTAGACCCATCCCCTACGGATCCCGCTCAACCCTCGCGAACCCCTCCTAGACGCCGTTCTAAGACTACCCAACCCTCGTCGTCGTCGCCTCCTCTCAAGCGGAAGAGGACGACGACAACGAAGCCTAGAGCCAAACCCAAGCCTAAGCCCAAGACCAAGGAACTTGCATCTCCCTCCTCTTTCCATACACCTACCGATTCCGACACCGAGTTCATTCCCGAGACTGAGACTCATAGGGAAACCAATCCTCCTAGGCATCCTGAGTCTAGCTCCCGCCCCCGTACTTCCACTCAAAAGCCTAAGGGAAAGGCTCCGATGCCGGTTGGCGGTGTCGATATCTCGTTGTGTCGCGACAACCCTATGTGTCTCGCGGCTTACAACCGTATCGAACATTGCCCACTGCTTCTGGAACATTTCGTCCAGTTTAGCGACTTCCTAGGCCTCGCCGATCTTCGTTCGTCTTCCGGTCTTCTCGATTACCTTCGATATGACCCGAAGGCAAACCCACACCCCTACCCTCGCCTAGTGAAACTTTTCTACGCCAACCGCGTCCGGGGTCAGTACGACGAGACCCATTCGATTGAGACGACTGTTTTGGGGACTCCTATAGTCCTCACGGCAGAAATCTTAGGAGAGATTTTGGGTATCTCCTCGTCTGGCCTTCTCCCCTCTGACATTTCTGTTGATGATATATCTTCCCTCGACCAGACCATCCTTTCTGAGATTTTCCATCAGATTCCTCCCGCCATGATTGGCGTACCCTCCAAATCCTTCAAGCCTAATGCATGGGTCCTGAATTTGATTCTGAAGTCGTGCTTGCTTCCCAAGTACGGCTCCTCCTCTCTACCGTCCCAGCCTTTCTTGAAGTTGATCTATGCTATTTTCATGAGGAGCTCGATTAACTGGGCTCGAATAATACTCGATAAGATGGATTCTTTCGAGTGTATTCGCAAGTCCACGAAATCGGCTCATATCCCATTCCCGTGCTTGTTGACTCTGGTATTCCGTCACTTCCGTGTCGCACTTCCTCGTGACGATGAGCGCCCTCTTGGTCCTCCCCTGAACGCGACGGCCGTCAAGAAATCTCTTGCGGCACTTCGTCACGTTCAGCGGACGACTCCTTCAGCTTCTCATGGCACCTCTTCTGCAGCTGCTGCTCCTGGACCTCCCACCACGTTTGATGATCTCGCTCGTTCTGTTTGTCGTCTCGAGTCTCGGTATGCTCGTACCGAGGAGATTTTGTCTCGTTTGGCTCGTGCTATGGGTGTTGAGGTCCCTCCTCCAGTTTCTGAGGATAAGGAGATGGATGATGAGGAGCTCGATGAGCTCGTTGATTCTCTTGCTCGTGGCGCTGAGGCCACTGCTGCTGCTGCTACCACATCCGTTGCTGGAGCTGCTACTTCTTCAGGTGCTCTAGAGTCTTCTGCTCCAGTGGATGAGTCTATTGGTGCTCCAGAGACGTCTGCTCCAGTTGACGTTCCTGCTGGTGCCTCTGCCGTTGAGCCTGCTGTTGATGTCTCCACTCCTGCCCCGACGATTGCGTCTGTTGACACACCACTCCTCCCAGCAGAGCCTGAGTCCACTCCTTCGACTGGACCTACGGAGACTGCTGATCCTACCACTCCTTGACAGTCTGTTTGGAGGACTCTCCGATGCTCCTTGGATGATTCATCTTTTAGAGAGAGTTGTGGGTTAGGATAGGGTTGGTGGTGTTTTTGATGTATTTGGATTTTTTGATGCTTGATGTCGATGTTGTATCGTTTTTTTTGGATGTATGTTGATGGTGTTGATGTCGATGATGGATTTTCACATTTTGATGTTGATATAGTATGTAATATTTTGATTGTATGGAGTCGATGTATCTTTTGGTTGTACTCATGATGCTTCATATATATATATATACATCGTTGCTCTCTTTTACTTCGTTGTGCACGTTTTATATTCGTTTTAATGTCTATGATGTTCGATTTCGTCGCTCGACAATAATGACTTGGTTAAAAAGAATTTATTTCTATGAAAACATAGAATTGTTTTCCATGCACTAATTTAACCTAATGTTGAGATTGGAGAGCACGTTCCTTTACTCAATAAGTGAATTATATTTGGTATTTTGATGATTTCATTTTTCGCTTTTGGATAATGGTCGATTTGGCACACCTTGATTTTCTTCATGTATTTTATCCTTGGTGTCTTTTGGACCATCGTCGTATTCTTTGACTCCCGATGTTGTATTTTTCTTTAGCCTTGTTGTTGTCGTTGTATGCCCCCCACTCTTTTTGGATAATGCCAAAGGGGGAGAGATAGTAATAATGACAAGGGCAAAATGAAAATTTAACTCTATTGTCCATGAATCTAATTTATTATGTTAGATTCAGGGGGAGTGAAGATATAAAAATGGATTACGATCCTAAATTTCAATAATTGAATCATGTTTTATATATCTCACTTCTGCTTGATGCGTATTATATTTATTCAATTTGGAATTAACGTGTCATCAATTCAAGGGGAGTAAGTATTTTACATTTGAATCATTATTTTTTTATTATTATTTATGTTGGTTTGTCATCACCAAAAAGGGGAAGAATGTTGAGTATTGGACTCCCCGGATTTGGTTTTGGATGATGAGCAAACATAAATAAATCGTGAACTAACACTTTGTGAGCGCAGTTATGGAGATCGTCGCCAAATTCACGTGAACATCCAAAGCGACGTCTCAAGACTTCTCAAAGCACGTATTCATATGCCTAAAGCTTCGTTAAAGCTTTTGGACCAACTTTGAAGTCATGAAGATTCGATCGAAGCTTTTGAAGACGGTTTGTCTAGATTTATATTTAGTCTTCTAGCTTCGTTCTTTAGAATGTTAAGCCTTGAGTATGTATTATCATTTGATCTTCATATCGCTCCTATCTTAGAGCTAAGATCTTAGTTGAAGTCCATACAATCCTTCCCGAAGCTTCGCGCTTCGATTTGGGACTTCTTGTGCATGTTAGTTGGTTCAAGAAGAAGAACTGACCGACTAGATGGTGATTTAGTCGGTCGGCAAAGCTTCTTGGACCGACTAGTTTGTTTCCTAAATTCCAAGCTCTTTACTGTTTACAGTTAGTCGGTCTACGTTGACTCACTGACCGACTAGTTTGTGAACTAGTCGGTCAGTGATGCTTCTTAGACCGACTAGTTGAGCTTTACTGTACATGCCAATTTTCACATAAGTTACTGTTTATCGTTAGTCGGTCTAAGAACGTTTGGTGACCGACTAGTTGATGATCTAGTCGGTCAACATTTGTTCTTGGACCGACTAAATCAATTTATATTCAGACTAATAGTTTTTGACTCTTAGTCGGTCTAAGTTAACTGACCGACCGACTAGTTGAGAAACTAGTCGGTCGGAAAGTCTTCTTGGACCGACTAGTTCTTTAGGTCTGAAATTTCATCTGTTCACTGTTCATACTTTAGTCGGTTCATGTTGTTTCACCGACCGACTAGTTGATGAACTAGTCGGTCAGTGGTTATTCTTTGACCGACTAATTGCTCCAGATTTCCAACCGTTGGGATTTGACCTAGCTCGAGTTTATGGGACCCATAAATACAAAGCTTGGTCGTTTCTCTCAAGGATAGAGCTGCTATTGAGAGCCTTGTTCAGATTGAAAGAGTTAGAGATTGAAACTCATTTCCAAAGCTCTCTTTCTCACAAGAAATCATTCTCTCCCTCATTTGAGATCTAGAATCCATCTTGGGAGAACTTTGTTCTTGTTGAGCCATCCAAGCTATTGTTTGATTCAAGTCTCCTATTCATTCCTAGGCACTCATTGCTGCTCATTTGGTGGTGCTAGGTCTTGGTGACTTCTCCTTCCTCAAATCCCTCCTTGCCCTTATTTGGTAAGAATACTCAAGGTATAGGGTTTGTGGTAAGTTGTTGTTTATTTCATATAAACTCATTTATTGCTATTGATTCTCTCGGTTGTGAGAGAAGGTTGTGATCCCGGGTTGTGGGATTCACTATTGCTATTGATTGTATGATTTGATCTTGTGAAGGTTTTTCACAAGGTATTCATAGTGAAAATCTTGGGTTAGGGTTTCTAACCTAAGTATCCGGAGGGGATCCAGGTGTACTGGGACGTAGGATCACCGGGAACAAGTCAGGGAGACTTGGGTGGATCCGAACCCATCATATCAATTGTTTGCATTGAATATTTGTTGTTATCAATTTTAGCTTCCGCATTTGTTGGTAGTAGTTTGCACGATAATTAGGAATTATACTCCTTGTTATTTTAAAGTACTATTCAACCCCCCCCCCTCTAGTACTTGTGCAGTAGCTTTCAGGGCATTACACCAATGTGTTCTATGTATTTTTCTATCTTTTATAACTCGAAAATATTTTTCAAAAGTTATCCATCTTCAAATCTACATTCTTCTATACTTCAAAGTTTGTAGACATGTTTTCTCTAATTATAAAAGACTGATGGTTTCTACACAAATATGTGCTTTTTGTTATCATTCACCAAATGGTAACTCAAAATTATCATTCACCAAATGGTAACTCAAAATTGGAAAGAATGATGATGATGAAGTCGACATCAAAGTGCACTTTTCATATTGATATTTAGGTCATTATTTTTTGAGATTTTTCATTTGAATTTTAACAAAAAATTGAGACTTTTTGTTATTTTAATTGTTATTTTCTTATGTAACTGTTATTTTCGTATGTTAATAGTTTTTAGTCCCACATCGGTTGTTAAATGGTATTGAGAATCTTGTAAGGCTACTTAAAGGTCTTGGACTTGTTTTATTTTTAGATTAAATTGAATAGAATGAGACAAAATTGTCTAAGCTTTTTATTTGTCAAATTAAAATCTTTTGCATTGGAATGCAATAGTAAGCACGGTTGCCTGTTGTGAGGTCGTCAGATCTTCAGGGTGCGAAATCTGAAAGTTTTATCTAATCCCTAAATGTTTTCACTAGATTCCCCTTACGCAACCCCTTCTCTTCCGTTTTGTCTCAGATACATTTTGAACCTCACGTTCAGGAGCCTCACTGCCATATTCAGAGCACCTCACATAGAAGCAGATTTCTATGGGATCTAGGTCCCTCAAAAACATGCAGATTACTCTCAAAATAACTAACTCATTCTCATTTATCAACTTATTGAAAATTCCTAATTGAATGCTTATTTATATGCCTACGCTACGTGCTCAACATGTGCAACCAAAATAAAATTAAGAAAACAATAAAAGCTCTAAAACTACACTAGTCTACATGCATGATGCATGCCACTTATTTAATTAACTAAATAAGTCTTACCTAACTAACAATAAGCCCCTTTTGATTGGATTTTCGACGTTGACTTAGATATTTAGCATCGATCGTAAGAAAATAGCCCATGGTGTGCCTTATTGTCATGCGTCAAATATCCTATTGCAACACCCATTCACTATATCGCCAAAATTCTAGCCAAGTAGGTTACATGAAGAAATCTTAACACTTTACATGTGCATTCACCTTAAGACCGGTAAGAGTCATTTGGAAATACAAATTTGTATAAAAATATAATGTGTGCGAAAATATTACTGTTCGACTGCTCAAAACCCAGCTTGCTTGAAACCAGGTACAAACAATGTTGAATAACAACTATATGCAAAAGCTCATTTTAGAGGGTTGTAAGCCAAGTATGCACTTAAGCAGACTTATAAAGCTTAAGAGAGTTTGACTCCAATCGCATGTTTTAAGTCCTTCGATTGCCTACTCTTTAGATTTAGGACTATAGCCAGTGTTCATATACAAATGTTCCAACAATGTCCCCCTCTATCGAAGGTGTGATAATCGAGCTGAATGAGCCGAGCCATAGGTTGTTCATGTTAGTTGAATTATTTAAGAGATCATGTTTTGTTCCATCTTGATTCGTCTAGAATATCAAACATGCCAAGCGAGCTATCAATGATTTCAAGCCAAGCCTTGAGATTCTCGAGCATATTAACAATCTTAGTCAAATATTACAGAATGAATAAAATTTAAGAATGCATTCTTAAAAGATATAACTCTTAATTTTTGTAGAAATTAGACAATAAAAATTAAAGTGGCAAGTATTTAAATAGTATACATATTAAACTTATATATCTAAGAATACATATTAAAATTGTATATCATTCTTTTTTCTTGCAACCAAAAAAGCAATACCAACCAGTATTGCTTTGATCAGCAGAACTTATTTTACTATAATGTATTTGTAATGATATGAATTCTTGAAGGAAAGAATGTAATGGCCTGCATTGTATTCTATTTTTAGGTATACGGTCAGGAAAGTGTTTTTCATTTATGAAAAGAAATCTGATATATTATTGAATTAGAATTATGATTATATTATAAAATTAGACTCGAAGTTAATGAGAAACATTAGATTTGAAATAAATCTGAACTCGAGTAAATTCAAGCTTGTATGAGCCCTCATCGAGTCAAGCTTCAACATGGGTAGAACTGAGCCTTACAATGCTCAAAGGTAAGTGGTGGCAAAATGAACTCGATCCGACCCAAAGCCGGTCTCCTTAAGTGAGTATGGGTAGATATGGCTACCCAGGTTGGGTCGCATCCGGTTTGACCCGGCCAATCTCGACAAAATTCGGGTCAAGTGCGTGTTTGATCCGTCAACCCAGATAGACCCAGAGTCTACCCGATTTATGTTTATAAATATATTAAAATGGCGATTGGCTAACATTGGGATTTTGGTTACAACCTTGACGTATGATTCATTATACCTAAAGGTCAGTTATTCCATTAATGCCATTGTTATTTGTTTTTTAATTTCAAATCATAAAGCTCAAAAGAAATAAATAATTTAAATTTACGAAAGTGATAGCCAGTTCTCTAGCTCACTTGGTAGGTGTGTTGTTCATGTCTACGTTGAGTCATGAGTTCAAATCCTGGAGATATGTTGTGTTTATTTCAACCCAATTTTCTTAAAATTTTAATTTCAAATCATAAGTTTTAAATATATTAAATAATTTAAATCTATATTGTATTTTAAAAAGCTTCATAGCTCAGTTGGTAACGCTTTGGGTATGTAAATGTTAGGTCATGGGTTCAAGTCGTGTTGTAAGCTATTTATATGAAATAAATTTTTTAGACTGAAAAATTAAACTGAAACCGGATCAAGCTCGGGTAACCTGACAACTCGTTGGTCAGGTACGGCTTTTTAGCTCTCAACCCGGATTAAATCCAGTTTGGGTTTGGATATACCCCTAAACAGGTTAGGTATGACCTGGCCCGATCCATACCCGACCCGTTTGTCACCCCCACTCAAGGGCTTGTTCATATATTTTTGTGAGCTAATATGTTCAAACTGGGCTCTTTTAGGTTATTAAACAATTCTGAAGAAACCTTTTACATATCCGAAGTCGAGCCAATCCGCGATATTTTTTAGTATATTGGCACTCGTACGTTTAAGGCATTGTCATCATGACAAGCCATCATCTGCAGGTTCCATCATCCACTAATAGTTGGACTTGGTTTAATTTAAAATCTAAAAAAGCTACCACCCATAGTTTGGTGGCAAATGGTTAGATCAAATAATTTTTCGATTGGTCAATTTTTATCCAACCTAATTATATAGCTCATCTAAATGCTATTAAACAAGTCCAAAGACTTTACCTGTACCCAACTTGTCAACATTCAAGTGAACCCAACCAAGTAACCCATTTAAATAAATAAGAAAGATCATGGTTCATGTTAAACTAGATTCGACTTCCTTTTGGGTTTTGCTAATTCTTTTTTCTTTAAAGAACGTGTATGTATGTTGTTGGGCATTGTTAGAACAACATATAGCAAAATGGAGAGCACAATGACTTAAACTAGTGAATGTATAATCTTGGTTGAGCATGTCTACATATAACTTAAAGGCTTAAGCTGCTATATAAAACCCTGTATTTTAATTAGTGTCCTTCATTTTTTTCTTATTTTCAATGTGCGACTATTTTTCATAGCACCTCCCCTTAGACCCAATGTGGTTTTGACGTTAAGTTTGTAAAGTAAGAACTAATGGAACTGATCCATGTTTACTTTAAAACCAAACAAATTTAGACATGAGCAACAGAACATATCATATTAATGGCTTTGATACTAAGGTGGATTAAATTGATACAAGCATAATCTTGGTTAATGCTCTTTAACCCAAAAGCTTAAGCTATTAGGTAAGCCCAACTTTCAATTTATGCTTTTCTCTTTTTTCTATTCTTTTCAATTAGATCATTTTCTTAACATGATAGAGGATACAACAAGATTGGGAAAATCTTGGTAGAGATACCCAACCCAAAACTTAAGCAATCAGGTAGAGCCCAACTTTCAATTTATATTCATTTTTTCCTATTCTTTTCGATGACGAACCATTTTTCCCGATAGGCACAAACTAGCTTGGAACCAAGTTCCTTCCATGCATGCAATAAACACTAAACCCATACATTTGTGCAAACAATACGATATTATGTGTTATAATTTCTTGCCATGAGCAGTTAATCATGTAATGCCCCCAGATCATTTAGTAAGGACATTGTTTCAAATATTGGTCTGATACAATATCAGTCGCAATTGCTATTTTTAAAGATATCTGTTACTCGATTTAAGCGTTCGATATCGGTTTTCAATTTTGAACATAACTGCTAGTTAGTATTAGATATCGGTTGATATTTCAAACACTACTGCAATTCAAATACCGGACGATAGTAGTTATTTTTAGCTAAAGAGTCTCAGTTAAGTCGAATCTGATTTAATTAACAGAATCCTGACACGATAACACCTTAAAACATTTAAATATTTTTTGCGTAATTTTGTTTGATTTTTAGCCCTATTTTTGATTTGCTATCTCGTTTTACTCTCGACGATGATTCCATAACTCTTTTTTAAGCAACACTAAAATTTATAAGTGCGTATCTTAATTGTACAATCTATATTGTATCTTTGGAGATCCAAACTCTAATATGTTATAATATTTTTTGATGATCTTAATTGATGTGAAGAGAGCATACAAATGTTGACTAATATATTCTCTTTTGGTATTGCTAATCTTTAAATAATTTCATTCGTTGCTTCTGTTCATGTTGTTTTGAATTTTTTTGAAAATACTTTACTATATTATATCATAATTTTTTTTAGGAGATGTGTTGGTTTTCGACATTATTTATGTTATTTAATGGCTCAGTGCATTTCTTGTGTATTTTAGATTCTTGTGATGAATCAATTCATTATTAATTAAGTATACTATAAACATGTTTTAATGTGAGCTTATATAATTTATATACAATTAGAAATAAGCATGGCATGCATATACTATCTATTTTTAGCATCTGATATGACTCTTCTATATTTAATCAATATCCCCGATATATCATCAATATCCGCTATCCAATATCATATTTTCTAAGTTGATACATGACCGATATCTGATATTTAGACCACAAAGTAAGGGTCATCTAGGTTAACCAATTATGACATGTACCCAATTACAAGTTACCAATAGCAATGAAGATTGGCTTTCTCAGGTCAAGTTATACAGTCATGTTAAAACTGCCACCCCTCATTCACAGAAGTGTCAACATTCCATGTGTGTGAGAACCAGATCTTGATTACAAACTCTATCACGATAGATCTCACACATGCTTTGGTCCTATTAGGCCACAGCCAGGAATATGATAGCATTATCAAACATCGTTATATCAAAAAGGCTTGAGCTAATTATTATAATAAAAGGCTCTAAGTTGGGGCCGTACGTTAATGATGTGAACCAACCATCTTAATTTCAGACAATCTTAATTTCAGAGATCTCCTAGGGCCCAAAATAACTTGTGTTCAAGCTTTATTATGACACTAATATTACACACATTTGTTTTGCCTTCCCTAATGAGTACCTTCCTGCTAGAGGCCTTTTCATGTCATCTGGAAATTGAAATGCAAAAATAAGGGCAACAGTTATCACTAGATATAAATCATTGACCCACTCCCCATCAATTTAAGTGTTGAAGTATACACGGAATTTGAGTGGGATGTTACAAAAAAGAGAGATGAATAGATGCATTTGATTGGCCACCTATGACCTTCTATCAAGTGACCACAGTGTACATAATACATTCTCCAATTCATAAGCAAATGCTTTCTCCAAAACTATTTTACAAATAGACCTTATGTTTTACTCATACACTTATACTAGGATTTTCTCATAAGCACCAAAAACCTGTTTATAAGGCACATTTATTAGCTAATCGTACTCTTCAAAATTCCAATAAGATGATTTGGGGACATAACACCATCTTATTTGTGGATTTCCAATAGTAGCTGTAATTGCCATCAAATTGTTTCTACCGAATTCCAATTTACTCATGAGTCATGTGAACCAATTGCAGCATTTCTCAACATGGATTCAAGTGATCACATGACTTCAGATCACAAATTCTACAAACACCGAACCAAACAACAAGAACCGAATTCAGTGAGATAAATTGCAACTATAAGCAAACAATTTTCGTGAAGTGGATTTGCAACTACCTAACTAACATGTTTATTTGTTCCGGATCCACTTGACCCTTCAATTACAACACATCAATTGGATCATGAGATGCGAATAGACCCAACATAGTCATTAGGATGAACAATGCAGTGTAAGATGCCAATTAAGTGGACCAAGAGGATGATGGTGTAAGCTTAAAAAGTAGTCAAAGCTCTCAGTAAAAGGTCATTCAATTGGAAATCTTGAACATTTAAAGAAAAGCAACCTTGTTAATGCTCAAACATAATCAAATAGAGGAGCTAACAAGTTCGCAAACTCTATTCACATCTATTGAAGAGTACATCTTCATCTTACCCTTTTACGCAGAATCCCCGTCTATTCTTGCACACCTCCTCTGCCTGATATAAGCTTCAATATCTGAGACTGAATGCCCCTTAAACCTTAGACATTTATGGTTTAAAATTTTTTAAAATATCAGCAATTATCTTACAGATCCTCATAACTTGCAGTCTGAATTGTCAAGTTCTCTTTCAACATACAAAGATGAAATGATAATCTTCCTGTTATAACATAATTTGCACGGGATTAATTGTGGGTCTAGTCAAACATATGGGCTATAAAGGATATGCAGTAACGAACATGGAGAATTTGGCCGTTGTCTCGACTAGGTTTAAGTGGGCTGGAATCTGAATCAAGGGTGGTACCAACCTAAAGAAGGTTTCCTAATTGAAATAGAATCAAGGGAAATATGGTTAGGATTCGAACACTGAAAGATGAAAATACCCACAAATAGACTCTATATAAATGCATGTAAACTACCAAGGTCCGGTATGCAATATGATGACATATTATACAACTTTTGCAAATCCAAGATTTCTATATAAGCAAATGAAGATGCTGACTTGAGCGTCAAAGGTTTTAGATCGGTCACCACTCCAATCTTCGCTACCAATTCTGGTCCGTGCAATTTTGTGAAGATCTTACAGCATAAATCTAGCCATCATCAGAGACCCAAAGGGTGGTTCCCACTCAAACAAATATCAAATTTGCATCTTAGACCCGCATAATTTTTATTGCAACACTTCATATAACCATCATTCTGCTAGCCACCCTTATATTATCATGAGAAAAAGATTGGTATATGGGCCTTTTACCATCAAACATGGTTACATATGGATGACAATTCAAAATTAAGCTGGTCCCACGAAAAGACTGGCTAAATCCTACAACCAGCTATTAGCATAACATCAAGTCTATAATTTGATTCCATGCCTTTGACCAAGACAAATAAGGGTAATAGATAGGCCTTAAGCAGGTTGGCAGGTAAAAGTCTTTTTACCGAGCTTATGAGGCGACAATTTTAGCAACCAAGAAGCACACCTCAAATTTACTCTTGCACTAATTGCATAGATGACAGAATAGTATAACCTAGAGAGTTTAATACTTTTATGTCAAAAAGCCTCTTTCAAATTTTCCATCAAATATTTTCACCTTCTTGTTCATGTGAAAGGTTGGAATCTTTTTGGCAAGCAGTTCTTCTAATAAGACGCATCACCATTTATTTCTTGACATCTACATAGATATATCTGTCATTCATAGATTCTATGTTGGTTCATTATTTGCTAGTTTTTTGCTTTGTTGGGATTTTTTCACACTTAATTGGTTCCTTTTCCCCAAATTTCCGATGTTCCTGCTACTGAACTGTTTGTACAAACTAAAACTTAGGGTAGGCAAACGAGTCGGGTCGGGCCAGGTATGACCCAACCCGTTTTGGGATATACCCGAATCCAACCCATATTAAATCCGGGTAAAGAACATAAAATCAGTACCCTACGAGTGGTCGGGTTCGGGCCCGAACCCGACCCGCACGAATGATCCATTTTTAGTTTCAAAAAAATATATTTCAATTAAACTTCGAGGAACAAGAGTCGATCTCGAAACCTCTCATATAATTGAGCAAATATCCACCAAACAGTCTGAAGGGGCAGTGTTGATGTAACACTATCAAATTATTTATGTAGATAAAGAATTAAGATTTGAAATTAAAAAACATTTCAAGTAATTGCGGGCAACAAGAGTCGTTCCCAATACCAGTTGAATAATTGAACAGGTGCCCACCAACCGAGCTAAAGGGTGCAGTGTTGTCGAAACACTATCAAATTATTTATGTAATTAAAGAATTAAGAAATGAAATTAACTAAAAATAATTGCAATAACGGAATCGAACTTGAGACCATTTAAACTTAGTAGTATAATTAAACCCCCTTACCAAAACTCACCATGCATATTCTGTTTTCACTTTTCAAGTTTTTATATAAATATAAATACAAATATAAAGTAAAATGGGAGCCCACGAGAGGGTGTCCCAGTGGTAAGTCATTCCGCTCCAAAGCCAATGGGTGCGGGGTTCGAGGCCTATGGCCGCCGTGACTTGGGAATTATTGAGGAATTTGTTGTGGAATTATTTACCCTGGGGCTACATCTCCCCTCTCGGACTTACCCGGGGGCCGTTGGGGGCACGGCGGTTTCCCCCCAGTTTGCATAGTCTCGGCCGGGCTCTCGCCTTACCCTCCTAAAAAAAGCCGAAGGCAGGGGGAGGGGGTTGGGGATTTTTCTGGGTTGTCAAAAAAAACAAAAAAAACAAAAAAAAATAAAGTAAAATGGGTAGGATCTGGGTAAATCTTGGCTGGCAAGTCAAGCTTGCATCCGATCTGGATTTATCAGATTTTATCCCGATCGACCTCAGACAATCCGAATTCTACCCGACCCGGTTAGACCTCTACCCATATCCTGTTAAAGAGGCCGGGTTCGGTTCGGATCGGGTTCATTTTGCCACACCTACTGAATCATTATGCTTGTTAACAAGAAAATGAGAATTACTAAGTAGCTTTGTTAGACATGGATGTTGGTTGCATATTTGCTAGTTTTTTGCTTGGTTTGAAGTTTTTCACATTTAGCTGGCTCCTTTTCCCCATCTTTCAGAGGTTCCTACCATTGAACTGCTCATACAAATTTAAGCTGTGATTGTTGAAAATAATAGGAATTACTGAATAGCTTCGTTAGACATAAATGCAATGATCGTGCTCCAAACAGACTGGATGTGTTGAACACAACCATTATCCAAAACCTGACACTTGGGTGCAGCTAAATGCTTATGCTTCTTCTTAACATATGTATATTTGACTCATGTATACATCTAGCAGGTTTTATGATGTAAAAGAACCTAGTCCTATTAGAATAATCTACAAAATAATTAGCTTTTGTGAGTGAAAATAGCATATTAATACACATTTCATTTTATACACATTGTTAAAGGAATAATGGTTTACCATTTTAAATGTCAGGCATATATAGACATGTTTGCCATGCCCAACTATGTCAGACACACTGATTTTTTTCATCAAGAAATATGGCTAACATATCATAGCCAGATATTATATGAGATACTTGTCAAGGGTATGCATACCTCGTGGTTATGGATGACTTGACCTTGAGTAATAAATCGATGCAACATATCCAGAAGATGCAAAAAAATAGATTTGGTACTATGGCTTGGATATTCTTTTGAATAAGATAGAATGTGTCCTATAGAAGAATCTAAAGAAAACAAAACTAGGCATTGTTTGGTAACAAGTGCTGGCAAATGTTTTAGGCTAACACTTTGTAACAATTGCCAAACAACCCAAAAGCGCTGATGCTATTAGTAATCATGAACTCAAGTATTACCTGGAAACCACCAAAACCACCTTTCAAACCCATCAATTTGGAGAGAAAATAACTCCTCTCCTACTACAATCTATAGTCATATTCAAATTTGTTACTATTACACATATGCCTCTCTTGACAAACTAAAACTAATACTTACATCTCCGTCAAATTAACACTTCCCCAGAAATCCATGACACCTGCAACTACCTTTTCTTTAACCAAAAAGAACCCTAGAGTTAATCTTGGAGAGGTTAGGGGCCATTTGTTAACAAGTGTTGGCAGTTTTAACAAGTGTTAAAAGTTTACACTTGTTAACACTTGCCAAACAACCCAAAATCACCAAAGTGTTGCCAGTTTACATGCCACCAAATGTTACCCACCAAGTGAGAACTGCCCAAACTCATCCTAAAAACAATCCCCCATAACCACCAATTTGGAGAGACAAATTCCACCTCCTTTTTGATGGAGCTAGTCTCTCTCATCTTTTCAATCTCTTCGCGCCCATTTGGCAAAAATGTTGTAGGTGTGTATTATGATTTTCTAAGGAAAAGTTTGGTGTTGTATATGTAGATGTTGGACAAAGTGTTGCGTAAGTGTTTTAGTTGTAGGTGTGAGTGTTACATGAATGTGAGTAAATTTCCCAGTTCCAAGACAACACCCACACTTGGTTTTATGGGGAGTTAAAAGCTGTTTGGTTGTATTAGATGATATTGTCTGCTGACACCATTTAACAACGGTCACTAAATGGGGTCGTACAATCCTATTCCAATTTTTTGCACTTAAACCTACACTTCTCTTGCCAAACAACTTTCCCTTGCAATTGCATCCCCCCAGGTAGAAGAATTCATGGCTAATGGCTAATGGAAATTAATCGAGTAGCTCCTACTTATAATTTGTGATACTCTAAAAAATTTAGCTTGCTTCAAGCAAAATCTTCTTTTAGATGTTGAGTTACAGTTAAGTGCAGTCTTAGCACATGCATCATGGCAATGCCCGCTTTATTTAGAAAATTGGCAAACCATGATTTTCAATCAAGCTTAGAAAGCAGCTAATGAAATATGTCAACCTGTAAAAGAATGTGGTTTGAAAGATCTGACTAAAATTACATACACCCTGTAAGAAAAGGATGTCCAGCCACTAATTATCTTCTAGCTAACTCACAAAGCAAAAGCGCTTCTGGAGGATCCAATAACTATATATGCTAATGAACTCAAAAAGGTAGATGAAAGATCATTTCCCCAGCTTGCAAGCTCTGCAAATAAATACTGAGCTTTCAATGGACATAACCTTATTTATTATTATTATTATTATTAGATTTTTAAAACACACAAAAGCTGGACAAACCTAGCCATCTATATTACATTTGAGGACTTTTTGAATTGCTTTGCTGACTAGGACAAGCTTACTAGGACAAAGGGGTTGATAGAAAGACAGATTTAATCTTGAGAAATGAATGGATATGATTTGAGTTTGTGAAAAAAATTGGGGGGATCTTTATATTTTGGGGGAAAACTTTTTTGGGAAAAGCCACGTTACTCCATTTAATTCACTTAAGGTCTCAAATGGAGGGCCATCAAATGGGGGGGACCACAATGCAGCAGATGCAATTGGGGGACCACAATTGCATATGGACACGGCTTGGTGGGTCATCAAAGACCACAATGCAGTGGATACAATGGACGCAGACATGCTCTGCATGCGGGGGCTCTCTATGGACGCGTGCATAGGGACCACAATGACATCCCTCCTTTAATACAGCAGGGGAAAAATTGTTAGTCTCTCTGAACGTGGAAAAAAGCATGGGGACCACAATGTCATCCCTGGACGCATGTTGGCAACCCTATGGTTGTGATTTAATGCCAAGCTCACTGTCAGACACATCTCTGTATGTGAACTCATGCCCGCTGCCAAATAAGGGGGCTAATTTAATCTCAAATAAGGGGACCGATGAACCAAGGGTAAAACTCTATTTTTTAATTAATTTGAATATATTTATCATAGTCCCTTCAACTAAATATATTTACTCGAAGGCGCCCGCGCCGAAGGCTCCCGCTAACTTTTTTACACTAATTTGTTGTTCCGCGTCAAAGGCGTCCACACCGAATTTGTTGTTCTACACCGAATTTGTTGTTCCACGCCGCTAAATATTGTTATACTAATTTGTTGTTCTTTTAAATTTTGGTTGTGGAATAAAAATTTTTGGGGAACAAAGATTTCGCGGATGAAAATCTTAAATGGACCGTACACGCGAAATGGGTTATGACTAGTTCATCTACATTCATCTTTATAACCCCCTAGCAATATTATATTTCCCCTAAAAATACAACTTAACAGGATGAATGACATTAGAAATCTTAGTCCCGTCAATGGAGATCATCCCAGTATAGCCCAAACTTATAAAGAAAACTCCAATTTTGATCGAATTGCAGAGCATTACAATTCAAATTAGAAGCCGCGCATTTCAATTTTTATCGATCAATTCCAAAGGTGAACAGGAATCAGTAAAGGGCTAAAAAGAGCAACGAGAATTACTCACTTGAGTACTCGGAGATCCGCCAGATTCCTTGGCAGCAGTAGTATCCGATCGTACTCGGCCTCCGGCATCGTTAGAAATATGCAGAATAGCCCAGCGGAGAAGATGAAGAACACGGAGACGGCGGCCGCCAACTCCCACCGAGACAACGGAAACCTAACCTCGGACCTCGGCTTCTTGCTCGTCGGCGAGTCCTCTTCGGCGCCGCTACCGGCGCTCTCCTCGTCGCGGCCGCCGACCACGATCCTCACCGACGCCATCGGGTCGCCAAGAGAGAAGGATGCGATCTCAGCCGCTGCGTATCAACATCAAGATCTCCGGAAATCTTACAGGAAAGTTCCCTCGAAGCTACGAAATCTGGTCGCGAAAATGTAAATTTTGACAATGAAAGGGGCAAGATGTAAGATGATGATTAAACGGCGATCGAGACAACGCGTAGGAATATGGGAGACGGGGAGCTCGTCTGCATTTATTATCTATACGCGTTACCGCATACAATAATTTATACGGTTAGGGTATATCCCTTCAGCGGGTCGGATCGGGTTCGTGCCAAATTTGCTTCGGGTATGACCCGAATTACATCCTAAGTTGAAATTTTATTCGGGTTCGGTTCCGTGACCGTCTTTGACCGTCCATACGGTGCTAATTGATTTTTATAAGGGAATTGATTTGCGAACCCACCGGTTTACTCTCCCTACATATCATTTATTTACAAGTTTGTCATTCAGATTTACTTTCACATTTAACTCTTTTTACCCTTCTTCGTCGCGGACCACGGCTGTCAGATATCCCATTCTGTCCGCAAAACCACTGACGACGACGACACGACGACGAGGACTCCTCTTTTCTACGCAATAAATCCCCGACAGAAATCCTAACCCTAACCCTAAATCCGCTAGAGATGAAGTAGCAAAGACGAGGACGACTTCCTTGATCTTGATATTTTCTCCGCCGACGACATTAGGGTGTGAATCGTTTGAGACATTTTCACCAACATCAATCTTTTGGATATTTTCTCCGACGATGCCATTGATCGGTCTCCGACAACACTCTATTTCTCAAGCGATCAAAATCCCAAAAATGACACAAGAACATAAAATCCCTTGCAGAGGGGGGCTGTGGAGGACGGGTGTGATGGTGGGGGTTGTGAAGGGGGATCGGAGAGAGTTGTGGAGGTCGGATGAGGGGTCGTCAACTCGTCGTCATCGTCGTCGCATGATTTCTTCGACCATTGTTTTACTCCTCGCGCACAGACCCAGTGGATTTTTTGGAAATTTACCTTATGCATATGCACGATGAGTAATTTTAGTGGCAAACTTGTTGATAACGGTATGTGCGCAGGAGTAATGGTGAACTTGTAAATAAATGGTATGCATTCGCAGTAAAACAATGGGCTTGCAAAT
Organism: Scilla litardierei; assembly: GCA_030789695.1. Taxonomy (NCBI): domain Eukaryota; kingdom Viridiplantae; phylum Streptophyta; class Magnoliopsida; order Asparagales; family Asparagaceae; genus Scilla; species Scilla litardierei. The sequence continues at coordinate 16,259,732 of CM061141.1, forward strand.
CAGTTCCCTTTTTATAATCATTCAAACGATTGAGATGAGAAAAGATTTGAATCATCTTCTCTTTGTTTTGGTGATGGCTTCAAACAATTCAAGCAACTGAGGCAAATGCTGAGCGTGCTTCAACTTGTCTTGTTCGATCATCTAAGGATGTTTATACTTCGAAAGAGAAAGAGATGAACTTTGCAAAAACTGTAACAAAGAGTCGAGAGATCAAAATGTTCTATGAAAGTTGGCTCAATTGAGGCGCTGATGACGTATTGGAGATGTGCAGACGAGCTATCTTGCGTGGAGGTAGCTTGCATGTTCTCGGATCCCACCTATTTGACTCTGCACATGTCAGATGCGAGGATGCCGAGCTAGTGTACTTCTGGAGTGCATTGATTCTCAATTCGGATGATCGACGGTTCATAGATCGGCAACTCTACCATCCAAGATTCGGACGGTTCGGCTCAGTACCTCGTCGGTTCGGTCTTCAGCATGGAGTTCGACATCACGGAGGAGTCGACCATATGATGCAAAATCCTATTCAAAGTAGAGTTGTGATTGGATTAAAATTCCGTTTGAATCTGAGTTCTAGTCAAATGGGAATTCCTCTTCTATTAGAGCATGTATTGTACCTTGTACTATATAAAGGGTGTTTGTGCGACTGTTTTTGTAGGGAATAGATTAAGAGAACTTTGAGTTGCCATTGTTGAGAGCCAAATTAGAGTGATTGTGTTTAGAGCTTTTGGAGAGATATCGGGTGCTTCTTCTTCATTGTGAAGTTGAAGATTTGTATTTGTTCTTTCATCGCATAATAAAGCTTGATACATCATATATGTCACGCCCCCTTCCCCAGAATACCCGGTATCTATAATTTAATTTTTTTTCTTTCCAAGTATCCTAAAGAGTGAGGGTGATAAGAGAGGAAAAGAGTGAGAGAAAGAAGAAAATACATAAGCAGACCACTGCGCACATACTGGGATAGTACAAGTGAAGCTCCACAATAATATTAAAACAACCTCATGAATAATAAAGAACACCAACAACATAACATATAGATAACAACTTCCATTTATATACATAATTCAGGTTCACCACTACATATACACAGTCATTCTCCACCTCCCAAACCAACCATATCACACCACAAATACAGCTCACACCAAGTGCTACCCCTGAACCTAACTCCAAGTCAACACCAACCATGATAACCCGGCTACCTGAAAAATATAAAGGAGCACGTCAATACGTGCCACAGTAGGAACCAACTTGGATTTGGAACGCCATTCTAAGGTTATCAATTCACAAGGCAAGCCAAAAGAAATAGAGCATGTAACTAAGTGATATAATGAAAGTTAAATTACTAAAACAAGGGAATCATACTTGCGGTCCAATATTGAGTTACCGCAAGAAAGGGTTAGCACGAATAATAACAATAATAACACAAGTGTTCAAGTAACCAATATCTAATAAGATAAGTGTAAGTGCCTGAGGCATGACACAGAGTCACCAAGAAACAGGCAAAGGGAAGGGGAAGTGTTGCCAGCAGTAGAGGTAACACGCAATTCTTATTTTATTATTTCATAATTGAGTTAATTGGAACTTGAGTAAACTGTGTAATAACATGACCTGGACTTCACCCCAATTTTGGGGTGAATATAGCACACGACGCAGTGGACACGGGCACTGTACTCCGGGCCTCTCAGCTCCCCCGTCCCTGGCAGGAGTGAGGCTCTCCCACAATATCACAACCTCCGTATGTCCCCCTCTACTTCCGTTAAAGGCGAGTGGGTATAAATATCCCCTCCACTCCCAGTAAAGGAGAGCGTGTATAAATATCACATATCACATAATCATTTCTCCCAACTTCTCAGACCAGGCCTCGTATCCACAATTTACTCAAATCCCACCTAAAACCCGGGTTTTGCTAACTTACCCCCTTTTGGAGGGGATTGAGATATTTTCATTCATCAATTAAGCATTTTAAGCTTCACTATAGGAACCATGGTGGCATGGTACACGTTCAGTAACTTCCTTTCATCAACACGGGTCATGCACCTAATTGCTAGCCCTCAGTCATCGCATCATCACATAGCAATCTGGGTCATGCACTCACGTGACATGCTCTTCATCACATCACATACGCATTCATGTATAATAGTGTATCCATGCCATCCATGTCCCCAACATCATCAATTTATAATAGGGTTCTTGATACAAGAGCATATATGCCCAATTTCCATGCTTCTTTAACTTCACATTTATTGGGGCATTTCAACAAACACGTGGCAGGCGCCATAGAAACGAACATTGTCACATTATCAAATGTAATAATAATAGCGTAACTAAACATTCCGTCATTAACACAACATCCATGTATAATGGGATGGAGAAATTAACATCACCACGCGATTCAATATTCAACCAACACTTCAAGTTGCTGGAATTGCAAGAACAACCATAAGGATCAACACATTTCATTCATTTATTTTGGGAATTTGACACAACTTTATAAATGAAAGTTGAATATATGGTAGTTATGGATTTACAGATAAAATTTCATACAAAAATATGAAATATATGATTTATGGTGAATTAATTGGTGAAGTGTGTCAAATCTGTTTTTCAGACAGATTTCAGGGTCTGTATTAAAAGCCAATTTTGGGCATGTTGGAGGCAGAATTTCGACATATAAGCACTCTGATGAATTTTTAGAAAAACTTGTTAAATTTCCAACAAGACCAAAATCATAAAATTCCATGATGTATGCAGGTGTTTAGGCCAATTTTGCTAAACTGTGTCAATACTGAAAATCAAACAGACATGTTGTAACGATGGATTTATTTCTCTCAATTTCTGAATTGAACATATATTAAAATTTATATGATTTTGGGGTAGAACTTCAAGATCTACAAGCTCATATTTTTTCGAACCGTAATTCGAGCTACATTAACCACACTCAAGGCAAAATCAGATATCAAGATTTCTGAATTTCAAAAGGAGATGACTTTGCTAGGAATTTCAAAGTGAAGTTTTGAAATTGAGCCATAGCATGTAAAAATTGACTATCCTCATCACATATTGGATAAAACATGCTATAAAAACATAATAGCACAAATCAATTTGATGGAATCCCAAATCCAAGAAGATCCCTATCTCAAAACTTGAATTTTTCATCCTCCTCTTCTTTTCTTCTCTACTTCTTTCTCCCTTGAAGCAAGCTTGAATTCCTTCCAGTATGGCATGAAAATTAGGGGTTTCATTTGATGAAATAGGGGGAAAATAAGGGTAAGGTGGCCGGCCTAATTAGGAAATAAAAGGAAGAAAGAAAAATGAAAATGGAATAGAAAAGAAAAGTGAAGAAGGAAGGAGATCTTTCTCCAAAAATATCTATAACTAGAAGCCTCCTTTGGATAAGCATAAATCATGTTAAATGAACAAAATACCCTCCCAAAATTGCCCCTCAACTTTTAGGTATTTACAAGTTTGCCATTACTTTATGCACCGACCACTTAAATATGTACGCACAGCAGCTTTAGTCCAAATGACCGGTTTGCCCCTAACCATTCTAAAAATTTACGGGGGTTACCATTGACCCCTAACCCCTTTCACACTAGCATGGCTCTTCATACACACATCCGTGCACATCCATACATGCATACATGCTTCACACACACACACGTCTAACACATTCCTGTTGTTTTACTCCCACGATGTCATTTGCACTTCTCATGCCTTCACATTTTGCATTCTCTACCCTTAGCCACGTATTACGGCCCAATCCCCCTTGCACTACGTCACATACATTGATATCTACGCCTATTTTATGTCCACGTATGCATCGTAGGTAGAAATACCACGTGTGTTCAGTAGAATACACGTATAGTACAAAATAGGGCATGACAATATATGGCCTACCATTGTGGGCCATTGCCACGCCGGCCCACGGCCCATTGCTCCCGGGTTGAACGAATCAACTCCCACTTCCTTCGTGAAGAGCCATTAATAAAGGGCGGTTACACTCCATCATTGCCCACTTCAATAGCCACTAACCCGATTCCGATCCATTGACGATTACACTCCATTATGCAATGTTGACTAAAGGGAATCAGTCGGGCCCCAGACCCGATCCCTTGACGATTTTCATATGATGCAGATCAATGGAGATAGCATGGAGCTAGGGCCGCCTTCACGCAAGTAGCTCAATTCTAGCTCACCATGACCCGGGTTCTACTCTACACGAGTCCCACTTCTCATCCGGTGAAGGGTCTTCCCATCAATGGTGTACTCGTCGGCCCACCTTACTGGAAGGCGGAACTCATCCGTCAACAAAGCTGGTTGGTGTTCCCTTGGCCAACCAACGACCTAAAGTTACAATCCGTCAACAAAGCTCATCCGTCAACAAAGCATGAACGAGTTCCATCATGCTTGCTTCAATCGATGCCTTTAGACATCGCAAAACTGTCCCATTTGTAGGAAAGTTGTCCAATGATATTTCAATTCTATATTGTTCTCCGTTATTTTTTTTCCCATTTCTCGATCGGCTTTGATTTTGTTAGATTCGGGCTTTATTTCTAATTATATTAGTTGGTTTTATTTAAATTTTCGGTGCAATTGAGCATTAGGTGGTTTGGAATTTTGATTTAACATAGAATGTAAATTGACTCTTTAGAGAGAGAGAAATTATATACGATATAATGAAGTTTCGTAATCCAGCAAATAGCACGATGGGTTAGAGTTTTCGTGGATATTTACACATATTTACTTGCTTCATCTTGAGAAAATTTGAAGCAATTAAAAACCATCATGTATATCAACTTCTAAAGTGATCATTATCATATTTGTGCATTTGGGTACTCTTGAGCTTCTGCAATTAAAGTTCATATTTATATTGTTTTTTTGAGCTAATTATGTTTTAATTGTTGTGAGTGAGGGAGGCTTTTGGCCTCCCCACCACTTTATCCCTCCATTACTTGTAATGCCCTGCTAATCTACTGCACAAGTACTAGAGGGGGGGTGAATAGTACTTTAAAATAATTAAGAGGATAATTCCTAATTATCTTGCAATCTCTACCAATAATGCGGAAATGCGGAAATGTAAATATTAGACAACAAAGACATACAATCGCAAACAAGCAATATAACTGGGTTCGGATCCACCCAAGTCTCCCCGACTTGTTTCCGGTGATCCTACGTCCCAAACACCCGGATCCCCTCCGGATACTAGAGTTAGAAACCTCTAACCCTAGATTTCCACTATGAAATACTTGTGAAAAACATTCACAAGTCAAATCATACACAAATGAAAATTGTGACTCACACAACCCGGGATCACAAACGCACTCTCACAACCGAGAGTGAATCACTTACAATATCAAAGTAAATTGAAATAGAAATGCTTACCACAAAATACATATGCCTTGAGTAAACTTATGAATTAGGGCAAAGATGATTTTGGGGAAGATGAAGAGGCACCAAACCCTAGCTCCAAGATGTAGATCAGCGATGGAGAGCTATGAAGTTGTTGGTGACCTAGAATCAAGCACTTGGCTTGGAAGGCTCACAATAAATGAATCTCTCTTTTGAAATAAGAGTGAGGGAGAGATTCTTGAATGGAAAGAATGAGCTTTGAATGAGATTGAATGCTTTCTCTTTGATCTCTAAACTTCTCTTAATATCAGCCTTGAGTGCAATGAATGCAGCACTCCAAGTATATATAGGTTAGAGAGGAGAGAGAGAGAGAAAAAAACGTTTCAATTAAATCTCTAACGGCTCTATTCTGAACCAAACTAGTCGGTCAAATAACAACCACTGACCGACTAGTTCATCAACTAGTCGGTCGGTCAAACAACATGAACCGACTAATGGTAGAACATCCAAAAGAATAAGGTCAGACTGAAGAGAACTAGACGGTCAAAGAAGAGTTGCTGACCGACAAGTTTCACAACTAGTCGGTCGGTGACTCAACTGAGACCGACTAAGAGATAAAACTGAAAGTCTGAACACAAATTGATTTAGTCGGTCCAAGAACAAATGTTGACCGACTAGTTCATCAACTAGTCGGTCGACAAACGTTCTTTGACCGACTAACGATAAACAGTAAGTTGGCATGTACAGTAGAAGCTCAACTAGTCAGGCTAAGAAGGATCACTGACCGACTAGTTCACAAACTAGTCGGTCGGTGAGTCAACGTAGACTGACTAACTGTAAACAGTAAAGAGATTGGAATTGACTGACGCAAACTAGTCGGTCCAAGAAGATTTTTCGACCGACTAGATCACCATCTAGTGGGTTGGTTCTTCTTCTTGAACCAACTAACATGCACAAGAAGTCGCGAATCGAAGCGCGATGCTTCGGGAAAGTTCGTATGGACTTCTTACAAGATCCTAGTTATAAGATAGGAGCGTTATGAAGATTAAAACGTAAGACCTACTCAAGGCTTAACATTCTACGGACCGAAGCTAAAAGACTATAAATAAAACTTGACGAACCGTCTTCGAAAGCTTCGATCCGAATCTTCATGACTTCTAAAATGGTTCAAAAGCTTCAACGAAGCTTTAGGCATACGATCACGCGCTTTGAGAAGTCTTGAGACGTCGCTTTGGATGTTCATATGAATCTGTCGACGATCTCCATAACTGCGCTCACAAAGTGTTAGTTCACGATATATTTATGTTTGTTCATCATCCAAAACCAAATCCGGGGAGTCCAATATCCAACATTACTCCCCACTCATTGGAGTAATGGGGACCTTTGGTCTCCATGTCTCTTCATATTCCATAAGAGATAAATAAATATAGGACCATGGCTCATGCCTCATGGCCATGGTTACTCTTTCTTCTCCAAATTATAACACGTTATCAGCACCGAAGCTCTCATTTTTTGAGCTTTCTCTCCCGTATCCCCTCAAAATTAACCTTCTACGCGCGAAGAAATCTATTGTTGCTGCTATCCGGCTTGCGGCGAATCGTTGCGGCAATCTTTTAGGCGTATCGGGAGCGGGGATTTCGATCTACGGATTTTTTATTGCGATCGTCCCTATATCTTTGATCTAGAGGTAAAACTTATCAATCCCGTAGATAATTACAAACAAATATTTTGCTATGATTTTACACAGCCTTTTCTTTGGGGTTGTTTAAATCTGCTATATTCTGATTAATATCAAACTTAAAAAAACAAACCCAAATAACAAGGTCATCTGCTATATTCTGCTTTATTCTTCATAGACAATTTTTTAGTCCAATCACTTTGAATTTTAGAATAAAGATGGAATTCTAAAATTATAAGTTCTATCAAATTAAAATGAAATCTATTAGAATTCGATTATGGCATCAAATTTAGTTTGGGTGATTAATTAGTTTTTGTTATGAATCAACTACTGGGGGAGGAGCCCCCAGCTCTTTATTTATATGCAATGGGAAGAATACAAGATGGGTTTACAATGATATGTGCCTATCTCTAGGATAGCCCAAAATCTCAACCAACCCGGTTAAATAACCGTTCACAACACCCCCCATTATCCAGCCATAGGTGTGGACTCTGCTCGTGAATACTTCGGGATTCTGAGCGTAGGAGAGTCTCACATGGGGTGGATACTTCAGGATCCTGAGTTGGTGAGATTTGCCTCATTAAAACATGTAGCTATGGAAAACCTAGTGGGAAAAACCATAGTTAAGGAAAAAGAGTACAAATGCTCTTTAACTCCCCCTGATTTGTACAAGTGACTCTTGCTCATGAATACTTCTGGATTCTGAGCGTCACAGAGGGGTGGATACTTCAGGATCCAGAGTTGATGTGATTTGCCTCGTTAAAACCTTTGGCTATGGAAAACCCAGTGGGAAAACCCATAGCTAAGGGAAAAGAGTACAAATTCCGTCAACTCCCCCTGATCTGTAAAAGCTCTTAGGCTTTCAGATCTCTTAGGCTTATCTCATCACTCCTATTTACAATATTTCGAAAATATACACAGATTACAAATATTATCACCATCAGGTAGCTGATAAATCCAGAAAATCTGGAGAGGTGTGCTAAGTTTCGTCGCCTCTGATGTGGTCTTCAGACTATATAGTCAGCTCCACAGAACCAGCCTCTATCCCAGTCGTCACTGGGATGTGATGTACCACCAGGCGCCCTCAAAATACACCAATGGTGTGATTCTGGAATGGTGAGGATCTCGGAATGATAGGATGATGTTGCCTTCATAAGTTACTTTGCATATTTGCAGTGGATGGCCATCCCACTGTGGGTACCCGTTTTGTGATTTCTCAGTATAGGGACCGGACCTGTAACCTGCATTTGCATAAACATTGGAGGATGCTACTTCATATTGTAAGTCCAAATCTTTCGACCCTTGGAGGAAGTGCAGAAGGCTTAACTCCGGTCTAATGGCCCTTTATAGGTGCCAACTATCTCTGGCTAATGAGTTTACTGCAACTGCTATATCGAGACACGTGCAGTTAGCCAGGAGTGCATTATTGCACTTAGATAAGGGACTTTAGGACCAGTTATATCCTCCCCCTCTTCCAGCGATCGGAAGGGTTCTTTTTGTTCATCCATTAAGTATACTCCCATAGGTGTACTTTTGATGACAATGGTCCTTTTAATTTCTTCAACGCACTTCTGGGCGTTTGTAATAGGATTCTATGAGCCATGACTTTATATTTGCCTAGGTCTTTTCATGTTTAAAAGTCATGTTTGTACATATAGTTTGGTTTTCTCTTCAGGAGATCCGATGAGATTTTAGTTGTCTACAACTATGATCTCTAATCCTGTTCTTTGCACAGATGCAAAGACAACCTTCAGTAGGAATCATTGATTTGTCAAATGATTCTCTTGGTTGTACATTTATTTACTGTACTTATTGTTTTTCTTCAATTGAATAGACGTCCCGAAGTCTATTCAGTCATTTAAGGAAATGCGGAAATTATCTTCACAAGATATCCACGAAGGTATGTCGTCACAACATCCAATAACAGCATATCTAAAGTTTTCCTTCGCCAAATCGTAAGGTGTTCGCTTTTGATAACTTAGGGAGACTGATGCATCATTTATGAGACATGCTCATTTTAATTTGTTCGATCACAAGTTTCAGCGAAATTTTCCGTAGGCTATAGGTTGTATCTTATAGCATACGATTTTGTATTTATTTTTCTTATGTGTGCAATACTTTGTTTTATCCACAGTTTGACACCTTTTGGTGTCTGGACTTCAGGTCCAAACATTTCATGTTTCATAAGTGAGTCTAGCTCATCTTTTATTGCCACGTTCCACATTTGGCCAATCTCTACGTTTGCTTTCTAGCAACGGAGTGTGGAACGATAATTTATAAACATCATCGCTTTTGCGATGTATATGGCAATATGATACGTGAATACATTGTCGACAATTTATGTTCTATCTGTCCAACACATCCCCAGTACGTACAACATTTACTTAGTTTCACTTTTTCCCGGCAATTCCTCTACAGTGGATCCAAGGAAGGGTGAGGGTGTGGACAGGAGCTCATTGTCCTGTGGTAGTATTGTCTTAAGGTCTCCAGGAGTTTCTGTCCTTGGAGCCTTGTGGTCTGCCTCTTTTCTGTTGAGGATCAGCCGCTTCTGCTGCTGGTGGATTGCATCCATTCTCGGGGATGTCAATTCTAGCTGGTGTTTTTGCAGCAGGGATGTGTGATCTGACAATCTTCTGGTTGTCAATAAATGATTCCGGTAACTGGCGAACAGTGTTCTGTATGTGGAGGATCTTCGGGATCTCATCTACACATTGTATTGTTACCGGATCATAGTGGGTCAAACTTTTTGTATCCCACGTTATAATTTGCTTCGCGCCAGATTTTCCAGTATCTGGGCCTATTTTTGGGAAATTCGTCTCATCGAGATCACAGTATTCAAGATGTGCCTTAAATACGTCCCCCGTTTGGGGTTCTAGTTATCTTTTAATTGAGGGTGAGTCAAACCCTTCATAGATGCCTAGGCGACGTTGAGGACCCATTTTGTCCTCTGTGTTAGTGCGATGGGGATTTAAACTGTGGACCGAAGATTCTCCGAAGAGAAATGTTCGGTGGCATTCCATATGCAAGTTGCATTGGAGCCTATGACCTCCAGAGGGTCTTATTTTCATTTACGATGCAGCATGCAGAATTTGCATGTCCCCATGCATCCATAGGCAATCGGGATTTAATGGACGTTCAATCCATTGGAGTCTACTTTTTAGTGACTCTACCGACCCATTTTGGGTATGAACATGCGGCACTTGTATGTTCATTTTCTATTTCCGTTGCTTGGCAGTACTCTTGAATTGACCGGGAGGTATATTTCCCAACATTAACCAGACTTATTTTCTACATTTAATTGTCTGGAAAATGTGCCCGCAACATGTTTATTTTTGTGCCAATAGCTTTGGAAAAGCTAAGTTGCGGGTCTGTAGTAGACACACATACGAGTGTTCTGAGGATGCATTTGTCAGTACAATGAAGTACCGAAATAGCCCACTAGGGGTGGTGGATTTTATCCACATTTATCTCCTTGTATTCTTTTTGAGGAAGCGTGAAGATTCTTTTTCAACTTTTCATGGAGATGGCCTTGTAATTAGTTTTCCATTATAGTAAGGGATGCGAGGGAATTCTCCCTTCTGAAGAATCTTCTGGTTCTTCAAGTCATACCCATAGGATAAGATGCGAGCATCATCGGAAATCCAGGGTGGCCAAGTCCATCATGCCAGAGTAAAAAACTTGGCTGATGTCGGGCACTTCAGGTGCTCCGTTTAATTCCGCTTCCTTTCTCCGAATCTTCGTATGGTAGATGCCTAAGGCTCTCAAAACGTTCAAGTATGGATTTTAATCCCTTTTCTTGTGACGTTGCATACGGTAATAATTTTTTTTCATTTACAGTTGCTGTTTCCAAATGGAAATCCGTTGAAACAGATGTCCTTGAAACTTTAGAAAGTTTCTTTTGGAATTCGGAGGGATTAGAGCATCCTTTTATTTTTGTTTCTGTGTCATTTAGGGGCAACAGTGTTGCATTCCCTGGATCTTCAATATGGCCCTGATATTGAGCTTTGTATTAAAAAATCGTACGTGTTTATTGTCTACTAAACATTTATGAGAGCAGTTTCATCTAAAAGATGAATCATATAGGCACATGCATATTCAGATAAACATTCATTGTCTACTAAAACATTTTCATTCAAAACAGATTGCGTAATACAAATGCTCTCATAACATGAAATGTTCTAAACAATTTTGCTAAGATAAAAAGAAAAGGCTAATTAAGCATGTCATCATTTTCGAAGTCATTAGCTGAGAACTTGACTGGAGCATCAGATGTCACCAGGTTTGTTTCAGCTTTATTTTTCTTGCTTTGTTTGTAAAGCTCCTGGAGATGTACTGGGGTCCTGCACACTCTGGACCAGTGGCCTGTCATGCCACAACTGTGGCACTGGTCTTCCCAATCCCTCTTGGGTGGGGGTGCATCATTTTTCTTGTTGTCATTTCTGCGCCAGGTGGACAAGCGCTTCCCTTCATTCTTTCGTTACTGTTGTGCATGGCCCTTGGCTTTTTTCTGTTGTCCCCCTTTCTGTGGTCTTTCTTTTCTTTTATTATCTCTCTTCTTTTTTAAGGAAGAGTTGTGGTGAGCTTCAGGTAGGGGGACAGTACCGGGAGGGCGCATATTGTGAGTGGCGAGAAGAAGCTCTCTGTTTTGCTCAGCCATGAGAAGACATGACAGCAGCTCTGAATACTTGGTGAACTTTGCGTTCACGGTATTGCTGCATGAGTATCGCATCTTTTTCATGGAAAGACGTATACGTCTTTTCCAGCATACGATCTTCTGAGACTTTCTCACCACACAACTTCAGGCGTGAGGTAATGCTAAAAAGTGCTGAGTTGTACTCAGCAATGGACTTAAAGTCCTGCAGTCTCAGGTTCTCCCACTCATAACGTGCCCTTGGGAGTATAACATCTTTCTTATGTTTATCCCTGTCCTCAAGGGCAGTCCACAGCTCAACTAGTTCTTCGTCCGTAAGGTATTCAGCCTTTGAGGTCTTGTCCACATGGCGGCGAATATAGATGATGGCTTGCGCCTTCTCTATATCGCTAACATTTTCTTTTTCTGTCACAGCAGCAATGAGGGACTTTGCCCACAGGTGAAACTTTACATCTAGCTACCAGCTTAGATAGTTTCTACCTGATGCATCCAGCACTTCGAAATCAACGCTTGTAATTTTAGCCATTTATCTAGCAGAGCACAAACATGCATGAATTAATATTTAATCAAAGAAAACATTTTCATGCGGAGGCAATATTTAACGAAAAGCTAAATGTGTGGATCGGCCAGTCCCACAAGAAAAAGTCCACAGTCCGCAGTCCAAATTATACAAATTTGCAGCTTTAAAAATGAAAATACAACTTTGGAAACCCCGTGGGTCCCATAGGATATCTCCAGCTTCAAGCGTGGCCTCCGTCTCCATGGAAGTTGGTCTTCTTTCTTTGACATTTACATAAAGTCCTCACTACAATTTCTCTCAAAAATAAAAGAAAATTGCGGGAAATAAAATGTGGGACTAAACGGCCGATTCAAAAACCACATTTAGCAATTCATGCAGAAATATTGTGCTCATCAACATTTTCATTCCCAGGCATCGCATGCAGTAATAATCACATGAGGATAAAAATATTTAATCACTTAATAATTATTGGACCACTGGTCAACGTCATACACCGTTAGGTTAGGTGACTAACGGCAGAGCGGTCGCAGGATCTTCCTAATTATTAAGTTTTAAATATGATGCACAACCACGTATATAATATCCACATAATTTGCCAGAGATGTAAAGCATGTAAAAGAAATTACGATGCATGGGTTGTAAAGTAAATGGGTTTAATCAATTAAATTGATTAAGTGCCCAAAATAAACATTTTCTTTATCTGATGAAAAGAGGTTCCCTCATCATCCCAAAAGCCCCCCCAAATATCCCTAAAAAGTCCTCGCATGCCCGATAATTGTCCCGTAACTTACCGTGACTTTTCACGAATATTTTGCCCTTAAATGCCCTTTTAAGTTAATTTTTAGGCCAAAAAGTTGCCTTTTAAGGCTTGTTTATAGCCTTTACCCCCCCCACATTTTTTCCTGTAGAAAACAGCCTGCGGGCCTGAAGCCCGCAGCCGGCTTGTGGGCTTCAGGCCCACAGGCTTTTTTTGTGTGTGAAGAAATCGGCATGTGGGCCTGAAGCCCGCAGCCGGCCTGTGGGCTTCAGGCCCACAGGCTTTTTTTTGTCTCTGGCTGCTAGGGTTTGCAGCAGGGGGGGCGGCGCCGCCGCCCCCCTGCTGCAGGGGGGGCGCGGCCGCAGGGGGCCGTCGCCCCTGCAGGGGGGGCGCGGCCACGGGGGCCGCCGCCCCCCTCTGTAGGGGGGCCGCGGCGACCACCGCCCCCTCTCTGTAAGACGGGGGGGACGGCGCGGCGGGGTGGGCAGGGGGGGCGGCGGCGAAGCCGTCGGCGGGCAAATTCTAGGGTTTGACCGAAAAGATCAAAGAACCCTAAAAAATTGGTTTTTGGGATGAAAAATTCGTCGTTTTCAAGGCGACAAACGATCCCCATAACGATCTTACGAGATCTAGGGGAGTGACAATCATACGTATGATTAAAAACATCGTTTTTAGTGTTTTTATATCTATATCCGTCCTCCGTATATAGTTACGGTTGCACCCTACGCGGATGACGACGCTCGATTGAGGAAGCCTTGCACCGTGCTCGTGGATCTCCCGTCTCGCCTTCGCCTTCGCCTTCGCAACGAACGGAAAAATTTTGTGGAAAGAAAAATATTTAGAGGCTCGTGCTGATAACGTGTTATGAATCAACTACTGGGGGAGGAGCCCCCAGCTCTTTATTTATAGGCAATGAGGAGAATACAAGATGAGTTTACAATGATATGGGCCTATCTCTAGGATAGCCCAGAATCTCAACCGACCCGGTTAAATAACCGTTCACAACAGTTTTGACTTTTTAGATAAAAATTCTATTTTTTTGTAAAATTTTATCATGTACATGTTGGAATTATAGACTTCATACCATGTGTATATATACGCATGCACGCTTGTATATGCATTTGGGCATGTGGACGCGCATGTATTGCATTGATTGTCACATATATATTACTAAATATGAATTAAGGACCTAATTGCAATAATCAAATAAGTTTTATGATTCCATTCATTTAATAATAAGTGTGGGATTTATTTGCAAGTGCTTGGAATTCTTGGGGTAAATACTAATGTACGATGGGCTAATAAGTTAAAACACCACTTCTATAAATAAACCGGTATGGTCCCTGGTTGACGTACATTATTTTTATAAATAAAGGGGTAATTTAATTATTTGTATTAATCCTACGGTGGTTATAAATGTCATTAAAAACACATAAGGCGTGCATTAGGGGCAGTTATTTACTGCAGAGCTGAGCTTCCCTTTAGTCAACATTGCATAATTTATTTACTTATTTTTAATTGTGGTTGTTATAAGAGTGAGAACATACATGCTGCTCAAATAAGCATTCTTAGTTTTTTTTTCACTTTAATTAGCAAAAACAGTATTGTCACCCAATTGACATTTTCTATGAAAATTGTGATGTGTGGATTACTAAAATATTTTTTGTATGCATTATTTTTCATGTGAGAAACAAGTTGGCTCGAAGAAAAACTATTGTTTGTCGGAAATAAATGTGTACGTGTGGTAATGAGTATTGGTGGATATTAGGTATACCTTGTGAATATTTGATTGGACCTAAAAACTTGAGTATTTGGCGGCATCACGTTATCAATCTCGATTATTACACCAAGTTGATTGCTGGTGAGTCGAATTTCTAGTCTATAGAATATATTTCAAGTTGCATTGTTCAACTTGTAGATGTATTATTATTATTCATTTGATTAATCACTATTTTTTAAATAATTAATTGTGTGCTAATATGCATTCTATTTGCTATCTATGTCGATGATATTCTAAATGCAAGTTCGGTTCTTGCTTCCATCAACAGTATTCCCATGCTGATGGAACTACTTTCAAAACTTGAAAAAAGTGAAAATTGGTATGTGCTGCATGAATCTTGACTACGCATTAAGAATTGTCAATCCAGTACCACTTATGGCAGAAAGTAATCCTCACCAGTGGAAAACTTCTACACATGGGAATGTCCAACCACGTAGTTTTAATGATTCTAAAAGATGCAGTATATTACCTGGCTCGAGGAGGTTGTGCTAGCTTCCAGCGGTCTCGAGTTCGAGTCCCACTGGATGCAGCTGTGTTAGAAATTGGTGAGGGAGAGCTTTCGCTGCCCTTTGCGGGTCCTACCCGGCTCGAGCCGGATTAGTCGGCGCCCAATGTGGTGTCTGTAAATCGGTGGTTAAAAACAAAAAAAAGAGATACAATATCTGAATCTTTTCTGGACACAATGGCTAAGAATATGGATGCTAAGCAGTTCCGTACTACCTTTAAGAATGCACTGCAAAGCGCAATAAGGCGGAGATAATCGCTGCACTTATGAACCTGGTTTCCATGCACTACAATGGCAATATGAGCATTATGGATCATATTTTGGAGATGAATAATCTTTTAGTAAATATGAACTTAAAATTGAGTTGTCGAAAGATTTTCTTGTTAATTTGGTGCTAATTTGCATCCCTCTTCATTTGAGTCAATTTAAAGTTAGCTACAATTGTCAAACGACCAAATGAACATCGAATGAGCTCATTTCTCATTTGGTGCAAGAGGATGATAGGATGATACAACGAAAAACAAACGGTGCTCACGTAGCTATGGCCTCTCCTGTGGCTAAAAAGAAGCGTAAATGCAAAGGGCCCGTTGCATCTGGATTGCAGAAAAAGTAAACGGTCTCTAGTAAAGACATAAAGAAAATGAAGTGTTTTTTCTGCAAGGATGCTTCTCATACCAATAAAGACTGCACAAAACTATCATGAATGACACGTGAAAATGGATAAGGCTTGTTTGCACTCATATTGCAATAATTTCAGTTCATATATATACTTAGTGGTTTGAGTTGGGTGCCACAACTCACGTGAATATATCTATACATTGTTGCTTGAAATACCGAGTGCCCATTGCAGATGGAAAGACGTGTTTTTATGGGAGCTAGAAATCCAGAGGAAGTTGTAAGCACATGTATTTTTAGGTTAGTATCATATATTGGCTTTTATTCAGAATTAAAGAACACATTGATTGTGCCATCATTTAGACGAAATTTGGTTTCAGTTCATGTTCTAGACAATGAAATATATAATTTGTCTTTTGTGAATGGGGAAGAAAATTTGTTGCTTAATTCTAGATGTGTTGGAACTATTACCTTGTGCTATAATGATAATATATATATGCTTGCTATGATTGGCACAAACAACGAATTCCAAGCAACTGAACCATAGGCATAATACATAAATTGTTAGACGAGTATTCTTGTTCGTTTTGGCACACGTGTTTGGGGCATATATTAAAAAAAAGTCAAACAGACTTGTAGCTGCTTGAATTCTCAATGAACTCAATAAGACCAATAATACAGAAATATGTGTTGCGTGCATAAAAGGTCAAAACAACAAAAATGAGAAACACAAGGGCTGGCATAGATTGTGATGTCTTAGAACAAATACGTACCAATATTTGTCGATCATTCTCTACAACTACTTGGAACGGTCAGATGTACTGTATTATGTTCGTTGTTGATTTCTATAGTCATGGTTGCCTCTATTTGATATATGAGAAGTCGCATGTGTGGGATGTTTTTAAGTTTTCTAAAGCTGAAGTTGAAAATTAACTTTGAAAGGTTAGTAAGTCTGTCAGATCAAATCATGGTGGTGAATACTATGATCGATATGACAGATTATGAGAATATGTACGGGCTCGTTTGCGCAATACTTAGAGAATTATAGGATCGTCCCTTAATATACCATGACAGACTCTCTAATCATGAATTGCGTATCGGATAGACAAAATAGAAACTGTAAGGACATGGTGATGAGCATGATTTCTCATACAACTTTACCTTAAGCAATCTGAGGCGATGCGCCAAAGTCTGCAGTCTATATACTCAAACATATAACAAATAAAGCTACTAACAAGAGCCTCTGTGAGCTATGGACATGTAGAAAACATGTCTTGATACATTTACGGGTATGGAGATGTCCATCTAATGCTAGATCGTATAGGCTGTAACAACCCTTGTGTGTAAATACTAAGTAGCCATTAAATTGGCCTTAGGCTATTTGTATGTGTGCATGCTTGCGTTTATGCCCCATCTCAATTTTTCAGTTATGCCCATAATAATAGCAATGATAATGAAATAGGTTTAGTGTCATGGCAAATTAGTAATTAAAACACCAAGAGTGAGTAGGTTGGGTTGACCGAAAAGGCATCACATTTCAGGGTTACGATATTTTTTTAGTCTTTATAAGTTAGTTTTGTCACGACCCGCTTCCCTAAAATGGAGGCGAGACGTGAAAAGGTCCGCACGAGAGTGGAGCTGTGAAGCCCCAAACCCGATAAGCGTCCACAATACATAAACAGGTCCCTGTAACCACAACAGAATAGCAATAATAACACAAGGAGAGACTGAAATAAAATTCACATCTCACAAATATTGTCCAACATCACAAATATGTTCAACATCCAGAAAAGCCACCAGGCTAAAAGAAAAGAGTCTAAAGGCCCAGAACAAGGCCAACAAAAGCAACAACATAACAAGGTATGGGTGCCACGCACCAATAACAAACAACTGCCTAACAAAATAAAACGCAACGGAGACACTAGGACTGGTCCCCAGTGTCCACGTACACCCCGTCAAACACAAGCTCGGGCTCGGCGTCAGCAAACACCTCGTCCTCAACGAGGTACTCGGGCTCAGGATCTAACATGTGTCACCCAAAAGAGTAAAGGGGCACATGTCAGCAAGTCTAAAAGACTTGGGCAAGGAAACTGAAAGTGAGGCATCTAGCAACCTAGCAGTTATAGTATTAAGTAATGACATGACAGTTAAGCATGATGCAACAGTTTAAAAAGAGAAGCAAGCATGCACAATGTAGCAAAAGCTACCAAATCACTAATCACTTATCATTTAACACTTATCACTTATCACTTATCACTTATCACTTATCACTTATCACTTATCACTTATCACTTATCACTTATCACTTAGTGCATAGAGAGTCCACCTGCTGGCCAGCTCGTGGCTCAGGCCGCTTATCTCTACCACTATTAATCACTTGTCACTGGTAAACACTTAGTGCATAAAGAGTCCACCTGCTGGCCAGCTCGTGGCTCAGGCCGCTTATCTCTATCACTATTAATCACTTGTGCACTAGAGAGTCCACCTGCTGGCCGGAGTGGCGGATCAGGCCAACTCGGGGCTCAGGCCGCTTATCTCTTACCCCACCCATATGTGTCGAGCGTTGGGGTTTCCAACTCACTAAGCTCGCTTCTGGAACACGAGCCAGGAATATAATATTGTAGCGTGCGCTACGCAATCACGATGAATAATTACTATGCAAAGACATGAACAGATATTTGCGTACCGTTAATTTAAATTAAACGTGACAGGCAAAATGCAATGACATGAACATATTCGCGTACCGTTAATTGAAAGTAAACATGACATGGTAATTGTGCAACATGCTAAAAGTCGGAATTAGCTTCGTTGTCAAGCTAGTTCCCCAATTTGTGCCTAGGCGAGTATCATTTCGTCGCCTAGCCTCTTTTACGCCTACAACATGCAAATGGCCTAAAACATGGCCTAAACCCTAAGTGGCAAGTTTCACTTGCCTAGCACCGGGGATGACGATCAACCTCGTCACACGGATGCTATCTACGAGGAAATCGCTGTTTAGGGGGAAACAAACACCAAACACATGAAATTAATTAGGGTTTCACCAAAATTATAAATAAGTTATAAAAACAACGGTAGATCGATCTCTTACCGAGAGGAGACGGAAGGAACACTCCGGGGAACCCTAGGATCAAATCTGGAGAAGATTGGAGAAGATTGGGGAAACTAGGGTTTTGGGGGATTTGGGGATTTGATGGGTTTTGGTGAGATTTTGGGGAAGATGAGAGGTAGATAGGGTAGATGGATGGTTTGGATGATGGATTTAGGGCTTGGAATGAAGCAATGGAGCTTGGAGGAAGGTGGGGGATCAATGGGGGCGATTTTAGGGTTTAGGGTCGAGTTGGAGGGGAAGAAAACGTTTGGGTTGGGTATTTATAGGCTAGGCTGGCGGCTAGGGCAAAACTAGGGTTTACAGCACTAGTTAGTCGGTCAAAGAACAACCACTGACCGACTAGTTTGACAACTAGTCGGTCGGTCGACCAACGCAGACCGACTAAGTGTAAACAGTAGCTACAGGTGAAATTAGGATTCTAGAGTTAGTCGGTCCATGAACAAATACTGACCGACTAGTTTGGCAACTAGTCGGTCGATGAACGTTCTTAGACCGACTAAGAGTAAACAGTAACTGATACAAAAATAATTTGATGAGTTAGTCGGTTCAAGAAGCATTGCTGACCGACTAGTTTGCAACCTAGTCGGTCAACCAACGTTCTTAGACCGACTAACGATAAACAGTAACTCCTGAGAAATTTAGAAAGCTAACTAGTCGGTCCAAGAAGGATTGCCGACCGACTGGATCGTCATCTAGTCGGTCGGTGGCCCTTCTTACACCGGCTAATGAGCACAGAAAGTACCGATACGGAGCGCGGGGCCCCGGGATCGATTCCTAAGACTCCTAGGCTTGATCTAATAGTTAGATACGACCGTTATGAAGCCTGTCACGAGTGACAAACTTCGAAATCGACAATCCTAAGAAAGAAGCGAGAAAATACGACGAATCGATCGAAAATGAAAACTACGGAGACGAAAACCACACAAGAGGAGAAAATCCACCAAAACATATATTATAATACATAAAATCCAGATACATGAAAAGCAGTCGTTACAGTTTTCATGCATGAATTCGAAACCTAAGTAACGGGTCAAACATCGGGAACTAGACTTCACCCAGTAAGGTGGGTGGAATGCTACGACTTCCCGAGACAAGCTCTTACGAAAGAAGCCGTTCTCCAACACAACCAACTCAACCAACCCAACCTACTCCCCGCCTCTGAGGGCTCGTCAGGAGTGGTCCACAACCAATCAGTCCATCCCCGCATGTCCACTAGTTACCTTGGTTTCCCCCAAATCCTACTAGGGCACTCACCCACCTCGAGTGAAACGAGACAACCCTAGGTTTTCTTTTAGATAGTCTTTAATCCTACATTATAGAGTTATGGAGTTCCTACTGGGCACGCTGTGACGTGTCCCTTCCCCCCATAGGTACATGTACCAGTTCTCAGGCAGCGGGACCGTGGACGGAGACACCGGAGGGCAGTTCTTCTCAGCAGGGTCCGTAGAGTCTATAGTTAGTGTGGGTCGTGTGGTATAGTCTTGGGGTGGGTGTGGGATGTTAGCAGAGTTTTGTACCCCTGTTTCCATTTGTACCCCGATGGACTGAGTTGTACTTTTTGGGAGCTTTAGCTGTTGGGGTTGTACAGTGGACTTGTTTGTTGCTGGTTGTGTGGTTATGGTGCTTGTGATGTTGAGATGTTCTGTTTGTCGTACTTTACGCTGATGCATGTGTTATAGTACCTCGTACTTTCTTTCTGTGTTAGAGCTGTACCGTTCTATTTTTATTTCAGTTCGTACCTTACCACATGTGTTTCCTCAGCGTTTGCATTGGCCTGCGAGTTATTGGTTTACGCATTAGCGCTTGGTATTTTAATACCGCGGCTTGTCACGTCGGTCCACCCTATTTTGGATAACGAGGCGTGACATATGCCCAGTGAGAAAAAACTAGAATCAAGAACAGTTAGTAGCTATTTTATGGCATGTGCCGAAAGATCATGGGGTTATGAATTCTATGATCTCAATGGAAGAAAATTCTTTGCAACGAGAAATGCTCGGTTCTTTGAGAATGCTGAGTTTGGAGTCAATGTAAAGGTAATGACTTTGCTTTTGATGATTTTTCCAGTAACACATTATCCTTTAATTGTTATGGATCACGATCATGTTTTTATTACCGACATAATTCTCTTGCAATATCCAATACAAACAAGGGAAGTTGGCAAATCATCCATTAGTCAAAATAAAGTCCATCAAATAGTGATTCAATATGAACCTCAAAATCAAACTCAATCACACGATCAAACTCAACAACATCAGATTCAAGAAGAACCAGTGCCTAAATAGAGATATACGAGAGAAAAGAGAAGTGCAATATCAAATGATTGCATTGTATTTCTTGATGAGCATGAAGTAACCGATGGCCCAGTGGGAAACGAAGTGCTCACATTTCATGAAGCGATCAAATGTTCGAACTCTCTGAAAAGGATCAAAGCAATGGATGATGAAATTCAATCCGTGAATGACAAAGATGTTTGGACTATTGTCTCGTTGCCTTAACTAGTGAAACTCATTAGTTGTAAATGGGTATACAAACCCAAAAGGGATTCACCCAATAATGTGGAAAGATATAAAGCATGTCTTGGTATGAAAGGATTTACTCAAATGGAAGGCCTCGATTATAAGGACACTTTCTATATTTTTTGTCGAAAGATTCCTTTATGACAATAGCGACACTCGCTGCACATTT
Organism: Scilla litardierei; assembly: GCA_030789695.1. Taxonomy (NCBI): domain Eukaryota; kingdom Viridiplantae; phylum Streptophyta; class Magnoliopsida; order Asparagales; family Asparagaceae; genus Scilla; species Scilla litardierei. Next base: position 16,281,384 of record CM061141.1, read on the forward strand.
TGACCTAGAGTTATATCAGATGAATGTAAGGACGGTCTTTCTTAATGGAGACATTGAGGAACCCGGTTATATGGTGCAATCGGATGTGTTACCTTCAATAGAATATAATAATTTTGCTTGCAAGGTTAAAAAGTCTATCTATGGATTCAATCAAGCATCTCATCACATATATTTCATCACTTTGTTCTCTCATTTGGTTTTGAGATAAATATTGTTGACAATTGTGTGTATCATACATCCAGTGGGAGTAAATTTATATTTCATGTGTTGTATGCAGATGATATATTACTTGCCATCAATGATATAAAGCTTCTTTATAGTAACGAGAAATCTCCATCGAACCATTCTGAGATGAAAGATCATGGAGAAACATCGTATAAGATAGTAATCCAAATTCATCATGATCGTTCACAAAGAACTCTTGGATTATCACAAAAGGGCTATATCGAATGGGTGATGCAAAGGGTTAGAATGCAAAACTATAGACCACGTGACACTCTTGTGTCAAACGGAGACAAATTTAGTCTAAAGCATTGTCCAAATAACAACATTGAGGCCACATACACAGAGAATATCATATATGCATTGGTAGTGGAAAGTCTTATGTATGCACACATTTGCATCCGACCAGATCTTGCGTTTATAGTGGGAATGCTAAGCAGATTCCAAAGCAGTCCGAGAAGAGAACATTAGGTATCAGACAAAAAAGCCTTCAGAAACTTGCAGAAGTCAAAAGCTTACATGCTCATATACATGAGGTCAGATAATCGTGAGTTCAGGAGGTATTTTGACTCCGGCCATGTTTGGTGCCAATATAGCAGAAAATCCATGGATGACCATTTTTTTCTATTAGCTGAAGGTGTGATTTCATGGAGAAGCACTAAGCAATCTCTGAGTATTTCATCTACCATGGATGCAGAGTTTGTTGATTGATATGGGGCATCAAATCATGCAACATGGTTACAAAACTTCACTTTAGGGCTATAAATTGTCAGGGACATTGAAAGGTTACTCAAATTGTATCGCGACAATAAGGCATCGGTCATGTATTCTGATAATAACAATAGCTCGTCTAAATATAGGCATATAGACATCAAATTCATAGTTATGTACAAAAGGGTTCAAAGTGGCTTAACAAGTATTAAACATATATGGTCAAACTATATGGCTGTTGATCCACTCAATAAGGCATTAACACCCTCGGCCTTTTACGAGCATGTGACTCATGTGGGCGTTCTTCTAATTGGTCATACGTTAAATGTGGCAAGATACACACTTTTTAGAAACTAACCTCTAAAAATTACTCAGAATTTTATAATCTTCTTAAAAACAAATTTAATAACAAACGTGTCAGAAAATATTAACTTGAACAAATTTAAATATATAATTATCTTAAATAAAGCAAAAGTAAGTTTCTTTACCAATTCTTATAAATTAAATTTTTATTAAAATTTTAAACTAAACTAAATTAAAATTTAGATAAATTATCTTTAATTAACCTAAAAGAAAAGGAGAGATGACAAATTGTGGAGTTAAAAATTGTCCGATGTGCATGCGTTGTATCAACACATATCAACCCAAATCCAAAATCCACAAATAAACAAAATTTAAGTGGAAAAATTGAAAAAAAGTTATCCAGATACATAAATATTGTTTTTTGTGTTTGCTCTTTCTTCTTTTCCATCAACTTGTTGGCGTCCATGCCGCTTAAACCGAGTTTAATCGAGATAATATAATGCATCCATTAACATTATTAACATTTTTTTGATTCATTGGAAAAAGAGAGGTACAACTATTAAGGGTGAACCCCCCTATGATATCCAGATCCCTTCACATCCATGATAAGTAGATGACATAAAGAAGCAGGTGGATGATCCCAAACCCATACTGCCTCATCCAACTGACATCCCAAATTTGTAAGCGCATCAGCACAAAAGGTCACCTCCGAAAAACATGTTGGAAAGTGTAGACACGAAATTTCGCAGCCGAATATGCAAAATCAGATTCCAAAGAGGGTGGGAATGGACATACATTGATGTAAGAAGCAACAGAGGAACCTTTGAATCCGATTCACACGTAATCTCCGAGAACTCCTTCTGTCACGTCACTTGAAGCCCAAAGCATATAGCCTGGAGCTCTGTATTCAAATTAGTACCCCATCCAATATAGGCAGAGAAACCACGTAACCACGAACCCCTTTCATCCCAAAAATGCCACTTGCACATGCGAGACATGGGTTCCCTTTACTGGCCCCATCTACATTTAGCTTAACCAATCCTGGGCCAAGGGGAACCCACCGAATAAGTGAAGTAGAAGGAGAGGGTGGATGGGGCTTGCAATAAATACGAGATATCTCTACTGCACCTTGGGTAATCTTCCTGAATATAAGAGTATCCTCGGCGTCCATCTCCACAGTCGAAAAGATCATTCGACAAAGGTCAAACCAAGTCTTCCACAAACATATACCAAAGAAGAAAACCTGATGGGGTTGATGAGCCACCATATCCAATAATTTCTTTATCCACTCTGCCAAAGACAAATGATAGAAAATCGAGAAGGACGATCTATGGAATAAAACATCCCAAACTCTTCTTGCTTCACTGCAATCTATGAGAACATGTATCGTAGTTTTAGACTCAGGCACACATAGAGGGCATAAATCAGAATCTAAGATTCCTAGCTGACATCGCAAAGCATTCGTGACAATTCTTTCCTTAATGACAAGCCATAAGAAATACATCCAGCAGGCAGGCAATGGAAATTTCCATAACCATGCAACCTGAACCTCACATCCCTTAGAACGGCTCTTCAGCAGCTACAAATAAGCTGATTGAGTAGAAAAAATTTCATTCGGTGTTAGATGCCATATATAACTATCCTCACGGGCTAAAACGTTGGGAAGCAGGTAAGCCATAATTTGTTGTGCTACAGTATCTGGAACATATTGTAATAATTTCTCCATATCCCATGATCCATTTACAATAAAGTCATTAACAAAAATTTGAGAACAATCCTCCCCAGGCGGAGAATCGGTAACCGACAATAGTGGTCGGCCCAGTCAATTATCCCTCCAGAAGTAAGTATGTGCCCCATTTCCAACCTTATTCACCAAGCCATCTTTTAAACATTTCAAGTCATAAACCAAACATTTCCCGCAATACGACCAAGAAGATGGGTTGGATTTCAAAGCAAAAAACATACGCAACCAAGTCTTCAGGGAGCTTATACTTCGATTTAAAAAGCCTTACCCAAAGAGCATGAGGTTCGGTCAAAAACCTCAAGGCCAACATCTACAACATTACATTATTATGCAATTCCATGGACCGAAGTCCAAGACCTCCAACTTTATTTAGTTTGCACACCTCCTTCCACTTAACGAGATGTAGTTTCTTTCTCCCTTCTTTTCCACTCCAAATGAAAGCACTTTTCAACTTATCTATCTCCATCATTGTATGCTTTGGGAATATAGTTGTGAGCATAGAGTAGGTATGAATGACGGAAGTAACTGAACTCAGTAAGGTAGCATGTTCACCAAGACTCAATAGCTTCGATTTTCAACCAGATGGTTTAGCGCTAATCCTCTCCACCACATATCTGTAAGTATCCTTCGACACTCTACCATGGAGTAAAGGCACACCCAAATATTTTCCTAGATCAGTATATAATTGCATTCCCAGTGAAGAACAAATACTTAAAGTATGTTTACGTCCTACCGCCGGGGAGACAAAACATCTGAACTTCTCCATATTAACTTTAGCTCCAGATGAGGCACAAAAACATATCCAAGATCTCTGTAACTATACGAACCTATTGCAAGGTAGCTCTTCCAAACAAAAAGAGGTCATCAGCAAATAGCAAGTGAATAATAGTAGTACTCCCCTTTCCAATCACAATCGGTTTCCAAGAATTCTTAGATACCGCTTCAGAAAACCTATCCATATATAATACAAACAAATATGGGGAACGATGATCACCTTGGTGTAGCCCTCTCTCTGGTACGAACCATTCCGAATTTTCCCCATTCCGTAAAACTAAAATCCCTGCTGAAGAAACACAGAACATGATGAGGTTGACCCAGGAGTTGGGGAACCCAGAAAGAACCAGAGTCTCCTCCAGGAAATCCCATCTGATCATGTCATATGCCTTTTCAAATTCCATTTTCAATGCAACTAGACCCATCCGACTTTTCGATTTTCTAATGGTGTGGATCAGTTCATATGCAACCACGATATTGTCTGAAGCATGTCTCACATGAATGAAGCTAGCCTCTAATGGTCCAATCAGATATGGACGGAATGGGCGAAGTCTGTTACCAAACACATTCGCAAATAAGTTTATATGTCATGCAACACAAACTGATAGGATGGAATTGCTTACCCATAGTAGGTTGTTGGACTTTGGGGATGAGAACCCGCAAAATCTTACAAAGCTCTTTATCAAACTGTCCTCCTCTAAGAGCAACAAACACGAGATCTACCATAGAATACTTTATTGTTTTCCATGTTTCCTGAAAAACTCCATCTTGAAAGCCATCCACTATAGGGGACTTCCACGGTTTCATCTGGAATAGAGCTATTTGCACTTCCTTCGCCAACACACGGCCCCAAAGAGCCTCTGCCTAAAAAGAGGTCAAAGACGGGCAATGAGAGAGAGAAAAGTCTGTCTAGCACCTTCTTCATTTTTTGAACAAAGTTTTATAAAAATCAATAACATGTTTCTTCAGATCCTCCATATGCATGATACATTGACCCGAACAATCTCTCAACTTGGCAATGCGATTATACCTCCTACGACATAAGGTTGACAGGTGGAAAATTTTAGTATTCATACCCCCCTTTAAAAGCCAATCAACCCTAGATTTCTGGGCCCAAAATACCTCTTACCGATAAAGAATATCTTCATATTGTTCCTGCAAGCGTTCTTCCAAATACATAGTTGATGAGACCAGTGATTTAGAAGTTCTCTTTGCACTCCATCAACGCTTCCCTTAAGCCACATTTTCATCTGAAATAGATTTCCAAATGAGTTATGGTTTCATACAGAAAGCTCCTCAGCCACGTGTCACAATTGACAAACCCAATATCCATGTGCCATATCCCACATCCCATAGAGTGAACTTCTGAAATTGTCTGCCATAACCCACATCGCCTAAAAGCGAAATGGTTTCTTAAGGGGATTCGTAGAAACAAGTGTTACTGATTGCATCAATATCTGACAATGGTCCGAAAATATTCTTGGCAGGTGCCGGAACAGAGCATGAGGAAAAGTAATGCACCAAGAAGAGTTTGCCACCACCATATCCAAACGTTCATAGACCCTGGCATATCCCTGTCGCTTATTACACCAAGTGAAAGAGGACTCGACAAAGTGCATATCCATAAGGCCACACGACGACAACATATCCTGAAATCTCGAACATCGAGAAAATGAAAGAAGTACCTCACCTAATTTATCATTAGAATTGAGTATGTCATTGAAGTCACCTATTACCATCCACAGTAAATCAACACCTTGAGTAAACTGTTCTAACTGGTCACATAAAAGCCATCTAGCAGTTCTGTTTGGAGGAGCGTAAACAATAGGCAGTAGAGATGTTAGATACCCACTTCTTCGAACCAACATATGAATCAAGTTTGGAGAAGTAAAACATAATTCCAGGTCTGGAGTGCAAGTATCCCAACACAACCACAAGCCACCAGAATAACCCAACGGAACAACAGTTACAAATTTAGAGAATTTGAGTGTACGTACCACATTGCCTACTCTCTTCTTCAAGATATGAGGCTCCACAATAGCTAGAAGAGAGGGATGAAAAGAATCCAGAATCTCATGAATTCCCATCCCGAATGATCCTTTCCCAGTTACACGGCGATTCTAGAAGACCAAATCCATTACGTTGATTGAGGCGGAATCCCAAGGGGTTCATCATCCATTAGATTAGCCAGAAGTAGAGCATCGTTAACCAATCTAGAGCTGGTCCCTTCCTATGATTCCATAGGTATGTCCTTCAAGGCCTCGCATGAACTGTTCAGGGTAGATACAGATGATGTGGTCAGGTGGATAACGCCATTTGATTTCCGCTCGAGTCACAGATGCCCAAGCATCCACTTCCAAATGCTTCGACCCAGACCCCATCATCAGCGAGAAATTGTTGGTGAGGTTAGAGGGCGGAAGACGAGGTTGATGAGACGTCAAAATATTCAGAGCAGGAGTTCGAAGTTGAGATGAAGACATTAGGGTAGGCTGTTTTGAGATCTTCTCTGTGATTCCCAATTTTTCCAAGAACCCCTCTGATTGTGATCCCACCGATGATGCCTTCACTGCATAGGCCACCCGCTTGGCCAGCCATTCAATCAACAGCCCAGTCGAAGTGCGGGGATCAGTTGCCGTTGAATTCATTTTCAAACTGGGTCGGGATGTACAGTCTCCTAGGCTGCCATATGGCCCATGATTAAGTGGGCTACTCTGATGCTTGGGTCTTGTAGAAATCACGAGAGGTAAATCAATGAAATGTTCTGTATTCCTAATTTCATCAACTGCGTCGAAAACATCGCGATCCACTTCCTCCGATAATAGCGTAAAATGATATCCCTCGGATCTAACCACCCCACCTTTGACGGGGGCCGTTCCAATCTCTTTCCTGGATTTCGACGGTTCCGGCATCTCTGGGCACGAGCAATGGCCCGAATCAAACAGTCGTCGGCTTCCGAACAGTCAGATCTGCAACCATATAGGTCGACGAAGCTCCAGCAGACCAATCAGATGCTTTACTCGTCGTCCGTGCTGTAAACCTCGAGGACACCATCATCAAATTCCTAGCATTCTGATCAGCCCCCTCCGAGAAATTCATAAGCGTGGCTCCAGTAACAGGATTGGAACAATCTTCTTCTGTTCATGCAGTGTTACCCGAGGGCTCCGTCGATTGGAAAGGGCATGGGTCTATATGGCCTACATCCCACACTTGAAACAAATCAAATTTAGCCCCTCAAATTGGACAGCTTGCCACCACCCCTCAAACAGAACTTGTGATTTCAACGGCTATCTCAAATTCACTTCAACACAAATACGAGCAAATCGGGCCTTTTACACCAATCGTGTATGCGAGTCAAATTTGATCGCTTTTCCAACGCAATTGCCCAACGTGAAGAGAACCCGGTCTTCATAGTACTTGACGGGAAGGAAAGGGAAGCGCACCCGCACCGTCGGCGATTCAGTATTAGATGTTTTAGGTCAAAAATCAGGGACTCAACGACACACCGTAAGCTGATGGTCGAAGATCATCCAAGGTCCTTCATCCATAGCGTAGACCAGATCCTCCGTACATTGAAACTTCACCATCACAAACCACTCACCCAACTCACTCACCCAACTCTATCAACTCCATATCCCCCTTGGGTTTCCACATCGCCATCAGCCTCGATTCTAAAACACGCAAAGTAATATTGCATCCAAATAGCTTCACGATTACTGCCCGTTGACATTTAATTCGGAGTCGCTCTTTAAAGGCAGATGTCAAAGAAATGCCATCCCACACTCCCATCTGCGTCACCTAAATATCATCGTCGAGATCGGTAGAACCTTCTTCCATACATACTTCCGGCGACCCTTCTTCCATACGTACTTCCGGCGAAAGGCAGAACCAGATCACAGTCAAACTTCTTTAAATGATTTCCTCTTAATAGAATCACCAATTCCTCCTCCCTTGATCTACCCGGAATTTTCTCCATCGGCAATGGCCTGCACTTGTTCCGAGTCCATGATCTACACGTCGTTGTCTTCATGCCCAGAGGCTTTGATCTTCTTAGAAATAAGTTTCATAATGTCTTCATTCTCGCCGGATCTCTCACGACCACCATCTACTCATGCCGTCATCTATTTGCATCTCCACATTATTAACATTTTTGTTGATTCATCGGAAAATATACATTATTAACATTTGAATCTAGCTTTAACAGACCTATTATTAATATTTATTTACACGCTACATCAACACTTGAACGCAAGCATTCCAACTAGTACCCTCACGTGAGTTTGGCCGATTCATAAATATAAATGTTTTTAAAATATCAACATTAAAATGGATTTATTTTATTTTATTTTTTCCACGAATTTAAATGCACATGGATGTCTTGATGTAAGTTCAAATTGCGCAGAACCCTAAAACAATAATGGGTAATTTTTAGATTTAGGAAAAAATTTAAAAATAATTTTAAGTTTCGACCCAAAAAAATATATTTACATAAATCGACCACCTTTGGCCACGTTAGCGGCGAGGCGTGAGTGGGCTAGTTTGGACTATACCGCACTTGCCAAGTGCGGCATTTTTGGCCGCACTTTTGGCCGCACTTGGCAAGTGCGGCCATTAAATTTCTGATATCTCCCGTCGGTATGCCATCTAGTGGAAGAGCATTAGAGAACTCTCTAAGACAAAGAGGATGAAAATGGAGGATCAGTGTCGCAGAAGGAAGAAGAAATTGCGGGATCTTTATGTTATGCCTTCTACTGGGAACGGTTGCTCCTGAAAGTATGCATGAAATATATATAGAGAAGCAAGTTGAAGCAAAGAAACTGTCTTCAAAACTATCAGAAACAATGAATCAGGGTGAAGATGTCCAAATCGAGAATGAATTGGAAAAGAGATTGCCATCAGAGACACTGCCAAGGGAATACAGAAAGATGCGAGGAAAGACAGCGTGGATAAATCTTCTTATTATCTGATTATTATTGACCTGTAAGAGGTAGAGGTATCTGAAGCAAAATCAGAGACGGAAGAGAAGGAACAAATTGAGGCCGGGGGCAAAAAATTTGCGAGTGAAATGGAGATCAGAAGACGCAGGGAAGAGACGGCAATGGAGATTGAAAGGCGCAAGAAAGTGATTAACTTGAAGCAAGAATTAAGGAGTTGAAGGCTCAAGTCAAGTTGCATTCCTGTCAGACATTGCTTTTTCTTGGCCCATAGTTTTTGCAAGCATCTGTGGGTTGGGAGGCTGATGTTGGCATATAGGAGTCAAACTTGCCGCACTTGTCAAGTGCGGCACTTGTCAAGTGCGGCCAGTCTAGAGGCACGTGACTTAAGTCACGACTTGGATGGTACACAGTTGTACCAAAAATGCCGCACTTGCCAAGTGCGGCATAGTCCAAACTAGTCCAACCACATGTCTCGCCGCTGACGTGATCAAAGTTGGCCGATTTATTTGAATATTTTTTTGGGTCGAAACTTAAAATCATTTTAAAATTTTTTCCTAAATCTAAAAATTAACCAACAATAAATTGTAATTATATTTCGTCCGCCTCGATGTTTTCCATGCAAATACTGTAATTTGCACGAGATTCCCTTGGGTGCGTCATATGTGATCATATGACTTTCTAGTTTCTTCCACACTCCAGAAGCTCAATCCGGCTTCAATCGCAGACGATTTTCCGTTAAAGGGGAAAAGGGGAAATAATTGTTGGGAGGATCAAAGTCGTGTAAGGATCTGGACAATGGACGAATTGCAGAGAGCCCTATTGTCCCGTGGGCTGACGGTGTCGTCGATCTCCGGCAAAGGCCGCGGTCTCGTCGCCGCCAAAGACTTCGCACCCGGTCAGTCTCTCTCAATCCATATCTCAATATTGTTCATAAATTGAAAGCCCTTTTGAGCAAATTGTTGAAAAGCTAGTGACCTGAATGAAATAATCAAGTTCAAAATGGGTATGAAATGCTAGCTGGTGCCCTAAAATTTGAAAAAGAAGGAGAAAATTGGATATTAGGATGGAAAAGCTTATAAATTTCGGTTGTATGCATATTTCGACAATAATTGGTGAACATGCTAAAATCTTGTGCTTTCGAGTAACCGTTACTGGCCAGTGGCCGCACTTTTGAAAATATCGAATTATTGTTGGTTTCATTATATGTTAAAACGTGTATTATGTGAAGCGATTTCTATAAAATCATCGTCTGATTTTTTTTGTGTTGGGTCAAAATCTGAATATTCCGACATATTCTACTTTATACAAACTAAATGACTCATCTAAGTTGTTCTAAACAAGGATAACATGGATCTAATACCTTCCTCACTTGCACTCTGAAATCAATTACTAAATAGTTAAAAACTGACACCAGCTAGTTGTCCATTTTTGCCCCTTAATCAATCTTCATTTGCAGTCATCAGGTGCAAGTAGCATGGTTCTCTGATACCAATTAGATCAAGAAGCCACTGGATTTGAATATAAAACTGGATTAGGAAGAGTGGTTGATTTCTTAGTATTTATTACAAAGTGAAGAAACATAAAAGGAAGTGTTACAAATGGGAAAAAATTGAGAAACATACTGGTTTCATTGATTTTCTGCATCAAGGGCTTTAATATGGCCACTCATTTCAACAATCTCAGGGTTTCGATGCCATATGCTATATCTGGATTCTATAATTAACTTTGTATCTAAAGCTGTCCGATAATGGGGTGCGCTGTATGCTTGGTTACGGTAACTTTTTTGGATTTAATTTTTGGTTAAACTACCAATGAGCATTGAGAATGAGAAGACATGGACACATGACACCGAATTCCTTAAAAAGAGGACATGGGGACATGCCAATAAGGCACTAGAATATATTAAGTTAAATAAGAAAGCGAGAGTGCATATATACTTTCATAAACAGACATGTCCATATACCCGTTTCAAATGCTCAGTCACATTTCTCATCACATGCTAACATACAATAATTAGAAGTTCTCATATATTTTTATTAATTTTCATGCGAAGTAGTCCTTCTTTTCTCCAACTTTTTATAGAGCAGCGTATTGCTTTCCATTTTTTATCTCTAGAATCTATATATATCTGAACTGATCATAGTCTAGTACAGATCAACATTTTGATCACCCTTTTCTCCAAAATATGGTCGTTATGCAAGTAAATAAACGTTTCAAACATACACAAACGTATTATGGTAACACATAATGCATGAGTCATGGATGCCATTTATCTGATAAGTTTTTAAGAAGTTGTTAAAGTAAAAATCTATTATACAATAGAGGGATGTTTTTGAATGTGTTTGCTGACTAGGACAAAAGAGGAGGTAGAAAGAAGAATGTGATTTAATCTTGAGGAATCAATGGTTAGGATGAGAGCTTGTGAAAATGAAGCACATCCTCTTTTGCCTCCTCTCACACATCTCCGCCTCCGTCATCTTCCGAATCTGAGCTTCTTGCAGTGGCACCCGCTCTTCTTCTGATTGGTTGAGTCTATCACTGTCGCTGCCTTCAGCTGTCCCCCAATCGTGGGCTGGCTGTGGAAAGATGAGCCGCCCCTTATTCCACCAGATCTATGTCTCCATCAGGCAACCTCCACCATCTGAGCATACTCCATTGCATCCATCAAGTCTTGCAGTTTCTGTATGCACACATCGGTGTGAATGGTGACCTTCAGCCCCTTCATAAAGGCGCTCTCCATCATCTCATCGGTAACTCTTCGCACTCGCCCTGATGGTGTCTCAAACATCTCTCTATAGTCCCTCACCAAGCCATCTTGCCCGAGAGAAAGTAGCTGCTTCCGCAAGTTCCACAGATGAGTATCACAAAATCTCTTCACAAATCCCTCCTTGATCTCCTCTCACGAGCGAAACGGCCACCTCTCATCCCTCCACTGATACCACGCGAGGGCCTTCACATCTAAGCATCCCATCGCCGCATCCAGCTTCTGATCATCCGTAATGCGGGAGACCCTAAAAAATCTCTCCCTTGTAAATCCATGCCATCAGATCATCCCCCTCGAATAGATGCATATTCAGCTTTCGCAACCTGTCCGCCGTAAAGGTCCTCTGGTCCACTCGTCCTCCTGCGTGTTTGAGCTGATGATAATGTTGCCACCTCTCCTGATGACGCTCATATCCCCTCTGTTGGCCTCAATCACGATCTCCATAGCTTTCTTGATCTTCACATCCTGCGTAGAGGCCCCGATCTTCTCTCCCCCAATCCACTCCTCCGCCGTCATCTCCTGCATAGTCCCCATAAGTAAGAGGTGGACGTGGTTACCTTTATGCACCCTAACGGGGTTCATGTGGCTCTCAAAACTCATAATCATCGTCTCCAGGCTCCCATAAGTAATCTGGAGGGTCGTTGTCATCGTAGCACGTCACCCGTTGGACACATGGCCCTCGTCATCTTGTTGAATCCTCACCAACACTGTTTCACAGCCCATACGTGCCCGCGGGTTGCCGATGCATGGCTCGGGAAGGCCCAAACTTGCCCGCCGGTGCCGATGCATGGTTCGGGAAGGCCTAAACGTGCCCCATACCACTGTGGGGGTTCAGTCAGGGGCGACGGCCCCGGTCGGGACCCCTACAGGGCTGTCGCCCACTGCTGAAGCCCCCAGGGGGCTTAGTCAAGGGTGGCGGCCCCTACTGGGGCTGCCACCCCCTGTCGAGGCCCTGAGAGGGCTCGACAAGGGACGACGGCCCTTGCAGGAGCTTCTGCAGGGGCTGGCGCCCCTTGGTTACCGTCGCGTGTGTCTTGGGGGCATTGCCTTGTCCTTTTAGGGCTTCCGAAGTTGTCGTCATGCATCATATAGCCTCCTCCTCATATTCGTTGAAGTAGTCGTCAGCATCAGAAAGCATCCACTCTCCAAAAGCTTCCATCTTTCTCATTTCTTTCTCCAAAGGTGTCGCCTTTTTCATCGGATTAGGGTTTTCACCCCCTTTTGCTTGAATCGCTGTCGCGAGCCCCGCGATTTGTTGCAAGATCTGGGTTAGGGTCCTCTTCACACCGTCAAATCTTTGCGCTGTCTCCGCTTAGTCCTTTTCCGTCGAAACCCTAAGTTCCTTCACGGCCTTCTTGAGTTCCTTGATCTCGGCGTCATACTTTTCCACCAAAACTTCGATTTTTTCCTTGGACCTCGTTGTCGCCGCCATGGATCGACGAGCGCTGATACCAATTTGATAGAAACCAAACGAGATCTGAAATTTTATTAGATAAAAACTGAAATAAAAGGATAACTTGACTGCAATTGTAGAGGTGGCCGCTCTCCTAAGACGCCGATTGTAGGGAGTGGCCGCACCCTTCCGTAGAATGAAGAATTATCTCTCCGATTTATCAAAACAATCAAAACTCACATGCCTAGGGCCGGCCTTCCTCCCCTTTTATAATAATCTAACTAATTGTCTAATTACTCAAATCACTCTACACTAATAAAATAACACAAGAACACCATAAATATGCCCCTACCGAGCCGGGTCTATCAGAAATTTTGGGAGGAAATACTTATTTTTAAGGATACCAAATCTAGAGGAACTAAATTTTGGACGAATTAAAATGTTAAATTTGAGGAGGAACTGAATCTGAAGGAAACTAAATTTTGAGGAAACTAAATTATTTGGAGAATCAAATTTTAATTTAAAATTTTGAGATGAACTAAATCTAGTTGGAACTATTTTTTTGGAGGAACTAAAATTTTAGATTTGATGGGAACTCAATCCGGAGAACTAAATTTTGGAAGAACTAAATTTTAGTTTGAATGTGTTTAAATATTTTTCTAGGGATATTTTGATTGAGGCTGCAAATTTTTTTGGTGAGAGATTTTGAATGTGTTGAAATTTAAAAAAAAATATTTTGAATGCACAGTGACCTAAGGTCATGAGTTATGACTGGTTATACTATATAACCGAGGACTTAATTGAAAAGTGTCTAACACATGTCCAAGTGTGTGCAAGCATTGTCAACGTCTAACATGGGTGTTGGGATCTTCTATATGGTTATGGCTTTATGCTAGAAGTACCTATGCTATATATGCTATAATTTGTGGACACTACCGCTTAATCATTTTTGCTTGGGTTGACACATGGGACACGGGGTGGATGCAGCCATTCATGTCCATGGGGAAACAAAGAATGCTGGATGAATTTTGTTTCTTCTAGTCAAAATGAGTATGAAATGCCGTGATTACTAAGAAGGAGTACATCTATAACCATTAATACTTAATTTTAAGTGCTACCAATTACCAAGATTAGTTAAAGCTAATGATCATAATTGATGAGTTTTAAATATCATCATTTAGCAAAATATGCTTTAGCTAACACACGTTTATTCCATAGAGGAATATATATATATTTGAACCAGTAAGCATGATTACTTAGTCAAAAGTGCCATTCTTATTGTTCTCTTGATGATTCATCATCTTTTGCACCATCTTTCTCCTTTGCTTTTGAAATCACAATAGACTATTGTTGAGTATTGGACCCTTTAGTTTGATTTTGATGATAATCAAGCATAAATTATTGTCTCTTCTAATTGCAGTTAATTCAAGCGCCACCAAAGTTAGATTTAAGATTATGAAAATCAACGATTGATTGTAGTAATGACTTGAAAAGATTTCAACAAAATTGATTGAAGAACTCAAGAGAAAGCGAAATAGATTAAAAATGTATTTTTCTTTTTCTTTTACTCTTGTGAGTTCATTAGTATGTTAAGCCTGGAAATAAACTGCTTAAAGGCACTTACACTTCATGCTCATATCATTAGAAAAATCCCTAGTTGACTCCATTGGATTTCTAGCATTTAAATCTCAAATTTGAGATTTTACACCAGGATCAGCAGTTTGAAGTTAGTTCTTCAGACGTCTGACGTGGCATTTTTCAGTCTAGAAACGTTTGATTCGTTGGACATCCGATGTGTAGTTTCTAGCCGTCTAATTAGTCTTTCAGCCGTCTGGGAGTTGTTCTCCCGATGACTGTGTCAGTCTGAATTATTTTCCGAGAGCTTTTCAATGTTTTGGCTCCCTCTGTCAGGCGGCTGACGCCTTACTATCAGACGACTGAGCAGTCACTCAAGCGTCAAGCGTCTGATAATACTTCTTTAGCTGTCTCATATAGAGCCGTTACAATGTATTTTATGTGATTTCAAATAGTGACCCAGGCGTCTGATCACCATTCAGGTGTCTAATTACGCATGGATCTGCCCGTTTATATCAATTACAATATTTAATACTGCGACTTTGTTGGGTTTTGGGCTGTTTCTTGAGAAGTACTTGAGGGAGATGAGAGGAAACTTTTCAGAACTCTAACAACTCCTGAGAATTTATTGATTCTACATTCAAAGCTCATCTCCTTCATTTAAAGATCAAATTCCTATTGTCCATTAAAAGCTTCTAAAGCTCATTCTCTCATTGAATGCTCTCCAACTTTGAACAAGATCTCCTTACTCATCTTAGAGGACTACTACACACACCTTACCTACTCAAGTTTATTTCTAGGCATAATAAAGTGTAAGTTATTTCAAGTTTATTGTATTGCAGTTTTTTTCTTCGCTCTTTGAGAACTCTCGGGTTGTGAGAGTGCTTATTTCCGGGTTGTGGAAATAATGTCATTGACTTTATTTCGATTTAATTTTGTTGGGGTTTCCACAATAGGGTTTAGTGGATCTATTTCAATTGGGATTTGCTTGAGGGGCTCGAGTAGGATTCAAGAAGTCAGGTTTTGACTTAGAAATCCGAAACGTCTATATTTGCATTGCTCCAAATTTCTGTGGTTTTTTAATTATTCCGCATAGTTGGTTGATTAGGGGTTTTAATTGACATAGATTCTTATTATTTTTCTAGAACACTATTCACCATCCCTCTAGTGTGTCTCCAATTATAGTTACAGATCCTACAACTTTCTCTTCCCAAAGTTAGAGATATGGGTGTGTGACAATTCGAAAGTGAAGGTGAAAGTGTGAAAATGAAGTCATTTTCATCTGACATGAAGAAAACATAAAAGAGACAAGGTGTTTGGCAACTTTGAATGAAATGTGTTAAAGTTATGTCGCATATGTGTCACATTGGACAACTTGTAAATTTTATAAAAGTGTCACATCGTGCTATTAGAGGTGGAAAGTATGAGATGGTGTGATAATTAATGATGGGATCCATATAGAAGACAATTTTCTCGTATGTATTGAAAGTGAATCATTTTCATGCTTTCACAAACACTTTCAAATTATGAAACACCCTCATAGGGTTGAGAAGTTACGATCGTCTCATGCTAAAGAACGTAAATATATTTACCTACTAAGCTAAAAGGTCCAGCTATCAAGACAAGATCTTTATAATTGCTTTTAGTTTTCAAGGCATTAGTTAGTAAAAATAGTAATAATGATCTAACCCTGCGATATTTTTCATGTGTGTTTGAGTGATATAGTATTGCAGGTCTACATTTTCCCATGTCCTCTTCTTACCTTTTGGAGTTTTCCATGTCTGACACCTCATGTCCTTGTCCTTGCCTGTCCGTGTCTATCTGTGTCTACAGATCATAGCAACATTATAGCACACAGGTAAACAACAATGTGCTACTACTATTTTGAAGTGTTGAAATGTTAATTGACTGTTAACCACATACCTATGGTAGTTGCTCTGGTTCACATGTGTGTGTCAATCATGTTTTCCTGGAACACACAAACTGCAGGCTATGAAACTCTATACACGAATGTAAACTTTTGAGATCCCAAGTCATGATCTATTTGTTTGATGTAAGCTAGAACTACAGTTAGTAGATCGTTCCTAAGGGGTCAAAACTTTGTTGGCTAGTTGTGCATATACCTGCAGGGTGCCTCTTCTGAAAGAGACTGTTGGGGACCAAAAACTGTCTTCGTTTTCCCCCGCACGCAGTTAGGAGGATTGGCCGCAATATGAGAAGTACCACCCATCCTACCATACTACATGCCATTCGTCTTATAGCCGCCTGAAAAGGGCGATGACAGCTACTTCCTATTTAGGAGGAGTCGAGATCGACGAATGTCGCATCTACTCGCATATGAATGTTAGTCTTGGTGGAATGTAAGCCAAACTACTTGCTTCTGCTTCTGCTTCTGTGGAATTTGATCCAACGACTAGGCTTTGTGCACATTGCCTTTTCTCGACATGATGTTATTCCTTTGAGTGCAACCATACATGGTACCTTTTCTCGACATGATGTTATTCATTTGAGTGCAACCATACATGGTACGATGGTGCCTTTATTGCTTTCATGATTTCAATGGTGTGGAATGGTTGGAGGCTTGGAGGCTTTGTGATAGTCGCTCGACCAACATAAACGCTAGGCATGAATTGTGATTGAACCCCAAAAACATGGGTTTTAACATATATAATTGAGACCAGATCACTGAAATCTTATTCACCTTTTACAATTGGAATAGTTACATGTATCATGAGGAAAATAAATTAGGGTGGCTTGCTATAGTCTTGTGCAATCATAATGTGTGTCTACTCGTAAGGTTCATTGCTAAAATTGTTTGATTCAGTTACTATGTAATATGGGCTAAATCCTGTGGGCTTTTGTCTGATAACCTTTTACCTCTTTAAGTGGTATAGCCGTGTAGCTCGCTTCGCTAATTGGAAGTAGTGGGCGATGCTTGCAATTTTTCAGCTTGCTGAAAATTCTTTCTATGTTAGTCCAAGACCCTTGGATGAATTTTTAAATCTCAGTATGTATAATGGAAAATTTTGGATTTTACTTTTAAAGTGTAAGGAGTATATCGTATCGAGAGAAATTGGCATGGCATGCTACAACATATGATATGACCACATGGATAGTTTCTTTTGTAGGGTTCTGCAAAGGATCTGTTGCCATTTAATTCTGCAGTTCTATTGACCAATATACGCATAACATTTATTGTATGCAGTCCAAATATTTGAACCTGGTTGTCTTTTTCACATGCCATGTAAGACTTTGAGAGTTTATTGAATCACCATCAAAATATGTGTTGCTGATATACCATGTTCCTTGTAGGGGATGTGATCATTTGTCAAGAGCCTTACGCATCTAGTCCAAGTAAATTTGGCTCAAACTGTGATGTGTGTTTTGTCTCAAGCAACTTGAGGAAATGCTCAGCATGTCGGGTTGCATGGTATTGTGGGAATAAGTGCCAGGTATCTTATTTTCTTTATCATGTAAAGGAAAACACACATGTAAAGTATCTTAGTTATTATACATTTAATACCTTTTGGTGCAAAACAGCACTACTGTAGGGTTATTATGATCACTGGTTAGTCTTTTACTCCATCAATGCCCTTTTTGTATCCATTATTACAAGGAAATGTCAAGTTGACTACTTGGCAACTGCATTGGTCTTAAAGAGCTTATCTATGTATGTTGTTGAGTGGCTGAGGTGAGGTCATTCTCCTTGACTGGGCGAGTGGGGAACACATAATGTTTTGAAGAGTAAAAATATGGGTGCACTGAGCTAGACACCAATTGAGATAAAACATTTAAGGGTCCAATACCATAAATTATCTGATTTTTTGTATACCAAGTCAATGGGAGGAATATGTGCTCCCTCTTTTTGTCAGCATTCGAGAAAATAATCACATACTCCCTTAAATAGTGGGTCAACCTGGCATGCACATCATAACTCTCCATAAGCTAGTCCCTATAGAATATTTGATATAAAGATTACTGATGTTGTTTGGACATGATAATGATGGTGAGCAAGCCTGTCATCCACCTGAAACTGCCTACGTGAAAAAGAGCATTGTTAACTCTGAGATTAAATTTTGATGAGCAAATACAGTTTCTGCTTTCTGTCTGTGGTTCATCAGCAGCAGCCTCAACCACTGTGACAATAAATCCTTCACCTCAAACTTTAGGGGTTACCTAAGTAAATCATTTCTTTTCTTTTCCGTTTTTCACACATACTCCTTGTTTTTTTGGGAGGGAGTGATGGTGGGAGGCACAAAGCCTTTTTATGCAAGTGGAATGTCCATCGCTTATTGAAATCTTTTGTAGTTTCCATCTCTTGATCATGCAATGCCAAACAACATCGCGTTGGGGCCCTTTTATGTGAACTTGTTCTGATTCTTGTTCATAACCGATAATAGGCAGTCAAGGAACATGTCATATTTTTTACGCAACCCAATGGCCATGTCTTATCATCCATGGACTCCATGTCTTCGTCATGCAATGCCAAACAAATTCTGGATCTCATCGGGACCATTTACCTAGTAGACTTGTCTCTCATCTTGTTTATAGCAAACCATCTCGATTGGCGGTGCTCAACTCTTGTTGAAGGTGTGTGCCATACGCAGTGGTAAGCTTTTTTGCATTGGGCAAGCAAGATGTTTGGATTCAAAGCTACATGCACAAGGACACGTCCTTTTTTGAATTATTAGTGTGTGCCATAATAGGCAGTGGTAAGCTTTTTTGCATTGGGCAAGCACGATGTTTGGATTCAAAGCTAGTTGCACGAGGACACGTGCTTTTGTGAATTATTTCCTTCCTTTTAAAACCTCCAGTTGAAAGCTCTTGACTCTTAAGCTCACCATTGCAAGTGACAATCTGTTTGGCAAGCTACTCTAGAAAGTGTTCCTCCTAACCCAAATACTTGTCAGTTTAACCTTACATTTACACTTAGCATCTATTGTTGTTCAAGTTAATTTTCAGTCCTATTTTGGACTCACATCACCTTTCATGTTGATCTCTCTGTCCTAAAACATTGATGCACCGAATTATCATGCATTTTCATATTCTTTTCCATTGCTTGTAGTGATTGAAAGTTCAGTAACAATATTTTCCACATCTAGATCCATATGGAAGAGCATGCAAAACACAAGTTTTTTGGGGTACATATATTTTATGACGTGGATATCCACATGATCGGTACCAATTGTCCAAAAGAGGAGGGCAGAATGGATTTTGAGGCTACCATACGAGGGAATCTCATCTGATGTCACCTGAAATCCACTACTCTCATGCTATATTTGTTGGCTTAATTTATTCTAAGGTTTTATGATCTTGAAAAAAAAAAGAATCTAACCACAGTAAAATGTGACTGAAGTGTGTTGATTTTATATCCATTTACTTGTTCCTCGGGTCTTCTTTCTGATGTTTCCTTTGGTGTGGTCTATTTACTAGGTACACCTTTCCATCAATACTATATGATACTTAACATACAATAAGCTTCCATCAATTTTTCCCTGATTATCATTTATATTCCTGCTATTTGCACAATTTTACGTTTTACGTGATTGCATATGACACTTTAGGACAACTGGAACCTTAAGTTTCTTTTAATAATACCTATTTTCTATGTTTTGAAGACATGAACACAAGCATCGCACTTTGACACAGATACGAGATGTCGGACATTGTAATTATGCAAGCTCTATACACAAGCACATGGGTATTAATGTAAATTTACGTATATATTATATTATATTATATTATATTGGATTTATATTCACATTGAAAAAGAACTTAATTTTAGTAGAATGATTTATTAAACAACAGCTTTTGTCAAAAGAGGACAAAACATCGTATGCTATATTTCCAAGGTGAATAACATTGTACATATTTGCAAGTGTTGTACGCGATCATGTGACATGTCAAGAAGTGCTAGACATGGTAATTTTTGGTTGGAAGTAAGGGTTGAGAACTTGGATTTGGTCTCAGTTTAGCTCCCTCTTCGAAAATATAGTTTTGGTTGGTTTTTGTTGTTTTGATGGTTTCTGATAGGCTTGTAGTTGAGGGGGTGCGGCGACAATTGGGTGCATCAAGGAGCGGCAAATTAATGTCAAAGGAAATTGAGCTGATCAAACTGTAATTTCGGACGATAGGGGTATTTTTGTTATTATTGAACAATCAGATTATTATATGTATGTGATTATTATATGTATGGGGTTAGGGTAATAGGGGGTTATGCTGAAGTTGGAGAGAATAGTAGAAAGTAGAGAGTAGAAACCCTATATTAGCTGGAGAGTATCATTCCTCTCCAATTGAGGCTTTGGGAGAGTGGTTCTCCTCTCAAATCGAGGCAATTATCTTGTAATTCCACTTTTAGCAATAAAATCCCTAGATTTCTTCACTAAATCTCTACCAAATCCTGTCAAATTGGTTTCAGAGCCTAGATTTTGATAGCGACAAGAAAGATGGAAGCTTTGGAAGAGAGACTTGATAGCGAAATCGAAGAGCTCAAGGAAATGATGTAGCAACGGTATGAAGTGATGGAGGAAAGGTTCTCTTTTATGAAGGAAAGGATCTTATCCCGGTTGGAATCGTCGATGGAAACCTTTATGAAACGAATTTCGGCGATGATTAGCTGTCCTCCACTTGCGAAAGAGACGATGAAGCCAGATCTAAACAACAACAAAGATCCGAAGAATAAGGAGGATTTTTTTGAATTAGGACAATGGAAACATTATCACTTTTGAGGAGAAGATCCATCTGAAGGGAGGTACGACACCAGAATAACGATGAAGACAACTATGCAGATCTAAGGAAACATGCGACTCTTTTGAACAAGAGAAGGTGAAAAGTCGTAAACTTTGAGTAAGATATGCATTTGAACAATGGATCACGCGCGTGGGGGTGAAAACCCTCTCCCAACATCATAGGGAGGAGTGCCGGAGGAAGGACATGGGATGGCCCTTGCGGGCTGCTAAATGGCGGCGACCCTAAAGCGGGTTTTCTGTTGCCGGCGAGCCCTGGCAGGGCGGCCCCATGGGGGTGGGCCGTGTAACTGTCTTTCCCTTGCAATACTAACAACAAACTCTCTGAACAATGGATCACGCGCGTGGGGGTGAAAACCCTCTCCCAACATCATAGGGAGGAGTGCCGGAGGAAGGACAGGGGATGGCCCTTGCGGGCTGCTAAATGGCGGCGACCCTAAAGCGGGTTTTCTGTTGCCGGCGAGCCCTGGCAGGGCGGCCCCATGGGGGTGGGCCGTGTAACTGTCTTTCCCTTGCAATACTAACAACAAACTCTAGAGGGTGGGTGAATGTCAATAAATTGTGCAAGTAAAATTTAACCTGCAAATGCGGAATAATAAGTGCAAGAGAAATTAATCAACACCATCAATCCAAACACAAACACAAGATATTACCCTGGTTTTCCAAACTTGGGTACGTCCAGCCACACCAAAATATTCACTATAATTCTACACAAGGTAGTGAATACAATCCCTACACAAGGGATACCTTACACAAGGGATTTGCCCTTCACAAGGACTGAACCTACACTACACAAGGGTCTAACTCCCACACAGAGAGAAACTAATTCCCACACAGAGAATTAGGGTTATCTTACACAAGGACACAATCACCCTTACAAGGGTTAAACTCTCAAAAAGAGAGTGACCAACTCCTGCAAAAAGAGTATCTAATTCATACAAAGAGAATTAGGGTTTTAAGAAAACAAATGAAACAGACTCTTACATATACCTTGAAGAGATAAACTTACTCAATGAAGTACGCAAGACATGAAAGATGATCTCCAAGTGATGAGATTTGCTTGAAAACACTTGGAGGATTTCCATTGAGCTTGACTTCAATGCATGAAGAGGAATGTGAGCTCTAAGAGGGAAATGAGAGAGTTTGAGAGTGGCTTAATGATTCTCAAATGATCTTCAATAGTTCCAAGAAGGTTCTAATGAACTCAGCACTCTCCTATATATAGGAAGCCTAAAGAAACCCTCAATCCCAAGCAAAAACCCCAAAAGAGTAAATATGTAACGACTAGATTGTGGCAATTTACGACACAGATAGTCAACTGAAGAAGGACTGACAGTCGACTGGTCAACGACTATAAAAATCCCAACGGCTATAATTCTGAGCCAGGACATGCGACTGTAGAAGACTACACAGGTGCCTGTACAAGGTGCATGCGCTTGAATATCCTTCAGCAGGCGACTGATACATGGGAGGGAAAGGAGCTGAGAAAATGCAACTTTCGCACTAGCGCCTCAGACGATAAATAACCAACAGGTGCCTGAAATTAGACAGGCGAGTGAAAGCCACTCATTAGTCGACTGACTTGCAAAGTGGGGTTGATACCCAGAAAATGCAAGTTACACACTTTGGCACACAGACGACTGGAGAAAAATCCCAGGCGCCTGATGGAAGACGGACGCCCGTAATATAAACGCCAGTTGTCTGTTTCCAAGAGCTCAAGAAAGAGTCAAGAAATATTGACTTCAGCTGTGTACACCAGTCGGCTGTAAATGGTTGGCCAGGCGCCTGGAGGTCATCCAGTCGACTGTAGGAGAGCCAAGAACTCCAGTTTGAGTTTAAGGCATGGTGAACCTATTGAGTTAGATTCTATGATAATACTAAGGCTCACTAAGATGGTTATATGCATATGCATAAGAGTATGACCATCTATCAAGGCATTACATTAAACATAGACTCAAAAAGAGAAAATGCAAGTAATAAAAGATATTACTTGGATTACATTGCTTTCCTTAGAGTCTAAGCTTCAATCTCTTGATGCCTTGATGCTCACCATCATCTTCCAAGCTTTGGCACCCCTTGAGTCCAAGCTTTGGCATTGCTCATCTTGATGTCCATCTTTGCACCAAGCATTTAGTCTCCAAAAATGGTATTCTTGAAATGTTAACTACGAGGCTAAAACATGAGAGTCATTAGCAACAACATAATATTGTGATCCTCATCAAAATAATATTGGTATGAAACACCAATACATAACAATATCCCCCTTTTTGATGATGACACACATGGAAATATAAAGAAAATAAAGCACAATGCTAATGAGCTCCCTCTACTTATATGCACCAATTGTAAAATGAGATAAACCAATTGAAATAATAAGAAACAATGGTGACATATAATAGGCATGGATTACATAAACCAATATAAATAAAATCAATAACATTCTCCACATACATGGTTTACATAAACCCCATATCTCTTCCATATGTATATCTCTCACCCCATAGAAGATATGATTTACATAATCTTATCTCTCTTTTTTGTCATTCTCAAAAAGGTGGACATCAAACATACAAGAAATAATATCTTGTCATTGATACCAATCATAAAAAATGACAGATAATCAAGAGATAAAGAGATGTATGATATCAAATTATAAAAATTTAGTGGGTATCGATCACTATCCCATGCCCCCTAGATCATAGAAATGGTCAAATTGTTGACTTCTAAGATCTAATACCAATTGTAAAGAAAAAGATAAAAAATCTTTAATAATTGAGATAATACCAATTGTAAGATAATCCTCTTTACCAATTGTAATTATAATACTTGGAGCCATGGGCCTAAAATGTATCAAAGCATAGATATAGAAAGAGTCATGCAATATTGATACAAGTGACATTTCCAATACAAAGTATAACATGGAACATGTTAGCAATACCAAGGGTTGAATTTGAAACTATAATAACCAATTGTAAAAAGATACCAATTGTGAAACAATGATCTTAAGGACAACCTGAAATGTGAGTTAAAATATGTTTTAAAATATTTTAAACATATTAACCATATTAACTTCCTCATTGTCATACACATGGTTCAAACATTGCATGTATGACAATGTATTCCCCATGGTCCCCATTTTTATGAAAAAATAAATTTGAAAACATTTTCAAAGGTATGAAATATCACACAAATAATGGGTATGCTAAGAATAAATATTAAGCATAATATCCATGCAATATACACATGTGTGAGAAACCTAAACATTAGGGAACCAAACCCAAGAAGAGCTTGATTTCCTAATGTAATCACATGAGGTGATCACATCCCTAACGAACGAGTTGATGTAAATATCCATCTCTTGCACACTACACCTAGTAGAAATTCAAAGACTCAAGGATTTCCTAGGCAAGGGTTTTGCCTTTGCAAGAGGGGTGGATGTGACATGCTTAGGTGTAGAAATGAATTTCTTGGCATGCACATAGTGAGGATTTTGCTTCTTAGCAAAGAATGAAGGATTTTCATTTATTCTCACCACCTTGTGATTTACATGCTTCTTGTTGGTGTTATTGTTGTATAAGAAATCATGGTGATTCTTCTTAGGTGCTTTTGCAAAATTTCTTAAATTTGCATCATAAGAAGAATTAGAGGTGGGTTTGTGTACCACATTTTAAATATAACCCAATCATCTTTTATGATTTGTCGGATGTTGTTTTTCCAACAAATCGTGGAGTGAATCCCTAGCATGAACAAAGCTTATGAGCTTTTGGGATTCCTCTTCGCATTTCAATGTAAGTTATTGAATGTGAGATTTCATGCTAAGGTTTTGAGCTACCAAATTTTCATTAATTAGGCTCAAATCCTTAACTTGAGAGAGAAGTGTCACACACACTAGTGTCACAAATATGCATATCATTATTGTTTACATTAGAAGACTCAAGTTCATGCACCCTACTCATAACATTTTACATTTAGCTTTTAATTTAGTATATGAATCGATGCACTTACTTGTCCCATTGGAGACCACGTTGTAGCGGTATTCGAGCTCCTCATAAGATAGCTTAGGCTCCTCTGCTACTTCCTCCTCGCCTTTCTCCTTACTAGAGCTTGACGAAGACTCTTTCCCTGTAGCCATGAGGCACATTTCTTTGTTGGGGTTGAGCCACACCTCCACTTCTTCATGAACTTGAGGAGATTGATGAAGAATCATCAAAAGCCGCGAAGCACATGTGAGCTTGTTTCTTGTTATCCTCTTCTTCATCACTTGATGCGTCCACATCGGAGTCATGTGTGCCGACAAGTTTCTTCTTTTGGTTCTTGAACTTGGACTTGCCTTTCCAATGCTTCTTTCCTTTACCCTTGTAAGTCTATTTGGTGGGTTTGGAAGGGCATTCGGTAGAGCAATGACATTTACCACTGTAATTGTAACAAGTAGGAATCTTGTTAGACTTAGAGGCAAACTTTGAAAAAGATTTATTTTGCTTGCCTATGCGGAATGCAGTTAGTTGCTTGGCAAGCTCCATGATTTCATCACCACTAGCCTCATTCTCTCCATCTTCTTCACTTGAGGCTTCTTGATGAAATTTCTTCCTCCACTTGATTGGTTTCTCTTTAGCATGGAATGCAACCCCCCTTTGCTTTTCTGGCTTCTCGGGCTAGTTGGTTGAATCTTATTCTTGTGTTGAAACTTCATTTCGTATGTCATGAGATTCCCAATGCACTCCTCAACGTTATATTTGGGCATGTCATTAGACTCCAAAAATCCGCTGGCCTTTAACTCCCATTTGGGTGTAAGAGAGTCAAGGATCTTTTCCACTCTATCCTCCTGGGAAATCACCTTTCCAGTTCCTTCCAAAGTGTTCACGATGTCTGTGAACATTGTGAACATTTCTGAGATGCTTTCTCCTTTCTGCATCTTAAACATCCTATATTTAGATCGAAACACATTTTGTTTAGATTTCTTTACCTTGGACGTTCCTTCATAAGTAATCTCCAAGATATGCCAAATTTCGTTTGTCGATTTGCATATGGAGATGCGATTGAACTCATTCGGAGTGAGGACACAATGGATAGCATTCATAGCACTCGCATTGAATTTGATAGAGTTCTTCTCCGCCTTTGTCCTTGAGGCTGCTGGTGTAGTAGGCTTCTCAAAGGGCGACTCCGTGATGTTCCAAAGGTCTTGACCCCCCAAGTAGATCATCATCCTGATCTTCCAACTTGGGTAGTTGGTTCCGTTGAAGAGCGGGGTCGAACGGTAGATATACATTCTTCATGAGACATTGATGAAGCGTTGAATGCTATCGTTGTTGTATGCTTCAACCTTGCTTTGATACAATTGTAAGGACCGTTTTCCCTTGCAATACTAACAACAAACTCTAGAAAGGGGGTGAATAGAGTAATGACAATAAATTGTGCAATTAAAATTTAACTTGCAAATACGGAATAATAAGTGCAAGAGGAATTAATCAACACAATCAATCCAAACATAAACACAAGATATTACACTGGTTCCCCAACTTGGGTACGTCCAGCCACACCAAAATATTCACTATTATCCTACACAAGGTAGTGAATACAATCCCTACACAAGGAATACCATACACAAGGGATTTGCCCTTCACAAGGACTCAACCTACCCTACACAAGGGTCTAACTCCCACACAGAGAGAAACTAATTCCCACACAGAGAATTATGGTTATCCTACATAAGGACACAATCACCCTTATAAGGGTTAAACTCTCACAAAGAGAGTGACCAACTCCCACAAAGAGAGTATCTAATTCCCACAAAGAGAAAAAACAAATGAAACAAAAGATTCTTACCTATGCCTTGAAGCGATGAACTTATTTAATAAAGTATGCAAGGCATGGAAGATGATCTCCAACTGATGAGATTTGCTAGAAAACACTTGGAAGATTTCTATTGAGCTTGACTTCAATGCATGAAGAGGAATGTGAGCTCTAAGAGGAAAATAAGAGAGTTTGATAGTGACTTAATGATTCTCAAATGATCTTCAATAGTTCCAAGAAGGTTTTGATGAACTCAGACCTCTCCTATATATAGGAAGCCTAAAGAAACCCGCAAACCCAAGCAAAAACCCCAAAAGAGTAAATCTGCAACGACTAGATTCTGGCAATTTACAGCACAGACAATCAACTGAAGAAGGATTGACAGTCGACTGGTCAGCGGCTATAAAAATCCCAACGGCTATAATTCTGAGCCAGGACAGACGACTGTAGAAGACTACGCAGGCGCCTGTACAAGGTGCAGGCGTCTGAATATCCTTCAGCAGGCGACTGACACACGGGATGGAAAGGAGCTAAGAAAAATGCAACTTGCGCACTAGCGCCTTCAGACGATAGATGACCAATTCTCATCCGCGTGAAATTAGATAGGCGACTGAAAACCTCTCATCAGTCGACTGACTTGTAAAGTGGGGTTGAAACCCAGAAAATGCAATTTACGCACTTTGGCACATAGACGACTGGAGAACAAATCTCAGGCGCCTGATGGAAGACATGCGCTTGTAAAATGAACGTCGGTCGTCTGTTTCCAAGAGCGCAAGAAAGAGTCAAGAAATGTTGAGTTGAGATGTGCACACCAGTTGGCTGTAGAAGGTTGGCCAGGCGTCTGGAGGTCATCCGGTCGCCTGTTATGCCTTCACCAGTCAACTGTAGGAGAGTCAAAAACTCCAGTTTGAGTTGAAGGCATGGTGAACCTATTGGGTTGGATTCTATGATAATACTAAGGCTCACTAAGATGGTTATATGCATATGCATAAGAGTTAACCATCTATCATGGCATTACATTAAACCTAGACTCAAAAAGAGAAAATGCAAGTAATAAAAGATATTACATAGATTACATTGCTTCCCTTAGAGTCTAAGCTTCAATCTCTTGATGGCTTGATGCTTACCATCATTTTCCAAGCTTTGGCACCCATTGAGTCCAAGCTTTGGCATTGCTCATCTTGATGTCCATCCTTGCACCAAGCATTTAGTCTCCAAAAATGATATTCCTGAAATGTTAATTATGAGACTAAAACATGAGAGTCATTAGCAACATAATGTTCTGATCATCATGAAAATAATATTGGTATGAAACACCAATACTTAACAGGCCGCCTTATGCCTGGCGAGCCCTGGGAGGGCTTCTAGGGGGCTGCGGGCCTAGAGTCAAAGACCAGGGCCATGTGACCTTTGTGGTTCCCTTGGGGCCCATCGGGGCCCGACAGATACACGGGGGGTTCAGCGACTATGCAGACGATTATCAGGGCTTGGAGGATGGCAGTGTGGACTCAGATTGGTTTGACGATGGATGCGATGACGACAACACAACAAAATGATTCCTGCATGAGGAATTTGGAGTACCCACAGCTACACAATAGAATACGTATCAGTAGTTTCACTATAGACAACCCGATTAGAAAGTAGGATATGACTTTGACGTTGATAGCAGGGTCTGAAAGCTGAAGATGTCAATCTTTGAGGGAATGGCCTATATGAATGGGTCTATCGGCATATGGATACTTCGTCGTGAACCGTCTGACGGAGGAGGAAAAGTTAATGGCCACAAGTATATTTTTAGAGTGAAAGGCATTGCCCTGATAACAGTAGAGGGAGCAGAGGCAACATGTTTGTTTGTGGGAAGAGTTCAACGATTGTATATTGGACGGTTTTCACGATACGCAATGCGCTGATCTATATGAGCAACTCCTGACACTAAAACAAGAAGGAACAGTCTGTGAATACAGGAAAAGTTTGAGCTACTCTTAGGCTAGATAAGAGGTATGGCTGAAGCATATTTGGAAGGAAATTTTTTGAAGGGGCTTAAGGCAAGCATCCAAGACGAGTTACATATACTGAGGCCAAGAGGGTTGGAAAGACGATGGAGTTGGCTCAGATAGTGGAAGACAGGAACATTGCAGAGCGGGCTACTAGTGAGTGTTGAACGGAGTCACCTTCTGAACCAATGCCATGACGGATGTACAAAAGCCCCAGTTAGGAGTGGTTTAGACACGTCAAGAAAAGGTTAGCGAGCTGATAGCAGGTTCAAGCACCTCACGTAGGCAAAGATCCAAAAGGACCAAAACAGTTGCGCCAAGGAAATATGCTTTCGGTGTGAAAAGAACTTTGCACGGGACATCGTTACTGGGATCACGCTCTCCAGGTTTTAGTGGTCGAAGATGAAGGCATAGCAGCTGATGAGGAAGAGTCATGAGGGGACGAGAACTCTCATTTGGAGTAGCGTGCTTCCATAAATTTCATAACATCACCTTAAGGACGAGGTGGTTCTTTGGCGGAGTAATGATAGGCTGTAGTTAAGGGGGTTGACAACAATTGGGCACAACAAGGGGCAACAAATCAGCGGCAAATGCAAGGGGGCTGATCTACAATTTTGGGTGTAGGGCTATTGTCATAATTATTGAGAAACATATTATTATATGTATTGGGGCAAGGGTAATGTGGGTTTATGCTGAATTTGGAGAGAATAGTAGAGATTAAAGAGTAGAAACCCTCGATTAGTTGGAGAGTAGACTTCCTCTATCGAATTGAGGCTTTTGGAGAGTGGTTATCTTCTCGACTTGAGGCCTACTGTATTGTAATTTCATTATTTAGGAATAAAAACCCTAGATTTTTTTCCACAAATCCTAAATCCTATTAGTTTCATTGTGGGTTTTAAAGAGTGAGTTTAGTGGTTAAAATTTAATATAATTGTTAGAATACTGATGTTTTTGTTGATATTCGAAAAACAAGCTCATTTGATCCAATTTTAATTTAGTGGAGCATGTAAGTATAGTTCTATTTTCATTAAGATTAATTGTACGTGTAAAAGTATATTAGTAGGGGTTTAGGGGTTGAGTGTAAAACATACCCCAATAAGTTAATTGGATCAGATTTTTGAGCCATTTAATGAATAAACTATCTAATTCATTAAGAATAAGTTCAGATTCTAAGTTTGATTTTTACCCATTTGGAGTTTGGACAAAACTATCCCGAAATATACCCATATATATAAGCGAATCTTACGTCTTCATCCATCCTAGCTGCCACAGCCCGTTCCAACCCTAGCTGCCATCAGCCCCTTCCAACCCTAACTACTCAAGATCAGATCAGATGCTGGATGTGCTGGATGTGGTGAATTCAGAAGCATGAGCGATGAGATCGATGCCTTGGTTTTTCTTTTGTTTTCTTGTTTCCTTTCAGTTTTCTTTTTTGGCTGGATTTCATGATTTTGCAATATTTTGTTCAAGCCGGTCAACCATAGCTGCGTGAGACAAGAATAAAGGGTGGCGATGGTGAAATCAAAGGTCGAAGCGACAAGATTGAAGCAAGATAAGATCTTTTATGCAATTTTTTACTCATTCATTCTCTTCTTTTTTTGTTTTCATGTTTCGATTATGTATTTCCTTTTAGTTTCTTATTTTTTGGTTGGATTTCATGCTTTTTAAGCTTAATGGTATGCTTTTTTGTAGGATTTTTTGAAGAATTATTATTATTTTCACCAAAACCGAGTTTTAATCGTGGTTTCAGATCGGTTCCCTCCAATACTATTTTGAAATGATCAAAGCTGAAACATTTCGGTCGAAACCTCAAACTTTGGTTGGAAGAACGGGCTTACATAAGGTTTGATTTGATGTTTTGACCATTTTGACGCAGTTTCGAAGGATGCCGATGAGCTCGCATACACTGGCAAATCTGTAATTTCGGATGGCTCAGTGACATTTTAGTAATTTTGGGGTTCATGGACGTTTCTGTAATTTTAGGAAAATCTGATTATTATATTAGTGGGGGTATAGAGAGATTATGTTTTATGCTTTTGTGAGGGAAACATCTAAGGTAATTGATTAGAACCATATATTGTGGAGAGTGCTGCCATCCCCTCGAATTAGTGGCTTGGGAGAGTGGTCCTCCTTTGAAAAGATGCCAATTTTCATTGTTTTTATTTTTATTTTAATAAAAATCAGATGATTTTTCTTCAAACTCTAAAAAATCCTATTAAATTGAAATCAGAGTGTTCGATCTTGACAACAATGGCAGCGACAACTAAAAAATTGAAGCTGTGGAGGAGAAATTCGAAGGCAAAGTGGAAGAATTAAAGAAATCGATGGGAGAGATGCGATTGTCAATGGCCTCATTATTGGATGGCTTGATGGAGAAGATTTCGGACATTGAACGTCGTCTACCGCCAGAGAAAGAGACGGTGAAATCAGATCTGAGCAAAAACGAAGACAACTATTCAGATTTAGGGCAAAAGGGCAAAAGGGCAAAAGGCACGAATTTTGGCGATGGGGAAAGCGAAAGTCGACGGGGATAGCGAAAGTAAACAACTTGGAAGAGGATCAACCCTTTATATGATGAAGATAAGAGGTGAAAGGGGAGCTTATTGGTATATGAAGAATCTTTAAAGAAGAATACCCGTCGGAGTCAGATTTAGGGCCCCACGGTCCTTGGAAAGAAGAAGCAGAAGGCAACGAACATCAATGACGTCAGGCAGGGGGCTGCGGGCCTCGATTGGAGTGCCAAGGGCCCCGCTACACTTGGGAGGCCACGCGTGGGGCGGGCGAGCCCCGGTAGGGCTGCCTTGTCCTTGCGGCTATTGTGCAACATGACAGGGCTTTGGTGAGCCCTGACAGGGCCGCCTGGGCCTTGCGGCCCCAGGGCGGGCCGTCGGGCACTAGCGAGCCCTGGCTGTGCCGTTAGGGGACTCGCGGTCCCTGGGCAGCCCGCCAGGGCATTGGGAGCCCCGGCAGGGCCGTCAGGGGACTCGTGGCCCCTGGGCGGCCTTCAGGGCCTCTCTGAGCAGCGACATGGACGTCAGGGGGCCTCGCGGCCCTCAGGCAGCCCACCATGTCACATGTGATCCTCGGGGTAGTCACCGGGGGTCCGGTGTTGACTTGGAGCATATACACGGATCTTATGGCCTCTGGTTTGCTTGATAGAGACATCGATGCCATGTTCCGAACTACGAGGAGTTTGAAGATTATCATGAAGATGATTTGGACTACGAGGAGAACTGTGGAGACTCTGATTGGGACGACGACTGGGCGACCCATAGAGGCAGAAAATTACATCTACCAGCCATACTAGTACGGGCTGTCCAGAGGGAGAGCCGGACCGGGGGATCTCAGTGTTGATGGCAACATTAGGAAGCTGGAGATACCATTGTCCGAGAGGTATGATCCTTATAGATGGATTTTTCGGATAGAAAGATTTTTTGCAGTGAACCGCCTGCTAGAGGAGGAGAAATTGGAGGCGGCTGGTATATGCTTTGAAGGAAAGACGTTATCTTGGTTCCAGTGGAGGGAGCAGAGACGACCTATCCTTTCATGGAAAGAGCTGAAGGACTACTTGGTAGACCTTTTTTGGGATACTTTGGGAGAAAACTTACCTCAGCAGCTCATTGTATTCAGGCAAGAGGGCACCGTCCGAGAGTACATGGAGAAATTTAAGGCGCTCTCAGGTCGCGTAAGGGAAATATGTGAGGAGATATTGTGGTAAGTTTCATAAAGAGGCTCAGGACAGACATCCGAGTTGAGCTTTGCATACAGAGACAGAGGGCCGATGGACACAATAGAGCTGGCCTAGATGATCGATGATCGATGATCGACTCATAGCCGAGCGACGGGCTAAGGGGGTTCGGAGTGGATCTATTTTTGCTGTCATATACTTGTACGTGGCAAAAGACACCGTGAGGAGGAAACCAGTCTAGCAGATAGGAGAGCGACGAAACACTACCCGTGGACAATTCAAGAAGATGACAGAGGCTGTTGTGCGGGATAAACGGGCTAAGAGACTGCACTTCTGCTGTGATGAGAAATTCATCTCAGGGCATCGGTGTCAAGATTGTACACTCCAGTTGTTGATGGATGACATAGATGATGGGGTGGAGGATGAGCCAGGAGGAGATGTGCATCTTCACTTGGAATGGCATAATCATGACTTTCATGACACCACCTTGAGGACAATGTAGTTCTCAAGAGGTGGGGTAATGATGAGATCGGATATAGTATCAAATCTGTTATTTCTGGGGGCTCAGTGGCATTTTTGTAATTTTGATGTTCAATGACGTTTCTGTAATTTCGGAAAAATCGGATAATTATAATTAGTGGGGACGTATAGAGATTAAATTTTATGTTAAAATTTGAGAGAAACTTTTAGGTGATTGATTAGAACCTTAGATTGTGAAGAGTTTGGCCATCCTCTCGATTGGTGGTTTGGAAAAGCGGTTCTCCTCTTGAAAGGTGCCAGTTATCCTTGTTTTTCTCTTTATTTTAATAAAAATCAGATCTTTATTTCTCAAACCCTAGAAAATCCTATCAGCTGCCATATCAAAATAGCAAGGGATTCTTTGTTTCATCCAAGGTTTTAGGTCTCGGTTTCGGTTTGGGTGTCATTCTTCCCAAAATTTCGGTTTCGGTATCGTTATCGCCCGTTTCAGTGGGTTCGGAAGTAAGTTTTAGTTTCGTCCGTATCGCTAGTTTCGGCAGTTTCATTTTGGATATCGATTTCGGTTTAAGAGATACTTTAAATATGCATATACTATATACACACAGTGATGGTTTCGGAGGTTCTTAAATTTAAAGTTATCAAATACTATTAAATACTAAACAAACTAAAATATTAATCATATACTATCAAATACTAAATACTAAATAGATAAACTAAATTGGCCGAAACTGACCGATACCGTTCAGTATTGGTCGATACTGAAACTAACCCTGGGTTTCGGTATCGTCAACTGGCGATACCAATACGATACGGCCGATACCTAATGGTATCGGCCGATACCTCAAACCCTGATTTCATCGGGTTTCGACCGACGAACCTATAAAATAGCAGGGAAAAAAATAAAAGTGATTATAAAAACAAACAAAGTGATAACGACCAAGCAAAATTTCTCAAGGACGTCATCAAAAAGACCAATAGAATAATTGAAAATCATCAACACTTTCTAAGTAACTTGCAAAAAAGAAAGAAAGTAAAAGAGAGCTTACATGTGATGTCATCGCTGTTGTTATTGCCATCACAGCTGGAGGAGACTGCCGATTCGATTGTAGTCATCGTTTTTAAGTAAAGCAAGCAACATCATCATCGCTTTAAATCAGGGGAGGTAAAAATCAGGGGAGGGGGACGGAGGTCACAATCAGGGGAGGGGGACCAGAACTTGGAGTTAGGTATTTTAATTGTTCTTTAATTGTTCAAATGGGTTTATGTATTTCAACCAAACCTATTATTATTTGGTTTGAAGTTGGAGTTTAAGTTAATTGGGGTTTTGATTAGTTTATGGCAATTGGGGTTGGGGTTAAAACCAAACCTAGGTAAGTTAAACTCAAGTTTAGGTCAGTAAAGTGTCTGTTTGGTTTTAAATACCCAAACCCCTTTGAACCAAATTCCTTTTTTAATTAAATTTTTTCTGTTAAGCCAATAACCTTTTAATATACCACTCTTTAAATTTTTTGGTGTACAAATAGTCTTTGAAATCATTAGGATTGTTTAAATCTAATCCGAAAATCTTAAAAATCAAAATTTGCATCATAAATTTTGTTTTATAAGAGTAGACAATGTTAGCATAATGCATATATAAACATTCAAATAAAATTCAATTGTTATAATTTCATATTCAGACAAATATATACATAAAAATATAGATAAATACAAGACCAAACTTCAAATCAAAACTAATGCAACGTGTCGGAACCAAAATATTTTGAAGGGATCGAAACTGAAACTGAGTTCTCAAACCTTGATCCTACGTATCATTAAAAGTGCCTTTTCTTTGTTGCAGGGCATGAGCTTAAATAGAATGACCAGAAAGGTCATGCAATTTACATGCCAACTTTCCTCTAAGAAAAAATCAAACCACCTGCCAGCTGGTGTTTAAATTCTATGGTATGCCATTTTCTTGGTTTCAGTTACGTGGGCGAGGAATCTAACACCAACTTATAGGGAGTTGATTTCAAGTTGACAGCCACGCCTATGAACTACACAAAGAGAGAAAACAGAAAATCTTCGGACATCCTCCTCCAGTTCCTGCTTTTATTCCGCTAGTTTTATTTTTTTAAATTATACTTTCACAACCCTTTATTTATCTTAGAGGACCACAAGACTATTTCCACCACTTCTATTTTACTTAGTTGATTTCCTGTTTCATGAGAATGAAGCTGCAGCAAGTGCATAACTGTGTTGTTGATTGGCATCAATCTACCCGTCATTTGTGCTCTTCATAAGAGATTCAATGTAAGATTGGTTCTGCCATGCCTTGTTAGTAGCAGATATTGACAGGGTTGCTCCACGAGCATCCTAGATGCTGCATTTTTTTTTCACAGTTTGTGTGGACATCGACCCAGTAGTTGGTATCTGCAACTTCGCCTCTCTTTTTTCACAAGAACATGGTAATGGTTCATTCTGCAATTTCTAGTAGGATTCCAAGAATCTTAATGAGTAGGGTTTGGCCTCAGGGAAAAAGATTCAGCAAAGTAAAAAGGTGATGAATGCGATTAGTTTTTTAATATTTGATGTATTATGGATTTATGGTCTGGCATTAAGGAAAAAACATTTGGAAGGAAGAGAGCAATGGGTTTGTTAGATGCTGTTGCAAGGAATATTATTAAGTAAATCACAATATTCTCATTCTGAGAGTGACATGAGATAGTTGCCGACTATCTATGTTGAACGGACACAAACACGTGTTACGTGAATGATGCTGCATGACATGACATTACTTACGAAAATTTGAAAAAATATACTTAAAATAAAACTGTCATATATCCAATATGCTGTCCAACATGTGTGCTCAACACGTGTTTGACATGACTTAGCTCTGTGGTAGAAGTGTTTGTGCTACTTAGCCTGCTAGATAATAGTCAAGGGTAGTATCTTTTAATATATCTGATACAGGGTAGTATCCGAAATATTTTTGGAAGTTGGAGATACTTTTCTTTAATACCTAATTGGTATTTTCTATTTTCAACTTCTCTGTTTTGATCCATTTCTGATGAAGTTGTCCCAATAGTGAAGATTTGGAAAGCCAATCTTCATTGGTGCCTGAAGTTGATGGTTCATAGAGATCTTATAAGTGGCTGTTTACCTAACATTTTGGTGGTTTGACTATCCTTAGATATCGGAATGGAAGCTGCATCAAAAGGAATGCCAAGCTCTTGCGGCACTATCTGAGGATAGGAAAAAAATGCTTACTCCTACCATACGACTGATGGTGAGACTTCTTCTCAAGAGAAAACTGCAGGATGAACAGGTGAATAATTCCCTTGTGTTCATTTACCTGTTTCCTTGTTCCTTTCCCTTAAATATTATTTATATTTATTCTCTTGTTCTTTTTTTTAAAACTGTGTTGATTACTGACGGGCCTCTGGCCCATCAGCCGCAGCCACCCCTGCGGGTTTACACCCGCCGGGTCCCGCGTGAGGGGAGGCCCAGGCCGTAGCCCCCTCTTGGCACCGAGTCCCCCTTGGCCTAGGTTTGGCTGGCCAAATCCCCATAGCCCTAGGATTGCCGAATCCCCCTTGCCCTAGGATTGCCCTAGTTTCTATTATAAATAGGGGGGAGCCTCTCTTGTATACGGAGGCTAATTTGATGATTGTTATTTGGTGATTCCATAGGTAGACGAGTGTGGACGTCCTCTAGGCGTCTTGGGAGGAGAGCACTCCTCTTTTGTGCTCAATTATCTTTCTATTTTGCTATTTGTTTTCTAATAAAAATTCCATCTTTGTTAGTTCCTAACAATTTGGTATCAGAGCACGTGACGATCCATGGCGGCTTCAACAAGATCGCAAGACAAATTTGAGGCGTTGGAGGCGAAATTCATGGGCGAAATTGAGGCAATCAAAAATTCGTTGGCGGGGAACGACGAATCCATGGCAAAATTGACGACCTCCATCTCCCAATTGACGTCAAATCAAGCAAAGCACGACGATCAATTCGCACAATTGATGGGTGCCCTGAATCAATTGGCGACAAATCCCAAAGGCGAAGGAAACCCTAATCCGACACCAAAGGCGGCACCTTTGAAGAAGGAGAAGGAGAAAAAGGAGATTCTTCCCCAAAATCAACCCTACTACGTGGAGGAATTGGAAGATGAAGACGACGGCGAGCCATGGAGGGTGGACTACCGCGAGGAGGTAGGGGGAAGGCGGTGGAGAGCCAAAGGAGGGGCGACGGCCCTAGCCGCCCAAATTGGGATCGCCACGACCAAGGGGAGATCCGGCCGAACCCCCTTAGCCATCGGGAGACTCGGCCGGCACAGGAGAGAGGCAGGGGGCCTTCCCCCGCCTGCGCCGGGCCCCGACAGGGGGGGCCAGGCCCTGCCGGGGCTCGGCAGGGTCCGGTGACCCTGCCGGACCTCCGGCAGGGCCCGTCGGCCCTGCCAGAGGCCCGGCAGGGCCTGCCGCCCCTCCGGCAGCTCCGGAGGGGCCCGACAGAACATTACAGGGGGCCGGAGCCCCCCGGCAGCCGCCAGGGGGGAGCATCACGACAGGTCCGGCCAGGGGCAGGGACCCCGGCAGCAGCCCGAAGGAGGGGGAGCACGCGGACAGCCACCCGACGGAGTTTTTGAGCCCCCAGACTGCGGACAGCGAGCGAGGAGGGTTACAGGCGGTTTTCAGGATGTTTTTGTGACCCTCCGGGGCGTCGACCAGTAGCTGATGATCCTTTCTATGGCGACGGACGCGGGAGAGACTATTATTCCGACGGCAGGGGTGACTACGAGGCGGAGTTCGGCGATGACGCAGGATGAGACGATTTTGAGGGCCGGCGAGGAGATTACCGTGGATACTACGGGGGATGCGGAGGAGGACCAACTAGGCGCTTCGAGACCCTGAACGAGATGAGACAACATTATCGGCCGCCGCACAGAGAGGATGGGAGACCCGAGCAGGGATGTTTTGGAGGAGATTGCAGAGTCTGAAAGTTGAAGATGCCGCTATTTTCGGGGGAGGGTCCACATGTCTGGTTGTTTACAGCAGAGCGATACTTTACGGCACATCACATGACCGAGGCTCAGAAACTGGAGGCGGCAGCCATATGCATGGAGGGGCGTGCCTTGGGATGGTACCGGTGAAAGGAGAGGCGGCAACAGATCAGGAGCTGGGAGGAGCTAAAGGACATGATGCTGGAGAAGTTTAGAGACCCCCGTCTGGGGAACTTACACGAGCAACTGTATGCCCTCAAGCAGGAGGGGCCGGTGCGTGATTACATTGAGAGATTTGAGACACTGGCAGGGCGAGTACACTGGCAGGGCGAGTCACTGGAGGGCACCTTTCTGAAGGGGCTGCGCCCCAGTATGAGAGCAACAGTGAGACCCTACAAGCCCAGGGGGCTTTCAGAGGTTATAGAGATGGCCCAGATGGTGGAGGACGCGCAGACTGAGGATAGGCGGGTCAGTGGCAGCTACAGCAGTCAGACTTCGAGAAGCACCCAGTCAGGGATTGGAGGAGCAGGTACCCCCGCTGGGGGAAGCCAGACGAACAGGGAGAGGACTGGGGAGAAGAGTAGTGCACCTGTGGCTGGAGGGCAGTTCCGGCGCATGACTGATGCAGAGATGCGGGAAAAAAGGCAGAAGGGTTTATGTTTCAGGTGCGATGAGCGTTTTTCACCAGGCCATCGATGCGCGGGGCGCAAGCTCCAGGTGATTCTGTTGGAGGACGATGACGACGACACTGATGTCGAGGAGGAGACCGCTGAGGCAGAGGAGGAGCTGGAGGGCCAGCAGCTGGACGTGGCGGAGGTGTCCCTCAACTCCGTGGTAGGGTTCACACCAAACCATACCATGAAGCTGAGAGGAGAGATCGGTGACCAGGAGGTGACTGTGCTTATTGACAGTGGGGCTACCCACAATTTCATTTCCAGGAGGGTGGTGGCACAGCAGGGGCTTCAGCTGATAGACTTCGGCAGCTTCAGCGTGATGATGGGGGCATGAAAGAAAGAGAGCAGCCGAGGAGTTTGTAGGGGACTGGTGCTGACCATGCAGGGAATACAGATTATTGCCGATTTTTTACATCTCGACCTCGGGAGCACCGACGTCATCTTGGGCATGACCTGGCTACAGACATTAGGAGAGATGACCATAAATTGGAAGCTGCTAAGAATGGAGTTTCAGGAGGCGGGGAGAGCAGTGATACTCCAGGGAGACCCTAGCCTCTGCAGAGTTTTGGTCTATCTGAAGACCATGTTTAGGACCATCCAGACAGATGGAGGAGGATACCTAGTAGAGCTGCACTCTTTGACAGGTGAGGAAGGGGCAGAGGCCAGTACAGAGCAGCCCATTCCAGGAGAGGTTCAGCAGCTGATGGACCAGTTTGAGAAGATCTTCTAGGAGCCTAGGGGTCTTCCACCACCACGGGACCACGAGCACGACATTGTTCTACGAGAGGGTGTTTCCCCCATTAGCGTGCGGCCCTACCGATACCCTCAGCATCAGAAGGACGAGATAGAGAGGATGGTTTCAGAGATGATGCAGGCAGGGGTGATCCAGCCGAGCGTGAGCCCATTCTCCAGCCCAGTGTTATTAGTGAAGAAGAAGGATGGTAGTTGGCAGTTTTGCGTGGACTACAGGGCACTGAACAAGGAGACGGTCCCTGATAAATTCCATATACCTGTGATTGATGAGCTCTTGGACGAGCTACAGGGAGCAGCCTGGTTCAGCAAGCTAGATCTCAAGTCCGGCTATCACCAGATACGGATGCGATGGGAGGATGTGCCCAAGACGGCGTTCAGGACGCATGAGGGCCACTACGAGTTCCTGGTCATGCCCTTTGGGTTGACCAACGCCCCGGTCACCTTTCAGGCCCTCATGAATAAGGTATTCCGTCCCTTTCTCAGGCGATTTGTACTAGTCTTTTTCGACGATATTTTGGTGTACAGTCGTACTTTGGAGGAGCATTTGGACCACCTGCAGGTGGTTTTTCAGGAGCTGCAGTACCACTAGCTATATTTGAACAGACAGAAGTGTCTATTCGGGCAGCCGCAGGTGGAATATCTGGGGCACGTGATATCAACAGGAGGGGTAGCCGCCAATAGAGTGAAGATAGCGGCCATGCTGGACTGGCCGCGCCCTACTACTCTCAGAGGACTACGGGGCTTCTTGGGCCTTACAGGTTACTACCGCAGATTCGTAGAGGGATATGTGATGATTACCTGGCCATTGACGGAGTTATTGAAGAAGGATCAGTTCCACTGGGGGAGGAGGCGACGATAGCTTTTGAGGCCCTTAAAAGGGCAATGACCACTGTGCCAGTATTGGCGTTGCTCGACTTCACCAGACCATTCGTAGTAGAGGCGGACACATCAGGACATGGGCTGAGAGCAGTACTGATACAGGAGCAGCGTCCCATAGCTTACTACAGCCAGGTGTTGACTACGAGGGCCCGATTGCGATCGGTCTATGAGAGGGAGTTGATGGCGATAGTGTTGTCCATACAGAAGTGGAGACCATATTTATTGGGACGGAGCTTCATAGTGCGCACGGATCAGCGGAGCTTAACGTACATGTTAGAGCAGCGGATGGTAGCGGAGGAACATCAGAAGTGGTTGCGAAAGCTGATGGGCTACATGTTCGAGATCGAGTACCGCCCGGGATTGGAGAACAAGGCAGCAGATGCGTTATCTCGGCGGGAGGAGGAGGCGGAGTTAGCGGCACTTACAGTGTCGATCCTCGAGGATTGGGGCCCACTGCAGCAGGAGGTAGAGCAGGACCCGGAGTTGGCGGCTATACGAGAGGCCCTTTTACAAGGGTCGACTGAGT
Source organism: Scilla litardierei (assembly GCA_030789695.1). Classification (NCBI taxonomy): domain Eukaryota; kingdom Viridiplantae; phylum Streptophyta; class Magnoliopsida; order Asparagales; family Asparagaceae; genus Scilla; species Scilla litardierei. The sequence goes on from CM061141.1 coordinate 16,322,309, forward strand.
ACCCAGGATATTCTTTGCAGGATGGACGGCTACTTTACTGGGGGCGGCTGGTGATACCGAGGACTTCTACTTGTATACCGATCATCTTCAGGGAGTTCCACGGCAGTGCTATAGGAGGACATTCTAGAGTCCTCAAGACCTACCAGCGGCTATCATGGGAGGTTTACTGGAAGGGGCAGAAGAAGGATGTGGCCAGGATGGTGGCAGAGTGTGACGTGTGCCAGCGTCACAAATATCAGGCCATGTCCCCAGGAGGACTACTACAGCCGCTATCTTTACCCGACAGAGTTTGGGAGGACCTCTCTATGGACTTCATCGATGGATTGCCAAAGTCGGGTGGTTACATCGTCATTTTTGTTGTGGTAGACCGCCTCAGCAAATATGCACATTTTATCCCGCTTAAGCATCCTTACAACGCCGTTTCAGTGGCAGAGATTTTTGTGAGAGATGTCATTCGTTTGCATGGCCCGCTGAAGTCCATAGTCTCGGATAGAGACAATGTATTTCAGAGCAAGTTTTGGCAGGAGCTTTTCAGACTACAGGGGACGGCCTTGAAGCGAAGCACAGCTTATCATCCCCAGACTGACGGTCAGACGGAGGTGGTCAATAGGAGTGTGGAGACTTACCTACGATGCTTCATCTCAGAGAATATTAAGGAGTGGGCACGTTGGCTGCAGTGGGCGGAATACTGGTACAATACTTCATATCACACGGCAGCACAGACTACACCTTTCAGAATTTTGTATGGTAGGGATCCTCCGCACTTACTTCATTACGGTCATGAGACTACTCCGGTATCAGATGTCGAGCAGTACCTTGCAGAGAGGGACTCGATTCTAGAGGAGCTGAAGCTCCACTTGGCGAGGGCTCAGCAGGTGATGAAGGCTCCGGCAGACCTACACCGTCGAGACGTACACTTTGAGGTCGGTGATATGGTATATCTGAAGCTAAGGCCATACATGCAGAGGTCGGTGGCTCATAGGAGGAATGAAAGTTGGCGCTGAGGTATTTTGGACCTTTCGAGGTCGAGGCGAGGATAGGACCGGTGGCCTACAGATTGCACTTACCCCCAGGATCTACCATTCACCCAGTCTTCCATGTCTCACAGTTACGCCAGTCCATTGGCAACCACACTTCTTCCCCTACATTACCCGAGACCCTTACTGCGGATATGGAGGTGAGGATGGAGCCCGAGTTGCTAAAAGGTGTTCGGCAGAGTGACACAGGCGGGAGGCAGGTACTACTGCAGTGGAGGGGCTTACCAGAGCACGACAGCACGTGGGAAGACATGGATGATATGGTGGCGTGTTTTCCAGACTTCCACCTTGAGGACAAGGTGGCTCTTTGGGGGGAGTATTGATGGGCCTCTGGCCCATCAGCCGCAGCCACCCCTGCGGGTTTACACCCGCAGGGTCCCGCGTGAGGGGAGGCCCAGGCCGCAGCCCCCTCTTGGCATCGAGTCCCCCTTGGCCTAGGTTTGGCCGGTCGAATCCCCCTAGCCCTAGGATTGTCGAATCCTCCTTGCCCTAGGATTGCCCTATTTTCTATTATAAATAGGGGGAGCCTCTCTTGTATACGGAGGCTAATTTGATGATTGTTATTTGGTGATTCCATAGGTAGACGAGTGCGGACGTCCTCTAGGCGTCTTGAGAGGAGAGCACACCTCCTTTGTGCTCAATTATCTTTCTATTTTGCTATTTGTTTTCTAATAAAAATTCCATCTTTGTTAGTTCCTAACAATTACATAATCAACGAATCAGATATTTGTTTGCTACACAAGGAAGAAGAAAAGGGAAAAGCTTTGAGAACAATGGATGTGGCTGTTTAATTTCCTCACGATTAATGTAACCACTCGAAGAGATAACTAGAGAATATAATAAATATTCTTTTGGTAAGAAGAGAGGAAATAATTAGAGCGTTTGATAGTTTATTTGGAAAGAAATTTGGTTCACATACAAATATGTTTAAACGCTAGAGTTCCTTGAGAGGGGAAAGTGGTAAATGATTCTTATTAGCAAGACGAGGTTCACCTATGTTAAATTTTAAAATTAAACTGACATATGCAAATGCATCTAGCCATATACATATGTTTATATACAACACTGGAAAAATGATAACTCTTTAAGAATCCTATAAAATTCATTTTGCTTTTGAAATGGATGTAAATTCATTAGTATTAAGCGTCCGAAGAAGCCTAAACATACCATATCTTGGACCGGCATGGTTATATGTAACCTTTTTTGTTCCACAATCCAAGGCAATACTTTTTCCCGATAACTATGGTTTGAGCTCATTTTTGAATGTTCAGACTCTCTTTGGTTCCTGTATAAGATTTATCAGTCTGACCATTATCTGACATCATTAGTTCTGCATAGGAACCTTCTTGAGGGGGTCCTGTTAGCATGGTGATACGATTAGGATTAATCGTAGCAAAAGTTCAGATTTTTAGTGGAAAGAAAGAAAAGAAATTTGATTTGGACAATGGAAATTGATATTAAGATAGGTGATCCCTTCTGGAGTGGATCTCTCCCTAGCTTGAATTGATGGATCAAGCCTAACCTCCAATTCCCTAATAAGAAACTACTCTCAAATGATCGTTCTTCGATAAAAAATAAACTAGTGCCGGCTCGTAGGCTTTTAACCCCTCCTAAACATGAAAATAAGTAAAAGACTAATAAGCCCTCTAATGGCTAAACACACCACTCGACTAATGAGCAAAAGGATAAAATTGCTAAACACACAACTCGACTAATGAGCAAAAGGATTAGTCACCCCCTTGGGTGTACGCCACTCCGCCTGGTGTAGACTCGGATCACATCATTACCCCCCAAAAAAATGAACCTTGTACTCAAGGTTGCAATCTGATGATGGCGTCCATCTTCTCTAATCTAAGTGTGTGCACGGCTCTGCCTCGTCCCCACCTCCATCAAGCATCACCACAAGATCCTCCTCTGCTGCCACCTCCAGCTGCATGGCCTTCCCTGGGCAACGGTGCCCTGGTGTGAACCTCTCGTCACACTTGAAGCAAAGCCCCTTGGCCCTCCGCTCCCTCATCTCGGCCTCTGTCATGCGGCGAGTCTACCGTCCCGGCCGCGTCTCCGTCGCATCCCCCTTGTTGTCGCCGGTGCCCCCACAGTGGTCTGGGTTGTCTTAGTAGGTGCTGGATTGCGGTATGTCGATCCGCCCCCGGCTCCCCTAGACTTTCTCTCTTCAGCCAACCTGTCCTCCACTCTCCTAGCCACTCGCATCATGGCGGCCAGCCCCTGAGGGTCATGTACTCCCAGCTCCGTTCTCACGGCTGGCTTCAGCCCCTTCAAAAAATTCCCCTCTAGTGATTCCGTTGACACACCATCCACTCGGCTCGCGAGTGTCTCGAACTTCGTGATATAGTCCCGCACGGTCACATCCTGCCGCAAGGTGTACAACTGCTCAAACAGCTCTCCCGCGTGGGTCTCCTAAAACCTCTCCATGAGGCACTCCGCCAGCTCCCTCCACGTTCGTATCGACCTCTGCTTCTGGGTCCACCTGTACCACCCAAGAGCCTCACCCTCGAAGCTCAATGCTACCGCCCTCAGTCTCTCCGCCTCAGTGAAGCATGCGACATCAAAATACCTCTCTATCTGGTAAATCCACCCATCGGGGTCCTTCCCATCGAATAGCGGTGCCTTCAACTTTCTCATCCTCGTCTCTGGGTTGGTGTGACTTCGTGATGGCCCTTCCTCGTTGGCTGCCTGACGTCTCTGATAAGGATGCTCCTCAGTCCTCCACTGTCCCACATCTCCCATGGCCCTCTCATTGGCGAGTGCACCTACATCGTCCCACGCGTCAACCTGCTCTCGCCGGAGTCCTCCACGTAGCCACCCTTCTTCGACGCCCCCAAAATGAGGGGGAAATCGTCCTGTGGGCCCCAGATGGGCCCGCCTGTCCTCGCCGTCCTCCCACGGGATATGCCCACCGCCTGTGGGCCCCAAGTGGGCCAGCCACCCTCCGCCCCCCGTGGGGGCGGGTCTCCATCTGCGGGCCCCAGGTGGGCCCGCCTGCCAATTCCGCCCCCTGAGGGGGGGCGGAAATCCCCCGCGCCCCCAAGTAGGGTGCGCCACCCTCCGCCCCCCCCATGGGGGGCGAAAATCCCCCAGCGGGCCCCGGATGGGCCCGCTGCTGCTCGCCGCCCCCAAAAGGGTTCGATTGCCCTCCGGCGGCCCCGGTTTGGGGCCGCCCGCCTTTGCCGCCCCTAATTTGGGGCGGCTGATCACCGGCGGGCCCCTGGTGGGCCCACTCGTCCTCCTTTCGTCCCGTGGCGTCCCCCAATGAAGGGGAACTCCCTCCTTCAAACCCTAGGGCTAGGGTTTACCTTCCGCCGTCGTCGTTTTTCGGGTTTGTTCGCGAGATCAGATCTGAAGATTCCGACGATTTCATTGCTGCTGAAACATCTTCGCCATCTCGGCAAACCCCTCCTTCATCTCGCGCGAGTATCGCTCCGACATCCGATTCATCTTCTCATCCATGGTTGCGCTCAGATCTGCCTTGATCTCTTCCTTCATATCCGTCATCTCCTTCCGCAACCCAGAGATCTCCGCATCCAGGCGCTCCTCCAGAGTTTTCGTCGCAGTCGCTCGTGTGCTCACCATAGAATCGAGTGCTCTGATACCAAATTGATACGATTAGGATTAATCGTAGCAAAAGTTCAGATTTTTAGTGAAAAGAAAGAAGAAATTTGATTTGGACAATGGAAATTGATATTAAGATTGGTGATCCCTTCTGGAGTGGATCTCTCCCTATCTTGAATTGATGGATCAAGCCTAATCCCCCAATTCCCTAACAAGAAACTACTCTCAAATGATCGTTCTTCATAAAAAATAAACTAGGGCCGGCTCGTAGGCTTTTAACCCCTCCTAAACATGAAAATAAGTAAAAGACTAATAAACCCTCTAATGGCTAAACACACCACTCGACTAATGAGCAAAATGATAAAATTACTAAACACACAACACGACTAATGAGCAAAAGGATAAGTCACCCCCTTGGGTGTACGCCACTCCGCCTGGTGTAGACCCGGATCACATCACATGTACATAGCACACTCTGACATTTGTGTGACATATCCCCTAAGATGGCACAATTTTGGTTTTACTGGCATGATTATCCTATTAGAGATTGTCATGCCAACTTTTTAGCTACTGGCACTTCTGGATGACCATGTTACTTCTGTTATGACAATTTTATGGTTGTATGTACACCAAGGATTTGATAGAAATTAAAATAAATTCCAGCTGACAACTTCCTGTTATGTATTTCTTCAAAAGGGCAAGTTACCTTATTGCTCATGATTTTTACCATAACTCTTTTCTTTAGTCTCCTTTTTTTAGAAGTTGGTCAGCAGTACTTTTGAGAGAGGATGAATGTCAGAAATCAGAATGCAGTAGATTGCACTTGAGTCTTGTAATCACTTGATGAATCAAACATTTGACAATAACATAAGTAGCATATTGAACTAAAATCATCATTTCTGACTTAATTTTTTTTCTTTAGGTTATTCTAGCTACTTCAACGGATAACTACAGCTTGGTGGATGCATTGGTTTCCCGTACTGTAACTTTATTTTATATTTTGATCGAAAGTAACATTTTTTCTTTGAAATTTGTGATTATGTTGGTTGATTGATTATTTTTTCTGCACCCAGACATGCATGACATAAATGAGGAACAATTAGTGCTTTATGCTCAGATGGCTAACCTTGTCAAATTGGTACTCAGTTCGATGGACATCAACCTCAGACAGACAGCAGAGACCTTTTCAAAGGTTTGGCTTTTTTTTGTTTTTGTTGTTTTTGTTTTTTTGTTTTTTGTTTTGAAGCGCGTGGGAGGGGGGGGGTCTCAAACTTGAAAATCCCGGCATATTTATGCTAAATAAAATATAAATACAAAAAAGTAACCAAGAGAGCTACAAGAAAAAGAAGAGAAACTAATCTCACCTGGATAGCCAACCAAAACAAACAAGAAGCAAGAGGAGATTACATACTATTTTGCCACCGGTTACAATAAAATCAGACCACATGGAGAAGTGGTTCGGTCAGTTGAGCTCGAAATGGGTCTACCTTCATCAGATGTTTTTCTTTGTGTTATGTTTCATATCCATGGAAAACTGAATCAACACACGTGGACCATCTTTGCTGTCATCGACATTACTTAAGTAGGCACTTTATCTTGTATACCTTTTGAGATGCAGACAAGAAAGTGTCATTAGTGATTTAGTATAACTAGGAAGATTCTATGTACTGGATGTTTGTATAATTTCATTGTCATTTTGATGGATATCTGTTTCGAACTGGGCATCAATCCAACTCTTATTTCACCTTGTGGGGAATCCTCCATGGCTTTTATGGTGCATTGCTTACAGGGACACAGAATCATATGTTTGTATCTGCATCTGCATTTTTGTAGTGCAAAGAGTTTCGTGCTTGCTTCTGTGACACTGTCATAATAGTGTGTGCCAAATTTATATTAATACCGTGTTGTATAAAATCCCAGCAAATATCCTTTATTATCACTCTCTCGATTCCTTCACATTTGCTGGATATTATTGTCAAGGGCAACATCTTGAGTTGTGAAAGGTTTTTTTGCTGCATTGGGACGGCTTCTGTTCCGCATTATGTCAATCTATTTCTGGTCTTACCATTCAGAATCCAAGTCTTGCTTACTAGGAACTCATATTATCTTTGTTATTAGTAACCATAATCACATCAACAGTCCCTGTTAATCCACCTATGGCGGTCTTTTTATCATGCAGTTTGTCAACACGCTGCAATCAGAGATGTTAATGTACACATATTTTTGATACACCATGGTACTGCCTATCTGTTGTCTTGTCACTGATACCTATGCATTCTTTTATGTGCCCACTTACTAATATTGGTTGTATTCCATCCATTTTCAACAATTTTCTCAGATATCATGAAGTCATAAGAGAATTGAAACCCCAAACCCCCTGCCCCACCCCCACACCCACACCCCCCAAAAAACGGGGGAAAAAAACCCACACCCACGCACCACTTTCCAATAGATGTGCTCCTTTAGTTTACCATAATCATAGATGCATGCCCCCCCCCCCCCCCCCCCCCCCAAACCAAAAAAAAGGAGCTTCTCCCGCCACTCTCTTTGTGAGAAAGAAGGCAAGATGATTTTGTTGTTGTCAATAGATGCGGATAGTTGCTTTTAAAAAAAGAGTGACAACAACATGTCACACTCACTCCTACATGTGATGTCTGTATGACCAATTGCCACACCCAAAAGCATACAATGTTATAATATTATTGTTTATTTTGTTCGATACATACAGTTTGTGGATACTCTTTTCTATTAAACAGACTTATAGATTTGAATCTGATGCAGTTGGCATGCAATGCGCACACCATATGTGACAGTGAACTGAGACCTTTGGGAACTGGATTATATCCTGTAATTTCCATCATTAACCACAGGTTTTTTGCTTGTTGTCGTATTTCTGCTTTTCGTTGCTTCCTAAGCTTTTTTCAAATGTATCTGTTCTACTCCCTATATTGTATTGTTTTTCTTTAATAAGTTTATGCATTAATTTTGGAATTTCAGTTGTATACCCAATTCCATTTTGGTATTCGAAGGTCGTACAGCTTTTGTTCGTGCTGTGGAGCCTATCGCTAAAGGTACAGAGGTTAGTTTGTAATTGAAACTTCTCTGTTGCTTGGTATCTCTAGTATCCTGTAATTGATAGTTTAGTACTAATAGAACTCCCTCCTGGTTGTAAGGTCTTGATTAGTTACATAGAAACTGCTGCAACTACTAAGGCACGTCAAAACGATCTGAAGAAGCAATATTTCTTCACTTGCAACTGTCATTGCTGTACTAAGGTTGTTTTGACCAAATTAATTATTTTTAGTTAACATACTTGTAATTTCTCTCATCTTTATTTAAAGATTTCCTAAACCTTCTATTGACTTTATTTTTGCTGCCATATCCAGACTCCATATGAGGAACTCAAGGAAAATGCTGTTTTGGAAGGCTACAGATGTAAGGACAACAAATGCAATGATTTCTTAGTTCATGACCCTGGTATCTCTTCAACAGGAACCTAGTTCATCACTGTTAATAACGTAATACTGAAGTGCCTTGTTCGTTACTTTTACCTTTACCGTAAATGTCTTTGGGTCTTTGATGCAGAAAAGAAAAGTTTCACATGTCAGCAATGTGGTCTAGCTCGGGATCAGCATGAGATTAAAATGGCTGCTTATGAAGTAGAAAGAATATTAGACAAGGCTTCGAGTACTCTGTCCCAGGGAAGTATCCTGCACTTTTTTTCGCATGCTGGAAGCAGCAAGCTTATAGTTTTAACTTGGACATATCAATTTGCCATGCTGCATTTTATTCCTTTTCCGCAAACTCTACTAGGAAATTATGTTAGATTTGTTTTAATTTAATTTGCTTAAAGCTGTATCTACTTTGTGAACTTGACGATAATACAGATTATATTGAAGCATGCACTATGTATAAAACCATTGAGCAACTCCAACACCAGCTGTGCCATCCAGATTCAATCACTTTACTGCGAACCCGTGACACTCTTCTAAAGGTGCAACATTCAGCCAATATTTTAATATCTTATTGTATTATTCATGATTGTTTAAAATGAAATTTACTAATCTTCTTGTACGCATGCAACCAAACTAGCCTATTTGAAACATATTGCACAATGTGTCGACACCACAAAAGCATAAGATGAGCCATCACAAACAGTTAAGTTAGAAATGCAATACTTATGACCCATGATCATTATCTTTTTTAGAGAAATCATCCATGATCATTATCAGCATTTAAAAGGCCTGTTGACACATGCTGCAAGCACCTTTGGTCATTCAAAGCTCTGAAGTGCATTCAGAAGACACGGGTAAATGAGACATGCTTAATCAGTCGTGGCATATGAAACCACTCAACATTAATTAGTGAGGTTATGGTAACCAAGACATCATATGTCCCCAGGAACTAGTATTTTACTTACTCTTACTTTTCATCAAGAGGTTCTTTTTTGTGTTCTTGCATAAACTGGGGCAATATCACTGGATATGATTATTATTCTGCTTATTCTAAATGTCCTATCAGTTCAAAACTCTATACTTCAGTGAAATTAATGACTTTCCGGAATTTGCTAGTTTTTAGTGACTTCTAATTTGTCTGTAATTTTAAACTCAAATGGAAAGCTCACGCGACAGCTTATATGCCTTGCTTGATGCAATACTTTGCCTAATGGGTTTTCTATTTTTAAGCACCAATTATTACAAGTACTGCTTCGAATTTGTGTATACACGAATTATTTCAACTGTCATTTCTTCAGTATTCCGTCTTATCTCTGGACATTTTTCTTTCTATTTTGTTTATTGGGGGAAAATATGATTCAAATGATTGTCTTATAAACAGATACTGATGGAGCTGAACGATTGGAAAGGTGCATTAACTTATTGCAAATTGACAATTCCAGTTTATCAGAGTATGTTCGGTTAGAAATCATATAGCTATTGCTCAAACTTAATCCTTTATTATTATTTATCATTTTAAATCATATAGTCTAGCATCTTTTTATATTGGATGTAATTCTTACATTCCATGTGATATCTCTCAGCCAAGTTTTAACCATATCCCTTGGACCAACTATTGTGCAATGTCTGCCAGATTTGCTTAGGTCATAACCGTCAAATGTTATCAAAGACTTGCACATCCACTTCTACTCCAACTTTTGTTGATTGCTTACTACTTTCCAAACGACCTTAAATCTAGATTTTTCACCAGTGATTAAGTAAACAAACTATATTTAGATTGGCACTTCATTTACGCAACACCCCAAGTTATGCGGGAATATTCCTTATTGAATATGCGACAAGACGATCTTTGGTATATAAGAATTCTTATGAAGTCAGAATTAATCGTAGCTAGCCTTTTTGTGAGAGGAACCATGGCAACCCTCTATTGTTAAATGTTCATGTTCGAGATGTTACAAAGGTATCAGAGCCCAACACCAGTCAGAAGTGTGGGAATTAAGTGTCATATGGAGTATGGAGCGAAGTGCCACACTACACATGGATATGATGGGGCCACCTCTAGAATCCGTGGGAGCCACCTTTGGAATCCATGTGCCACCTCTAGAATCACATATTGCATGGTGAAGTGTTAGTAATTGTAGCTAGCATTTTTGAGAGAACCAGTGGAATCATCTATTGCTAACCAGTTCCAATCAGGACGCTGCAATTTATATCTCTAATTCAGTATCATTATCAGATACTTTCACAATGGGGCAGCAGTCATATTTCATCTTGTGTGTGCTCTTTGTCGGTGTCCCACTGTGACTTCGTGATGGGCTCTTGACAATTTGTAGGTTGTACCGGTGATACCATCTGTTGTGGTATTCTGACTTAGTGCTAACCACATAGATCCCCTAACAATACATTGATTTTTTTTTGGTGCATTTGATGGATGGGATGCATAATGAAAGCGAAGGATTAGCAGGCATGTGAAAAGGTGAGAGATGCAAAGGAGTCAAAAGCTAAAAGCTCTAATAGCGAAAAAATCAACTGTGTTTAGTGTAGTAATTGAATATTTATGAGTTTGGCGGTCTAAGAAGTTAATGACATATGACGGTTCATTTAGTACTTGTGGTGGATACCCAACATGCATCAGAAATATTGGGAACAATTTTGTTGTGAAAAATAGTGGCCTATGCATAATAATCATGTTTCAGGTACATATTTATCAAATTTGTCAAGTATCCCATGCTTATCACCCTGTTGGTAGTCTTATATGTTGTGATTACAGAAGAGAACAGTTTGATGAGTGTTGGCATGCCATTTTTTTGATGACTAGGGGGTCAAAGGTTCAAGAGTGCATCAAATCATGTAGTGCAAGGAATTTCTACCTAATAATGAAGGTTGGGATTCGAGGAACCATACCTGATACTTTCCAATGCAGTGATCAAAAAATTCTGATCAATTTCTAGAAAATCCATGATATGTAGGTCATTTCTTCCAACCAAATATGGCAGTGTCACACATCCAGACATGACTCTCATGTCCATCTGTCTTTGACACTTACAAATATGTATATAATTATTCATCTTAGGATTATGTATCATGTGATAAGTCCACTTTTGATAAAAACCATTGTTTTATAATTTATAGATCAATCCACTAAAATCAAGTTCGTTTAAATGAATGTAACCCCAATACATATATTTATGATAGTTAAATATACATATATGCAAACGATAAGTGTGTGTATGTGTGTGCAAACGATATATATGTATATGTATGCGTGTATGCATATGTATGTGTGTATGTATGTATAGATATGTGTGTGTGTGTGTGTGTATACCCGTGTCTTTCGTTTCTAGAGTATGGATAATTTCTCGTGTCGGAGTGTGATACCCAGTGCCAGTGTCGGACCGTGTCCATGTCTCCAAATCATAGCATAAAAATTGACACGTGCACATACACACACATTGGGGGGGGGGAGAGAGAGAGAGAGAGAGAGAGAGAGAGAGAGAGAGAGAGAGAGAGAGAGAGAGAGAGAGAACAACCTCCACGCCCACAGAGTTGTCATCTCCAAGACCAGAACAACCTCCATGCCCACAGAGTTGTCATCTCCAAGACCTTTTATAAAAAATGAAGTCAGCTATAAAGCAAGGCACACTGCTGAGAAAGCTCCATAAAGGATTTGAGCAACTCACACACATATAGTCATCATTTCCAAGCCCTTACATCATAAATGAAGTCAGTTATAAAGCATGATCCAGTGTTGAGAAAGGTGGATTCTGAGCAACTAAAACTAAACCTGGCATCAATTCCCGGAATAGCATCCAAACGTCTAGTGGAAACGAGTACGAGGAAGAGTGGCTTGTGTCGTAAAAGAGTAAAACCTTGGTCCTAGTGGGCCGTTAGGAAATCTACCACTCTTTTGTTATTAGACTTGAAAAGAGTTTAGATTGAGAGGTAATGTTGTAAATTTTGCCAATGGAAATCAGTATCACATTCATCTCTCAGGATGGTACAAGTTACAGAGCAAATGGTGTTACGTATCCAAACATCCTAAGAAGATTGGTGCAGGGGAAAAATATCTAGCTGCATGCACATGAACTTCACACTGGTGTTAAATTTTATTTTATTATTATTATTATTTTCATCTGTTAATTTTTATCAGCTTTCACATCAGATGTAGGGCGGTGACCAGTGTTTTGCTAATCAAGTTCTCTTTTTTAACTGCAGAAGTTTATCCAGAAATACATCCAATGCGTGGTCTACAATATTATACTTGTGGAAAGCTAGAATGGTTAGAATCCATTCATTCATTCAATTCATTTTAAATGTCATTATTCTACTTTTCTTTAGAAGACCATTTTTTATTTCTGACTTTCTTGGTCTATTTTCTGCACATGTTTTAGAACAGTCATTTAGATTAAATCCAGATTCCATATGCGATAAGGAAAATTTTAACAAAGCATCCTCAGAATTTAGGAGAATATTAATCTTTAGGACTTGAACCGACTATTGCGTAGCACATTGGATTCTGGGTCGAATTACATCTTATAATGTCTGAGAACATGTTATGATTGTAAATAATGGTGAATAGCGGTCATTGACATGATATATAAATTGCTATGGTACAACCGATTCCTCACCTACATCTTTTTCATGCAAATGGCACTTTTTCATACTGAAATTCCATGCCTCCTTCAGATATATGGTCTGATGTAAAATTGCAGAAGATGTAATGGTATATGTATCCATGACTGGATTGATGCATTATTTTACGTTAAGGGAGTCACCTGATCCATTTTTGACATTTTGATTGGAGGTCTATGATGGGACGCTGCGGTTTTATACCCGCAGAAGGCCGCGTGCCCAAAGCCCAAACCGCCGGCCCCCCATAGCCCACGTGCGCGCACCCTAGCCTTGAAACCCTATTTTTCTATTATTTATATGGGGGCTAGCCGTCACTTTGTCTTTTATGCTATTATTTGATATTGGTGTGACTTCATAGGTAGACGAGTGCGGACGTCCTCTTTAGCGTCTTGGGAGGATAATACACATATGTTGTATTCAATTATCTAGATTTGTGCTATTCCTATCTATAAAAATTACATCTTTCGTTTGGATCCTAACAATTTGGTATCAGAGCGTGACGATCCATGGCGACGGCGACGAGATCGAAGGATAAATTTGAGGCGTTGGAGGAAAAGTTCATGGGGAAAATTGAAGGGGTAAGAAATTGGTGGCGGAATCCATCGATCAAATGAAGGCAAGTCAAACAAAGAACGACGAACAATTTACAAAGATCCTCTCCCTCTTGGCGGCTATTCCATAAGGCGAAGAAAACCCTAATTCGACACCAAAGGCGGGAACTTTGATGGAAAAGGAAAAAGAAGAGCTTTTTATCCAAAACCAACCCTATTTCGTGGAAGAATTAGACGAGGAAGAAGATGAGGGACCGGGAAAGGTCGACTACCGCGAAGAATTGCGGCGAAGGGCAGAGAAAAGGCAGAGGGGAAATAGCGGCCCAATCCCTCCCCTCCAAACCACGTCACGAGAAGGATTTGGGGAGGCCGGGGGGTTTTACGGCTGCACCGCCCCCCAGGAGTTCCACCGAGGAGGTGGCGGCCCCCCACGGACTCGCCCAGGGACGGCGAGGGTGGGAGGGGGTCTGGAGACCCCTCCCGAACCCCGGCGGGAGCTGGGGGAGGCCAGCGAGCCCTGGCGGCCTCCCGCCTGGCCTCCAGGGGCAGGTCGTAGGCCTGCGACAAATCTGCAGCAGCCCGCGGGGCTGCCTAGGGCAGCAGTCACATCCCCCAGCGCTGCCTGAGGGTGGCCGTGGACCTGCGGGGTTTCGAGGACAGTAGAGGAGATCCGGAGGGTTGGTTTTCAGCCCTATTGGAGGATCCGGCTTGCGATTTTCGTGGTGGATTTGACCCGGTGGAGAATCAGGAGTACTATGATGGCGGAGGGGGTTATGTGGCTGAGTTCGGAGATGACGCTGGCTGGGATGACTTCGAGGGCAGACATGGAGGTTTTCGAGGGGACTATGGGGGTCGCGGGAGAGTGCCACCTAGACAGTACGAGACCCAGGACGAGAGACGTCAGCACAATCGTTCGCATCACTGTATTTAGGGGAGGCCCGATCAGGGGCACTTTAGGGGAGACTGCAGGGTGCGGAAGCTGAAGATGACGCTATTTACGGAAGAGGATCCGCATGCCTGGTTGTTCACAGCAGAGAGATACTTTGCGGCGCACCGCATGACAGATGCTCATTTGGAGGCTGCGGCTATTTGCATGGAGGGAAGAGCTCTGGGTTGGTACCAGTGGAAGGAGAGAAAGCAGCAGATTCGTGATTGGGAGGAGCTGAAGGACCTGATTCTGGAGAAGTTCTGGATCCCCGCCTGGGAAACTTTCACGAGCAGTTATACGCTCTCAGGTAGGAGGGACCAGTCTGAGAGTACATTGAGAGGTTTGAGACTTTGTCGGAGAGAGTACATGGTGTCTCAGACGAGTCACTAGAGGGCACCTTTCTGAAGGAGCTGAGACCCAGCCTTCGAGCTGCAGTGAGGCCCTACAAGCTCAAGGGGGCTTTCTGAGGTCATAGAGATGGCACAGATGGTGGAGGACGCACAGGCGAGGATAGGATAGTACAAAGCGACTACAACGGCCAGATACAGAGGGGCCCTTCATCTGGATCTAGAGGAGCCGTGACCGCCACGGGGGCGGGCCAGACAAGCAGGGAGAAGGCGGGAGAGAAGAGTGGTGCTACCCCGGCTGGAGGACAGTTCAGGAGGATGACTGATGCCGAGATGAGGGAGAAGCGTCAGAACGGGCTCTGCTTTCGGTGTGACGAGAGATTCATACCAGGCCACAGGTGCGCTGTGCGCAAGTTACAGGTCATATTGTTGGAGGATGACGACATCGATAAGGACGTCGAGGACGAGAGCGCTGAGCAGGAGGAGGAGCCCGAGGGCCATCAGCTAGACGTGGCAGAGGTGTCCTTAACTCCGTGGTAGGGTTCACCCCGAACCACACCATGAAGTTGAGAGGGAAGATCGGCGAGCAGAAGGTGACCGTGCTGATTGACAGTGGGACGACCCACAATTTCATCTCCAGGAAAGTGGTGGACCAGCAGGGACTGCAGTTGACCGACTGCGGGAGCTTCAGTGTGATGATGGGCACGGGAAAGAAGGAGAGTAGTTGGGGAGTCTGCAGGGGGTTAGTGCCGACCTTACAGGGGATACAGGTGATGACGGACTTTCTACCTCTGGACTTGGGGAGCACAGATGTCATCCTAGGCATGACTTGGTTGCAGACACTGGAGGAGATGACGATGAACTGGAAGCTTCTGCGGATGGAGTTCCAGGAAGAGGGGAGAGCGGTCACTCTACAGGAAGATCCTAGCCTTTGCAGCGGTCACTCTACAGAGAGCGGTCATTGAAGACCATGCTGAGGACCTTACAGGCTGAGGGAGGCGGTTGATGGAGGAAGGATGTGTAGAGACCGGCGGGGAGCATGCCGTGCCAGGGGAGGTGCAGCAGATGTTGGCACAGTTTGAGGAGGTCTTTTAGGAGCCTCGGGGTCTGCCACCGTCAATGGACCATGAGCACGCCATTTACTGCAGGAGGGGTTTCCTCCATCAGTATCCGACCCTAACGGTACCCCCAGTATCAGAAGGACGAGATTGAGAGGATGGTAGCCGAGATGGTGGAAGCGGGGGTGATTCAGCCTAGCGTGAGCCCATTCTCTAGCCCCGTGCTCCTAGTGAAGAAGGATGGGAGCTGGCACTCCTGTGTGGACTACCGAGCCCTGAACAAGGAGACCGTGCCAGATAAGTTTTCCATACCGGTGATAGACGAGCTCCTGGACGAGTTACATGGGTCAGCCTGGTTCAGCAAGATAGATCTCAAATCAGGCTACCATCAGATCAGGATGCGACGGGAGGATGTGTCCAAGACGGCGTTCAGGACACATGATGGCCACTACGAGTTTCTCGTCATGCCTTTTGGCTTGACGAACGCACCAGCCACCTTCCAGTCCCTAATGAACAAGGTATTCCGTCCGTACCTGAGGCGGTTTGTACTTGTGTTCTTTGATGATATACTAGTGTACAGTCGCACTCTGGAGGAGCACTTGGACCATCTGCAGGTGGTGTTTGCGGAGTTGCAGTACCATCAACTGGTGGCGAACAGGAAGAAGTGTCTATTTGGACAGCCACAGGTGGAGTACCTGGGACATTTGGTGTCAGCAGATGGGGTGGCAGCAGACAAGGGGAAGATTGCGGCGATGCTGGACTGGCCGCGCCCTACCACTCTCAGGGGGCTGCAGGAGTTCTTAGGGCTGACAGGTTACTACCGCATGTTTGTGAAGGGATATGGGACCATCGCCTGGCCGTTGACCGAGCTATTAAAGAAGGACCAATTCCACTGGGAGGAGAAGGCGATGACAGCCTTTGAGGCTCTGAAGAAGGCCATGACTATAGTGCCAGTCTTGGCACTACCAGACTTTTTCAGACCCTTTGTGGTGGAGGCGGATGCGTCAGGGCATGGGTTGGGGGCCGTGCTGATGCAGGAGCAGCGACCTATTGCCTACTTCAGTCAGGTGTTGACAGCTAGCGGCCGACTGCGGTCGGTCTACGAGAGGGAGCTGATGGCCATAGTCTTGGCAATTCAGAAGTGGCGGCCGTACTTGTTGGAGCGGAGTTTCCTGGTACGCACCGATCAGCGAAGCTTGAAGTATCTATTAGAGCAGCGAATGGTAGCAGAGGAGCATCAGAAGTGGCTGCGGAAACTGATGGAGTACAGGTTTGAGATTGAGTATCGCTCGGGGCTGGAGAACAAGGCGGCTGATGCATTATCCCGTCGAGAGGAGGCGGAGCTGGCTGCACTAGCAGTGTCAGTCATTGAGGACTGGGGCCCACTACAGCAGGAAGTGGAACAGGACCCGGAGTTAGCATGTATACGAGAGGCTCTTCTACCGGGGTCGACTGAGTTTCCGGGGTAATCGCTTCAGGATGGACGACTGCTATACTGGGGGAGACTTGTGCTACCGAGGACATCCGCATATCTACCGGCCATACTCTAGGAGTTTCATGGCAGTGCCATTGGAGGACATTTCGGGGTCCTCAAGACCTACCAGCGGCTGGCGAGGGAGGTCTACTGGAAGGGGATGAAAAAGGAGGTGTCGAGGATGGTGGCAGAGTGTGACGTGTGCCAACGTCACAAGTACCAGGCGATGTCCCACAGGATGACTATTATAGCCGCTTTCCTTACCGGATCAAATATGGGAGGACCTCTCCATGGACTTCATAGATGGGTTACCGAAGTCGGGTGGATACACTGTTATTTTTGTTGTGGTCGACCGCCTCATCAAATATGCACACTTTGTTCCGCTTCGGCATCCTTACAGCGCAGTATAGGTGGCAGAGGTGTTTGTGAGGGAGATCATTCGTCTGCATGGACCTCCAAAGTCCATAGTCTCGGATCAAGACAAGGTGTTCCAAAGTAGATTCTGACATGAGCTTTTCAGGCTGCAGGGGATGTCATTGAAGCGAAGCACGGCCTACCATCCTCAGACCGATGGACAGACGGAGATGGTAAACAGGAGTGTGGAGACTTATCTGCGGTGCTTCATTTTAGATAATCCTAAGGAGTGGGCGCGTTGGCTAGTGTGGGCGGAATACCGATATAACACATCATATCACATGGCAGCACAGACGACACCCTTCAGGATTCTGTGTGGCAGGGACTTTCCTCACTTACTACATTATGGGCATGGGACGACGTCAGTGTCGGATGTGGAGCAGTACTTGGCAGAGAGGGATCGGATTCTGGAGGAGCTGAAGCTCCACTTGGCGAGGGTGCAGCAGGTTATGAGGGCGAGGTCAGACTTACATTGTCGTGACCTGCATTTTGAGGTAGGAGACATGGTGTACCTGAAGCTGAGACCCTATAGGCAGAGATCAGTGGCTCACAGGGGGAATGAGAAGCTGGCACCGCGTTATTTTGGACCTTTCGAGGTTGAAGCGAAACCTACAGGTTAAGATTGCCCCCAGGATCCGGCCATTCACTCAGTCTTCCATGTTTCGCAGTTGCGCCAGGCCATTGGCGACCACACACCATTTCCTTCGTTACCAGAGACTCTTACTGCCGATATGGAGATGAGGCTGGAGCCCGAGGTGTTGAAAGGTGTTAGGAGGGGCGACATAGGAGAGCGCTCGGTGTTGCTGCAATGGAAGGACTTGCCAGAGCATGATAGCACGTGGAACGACATGGACGAGATGACGACACGTTTTCCAGACTTCCACCTTGAGGACATGGTGGCTCTTTGGGGGGAGTGTTGATGGGACGCTGCGGGTTTATACCCGCAGAAGGCCTCGGGCCAAAGCCCAACCCGCCGGCCCCCCATAGCCCACGCACGCGCACCCTAGCCTTGAAACCCTGTTTTTCTATTATTTATATGGGGGCTAGCCGTCACTGTCTTTTATGCTATTATTTGATATTGGTGTGACTTTATAGGTAAACGAGTGCGGACGTCCTCTTTGGCGTCTTGAGAGGAGAATACACCTATTTTGTATTCAATTATGTAGATTTGTGATATTCCTATCTATAAAAATTACATCTTTCGTTTGGATCCTAACAGCCTCCTATCAACTTCATACCAAAAATTGTCCTATTGTTCAGTAATGAAACCTACCACAAAAGAGTTAGCTGATGGTAACCACAGTAAGAAAAGTTGAATTACTGTAGCGGATGAAATGGAGGCTCCTCGTTTTACGAATAAATTGCAGCCAATATAACTGTAGAAGGGCCATGATGCATGTGGTAAGGGATCAGATTCATTTGCTATCTAATTCTTGAAGCAAGGAAAGAACGGAACACTTACCGCCTTCTGTTCTAAGTTTCCATCTGTGAATGCATCCTGCAACTATGGAACCGGGGAACTGTTTTCCTGAGAGAGATAGCTATGACATGTTGCATCATGAGGATTATGCATCAATGAAACAAACTTCTCTGTTTTTTATGTTCTTTTGGTTGCTATTATAATTTGTTGTGTTATAAATAGGTAAGATATTTCTCTGTAAATTAATTTAGGAAGAGTACTGGCTAAAACAATTTTAGAGTTTTACAATCCCCCACATTCAATAAATGAATGAATGAATGAAACCACCCACCCACCCACCCACCCGCAAATTTCTTCTCATGCCTTCCCAGCATCTGCCAATTGCCTTAGGCAACTCATGGATAAGTGGCTCGTTAACATTTGGAAAGAATGTTAGGTATGGTTATTATTTGGACAGTCAATCAAATACCGAGAGGTCTCATTTCACTTCACATGACCTAGGATCAGATGATCTAAAGGCCTAATACACCTGCTGATAGAAACTACATACAAACATACCTCGGTACCCAAACAACCCGAGAAAGATTACAATCTTGAGAGGCATCCTTGCTCTCTTTATCTGTTAATGACCCAAGTGAGAATGTGAATTATCTCATCGTTAACCACATTGTCGTCGCAGTCTTATCTGCCTGTTCTTGAATCATCATTGTAGTGATCTTTCTCTGACTATTTTTTTCCTGATGCGAGAAGATGGTTATATGCCATTTAGTTTTATTGGCCAGACCATGTCAAATGCGCACATAGATAATGGCCACGAAGGTGACGTAGAATGCAAAAATGATGCCAGAGCATGTATTCGATTTGGCGTGCATAGGGCACCTCTCCCATGTATTCACAAATATGCTCTGGTCATTTCATTCTCTGCTTCATGTCGGTAGAGCCAGCTATTGAGTGTCTTATATCTTCTGGCCATATATCAAAGACCTGTAAAGTTTTGCCGTCGATGCCTTTCGGATAGGTTATGTTTTTTCCCCAGATAATTCTTGATGTCATGAAACTCGAGTTCTCCGTCCTGGGGACCTTCTTTGAGAGCAGCAATGTGATAATCCCAGAGATTATCAATCCATTCATTTTGTGCTCGATTCACCAATTCATGGACCTTTCCAAGAAGTATTATGATAGGAATCAAGCGGATATCTAATTGCAGCATCGTAGGAGCCAATTATTCTCCGCTGATGAATACAATTTATTTTCTAAACTTGCATGAAAGCTAAAATCTAGGGACGACTGCAGAATGCTTTATAATTCACCACCTTTTGTTCCCCTCTCCAAGCCACTTCTTATGTATTTTATTATAGTAAACCAAAAACTTGATGCATGTCCCCTCAACTTCTCTCTCCGGTAGATTGGATAAAATGGAAAGCTAGTTATGAACGAGTTTTTAAGTGAACCAACTTAACATATGGTTCATGCCTTCACATGTGATCTCTGACCATTTATTTGCTGATTAGTCAATTTTGAATATGCAATGAAGCCTATATTGTGAATGTTTTTGATTTTTCAAATGAGGAAATATGGCAATTGTGAAGTCCGTAGAGATGCTTTTAGGGCAAAATTTCTAACAAGTTGATATGGTTGGGATTTAAGTATTTCCCGTACTTGCAATCAAAGATGATATTTGAAAAGTTGTTGATTGACATGAACTATGAAATTCTAAACTTTAGGTTAATTACATGGATTATGAGTTTGTGTTGGCACATGTAGATTGAGAGTACGACTTGTATTGATATCTATAACCCAACGCGGTGTACTGACGCAGCCAGCTTGATACAGTTGGGCTTATTGAAAAGATTAGCCTCTTCAAAAAAGTAATTGAACTACAGTTTGAGATCATGTGTCGACAAGATAAGTTATCGATATTTGAAAAGTTGTTGATTGACATGAACTATGAAATTCTAAACTTTAGGTTAATTACATGGATTATGAGTTTGTGTTGGCACATGTAGATTGAGAGTACGACTTGTATTGATATCTATAACCCAACGCGGTGTACTGACGCAGCCAGCTTGATACAGTTGGGCTTATTGAAAAGATTAGCCTCTTCAAAAAAGTAATTGAACTACAGTTTGAGATCATG
Organism: Scilla litardierei; assembly: GCA_030789695.1. NCBI lineage: Eukaryota > Viridiplantae > Streptophyta > Magnoliopsida > Asparagales > Asparagaceae > Scilla > Scilla litardierei. Next base: position 16,343,332 of record CM061141.1, read on the forward strand.
TGTCGACAAGATAAGTTATCGATATTTTCCTTTCATTATGAAATCCAGGTTATTGGAGCGCACTGAGGATGCTTTAAAATCGTTCACCCAAGCTGCAGATATACTTCGAGTTACCCATGGGACCAATACACCGTTTATACAAGAGCTATTAAGCAGGCTAGAGGAAGCGAGGGCTGAAGCTTCTTTCAAACAATCAGCCAATGGCGGCAGCATGATCGAAGACTGATTAAGTTGGCACTACCGTCACAGTGAATCTGACCAACCCTGTCTCTGTGAATCATGCTTATTTCGAGCTTGGGATGAGCACCAGTATTGATCTGACACCATAGTCTGCTGTTGATCTCGTGGGCATGTCCATCTTAGTTTATTTGAACTCCAGTAATTTTGTATACGGTTAATGTCATTGTATCCCATTAGTTATGCCAGATCTATTCTAATGGAAAGCTATGTATCAAGCTCTGAGGGACATGAGACTTGCTCGATGTATTTAATTGAAAGCACAATTTATAGGTGGCAGAGTAGTTCATCATTGGTTTCGCGGTCAAACACAGCTTCAGGATGTGCAACTAGCAGTTAAATATCTGTAGAGAGTGAAATTCGTGGAGTTTTATGGTGGTGGTTAAGATGGTGAATAGTTTATTTAGGAAACAGTAATGTCTCTCGTTGGTTCTCGTGTTGGTCCTTAGGTGTGTGTCTCGTTGGTTCATGTGCATGTAATTCCTTAGTTCTAGTGTAGTGGCTCTCGGCTTTTTGGGTTCTTGTGCCCAGTAATGTGTTGTGGATATTTACATTGTGAACTCGTAAATATGTGGCTTTCTTTTGTAACCAGAAATACGATTCATTTTCTTCTTCACAATTTAACTATTTTTTTTTGAAGAATAGTCTGAAACAACTGCAGCTCATATTAATGTTGATGGTTGGGGGAATTTTTGAGTTGATGTTGGGGCATTTGTTGCTCTTTAGGTAACAACTCTAAGCTCACATTTGTTGCAGGCTCATTATGAAATGACTCGGGCTTGCAAGTCGTGAAAGTGCCTCTTGTGCAGGCTCTTTAGATAGAAAATCCATATGCTAAATGTTGTAAAACTACCTTGAGGGTGTGTTTGGTTTGAAGGAAAAGGGAAGAAAAGGAAAGAAAGTTAGAAGGAAAATTATTTCCATTGTTTGGTTGGAAAGAAAAAACAAAGGAAAATGAAAATGAAAGAAAACAAATGAAAATTTATATTAAAACTTTTCTTTGAGATTTTCCTCTTTTTGACCCAAGGAAAATGAGGGAAAAGAGGCCTAAACTAATTTCTCACCCTTTCATGTATTTTGTTATGAATCAACTATTGAGGGGAGAGCCCTCAGGTCTATATTTATAGGCAATGGGGAGAATACAAGATGAGTTTACAATGATATGGGCCTATCTCTAAGATAGCCCAGAATCTCACCCAACTACGGTTAAATACCCGTTCACAACACTCCCCCTTATCCAGCCATAGGTGTGGACTTTGCTCGTGAATGCTTTAGGATTCTGAGCGTAGAAGAGTCTCACATGAGGTGGATACTTCAGGATCCTGAGTTGGTGAGATTTGCCTCGTTAAAACCTTTAGCTATGGAAAACCCAGTGGGAAAAACCATAGTTAAGGAAAAAGAGTGCAAACGCTCTTTAACTCCCCCTGATTTGTACATGTGACTCTGCTCATGAATACTTCTGGATTCTGAGCGTCACAGAGGGGTGGATACTTCGGGATCCAGAGTTGATTTGATTTGCCTCGTTAAAACCTTTGGCAATGGAAAACCCAGTGGGAAAAACCATAGCTAAGGGAAAAGAGTACAAATTCTGTCAACTCCCCCTGATCTGTAAAAGCTCTTAGGCTTTCAGATCTCGTAGGCTTATATCATCACTCCTATTTACAATATTCCGAAAATGTACACAGATTACAAATTTTATCACCATCAAGCAGCTGCTGAGTCCAGAAACTCTGGAGAGGTGAGCTAAGTTTCGTCGCCTCTGATGTGGTCTTCAGACTATATGGTCAGCTCCACAGAACCAGCCTCTATCCCAGTCGTCACCGGGATGTGATGTACCACCAGGCGCCCTCAAATACACCATTGGTGTGATTCTGGAATGGTGAGGATCTCGGAATTGATAGGATGATGTTGCCTTCATAAGTTGCTTTGCATATTTGCAGTAGATGGCCATCCCACTGTGGGTACCCATTCTGTGATTTATCAGTATAGGGACCGGACCTGTAACCTGCATTTGCACAAACATTGGAGGATGCTACTATAATTTGTAAGTCCAAATCTTTCGACCCTTGGAGGAAGCGCAGAAGGCTTGACTCCGGTCTAATGGCCCTAGTGAGGTGCCAACTATCTCTGGCTAATGAGTTAACTGTAACTGCTATATCGGGACGCGTGCAGTTTAGCCAGGAGTGCATGATTGCACTTAGATAAGGGACTTTAGGACCAGTTATATCCTCCCCCTCTTCCAGCGATCGGAAGGGTTCTTTTTTGTACATCCATTGAGTATACCACCGTAGGTGTACTTTGGATGACAATGGTCCTTTTAATTTCTCCAACGCGCTTCTGGGCGTTTATAACATGATTCTATGAGCCATGACTTTATATTTGCCTATGTCTTTTTATTTCATGTTTAAAAGTCAGACTTGTACATTTATTTCGGTTTTCTCTTCAGGAGATCCGATGAGATGTTAGTTGTCTACAACTAAGATCTCTAATCCTGTTCTTTGCACAGATGCAAAGACAACCTTCAGTAGGAATCATTGACTTGTCAAGTGATTCTCTTGGTTGTACATTTATTTATTATACTTATTGTTTCTTCATTTGAATAGACGTCCCGAAGTCTATTCAGGGCTTTTAAGGAAATGTGGAAATTATCTTTACAATATATCCACGAAGGTATGCCGTCACAACATCCAATAACGGCATATCAAAAATTTTCCTTCGCCAAATCGTAAGGTATTCGCTTTTGATAACTTAGGGAGACTGATGCATCATTTATGAGACATACTCATTTGAATTTGTTCGATCCCTAGTTTCAGCGAAATTTTCCTTGGGCTATAGGTTGTACCGTATAGCATACGATTTTGTATTTATTTTTCTTATGTTTGCAATACTTTGTTTTATCCACAGGTTTGACACCTTTTGGTGTCTGGACTTCAGGTCCGAACATTTCACGTTTCATAAGTGAGTCCATCTCATCTTTTATTGCCACGTTCCACGTTTGGCCAATCTCTACGTTTGCCTTCTAGCAACGGAGTGTGGAACGATAATTTATAAATGTCATCGTCATTGCGATGTATATGGCAATATGATACGTGAATACATTGTCGATAATTTATGTTCTATCTGTCCAACACCTCCCCAGTACGTACAACATTTACTTAATTTCACTTTTTCCCGGCAATTCCTCTGCAGTGGATTCCGAGAAGGGTGATGGTGTGGACAGGAGCGCATTGTCCTGTGGTAGTATTGTCTTAAGGTCTCCAGGAGTTTCTGTCCTTGGAGCCTGATGGTCTGCCTCTTTTCTGTTGAGGATCAACCACTTCTGCTGCTGGTGGATTGCATCCATTCTCGGGGATGTCAATCCTAGCTGGAGTTTTTGCAGCAGGGATGTGTGATCTGACAATCTTCTGGTTGTCAATAAATGATTCCGGTAATTAGTGAACAGTGTTCTGTATGTGGAAGATCTTCTGGATCTCATCTACACATTGTATTGTTACCGGATCATAGTGGGTCAAGCTGTTTGTATCCCACGTTATAATTTTCTTCGCGCCAGATTTTCCAGTATCTGGGCCTATTTTTGGGAAACTCGTCTCATCGAGATCACAGTCTTCAAGGTGTGCCTTAATTACGTCCCCCGTTTGGGGTTCTAGGTATCTTATAAGTGAGGGTGAGTCAAACCCTGCATGGACACCTAGGCGACGTTGAGTACCGTTTTGGTCCTCTTTGGTGGTGCAATGGGGATTTAAGACTGCGCGACCGAAGATTCTCAGATGAGAAATGTTCGGTGGCATTCCATATGCAAATTGCATTGGAGACTCTGACCTCCAGATGGTCTTATTTTCATTTACGATGCAGCATACAGAGTTTGCATGTCCCCATGCATCCATAGGCAATCGGGATTTAATGGACGTTCAGTCCATTGGAGTCTACTTTTCAGTGACTCTACCGGCCCATTTTGGGTATGAACATGCGGCACTTGTATGTTCATTTTCAATTCCCGTTGATTGGCCGTACTCTTGAAAAGACTGGGAGGTATATTTCCCAACATTAACCAGACTTATTTACAACATTTTATTGTCTGGGAAATGTGCCCGCAACATTTTTATTCTTGTGCCAATAGCTTTGGAAAAGCTAAGTTGCGGGTCTTGTAGTAGACATACGTACGAATATTCTGAGGATGCATTTATCAGTACAATGAAGTACCAAAATAGCCCACTAGGGGTGGTGGATTTTATCCACATCTGTCTCCTTGTATTCTTTTTGAGGAAGCGTGGAGATCCTTTTTCAACTTTTCGTGGAGATGGCCTTGTAATTAATCTTCCCTTATAGTAAGGGATGCGAGGGAATTTTCCCTTCTGAAGAATCTTCTGGTTCTTCAAGTCATACACATAGGATAAGATGCTGTGCATCATCACAAATTCAGGGTGGCCAAGTCCATCATGCCAGAGTAAAAACGCGGTTGATGTAGGGCACTTCAGGTGCTCCGTTTAATTCTGCTTCCTTTCTCCGAATCTTCGTATGGTAGAGGCCTATAAGGCTCTCAAAATGTTCAAGTGTGGATTTTACTCCTTTTTCTTGAGACGTTGCATACAGTAATTTTTCATTTACATTTGCCGTTTCCAAGTGAGATCCGTTGAAACGGATGTCCTTGAAACTTAGAAAGTTTCTTTTGGAATTCGGAGGGATTAGTGCATCCATTATTTTTGTGTCGTTTGGGGGCAACTGTGTTGCATTCCATGGATCTTCAATATAGCCCTGATATTGGGCTTTGTATTGAAAGAAATCGTGCGTGTTTATTGTCTACTAAGCATTTATGAGAGCAGTTTCAAAAGATGAAACGTATCGGCACATGCATATTTAGATAAACATTTTCATTTATTGTATACTAAAAATTTTATTCAAAAACAGATTGCATAATGCAAAAGCTCTCATAACATGAAATGTTCTAAACAATTTGCTAAGATAAAAGTAAAAGCTAAACAAGCATGTCGTCATTTTCGAAATCGTCAGCTGAAAACTTGACTGGAGCATCAGAGGTTATCAGGTTTGTTTCAGCTTTATTTTTCTTGTTCTCTTTATACAAATCCTGGAGGTGCTGCGAAGTTCGGCACATTTTGGACCAGTGGCTTTTCATGCCACAATTATGGCACTGGTCTTCCCATTCCATCTTGGGTGGGGGTGAATCATTTTTTGTCATTTCTGTGCCACGTGAACTTCCGCTTACTTTCATTATTTCGCTGCTGCTGTGCATGGCCATTGGCATTTTTCTATTGACCCCTCTTCTGTGGTCTTTCTTTTCTTTTATTATCTCTCTTCTTTTTGAAAGAAGAGGAATGGTGAGCTTCTGGTAGGGGGGCAGTGTCGGGAGGGCGCATATTGTGAGTGGCGAGAAGAAGCTCTCTGTTTTGCTCAGCCATGAGTAAACATGACAGCAGCTCAGAATACTTGGTGAACCTGTGTTCACGGTATTGCTGCATGAGTATCGCATCTTTTTCATGGAAGGACGTATACGTCTTTTCCAGCATGCGATCTTCTGAGACATTCTCACCACACAACTTCAGGCGTGAGGTGATGCTAAAAAGTGCTGAGTTGTACTCAGCAATGGACTTAAAGTCCTGTAGTCTCACGTTCTCCCACTCATATCGTGCCCTTGGGAGTATAACATCTTTCTGATGTTTATTCATGTCCTCAAGGGCAGTCCATAGCTCAAATGGAACTTTGACCGTAAGGTATTCAGCCTTTAAGGTCTTGTCCACATGGCGGCGAATATAGGTGGCTTGCGCCTTCTCTATATCGCTAACATTTTCTTTTTCAGTCACAGCAGCGATGAGGGACTTTGCCCACAGGTGAAACTTTACATCTAGCTACCAGCTTAGATAGTTTCTACCTGATGCTTCCAGTACTTCGAAATTAACGCTTGCAATATTAGCCATTTATCTAGCAGAGCACAAACATGCATGAATTAATAATTAATCAGAGAAAACATTTTCATGCGGAGGCAATATTTAACGAAAAGCTAAATGTGTGGATCGGCCAGTCCCACAAGAAAGAGTCCAAAAAAGTCCACAGTCCAAATTATACAAATTTGCAGCTTAACGAAAATGAAAATACAACTTTGGAAACCCCGTGGGTCCCATATGATATCTCCATCTTCAAGCGTGGCCTCCGTCTCCATGGAAGTTGGTCTTCTTTCTTTGACATTTACATAAATTCCTCACTACAATTTCTCTCAAAAATAAAAGAAAAGTGCGGGAAATAAACTGTAGGACTAAACGGCCGATCCAAAAACCACATTTAGCAATTCATGCAGAAATATTGTGCTCATCAACATTTTCATCAGACATTTTCATCACAGGCATCACAGGCATTTAATATTCGCAGAGATGGATAAATAATTTAAACACTTAATAATTATTGGACCACTGGGCAACGTCATACACCGTTAGGTTATGTTACTAACGGCAGAGCGGTCTCAGGATCTTCCTAATTATTAAGTTTTAAATACAATGCACAACCACGCATATAATATCCAACAGAATATACCAGAGATGCAAAGCATGTAAATATGATTTTTGCAGAAAAAATCATTACAATGCAAAGGTTGTAAATTGAATGGGTTTAATCAATTAAATTGATTAAGATCCCAAAATAAACATTTTCTTTGTCAGAGGGAAAAGTTTCCCTCATCATCCCAAAAGCCCCCCAAGAATCCCCAAAAAGTCCTCGCCTGCCCGATATTTGTCCCGTAATTTACTGTGATTTTTCACGAATATTTTGCCCTTAAATCCCCTTTTTAAATTAATTTTTAGGCTAACAAGTTGCCTTTTGAGGCGAGTTTATAGCCCTTTGCCTCCCCCATTTTTTTCAGATAAACCAGCCTGCGGGCCTGAAGCCTGCAGTCGACCTATGGGCTTCAGGCCCATAGGCTTTTTTTTTTTGAAATCTGTGGGCCTGAAGCCCACAACAGGTCTGTGGGCTTCAGGCCCACAGACTCTGATTTTTTTGTTGTTGTTTTTTTTGAATTCTGTGGGCCTGAAGCCCACAGATCTGCTGTGGGCTTCAGGCCCACAGATCTGGATTTTTTTTTTGAAACTAGTGTTTCATGTGGGGGGCCGGCGCCACCGCCGCACCCTGCAGGGGGGAGCGGCCGCCGGGGCCGTCGCCCCCTGCTGGGGGGCGGCGGGGGCCGCCGCACCCCGCAGGGGGGAGCGGCCGCCGGGGCCGCCCCCCGTGCGGGGGGCGCGGCCTCAGGGGCCGCCGCCCCCTGCGGGGGGGGGGGGGGGGGGGATGTAACGAATGGTTTTCGTGTAATTGGATTATCTATATTAAAATATATGCTTGGTGGATTTTCTCCTTGGATGTGTGGTTTTCGTCGCCATAGCTTTCACTTTCGATCGTTTCGTCGTGATTTTCTAGCTTCTTCCTTCGATCGTCGATTTCGGAGTAAGTCATTCGTGACGAGCTTCAAATCGCTCATATCTTAGAGTTAGAGTGATCTTAGAAGCCATAGAAATCTTCCCGAAGCTTCGCACTTCGAATCGGCACTTTTCGTGCATGTTAGTTGGTTCAAGAAGATCGACCGACCGACTAGATTCCAATTTAGTCGGTCAGGAAATCAACTGGAACCGACTAGTTCATTCAATCAATTATTCTGGAGTTACTGTTCCTTCTTAGTCGGTCTAAGTTCATCTTTCGACCGACTAGTTATCAAACTAGTCGGTCAAGTTTTGTACTCAGACCGACTAACTCTTAGTTCAGGTTTTCGACTGGAGTTACTGTTTACACTTAGTCGGTATGCGTTGGTCAACCGACCGACTAGTTCTCAAACTAGTCGGTCAGCAGTTGGTCTTTGACCGACTAAGCAGCACAGGAAACCCTAGTTTTGCCCAAACCGACATCAAACCCTATAAATACCCCTCCAAACGTTTTCTTCTCCTCCCTCACGACCCAAAACCCTAATTTCTCCCCCATTGAGCCACCTTCTTCCCCAAACCATTGATCCTTCATCCCAAGCTCATCCATCATCATCCAAACCCTCATTTCACATATCCTACCTCTCCTCAACCTCAAACCCTCATCAAATCCCCAAAAGCCTCATCCAAACCCATTTCTCCAGATTTTCCTCATTTCCAGATCTGAGCCGGATCGTTCTTCCGTTGCCGTGGTTGCTCGGCATCGTTCCTCCGCTTCTTCACGGGTAGTATTCTTCCTTTAATAATCTCATAACCCACACTTGATATTTGTGAAACCCTAATAAAATGGATCATTAGAAATCGTAGGGTTCGATTGTGAATACGGATTAGTTACCATTCTAATGTTGTTTTTCCATGACAGTGATCCATTCCCGTAGATAACAAATTTGTGTGATGTGCCTTCGTTGATCGTTCTCCTCGGTGCCAGGCAAGTGAAACTTGCATCTCTTGATTTGGGCCATGTCTTAGGCCATTACCTTGCTTTAGCGTAAAAGAGACTAGACGGTGAAAGGATAGCCGTTTAGACGCCATTGACCTAGCTTGACAACGAAGCTTGGTCCGTCACCCTCATCATGCTTGTATGTCACGTTTAATTTCCCTAAACGGTACGCGTATTAACTGTTCATGTCATCCATGCATCCTTAACTGTTATTGCATTTTAACTGTCACGTTTAATTTAATTAACGGTACGCGAATATGTTCATGTCATTGCATTTCGCCTGTCACGTTTAATTTAATTAACGGTACGCGAATATGTTCATGTCATTGCATTTCGCCTGTCACGTTTAATTTAATTAACGGTACGCGAATATGTTCATGTCATTGCATTTCGCCTGTCACGTTTAATTTAATTAACGGTAGGCAAATTATCTGCCCATGTCATTGCATGCTTGAATACTCATCGTGATTGCGTAGCATCGCTACATACTAGTGTTACTTGTTCCGGCTAGGTGCACCCCTACGCCATACTTATCAAATACACTTTCTGGCTCGTGTTCCAGAAGACGAGCTCATCACAGCCTGCGGGCAATAGGGCACTCGTTGAGTGATCCCTTGTACTTGTACTTGTTACTTGACATTACATGTCACAACAACCCCTTGCCACTTGTACTATACTTTACCTTACTTGTTACTTGACAATACTTGTCACTCTTGCCACTTGTACTTGTCCGTGTTTTACTTGTAAAACTTGTTATCCATGATATACTTGTTACTTGCTACTTGTACTTTACTTGTCACTTCCATACTATACTTGACATGCCATGCATCATACTATGACTGCTAGGTTGTTAGTTTACTTTTCTTTCAGTTTCCTTGCACAAGTCTTTCCAGACTTGCTGACATGTGCCCCTCTCTCTTTTGGGTGTCACATGTTAGACCCAGAGCCAGAGCTTTGTCGCAGGGATATGGTGTTGTTGATGCTGATGTTTGCTGTGGTGGTGAGTGGACACCAGGGGCCTGTCTCGAAGACCGCTCGTGTTCCCTTCTTTGTTTAGGTTTGCTGTTAGTTGTTGGTGCGTGGCACCTTTGTATGTATGTTATACTTTGTTGGCCATGATTTGGGCCTTAGACTCTTTTCCTTTTAGCCTGGTGGGTTTTCTGTGATATTGTAATTCATTCAATGGATATTCAGAGATTTCTCTTTTGTCTCTTTCCTTTATTATTATTGTTGTTTCGTTTCGCGTTGCAAGGACCTGCCATATGATTATTTATACGCTTATCAGACTTGGAGTTTCACAGCTTCAAGTCTGAGCGGACCTTCTCACGTCTCGCCTCCACATTTTTGGGAAGCGGGGCGTGACAGGTTTTAGTGGTGGCCCATGCAGGTCCAGTTGCAAATGTGAACTATCGGAACAACGATAATAATTAAAGAATGTCCATTAAACGAATTAGAACATCCAAATTATAAGCCCGGAGTCTAGGTTTTTAGCGTTCCTATGCCTTAGGTAGCTGGTAGACGTGTTAGGGCATCTGTCTCAGCTTAGTAGGAACCCATTAGATCAGGACCCTAGCTAGACTTAAATAGACGTCTGTGCTTGCTAGTTAGGAATCCTTGATTGTTAGCTAGACTCCATGTTAGTGATTTGTTTGATTGTCTTAAGAGTTACCTTAGTGGTTCCTGTCTAGCTTTGACTAGGATAGACTTCTAGAATTCTTGGGTCTCTCGCTTGGGTTCATCGATTTCGGACCAAGCTGAACTCATTTCATCGTTGTCTAGCCCTTATGGAGTCTTAGCGCTTAGTTCCATAATCTTTAGCTGGTTGACCGTAGGAGTTTTCGTAGATTTTCCTAAGTCATAACCTAGGCGTATTTATGTTTTGATCATCCGACCAAATCCCTTGCCTCGATTCCCATGACCACCACGTTTCGATAATCGTTGATCCTTCGAATGTCCCCATTCGCAAGGCTTAATTTCTTTTAAAGTTATTTTTCGATTTCCCTTACTAAAGTTGTCGTAAGTTTAAATTTTGTTTTAAACCCGCTACGTATATACTTAAAATTTCTCACTTTTCGATTGAGTCAAATTCCTTGTCGATTTCGGAGTCTAATGGTTGAAATTATAATTGCTAACTCGTAACCATTTTCTTGTCTATATTTTCGCATTTCGGTTTAAAGACTCCAATACTATTTCGGAAGAATTCGATGTACCATTTTCTAACTATGAGACCCATTTTAATCGCATAGCATATATACTTTAAAATCTTTTCCAAGCTAAATGGAATTTCAATTGTTATATGTATACTTATATCTCGTACTCTTTCGTTGACTTAAATTAATTTTTGAAATTCGAAAGTTTTGACGAGATTTTGATTTCTGTTTTATAATGTTTTACAGCCTCTACCTTTCATACCTATTTGAATATCTTGTCCCTTTTCATAAATCGATTTAATTCTGAGCCGCAATTCTATTTTCCAAATTCGATTTATGAATTTTCTTTCTTATTTATGCTATTCAAATGACTCGTCGCGCTCCCTTAATATACTTTTCAAGTCACAGATGATTTCAGCTTTCAACAAATCAAAGTTATGTTCAAACATTTTCCCGACTACAGATTTTTGGAAAATTACGTTTCCGTAACCACTTCCCTTGTCCTCAATTCACATGACCACCTCATTACAATTATCCTTGATCTTTCAAATGTTTTCCGTTGCAAATCTTGATTCTTCCAAAGTTATTTTCGAATGCTTTCCTTATTTGAAGTTTCACTCAATTTAAATTTTGTTCTAAACTTCTTTAAATATGACTCCCTAAATTTCGATGGAGTTAAAAGTCGTTCTTGAATTTTGAAGACTTTTGGTCGTAATTTTAAAATTACTATCTTGTGCTATTTTTTTTACAATGTATCTTTCGCATTTCGATTTTTTTAAACTTTATTACAATCCTGATGGTTCGATATACCGTCCTTTTTCCTAACTACAAAAATCTATTTTAACCACTTATCTTACATACCTTTAGGGGTATTTTTCCAAACTGAATGGACTTCAACTAATTTTTGTATATATATATTTTAGGTTCGTCGTACTCGTACTTCAAAAGTTTTTATACCAACACGTTCTTCTGGCGAATCCTTATTTCCCTAAAAGTATCTTCGATCTTCTTCTTTCGTTAAGTTTAAATTTGTTCGAAACACTTTTGATATATGTAAGGTTTCATGCTCCTTCGCCGAATTAAATTATTTATGTTTTTAAATATCGAAACTTGTGTTGAGATTTTTAGATTAGAAGTTTATAATATTTTCAGCATATACTTTTGTATCGATATAAATGTCTTGTCCCTTTTCATATACCAATTTCATTCTGAACCGTATTTCTATTTTCCTAACTCAATTCATAATTTCTTTTCTTACTTGTGCCATTAAAATTTTATTCGAAAACACCTCGTGCTTACTCTTAATAAACTTTTCAAATCCCTTTGGACTTCGGCTTTTAGCAAGTCGATTTTATGCTCAACATTTTCCATATTTCAGATTTTCGTTTAAAAAAAACAAATTACTATTTCGAAATCATTCCTGACTTAGACCCTTCATAAAACGGTTTAAAAGTTTTAATACTAACTTGATGAGTTTAAATATCCTTTTCTCTTTCCATGCTACTAAGATATTATCTTCCATTCACCATACACACTTTTAAGACAATTTCTAAAATATGACTTCAATTATTTTTATATATCGGTACCACGTTCGTTTTGCTCGTACATTAAGATCTTGTATAAGTCAATTTTTGTTGGCAAATCCGGATTTCTCTAAAAGTATTTTCGATATGGTTTATTTGGGATTTCTCTTCAGTTTTAAGATTCGGAAAACCTTTAGCATGCGCTTAAATTCTCCACACTATACTTAATCTGATTTCAATCTTCGAATCTCAAAACTTTTCCAAAATTTTTTTAGATTGCTGCCGCATAACATTTCTGACATATGTTATAATGTTCGAGTAAATGATTTCCTTTTTCCTCATGATGATTTTATATAAGCCAATGAACCACTTTTCCTCTTATTACGTATATTCGTCTCAAACTCGTTTTCAAACAACTTGTTTATCGATCTCTAAATAATTTTATACAAACGAGGACTCCGACTTTTTGAAGTACAACGGTTTTCGAATTCACGTATTTTAACTTATGTTGTTTGCACTACCTTCTTTACGTATTCTTTAAGGGTATCATTGCATCTTTCTCTCCACCTAAACATTCACAGTCTTACCCTGATTCCCCTAACCAAATTTGGCTCCTTATCTTCGTCCTAGCTGAACCCATGTTTTTCGATCTTTCTATTCGTCATGATCTAGGTTCGGTTCCTTCCTATTGTCTAGCCCATAGAGCTTGTCGTTGCCTGTGTGAACCTTGTTATAGTTTGGTGGGCCCATTAGTTAAGTGGTTATGTCGTCGTAGTGTTGATTTCGTGGTGTGTATATAGTGGTATGGGTGTTGGCATTTGTATGTTATGTATAGGTAATTTTCTGCTTGAGTATGATGTGATATACGTATGATAACAGAATGATAATTTTGATTGGTACTACTTGTTTTATGAGATGTCGTATGCGTGTATATCAGGAGGTATACCCGACTATTGCATCTCTTAAACTTGTATGTAGTTGATGTGTTGATATGGTAATTATAAATGGATGGATATGGTGTGAAAATATGTGATACGTGGATGTGTATGCCTTGGAGTGGTATTGGTATGTGTATGGTTACTGTGTTACGCATAAAAATGTCCTGCTATGATTTGAGTCTCACTCAAGCTTGAGTGGGTATACTCTATGTACTTTGGTATAATTGTATGTGGTGGTGAATAATGATGGATGATGTATGTATGGTATTTGAGTTGTTTGTGCTTGGTTGTGTTACGCACACGATTGTGGGTGGCTATACCAATATATAGTTATAGGACTATATGTGGGGTGAAAATATGGTGAAATATTTGCATGTATTTGAATGACAAAAAGAAATGTGAAATTATTTTCAAATAAGAGAGGCTTGGTTATTTTCTTATAGTAAGTAATGAGTGTTTATTGTTGTATAAATATATTGACTATATATATATATATATATATATATATGATTGAAATACGTGTATGAAATTGATTGACTATAATAAGTATGAGTGTACTATGTGCGTGAAAATATGTGTGTAGTGGTAGTAATATTTGATTTCTAGTGCATGTATATATAAGCACTTGAAATGAATGTACTTGGTTGAATTTATGATGTAGAATTGGTTGAGGGTAGTTACCAGAGCGTCTATATATATGTTAGAAAGTCCGAGGACGGACTTTATTCTAAGGTGGGTAGGATGTAACGACTGGTTTTCGTGTAATTGGATTATCTATATTAAAATATATGCTTGGTGGATTTTCTCCTTGGATGTGTGGTTTTCGTCGCCATAGCTTTCACTTTCGATCGTTTCGTCGTGATTTTCTAGCTTCTTCCTTCGATCGTCGATTTCGGAGTAAGTCATTCGTGACGAGCTTCAAATCGCTCATATCTTAGAGTTAGAGTGATCTTAGAAGCCATAGAAATCTTCCCGAAGCTTCGCACTTCGAATCGGCACTTTTCGTGCATGTTAGTTGGTTCAAGAAGATCGACCGACCGACTAGATTCCAATTTAGTCGGTCAGGAAATCAACTGGAACCGACTAGTTCATTCAATCAATTATTCTGGAGTTACTGTTCCTTCTTAGTCGGTCTAAGTTCATCTTTCGACCGACTAGTTATCAAACTAGTCGGTCAAGTTTTGTACTCAGACCGACTAACTCTTAGTTCAGGTTTTCGACTGGAGTTACTGTTTACACTTAGTCGGTATGCGTTGGTCAACCGACCGACTAGTTCTCAAACTAGTCGGTCAGCAGTTGGTCTTTGACCGACTAAGCAGCACAGGAAACCCTAGTTTTGCCCAAACCGACATCAAACCCTATAAATACCCCTCCAAACGTTTTCTTCTCCTCCCTCACGACCCAAAACCCTAATTTCTCCCCCATTGAGCCACCTTCTTCCCCAAACCATTGATCCTTCATCCCAAGCTCATCCATCATCATCCAAACCCTCATTTCACATATCCTACCTCTCCTCAACCTCAAACCCTCATCAAATCCCCAAAAGCCTCATCCAAACCCATTTCTCCAGATTTTCCTCATTTCCAGATCTGAGCCGGATCGTTCTTCCGTTGCCGTGGTTGCTCGGCATCGTTCCTCCGCTTCTTCACGGGTAGTATTCTTCCTTTAATAATCTCATAACCCACACTTGATATTTGTGAAACCCTAATAAAATGGATCATTAGAAATCGTAGGGTTCGATTGTGAATACGGATTAGTTACCATTCTAATGTTGTTTTTCCATGACAGTGATCCATTCCCGTAGATAACAAATTTGTGTGATGTGCCTTCGTTGATCGTTCTCCTCGGTGCCAGGCAAGTGAAACTTGCATCTCTTGATTTGGGCCATGTCTTATGCCATTACCTTGCTTTAGCGTAAAAGAGACTAGACGGTGAAAGGATAGCCGTTTAGACGCCATTGACCTAGCTTGACAACGAAGCTTGGTCCGTCACCCTCATCATGCTTGTATGTCACGTTTAATTTCCTTAAACGGTACGCGTATTAACTGTTCATGTCATCCATGCATCCTTAACTGTTATTGCATTTTAACTGTCACGTTTAATTTAATTAACGGTACGCGAATATGTTCATCATTGCATTTCGCCTGTCACGTTTAATTTAATTAACGGTACGCGAATATGTTCATGTCATTGCATTTCGCCTGTCACGTTTAATTTAATTAACGGTACGCGAATATGTTCATGTCATTGCATTTCGCCTGTCACGTTTAATTTAATTAACGGTATGCAAATTATCTGCCCATGTCATTGCATGCTTGAATACTCATCGTGATTGCGTAGCATCGCTACATACTAGTGTTACTTGTTCCGGCTAGGTGCACCCCTACGCCATACTTATCAAATACACTTTCTGGCTCGTGTTCCAGAAGACGAGCTCATCACAGCCTGCGGGCAATAGGGCACTCGTTGAGTGATCCCTTGTACTTGTACTTGTTACTTGACATTACATGTCACAACAACCCCTTGCCACTTGTACTATACTTTACCTTACTTGTTACTTGACAATACTTGTCACTCTTGCCACTTGTACTTGTCCGTGTTTTACTTGTAAAACTTGTTATCCATGATATACTTGTTACTTGCTACTTGTACTTTACTTGTCACTTCCATACTATACTTGACATGCCATGCATCATACTATGACTGCTAGGTTGTTAGTTTACTTTTCTTTCAGTTTCCTTGCACAAGTCTTTCCAGACTTGCTGACATGTGCCCCTCTCTCTTTTGGGTGTCACATGTTAGACCCAGAGCCAGAGCTTTGTCGCAGGGATATGGTGTTGCTGATGCTGATGTTTGTTGTGGTGGTGAGTGGACACCAGGGGCCTGTCTCGAAGACCGCTCGTGTTCCCTTCTTTGTTTAGGTTTGCTGTTAGTTGTTGGTGTGTGGCACCTTTGTATGTATGTTATACTTTGTTGGCCATGATTTGGGCCTTAGACTCTTTTCCTTTTAGCCTGGTGGGTTTTCTGTGATATTGTAATTCATTCAATGGATATTCAGAGATTTCTCTTTTGTCTCTTTCCTTTATTATTATTGTTGTTTCGTTTCGCGTTGCAAGGACCTGCCATATGATTATTTATACGCTTATCAGACTTGGAGTTTCACAGCTTCAAGTCTGAGCGGACCTTCTCACGTCTCGCCTCCACATTTTTGGGAAGCGGGGCGTGACAGGTTTTAGTGGTGGCCCATGCAGGTCCAGTTGCAAATGTGAACTATCGGAACAACGATAATAATTAAAGAATGTCCATTAAACGAATTAGAACATCCAAATTATAAGCCCGGAGTCTAGGTTTTTAGCGTTCCTATGCCTTAGGTAGCTGGTAGACGTGTTAGGGCATCTGTCTCAGCTTAGTAGGAACCCAGTCGCCGCGGCCTGCCGCTGCAGGCCGCGGCCCGCAGCCGCGGCCTGTCGCCGCCACGACGGCCGCGCCCTACGCGGCCAGCCGTCGCGGCGACACGCCGCGGGCCCCCCCTAGGGTTTCCAGAAACCCTAACCCTAACGGGCTATTTTTCGGGGGAGGCCCAATTTTTAACCCTAATGGGTTGTTTTCATGGCCCAAAAGGCCAGAAAATTAGCCCATCCACAGAAATTATTTTATTTATTTTTAGGCCCTAAAAAGCCCAAAATAGTTAAAATAAATTTTTAAAAAGGGTTGAAAGCGGTAAAATAAAACATTATATTATGGATCAAAAAGGCAAAAAGTTTTTCAAAAAAAAATGTTTTTTGCACGACACACAATTTTAATTACTTTAAATGCCTGTGTCTTTTAGATTATCTGCGTGGTTGTATGTTGCAAAAATATTATCTGCGTGGATGTGCAAATATTAGGCTATGTTTTTAGGGATCAGCCAGGTTTCCGACACCGTTTTAAAATTCCCGCATTCTTTTTCTTTTTGAGAGAAACTTTGTATGTGAGGATGAAAATGTAAGAAGAAGACCGAAGGACACCAAAAAGAAGCTGAAGACGTTTCGCTCAATGAAGATAGGGGCTTCTCTCTGAAGTTCCCGAGTTGTAATTTATATTCATGCATTTTATTTTTGATGTAACTTCGGACTGGACTTTTTATTTATTTTTCGGTGTCGGCTGGCTGATCCCCATAGCCTAAGGTCATTATTTCTGTTTTCATTGTTTTTGCATTAAACTGTGTGGTTGATTAATTAGCTTTAATACCATGTTTTAATGTCACAATGAAAACCCTTAAACAGCATGCGTGATTGTTAATTTTTTAGTAATTAATTATTCACATTACCTGAAAAAAGCATGTATGTTAAAACCACAGTAATTAAAATTCATGCCATGAAAATGACTACATTACATGCGTGGATGTCTGTCTTATTTCAATCTTAATGATACATGCTATTTTTTGTACATGCTAGATCATAAAATGACCAGACTCGCAAATGTAGACTTCTCAGTCCTGAAGGCTGATG
Source organism: Scilla litardierei (assembly GCA_030789695.1). Taxonomy (NCBI): domain Eukaryota; kingdom Viridiplantae; phylum Streptophyta; class Magnoliopsida; order Asparagales; family Asparagaceae; genus Scilla; species Scilla litardierei. The sequence goes on from CM061141.1 coordinate 16,361,079, forward strand.
GGTCAAACTACCTGAGTTGGCAGTTGGACCTGAAGTTCCATCTGCGCTCTCATGGTTTCAGTCTCACACAGACTGAAAAGGCAACAACTAGTACTGCCCCAGCTAACAAGGAGGCTTCAGTGGAAGCACCTCATACAGAGGAAGTTTCCGATATATTAAAGGCGAAAGCCATTATATATATCAGGAAACACTTAGACTCGACCTTAAAGGACGAGTACCTCACTGTAGAGGACCCTTACGAGCTGTGGGATGCACTCGAGGAGAGGTACCGACATCATAGGGATGTCATACTCCCCCGTGCACAGTATGAGTGGACTCACCTCCGCATACAGGATTTCAAATCCGTAGCGGAGTACAACTCAGCTCTTTTCCGCGTCACCTCACGCCTGAAGTTGTGTGGTGAACCAGTGACGGAGAAAATGTTGCTGGAAAAGACGTTTACGTCCTTCCATGAAAAGGACATGATCCTTATGCAACAATATCGAGAGAGGAAGTTCACAAAGTACTCTGACCTTCTTTCATGCCTGCTTATGGCTGAACAGAACAGAGATCTGTTGGTTGCCACCCACAACCTGCGCCCTCCTGGCTCCGCTCCATTGCCACCTCCTGCAGAGGCCCACTTCCAGTCTTCCCAGAAGAAGAAGACGGACAAAAAGGCAAAATTCCAGAAATGGAAAGAACAGAAGCAGCGGAAGAAAGCCACTCCCCCAGCTCCTCCCCAGAACCAGAAGTTCGCGGACAAGAAGCAGAAGAGGATTCCCAACAAAGGAGGCACTCCCAAGAAAGACTGGGAGGACAAATGCTCCAAATGCGGGATGACGGGCCACTGGTCCAGAATCTGCCGCACAGCAAAACACCTCCAGGACCTCTACCAGGCAAGCCTCAAGCCTCGAGCTGAGACAAACCTGATGGAGAGCGCAGCGTTGGGAGAGACCTCATGGACTCCTGAAGATTTCATGGGAGACGACACTCTCTAGATCTGGACCACTTTTTATGCAATTAGCAATGTATCTTTCTATTTTATGCATCGTATCTAGTTTTATTTCCATGTTAAAACAATATCTCTTTGAGCATTTATCTTTATGAAAGTAGATTTTTCTCTTCATTTATTGCTTGAATGTCTTTCAATTTTTAGATATGGAACTTATCTGCCTAGTGGACAGTGCATCGACGCACTCGATCCTTCAAAGCTCAGACTACTTCACAAGCATAAGTAGTTATTCTGGCCCACTGAGAACAATCTCAGGGCCAGCAAATATAATCGAAGGATCAGGGGAAGCAATTATATTGCTCCCCGGCAACACACAAATAACACTTAAAAATGCGTTATACTCCCCAAAATCCATCCGAAACCTCCTAAGTTTTAAAGACATCCGTTTAAACGGATATCACTTAGAGACGGTCGAGGAAGATAAAAGGGAATACTTGCTTGTAACGGCTCTTACAAATGGTTCAAAAACCATTGTGGAACGTTTCAAGGGACTCCCCTCGGGACTCTACCAAACAAGTATACAAACTCCAGAAACATCCATGGTGGAGCACCTGCAGTGCCCCCAAACACCAGAATTCCAACTCTGCCACAGTCGACTGGGACACCCTGGTTCGGTTATGATGTACCGCATCATAAAGAACTCCAGGGGCATTGACCTGAAGAACCTGAAGATTCTTCAAAAAGGCAAATTCCCATGTCCACCCTGTTACAAGGGTAAACTGATCACGAGACCCTCTCCACTGAAAGTGGATGTGGAGTCTCCCAGCTTTCTGGAATGAATCCACGGAGACATTTGTGGGCCGATTCACCCATCAAGTGGTCCGTTCAGGTACTTTATGGTCTTGATAGACGCATCAACTAAGTGGTCACATGTGTGCCTACTGTCCACCCGTAACCTAGCACTATCTAAGCTTTTAGCTCAGATAATAAAGTTACGGGCCCACTTCCCCGATCACCAGATAAAGAAACTTCGTCTGGACAATGCGGGGGAGTTTACGTCACAAGTCTTTCTAGACTATTGCCAAGCTCAGGGAATTGAAGTCGAACATCCTGTAGCGCATGTTCACACCCAAAATGGGTTAGCAGAATCTCTAATTAAGAGACTGCAATGGATCGCTCGTCCATTATTACTTCAATCCCAGATGCCAGTGAATGCGTGGGGTCATGCAATTTTGCATGCTGCATCTTTAATAAAATTAAGACCCTCTGGAGGTCAGTCATCTTCTCCAATGCAACTAGCACTTGGAGCCCCACCAATTGTCTCACATTTGAGAATATTTGGTTGTGCAGTATACGTCCCCATAGCACCACCACAAAGGACAAAGATGGGTCCACAACGTCGCCTAGGCATTTATGTTGGGTTTGACACCCCCTCCATAATTAGATTCCTAGAACCCCTTACGGGGGACGTCTTTAAGGCACGTCTAGAAGACTGTGAATTCGATGAAACATCGTTCCCAAGACTAGGCTCACAGACAAAGAAGCCCGAAGCTTCAGAAAGTATCACTTGGGATACAAAAACTTTATGTCACTTTGATCCGCCAACAAGCCAGTGTGAGGAGGAGGTCCTGAAGATTCTCCACATCTAAAACACTGTCCATCTCTTGCCGGACAAATTTACTGACAACCAGAAGATTGTCAAATCACACGTCCCTGCTGCTAACACTCCAGCTAGGATTGACATACCGCAAAATGGATGCAATCCGCCTGCAGCAGAAATGGTTGGACCTCTCAAAAAGAGAGGACGACCACCGGGATCCAAGGACCAAGTCCCTCGAAAGAGTAGGACCCTTGGCAATGGTAAACAAATACCACCACATGATGCTAATTTAAGCCCTGCTACCCCATCTCTCCCAAACTCTCATGAAGAGGAAAAACCGGGAGAAAATGAAGTATCGATACACTATGTACGAACTGGGGAGTATTGGGACAGAAAAAGCACAACAATAGATGACATATTTGCGTGTAATATTGCCATCAACGTCGCGTACTGCGACGATGATATTGAACCACGCTCTCTGACAGAATGTCAAAGCAGAGATGATTGGCCAAAGTGGAAAGCGGCAATAGGAGTGGAGTTGGATTCACTCACCAAACGCAAGGTCTTTGGACCAATAGTCCAGACACCAAAAGGTGTAAAACCTGTGGGTTATAAATGGGTATTTGTTAGAAAACGAAATGAACAGAATGAGATCGTACGCTACAAAGCAAGGCTTGTAGCGCAGGGTTTTACCCAACGTCCTGGGGTGGATTTTGAAGCCACATACTCCCCGGTCATGGACGCGATCACCTTCCGATTCCTCATTGGCATAACAGCACAAGAGGGTTTAGATATGCAACTCATGGACGTGGTTACTGCATACCTATATGGCAACCTAGACCGAGACATCTATATGAGATTGCCTGACGGTTATTCTTTGCCTGCAGCACTAAAAGAGAGAGAACGTGACATCTACTCAGTGAAACTGCAAAGATCATTATATGGTCTAAAACAATCTGGAAGGATGTGGTATAACAGACTGAGCGACTTCCTTGCACAGCAAGGATTTAAAAACGACCCAGTCTGTGCTTGCATCTTTATAAGAGCAAAGGCAACAGGATTTGTGATTATAGCCGTCTATGTAGACGACTTAAACCTCATCGGATCTCCTGAAGAGATCACAAAGATTTCTAAAAGCCTGACAGAAACCTTCGAGATGAAAGACCTCGGAAAATCAAAATTCTGTTTAGGCCTTCAGATAGAGCATCTTAAAGATGGGATCCTGTTACACCAGTCAACTTACACATCGAACTTATTGAAAAAGTTTCAGATGGATAAGTGCCACCCCCTCAGCACTCCGATGGTCGTCAGATCATTGGATGTACACAAAGACCCCTTCCGGCCGCTGGAAGAGGGGGAGGAAGTACTAGGCCCCGAAGTGCCTTATTTAAGTGCTATCGGTGCACTCCTTTACCTGGCTAACTGCACTCGCCCTGACATAGCGTTCGCAGTAAACTTACTAGCCAGATATAGTGCTGCACCTACACAGCGGCACTGGGCCGGAGTTAAGCATCTTCTGCGCTACCTCCAAGGGTCCACAGACTTAGGTCTATTCTACAGGAAAGGGGCATCAACTGGTTTAGTTGGTTATGCTGACGCAGGTTACAGGTCCGATTCTCATACAGAGAGTCTCAGACCGGATACATGTTCACATACGGCAGCACTGCCATATCCTGGAGATCTGTGAAGCAGACCATGACGACCGTCTCATCCACCCACTCCGAGCTACTTGCGATCTTCGAAGCAAGCAAGGAATGTTTTTTGGCTACGCTCGGTGATCCAGCACATACTCACCTCCACCGACCTGACAACCGGCGTTCTTGCACCCACTACACTCTATGAAGACAATGCAGCATGTATAGCCCAGCTACAGGACGGCTACATCAAAGGTGACAAGACGAAGCATATCTCCACCAAGTTCTTCTGGACGCACGACCTTCAGAAGCAAAAGCAGATTGAGGTACAGAAGATCCAATCATGTAATAACTTGGCGGATTTGCTTACCAAATCCCTGCCTACTAGTATCTTTGAAAAACTTGTACATGGGATTGAGATGAGGAGAGTGAGTAAATGTAAACTGGGTCAGGATGAGAGAACTATGAACTCATAGATACATAGGAGACTGATGTATAGATTCATAGGAAATCTGCAAGCCTGAAGCTTGGTCAGATAAGGGGGAGTCAACTGCAGAGTTGTACTCTTTTCCCTTGGCTACAGGTTTTTTCCCACTGGGTTTTCCGTAGTCAAGGTTTTGACGAGGCAACCTCGTTGACTCTGGATCCTGAAGTATCCACCCCTAGACACATCCCCAAAACAGGGGAAGTTATGGGTTAACTGTTCTTTCTTTAACAAGACAGTTACCTTAACTCGGATCCTGAAGAATCCACCTCTTATTTCAATGTTGATTGGATAAGGGGAAGTGTTATGAATAGGCCCATTGGGCCAATTGGGTATCCAACCCACTATTGAAAGATATAAATACACGGGTAGGGGGCTCTTAACCCCTTACACCTATTTCTCCCTAAATTCCCTTCACAACAGATAAGAATATTTGTAGCTTCACAGCTTCACCCATAAAATATTAACTCATTTAACTGATGGGATCTTTATGGTACCGTTATTGGGCTGGGCCTCTCAAGAGCTTGCTAATCATCGGCCCATTCAGTTTATAGCGAAAGTAACGATTATTGTTTTTAAGATAATAAAGGAATGATTAGTTATCGGCGTTCAGTATGTCGTTTAAAAAGTTAGATGAAAATAACATTACTTGTGAAAATCAGGTAGACAATTGGGGACGGGGGACTGTGGAAAAGAGAAATGGTGAGCGGCAATTGAGAGTTTCAAATTTTGGACTCCATTTCCTCTTTCAGAACTCCTTTATCCAAGAAATAAAAAATAAAAAATAAAAAGACCTAACGCTCAGTCGTCATGGATTCGGTGCCGTCGTGATCGATCGCCGCGGGCGAGATGCCTTTGGGAACGCCCGCCGCCGTTCATGGAAAGGAGGGCTGACCTTCCGAGGAGCGAACTCGGCCGTCTGATCGGAGGAGAGGCCAACCTCAACCTCACCTCCTCCTCCTCTTCCACTACCTCTTCCTCTCTATCCGTCTCGCCGCCGGACGTCATCGGCCGCCTGAATGCCGTCTTCAAGCGCCACAAGCCACTCGGTAAGCGACCGACATCGGATTTTCTTGCCTTCGATTTTTAAGCTCTTTGTTTCTAGGCGTTGGTTACTTATTCTAGAGTTTTAGCTTGAAACTGAAATCGAGCGCTTCAAATTCTCTTTTTAGTTTTAAGTTCATTGGATTTGTCAATGGGATGGGAGAGATAGTTCAATTTGTCTTCCGATTTGCAAAATTTTGAGTTCTGAACTTTTAGACTGCGGCCGTTTGTTGCTTAGAAATTTCCTTATGCATGTTTAGTTACTGAAAGAATGTGGAAGAGAGAGAAAAAGAATAAAAAAGCGGGCATTTTCAACCAATTGTCGTAATCCAAAGAGAAAAACGTCTATTTTTTCTTAACATTCCTTCATTTTTATAGTGTTGGTGAAATGTGTTGTTTCTAGTATCTGGTCAGAATGATATCAGGAAGAAAAAAAATATTTGCGTTCTCATTCCTCTATGTTTCCCGGATGATTTTGTCTGTGATTAACATGGCACTAAGGATTTAGGGGGCCTAATTACTGACTATCTGTTTTGTTGCCCTTTGGATCTTAAAATGAAATTTTAGGTACAATGCAAAACGGTGCATGTGCAAGACGAGTGTTGGTTCAACGACCAGAACCATCAAAGAGTAGTATATCTACCACCTCAGTTGCTGACAGCAATGACAAGATATTACCCCAAGAAATAGCAAATAGCGGAGTTCAGACGGTGTTGAATGTTGGATTTGATCGAAAAAAGAACAGTACGCCTCAAGAGGATTCCTCACTTACTCCTCCGCCGCTCAGTGGAAGGGTTACTACTGTTGGGAACAGCAGCGTGTATCCATTTGGAATGCAACACAGGGAGGTTGAACTGCTTGCTGATCGGGGAAAGGCATCCTTGGCAGCTTCCTCTTCTCATCTGTCGTCAGCTCTTGTATCATCCAATGACTATTTGAAGAAGGACATGTTTTCTTTGGCTGATAATGCCAATTTAAGTTTTCAAAGTAAGTGGGTTCTGCTTTGTTTTAGATAATTCATTGGCATAACTAAAAGGAAATGTTTTTTCATGGATGAATAACGGGTCTTGCAGTGAAGCTTGCAATTTCACTCTTTTCCGCCATTGAATTTGATTTGAGATTAGTGTGTTTGACATTTTGCACTAATCTCAAAGCAAATTCAATTGTGGGAAGATGCTGCACTATAGGCTACCGCCTGCAGTGTCACCGTGTGCCTATTTTCCCCTTATCATTGACATGTAGACCAATATTTAGAAGCATCACTTTATGGAAATTCTTTTCTATGGACATGCAAAACAAAACCTGAAACGGTAGAGACTAAAAATCCCATGTTTAAGTTTTAGATGTCTTTATTTTCCACAAAATATTTCCATCCCATATAACTAGTGCTTCAGACTCTTTTCCATGTGGCATAACAAGCTCCTAAAAGTCATGTCATTACATAAACATTATAATGTATTACTTTTCTTTAGAAGCTGTGTTTAGTTGCATAGAAACTCATCAAATCAGGTAAAGAATATAAACAGTGAGGTGGAAATGCAATTTATTTCTGTCATTTTCATCGACTTTAGTGTGTAAAAGCTTTATTAACTGATGCTAGAGAACAATGTTTTTTAAAGTATAAAAGGAATAATTTAATGAGGTCTTGTCTGTGAATCACAGTCACCATATAAAATTTCATTATGAATTTCTTCTGCTGCTATAACCTGTCATTGTTGCACGGAAGCTCATGATGATCAGATGAAGGTAAAGAATAAAATGTCCTGCTCATATAAAGTTTTAATGTTGTTAGAAGATGTCAATTTATGTATCGAGTGTGTATTTGTGTGTTGTGTTGTGTCAGAAGCTACACAAAAATAAAACAGTTCCTTACTGGGTTTTTTTATTTGCTTACTTGAAACCAGTAAAACTATGGCTTGGATCAAATTGTAATTATATGAAACTTGGCTGTCGGGTTCTATCTGTTTGTCTCTCTTAGGTTCTGTTGTATGCAGGTGTTGATGCAAGAATGACTATAGACTCTAGAATGGACGGCATTTCATCTTATTTGCATTCTCTTGCATTGACAGAAGGGGAAGATCAATTTGGCAATCAGGTACATGTTAATGATCTGGATATAAAGCGTCATGATTCTCCAAACAAGGGCATATATGGTACAGGTGAGTCTCAAGTGGCGGAGAAGAGGGAAGAATTGAGGCATACTCAGCAAAGTGTGGATCCAATGACTCGGTCTACAGTTGTGGGCTCTTCATGTCGTACCACAATGTCAGTTCACTCAGGCCCAACATATCAATGTACCCATGCTCCTTTGGCTGGGCACACTGGATTTTCAACTCAAATGTCATCTGCTATAGAAAATTCATTAGGTGTTTCAGCTCATGTCCTCCAAGAAGGCCGAGGACCAAAGTTAAAGGAAGGTGATCGAAACCAGCATCATCAACAGTCCCTTCATATGGGTGAAGGTGCCAGCGAGAAGGGGGTCTCTCATGAGAAGCGGGTGTCTAGCAACGCCAGCACTTTGCAATCTCAAATTCCTTCGACAAATTCGAAGGTGGATATGGAGCCTTCTCAATCAAACAAAGTTGAAAAGGCTCCTCGTAAAAAGAAGTATGATCCTGATGTATTTTTCAAAGTTAATGGGAAGCTTTATCAAAAGCTTGGTAAAATAGGGAGCGGAGGAAGTAGTGAAGTGCATAAAGTAATATCACAAGACTGTACTATATATGCACTTAAGAAGATAAAACTTAAAGGTCGTGACTATCCTACAGCTTACGGATTTTGCCAGGAGATTGAGTATTTGAACAAGTTGAAGGGGAAAAGCAATATTATACAACTAATTGACTATGAGGTACACACTCTATGAACTATGCATCTCAGTAATATCTTTTATTAAACGTGTTATATGTATGTTATGCATTGTGTATGTTGATTAAAATCATTTAATTAAGAATGTGTTTCCTTCTTCTGCTTGAAACTATTGTGGTTTAGTGGGTTTAATACATTTTTTGATCATATTATATGCCATATTTTCTTTTAGCCTATTTAACTACTAGATCCCAACACTGAAATTGTGTATGAACTCCTTTTGATTTTACATAGATAATTTGTGTAACAGAAAATTTCTCTTCATATTTAAAGCACGCAGCATCTGAAATTGATAATGTTCCATGAACTTCATATCTTTATTTGAGATTTTGTAGCTCTATTCTCTTGAAAGCAATAATGCTTTTCATACAAACATGACAAGTACAGAGCTCGGGCTATATTTGATTTATTAAATTTTGTTAGAAGGAGAGGCCGCACCCTATGAATGGTCAAACATTATAGAGCTACATTATTCCTTTTAGTTACTTATATATACGTCACCTACCCAAGGAGATTTTCCCCCTTGATTAAAATTTTGACTTTTACTTCATAGATGACGATGAAGTACAATTTAACTGCATATGTCAGTATTGAAAATGGTAGTCTGTCTAATGATGCTTTAAGGGCTTTTGTTGGCACATACTACACACAAGAGACGCACCAGGCATCCACTTATCATGCATGCTTCTGCAATGGCACTCAACATTCAGAATATCCTTGAGTGCTGACTATTACTTGCACACTTAGCTTTACTAATCTGAGTATCTTTGGCTTTGTCATAGGAGCTTTGGCACAAACTTTATAATTGGTAGTGCTGCATGCGTTTTTTTTGTATTCTGTTGGACACTTTGTTTCCAAGACCTCCACCATCCAGATTCTAGACATCCGGTGATACAGTTTTTCTTATGCTGCAGTAAATCAGTATTTTGCATTCGCCTACGTATATATGTGAGTAAAATTACTAAATCAAGTATCAAATATCCCCCCCCCCAAAGTAACACTTCTTTAACTGTCACATTGTACACGATTCCATCAAAACTTAATTAATGCTCCATCAATTATTAAAACAAAATTTTCAAGAAATTTTTAATCCTTTTGTATTTTTAGAAATTTCAACAATTTAATAAAATTTTCTAACTAACTGATACTAAAAATTCAAAACTTTTAATTTGAAACTACTGAATATGCCTGTCTTGCTACCTAAAAGGATGCCCAGACCGATACCGAGATTTCCAACCTATATAGTCAATTAATCTATATCACCAAATTAAAAAAATTAATAAAACTAAACAAACTTTAACAAACTAATAAACATTATTTTAATCTAAATTCTTGGTTTTAACATGTACTAAGCACGCTTAGTAGCCTATGAATTTTTCACACAATTTCTGACTTTGGAGTGAATATATCTATAAGTTTAAATTGCCTATTTGAATATGTAGGTTAAATTACTGTTCAAGTCTCAAATATTTATCTGAAAGTAATGCTGCATCAACGTTTACATCGTATAACATAAAACTTAATTTATACAACATCAATTATAAAAAGATAATGCCAAAAAGTGTTTTAAAATCTTTATAATTTTAGAATTTTCAATAAATAAATTTCTTAAGTTGGTGATACCAAAAATTCGATACTCTTGAGGGAATTGTCAAAACTACATCTACTAATTCTGATACCTTGCATAATGCCTGGTACGATACAGTTACGGAGAATTTGATACTTGGTATCCAACCTTGAAAGATACGAAGAGAACTTTTTCCTTCTAGGTGATTCTTCTTTTTCAGTTGAGGATTTCCATTTCAAGTTTCGAGGAAATTGAGCAAGATGGCAGTGGGGTCGATGTGGAGGATAAATGAATCAAATACTTCTTTTGAGCATCATGCTTATTTTATATGTATTTGTCAGTTAAAACTCTATGAACCAAACTGAATGGGATGCTACTCATGGTTGCTGGTTAATTCTTACATTCATGATGTGCCAAGTGTAGAAATTTGAGCAATAAAGTTGGCATGTTTCACAAGTCAGCCCTCAGTCCTATTTGCGCGGACTGCATGATATATATTCGCTCACTGCCATCCCAAAGTATTCTCATAACAATTTGCATTTCACATGTTTACAATTTAATGGAACATTTTGTGCACTATACCGTGTTAAGGCCAAAAATGATCGAAACAATAATGATGCTGACGTGGATTCTTTTTGCTGAGTTGGAGCCTCGTCAGCCGGTCGAGTGAGACCCTTGGTAGTAGAATCGGGTTTGTTGACAGTTTGTGGTCGACTTGCGATGCTTGATCAACCTCATGGATCGAGCCTCGGTCAATGGATATTGAGGAGCAGCCACACGACCTTCCCGCTAGTTAGATCAAACCTTGGGTGAAATGCTATCGTACGAACCTCCCACTGAATCGAGCCTTGATAAGCTGCACCACAAGGAAGCGTCAATGGGGTCGGATCTGGGTTCCGACCCCAATCCCCTCCGAAGCTTAAGTTAGATGGGAACTTAAAGGATGAAGCTTGGAGTTGCCAAGATCGATCTACGGAGGCTCGTCTCGAGTTAGGTATTGCAAGCTTTTTAGAGAAATAAATATTAAGTGGAGTATCGAATGTCAGAGTATCGGATCTCGTACCTCCCGTTCTGTTCCTCCACTCCTCATATTTATAGACCTCCTCGGTCTCTTTAGTGACGTTGGGAGGAAACGGTAACCAATTATGCCGTCATGATCCTCTCCCCTTAATAGGAGTAACTGTTGCCCACGTCACCCTTATTTATGAGCTTCCTCCGATCTCTTGCACGTTAAGCGGGAGTGCAACAGTCGAATGGCACGTGGGCTTCGACTGAGTTTGCTTCAGAGTTCCTTCGTGGGCTTTGCGGGCTTTGGTTGCTCGATGAACGAGCCACCTCAAGTGTCGGCCTAATGACGCAACAATGGCCTCCGTCGCTCAAGCTCAGACAGTTCGCCTGTTGGGGTCAAGTGATGTTACATCTCATTAATGGGACACGACAGTCGAGAAATTACTACTCGAGTTTTAGGCACCAAAGCGCCTGCTTTGCTGATTTGGATGATCCGCCGATTTGAAATCCAAGATACTAAGAGCCTCGGATCTCCAACACGTGTCTCAACACGTTGAGGTTGTCTTGTCGAAATAAGACAGTTCCGAAGGAAAAAGTTGAAGTCGTCTTCTTCATCGTTCCTAACTTAGATTTTCTTCTTTTGAAAATGGCTTCGTCATCTGTCCATGCCTCCAGGAGGAGCTCGACTTCTGTCGCGCAGAAGAATAAGGAGGAAGCCGTAGTACACAGCTTGATCGTCAACCAAATATCCAAAGTGGGAGCCGATCAAATCTCCAAACTTCAGAAAAAATATGTCCGGCTCGACTACCAGATCCGGTTACCTGAGAGGGATGAAATAGTTCATCGTCCCGACGATCGGGAGGCTGGGGTTTATGTCAAAGCCTTCCAATGAGGGCTTCGATTCCCCATGCATCTTTTCATGCGTTACTTACTGAGTAACTGAGTACATTGAACCTTTCCCTTTGCCAGCTGATGTCAAACACCATAGGGGTGTTGTTCGATTTCATCGCTCTGTGCGTGATGAAGAAGGTTGAACCGACGATGTGGTTGTTCAATTATTTTTTCTTGATTCCTCCCCTCAAGAATCCGGGTTGGTATATGATAACAGCTCGCCGAGAAAGGAAGCTATTTGACGATCTTCCTACCTCGAATTCAAATTGGAAAAACGAATTCGTATTCATGGTCTTTCAAGACGAGACGAGTTTTTGCACCGAATGAGGGTGTGCCTGACTTGGGTTTGACCGAAGACAAGCCTTTATCCGAAGCAGAGAAGGAAGCCGCCGATGCATTGTCAAGTCTGCCAGAGAGGATAAGAAAGACGAAGTGGTTGTGGTCTGACTCGGTGCTGCGTCGGACTATATGGACGAAAGGTCGATCCAATTCTACCCATCAACCGTTCGATCTTTGTCTTATTTGAATTTTTTTCCTTGCAGGCATGGTTGGTCTGGAGTACCAGGTGGATCCTGCATTGAGAGAGTGGGTCGGGGCTTCTATCATAAAAGCCGAGGAGAGCATGTTATCTCCTCAAGTGCCCGTCTTGGAGGAAGGAGTGGCACGACCCTCAGAGGATTTGCCCATTGTCGCTCATGGGGTCCCTCGGCTGGCTCGTCTCCAGCGGAAGAAAAAGAAAAAGCCCCACCGAATTTCAGGTGGTTGCAGTTAAGGGGAAGAAAAGAAGGCGGCAACTTCGCCTTAGTGACTCGGAGCCGTCTGGGTCGACTGATGCCGTAGGTCGGCTTACGCCTTTGGATGTGAGTCAATTGCGTGGCGAGGCCCATCTCAATGAGCAGGAACATGGAACTCCTTTAGAAGGAGATTCAGGGGAGTCCCCACCTCCCCAGAGCCCCTTTTGCATCAGGATTCTTGGCCTTAGGGGGCTTGTTCCCTCTAGTGTCTCTGGCTGAGGATATTCCTGAAGTATTTAGATCGCTTTTGCTGGAAAGTCGATTGCCTCAAGCCCCATTTAATTGTTCCGCAGAGGAGCTCCTTCAGCTGGAATTTCCAATCAAGAGAGACGATTATGCTCTTTTGGATTGCCGGACCGCCTCGAGGATCGCCGAAAATACGACCCTTTCGTGGGATAGGGCCGTCATGTAGAGGGTCGATTACGAAAGGCTCACTTCAATTGCCGTCCACGCAAACGTCCAGGTAACTATTGTGCTATGGATGAAGCAAGCGTGGATGTTGACAGATGTGACTTGTATGTAGGCTCTTGCAGCCAGCATTCCGTCAACGCGCATCAGTGGTGGCCAACCATGAAGTCACCTTAGGGGCCATCAAGAAGGCCGTTGAGAAATATCAGGCGGGGCGAATAGACTGGGGCTTCTGTGTAAACTGAGACGGTCACGGGTGCTTGAACTCGAGCACGAGTTAAGTGAGTCCTGTAAGAGGGAAGCTGCCCAAACCGCCTCGAGGAAGCGAGCGGAAAAGACGCTGCTTGAGGAGAAAGCCAGGTGGAAAGTCAGAGAAAACAAGCTCCTCGTTCGACTCGCTGACAGCTTTCGGGGAGTTGGCACAGAGGCCATCGCGGAGAAGGCGGTCCAAGAATATTAGGATTCATTGCCCGACTTCGACGAATTGTGTACACATGGGTATGAGCGATGTCGGTCGGAAGTGAAGGATCGATTCCTTGCTATCGCCGCTGAGATTGACCAGATCCCTGGGCTTTTCCCGGTCATCGAGGGCGATGATTTAAGTCAAGGCACGGAGGTGGCTACTCATGTTGGCGAAATTATCATCACGACAGGTGAAGATGCGGATGTTGGTGCTCCGGGGGATCAAGATCATGTTGCTGTGCTTGAGGGAGACCAATGGCATCTTGACTTGCTGAGGTATCTTGATGCTCTTCTTATACCATTTTCAAATGTATAGGTTGTATTCGTCGTATAAATGACAATTTTGTAATGTAAGATAATGCCAGAAAAGTCGACTTATATCTCTTTGTTTGTCATTGTTCGTATAGGTGGTCGTATTGCCTGTTGGACCCTTTCGACAGGTTAAGCCCTTGTTCAAGATACTAGGGGTTGAGTTGTCGAACCATATCCAAGCTAGACCATCTCGTTCAGTTGCGAGGGGTGGCCCCTTCGACTTACGGCTGACGACACGATAGCATCGTTCAGTTGCGAGGGGATGGCTCCTTGGACCTACGGCTGACGACGCGAGAGGGTCCTTCAGTTGAGAGGGTATGGCCCCTTCGGCTTACGGCTGACGGCGCAAGATGGTCGTTCAGTTGCGAGAGGGTGGCGCCTTCGACTTACGGCTGACGATACGAGAGTGTCGTTCAGTTGCGAGGGATGGCCCTTCGACTTACGGTTGACGACACTAGATGGTCGTTCAGTTGTGAGGGGGTGGCCTCTTTGACTTACGGCTGACGACGCGACATGGTCGTTCAGTAGCGAGTGGATGACCACTTCGACTTACGGCTTACGCCTGTTAAAGTTGTTCGGTTGTGAGGAGATGGTCCCTTCGGCTTACGGTCGACGACATGAGATGGTCGTTCAGTTACGAGGGGGTGACCCCTTTGACTTACGGCTGACACCCGTTACGAGAGGGTCGTTCTGTTGCGAGGGGATGGCTCCTTCAACCTACGACTGACGAAGCGACATGGTCCTTTAGTAGCGAGTGGGTGGCCCCTTCGACTTACGGCTGATGCCTATTAAAGTCGTTTGGTTGTGAGAGGATGTCCCTTCGACTTACGGTTGACGACATGAGAGGATCGTTCGGTTGCGAGGGGATGATCCCTTCGACTTACGGTCGACGACATGAAAGGATCGTTTGGTTGCGAGGGGGTGACCCCTTCGACTTTCGGCTGACGCCCGTTACGAGAGGGTCATTCCATTGCGAGAGGGTGGCCCCTTCAACTTACGACTAACGATGCGACAGGGTCGTTCCGTTGCAAGGGGGTGGCCCCTTCGACTTACGGTCAACGACACTAGATGGTCGTTCGGTTGCGAGGGTGGCCCCTTCGACTTACGGCTGATGACACGGTATGGTTGTTCTGTTGTGAGGGGGTGGCCCCTTCGACTTACAGCTGACGTCGGTTACGAGAGAGTCGTTCTGTTGCGAGGGGGTGGCCCCTTCGACTTCCGGCTGACGACATGACGCGAGATGATCGTTCAATTGCGAGGGGGTGTCTCTTTCGACTTACGACCGACGACGCGAGAGGGTTGTTCGGTAGCAAGGGGTGTCTCCCTTGTTTTACGGCTGACGACACGAAAGGGTCGTTCAGTTGGAGAGGGTGGCCCCTTCGACTTATGGCTGACGACGCAAGAGGGTCGTTCAGTTGCGAGGGGGTGGCCCTCCTCGTCTTACTACTGACGACCGTTAAAGTGCATAAGTCAGTTTTCATCAATATGACCGTGAAATGAATGTGGTCCATCTAGATTTTCCTAATGATCGGATCCTTGTAACGAGAAGCTTGATGGTGTAATTTCCACAAAATTCACAAATGCTCTATTGAAGAAAATCGTTTCGAAAAGAAAGCAGACTTATATTGATGAAAGACAAACATGCTTAATAAAGGAAGAAAAAAGTGTATACTCGTTTTTTATTCTCGCCAGGAATCGTTTTATTTTCACGCCTTTATTTGATCTTGGACTTAGAAGCTTGTTAGTCGATCACCTTAGTGACCGGTGACCTGGTCATCTTGCCTTTTTTGCTTTGAGGCCCCTTCTTTGATTGGCTGGTCATCAATTGGGTTCTTGGTGGCACACGCTTGACCAGTGCGTCGATTTTTTTAAGTGTCCAACAATCATTAGTATCATGCCCATAATCGTTGTGATACTTGCAGAATTCGAGGTCATCCCTTTTTTCATACTTGTCCTTCTTGGCAGACTCTTGAACAAGTCCCTCTCGCTGGGCATAAGCTAGGACCTCTGCTTTAGGAGCGTTTGGTCTTGCATAAGCTGGGCGCTCCTTGCTTTGAGGGCTCCTTTCCCTCTGTCTCTTATCCCGAGGTTTCTGTCGAGGGGTCCACTGGGATTGCTTCTCGTTTAGCGTCCCCACGGCGGACGGGAGTGCCTTTTTCAGCGGTTTTAACTGCCTCCTCTGCCTCTTCAGAGATGGTGAACCGATCTGTTATATTGAACAGCTCCATGAGGTTGTTAGGTGGAAACTGGTGAAGGGCCCTCCGCAAATGCTTGTTCTGCACTGTTTGAGTAAAAGCCGCGATGACACTCACATCCGGCGTGTCCTCTACCTTGAGCCTTTCGTCGATGAACCGCTGGACGAGGGCTCAGATTGACTCATTTTCTTCTGCTTAAAAGTGAAGAGGTGGGAGGAATTTCTCTTGTGGCGTCGACCCGCGACAAATTGCCTGCAAAATAGATCGGACAATTCTTCGAATGACCCGACACTGTCATCGGGTAATCTGTAGTACCATCCTTTCGCCGTCTTAATTAGGGTCGTGTGGAAAGCTTGGCAGAGGTATGGCTCGTCTGCTCCATCAATCAGCATCACGTTTAGGTATTTACGGACGTGTGCACATGGGTCGCCTTTGCCGTCGTATGTCGACAGGGAGAGGAGCGTGAACTTTGGGAGGAAAGGAGCAGACGTGATGTTCTCCTTCAACGGGGTCCGTCGATTTGTGGGATGGGTTAGTTGGAATCGCATATCCCCGCCTTGCAGATAAGTAGCCCCTGAGGATCGGTTGGGAAACTCTTCTGCCTCTCTCATCTCATTTCCACTTGCAAAATCGAGAGGGTTGTGGCCTTGAGTGATACCATTCATTACCTGATCCAGGATGCTGCGAGTTGCACGTTTATAGTTGGAGGGACTGGGTCCTCCCTAGAAGCCGAATGCACTGTTACCATTACATATCTCCTCATTACGGCGAGCTGTAGGTGTGGTATTGAGGGGTGCATTCTCCTGTCGGTCCGCTCTCGGATCTCTTGGATCCCTAGGCATAGCATAGCAGCATCCCTCGTCGATGCCAGATTTGGATTTGGAAGCAGTGGTTGCTCATTTGCGGGTGGCAGGCCTCCTATGCTTTGTTGCACCACATCCGCCAATACGCTGATGCTCTCTTCGACCCGCTCTTCAAATCAGTCGAATTGCTCCCGAGACAACTTTGGTATCTTCTGGGTCCTTTTGATGAGGATGCAGAGTCTGTGGCATCTTCCACCTGGACACTGTTCGCGTTCTGATTCTCGTTTGGACCAAGGTTTGATTCGATGTTGCTGGGTCCAGCCAACATAGCTTGTTAATTGCTTTGGGGTGTGGAATTGATGAACTTTCCACAGATGGCGCCAACTGTTAAGGCCAAAAATGACCGAAACAATAATGATGCTGACGTGGATCCTTTTTGCTGAGTTGGAGCCTCGTCAGCTGGTCAAGTGGGACCCTTAGTTAGTAGAACCGGGGTCGTTGACAGTTTGTGGTCGACTTGCGATGCTTGATCAACCCTCAAATGGATCAAGCCTCGTTCAATGGATATTGAGGAGCAGCCACACGACCTTTCTGCTAATTAGATCGAACCTCGGGTGAAATGCTGTCGTACGAAGCTCCCACTGAATCGAGCCTCGATAATCTGCACCACACGGAAGCGTCAAAGGATTGGATTTGGGTTCCGATCCAAATCCCCTCCGATGCTTAAGTTAGATGGCAACTTAAAGGAGAAAGCTTAGAGCTTCCAAGATCGATCCACGGAGGCTCGTCTCGGATCAGGTATCACAAGCTTTTTAGAGAAAGAAATATTACTTGGAGTATCGAATGTCAGAGTATCGGATCTCGTAACTCATGTTCTGTTCCTCCACTTCTTATATTTATAGAACTCCTCGGTCTCTTTAGTGAAGTTGGAAGGATAACGGTCACCAATTATGGCGTCATGATCATCCCCCCTCAATAGGAGTAACCGTCGCCCACATCCCTCTTATTTATGAGCTTCCTCCGATCTCTTGCACGTTAGGCGGGAGTGCAATGGTCGAATGGCACGGGTGCTTCGACTGAGTTTGCTTCAGAGTTCCTTCGTGGGCTTTGTGTGCTTTGGTCGCTCGTTGAACCTCGAGTGCTGGCCTAATGACGCAACACACTGAATCCGCTAAATTTAAACTACTGCAAGCTCCACATTGAATGCCTTCATTTTATGGTACGGTTGAAGAATTAATATCAAAATTTTGGTCTCTTTACCTTGATCCAGTTTGACAGCTATGTTGATCATCACGTTCAGCAGATTTTACTTGTGTCGAAATCACTATATTTAAAAGAGTTAGATGGTGTTTGTCTGCTAGCTTTTTGGTCAATTTCTGGCAGTGGAATGATGCTAAACAGGCATCTGAGGTGGCGTCTTCATCATTTATCTTTGGGCTGTAAACACATTTTTTTACTTCATGCATATATTTAGTGACAGGAATCTCTGATTGCAGTTCATATGCTCCCAATTAGCTTGACACATGGAGCAATCTAAAATTTTCAAATAGAGTACAAGAAAAATCCTGTTGCGTTTATATTTCTGAATGTCCAGCATTATTGCTTCTTACAAATCAGTACTTGCTACTACAATTCTGCTAACAAAACTGCATCCATTTTCATTTATCGACATTATCATGACAACAATTATTCTGAATGTTTCTTTTGTTGGTCTCGTATAGATCTTATATGCCAACTCTCTTTCTTAGGTGACAGATAAAACTTTGCTTCAAGATGTCATGAATGGCTCCATGACTTTAAAGGATGGAAAAATCAAAGAAGATCAATACATTTACATGGTTCTCGAGTATGGAGAGATTGACTTGGCTCACATGCTTTCACACAAGCGGAAAGATCTGGATAGCTCAACTTGTAAATTGGACGATAACTGGCTCCGATTCTATTGGCAGGTCCTTTTGTCATCGCTGTTTGTCTCTCTTTATTTTCTTTTCCCCTTTTTATGAGGCAACGTTTATACTGTGCGCTTAACACGCAGTAGCAGAACTAGTTAATCCCATATCACCATTTTGCAGATGCAGAATGCTCTAGTTATTTTTCGAAGAAATGCAGACCAAAAATCATAAATATTCCTCTGTAACTTTACATTAGTTGCATTTTCAGTATCTGTTTCTGCTGTACATCTCAGTTATTGTCAACCAATTTGTGACCGTTAACTGGTGGATTGTTCTGGAGTTTGCATCACTTGTCTATTCTTTTGCAAAATCAGATGAACAAATCATGTTTCATGCCCCATCCCCTTTCCCCATTGGAGAATTGACTTCTGTTTCTATCCCCGCAGCAAATGCTTGAAGCTGTTAATACTATACACGAAGAGCGTATTGTTCACTCAGATTTGAAGCCTGCGAATTTTATGCTCGTCAGAGGTTCCTTGAAGCTTATAGATTTTGGCATTGCGAAAGCTATATCGAGCGACACAACTAACATCCAACGAGATTCCCAGGTTCTTGTTTAGCCACTATTGTTCTGTCCTTCAATGTACATCTTAGTTATATGCATATATGCCCCCTTTTTTTTCATGCATCAGCTCGATAGTGTATAATTGCCACATTTTAGAATTACAAGGGTGTCTGCATGAACACATGGATGGCTAAATTATACATGATATAGATGACTTTGGTTTTTTGCATTTCTTGTGAAAATTTGCACCGGATCGATGCTAAATTTTCCTTTTTGCTTGTTACAGGTTGGAACCCTAAACTACATGTCTCCAGAAGCATTCATGTGGAATGAACAGGACTCGAACGGGAACACCATAAAGTGCGGGCGCCCTTCAGACATCTGGTCTCTTGGCTGCATCCTTTACCAGATGGTGTATGGGAAGACTCCCTTCGCCGAGTACAAAACCTTTTGGGCCAAATTCAAAGTAATCACCGACAAGAGCCATAAGATTGCATATGAGCCAGTCTCCAATCCGTTGCTTGTCGATCTCATGAAGAGATGCCTTGCGTGGGAGCGCAACGACAGATGGCGGATACCCCAGCTTCTTCTTCATCCGTTTCTTGTACCCCCGATCCTTAGAGAGCTGCCACCGCCTTTGCAGTGCAATCGGGAGGATATTTCGCTTTTGGAGAAGATCAATGTGCATATGAATGATCCTGAGGTATGCAGATTGTGGTCTGAGCTCCGTGAAGTGGTAGCCAATCTTGATAGGGCTAATGACTAGAAAGAAACTCACCCAAATGTGTAACCAACTGTTCGCTTATGTGTATATTTTCGTCCCATCAAAATGGGGCTGTCTTCATTCCTCAAATATGGTGCTGGTTGTATTATTGAAGCTAGTGTTTTTGCTACTTTGAGGAGGGGGGGACGGGGATCTGTATTTTTGGCTTGCGATTCTCTTCAAAATGCGATTGCAGGTTGGGTTTGCTCATGAGCAAAATAACTCGTGTATTTTTTTTCCTCATTCTCGCAGTGTTGTAAATCTCTTGTTGTTTAAGTACACCATGTCAGTTGATCACAATTATTGGTATTTAATTAGCCACCACTAAATGATAACAATAATCTCACTGCAAAGTCAAGAGATAACACTAACAATGACTTTACGTTCCGACGTTTACCTTCACTTTTGCATTGCCAAACATATCCGACCTCTGTAAGAGCATATCCAACCGTGCTAGAAAACGCCAAAAATGGCATTTCCCCCACTCCAAACGCCTTGCAAAACTGGCAAAATTTTGCCGGTTTGCTACAGTGGCCCTCCAAATTTGGAGGGTCACTGTAGCAACCTCCATGTTCTTCATGTGAGGGGGATTGCTAAACGTACATGGTCTATAATGCCTATACATTGCATTTTGGGGTTAGATATGGTATTTTTAAGTGCTAGAAATTGTTATGTATGCGTGTTTATCAATTATGGAGGATTGGGTTAGAGCTCCCTCCATTTCCCACCCTCCATATATGAAATATTTTCAGAATATTCCAACCCAACCCTTCATTTTTGGAGGGTTGGGTTGAAGATGCTCTAAGAATTGTTTTTTGTAGTTTGTAGGGTTCTACCTTCAACCAGCATTAATGTATATATTTTACTGAAATTATCATCAAAATGCTTCCTGGCATCCACATGACATCGCGGAGTTCTTCCTACCAATTCAATAAACATGAGAGATATCCAAGTATTACTACATCCCAAATTTACTTACTTTAATCTATGAATTGGAAATTTTGTAGAACACATATGGCAAAATTACCTAAACTCCATATAACATATAACCAAGCAAATATTTTTCTTTTCCTTCCGTGTGTTGGTAAAATTGCTACAAATCTCAAGTATTATGTATAGATGATTGGGTTGTGTATTAAATCTATAGAAAAACTTCCCATAGTCGTTTTATATCATGTGTTTGCTTTTATATCATGTGATTACCTAAACTCCATATAACCTTTTGACTGGTACATGCATGTACGGCTATTACAAATTTGATTCTTGTCAACTCTACCGTCTTTTGTACCAACCGAAAGATGGTTTCTTTGGCCACGTGCATTGCATTTCCTTGATAATTTGTTGCCCTTATTGTGTTTCTATATGGGCTTTCTTTTACTTTCAGAACGCAATCAATGGTCATCATTTTGTAATGTTTCATTACATTCTCTTTAATTAAACAGCCCGCAATACATTCGTCCAATGAAAAAAAGTGAAGAAAGAAAAGATGCATACCATCAAAATTTGCCCAAATGTTACAATTTAAACTGATTTATTTATATGAGAATCAAGGATCCTTCATTGCTACAGTGAGATATATATACTCTTTTGTCTCATATATAATACTATGACATTTCTCATATATAATACAGTGAGATAATATATACTTTTTGTTTCTCTTTTGTCTCATATATATACTCTTTTGTATCATATATAATACTTTTTGTTTCTCATATACTTTGTAGAGAAGAATGTAGCGTACCACTGTGTTTCAGAGTGTTTTCTCACTACAAACGCGTTGACCGTGGACAACCCGGTCAACGTGGTCAAGGGGCCCGCTTGGGTCCCTCGGGTGTGTCGAGTCGGTGCAGACGAGGTGCGAGTCGGAACTGCAGACGACGTGGAGCGCGTCGGCTGGGCCGAATCGGGGTCCTCGGTCGTTGGTAGGGCGAGGGGAAGCCTCGGCCCGGGTTGAGACGCTTGGCCTCGGTCGGATGTGCCCGGCCTCGGCGGTCGGACGACGAGGGGTAGCCTCGATCGCCCAGCTGGTTGCGTGGTCGGCGAGGGGCGGAGGGGAAGCCTCGGCCCGTGGATCGGATGTCCTCCTGCGTAGACGAGAACGCTCGTCAGGGGGCCGGACCTTGGTTCCGGCCAAATCTCATCCGATGCCTAAGTCAGACAGTGATCTAAAAGAGGAGGCCCGGCGGAGACGGTTCGACTCGTGAGGAGATCGGAACGGCGTCTCACGGCGCGAGCGGGGGAGGATGGAGATGAAATGGGGGAACTAGGTCGTTGATGGAGTACCTTAGGTTTTGGATACCTGAGATGCGGTCCCTTGTCCAGTCGTCCTCCTAAACCTTTTATAGACCTCCCGCCGTGACTGCCCCTAACCCACGTCGCTCGTCTGCCCTCGATCGTGCCCCCTCAATCCGCCCCCCCCGTCGCCGCTCCCTGCGCCATGCCAGCACCTCCCCATAACAGCCATTAAGTGGTCACGGGATCGGGGGAACGGTTATCGCTGGAGCGGGTGAGTGACTCGTGCGTTATCGGGGCCGGGTCGGATCGACATTTGGGGGCCCTCTATGGGGCTTTGCCGGGCGGGCCTGATCGCGCAGATGGGCTTCCGATCGGCGGTCGGGCACCCAGGCTCGTATCTTTCGGGTTTCGTTCGGTGGGCTGTGCTTTTGGGTCTATGTTGTTGGGCCTTCGTAAAATAGACGTATCACACTGTATATACGAAATCTCTCGTATTGTTTCTCATATACTTTGAAGGTATATACGAAATCTCTCGTCTGAACACGCAATGTTACTTACGGGCATTTGATCATTTTTGATGGGCTGCCGTTTGTTTTCCATTAATACCAAACTATTATTCTCTTCTTCATTCTTGTCATCACTTGGCATGCAAATGTAATGTCCATATCCTTATAGTAATTAGCTATAGCAAATTAGCAAGCTAGCAAGCAAGCTACCCTGCTCTCAATGCTTTAAAAAAACACAAAGCCGGTCTCTTGACTCCGCCCCATGGTCTTAGCGCAGTCAATGCTAGCTTGTATGTTGCAGGAATTGAGAGCCCGAAAAGAGCAGCAAAACAAAGCCTGATGCGGGCACTTGTCTTTTGTGGGCAAGGTTGTTTTGGGGGCCCAAGGAGATGTGGTCAGAGCTCGTTGGCCCTCAAAAGATTTAATTTCATGCGCACGTGACGACACACATCATTAATGGGTTGCCTTGTTTGAGCCGGCATTGGGTCTGTCTCAGCACGGGGGCGGTGCCTCGAACAGTGAATGGATGTTTGGCAAAATGTTGGGGTTTTTTTTGTAGATATCCATGTTTACATCATTACACGTGTCTTTTTTTCTTCATATCAGGCCTTTCATTTTGTAATTTGCTTATATTTATTTATAGTTAAAAGTGTAAGGAAAGATCTAAGATTGATAAAACTGTTTCCAAACTTGTTAACGATGTGTTGTTTGGTTGCTACTGCTACACTCTTGACACCGGTAACCATATTTGGTTCTTTTGACAAAGAAGGAAACAACTTCAGTAGTTTCTTGGCAACCAATAAATTGTGGCATGGAGAGAATAATTTTTCATGTAAGTGCGTGTTTGGTTCGGCGTAGATACATTTTAATCAAAAAAAATTTTTTGCTTTTTTATTATGCTTATTCTCGTAAACATGGTTGGAAATAGACCATCTTTTTAGAAATTATAATAAACTTTTTCGTAAAAATGTAAGCATCTTATTTTTTTTTAACCGAAAAAGCTCAGAAATTAGATATTGTTATGAGTGAGGGAGGCTTTTGGCCTCCCCATATCTCTATCCCTCCATTACTCCCCACTATTTAGTAGTGTGGACCTTTGGTATTTCATGGATATGAATATATAGAGAACCATGGCTATGAGCCATGGTTACTCCTTCTTTAAGTTTATTTAACAGATATATTTTTTTTATTGTTTTTCATCTTCATTGTTATCATCAACCATCCCTTTTAAATTAAATCTCCAGCGGTTTTCAAGTTTCAACTCGTGGCATTTCCTTAAAAAAAATCTGCTGCATTAAAACAAACACACGTTAGACTTCATTTTTTACACTATTTTCCACTTTCCGATCAAGCAGCATAAAATTTGGTTTTCAGATAAATTTATGAAAAAAATTTGGGTATTTGAAAATTTTCAGAATTTCAATTTGGCATCCAAACAACCGCTTAACCTAACCTACCCACTTACCCTTGTACAATGTCAAAATCATGCCCCCTCTTTGGCCCGTTTCCTGAACGGTCAAAATGGAATCTCACAACCAAAGAAAGCAAAAGAGAGTTCAAGGGAATGAGAAAACAAGAATTAATAAAGAGAAGGCGTGAGCATGAGAGAATGAGAGAGAGAGAGAGAGAGAGAGAGTAATTACTGAAGAACGAATATGGAAGATATCTTCGGTGTGTAATTGCCTGCTTATCTCTTCTTTTGGTGCCCCTGCCACTAATCTCTCTCTAACCTTTTTTTCAACAAGCCAAAGCTCAAACACGAGAGAGAGAGAGAGAGAGAGAGAGAGAGAGAGAGAGAGAGATGCATAATGTAAAGAACAAAAAGTAAAAAAAAAAGGACCAGCTAGCATAAACTCAAGAGAAAGGATTTGAAGCAAAAGATAAGAACTTGAATATATATATATATATATATATATTCATTCATTCATCATCTCTCCCTCGGTTCCCAAAAGATTCATTACTCCATAATTATACATTGATTAATACAGAAACCAGCACGTCTAAAGAAGAAAAAAAGGAAATAAATAATAATTCTTTTCTATCTCAGGAAGCAAAAATCCCTGTTGCCTGTTTCACTATATTGCTTCTCACCTCACCAAAAAAAGAGAAAAGTAAGCAAAATAAAATACAATTTGAAGGAAAAAAAATCATGTACAACAAACAGCATCCCCTCCAACGGCTGACCTTTCAAAATTCAGCCTCATCAACCACCCATTGCGGATCTTCACATAGAATTATGCACCACCTCGGCCCCCTTCCAGATGGCGAGGGCAGCCGATGGCCAACATGATCGTCCCCAATCATCAATCATCCCTTCTTTCAGGAAAAACAGAATGTATTCTGCCATCAAGGGTTCAGCGATCACTCATTGTCTTCAACAAAGATCTTGTGAATAAAATCTCGAAACCTCCTGGAGTATAGCTTAGGATCCACTGCAGAAATGGAGGCAGGATCGGCTTGCAAAGACTTGTACGCATGTTCAAGCTTCTTACTGATATCATAGTCCTGTAGGATGTCGATGATACCAAAGAAGAGGACCACGTCGTAGACCTCAGCACCCTGAGCAGGCATCAGCAATCCAGCTCCTTTGCAGATCATCGGATACGCATCGAAATTGATAGGTCTCGACACGTGCTCAGCCCTAGCGGGCATGTTTGCCCCCAACCGAATCACTGGTTTTCTGTTTAGAATAAAAGGGTGGGTGGGTGGGTAATTATTAGAGCTTTACAAAGACAAGGAGAAATGAGTTCAAGTTAAATTATGAACATTGATCATTATGTGAAAGAATTATAAAGAAATCATGGTTTTGTTTAAGGTTTCCTTGTTTGGAGCAAACAGATAGGGCCCCTGACGATGCAGCACTCAATATTGTGTTAGGCAATGGAGTTGCATAATCATGTGAAGTGCATCATCATGCCAAAGAGTGAAATGTGGGACCTAGGGAAACAACTGGAAAGCCACCAATTAATTGGCGTCACATGAGAACACATTTTAAGTCATTGGACTGTGAATATGACAAATAATTCAATCCAATGATACAATTGCTTGCCATCTGGTTCATATAGATGATGACTCTATGACTCGTTTCTTAGAAAATTGGCCAGTGCATGCATTTGGATCAAGTTGCCATCAGTGTATCCTCTCAAGTCAAATTCGCTCTAACATTATTATGCACAAACTAAATATTTAAATAGTCAAAAAACACAGTAAATTACCCCCAAGAAACTGATTGTAAGAAAAATAAATGAAATGTTAAATAGGTCATCTCATTGTCATTACCATAATGATTACGATGCCAAGGGGAATGCATTGTTTACACGACTTCTCTAATCATCACATCAGCTAGCTCCTTTCATTTGTGATGTAGCATATCTAGCTGGATTAATAAATTTGTTTTTATCTAGCAAATGAAGGGAGTCCTACAAGCCTAGTTAAACGGTCCAAATTTGATGAACTGAGAGAGACGTCGGACATACCGGCCATCAGCAATCCGGTCCATATCCTTCCGTCCTGATTCTGAAACCCAAAACTCGGACATGAGCCCTCCACCGTGCGATGAGTCTCTTTTGCCGGAAATTTCTGATACACGGTATAGTTGGGGGGTTAGATTGATTTTGGGTGGTTTTTGACTTCCCAATTACAAGTACTCCATACTTCTCCAGGTTATCAAACTTACTTGGCGACGAAACCCCCATCTTCGATGCTGAAACATCATCACGGAAGTGAAGTCCCACCAACAGGCTATAGTCCATGATCCCTTCCGCTTCCAAAAACTCGCAATCGCGATCTATTTGCCTGATTATACATGCATTGCATCAGAGACCAAAAGGCAAACAAAGTTCAAAAATCTAAAAATTAAACGTTCCCCGGACATTATCATATGAGAATAGAACGTGATGTACCTAAGAAGCTCTAGGAACCAAGATCTTTGTAGGCGGAACACAAAGTTGAGGTCAAGGTCTTTCAGCGTGGTGGTCTCATCGAACTCTCCTTTCGCCTTGTCAGTTGTCCGGCCATGAGATGAACCTTTCAAGTCAAACCGTCTATGAATTCTATGTTCTGAGCAGAACAAATTGCCCATTACAATGAAACGGACCTGATCTCCGCAAACTTGTAGGAATCAAAAGGAGAGCCATAAAAAATGATGTTATAAGCATGCAAAATAGGGCAAGATGCTAACATACCTTTTGCCCGCCGATAGGTTTCACACAATGCACCCCAAAGAATTTTGTGACGAGTGACTTTTCATATCGACAAACATGTTGGTAGTAACTCGGTAGCATTCTAATGAGTACCTGAATAGAATTGCAAAAAGAAAATGAGGGAACCAGAAGGCCAATTTAGGTATGTGTAGCATGTACCACCCACCAACATGCAGCCACCGATCTAAATAGCACTCAACACAATGCGAATTCTTGCGTTACACTGGGATATAGATCTATTTTAGATTATTGGATAAAATTTCCAGGCCTTCTCCACTGTAGTTGCCTAAGCAATTTGACAATGCAGTAGACAACGAGCTCATATACCTATTCTCAAATACCATTTGCACACAACTTATGGACCACATCGATTATACCCCAACGCCAATTCCTTGATGCAATCATCTTGTATCATTCACAATTGTAATGATCAAAGCCAACAAACTAAATCATATCTATCTTGGGTGGCCTTCCCACTAATTACTATCATTTCATAGAAAAGGATACATCAAAATCAAAATCAAACATAGGAAACCAATGGTGCGTTTATGGTCTCATACACACATCAATTTTCAAGCTCTGAATTATGCCATAGACCAACAGGCCATTATTTTCATCCAAACATGCTAACATTCATCATAAATGCAGTTCCCAATTGAAGACTTTAGTGTAAAGAGATACCTAACACCCACCTTGACTTCAGACTTTTTCACCGTCTTAATCATGAACCGGTCATCCTGTGTCAAGTAGAAGAAGCTCCCACTCTTCCCTGGAGATGATAGCTCTCTCAGAGCATCATTCCCGCAAATGGCCATCATGTAATCCGCCGGATCCACCGCAAATAACTTCCTCAAGTGCCTAAATTCACAACTCCAATCAAATCAATATCGAAAATGGCATAATCATCCAAAAAAACATACCGAAATCAATCCTACTAAAATTTGTTGTACCTAAAGACCATAGGACAATAATCCTTCCACCGGAACTCAGCCGACTGATGGGGCGGTGTAATCTTCGATCCGTCCGGAGGGAACCTCGTCCTAAACTTCTCCCTCGGATCAAAATCCCCGGGTCTCAATTCCCTCATCTGGGTCGAAGCTGGCTTCCCAATCGAGTGCCTAACAAAGAATAAACATATATATAACCCAAATGAGAAAACTCAGCAATAACAACAAAAAATCAAAAAGGCAATTCATCCATCCACACAAGCAAACAATCAAACACCTGATGCCCAATTGCAGATTCAGCATAAGATCATAGTTCTTGTGCCCCTTCGATATCGTCTTCCCCGGTTTCTTCGCATCTCCAATGCCCTGAAAACAACATGGGCTGCTCCCTCTCCCCATCATCACCACCTCACGCTTCCCCATATCGCTCCCATCTCTATAAACCTCCAAAGTATCGATTATATCGCAAGTAATATCACCAGCTTCGCCGTCTGATTCCCAAATGCAGATCCTTGGGAAGCCCTTCTCCACTCCGCTCCCTCTTGCATCCACCGACGACCTCTTCCTCACGTTGGCATTTGCCACCGCTGCGGTCGGCGGGGGATAGAACGTCCCGCTCAGCGCCTGCTTGAGCCAATTCCCAATATAACAACTTCCATCAGGCCAAGTAAAAACCCCGTTCCCTTTAGGAACTCCATTCTCCCACTGCCCATCGTATCGATTCCCATTGGCCCAAATCAAGACTCCCCGGCCGCAGATCACGCCGTTCTTCCACTCCCCGATGTACTGGTTGCCGTTCCTCCAAATGTAGCGACCGTGACCGTCCTGGAGGTTTCTCTTCCAGGTCCCCTCGTAGAAGTCGCCGTTGGCATAGGACTTGGAACCGAAGCCGTCCTTCCGGTCGTTGACCCACGACCCACGGTAGGTGTCGCCGTCGGGGCCGGTGAATGTGCCGAATCCCTCCATACGGCCGAGGCGGAACTGGCCCTCGAAGGTGGCGCCCGAGGGCCAGGAGAATTTGCCTCGGCCAGCGGCCTTGCCGCGCCGCCACTCGCCCTCGTACATGCAACCGTCGGACCACAGGTACTTGCCGGCGCCGTGGGGGAGGTTGTGGTGGAACCCGCCGCGGTACAGATCACCGTTTGGGAGGATCTTCTCGACGGCGGCGACGGCGGCGACCGGCGGAATATCGTTGTCGTTAGGTCTGTTGATGTCTATAAATGGGGGCAGTTGTAATGAGTACGATGATGATCGAAGTAGCGGAGCGGGGATGACTCTGGATTTGCTGAATTTTTTCTGCTGATGCAGATGCTGCTGAATGATTTCTTTATTGTCGACGGCGAGGTGATGCTGTTCGTCTTCGAGAAGTGAAATCTGGCGCCTCATTGCTTGATTGATGGATGGATGCATCAAGCCATTAATATGGCTTTTGGGTTCAGATTTGGATCTGGATGCACGAAGAGACGAAGAAGAAATGGACTAAAATTTGGAATTTTTTTTTTTGCTGTTGGGTGGGGGATTGCGGGTTTTAATGTTCGTTGTGGGCTTTTGCTTTATTAGCAGCTGTTGGTGTTCTTGGGAAACGTTGCAGGCATAGGAGGGGGGAGAGAGAGAGAGAGACAGAAAGGAGGGAGGGATGGAGAGAGAAAGAGAGGAGTGAGGATAACTAATAACAATATCCGGCCACGGTGATGGAGAGAGGAAACGGTGCTTCTATTCACACTACACTTTTCAAAGCATGCTACATTTGCTAGGCGCGCAGCGCGCTGCGGTCGGTTTTTTTGGTTTTTTTTCCCCCCGGAAATGCTGTTTTTTTTTTTGTTGGATACAAGCTTATGTCATTTTCTTTCTATTTCACACCAACACCGGTTTGGAATACAAACTTGGAATATGGTGAATAGAACAGAAACAGTGCCAAATTTGACATTCACGCCCCTATTCTGGGCAAAAGAACAGCCCCTTAAAAGAATCCCGAAAAGTACCTCAAGGGTGCGGGTAAGAAAGAGGATGCAACCGTAGGAAAAAGTGTGATGTGGAAAATGGATACTATGGGGGATGTCACGCGTGTAATTAAAAGAATATCAATGTTAGAAAATTTTGAAGTGTAATTAGAAGCAATCGAGAAGAAGAAACGACAGATATGGTAAGAAATTTGTAATAAGATGACGAATGTGTCCTTTGTTAAGAAAAGTGGACAATGCCCATCCGATAATGTTTTTTTTTCGTTCTTTTAAAAATTTTATTGTTTGCCTGGTTAATATCGGGACGTGACATGAATGTCTATTCGATCTGATTCCTACGGATGAATGTATGATGTTTTTTTGCCGTAGGGATCATTAATTATCTACTATTATAATGATATTATTTTGTTACTAAAATCGTAGCCATGAGCTAGAAGTGAAAACAAGGCAATAATAAAACCGAGTCCGCAAACTCGCTAAATAGTAAATATTTTTGCACAACATATTGAAATAGTAACGAGAATAATATGTATCGATATATTAAAAATCTTTTTTCATATGCAATGATGTGTCACATTCTTTTTTACATGACGCAAAAGATACGTGATGTATTTTTGTGTTTCACAAGATTTCTATTGAAGAATGTGTTACCTCATCGCATATAATAGAGAGTTTTTATAAGGCTGTTGAATTGATCAAGTGGGCCAACCCATCTCACGAACGGACTGACCTAGTTTCTTTTTTTATTTTATAGATTTTTTTTCATTTAGCGTTTAAATTTTTATACATGTTTAATAACACAAAAATTGTTGAAGAAAATATTAGAAGAAGAATTAGCCATGGCAACTAGCCATGGTATTTTATTTATAAAAGCCACTTAGGGTATACCAAAAGCCCTATAGCATACCAAAGGTCTCCACCACATTAAGAGTGGAGTAATGGGGGGATAAGTGGTGGGGAGGCCAATAGCCTCATCCACTCACAACACTCCCCCTTATCCATCCATTACTTTGGTCTTAGTGAATAAGGCAAAAAAGGGGATGGATACTTCTGGATCCTTAGTAATCGTGTTTGCCTCGTTAAAACCTTAGCTACGGAAAATCCAGTGGGAAAAACCAACAGCTTAAGGAAAAGGAGTGCAACACACAGGTTACTCCCCCTCATCCGTACAAGCTTCAGGCTTATAGGTCTTTTAGTTGTCTCATACCGATCCCTTTTATAAGTTTTACAAAAATACATTTTGGTAAAGATTTGGTAAAAAGATCAGTTAAGTTGTTGCAGGACTGGATCTGCTGAACTTCAATCTGCTTGTCATCCTTTAGCTCATGTGTCCAGAAAAACTTGGGAGATATGTGCTTCGTCCTATCGCCCTTAATGTAGCCCTTTTGAAGTTGAGCAATGCACGTAGAGTTGTCTTCAAAGAAGACGGTAGGCTCCAAATCACCGGTCTTTAGGCCAGTAGATTGAAGAATGTGTTGGACGACGGATTGTAGCCAATAACACTCTCTGCTTGCTTCATGGATCGCAATGAGCTCCGAATGGTTGGATGACGTAGCTGTTGTGGTTTGCTTTACCGATCTCCAGGAGATAACAATACCTCCGTAGGTAAACACAAAACCTGTCTGAGATTTTGCCGTGTGCGGATCTGAGAGATAACCTGCATCAGCATAACAAAAAAATTGGGGGGAGGCACCTCTCTGATAGTAAAGTCCCAGATCTATTGAACCCTGGAGGTATCACAGAAGATGCTTTACTCCGTTCCAGTGGCGCTTTGTAGGCGTTGCACTGTGTCTGGCTAGGAGATTAACTGTAAACGCTATATCGGGACGCGTACAGTTAGACAGATATAGAAGTGCTCCAATGGCACTGAGGTATGGTATTTCAGGACCCAGTATCTCATTCCCCTCTTCCAGAGGCCGGAAGGGATCCTTATGTATATCTAGTGATCTTACGACCATAGGAGTACATAAAGGATGACATTTATCCATATGAAACTTGCGTAGAAGTTTCTTTGTATAATTAGATTGGTGTAATAGGATTCCACCTCTTAGGTGTTCTATCTGTAAGCCAAGACAATACTTTGTTTTGCCTAGGTCTTTCATTTCAAAAGTATGTTTTAGGCTTTCAGATATCTCATTGATCTCTGCAGGAGTTCCTATGAGATTTAAGTCATCTACATATACTGCTATGATGACGAATCCTGTTCCCGTTCTTATGATAAAGATACACGGGCAGACTTCATTATTCGTGAATCCTTGCTGTGTAAATAAATCACTAAGTCTGTTATACAACATCTTGCCCGATTGCTTTAGACCATAAAATGAACTATGTAGCCTTACAGAGAATACGTCCCGAGGTATCTCTTTCATCTCTGGGGGTAGATTAAACCCATCAGGAAGTCTCATATAGATATTTTTATCTATATTGCCATATAGATATGTAGTCACAACGTCCATGAGCTGCATTTCTAGGCTCTCCAGAGAAGTTAGGCTTATTAAAAATCAGAATGTGATCGAATCCATGACAGGGGAGTACGTATCTTCGTAATCAATCCCCGGTCGTTGGGAAAACCCCTGGGCTACAAGGCGTGCCTTGTAGCAAACGATCACATTATTTTCATCTTTTCTTATGAAAACCCACTTATATCCCACATGCTTTACACCTACTGGTGTTTGGACTACTGGTCCAACGACTTTGCGTTTCAAGAGTGAGTCCAGCTCTACTCTTATTGCCTCGTCCCACTTTGGCCAATAATCTCTGTGTTTACATTTCGCTAGAGATCGTGGTTCGACATCATCATCATATTCGGTGACGTGAACGGCAATATCGAACGCAAAATCATCGTCGACGACTGTGCTATTTCTGTCCAGTACTTCTCCAGTACATACAAAATTTAATGATGTTTCTCCTATTGTTTCCTCTGCAGGGGAAATAATGAGGGGAGAAGTTGCTGGTCTGAGCTCAGCATCCTGTGGAAGGATAATCTTATTGTCTCCAGGAGTCTTCCTCTTTCGAGGAACTTTATCTTTTGAACCTGGTGGGCGTCCTCTTTTCAATTGAGGTACAGCCAATTCTGCTGCCGGTGGATTGCATCCATTTATGGGGATGTCAATCCTAGCTAGCAGCAGGGACGTGTGAACTGACAATTTTCTGGTTGTCCGTTAACTTATCCGGAAAAACGTGTATTGTATTCTGAATGTGATGGATCTTCAGGATCTCATCTTCACACAGATTAGTACGCGGATCATATAGTGATAAAGACTTCTGGTCCCAACAAATGGTCTCAGTAGCTTCAGGCTTCTTAGACTGTGTGCCTAATTTTGGAAAAAATTTCTCATCAAATTCACAGTCAGCAAAACGTGCCTTGAAAGCGTCCATCGTAAGGATTCAAGGTATCTGATAATAGAGGGTGAATCAAATCCAATATAGATACCTAGACGACGTTGGAGACCCATTTTGGTCCTCTGAGGTGGTGCTATTAGGACATATACCGCACAACCAAACACTCTCAAATGAGAGATATCCAGAGGTGCGCCATATGCAAGTTGCATCCGGGATAAAGTATGACCTCCTGAGGGTCTTATCCTAATAAGTGATGCGGCATGTAAAATAGCATGCCCCCAAGCATCCACCGGCAACTGGGATTGCATAAGCAATGGACGTGCAATCCATTGGAGTCTCTTTATAAGGGACTCAGCTAATCCGTTCTGGGTGTGAACATGTACTACAGGATGTTCAACTTCAATACCTGTTGCCCGGCAATAGTCTTCGAAGACTTCTGAAGTAAATTCGCCCGCATTATCAAGACGTAGTTTCTTGATATGGTTATCGGGGAAATGAGCACGCAACCTTATTAGTGCCAATAGCTTTGGAAAAGATAGGTTGCGGGTGGACAAGAGGCACACATAAGACCATTTGGTTGATGCATCAATCAGTACCATGAAGTACCGAAATGGGCCACTTGCGGGGGTGAATAGGCCCGCAAATGTCACCATGGATTCTCTCAAGGAAGCCAGGAGACTCTAATCCGACTTTCAGGAGGGATGGTCTCGTTATAAGTTTTCCTTTGAAACAAGGGAGACAAGGAAATTCACCCTTATGAAGAATCTTCAGGTTCTTAAATTTGTGTCCACGGGATTCAGTGATGATGCGTCGCATCATCGCTGTTCCAGGGTGACCAAGTCTATTGTGCCAAAACTCTGGCAGTGATTGGAACGTCTGGTGCTCAGTCATATTGGCTTCTATTGGTTGAATGTATGTTTGGTAGAGACCCGACGGGAGTCCCTTGAATCGTTCATAGATGATCTTCCGGTCATCTTTTTGACGAGTTACATGCAGATATTCAACCTTATTTTCATCTCTGGTTTCTAAGTGATATCCGTTTAAACTGAAATCCTTGAAACTTACGAGATTCCTATTTGATTTAGGAGAGAATAATGCATTATTTATTTGAAGTCTTGTGTTATTGGGGAGCAATATAATTGCTTCACCAGATCCTTCGATTATTTGGGACAGTCCTGAAATTGTGATAACAGGACCGTCATATTTATTTATGCTATTAAAATAGCAATGTTCGCGAAGGATTGTGTGCGTCGAGGCACTGTCCACTAGGCACTCATACTTCATCTATATAAGCAAAAACGAAATTTTATTTGAGTAAAATGTAGATGACATTCAGAAATAAAAGTTCGTACTAAAGCAAATAAAAGATGAAGATACATCGAATTTTAAATGCATAGATAAAGGACGATGCTCAATCGAGCAGGTCGTCGTTCTCGAAGTCATTTGCAGAAAACATCGTTGGCGGCTGAACAGACACCAAGTTTGTTTCAGGTAGAGACTTCTGGCTCGTCTGATATAGATCCTCGAGGTGGCGAGGAGTGCGGTAGTTTCTGGACCAATGGCCAGTCATGCCGCATCGATGGCATTTGTCCTCCCAATTCTTCTTAGGAAGTGACACTTGGTCGATGTTCTTTCGCTTCCATGTGAAGTTTCTCTTTCCCTTATTATTTTTGTTTGTATGGGGGGCTGCACCTCTTTGTTGCTTTATTACAGCTTTCCCTTTGTTGTTTTTAGCCTTCTTCTTGTTTTTCCACTTCTGGGGAGAAGCGTGGTGGGCTTCAGGGATAGAGGCAGTGCCAGCTGGGCGTAAATTATGAGTGGCGAGCAGTAAGTCTCGATTCTGCTCTGCCCTAAGTAGGCATGAGATCAGGTCAGAGAACTTCGTGAAGTTGCGTTCACGATACTGCTGCATGAGTATTGCATCTTTCTCGTGAAACGAGGTAAATGTCTTTTCCAACATGCGTTGTTCTGTCACTTCTTCACCGCACAACTTCAGGCGTGAGGTGATATTATGAAGTGCAGAATTATACTCAGCGACGGACTTATAGTCCTGAAGTCTGAGGTTTTCCCACTCGTAACTGGCACGTGGTAATATAACATCAATTTGATGTTTATACCGTGCCTCCAGCGCTGTCCACAGGTCCTTTGGGTCCTCAACCGTTAAGTATTCGGCCTTTAAGGTCCGATTTATATGTTTCCTAATGTAGATTATGGCTTTCGCCTTATCTACATTGGATATAGTGGTTGGAGTGCTGCTGCTTGAAGCAGCAGAAGCATCGGCCGCTGCTGGGGCCGAGGAAGGAGCCAAAATGGTCCCAAGGAGGGTCATCGATCGCAAGTGAAACTTTAGGTCCACTCGCCAACTCAGGTAATTTTTTCCTGCAGAGTCAAGGACTTCGAAATCGACGCTTGCCAATTTTGCCATTTTATCAACGCAATTTAAAATAAGCATGAATTAATTAAGTTTGAAACTCACGCATAAAAATAATAAATTAAGCAAAATGTGGGGATCTGCCAGATACCCAAAAATGTACAAAGTCCAAAGTCCGAATATACAGTCCAAAAAAACAAAAGAAAAGTACAAATTGGAAACCCAGAATGGGTCCATATATTTCCAAATTTACGCATCCGTCTTCATTTTGTCGGTACTCCGGTCTTTGGCAAAAATACATATAATCCTTACTTACAAATTCTCTCAAAAAAGAAAATTAAATTGCAAGGAATTTAAAGGGTATCAAATTGGCCGATCCCAAAAATCACATTTTAGCTTATATAAACATCCACGCAGTTTATAAATGCAACATGCACAAAATAAACAACCACTCATTTATATAACATATGCATATAAAATATGGAAACATAGACTATAAAATATAATAATCTCTCGGACCACGGGGAGACGTCATACACCGTTAGGTTAATTGACTAACGGTAGAGCGGTCGCAAGATCCTTAAGATAATTATATTTTGAAAAAAAATCCTAAAATTCCATGAATTAAAATAATGCAATTGTGTTATAATTTTTTTTAACAATATTACTCGACAAGCTAATAACAAAGAATTGATATATATTAATAATTTTAAAGGGGCTGCAGGCCCATAAATATCAATCTGTATAATTTTTAATTTAAATTTAGGCTGCAGGCCCATATGCCTAAAATCAATAGAATAAATATTACAATGAAAATTTACGGGGCTTCTGGCCCGAATAACTCAATTTTACATTTGGGTTGTAGGTCCAGTGTCAAAAATTTAATTAACAATTTAAAGATTTGCAATAGGAATAACTGGGCATATGGCCCAATTTTACTGATAACGTGTTGAAGAAAATATTAGAAGAAGAATTAGCCATGACAACTAGCCATGGTATTTTATTTATAAAAGCCACTTAGGGTATACCAAAAGCCTTATAGCATACCAAAGGTCTCCACCACATTAAGAGTGGTAGAGTAATGAGGGGATAAGTGGTGGGGAGGCCAAGAGCCTCCTCCATTTACAACAAAAATTTATTAATAGCCCAAATATATAAGAGGATTGCTCTCTGCACCTCAAATTGAGGTGCAGGGAGGTGACAAGAGCTTAAAATAGGAAGAGATTAGAGAGAAGATGAGAAATGACATTTGAGTTGATTTTTTTTCCTTCTTTTAGTAAAGAGTCTCTTCCCTGCACCTCAAACTGAGGTGCAGGGAGCAATTCTCATATATAATAACAGATGAAAAACATAAAATTGAACACATGTACTGATTGATCAAACTAGGATCAATCAATCAATAAATCTTTCATATATTGTGTACCTATAGATCAAGATCCAGATTTGAATATATCATATGCTACCTTAAGGTGATTAATGTAAGGTGGTCCGTGAAGACCTGTTCAAATAGAAATTGTTAAGCATAGATGCAGACTCGAATTTGTGGACGCCTTCGTGCAATTTGGACTCGTCTTTGTCCTGACAAGCACGCGTCAAGCTCTTAATGATATTTGGGATTTGATTTTTGGATCCATTTACACCTCATACATCTCGCTTTCTAGCTTGTCCGGACTCTGGATCAACCGGCGTTTTACACGTGGAGCGCATCCGTGACGATCCAGAACCCGATCCAATGCTAACCCGATCCAATTAAACCGTTTGGTTTAATTTAATACATGGTATAATTCTTGATCCTGTAGCTTTGGTTTAATCCCAATTAAATGATTAGTAAGTGCATAAAAGGATACAACCGAGAGTCACTGAGTTGCATTGGAATTTGAAAATTCCAAAACTTTACTTAAACAACATCAATTAAGTCGTAGTCTCCCATGTCCAGCTGGTGCTGATTAAAATCCTTGGCAACGTCGACTCCCTCTGAAGTCGACGTAGAAAACGTAATCAGGTAATTATATTTGTCCAGATGGAGCATCAATTCGGCAGAGAAAATAAAATAAAGACATCCTATTTTATTATATAAACGTAACCTCTCTAAATTAATTTGAGTAAAGAGAGAATTGTGTGTCGTAGAACATTACATCACCAACATACAACATCCGTGATCATAACTATCGCACGCAACGATTTGTTTTTAGTAAAGATTCAATTTTTTTGATTTGGTATATTTCATAAAATATTTATCATCTTTACCATCTTTGGGTCCAATACGTGGTGTCAGAACCTGGTATATGATGGCGTTAACAGACATCAACTTACTGGGTGTAACAGGGGTTGAAAGAGTAGGATGAGGATATACTGCTTGTCTATATCACATGATCTTTTGAATATGGTGGAGATTCTTTTTGCAGAGCCCTTTTTGCAGAGCCAACAAAACCAAAGGAAGAATGTACCGAAAAAGGAGAAGGATAAGGTTGTACTTAATGTCAAAACAATGTCAACATTTTATTACACACTCGATACTACAGAGTACAACTGGATCTCCAAGACTACCTTCGAATATCAAACATGAAGGATACTTGTGGTAACTCAAAAGGTTAAAAATAGTAAATCTTCTCTTTATGACCACAAATATGAACGCTTCGAGATGGAGCAAGGTGAATCCATAACAGAAATATACACACAATTTACCGAGATCATCAATACTCTTGTGGGGCTAGTACCCACAGGATGAGCATGAACGCAAGGCCATCCGTTCGCTCACACCTATGTGAATAGTTGTGATTTAATTAATTAATTAATTGTGTATTTGGTATGTCAAATTAATTGTCTGTTTGGTGTGTCATTAATTTCAACAACGGAATTCGGTGTATGCCCGAATTGGGCTTGGGCCGCACCCATGTACGCCCAAGGAAAAATCCCTTTGTTTTTCTTTAGTCAAAGAATTGGCTCTCTTCTAATTCTAGCTCATAGTGGGATGTTAGGCTTCCATAAAACTATGCAGCAAGCTGAACGATCCAGGAGTGCGAACATATAGTGACTACTTTCATGTACAAGCTCTTTTGCTTCCTTGTTGTAATTCAGTATGCAGTTCATAATCAAGAAAACCGAATTGTTCATAGGACTATTTTGACCGGGTCCAGAAGAGCCAAGTCAACTACGACTGGTCAACCGGACTACTACGACCTTGGGGCCTCGGCCCAAGGATCTCACGGGCGGGCCATGCTTCTCCACCCATGACGAAGGCCCACTTCCACGGTGGAGGAAATCGGGGCCCAAATCAAGGAAGCGTTCACCAAACATGGCAACCGCTGAATGCCATCATTCTCGCCAATAATGGCCTTAACTCCAGTCATCATGGCCCGACTTAATGGCCTTAACTCCAGTCATCATGGCGATACTCAAGACATTCATTCTATCATCAAATGAGCGCCATTAGTGGGGGTCAACACTTCCCCATTTGCACGTCCCCATGAATGTTGGCCATGATGTCACATCATGGCACATTATTAGGGGGATTGGCCTATATGATGAGGGGGGATGGCGTCACTCAAAAGGGGGGCTGGATCTTCACGATCTACAGCGGAGGTATCTCAATCTCCCATCTTACACCTTCTTCCACCTTTACATATTTCTTCTACATAGCTCGGCCGGAGGATCGGTGCTTGGTATCTCCGTGAACCAAGCCCGATCCCACCGAGCAACAAACAGACCAGATCTGACTTTGGCATCGTATGGGAAACGGTCGGAACCAAGGTCCGACCCCCCCCTGACGAGCTTCCTCGTCTATTCAGGTCCAGGAGATCCAGCGACGCCGAGGCTACCCCTCGGCGTCCTCCGAACCGGAGCCGAGCGCCCTCGTCCTCGAGTCCGCTCATCTCCACCACCAGGAGGCAACGCTCTGCCGAGGCTACCCTTTGGCGGGCCGACGCGAAGATCCGCGCACCGAGCGATCCCGCCTTCAACCGATCCCGGAGCTTGCCGTCCCGCCGAGGCTACCCCTCGGCGCGCCGAAGAACGTAACTGCATCTTCCTGCCAAAGCGAACGTGCCCACGACCGACCTTAAGGGTCATCTACGTCCCACGTGGCTGCAACAGTAACGCGGAGGTCCTGCGTGTCCCCTTTTGACC
Organism: Scilla litardierei; assembly: GCA_030789695.1. Taxonomy (NCBI): domain Eukaryota; kingdom Viridiplantae; phylum Streptophyta; class Magnoliopsida; order Asparagales; family Asparagaceae; genus Scilla; species Scilla litardierei. The sequence continues at coordinate 16,400,986 of CM061141.1, forward strand.
GCGTTGACCCCGCACCCTCCGGGCCTCCATACTATCGATTTACGGGTGGAAAAAACACGCGTAAACATTTGGCGCCGTCTGTGGGAACGAGTCAACACCCATGTCATCAACCACATCGACAAAGATTCGTTCCGCAAATCAAAATCCAGAACAGCCGACTTCTGGAAAGGGGAAGACTTCGGGCTCCGGAGGATGATTCCGTATCACCCCCAGATCTGTCTGTCCGAGCTGCCCTTCACGAGTCAAAGATGCAAACACTGCACTCCATCGAATCTCATCTTCCTTGGAGAAGACCGACGGTCACAAACACGTATCCACGCCAATTGCCCCTTTAATAAATCCTGTGATCGCCTCCCGAGATGCTTGGCCGCCTCGGCAAGCTCTAGAGAAAATGTTGGGTTTCCAATCGCAAAGAAGGCCCGAACGGCGGCGAGATCACCGACGCCAAGGGGGTCGTCCCGTTCACTTCTGTCGCCTTCAGCGCCGATCTTCTCGGGGGCAACGGATGAGTCAAGATCCACCGACGCTCGGTCCCTATCGCAGAGGATGATGTCGATCAGGAGGACGACATGCCACTTGATCTCCCCCTCATCGAAGATCTCCTTCTCCCCGCCAACACATCACCTGTCCGGTTGGAGAAGACACAACAGCGACAGATCCCGCAAGCCGAGCTCGCGCAAGCCCGGAAGGTGCTATGCGGGCCGACACAGCTATTAAAGAGATGGGATCCCGATCCTCATCGCCCCTCTGCTGGATCCCGATCCTGATCCTTCTTGGCTCGACCCAATGAAGAAGATGACGATGACGTGGCGAGATTCCGAGGCGGAGGACGATGACGTGTAGAACGATTCGAGCCTGGATCTATTCGAACTGGGGGAATCTTTCGGCGATCGGAAGATATCGGGACCAGCTGCCAGTTTACGAGACGATGCATCTTGGTGGTCCGATTTTGTGAAAAGCTCGAACTTTCGGTGGAGAAGCAAGCTGTCATATGTTCGACCTTGTAAGATACTTGGAGTCCGACCTCGGTCAAAGCATGATCTCAACCAGCCGTGCTGTACTCTCGGCCATCAAGAAGACATAATGATGAAAGCTGATCGACGACCGGATGCATGCGAGATCAACGGCAAAGAGCGGACAATGTCGCAGCCCCCGGCTCCCGATTTCATCTTCTCCGGGACCCTCTTGTCATTGGCGGTCACCAGAGCTCCGATCCATCCGACGATGCTCGGATCGAGATCCTCGAGATAGCCTGTCCTCTCCAAGGGAAGAGATTCAATCTCAACGACATCCACCGCACAGACAACGGCTCCGTCCCTTAATCAAAGGCCAAACCTGTAACGACTGGTTTTCTTGTATCTGAATTTAATATAATATAATATATGTTTTGGTGGATTTTCTCCTCTTGTGTGGTTTTCGTCTCCGTAACTTCCATTTTCGATCGATTCGTCGTATTTTCTCGATTCTTCCTTAGGATCGTCGATTTCGAAGTACGTCGTTTGTGACGGGCTTCACAACGGTCATATCTAACTATTAGATCAAGCCTAGGAGTCTTAGGATTCGATCACGGGGCTCCGCGCTCCGTATCGGAACTTTTGGTGCTTATTAGCCGGTGTGAGAAGGGGCACCGACCGACTAGATGACGATCCAGTCGGTCGGCAATCCTTCTTGGACCGACTAGTGAGCTTTCTAAATTTTCTCAGGAGTTACTGTTTATCGTTAGTCGGTCTAAGAACGTTGGTTGACCGACTAGGTTGCAAACTAGTCGGTCAGCAATGCTTCTTGAACCGACTAACTCATCATATTATTTTTGTATCAGTTACTGTTTACTCTTAGTCGGTCTAAGAACGTTCATCGACCGACTAGATGCTAAACTAGTCGGCCAGTACTTGTTCATGGACCGACTAACTCTAAAATCCTATTTTCGTTCAGGAGTTACTGTTTACACTTAGTCGGTCTGAGTTGGTCGACCGACCGACTAGTTGCCAAACTAGTCGGTCAGTGGTTGTTCTTTGACCGACTAGTCTGTGTTAAAACCCTAATTTCTGGGCAGCCGCCAGCTCAACCTATAAATACCCAACCCAATCGTTTTCTTCTTCTCCAACACGACCCTAAGCCCTAGTTTCTTCCCCTCCAAGCCCCCATCTTCCTCCAAGCTTCAATCCTTCATTCCAAACCCTAAATCCATCATCCAATCCATCCATTCACTCTATCTACCACTCATCTTCCCCAAAATCTCACCAAAATCCATCAAATCCCCAAAATCCCCCAAAACCCTAGTTTCCTCAAACTTCTCCATTAGCTTCCAGATCTGGTCCTAGGGTTCCCCGGAGTGTTTCTTCCGCCTCCTCTCGGTAAGAAATCGATCTACCGTTGTTTTCTTATCCTAATGTAATTTTTATGAAACCCTAATAAAATACTTGTGTTTTGATGATTGTTCCCCATAACAGTGATTCCCCGTAGGCTAGCATCCGCGGAGACGAACTTTCGTAACCGTCGTCCCCGGTGATAGGCAAGTGAAACTTGCATCTGTTGATTTGGGCCATGTCTTAGGCCATTACCTTATTTTAGCGTAAAAGAGACTAAACGGTGAAAGGATAGCCGTTTAGACGCCATTGACCTAGCTTGACAACGAAGCTTGGTCCGTCACCCTCATCATGCTTGTATGTCACGTTTAAATTCAATTAACGGTACGCAATCATTTGTTCATGTCATTGCATAGTGATAAATTTTTGTGATTGTGTAGCACACGCTACAACATTATATTCCTGGCTCGTGTTCCAGAAGCGAGCCCTGTTTGGAAACCCCAACGCTCGGATACCGGCTAGGCACCCACTTTTCGTGGGCACAACCCTATGCCAAATACACTTCCTGGCCCGTGATCCAGAAGCGAGCAAATGCTCGATACACGTAGGGGTGGGGTAAGAGATATGCGTCACCAGAGCACGAGATGGCCTGATCCGCCACTCCAGCCTGCAGGCGAAATCTCTAGTGTTTAAGTGAGTAAGAGATATGCGTCACCAGAGCACGAGATGGCCTGATCCGCCACTCCAGCCTGCAGGCGAAATCTCTAGTGTTTAAGTGATTAACAGTGATAAGTGAAAACAGTGATAAGTGATTCGTGAACTAGTGAGTTGGTAGCTTTGGCTACATTGTGCATGCTTGTCTCTCTTTTAAACTGTTGCATCATATTCAACTGCCATGCCATTGTTTAACATTTAAATGCTAGGTTGTTAGTCACTTTCAGTTTCCTTGCTCAAGTCTTTTAGACTTGCTGACATGTGCCCCTTTCTCTTTTGGGTGACGCATGTTAGACCCTGAGCCTGAGTTGCTTGCTGAGGGTGAGGTGTTTGCGGACGCCGAGCTTGAGCCCGTGTTGGACGGGGAGTACGTGGACACTGGGGACCAGACCTAGTGTCTCCGTTGTGTTTTAAATTTTGTTAAACAGTTGTTTTGTTATCGGTGCGTGGCACCTATACTTATTTATGTCGTTGCTTTTGTTTGGCCTTGTTCTGGGCCTTAGACTCTTTCTTTTTAGCCTGGTGGCTTTTCTGTGATGTTGAATATTTGTGGACAACCCTTGGGATTGGTGTTTCTTTTCCGTCTCATATTATTATTATTGTTGTTTCGATTGCAATTACAGGGACCTGCTTATACTAAATTGACGCTTATCGGGTTTGGGGCTTCACCGCTCCACTCCCGTGCGGACCTTTTCACGTCTCGCCTCCATTTTAGGGAAGCGGGTCGTGACAGGTTTTAGTGGTGGCCCATGCAGGTCATCTGTAACTGCAACTATCGGGATAACGATAATGATATAAGATTGTCCAACAAATAATTTCGACATCAGAGCCCTAAGCTATGAGTCTAATTGTTTCGTTTTCTGCGTCATTAGATGGCAAGAAGACGGATCACCCGAGGTGGTGGTAGTGGTGCGCCCCCTCACGACGAGGAGCCTGAGCGGGAGCCCACTAATGGGGAGATGATGAGGATGATGTTGCAGATGATGCAGGTCCAGCAGGGTGTGCTTCTGCAGGTGCAGAATTGTAACGGCCTGTATTTTTCAAACACTTCAAATACGTACTTGGCGTATTTTTATTCTAAATCTTCTTTATAATGGTTAGTTAGGAGTTATATATCAAAACTGATTTCAAAAAATTCTTTTGAAAATATTTTAGAGCACTAGACTTATTATATTGTATTTCAGCAATTTCAGATTTCCGCAAATGCCCAAAACATTCCTGTTAAAATTCATCTTCCAAAATTACCGTTTTGATTCGACGAATTTATTTTCTAGTCAAACGTCTTAAAAACGTTTTCAAACTTCTACAGTAGCATTCTATTATCATTTATGGCTCTCCACATTAATTTGGTAATTTTCAGATATCGTTTCAGCCTAGAACCCGCAAACCCGCTTCCTAAACGTTTTGGCCTAAAACTAGTATTTCCGTAGCTCAAACCCCTGAACGGATCTTGTATTCGCGATTCTCACGTCGATACGATCCCGTGGGTATGTTTTCATAATTTTTCGGAGTCGTTTGAGAAAACGAGTTTGTATTCCTAGTTTTACTAATTACATCCTCTAATGACCTTCACCATTACTATTTACTTTTAACTAATTACCTTAACCCTAGATCTACCCCTAATTAATCCACTGACCCACCCAATTAAACCCACCTCCCTAGTGGTTCAGATCCATTGTTCTTGGATCTGAATTAATACCCCATTATTACTCATATATGGTATTATTTCTAACCCATGTATAGAACACTCTACCCCCTCAGAACGTGTAACATGGTCACCCAAATTTTACCAAAGATTTAAGCTGCAACCTAACATATTAATAACACCTAATATAATATTAATAACTTTATATTATTTAAACTTCCCCTCCCAGATCTATCTCATCAACCCATCTCTCTCTCTCTCTCTCTCTCTCTCTCTCTCTCTCCCGCTCTCTCTCCCGCTCTCTCGCCTGAGGAGGACCAACGCCAGCCGTCCGACGACATTGACCGCCGGCGCCGCCGTCTCCAGCGGCCTCCGCCGCACAAGACCCCCGGCCCCCGCACTGCCGCAGCGACGCTGGACTCGCCTCCGTGATGACGCCATCACCTCCCGGATCCGCCGACCGCCGCTTCGCCCCGTCCGACGATGAACCCCACCTTCGCCTTCGCTCCGTCCGCCCCAAGGAGCATCGCCGAGAGCCCCCCCACGCCTCGACAGCCCATCCCGCGCTTCGCCGTCAACTCCGTCGTCCACCGCCACCGCAAGCGCCGCCAAGACGACGTCGACGCCCCACCGATCCACCGCGCCGCTTGCCAGATCCGTCGCCTCGACCAACCACCGGCGCCTCCAGCCCCTCCCGCAACCCCCCTCGAACTTTTTACTCACGGCTTCGAGCAACGTTGAGTCCAACGAACGACACGAGGCCGAGCTCTTTCATCCCTTCTGGCTTCAGACGTCAACGTCAAGACTAGAGGAGAAGCCAAGTTCTCTTCCTCCACTCCCGGCTTCGAACGACAGGTGTTGATGAGCAACTCCAGGGCCATGTCGCCGAGCAATCCGATCCCTTGGCTCACGATGTTTCTCCCCAATTCAAGCCATGCGTTCTGTGCGAATTTTGATAAAAAAAGACAGGTACCGATTCTCGCACACGAGCACCCCTACCTCCAACCTCGCCTTACTACGACGATCCCGATAACCGTAAGTCACAGTAAATTCTACCCTTAGAAATATAGATAGTGTACTTGTATGAACATAGGACTTGACACCTAGTCTCGGAACAGTTATTGACCTGAACAGATTATTAGCATGCTTGACAGAAATATTGTAACTGGAAATGTGAGAATGGTAAATGACTCATAAAATTGCAAAGAACGGTAACCTGCACAGACACTGGGTTTTGGGGTAACTTATAATTGCGGAAGTGCGGGAGCGACTAGTCCAGACTTTGTTGTCACCGTGCGGGTTCTAGCAACCCATAACAGTGCCGGTGACAACCATCACAGATCACAGTTCACAGTTCACAGATTATTGCATAGTTCTCAGAGATTGGTTCGCCCGGGTAGCACCCGCGGCAAGAGTTGGCCTCTTGGTTGCTCACTGTACTTCCCGTTATAAGTCACGAACTAGAATAGGCACAATTACTCTCATTATTGCTATGATCATTGCTATCGTCATGGTTATTGCTATTGTCATTGCTCAGTCACCTTTACTTTACTTGTCACCCTTGCATGCTTGACAGATGTACTTTACTTATCGCACTTGCATGCTTGTCTGTCCCTACTTTACTTTCCGCACTTGTTTACTATAGACTGCTCCATATTTGTGCACTCCTCTTTTTCTATCGCTAGAATTGTTGTGACTTACCTTCGGTTCCATTTATGGCACCGGCAGACGAAGACCTGATCGAAGAGATTGCCCCAGAGTTCGAGGAGCCCACATTGACCCAGAGGCTGCAGAGTTTTAGTTACTTTTCTGTTGGTGTGTGTGTTGTACAGTGTATTTCCTTTTCCGCATTTCCTTTCAGTACTTTCTTCTTGTATTTGTGAGAGAGAGTGCTGGTTGTTGTTTGTACTTTAAATTGGACTGTAATGATGCCTGTAAGCTGGTTTGAGTATTGTGGTACATCTCTGAGTTGTGGCTATGCTGATTTCACTGGTAAACTGCGGAACCTGCGAATAAACCAAATAAGTAACGGGCTCCCGAGAGCGGGTCGTTACAGTTTTGGTGGCCCACGCAGGTCCATGCAAAATACCTCGTGAACAGTATAGTGAAACCAGGATGTATCATATATGATACTCGACTAAGCTGACATTTCTCTATGAATGCAGGTTTGACACTCGAAAGATGGACGGGAACACTTCGAAGAGCCCCAATGGAGCTGACCTGTCTGGCCTTAATAAAAGCCATTAACAAAACCTAAATTTTGATGGGATTAATTAGTTATTAATAAAAATCTTTTGTATCGGTGGCACTCATATGAATGATAATCTTCCTTCAATGGACCATGATACCGGTCAATGTGCTTGGCTAAAGTCTGTGGATCGACCTGGCTAGACTGGGCATAAGTGATCCTAGCTTAGTCACTTCCCTGACCGTGTCCGCTGGACCGCAAGGACATGAATCATGATTATGTAACGCCATCGATCTTCATCACTATCACCATTCTTTTAGCTTGGTGACCTTTCGGATGGCCTTCTTAGAATCTTTTTACGCTTAAACTCTGGCTACGGAGAGTAGCGTTCGAATTTTCGATCGCCAGAAGTTCAAGTTCCACAACGGAAGCGACCACCATCATCTGCTCAGCAACGTCAACTACTCCCTCCTCAGCAACAAGTGTACCAGCAGACTCGACGATAGGCACCACCCCAGAGACACCAAGAAGAAGCCGAGGCTACGGATCAAGTAATCACAGGTATGAGATATCCCACTAAGCTGTATGCTCTATTATTTAGAAATCGTAAGCTTAGACTTGATTTTCATCACGGTAGGTACTGTCTTAATAGCCGGTGAACCTGCCCTCACATTATTCGACTCGGGAGCTACACATTGCTTTTTGGCAAGTCGATTCTTCCAAACACGTGCCATCACTGTTGAACCTCTGACTCCCGTTGGAAGGTCGAGACCGCTGGCAGTTTCCTACCGGTAACCAGTGGATGCCTCCAATGCTCTGTGGTGATTTGTAGATGAGATCTCTTTGTCGACTTCTTCGGGATGTATTGGTTATGGACATTTCATGCCACCATTGACTGTCGTCAAAGGAGGGTAGAAATCGATATACCCAATCATCCAAAGTTCGTGTTCCTCAGCAAAAGCCAATCAGAAGGACCAGTGGAGTATCGAGCCAGACCCGACGTGTAGGCTGTTGCATTATTGCATCTTTCTTGAGCTCATGTTTCTCTTCTAGACCCTGCTTTCATCTTGTACCCGATTTTTCCACGTGTTTGAATTCTTTCCCGCCTACCACCTCCCCTCATTATTGATTTTGTCATCTTCCTCGCCTCAAACTCCGTTCCCGCCGAACCTATCCTATCCTATTGCCTACTTTCGGCACCCCTTTCCAACCCTTACCTCCTCTTTTTCCCCTCCTTAAACCCCCCTCTCCTTCCTCACCGAGTCATTCCCACGGCTCCCCCTTCGCCCCAACTCACCTCCACCTCACCTCTCTCGCCTGAGCTCCTCCGGCCTCACTCCGCCAGCTCCGCTCCATCCCGAAGTCCCCGCCATGAATCGACAGCCAGTCGCAGCTCTCGCCGTCGCGGATCGCCAGCCTCCGATGGCCCGCCGACGACCTTGGGGATTGTTGGGCTTCGTGACAGCCCTCACCGTCGCCCTCGCTATTGCCGTGTGGTCGGGATATTGGGAACCCGCCGCTATTGGTATTCTTGGGAGCTCCTTTTTCTGGTTCTTCCCCCTTGAGCTGCCCAGCTTCGATTGCTTCTTAGGGGCGCTCCTTAGTGTTTTTGGGTTCATGAGTTTTTGGTCACTAAATTGCTTAGGGCTGATGGTGTTAGCCGTAGATGTCGACCAATGGCATTGGGGAGCAGTATCATTTGGGATGAGTATCGGCTTGCTTTTGGCCTTAGGTGTTGAGATGAGATGCCAGTCTTGTGCCCTGATTTGGAGGACAGCTTTGATGCTGGCTTACTGTTGGATATTGTGGAGATTGCTGGAAGTAGTTGTAGCAATGATCGTGATCCTTGAGAGTTGGCCTTATGTCTGCCTTCTTATGTCGATTTGGATATTGGCTTGTAACTGGTTGGCGTGGCAGATGAAGTCTTTGGTGTTCTGCTGGTTAAGTTGTGACCGCTTGCATGCATTTGGATTAGTCCTCACGTTTTTGTATGCTATGTCGATGATTTACTTGGTTAGGACCCAGTATTCATTAATGCCATGAGGTGTAATTTTAGACTTTATGATCTTTATGTTATGTTGTTCAATAAGCTTGCTACTGACTTGTCACCTCAGGTTCCAAGTTCGAATAGATGTTCTCATCATTATAACTATCGTTTTTCATGTAGTGCCATTACCTCATGTCATGGCTACTTGATGAAATCTGAAGTAACTATGGTGATGGTACCAAGTTTCGAAACTAGTTACGGAAACTATGGTAATAGTATGTATTCATGTATTCGTCTTTTGTTTTCTTAATGATGAGATATCACATTATATTAACAACTTATTTTCTAAATCATTCGCCTAGTTTTCCATTTTATCATATATTTGTTTGTGCTTCTTAATAACAGCAATTATTTTATTTTATAAAGTTTTAAGAAATTCCGAGGACGGAATTATTTTAAGGAGGGTAGGATGTAACGGCCTGTATTTTTCAAACACTTCAAATACGTACTTGGCGTATTTTTATTCTAAATCTTCTTTATAATGGTTAGTTAGGAGTTATATATCAAAACTGATTTCAAAAAATTCTTTTGAAAATATTTTAGAGCACTAGACTTATTATATTGTATTTCAGCAATTTCAGATTTCCGCAAATGCCCAAAACATTCCTGTTAAAATTCATCTTCCAAAATTACCGTTTTGATTCGACGAATTTATTTTCTAGTCAAACGTCTTAAAAACGTTTTCAAACTTCTACAGTAGCATTCTATTATCATTTATGGCTCTCCACATTAATTTGGTAATTTTCAGATATCGTTTCAGCCTAGAACCCGCAAACCCGCTTCCTAAACGTTTTGGCCTAAAACTAGTATTTCCGTAGCTCAAACCCCTGAACGGATCTTGTATTCGCGATTCTCGCGTCGATACGATCCCGTGGGTATGTTTTCATAATTTTTCGGAGTCGTTTGAGAAAACGAGTTTGTATTCCTAGTTTTACTAATTACATCCTCTAATGACCTTCACCATTACTATTTACTTTTAACTAATTACCTTAACCCTAGATCTACCCCTAATTAATCCACTGACCCACCCAATTAAACCCACCTCCCTAGTGGTTCAGATCCATTGTTCTTGGATCTGAATTAATACCCCATTATTACTCATATATGGTATTATTTCTAACCCATGTATAGAACACTCTACCCCCTCAGAACGTGTAACATGGTCACCCAAATTTTACCAAAGATTTAAGCTGCAACCTAACATATTAATAACACCTAATATAATATTAATAACTTTATATTATTTAAACTTCCCCTCCCAGATCTATCTCATCAACCCATCTCTCTCTCTCTCTCTCTCTCTCTCTCTCTCTCTCTCTCTCCCGCTCTCTCTCCCGCTCTCTCGCCTGAGGAGGACCAACGCCAGCCGTCCGACGACATTGACCGCCGGCGCCGCCGTCTCCAGCGGCCTCCGCCGCACAAGACCCCCGGCCCCCGCACTGCCGCAGCGACGCTGGACTCGCCTCCGTGATGACGCCATCACCTCCCGGATCCGCCGACCGCCGCTTCGCCCCGTCCGACGATGAACCCCACCTTCGCCTTCGCTCCGTCCGCCCCAAGGAGCATCGCCGAGAGCCCCCCACGCCTCGACAGCCCATCCCGCGCTTCGCCGTCAACTCCGTCGTCCACCGCCACCGCAAGCGCCGCCAAGACGACGTCGACGCCCCACCGATCCACCGCGCCGCTTGCCAGATCCGTCGCCTCGACCAACCACCGGCGCCTCCAGCCCCTCCCGCAACCCCCCTCGAACTTTTTACTCACGGCTTCGAGCAACGTTGAGTCCAACGAACGACACGAGGCCGAGCTCTTTCATCCCTTCTGGCTTCAGACGTCAACGTCAAGACTAGAGGAGAAGCCAAGTTCTCTTCCTCCACTCCCGGCTTCGAACGACAGGTGTTGATGAGCAACTCCAGGGCCATGTCGCCGAGCAATCCGATCCCTTGGCTCACGATGTTTCTCCCCAATTCAAGCCATGCGTTCTGTGCGAATTTTGATAAAAAAAGACATGTACCGATTCTCGCACACGAGCACCCCTACCTCCAACCTCGCCTTACTACGACGATCCCGATAACCGTAAGTCACAGTAAATTCTACCCTTAGAAATATAGATAGTGTACTTGTATGAACATAGGACTTGACACCTAGTCTCGGAACAGTTATTGACCTGAACAGATTATTAGCATGCTTGACAGAAATATTGTAACTGGAAATGTGAGAATGGTAAATGACTCATAAAATTGCAAAGAACGGTAACCTGCACAGACACTGGGTTTTGGGGTAACTTATAATTGCGGAAGTGCGGGAGCGACTAGTCCAGACTTTGTTGTCACCGTGCGGGTTCTAGCAACCCATAACAGTGCCGGTGACAACCATCACAGATCACAGTTCACAGTTCACAGATTATTGCATAGTTCTCAGAGATTGGTTCGCCCGGGTAGCACCCGCGGCAAGAGTTGGCCTCTTGGTTGCTCACTGTACTTCCCGTTATAAGTCACGAACTAGAATAGGCACAATTACTCTCATTATTGCTATGATCATTGCTATCGTCATGGTTATTGCTATTGTCATTGCTCAGTCACCTTTACTTTACTTGTCACCCTTGCATGCTTGACAGATGTACTTTACTTATCGCACTTGCATGCTTGTCTGTCCCTACTTTACTTTCCGCACTTGTTTACTATAGACTGCTCCATATTTGTGCACTCCTCTTTTTCTATCGCTAGAATTGTTGTGACTTACCTTCGGTTCCATTTATGGCACCGGCAGACGAAGACCTGATCGAAGAGATTGCCCCAGAGTTCGAGGAGCCCACATTGACCCAGAGGCTGCAGAGTTTTAGTTACTTTTCTGTTGGTGTGTGTGTTGTACAGTGTATTTCCTTTTCCGCATTTCCTTTCAGTACTTTCTTCTTGTATTTGTGAGAGAGAGTGCTGGTTGTTGTTTGTACTTTAAATTGGACTGTAATGATGCCTGTAAGCTGGTTTGAGTATTGTGGTACATCTCTGAGTTGTGGCTATGCTGATTTCACTGGTAAACTGCGGAACCTGCGAATAAACCAAATAAGTAACGGGCTCCCGAGAGCGGGTCGTTACAAGAATGCTCCGGTGGCTCGAGCTGCTCGGGTTGTGGAGACCCCTCGCCCTGAGCCCGGGGCGAAGCAGTTCAGAGAGCTGGGTCCTGCGTATTTTGATGGAACCGAAGGTCCCTTAGCTGCTGATGAGTGGATGAGGAATATTGAGGACAATCTGAAGATGTCCAAGGTCAACGAAGTTAGTTGGGTTGACTTGGCGAAGCGCCAGCTGAAGGATAACGCCAGGAATTGGTGGGATGCTGAGGAAAGGATGTTGGTAGAGCCGATCGTCTGGGCTACCTTCAAGGCCAGATTTGATGGTGAGTTTTTCCCGAAGGCTGCCAGGGAAGAGATGCTGCAGCGTTTTATCGACCTGAAGCAGGGGAACTCGTCGGTGGACCATTATCACCAGGAGTTCATGAGGCTGAGTCGGTTTGCACCAAAGATGGTGCAGGACGCTGAGGAGCAAGCTCAGAGGTTTCTGCAGGGGCTTGCTTCAGAGCTCCAGAGCTTTGTAACCTCTTCTGACCGGGAATCTTATCAGAAGGTTTTGGTCGCTGCCAAGAGGCAGGAGCTGCTTGTGAACCAGAGGAAGGGGTCTATTGTTGGTGCTGGGAGGAGGCCTGTGGAGCAGGCGAGAGCTGTGGTTCGACCTGGATTCAGGCCGAACCCGCCTGTTCAGTTTAAGAGGCCAGGAGGGCCCGTTCGGAGGACTTGCAATTTCTGTGGCAAGGAGGGCCATATCAAGGAATCGTGTAGGAAGTTCTTGGGGCAATGTGTTGCTTGTGGAGATCCCGCCCATGCTCTCAGGGAGTGCCCGAAGTTGAGGCAACCTTGGCGGACACCTATTGCTGCCCCGCCGTTGCAGCAGAGAGCCCCGGTGCCCGCTGGTCGTGGGGTGCCCCTCGTTCCGCAGGGGCAGGCTTTTCAGCGGGCCGCTCCGCCGAGGAGGCAGGCATTTCTGATGACCGAGGAGGAGGTTTTGGCCATGGATGAGGTCATTGCAGGTAACCTTCGATCTAGATTGTTCCTTCCTTAATTAATTGATTGTTAAATTACGTGAATGCTTGTGTATGGTGTTGCTAGAATAAGATTTGATCGATTAGACTGTTTGTTAGGTGTGGTTTTGGTTTGCACATTCCTTGCCCGAGTCCTCTTTGACTCAGGTGCGTCAATGTGCATTCTGGCCCAGAGCTTCGTGGAGAAGCATTCCTTGTCGACGTCCCCTCTCTCTAAGAGTTGGAATATCGTCACAGGGAATGGAGTAGTCACGGTGCATCGTGGATGCAGTCCTTGCTCTGTGGTGGTTTGTGGACATGAGCTTTATGCTGATTTTATTGTCCACAACATCACCAACTACGATGCGGTCTTTGGGATGGATTGGCTTGCGAGCTTCTATGCTACGATCGATTGCAGGAGGAAGAAGGTGGTGTTCGAGATTCCCGGACATCCAGTATTTGAGTTCAGTCGTGGTAGCAGTTCGCTTGGTCCTGTCAGATTTCGGGCCAGGCCGGTGGAGGCTGTAGCTATGCAGATGGAGCTGGAGTGGCCAGCTGTGGTGCGAGATTTTGGCGACGTCTTCCCCGAGGAGATGTCTGGTTTGCCGCCTGATCGAGCTTTGGAATTTTCTATCGATCTCATTCCAGGTGCGCAGCCGATTTCGAAGGCGCCGTATCGTATGGCACCTGCAGAATTGGAAGAGTTGCGGAAGCAGTTGGATGAGCTGTTGCTGAAGGGTTATATTAATCCTAGTGTGTCTCCGTGGGGAGCACCGGTGTTGCTGGTTAAGAAGAAGGATGGTTCGCGTCGCATGTGCGTGGACTATCGGGGATTGAATGCGGTAACCATTAAGAATAAATACTCGTTGCCTCGCATCGATGATATTTTTGATCAGCTTGGAGGTTCGAGGGTGTTTTCTAAGTTGGATTTGAAGAGTGGTTACCATCAGTTGAAGGTGAAGAGGGATGATGTTCCGAAGACAGCGTTCAGGACGAAGTATGGACACTATGAGTTTGTGGTTATGCCTTTCGGCGTAACTAACGCGCCCGCAGTTTTCATGAATCTGATGAACCTGATTTTCTACGACTTTTTGGATAAGTTTGTCGTTATCTTTATCGACGACATTCTGATCTATTCGAAGTCGGAGGAAGAGCATGCATCGCACTTGAGGACGGTGTTGGAAATTTTGAGGAAGTATCGTTTGTATGCTAAGTTTTCGAAGTGCGAGTTTTGGCTGGATCGAGTTGCTTTTCTTGGGCATGTGGTGACTGGAGATGGTATTTCAGTGGATCCCGAGAAGATTAGGGCCATCAGAGAGTGGCCTGTTCCGTCGTCTGCGTCTGAGATTCGGAGTTTCCTTGGACTTGCTGGTTACTATCGGCGATTCATTAAGGACTTTTCCCGTATTGCTGAACCGATGACCAGGTTGACGCGGAAGGATGTTGCTTTTGTTTGGTCGGGTGATTGTGAGAGTGCTTTTGGTGTTCTGAAGGAGAGGTTGACGAGTGCCCCTATTCTTGTCGTGCCTGATCGCAGCGGTGGATTTGAGATCTTTTGCGATGCTTCTGGCAAAGGTCTCGGTTGTGTGTTGCATCAGCACGGGCATGTTGTGGCGTATGCGTCACGTCAGCTTAAGGTTCATGAGAAGAATTATCCGACGCATGATTTGGAGTTGGCTGCCGTTGTGTTTGCTCTTAAGATTTGGAGGCACTTCTTGTTGAGTGAGAAAGTGAAGATTTTCACCGATCACAAAAGCTTGAAGTATATTTTCACTCAGAAGGAGCTCAACATGCGACAGCGTCGATGGTTGGAGCTTATGGCAGATTATGAGGTTGATTTGCAGTATCACCCTGGCAAGGTGAATGTGGTTCCAGATGCTTTGAGTAGGCTTCCAGCGGTGATGATTTTGACCTCGCAGTGGAGATTGCAGCAGGATTTTTGCGAGTCTGGCGTGGAGATTGTTCTTTCTGGAGAGGCTTCTTCGTTGATGTACATGCAGGTACAGTCGACGATCGTGGATCGGATTAAGGCTGGCCAGGCTGAGGATCCAAGGCTGGTGAGGATTCAGGAGCAGGTGGAAGCCGGTCTGCGGACTGACTTTTTGATTCATGAGGATGGCTCGCTGAGGTTTGGAGCCAGGTTGTGTGTGCCAGCTGGGGATATCAGAGAGGAGCTGATGGTGGAGGCACACAGTTCGCCGTATTCTGTGCATCCTGGTGGCACCAAGATGTACCAGGATCTTCGTCTGAATTATTGGTGGCATGGTATGAAGAGGAGCGTGGCTCGGAGTGTAGCCAAGTGCTTGGTTTGCCAGCAAGTGAAGGCGGAGCATCAGCGTTCGGCCGGGTTGCTACAACCGCTTCCGATTCCGGAGTGGAAGTGGCAGCACATCACTATGGATTTCGTGACTGGACTACCTCGGAGTCCGAAGCAGAATGACGCGATTTGGGTGATCGTGGATCGATTGACCAAATCTGCGCACTTTATTCCGTTCCGAGTGGGACAGTCCACGGAGGTGCTAGCGAGGAGATATATGGAGGAAATCGTGCGACTTCATGGAGTCCCCGTGAGTATCGTGTCGGACAGAGACACGAGGTTCACATCTCAGTTTTGGCAGAGTTTACAGAAGAGTTTGGGTACGCGTCTGAGTTTCAGCACGGCGTACCATCCGCAGACGGATGGCCAGTCCGAGAGGACAATTCAGATTTTGGAAGACATGCTGAGGGCGTGCATGTTGGATTTCAAGGGTTCGTGGGAGGACCATCTACATTTGGTGGAGTTTTCCTACAACAACAGCTTCCAGGCGAGTATTGGCATGGCGCCTTTCGCCGCTCTTTATGGGAGGAAATGTCGATCGCCATTGAGTTGGGATGGCGTTGGTGATCGGGAGTTGTTGGGACCTGAGATGATTGTGGAGGCCGTGGATATCGTCAGGAATATTCGGGAGAGGTTGAGGATTGCTCAGGACCGTTTTAAGCATTGGGCGGATGCTAAACGTCGTCCTTTGGAGTTTCAGCCGAGCGACCATGTGTTCTTGAAGATTTCCCCGAATCGTGGTGTGATTCGTTTCGGGAAGCGTGGGAAGTTGAGCCCGCGATACATTGGACCATTTGATGTTTTGGAGAGGGTTGGCGAGGTAGCTTACCGCTTGGCCTTGCCGCCATCTTTGGAAGGAGTTCACAATGTTTTCCATGTGTCGCAGCTTCGTCGATACATTAGCGACCCAGCTCATGCTGTGGATTTCTCGGAGATCGCCGTTCGCTCAGATTTGACGTATGACCAGCATCCAGTGCAGATTCTGGACAGGCGCCAGAAATCGCTTCGGAACAAGATTGTCGATCTTGTGAGGGTGATGTGGCGACACGGTTCGCCGGGAGAGTCCACTTGGGAGAGAGAAGATGAGATGCGGGAGTACCCACTTTTGTTTCCGGACTCGTGAGGTTTTGGGAATTCTGAGGACGGAATTTTTCTTAAGTTGGGGAGGATGTAACGACTGGTTTTCTTGTATCTGAATTTAATATAATATAATATATGTTTTGGTGGATTTTCTCCTCTTGTGTGGTTTTCGTCTCCGTAACTTCCATTTTCGATCGATTCGTCGTATTTTCTCGATTCTTCCTTAGGATCGTCGATTTCGAAGTACGTCGTTTGTGACGGGCTTCACAACGGTCATATCTAACTATTAGATCAAGCCTAGGAGTCTTAGGATTCGATCACGGGGCTCCGCGCTCCGTATCGGAACTTTTGGTGCTTATTAGCCGGTGTGAGAAGGGGCACCGACCGACTAGATGACGATCCAGTCGGTCGGCAATCCTTCTTGGACCGACTAGTGAGCTTTCTAAATTTTCTCAGGAGTTACTGTTTATCGTTAGTCGGTCTAAGAACGTTGGTTGACCGACTAGGTTGCAAACTAGTCGGTCAGCAATGCTTCTTGAACCGACTAACTCATCATATTATTTTTGTATCAGTTACTGTTTACTCTTAGTTGGTCTAAGAACGTTCATCGACCGACTAGATGCTAAACTAGTCGGTCAGTACTTGTTCATGGACCGACTAACTCTAAAATCCTATTTTCGTTCAGGAGTTACTGTTTACACTTAGTCGGTCTGAGTTGGTCGACCGACCGACTAGTTGCCAAACTAGTCGGTCAGTGGTTGTTCTTTGACCGACTAGTCTGTGTTAAAACCCTAATTTCTGGGCAGCCGCCAGCTCAACCTATAAATACCCAACCCAATCGTTTTCTTCTTCTCCAACACGACCCTAAGCCCTAGTTTCTTCCCCTCCAAGCCCCCATCTTCCTCCAAGCTTCAATCCTTCATTCCAAACCCTAAATCCATCATCCAATCTATCCATTCACTCTATCTACCACTCATCTTCCCCAAAATCTCACCAAAATCCATCAAATCCCCAAAATCCCCCAAAACCCTAGTTTTCTCAAACTTCTCCATTAGCTTCCAGATCTGGTCCTAGGGTTCCCCGGAGTGTTTCTTCCGCCTCCTCTCGGTAAGAAATCGATCTACCGTTGTTTTCTTATCCTAATGTAATTTTTATGAAACCCTAATAAAATACTTGTGTTTTGATGATTGTTCCCCATAACAGCGATTCCCCGTAGGCTAGCATCCGCGGAGACGAACTTTCGTAACCGTCGTCCCCGGTGATAGGCAAGTGAAACTTGCATCTCTTGATTTGGGCCATGTCTTAGGCCATTACCTTATTTTAGCGTAAAAGAGACTAAACGGTGAAAGGATAGCCGTTTAGACGCCATTGACCTAGCTTGACAACGAAGCTTGGTCCGTCACCCTCATCATGCTTGTATGTCACGTTTAAATTCAATTAACGGTACGCAATCATTTGTTCATGTCATTGCATAGTGATAAATTTTTGTGATTGTGTAGCACACGCTACAACATTATATTCCTGGCTCGTGTTCCAGAAGCGAGCCCTGTAGTTGGAAACCCCAACGCTCGGATACCGGCTAGGCACCCACTTTTCGTGGGCACAACCCTATGCCAAATACACTTCATGGCCCGTGATCCAGAAGCGAGCAAATGCTCGATACACGTAGGGGTGGGGTAAGAGATATGCGTCACCAGAGCACGAGATGGCCTGATCCGCCACTCCAGCCTGCAGGCGAAATCTCTAGTGTTTAAGTGAGTAAGAGATATGCGTCACCAGAGCACGAGATGGTCTGATCCGCCACTCCAGCCTGCAGGCGAAATCTCTAGTGTTTAAGTGATTAACAGTGATAAGTGAAAACAGTTATAAGTGATTCGTGAACTAGTGAGTTGGTAGCTTTGGCTACATTATGCATGCTTGTCTCTCTTTTAAACTGTTGCATCATATTCAACTGCCATGCCATTGTTTAACATTTAAATGCTAGGTTGTTAGTCACTTTCAGTTTCCTTGCTCAAGTCTTTTAGATTTGCTGACATGTGTCCCTTTCTCTTTTGGGTGACGCATGTTAGACCCTGAGCCTGAGTTGCTTGCTGAGGGTGAGGTGTTTGCGGACGCCGAGCTTGAGCCCGTGTTGGACGGGGAGTACGTGGACACTGGGGACCAGACCTAGTGTCTCCGTTGTGTTTTAAATTTTGTTAAACAGTTGTTTTGTTATCGGTGCGTGGCACCTATACTTATTTATGTCGTTGCTTTTGTTTGGCCTTGTTCTGGGCCTTAGACTCTTTCTTTTTAGCCTGGTGGCTTTTCTGTGATGTTGAATATTTGTGGACAACCCTTGGGATTGGTGTTTCTTTTCCGTCTCATATTATTATTATTGTTGTTTCGATTGCAATTACAGGGACCTGCTTATACTAAATTGACGCTTATCGGGTTTGGGGCTTCACCGCTCCACTCCCGTGCGGACCTTTTCACGTCTCGCCTCCATTTTAGGGAAGCGGGTCGTGACAAAACCAAATCTGTTAGAAGGAGCGACAGGCACTAATTATCTCCCAACTCCTCTTGGAACTGAGCATCGCTCGTGCTCGGATCATCGCCCAGAATACATTCGCGTGTTCGTCGGTGTTGGAAGAGGTGGGGCCAACCACGTTGCCATGATTAACACCGGCAGCGGCGAGGAGGGCACTGGCGGGCTCGACGAAGTCGTGGGGATGTTCGCGGTTGAGATCGAACTTGTCGAAGATGAGGAAGACGATGTCGGTGGCTGATTTCTACAGGATTCTGGTGGTCGTAGCGATGTCAAGACAGGGGTGGGCCTACCTGGAGTACGAACTCGCCTTGTACCCAGGCTTGTTGCTGCAAACTTGTCGAGCTTCCGAGCTCGGAGACCCAATCCTTGGCGGCGGCGGCGTGGCGAGAGATCGGCTTTCCTCCTACCGATCTTCCCATGCCTGCTCCCCCTATTCAGAATCTGTATCGAGATCAAAGATGGGAAATGATCAAGGATCAATAAGGAGGCTGAGGGTGTTGATCTCGCTTCAGATCATCGCGAGCATCTCCTGAGAGGCGATCGTCATTATCAGCTCAACTGAAGATAGCTCGATGGCGTCTCCGAAGAAGGGGGCTTTGAGCTAACTCCCAGCAGGTCTTCACCCATTGGGTTCCTCCTTCCGACCGTGCTGAGCAAGCCAAGCTCCAAACGACAGCAGATCCAACCGAACATCAATCTCGAACATCAATTCGACACCGTCGGGTCAAATTAGAGCCACTTCCTCACAACTCGAGCTCGCAATCAGCAGCATCGAAAGATCAGGTCTGAAGCCAAACAGCGATGAGCCCCTCACGATCGGAGACGCAACGGCTTTGGCTTCAGTATTGCATGGTACGGTTGTGTCCAGATCGAGCCAGGGTAAGGGCAAGTATTTCTCCTGCCTCAACGTCGAGACTCCACCGGAACCCCTCAACATGGTTCTCGGCGCCGGTAGTGAAGCGGCCCGGAAGATACGTGCAACGCTTTTCTAACCGATGATGAACACATCGAGGAAGGAGGTGATCCCAGTGCTCAGTCGAAGCTCGAGCAACCCAAGCTCATTCAAACAAGATGGAGCTATGTTCTGGCTCGTCTCGGATCTGCCGAGCTATCGGATCTGCCGTGCGCAGATCAGCCAAGCTATTGACTTATGGATCGGCTCCTTTCGCTGATTGAATTTTGGCTAACCCCAAGCTCCAGGCCGAGCTCGAGTAGCCCTGCCAAGTAGCTGCTGATCTAGCTGATTGGAAGACGTCTGCTCACCTGGCGGCGGCACCTCAAGGATACTCGAAATCATTGCAGAGGCTGCCGATGTCATAGCCGAGCCGCCATCATCCGAACGGTACCCCCGGGGCCACGACAACACGGGGGTCCCATGTGTCGTCTTTGACCGCGTTGACCCCGCACCCTCCATACCATCGATTTGGGATCCCGACAAGAGCTGGAGCTGGAGCTGGAGCCGGAGCCGGAGCTAGGATCCAGACGAAAGCTGGAGCCGGAGCTGGAGCTGGAGCCGGAGCTAGGATCCAGACAAAAGCTAGAGTTAGAGCTGGAGCTGAAGTTGGAAATGGAAATGGAGCTGTGTCTAGACGAGGCCGACCCGTCCAAGAGGAGGCCGACCACACCAGTTCAACCGACCCAGGAGGAGGCCGACCAGACGAGTCCGACCGCATTGCCAAATATCGGAGTCTCAACGCCAAGCCACCTTGTCGAGATTACAAAGTTATCCCCACAACGACGGAGCTGTTGAACCATTCGAGCATCCATACCGCTCCTCTGACCGTGGCCGAGTCGATCTGGCCGAAGCACCACCGTCCGAGTTCGAGCGCTCCTCCAGCCATGCTGAGCTCCCTCTGCAAGCCGGGCCGAGCCGATCTGGTCGAGGCACCGTCGTCCGAGCCCGAGCATCCAAGCAGCTCCTCTGACCCCGGCCGAGCCGTTCTGGCCGAAGTGTCGCCGTCCGAGTTCGAGCATCCAAGCGGCTCCTTCGACCGTGGCCGTGCCGATCTAGCCGAAGCACAATCGGCTGAGTTTGAGGGTCCCAACAGCTCCTCTGACTGAGCTGCTAGGTCCCCACTTGCCAAACAGCTCCTGAATCCACCCGAGCTGGACGAAGTAGTTGCAGAGCGCCACCATGGAATCCACCCTTCGACCTTGAGTTGCCCTTCTCTGCAAGCCGGGCTGAGCCGATCTGGTCGAGGCACCGTCGTCCGAGCCCGAGCATCCAAGCAGCTCCTCCGACCCCGGCCGAGCCGTTCTGGCCGAAGTGTCTACGTCCGAGTTCGAGCATCCAAGCGGCTCCTCCGACCGTGGCCGTGCCGATTTAGCCGAAGCACAATCGGCTGAGTTTGAAGGTCCCAACAGCTCCTCTGACTGAGCTGCTGGGTCCCCACTTGCCAAACAGCTCCTGAATCCACCCGAGCTGGACAAAGTAGTTGCAGAGCGCCACCATGGAATCTTCAAAAATCTTCACAAGGTCCTCACCCCTTCGTCGTCCGTAAGTCGAGGGGCGACTCCACTCGTAACCGAACGAACGGATCAATCGAAGGGCCGGGGCAACTCCCCCCGGTTGGTTAACTCGCTTCTTCGTCGGCCATAAGACGAGGGGTGACTCCTCTCGCAACCGAACGAACGGATCAGTCGAAGGGCCGAGGGCAACTCCCCCAGCTGGCTGATCACTCGATTGATCATAAGACTGAGTGGTAGCTCCCCCAGCAGGCCAATCGACCCTTCAACCGTAAGGCTGGGGGAAACTCCCCCAGCAGGTAGACCCACTCCTTCGTCGGCCGTAAGTCGAGGGGCTACTCCCCTCTTCACCAAACGAACGAGATCAATCTTAGTGCTGGGGCAACTCCCCTAGTGGGTCGACTCACTCCTTCGTCGGCCGTAAGTCGAGGGGCAACTCCCCTCGCCACCGAACGAACGAGATCAATCTTAGTGCTGGGGGCAACTCCCCCAGCTGGTCGACCCACTACTTCGTCGGTCGTAAGCCGAAGGGCAACTCCCCTCGCAACCGAACGAATCTTGGACTGACGATCTATCGTCCCTAGCCAACTCCGCAAGACGGACCAAAGTTTTGCAGAGAGTGCAACTTCTTCCCCATTATACTACATCTCCCGACCTCCACCTCAACAATGGTAGAGCTCAGAAGATGGGGGCTGTTGATAGGACTATTTTGACCGGGCCCAGAAGAGCCAAATCAACTACGACTGGTCAACCGGACTACTACGACCTTGGGGCCTCGGCCCAAGGATCTCACGGGCGGGCCGCGCTTCTCCACCCATGACGAAGGCCCACTTCCACAGTGGAGGAAATCGGGGCCCAAATCAAGGAAGCGTTACCAAACATGGCAACCCCCGAATGCCATCATTCTCGTCAATAATGGCCTTAACTCCAGTCATCATGGCCCGACTTAATGGCCTTAACTCCAGTCATCATGGCGATACTCAAGACATTCATTCTATCATCAAATGAGCGCCATTAGTGGGGGTCAACACTTCCCCATTTGCACGTCCCCATGAATGTTGGCCATGATGTCACATCATGGCACATTATTAGGGGGATTGGCCTATATGATGAGGGGGGATGGCGTCACTCAAAAGGGGGGGGGGGGCTGGATCTTCACGATCTACAGCAGAGGTATCTCAATCTCCCATCTTACACCTTCTTCCACCTTTACATATTTCTTCTCCATAGCTCGGCCGGAGGATCGGTGCTTGGTATCTCCGTGAACCAAGCCCGATCCCACTGAGCAACCAACAGACCAGATCTGACTTTAGCATCGGAGGGGAAACGGTCGGAACCAAGGTCCGACCCCCCTGACGAGCTTCCTCGTCTATTCAGGTCCAGGAGATCCAGCGACGCCGAGGCTACCCCTCGGCATCCTCCGAACCGGAGCCGAGCGCCCTAGTCCTTGAGTCCGCTCATCTCCACCACCAGGAGGCAACGATCTGCCGAGGCTATCCTTCGGCGGGCCGACTCGAAGATCCGTGCACCGAGCGATCCCGCCTTCAACCGATCCCGGAGGTTGCCGTCCCGCCGAGGCTACCCCTCGGCGCGCCGAAGAACGTAACCGCACCTTCCTGCCAAAGCGAACGTGCCCACGACCGACCTCAAGGGTCATCTCCGTCCCACGTGGCTGCAACAGTAACGCGGAGGTCCCGCCTGTCCCCTTTTGACCGCGTTGACCCCGCACCCTCTGGGCCTCCATACTATCGATTTACAGGTGGAAAAAACACGCGTAAACACGAATGATTAAAAACAAGAACCAAGCATGACACGTAAAACTTGGTAACGCGGTTCGGTATGCACATCTACATCTACGAGGCCACGCCCAGAAAATCAGATTACTCCATTAAAATAAATATTGATTACAATCACTAATTTCAGATCTATACTAGGAGAAGCATACTCCCCTCAATACAAACCGCGAGTGGTGATCTCAATCAACCACATGGAGTAATCTTTGTAAGCTCCCCTTGCAGGTAAGATCCCCTTGCACAACCGACTAGTTCAACTCCTTTGAACCCTACGTGCGTAGCCATCGGCCTCCCGACTGGAGTTCTTAATCGTCTTTCGCAAAAGCCGTACCCTAGCCGCAAAACCGCACAACCTCTCTCTCATCCGCTCCCCTTAATTGCGGAGTAGATATGGAAGGTAGCTTGAACAATCTGTGCAGATTCGGCAGTCCGCAAGAATCCGAACCAATTTAGGCAATTGGTTCCGCAAAATCCTCTAGCATTAAACAACTGATTTGCTGGCGAGAATCTCTCCAACAGATTCTATAACAAATTCCGAGAGATAGCAACTTCCAATTATATCTCCAAGAGATCTTCAATTGCAACAATATATACGAGAATACTTAGATGAATATGAAAGGAGATCTGATGAATCCACCTTCAATAACCGCTGAAGACGTCATTTGATTCCAGCCTTTTGACACATCATGTTGGACTTTATGTTGTATCATAACGTTCAACATATCATCCAACATGGTCACCAGACGAGATCTCTCATATCATATTTGCAGATTAATGCCTTCAATCACATCGTCAACAAATCTTATGCGTACCAG
Source organism: Scilla litardierei (assembly GCA_030789695.1). NCBI lineage: Eukaryota > Viridiplantae > Streptophyta > Magnoliopsida > Asparagales > Asparagaceae > Scilla > Scilla litardierei. The sequence continues at coordinate 16,424,952 of CM061141.1, forward strand.
CATCCAACAGAGTATCTGGAGAAGATCTAAACAATAATGCAAGATCTGAAACCATTCAGATAAAAAATCTTCAACTGCACATATCTTCAACCGAACATACCATTCAGTTATGAAACCAATCAGATTTTGTAACCACTATTCCCGGGTAAAAACTTCCTCTTTAATGCAGAATATCTGCCAATATTTCTAGGATCACTTCGGGTAAGAAATCCCATATTCAAGGAACCACCGAATTTATTTCGGGTAAAAGAATTAAAACAAATCTCATGCGGATATTTTGCCCATAGAATAAGGATCTATTTCTGGTAAATAGAACCAATAAATCTCAGCAAATATTTCCTCCCATCAATTAAGGAACTAACTAGATTCCTAAATATTCTCAGCAAACCTCCATCAATTAAGGAACTAATTCGGGTAAGAAGGAATATAAAAATCTCTCCAAGATATTCCATCATTCAATTCAGGAATCCCCAACATTCTAGGCAGCAAATCAGATCTAAGATCACCACAACAGATCTGTAGACCAAAGCATTGTTTCTGCATACGAACCAATATTCCAGATCCCGAATGTTGAACATTATGTTGCAACATTATGTTCAACATTACTGGTCAAATTGCTCAAAAGCAATTCTGATTCCTCAACCTGAACACTCCAGCTATAGTGCCACTAATGCCAAATATCAGCAGAAAATTCAACCCTAACAATCTCCCCCTTTGGCATTATGTGGCACAACACAAAGCAAGCACCAACTAAGCACACATTCTCTCCCTTTGAGTTACAATAATCCAAACCACATTCTCCCCCTTACTAGAACAACCCGAGCAGTGATTACCTCAGAAGAGACAGCCAAAATTCAGGAAAAGTATGTCCTCATTGAACTCTAATACTTTTCAGCTAGCCTCACATCTCAAAAGAAAATTCAGAAAACCTCAACCGAGACACATCCAGAGGCTCCTCTGTCTATCTTATAGCAAATAAATCATCAGGCACAACGGAATAAGAGGAAGAACACTATACCTCACATCTGACAGTAGGGTGACGAATGCTATGATGTCCAGGGTAGAAGTCGAGCTCTGAGGGGCCGAAAAGTAGTTGGAGAGTTGAAAACATCGGCGGTGTTGACAAAGGAGCTTCAGTGGTCTGCATGTCAAAATTTGGAGACGTGGATGCGGTGGAACCGGCCTAGAGATGGACAAACTATGGAGAAGTCAGCTGGTCTAGGTGAAGAGGCTGCAGAAGGTGGAACAGAGGTGGATTGCTATGCTGGAGAGGTTACATGTGAAGATCCAATGGCACCGGCAGAGGGAGAGCAGTGAGCAGAGCGGCGAGATATCACTCTGATAATTCTGGAGGAAGATTCATGAGACTTTGGCGCAAGTTTCTCATAGTGATTGTCGAGGGGAGATGTCGAGTCTGGTGTCATAACATCTGCAGCAATATTGTTCTGTGTTGTATCTAATGTTACAACATTAGTCACAACATGAAGTGTTTTCTCTGAAGCTGTAGTGTTCTTGTTGTATAATTCAGACTTCCTGACCCATTGCTTCTTCATCTTCATATCAGGGTGTCAAACATTTCTTCCTTTTGACCAATGACGCATGCGACTGAAGCAGTTTCTCTCAGTATGGCCAATGAACTTGCAGTAACTGCACACAGAACGAGCACCTTTTATACCTCTAATCTACCTCTTCTTCTGATCATGGCCCTTGTGCCGACCCATTCTTTCAAGTTCTTTGGTAACTTGACTTCTTCTTTCAGCAGACACATTATAGAAAGCTCCTCTATTGTATCCCACTCCAGTGCGATCTCCTGTAATCTTACCCATGTAAGATATCATCCAGCTTTGCTTTTCCAGAATTCCACTTATCCAATGTGCATTCAGCTTTCTCTGCTCTGAGGAGAACATTTCTGAAGTTGCTTTCCAATTCTCTACAGTTTTCCTCAACTTTCAGACATTTGATTTTGACCTCCTCCTTCTCTTTCTTCAGTTTGTCATTCTCCTCCTTTAGCACTTTGTTAATATTACGGATTTGCATCCACTTCTCATACATCATCTGGTATGCTGTTCGGAAATCATCGTCACTAACTTCCTCATCGCTGTCAGCTTTAAAATTTGATTCGGTTATGGATGTTGTACATGACGTTGTACATGACGTTGTAACATTCTGTCTGACATTGGCTAGTTTGTTGCCAGATGTTGTTCCTGATGTTGCAACATCTGATCCAACATGATTATGAGTGTTTGTAATCAGGTCGCTTCTTCTGAAAGGACGCGAGGGCAATGTAGTTACTGATGATGTCCTCATTTTAACACTCCCATCAGAATCATCTTCACTCCAAGTACTAGTCGAGGACGTCCCTTTTTGCTTCTTCAAGGTGTTTGCACATTCAGCTTGTGTGTGTCCAAATCCTTCACATACTCTACACTGCATCCCTTTTCCTTTCTTTTTTCATTTACTACTGATCTTCTTCAGCATTCTACTGATGTTTTTAGTCAACACGACAATATCCTCATCTACACTCGATTCATCATCTTCTTTAGAGACATCTCTAGCTTCTACTTTCTGGGCCACTACTTTGTCCATTTTCTTCTGCTTCAGATTTATTTCATAGGTCTGAAGTGACCCCATAAGTTCATCCAGCCTCATTGTGGACGTATTTCTGGCCTTCTCAATGGATGCAACTTTGGCTGAGAATTTGTCTGGAAGAGATCTCAAGGTTTTCTCAACTAACTTCTTTTGAGAATATTTGTTCCCAAGCTGGAAGGCTAGATTGGTTATATCTCTCAACCTTCCATTGAATTCAGTAACAGTCTCGTCGTTAATCATCCTTAGATTTTCAAACTGGAAAGCTAGCATCTGGAGTTTAGAAGCTTTTACAGCATTAGTTCCTTTATGCACGTTCTCAAGTATGTCCCAAGCTTCTTTAGCATACTCACAGGTAGAGATAACTTTGAACTGTTCTTCATCAACAGCCGAAAAATAGCATTAATTGCTTTAGAATTGCACAGGGCGGCATGTTCTTCAATCCGACTCATGTCCCTTGCCGGCTTGAGGTGTTCTTTGTCATCTTTGTCAATTTCGATCGGCGGTGTCCATCCTTCATTGACAGCGATTCAGGCCTTCTCATCAATGGACTTAATGAATACATGCATCCGCCAGTAAGTGTAGTTTGTACCAATGAGCAATGGAGGATGAACAACGGAGGCACCTTCTCGTGTAGCCATGATTCAAGTACTGAAATTCAAGATCACACCTTCTTTGGTAACAAATTTACACGGGTGACCTGCTCTGATACCAATTGTAATTCAGTACGCAGTTAATAATCAAGAAAACCGAATGATTAAAAACAAGAACCAAGCACGACACACAAAACTTGGTAACACAGTTCGGTGCGCACACCTACATCTGCGGGGCCACGCCCAGAAAATCAGATTACTCCACTAAAATAAATAATGATTACAATCAATAATTTCAGATCTATACTAGGAGAAGCATACTTTCCCTCAATAAAAACCGCGATGGGTGATCTCAATCAACCCCGTGGAGTAATCTATACAAGATCCCCTTGCACAACCGACTAGTTCAACTCCTTTGAACCCTATGTGCGTAGCCGTCGGCCTCCCTCCCAGAGTTCTTAATCGTCTTTCGCAAAAGCCGTGCCCTAGCCGCAAAACCGCACAACCTCTCTCTCCTCCGCCCCCCCTTAATTGCGAAGTAGATATGGAAGGTAGCTTGAACATTCTATGCAGATTCGGCAGTCCGCAAGAATCCGAACCAATTCGGGTAATTGGTTCCGCAAAATCCTCTAACATTAAACAACTGATTTGCGGGCGAGAATCTCTCCAACCGATTCTATAACAAATTCTGAGAGATAGCAACCCCCAATTATATCTCCAACAGATTTTCAATTGCAACAATATATATCAGAATACTTAGATGAATCTGAAAAGAGATCTGAGGAATCCACCTTCAATAACAGCTGAAGACGTCATTCGATTCCAGCCTTTTGACACAGCATGTTGGACTTTATGTTGTATTATAATGTTCAACATATCATCCAACATGGTCATCAGACGAGATCTCTCATACCATATTTGCAGATTAATGCCTTCAATCACATCGTCAGCAAATCTTATGCGTACCAGCATCCAACAGAGTATCTGGAGAAGATCTAAACAATAATGCAAGATCTGAAACCATTCAGATAAAAAATCTTCATTTCCCCGCACATATCTTCAATCGCACATACCATTCAGTTATGAAACCAATCAGATTTTGTAACCACTATTTCCGGGTAAAAAACTTCCTCTTTAATCCAGAATATCCGCCAATATTTCTAGGATCACTTCGGGTAAGAAATCTCATATTCAAGGAACCACCGAATCTATTTCGTGTAAAAGAATTAAAACAAATCTCATGCGGATATTTTGCCCATAGAATAATGATCTATTTCTGGTAAATAGAACCAATAAATCTCAGCAAATATTTCCTCCCATCAATTAAGGAACTAACAAGATTCCCAAATATTCTCAGCAAACCTCCATCAATTAAGGAACTAATTCGGGTAAGAAGGAATATAAAAATCTCTCCAAGATATTCCATCAATCAATTCAGGAATTCCCAACATTCTAGGCAGCAAATCAGATCTGAGATCACCACAACAGATCTGTAGACCAAAGCATCGTTTATGCATACGAACCAATATTCCAGATCGCGAATGTTGAACATTATTTTGCAACATTATGTTCAACATTACTGCTCAAACTGCTTAAAAACAATTCTGATTTCTCAACCTGAACACTCCAGCTATAGTACCACTAATGCCAAATATCAGCAGAAATTCAACCCTAACACTAGTGTTTTCATTTCTGAAGCTTTAGATCCATTCATTTTATGACCCCAAGAGTACCTCCATCATTGGTAATGTTTTTAGGCCATGGCGAACATAGTTGCCGATTTGATCTTCTTATCGTCACAGGTCGTAAATGATGCCGGATAGCAGTATATGCTACAAGACACATCCTAACACAAGGAAAAAGAAAAGGCTAGTTCTAATTTTGAAGTTCTGACAGAGAATCAAGAATTTTGACAAGGTTAAACCTTTGGAGTCTGATTGGGACTACTATAGCCATTAGCCACTGCCTGCATACTACCAGATAATTTGAGGCTGCAAATGCCAGGTAACATAGCAATTCCAAATGCCCTGTGCTCAGAATATGAGAAATGTGTATGGCTTTGATTGCTGACCAGGGAAAATTGGCATTTGGCTTGCAAATGTTGAAGCCTGGGAAGCAATCTGACAACTGTAGTTGGTAGCATAGTGAGAAAACTTGCATCTAAAACTTCTCATCTCACTCCTTTGGCTTGTGCACGCTCAACATCGAGCAACTACGCACTAGTTTCCTATGCAATGAATGCAAGTTTCTATGTTTTCAAAGACACATCAGATGCTCGTGATAACAATCGGTGCAGGAAGGCGATCCCAGCAATCCTTAGAATCATTCAAAATTCATGACCAAATGTAGTTCACTTATTTGGCAAGCCGACGGGAAGATAGCAGTCAGCACTCAGCACTCAGCACTCAGCATCAGAAGAGCATAAGACGGGAAGATAACGGACTGCAGCTCAAGAAGGACCCAAGATCTTTTCTAATGGTATTTTCATCAAATCCGTTCTGTGCACTCAAGTAAAAATGATATTTAGGACCATGCACTTTAGTAAAAATTTACCCGGTCTGTGAACTTGGCAAAAAAGCCTGTCCCAATAGCAATTTCCTTTTCCCACCAAAGGCCACCCCCTTTTGGATGGCATTAAGTTTTTGTTAGGCCTTTTGCGAGACTTGACAGAGGATCTCGTCCGTGGATTCTCGGCTTAATTTCGGAAAACTAGCTTATACTTTTGCTGAATTCCAAAAAAATACATCTTATTTTGATATAATCGCAAAATTACCTCATACTTTTCAGGTTTCGATAAACTCACACATCCCCATATCCCTCTCTCCCCCACCATTGCCCTTCGCCCTCTATCCATCGATGCACATCCCCTTTCATCCACCATCTCAATCCTCCCACTCCCCCCACTGTCCTCCACCCCCCCCCCCCCCCCCCCCCCCCCCCCCCCCCCCCCCGCCACCCTTCGCCCTTCTTCCATCACTGCCCATCCGCCTTCCACCCACTGCCACCCTCCCCCCGGTCCGCTGCTGCCCTCCCCCCCCTCCCTCCACCATAGCCCCATGCCCCCCTGTCCCCACCGTCGCACTCGTCCGCCACTTCCCCCCATCGCCGCCCTCCTCCCTCCTCCTCCATCCCACGTATATCAAAGTATGAGGTAGTTCTACGAAATTAAACCAAAGTATGAGATAGTTCTACTAAATTAAGCAAAGTATGAGGTAGTTCTACGAAACTAAAGTATAAGAGAGTTTATCGAAACCTGAAAAGTATGAGGTAGTTTCGCGATTATCTCAAAATAAGAGGCATTTTTTGGAATTCAACAAAAATATGAGATAGTTTTCCGAAATTAAGCCTAGAATTCTCCATTGGATTGCATCTGAAGTTGGTTTTCAAATTTCAAATCGCAAAGAAAAGGAGACGGTGACCTTAATGCAAGCAAATGATGAAAACGTTTTTCCTATTTTTCTTTCTTTTAATTTCTTTTAATTTGTCTTGGGTTTGAGTTGTGTTAATGGACCGAGAATTGTAGCGGGCTTGGTTGGTGGTGGGCTCATGTGGAATTCTAATGGGTTGGTCAATTTTGTCCAATACAATTTGTTTTGAATTTTGGTTTTTCCTGGGGGGGACTTAACCGTGTTTACAAATTAGATTAGTGCAACAAGTGAAGCAATAATTGAGGGGTTTGTTTGATGGATTAATAGCCACAGGTGCAAATCATTGGATTAATAGTTGTTGGCAAAGCGATTTAACAGAGAAAAAGCGAGAGCAATGGAGCAACAAAAAAAAAAGACTAATGATCACGATTTTGGCAAAATCGTGTCGTTTCGTGTGAGAGATGTGCAGCAATACTCTGCATCGCGCAAAAGCTGTTCATGTTTGAAAAATTGACCACATAAAATCTTTTTGCAAATCATCCCATTTGTTAACTGTGGGCGCTAGTTGATTGTTGATGAAATAAAGTTAAATCCAACCCTTTGTAATGGATCATGTTTGGGCCAAAAAGATTGACCTGCTTGAAATGGACGCGTGATCAACCCAATGCTGAATGAATCTCCGCGATACTATTACACCAACCAATATTTTCCGTCACGTTTCAATGCAAATGTTTCTTCTCTCTTAAATAACTAAAAACCCTCTATTTAAGAAGCACATATACATCATATTTATATATATACTAGTCATAACTCGTGCCCGTGGACACGGTGCATTCAAGATTTTTCCCCGCAAAATCTTTGTCACCAAAAAAATATTTGTACAGGCAAAATTTAAAAGAATAACTGTTATGAATCAACTACTGAGGGGAGAGCCCTCAGGTCTATATTTATAGCCAAAGGAGAGAATACAGGTGGGTTTATACAGATATGGGCCCAAACACTTGGGTTGGCCCAATAGCTCATCCAACCCAGTAAATACTCATTCACAACACTCCCCCTTATCCAGCCATAGTTGTGGATCCTACTCATGAATGCTTCAGGATTCTGAGCCTGTATGGGTCTCACATGGGGTGGATACTTCAGGATCCTGAGTTGGTGAGATTTGCCTCGTTAAAACCTTTGGCTATGGAAAACCCAGTGGGAAAAACCATAGTTAAGGAAAAAGAGTACAAACTCTGCCAAACTCCCCCTGATTTGTACCTGTGACTCTGCTCATGAATACTTCTGGATTCTGAGCGTCACAGAGGGGTGGATACTTCGGGATCTAGAGTTGATTTGATTTGCCTCGTTAAAACCTTTGGCTATGGAAAACCCAGTGGGAAAAACCATAGCTAAGGGAAAAGAGTACAAATTTCCTCAACTCCCCCTAATCTGTAAAAGCTCTTAGGCTTTCAGATCTCTTAGGCTTATCTCATCACTCCTATTTACAATATTCCGTAAATGTACACAAATTACAAATTTTGTCACCATCAAGCAGCTGCTGAATCCAGGAACTCTGAAGAGGTTGCTAAGTTTCGTCGCCTCTGATGTGGTCTTCAGACTATATGGTTAGTTCCACAGAACCAGCCTCTATCCCAGTCGTCACTGGGATGTGATGTACCACCAGGCGCCCTCAAATACACCATTGGTGTGATTCTGGAATGGTGAGGATCTCGGAATGATAGGATGATGTTGCCTTCATAAGTTGCTTTGCAGATCTGCAGGGGATGGCCATCCCACTGTGGGTACCCGTTCTGTGATTTCTCAGCATAGGGACTGGACCTGAAACCTGCATTTGCATAAACATTGGAGGATGCTACTACATTTTGTAAGTCCGAATATTTCGACCCTTGGAGGAAGCGCAGAAGGCTTAACTCAGGTCTAATGGCCCTTTTTAGGTGCCAACTATCTCTGGCTAATGAGTTTACTGCAATTGTTATACCGGGACACATGCAGTTAGCCAGGAGTGCATGATTGCACTAAGATAAGGGACTTTAGGACCAGTTATATCCTCCCCCTCTTCCAGCGATCGGAAGGGTTCTTTTTGTTCATCTAGTAAGTGTACCACCGTAGGTGTACTTTGGATGACAATGGTCCTTTTAATATCTCCAACGCACTTCTGGGCGTTTGTAACAGGATTCTATGAGCCATGACTTTATATTTGCCTAGGTCTTTTTTATTTCATGTTTAAAAGTCAGGCTTGTACATTTATTTCGGTTTTCTCTTCAAGAGATCCGATGAGATGTTAGTTGTCTACAACTAAGATCTCTAATCCTGTTCTTTGCACAGATGCAAAGACAACCTTCAGTAGGAATCATTGACTTGTCAAGTGATTCTCTTGGTTGTACATTTATTTGTTATACTTATATTTCTTTATTTGAATAGACGTCCCGAAGTCTATTCAGGCATTTTAAGGAAATGTGGAAATTATCTTTACAAGATATCCACGAAGGTATGCCGTCACAACATCCAATAACAGCATATCCAAAATTTTCCTTCGCCAAATCGTAAGGTATTTGCTTTTGAGAACTTAGGGAGACTGATGCATCATTTATGAGACATGCTCATTTGAATTTGTTCGATCCCTAGTTTCAGCGAAATTTTCCTTGGGCTATAGGTTGTACCGTATAGCATACGATTTTGTATTTATTTTTCTTATGTTTGCAATACTTTGTTTTATCCACAGGTTTGACACCTTTTGGTGTCTGGACTTCAGGTCCGAACATTTCACGTTTCGTAAGTGAGTCCAGCTCATCTTTTATTGCCACGTTCCACGTTTGGCCAATCTCTACGTTTGCCTTCTAGCAACGGAGTGTGGAACGATAATTTATAAACGTCATCGCCATTGCGATGTATATGGCAATATGATACGTGAATACATTGTCAACAATTTATGTTCTATCTGTCCAACACCTCCCCAGTACGTACACCATTTACTTAATTTCACTTTTTCCCGGTAATTCCTCTGCAGTGGATTCTGGGAAGGGTGATGGTGTGGACAGGAGCTCATTGTCCTGTGGTAGTATTGTCTTAAGGTCTCCAGAAGTTTCTGTCCTTGGAGCCTGGTGGTCTGCCTCTTTTCTGTTGAGGATCAGCCACTTCTGCTGCTGGTGGATTGCATCCATTCTCGGGGATGTCAATCCTAGCTGGAGTTTTTGCAGCAGGGATGTGTGATCTGACAATCTTCTGGTTGTCAATAAATGATTCCGGTAATTAGTGAACAGTGTTCTCTGTGTGGAAGATCTTCGGGATCTCATCTACACATTGTATTGTTACCGGATCATGGTGGGTCAAACTTTTTGTATCCCACGTTATAATTTTCTTCGCGCCAGATTTTCTAGTATCTGGGCATATTTATGGGAAACTCGTCTCATCGAAATCACAGTCTTCAAGATGTGCCTTAAATGCGTCCCCCGTTTAGGGTTCTAGGTATCTTATAGTGAGGGTGAGTCAAACCCTGCATGGATACCTAGGCAACGTTGAGTACCGTTTTGGTCCTCTTTGGTGGTGCAATGGGGATTTAAGACTGCGCGACCGAAGATTCTCAGATGAGAAATGTTCGGTGGCATTCCATATGCAAGTTGCATTGGAGACTCTGACCTCCAGAGGATCTTATTTTCATTTACGATGCAGCATGCAGAGTTTGCATGTCCCCATGCATCCATAGGCAATCGGGATTTAATGGACGTTCAGTCCATTGGAGTCTACTTTCCAGTGACTCTGCCGACCCATTTTGGGTATGAACATGCGGCACTTGTATGTTCATTTTCAATTCCCGTTGATTGGCAGTACTCTTGAAAAGACTGGGAGGTATATTTCCCAACATTAACCAGACTTATTTACAACATTTTATTGTCTGGGAAATGTGCCCGCAACATTTTTATTCTCGTGCCAATAGCTTTGGAAAAGCTAAGTTGCGGGTCTTGTAGTAGACATACGTACGAATATTCTGAGGATGCATTTATCAGTACAATGAAGTACCAAAATAGCCCACTAGGGGTGGTGGATTTTATCCACATCGGTCTCCTTGTATTCTTTTTGAGGAAGCGTGGAGATCCTTTTTCAACTTTTCGTGGAGATGGCCTTGTAATTAATCTTCCCTTATATTAAGGGATGCGAGGGAATTTTCCCTTCTGAAGAATCTTCTGGTTCTTCAAGTCATACCCATAGGATAAGATGCTGTGCATCATCACAAATCCAGGGTGGCCAAGTCCATCATGCCAGAGTAAAAACTCGGCTGATGTAGGGCACTTCAGGTGCTCCGTTTAATTCTGCTTCCTTTCTCCGAATCTTCGTATGGTAGAGGCCTATAAGGCTCTCAAAACGTTCAAGTGTGGATTTTACTCCTTTTTCTTGAGACGTTGCATACAGTAATTTTTCATTTACATTTGCTGTTTCCAAGTGGGATCCGTTGAAACGGATGTCCTTGAAACTTAAAAAGTTTCTTTTGGAATTCGGAGGGATTAGTGCATCCTTTATTTTTGTGTCGTTTGGGGGCAACAGTGTTACATTCCCTGGATCTTCAATATAGCCCTGGTATTGGGCTTTGTTTTGAAAAAGATCGTACGTGTTTATTGTCTACTAATTATTTATGAGAGCAGTTTCAAAAGATGAAACATAAAGGCACATGCATATTCAGATAGACATATTCATATATTGTCTACTAAAATTTTTCAATCAAAACAGATTGCGTAATACAAAAGCTCTCATAACGTGAGATGTTCTAAACAATTTGCTAAGATAAAAGTAAAGGCTAGTCAAGCATGTCATTATTTTCGAAGTCGTCAGCTGAAAAACTTAACTGTTTCAGCTTTATTTTTCTTGTTCTCTTTATACAAATCCTGGAGATGATGCGGAGTTCGGCACACTCTTGACCAGTGGCCTTTCATGCCACAATTTTGGCACTGGTCTTCCCATTCCCTCTTGGGTGGGGGTATATCATTTCTATTTTTGTTATTTCTGTGCCTCGTGAACTTCCGCTTACTTTCATTATTTCGCTGCTGTTGTTCATGGCCCTTGGCATTTTACTGTTGACCCCCCCTTCTGTGGTCTTTCTTTTCTTTTATTATCTCTCTTCTTTTTGAAAGAAGAGGAATGGTGAGCTTCTGGTAGGGGGCAGTGCCGGGAGGGCGCATATTGTGAGTGGCGAGAAGAAGCTCTCTGTTTTACTCAGCCATGAGTAAACGTGACAGCAGCTCAGAATACTTGGTGAACCTGTGTTCACGGTATTGCTGCATGAGTATCGCATCTTTTTCATGGAAGGATGTATACGTCTTTTCCAGTATACGATTTTCTGAGACTTTTTCACCACACAACTTCAGGCGTGCGGTGATGATAAAAAGTGCTGAGTTGTACTCAGCAATGGACTTAAAGTCCTGTAGTCTCATGTTCTCCCACTCATATCGTGCCCTTGGGAGTATAACATCTTTCTGATGTTTATACCTGTCCTCAAGGGCAGTCCATAGCTCAAGTGGATCTTCGACCATAAGGTATTCAGCCTTTAAGGTCTTGTCCACATGGCGGCGAATATAGATGATGGCTTGCGCCTTCTCTATATCGCTAACATTTTCTTTTTCCAGTCACATCAGCGATGAGGGTCTTTGCCCGCAGGTGAAACTTTACATCTAGCTGCCAGCTTAGATAGTTTCTACCTGATGCTTCCAGTACTTCGAAATTAACGCTTGCAATATTAGCCATTTATCTAGCAGAGCACATGCATGAATTAATAATTGATTCAGAGAAAACATTTTCATGCGGAGGCAATATTTAACGAAAAACTAAATGTGTGGATCGGCCAGTCCCACAAGAAAGAGTCCAAAGAAAGTCCACAGTCCAAATTATATAAATTTGCAGCTTAAAGAAAATGAAAATACAACTTTGGAAACCCCGTGGGTCCCATATGATATCTCCATCTTCAAGCGTGGCCTCCGTCTCCATGGAAGTTTGTCTTCTTTCTTTGACATTTACATAAATTCCTCACTACAATTTCTCTCAAAAATAAAAGAAAAGTGCGGGAAATAAACTGTGGGACTAAACGGCCGATCCAAAAACCACATTTAGCAATTCATGCAGAAATATTGTGCTCATAACATTTTCATCAGACATTTTTTTCACAGGCATCACATGCATTTAATATTCGCAGAGATGGATAAATAATTTAAACACTTAATAATTATTGGACCACTGAGCAACGTCATACACCGTTAGTTTAGGTTACTAACGGCAGAGCGGTCGCATGATCTTCCTAATTATTAAGTTTTTAATGCACAACCACGCATATAATATCCAACAGAATATACCAGAGATGCAAAGCATGTAAATATGATTTTTGCAGAAAAAAATCATTACAATGCAAATGTTGTAATTTGAATGGGTTTAATGAATTAAATTGATTAAGAGCCCAAAATTAACATTTTCTTTGTCAGAGGAAAAAGTTTCACTCATCATCCCAAAAGCCCCCCCCCCAAGAATCCCCAAAAAAAATTCTCGCCTGCCCGATATTTGTCCCGTAATTTATCGTGATTTTTCACGAATATTTTGCCCTTAAATCCCCCGTTTTAAATTAATATTTAGGCTAATAAATTGCCTTTTTGAGGCGAGTTTATAGCCCTTTGCCTCCCCCAAAATTTTTTTTTCAGATAAACCAGCCTGCGGGCCTGAAGCCCGCAGTCGACCTATGGGCTTCAGGCCCATAAGCCTCTTTTTTTTTTGAAAATCTGACTGTGGGCCTGAGGCCCGCAGCAGGTCTGTGGGCTTCAGGCCCACAGATTTTTCTGTTTTTTTTGAAGTCTGTGGGCCTGAAGCCCACAGATCTGCTGTGGGCTTCAGGCCCACAGATCTGGAAATTTTAATTTTTTTTTAATTTTTTTTTGTTTCCCCCAATTTTTAGAGTCGTGCTGATAACGTGTTATGAATCAACTACTGAGGGGAGAGCCCTCAGGTCTATATTTATAGCCAAAGGGGAGAATACAAGTGGGTTTATACAGATATGGGCCCAAACACTTGGGTTGGCCCAATAGCTCATCCAACCCAGTAAATACTCATTCACAACAATAACAAATTAGTGTAAAAAAATTTAGAGGCACGGCTGCCTTCGGCGAGGAACAATAAATTTGGTGCAGGCGTCTTCGGCGCAGAACAACAAATTAGCGTATAAAAATTTAACGGGCGCCTTCGGCGCAGATGGATTCAGACCTCTGCTTGAGGGATTAATTGAAACGGATGCCCAAAAAGCTCAGCCCGCCTCTTTGAAAGCACATTCCCTGTGTTTTTTTTGGGTTTCAATTTTTTTGGACGGGTGTTTCGATGAGTGCAAAAACGGGTGAAAATGAGAATGATGGGGTTGAGTGTGTGTAGTGTCATGAGGATTATGGTTTTTTTTGCTTGGGGTGTGATTTTGTGTGTTTGGGTTTGGGTGTGTTTTTTGGGGGGTTGGGTGGAGTTTTGTGTTTTTTGGGTTTTGGGTTTAAGAAAGTTGTCCCATGTGGCGATGTGACATTGCCACATGGGACAAAGATTCCAAAACATCCCTCATTTGTAATATAGATATATGTATTAAATTCTTCATAGATTTTACACATCATGAATGATAAACATATCAAAAATCAAGTGAATTCAATACTATTTGACACTCAATACGATTGTTACAAACTCCATGGATATAGAGCTTTTTGTAATAAGTGGATCGATGGTCAAAAAATCCTAGGATTCACCCATATTTAGGACTTTGTGGTTGTATAGTGTGAATATCAATCCAATAAAAAATTTCACGTAAGAAATTTCCCTGCACACATTATATAATCATATATATATATATAATAATGTATATGTAATGTCAACACGAGAAATTTTGAAAAATTTCCCGTGCTAACGCACATATATATCAGTTTTTAAAATTTTATATTTTTTTATGTGTTCTACACATCATGCATGATCACTATACCAAAAATCAAGTGAATCTAACGCTCTTTGACTCTCGATCTAACTGTTGAAATACAACGGCTTCAAAAAAATAGAATTTTTGCAATGAGTTAATGCATGGCCAAATCCTCTTAGGTTTCACCAATATTTATGGCTTTATAAAGTGCACAACAAAATAGAAAAAAATTCAAATATTTTTTGTGTTGTCGATATCGAAAAACCTAAAAAAGTTTTCAATTTTTTAATTATTGTACACATTCTAAAATCTCAAAACCCCATATGGACGAATCTTAAGAGTATTTGACTCTCAATCTATCCGTTGCAAAAAGTTCAATTGTTTTGAAACTATAGAATTTGAAATGGTTAGATCTAATGTCAAATAGCGTTGTTGGGATCCCTGAGATGGCATGTAGAACACTAGAGGGTGTGTAAATACTGTTTACGATAATTATAAAAACCTTTAAAAATACTACCTAGGTAATTAACTTGAGCTACCAAATTAATACTTAATCAGCAATATTATTTGCACAATAAGAGTAATGTGGAAGCATAAAACAATTGCAAGTATACAAACAACATACACAGAGAGAGACACGCGTGAAGAATAAGATTTGTCCTGGTTCAGGCAACACTTGACATACATTCAGCCACACGTCCACACAGAGACAAAAGATCCACTAATCACGTCTCAAATGACACAAAGAGTACAACATGTCTACAATGGACAAACACCTCTCCAATGAGATAAAGGAACACTTTTCCAGCGAGAGAATAAAAGTCACAAATGCGAGAGAACTACTTACAATACTTCGTTTACATATAGCCCAACCCATTGGATATGTCTTCCACATGAAAATACACATACATACTAAAAATCAAGAAAATCACCTTTATGTGCTTCTCGATTGAATCGTTACAATAGTACAATTGTTCCGAAACAGTTACATTTGTAATCCTTTGATTAAGGGTCAAATCTTCGTTGGTTTCACCTATTATTTTTCTTTGTGTGTGCACGCGCACGCGTATGATTTATACCATTAAAAATTTATGAAAGAAATAAAATCAAAAAATTAAAATTTTTTGCACGGGCTTTCGAAATTTTTGCACGGGAAGCCCCCAGCACACACACACATCAATATACATATATGTTGCTGAATTGGGCCGGCCCATGAAGAGGATATCCGAATGAAGATGTAACGACCCGTTCCCGGTGCCCGTTACTTGTTTGATATTTGCGCAGGTCCTGTAGTTAACCAGTGAAAATAATATAGCCACGATGCAAAGATGTACAAAAATACTCAAATAGTGTCATATAAATTACATCCATAATGTACAAATTGTTCCAACAAACGTACATGAAGGAAAGAAAATACAACTGAAAATAATTCTGAAAGCTGTGGTCTCAGGGTCGAACTCTGCCGCTATTAACTCAAGAACATCTACCCCCATATGTATGTCGTCTGCGGTGCCACGGAGATGGAACCGTAGGTAAGTCACAACAATTCTAACAATAGAAATAAAGTAGTGCAAAAGTATGGAACAGACTATAGTAAACAAAAGATGGTCATGTAGGTGCAAAAAGTAAAGTACGAGCAGACATGTATGTAAGAGAGATAAGAAAAGTACTGGTGGCTGCTCGAGTGTGGTAAGTAAAGTGTATGTAATGCATAAAGTAAAGGTGACTGTGCAAGTGCAAAAGTAACAACTGTGACGTGGCATATGGTAGCAACAATATTTTGACCAACAGGCAGTGTGATGACAATAATAAGACAACCAGGTAAATGTAGTAGCACTAAAAGGACAAGTAAGCAATAGTAAAGCTAGAACTACGTGACTTATATAGGAAAGTAATGAGCGAGCAAGAGGAAACAAACGTCGCTTGACTCTCTAATAGTGTAGGCATGCCTAATAATAAGAAGTCTAACTTAACTCCCAAACCAGCCAGGCAGTCAGGGCTTGAAAGCACATGTCACTTCTATGACCGCAGGACAAGTCCTTTGGTTGACCAACCCCCTTTCCATTCCTTTCTAGACACTGGTTCAGTAGTAATTTAAGACCGCTTATTATTATACCGCTCTGTCACGTTCGAGTAGTCTCGACTTAGCTATTAGTCGTAATGATATCGAGTCAAAACAATGGTATCAATCAACTAGTGTAACATCAAGCAAACTAGTGCATCAGCCTTAGCTCGAGTGTACAATATGCAACCAGAAGTGCACCCATCCCACGGAGCAACCCGTGGAATATCTACCTACCATCCCCTACAGGGGTGATGGTATAGCTTACCAAATAAGGGTGGACCCGGTCACTCCCGCACACCTCGTAGCTCAAGACTACCCCGTATCCAGAGTATTATCAATCAAGCTAGTGCAACAGTCTTAGCTCGAGTGTACGATATGCAACCAGAAGTGCACCCATCCCACGGAGCAACCCGTGGAATATCTACCTACCATCCACTGCAGGGTGATGGTACAGCTTACCAAATAAGGGTGGACCCGGTCACTTCCGCATACCTCGTAGCTCAAGGCTATCCCATAACCCGTGTTGTATCACATTACACATTTATAACCGTATCTGTATCCGTGTCCGTATCCATATCCGTATGGCCTTATAGGCCCATCACATCATCAACAGATAAGCATTCAATGTTAATAGGACGTTCCACGATATACCATTCAATCATTACTTTTCAATATGGTACGTCAATCCGTTGTTTCAAAGGCAAAGACACTAATGACTGTTGTGATAGACCGACTTACATACCAATAGAGTTATACATAATAATCTCACACCAAAGATGTTCAAAGGCATTAACAACACAACAAAGAGTTTTGCTTGTTGAAAAGACAAGGTAGAAGCCTCAACAGAGAATGTCAGTCCTGAGCAATGCTTTGAAGTCCAACAACTATGATACCGATCCATGCTTCGAGCATGCGGTAATTCCATAAAGTATATTATCTCAATTTCTAAAGTTAGAATTCATTGTGACTTACACCCGATCCATGCTTCGAGCATGCGGTTTTCAATTAGTACACAGTTTACCCAAGTAGATGGTCGTGTACTACAACCATCTAAGTTGAAAGTTAGCGATGTCGTATGTTCAAGTCAAAGTTGCTCTGCAGTTGATTCGTTTCCTATTTAGTTAGGTCTCTAGTCAACTGTTCAGGTCAATAACTGTTCTGAGACTAGATGTCATGTCCTAAGTTCATATGAGTACACTGGCTAAATTTCTAAAGTTAGAATTAAAGTGACTTACTCTATCGAGATCGTCGTAGTAAGACGAGGTTGGAGCTAGAGCTTATAAAGATGCTGGTGCAGAGGATTGGTACCTGCAAGCACAAAAAACAATCGGTTAAAGCACACACTATTTTCTATTTATTAAACTTAGTCTTTTGATTTTTAAAACTGGTTGCAACGGTATCGAAAAACATTCTAAATTTTTCTATAGGCTAGATATGATGAAAATAATATTAGTATAGGAGGAAATATTTTTCAGAAGCTTATAGTAATTTTTATAATTTTTAAAAGCTGAAAATAGATTTAAAAACTAATTTTTAATTAAGTAACGTAATTATTCAATAATTTCTTTTGGATGCAATTTGCATCAGAAAGTTGCAGGTGAGTTATCAAAATGACCGTCTCGAAGAGTACTATAACATATATTTTTATCACTTATCAGTTTACGTGAAAATAACAAGTTACTGATTTTTGAACGAAAATAACATATTTAAATTTTAGGCTTAAAAATCAATTTTAGAAAAATTTAGCCTGAGATTGATATGAAACCAGCGTCATTGGGTCCAGAATGTCGTTTCTGATTTTCTGGAGCTGGCCTCACATTTTTCTAACCCTTATATAATTTATTATCAATTAAAAACCAATAAACCCTATTTATAAATATATATACGTGTATATACGTATCTGTATACATTTTACAATTCGTTTCTATTGCATGCAGTGAAGAACCCGGGGGGCGGGGTCGCGGATGTGCGGGGTGACGGCGGTGACTCTGTCGGAGGAGGACGGCGGTGATCTTCGAAGCAAGGAGAGGTCTCGGCAGCGTCGTACGGTGCCGTGGCGGAGGCTTCGATGGCGAGCGGGCAAGGGTACTGTGGGTCTGAGCGGTGGGGGTTTTTGGTGGGCACGTCGGAGTGAGGCGGGCAGCGCCGTGGACTAAGGTGATCGGACGGTGACTCGCTGAGCCTGGTAAGCAAAGGAGAGGGCGGAGGGGCTTCGGTGGAGGGCGGCTCTTAGAGGCACGGAGAAGCGATGTGGGGGAAGTGGGGGTTCTGCATGGAGCTCCAGTGGGTGGTGTTTGGGTTCGCCGGTGGGTTAGGGACGGTCAGGTGAACGGCGAGTGAGGGAGCAGCGACGTCGAGGCTGCGAAGAGCGTCGTTCGTCGGAGCGGTTGTTATGGCGAGCTTCGTCAAACTTCGGGGGATGTCGGAGCAGCAAGGCGAGGACGAGCGGGCGAGGGAGCTGCTATGGGTTGCTGCAACATCGTCGGTCGACAGCAGCGATGGGGGCTGCTCCGGGGCGCGGTCATGGTGCGGCGGCGCGTCGGTGAAGCTCGATGGCGTCGGAGATGGCGCTCGGGGTTGTAGTGTGGGCAGAGGATCTTGAGGGTTGCTGCCGCGAGAGGCGTGCATGGGTTAGGGCTGAACTAAATGGAAGTGGGGGAGAGAGATATGAGATAGGGATAGTGAGAGAGTTGAGAGAGCAGGCTTTCTGGGAGAGATAGAGGGTTTGAGAGCTTGGGGATGGGTCTGTGCGTGAGTATGGGTTAGAAGAGAACGAGATAGAGAGATTGCGGGTGAGAGAGAGAGTTATCTGTGTGGGTTTAAAACGGGGATTAAGGGGGTTAAATAGGATTAGCATTAAATATTTAGTCAAAACACAATTAAATAAGTTAGATTTGTGTTTAATGCAATTAGGTGGAGGGTTTGACTAGTGGGTTAGGGGAATGTATTTGGACTATGGGATGATAAACGTGTATCCATGTTTATCTTTTGGGATGACACGTTTAGGTCTAGGGTTAAAGTTAATTATCTTAAGTTAAATTTTTAAAAAGTAATTAGTAGACTTTAGTAATACACGAAATTACGATTTTGCCCCTACTAGTAAACGTGTCCGAAAAATTACAAAAACATATCCACGGGATCGTATCGTTGCGAGGATCACAAATACGAGATCCATTCCAGGGTTTGAGCTACGGGGATACTAGTTTTAGGCCAAAATTTTTAGGAAGCGGGTTTGCGGGTTCTCTATTGATTTGTCTTCAGAAAATTACGAAATTAATATGGGAAGCCCTAAATGATCATAGGATGACACTGTAGAAGTTTGAAAATGTTTTGATATTTTTTGTATAGAAAATAAATTCATTAAGCCAAAACAGCGATAATTGAAAATAAATTTTTATCATATTATTTAGAGGTATTTGATGAAACCCGAACTTAATAATATACTCCATAACTAGTCTGATACTTCAAAATATTTTTATAAGAAAATTTTGAAATCATAAAACTTCTGACAAACCATTATAAAATAGTTTTTTAAAAAATTGAAAATAGGTTAAATGCGTAAATAGTTGTGTTGATGAAAACAGGCCGTTACAGAAGAAGCCCATGAAGGCCATGAGGCGTTGTCACCAAGGCCCAAGAACTTCCCATAGAAAGTGAACAGTCTACATAGTCAAAACTAGGCCACGTTTTGCCAGTTGAGCTTCCGAGCCTTAAAGTGATGGTTAATCATGGGCTTATTAATGGTGGGGTAAGTGGATAACAGTTACGCCTTTTTTTCAGGTGCAATCATGCCCCCGTTATAAAGGATCCGTTATCCACTAACAGCACTGAGGGAAAATCCTCTCATATATATAGTCTTAATAGTGATGGGAACGAGGAAATCTCCAGAGACACTAAGTACTAGGTACTCTGACAACTTAGTCTCTTTTACTTTCCACTTATATTTCTTTCTCCATAGCTCGGCGTGACAGTATCAAGTCGACCTCCTAAAGGTCAATCTGGACTGCTCCGTGCCCTTTTAAGCCCCTTACTGACTTGAGCATCAGAGGAGATTTGGGTCAGAACCCAGATCCGACCCCCTGATGATTTTTCGGTGCTGCAGATAGCTCAACAATCAACGCAGCAGATAGCTCAGAGTTTGGCCGGGCTTCACCCAATTGCTCGAACGTGGCTCTCCTCGACCCAGATTCAGTCATCTTCGGTCTCACTGTTCAGCCGACGAAGTGCCATGTCATCAGAGGCGTCATCGTCAGCTCCACCTCGCTGTTCGACGAATTCACCCGTCAACAATATACAAATATGTGTGTGTATGTTCGTGTATATCAGAATAATGTATATATGTTGTCACAGAAAAATTTTCTCGTGCTTAAGTACATTTACACACATTTTATTTATTTATTTTTATTTTTCTGATATGTTCTACACATCACGGATGAACAACATACTAAACCTCAAATGAATTCTATGCTATTTGACACTCGTTTGATTGTTACAAATTCAATGAGTCCAGAACAATAAAATTTTTGGTAACAGGTTGATCAAGGGTAAAATCCCTCTAGGGTTCACTGTATATACTTGTGATATTTGGGTTTTAGAATATTTACATCAATATCATAAAAAAATTTCAAAAAAATAATGATGATTTTTATGCCGCCAATACAAGAAATCTCCTACACTGATACATGTCCATTTTACTAAGAATAATGTATATATGGTGTCAGTGCCGAATATTTTTCCTACACTGATGTGTATATACACTATGTTTATGTAGTTTTTGATTTTTTTTCTTGATGTTTTTGCACATCGTGAACTATTAACATACTAAAAATCAAGTGAATATAATGTTATTTGACTCTGGATCCCATTTTTACAAATTCGAAGGCTTTAGAACAATAAAACTTTTTGTAATGAGTGGATCAAAGATTAAATCCACTTATGATATACACATATGTGTGATTTTGGTGTTTTAAAATGTGTTCATCCTAAAAAATTTCAAAAATATGGGAAACAGGATTTTTTGAGCTATCACCTTATGAAATTTTCTTTTCTGATAGTACATATATACATACATATAGTATCGTTTGTGTGTCTATGTAGGTAGAATAACATGTATCATATGCCATATAAACTAAGGCCTCATATGCTGCTTCAAAAACTTCACGCTCCTGTATTTTTTCATACGATCGGAACTAACCATTTTAGTCTTCATATTCTAAAACTCCAAAATAATGAATATCGGATGAACCTAATTGGTGTTGCTTGTTCATCCACCAATCGTAAAAAGTTCTATTTTTATAGAACAACTAAATTTGCGACGTGTTGATGAACAAACAATACCTCTTGTGTTCACTCGATATTCGATATTTTAGGGTTTTAGAATATGAAGAAGAAGAAGAAGAACTGTTCCAATCATCTAAAAAATATAAGAGGGTGGAGTGTTCAAGGTCGCATAAGAGGCTTAGCCACATATGTCCTATGATACATATTATTCTCATATATATGTTTGCATGTATTAAAATAATGAGAAACATTTGGCTTATAGTGCTAAGCGACATATTTCACCCACAAAATGTTCATCCACCTTTTTTCCGAACAACCGAAACTGTTCATTTTGTCCTATATATTCTGAAATCTCAAAACATCAAATATTTGGTGAATCCAATGCCCACTTATCTACATGTCGCAAAAAATTTTAGTCATGCGAAACCATTAAATTTGTGACGATTTTCACTCGCCGCAAAAAGTTTCGAAATCTTTTATAAGATTGATTTATACATTCTAAAAATCCAAAAACTCCAAATATATGTGAACCTTAAGGAGATTTGATCATCGATCTACTTGTTACAAAAAGTTGTATTTTTCTCAAACCAGTGAAATTGTAACAATTGGAACAAGAGTCGAATAGCATTAGATTCACTTGATTTCTGTTATATTGATTATCTATAATAGGGGTGAGCACGGTTTGCTCAAACCGCCCGAACCGAACCGGACCGAACCAGACCGAGCCAAAAACCGAATCTAACCGCTCTCCATCGGTCTGGTTTGGTCTCAATCGTTGAAAACCGCCACTTATATGGTCTGGTTTGGTTTCACCCTGTTGAAACCGCTTAAACCGAACCACCGACTCCTAACATATATTATATATTGTGCTGAAAATTTGTTTGGATTTTAATCCTAGTCCCTAAGAACCCTAGCCTAAGGCCTTTAGACTGAGCGGCACAGCGCCGACCCTATTTGGCTATCTGCCTTCTTCAAACTCCAGTCTTCACTCTTCAGAGTTCAAACTGCATTCGTTTTTTTCCCGTTTGAGTATCACTAATTCTCCATCAGCGGCAGCCCATCGGCCATCACCAACACCAGGACCAGGTAAACCCCTCCGCATCGTTCTTATCCTTTCTTCTTCTTCTTGTTTTTCTTCGTATTCATCTTCTTATTTATTCTTCTCTTTCAGTTGAGTAGCAGTCCGACGCCAGCATTGAGAAGCTGTCCGATGCAGTCTCGTTGAGAAGTCTATCATGAAATTATTTTAATGACAAAGTCTATATTTAGCAAAATTGGGTATACGAGGGGATCTTCTGTCATCATATGTCTGAACCGCGGTTCCAAACCGAACCAAACCGCTCCAAGCGGTTTTCGTCGGCTCGAAAACCGTCGGTCTGGCGGTCTGGTTTAGTCTGGCCTGTGAGAAACCGCTACTTATACGGTCTGGTTCGGTTTAGGTCCCAAACCGGCGATTTGAGACCGTGCTCTCCCCTAATCTATAATGTGAAGAACACGTCTTTGAAAATTTAGAATATGAATAAACATGACGTATGTGTGCATGAACAACACGATAAAGTTTATTGTGCCCAGTGGTGTAACCAGGATTTTTGTTTGCCCTGGGCGAAAATAAAGATAATAGAAAGATTAATATTTAAATATACTATTTACTTTCTACCACAGGCTTCATGTCAAACATAGATCATCATGTTGCAATTTCAGTAATGATGAAAGTTTTTCACATATATTATCATTATACAATTTACTCATTGCTTCAAAAGCAATGTGACGACATTCGTCAAAATGTGTTAAACTTCTGTATAACAATAATCATGAAATCGTGACATCAGAGTATGTCACATGTTTATTTCCTCCTACTTATGCTTTTACTAATGATAAATTAAACTATTTAACTCGATTGACTTTCCGGTGTGCCTTCTTCCTTTTCTAAATCACATTTAGATATTTAAATGGCCCAACATAAATGAATAGCTATGCAAGCGACTCATGTATCCAAACACTTGAGAGTTGCAATCTTGAGTGTAGCTCAAGAAGTTGCTTGTCTCAAGATCCGGTTGGGATACATAGTCTTGCACCACTCATGCACTCGTATTCGACTCAAACGGTTTGATCGAATTCACGAACTTTGCGGATCAGAATTGTTTGTCCATACAACCTTGAGGATAGCTCGACAAGGTGTAGGGAGAAACATACTTCGAATATCCTATATGTTCAAGCTGCCTCATATAGAGACGAGTAACATATTGCGTGAATTTATTTGTTGGACCCAGAACTGAATGAAATCATATTTCTTAAGTCTGTTCTTTAGAAGGTCATTTTAATGTCAACGAGAGTATAGTTTAATCTTATCAATTAGAATTTAACTTGATATTCAATTAATCAACCTATTTGACCAATTAACTAATTCCATTAAAAATTATATTTTGATTCCTTCGATAAACATAGTCTTGCCCTAGTTTAGCATATGTTCAATATTAAATTTAGGTAGATTGGCTTTTATCTATCTATATCCTCCCACTATTTTTACGATCGTTTCAAAGCTTAATAACGAACGATTTAATCGAATTAAAATTAGTGAAAGAGGGATCCAATCATCCTGAACCTCACAACCTTGAGGAGACTCAACAAGTTGATTGGTTCCATGATTGGTAGACTAACTCTTAGTCAATCACATCACATGTGACTCCCTATCGTTTTTTACCCACAGTCACTTATGATCTTGAGGAGACTCAACAAATCATAATGACTGGTCTAGTCAGACCCTTGATTTCGTGCCAGATTTGACTTAAATCGATGCTCGAGGAGACCCGACGTATCGATTTGGGTTAAGTCTACATCACATGTATGTTGGAGTTTGTTCCTTAAAGATAAACAAGTCATAGCTTGAGGAGACTCAACAACTATAATTGTCTTCTTTGAGTTACCAAGCTCCAAAATCAAGGAGGGATACAGATTAATCTTTAATAAGATTTATAACGCATTGACTAGATATAGTCCAGGGTGTCATATAATCATGATTCGCGACATTGCGGTCCAGCGGAACACAGCCAAGGAATTGACTAAGCCAGGATCACTACCCCTTAGACTAGTAAGGGTTGATCCAGAACTCTTAGCCAAGCACATTGACTGGATCATGGTCCATTGAATGAAGCTTGTCGTTTTTGTATGTGTGCCATAGACTAAACAGCTTTTATTAACAACTAATTAATCCTATCAACTAGTTGCATCCTTAAATTCAAAATTTTGGGATTTGTTTAATAACTTTTATTAAGTCCTTATCAACTATAAGGTTCACGTGCTATCCTAATCGTTATTAGGATTTTAATAAATTATTAACCAACGCTAAAAGAGAAGTCCTTTAATGATTTAATAATAACAATTAAAAAATAAAAATTCATTAAAAGGACTACCCTAATCATGAATTAGGTCTTGAAGCATTGTTAATGTTTTATTAAAACATAGCATGTCATTAAAATTCAATTAATAAATTTTAATCATTACTTAATGGCTAACCTAAAGGGTTGTCTTGTGTTATCAAATAAGAGACAAGAAAACATATCCATTAAAAATTTACACTAATTTTATCGCATAAAAAAAGTGTACAACTATTTAACAATTAAATAGACTAAAGTTTATCGCATAAACAATTTTAGCATGCATACTTAAATTTAACATTTAAATTTAAAAATACGATTTTTAAAACATTTTATTTTATCTCATAAAGTAAAAGCTTGTTTAAAAAATCATAACATTTGCATGCCACTTTAAAATATTTATCGCATAAAAATTTTAAACTTTTAAAATCAGTTTTTAAAAATATCTTATAAATTTAAAACATCATTTTAAAAATTCCATGTTTAAAATTTATCACATAAAATTTTAAACAACATTTTAAACTTATCGCATAAAGTTTTAAAGCTTTAAAACAATTTTAAAATTTATCATATAAATTTAAAAAATTCCATTTTAAAACTTTCATGTTTAAAATTTATCATATAAAATTTTTAAACAAAAAAAATTTAAATTTATCGCATAAATTTAAAGAAAACATTTTTCTGTAAAAGCATTCAAATAATAAATTCGCAGTCCTAGATCAGCATACAGAGATGGCTCTGATACCAATGCAGGGTTTTCTGGGACCCTTAGGGCACAAAAACTCTAGTCCCGTCCTAAGTCGGACGGAACACAGACAGAAATGCAGCGGAAAAATTTTATGTTAATCTAATTAACATGCAACCCTAAGGAACCAGACCCTATTAGCCAGGAACTCTGCCAACTTGGGGTGGATCTGACCACCCCAAGAGGGATCTAACTACTGCGAATAATTAAATGAAAACTTAAACACATACCCGGAATCTCAGCCCTGGGGCAGGCGAGATGTTCTGCGCCGTCTTCCGAGCTGCTCCCGTCTCACGCCGAGCCGCTCCTTGAACCGCTCCCCGCACCGCTCCTAGAACCGCTCCGCATCCCGAGGCGATCAATCCCCGTGTCGCCGAGCCACCCACCGCCGAAGAAAGTTTCACGCGAGTGAAACCTCCGTCTAGATTTCGGATCTGAATCCGAACTCCTTTGCGGCTTTGCTAGAGCCCTCAGGAGCAAGGCAGAAATTTATAGGGAGAGGATAATATTAATTTAGCTTAGATCCGAGCGTGCTCCAACATTTACGAGAGCCGCTCAGATCTAGAGCTTGGGACGAGTTTTGAGGAGGAGAGCAGACCCCTATTTATATAGGCGGCTGACTACTCACCTTTCTCAAAATCCGATGTGGGACTATTAATTTGAGTTAATCAAAATCAAGTTAGTTTGCACTTCATAAAGTGCAAACTTCCGTGAATTTTAACTCATTCACCGTTGAGCTTCATGATTGATACAACCTATCAATTCGAAGGGTGTTCAACGGTGAACGCGTAGGAAAAAACGGCTCGTCAATCCGAGTCCGTTTGACCCTTCAAACAATTGTCCAAAGTTAGCCAAAAGTCATGCTTCTCTTAGAAACGTAGCCGTCAAGAAAATCCCAGGTTTCAAAAAACCCTAACCAGAAAATTCGGGCTTGGTGGGCCTCTATTTTCGCTGGTTTCAGCCCAACAGTTTGGGCTGACTTGTTTTGGCTATAACTTGTGCATTTGGACTCCTTTTTTGACGCGGTTTGAACCTGCGTTTAGAGCGGGACGATCCCGTCATCTAGGTAACATTTTCAACGCGTTTATTTAATTAAATATAGTCTTAAACAATTTAAGACACATTAATCTCATTTGCATCATATGCAAATTAGTCCCTATCTAGGCTTAAATTTTCATTTGCATCAAATACAAATGATCTGAGGGCATATTCCTCTACACACACACAACTTCAGGCGTGAGGTGATGCTAAAAAGTGCTGAGTTGTACTCAGCAATGGACTTAAAGTCCTGCAGTCTCAGGTTCTCCCACTCATATCTCGCCCTTGGGAGTATAACATCTCTCTGATGTTTATACCTGTCCTCAAGGGCGGTCCATAGCTCAAGTGGATCTTCGACCGTAAGGAACTCAGCCTTTAAGGTCTTATCCACATGGCGGCGAATATAGATGATGGCTTGCGCCTTCTCTATATCGCTAACATTTTCTTTTTCAGTCACAGCAGTGATGAGGGACTTGGCCCGCAGGTGAAACTTAACATCTAGCTGCCAGCTTAGATAGTTTCTGCCTGATGCATCCAGCACTTCAAAGTCAACGCTTGCAATTTTAGCCATTTATCTAGCAGAGCACAAACATGCATGAATTAATAATCAATCAGAAAGAACATTTTCATGCGGAAGCAATATTTAATGAAAAGCTAAACGTGTGGATCGGCCAGTCCCACAAGAAAGAGTCCAAGAGTCCACAGTCCAAATTATACAAATTTGCAGCTTGAATAAAATGAAAATACAACTTTGGAAACCTTGTGGGTCCCATTTAATATCTTCATCTTCAAGCGTAGCTTCCGACTCCATGGAAGTAGGTCTTCTTTCTTTGACATTTACATAAATTCCTCACTACAATTTCTCTCAAAAATAAAAGAAAAGTGCGGGAAATAAACTGTGGGACTAAACGGCCGATCCAAAAACCACATTTAGCAATTCATGCAAGAATACTGTGCTCATCAACATTTTCATCCACAGACATCACAAGCAGTTTATTCATATGAGGATAAAGCGATATTTAATCACTTAATAATTATTGGACCACTGGGCAACGTCATACACCGTTAGGTTAGGTAACTAACGGCAGAGCGGTCGCAGGATCTTCCTAATTATTAAGTTTTTAAATAAAATGTACAACCACGCAAATGATATGCACATAATTTTGCCAGAGATGTAAAGCATGTAAAAGAAATTACGATGCATAGGTTGTAAATGGGTTTAATCAATTAAATTGATTAAGAGCCCAAAATTAACATTTTCTTTTGTATGAGGAAAAAGGTTCCCTCATCATCCCAAAAAGCCCCCCAAAAAATCCCCAAAATGCCCTTGTCTGCCCGATATTCGTCCCGTAATTTACCGTGATTTTTCACGAATATTTTGCCTTTGAATCCCCATTTTAAATTAATTTTTGGGCTAATAAGTTGCCTTTTGAGGCGAGTTTATAGCCCTTTGCCTCCCCCTAATTTTTTTTTGAAAATCTGTGGGCCTGAAGCCCACATATCTGCTGTGGGCTTCAGGCCCACAGATCTGTTTTTTTTTTTTGAAATCTGTGGGCCTGAAGCCCACAGATCTGCTGTGGGCTTCAGGCCCACAGCTCTGTTTTTTTTGTGAAATCTGTGGGCCTGAAGCCCACAGATCTGCTGTGGGCTTCAGGCCCACATCATCTGCGTTTTTTTTCTAGGGTTTCGCAGGCAAGGGGGGAGGCGCGCCACCGCCGCCGCCCCCCTGCAGGGGGGGCGCGGCGGAGGGGCCGCGGCCCCCCTGCAGGGGGGGCGGGGCCGCCCCCCCCCCCCCCGCAGGGGGGGCGCGGCGGGGGCCGCCGCCCCCCTGCAGGGGGGGGCGCGGCAGCGGCCGCTGCCCCCCCTGCCGGGGGGCGGCCTTTCGGGGGCCGCCGCCCCTGCAGGGGGGAGCGGCGGCGGCCGCCCCCCCTGCAGGGGAGGGCGGCGGCAGAGGGGGCCGCCGCCGCCCCCCTGCAAGGGGGGAGCAGCGGCTGCCGCCCCCCCCCTTTGGGGGGGACGGCGTGGCGGGGGGGGGACGGCGGCGAAGCCGTCGGCGAGGTTGATTTGGGGTTTTGGTAAAAAAAAATCCATAAACCCTAAAAAATTTGATTTTTGGGATGAATAATCCGTCGTTTTCAAGGCGACGATGAATCCCCATGACGATCTTGCGAGATCTAGGGGAGGGGCAATCATACGTATGATTAAAAGTATCGTTTTTAGTATTTTTACCTCTATATCCGTCCTCCGGATATAGCGACGGTTGCTCGAAGCCCTACGCGGATGACGACTTTCGATGGAGGAAGCCTTGCACCGCGCTCGTGGATCTCCCGTCTCGCCTTCGCCTTCGCCTTCGCAACGAACGGAAAAAATTTGTGGAAAGGAAAAAATTTAGAGGCTCGTGCTGATAACGTGTTATGAATCAACTACTGAGGGGAGAGCCCTCAGGTCTATATTTATAGCCAAAGGGGAGAATACAAGTGGGCTTATACAGATATGTGCACAAACACTTGGGTTGGCCCAATAACTCATCCAATCCAGTAAATACCCATTCACAACAAAATCTCTATTAAAAATCAAAGAATTATATCGAAAAACATCGATTCTATATTAAAATAATACCAAATTCAATGCAAAACACTGCTGCGTAGCTAAAAAAATTAAAATACTAAATTTACACTGAATGGTAATGCATCCAAACCAAAATCTTAAAATAATTAGAGGTAAATATGCGATCGAACAATAACCAAAATCTGCTGTGGGCTTCAGGCCCACATCATCTGCGTTTTTTTTCTAGGGTTTCGCAGGCAAGGGGGGAGGCGCGCCACCGCCGCCGCCCCCCTGCAGGGGGGGGCGCGGCGGAGGGGCCGCGGCCCCCCTGCAGGGGGGGCGGGGCCGCCCCCCCCCCCCCCCCCCCCCCCCCGCCGCAGGGGGGGGGCGCGGCGGGGGCCGCCGCCCCCCCTGCAGGGGGGGCGCGGCAGCGGCCGCTGCCCCCCCTGCCGGGGGGCGGCCTTTCGGGGGCCGCCGCCCCTGCAGGGGGGAGCGGCGGCGGCCGCCCCCCCTGCAGGGGAGGGCGGCGGCAGAGGGGGCCGCCGCCGCCCCCCTGCAAGGGGGGAGCAGCGGCTGCCGCCCCCCCCCCCCCCCCCCCTTTGGGGGGGACGGCGTGGCGGGGGGGGGGGGGACGGCGGCGAAGCCGTCGGCGAGGTTGATTTGGGGTTTTGGTAAAAAAAAATCCATAAACCCTAAAAAAATTTGATTTTTGGGATGAATAATCCGTCGTTTTCAAGGCGACGATGAATCCCCATGACGATCTTACGAGATCTAGGGGAGGGGCAATCATACGTATGATTAAAAGTATCGTTTTTAGTATTTTTACCTCTATATCCGTCCTCCGGATATAGCGACGGTTGCTCGAAGCCCTACGCGGATGACGACTTTCGATGGAGGAAGCCTTGCACCGCGCTCGTGGATCTCCCGTCTCGCCTTCGCCTTCGCCTTCGCAACGAACGGAAAAAATTTGTGGAAAGGAAAAAATTTAGAGGCTCGTGCTGATAACGTGTTATGAATCAACTACTGAGGGGAGAGCCCTCAGGTCTATATTTATAGCCAAAGGGGAGAATACAAGTGGGCTTATACAGATATGTGCACAAACACTTGGGTTGGCCCAATAACTCATCCAATCCAGTAAATACCCATTCACAACAAAATCTCTATTAAAAATCAAAGAATTATATCGAAAAACATCGATTCTATATTAAAATAATACCAAATTCAATGCAAAACACTGCTGCGTAGCTAAAAAAATTAAAATACTAAATTTACACTGAATGGTAATGCATCCAAACCAAAATCTTAAAATAATTAGAGGTAAATATGCGATCGAACAATTCCAGAAAGACGCTTCTTGAAAATTCAATGACTTCGCCAAAAATTACACCCAAGGGAAAAAAACTAATTCAAGTAAATCAAAATAATCATATATTAAATCATATGCAGTTAGTCATGGCATCAATTGGATGCAGAACCAGCAGATAGAAAATCTAAAAATATTATCAAATTCGTAACTCTAACTTAAAAATTATATGGTACGTGAACAGAGCAATGAGGGCCGTTTGCATATCCATTTAGAATTTTTTTTAGCCTGAATGTTATGTGTACAGAGCAATTAGGTCTGTTGGCATAGCAACGCACTTCAGAATTTTATGACAAAAAGAGTCAATAAATTTAAAAGATGTGGCATAGGCCTAGCAGGTTTCGAACCTGAGATTCCAAGCATATCAGCGTCATGCTTTAACCAGTGAGATAGCAAGCCTACATGTTACGATATATAGATAACTTTATTTGTTTTCTTGCCCAGGGCAGCTGCCCAGGGCAAGACAAGCCTAGTTACGCCCCTGAATTTGTGCCGATTGCACATATAAATTTATAATTAAATTTATTAATCAACGAGCTAAACCAACCTCCCATCCCTCATCTCCTCCCTCTTTTCCTCTTCGTCGATTTTTATTCAGTTAATAAATTTTCTCTGCATTATTTCCTAACAACTAGTCAACGTGCAATGGTGACATATTTGAATAATTAATTTTTAATTGTAGTGTAGTGCAACCCTTTGTACCTAAAGAGGACACAGGCCCTATCAGCATTGACAAATAACAAATATTAATCCGTTGCAAACTGAAGATACCGACGTAATCAGAATCACAAACACTCGCGCAATTCTGTCGGATTTCCTAACACGATGTCTATATTATGATGTTTCATCCAACATGATATGTCCCTCAGCATGCTAAATATAGCCAGCACGAACCATTAATTAATTCACCAAAAACAAAATCAAATCACAATTCACAAGAAGAGATGATGATACATCCATAAATATATATTATGTAATCACCGAAGGGATGAACTCACAGATGCAAAAATAGGAAAAATAAAAGTCAAAGTCTCGTACTAAAGAGAGTCATAGACTCATAGGGAAAGCCAGTGGCTTATTTTAAGGTAACGACGATGCTTGATGGTACTAAATGGAGGGAGGGGATAAATGATCAGGATAAAACAGAGGAATTGAGTTGAGTCAGAGTTTAGAGTGCGGTGTTTTTCAAGAGGAAGTAGCAATGCAACAGGGCTCCCAAATGAAGAGAGGCTTCCTCAGCTGGCTGCACCTGCTCATGTCGTGCATCAGCTCCTCCCTGCTCCTCCTCTTCGACGTGAAAAGAAGCTTGTTGTCGTTCGTCGACGAATGGCTCCCGTCCGCCGCCGACAACGCGCTCAACGACGACGCCGCCACCGCCGCGGCCGCTGCGGTCGTGGTCGCCGTCAACAGCCTCCGCACCGGCGAAACCGATGAACGCGCCGCCTCCGCGGCGGCCTGGTCGGCAATCGCAATTTCTTGTCGCTTGTTGCTGCCGATGGCCGGGTTGCAGCTTACGAATTTGTTGATCACGATCGACGAGCGGTGCACCTTCTTGGCGGCGGCCGCCCTGCCGCCGTTCTGCTGCGGCTGCGTGCTGACCTTGACTTCGACGACCGTTCCTCTGTCGACCACTTGCACTTCTTCTTCCTCTTCGTCTTCTTCTTCTTCGGCGTCGTCTTGGTCTTGATCTTCATCTGCGTCGGCTTCTTCCATCATCATCTTGATTGCTTCCTCTTCTTGAGTAGCTTCCACCGCTTTGGTGATGTTGTTGACGTTGCGGCAAGAGGAGGAGGTGGTGGTGGTGGTGTTGATGAAGGAGAGGAGGAGGCGGCCGTTGTGGCGCTCGGCGTGGAGGTAATTCTGGGAGGGCACGGTGACGGCCTCGACCACGAGGCGTCCGTCCCTGCGGTGGGGCCTCATCTGGATGCAGGGCCCGTCGCGGCGAGAGATGGAAGGGAGCGGGGGAGGGAAAGATCTGGGCAGCGATGATCGCCTGCTGATCGAGCAGTGGTAGTTCACCGTCACCAGCTCCTTTTTCGGCGGCGATGGCATCTCGAATCCTTCGTCGTCGTCGTCGTCTTCGCAGCAGTCGTCGTCAGCTTGTTCCTGTCGTGGTTCTTCGTCTTTCTTGGGGAGGAGAGAGAGGAAATCGGCGTCGGTGGTGGCCTCGTCGTCGGAGGGGGAGAATTCGTCGGAGCCGGTTTCGGAGCCGAGGCTCTCGGTGCAGGTCTCGAGGCTTCGCTGGCTCAGCAGGCTGGAGGATCGCCGGGTCAGAGGGGGAACATAAGTCTCATCTTTTTGCTGCTGCTGTTGTTGTTGGGCCGAAGCTGTCTTTTGGGCCTGGATGGACGCCCATATCTCGAATTGTCCAGGCGGCCTCTCAGATTCTGCTTCCGCATCATTCACATATTCATCCTCTTCCAGCGTTGGCTTTGGTTTTTGTTGGCTCTGACATGATGTGTTGAAGGAGAAGGCGAGGGCGGCGGCAGCGGCGGCCTCTGCTGCCATAGCGGAGCTGCTCCTGCACACGGACACCGACATGTTTGTTTGATTTGGAGGTTGATTAATCACGGAGAGCAGAGAAGCAGAGAGGGAGAGAGAGAAATGCAAACTTTCTCTACTCCAAATCTGCTCTCTTACAGTCCCTCGAGCTTTGAGAGAGTGTTTTGCTTGTGTTGAGATGTGGAACTGAGGAGGGGAGAGGTGGGGCTATTTGTAGGCGGGGAGGGGGGAGGCAGTGGGGTGGCAAAGGCGCAAATTTGATGACTTTGCATTTTTCAATTTCTTATTAGTTACTATTATAATAAAAAATTGAAAACAACTCTTTACACCCCTACTCATAGGGGTGTATGCATCTTTCTTTTCTAAATTTGGAACAATTATAAAATCATTGGTCCATTCATATGATTTCTTTTCTAATTTAAGTAAAATTGAGCACAAAAAGTTATGTACACCCCTATGAATAGTAGGGATGTATATAGCACAAACCAAAAAATTTCCCAGAGTCTCAGGAACATGTCTGCCGTCCAAAAAATGGGGCCCTCCCGCACACCGCTACCACTGTCTACTCCGGTTGCAACTGCTGCCCCCGCTATCCTCATCTTTGATGGGCAGCATCTGTTGCTTTCGCTTTGATTTGTACAGCAGCAGAACAGGGAGTGACAGTGGTATCCATCGGGATTGGGAGTGTGAATGTAGAATTTTTGGGATCTGCACCAGCTGATAAATAACAACAATCATTTCCAACCCAGCCTAGTTGTTTTAGTGGTATTCGTCTTTTTTGTTTGCTTTTTCTTTGTATAAAAAAACAACGGTTTCTACTAGTAAATACCTGGGAATGATAAGTTGCCGAGTCCAATATCAAACCACCGTTTCCGCGGACCGAGAGGGAAAGGAACGCAGAGCAGGGAATCAAAGCTGGGCGCTGTGGGGGGGACACATTTGACAGCAATCTTTCTTTAAACATATTCGTTTCCCAATTGTCTTCTGAGAGGGAACTTTTAGAGGCTTTATTTTGAACGAAAAAGCATCTTCTCAATCGTTCAGATGGAAATGGCTTTACAAACCTGTAAGTGTCCCTCTTTAACTAATCTTGGTTCACATTAGATTTACTAAATCTTAAGTCTTATCAATATTTGAGGCCAGCCTGCCAGATTAAAACGCAAAACCGTAATATACGAGTCCTTCACGAATGGTCGAATCCTGCCCCAGAATCAAGATTGAAGATTCGAATCCTCCTCGGAAATCCAAGCCGGTGTTCACAGTGAAACCAACCATGTGCTCAAAATGGGATCCACATGTGCTGACTATTTTGGTATGGCTTGAGATTTATGATGGCGCAGCCACGTCCGGTCGCATTGTGCACTGTTGCATCACTCAGCAGCGCAACCCCACTCTAAATAATTAATCTTTGATTTTGTACCCAACGAGCCGTTTATCATATGCGAACTTTTCCAAGGTCCATTTGTCATGTGGTCACTCGTGGTTGGAGATTATCAGTTAGAATCCATCACAGCATTGAACGCTGGGAGTGGATCCATAATATTTTGTCATGTTCCTCCACTAAATAACCAGTAATGACTTGGCTTAAGAATAAAGCGTACATCTTCATTGGGCTTTGCATTGCTGCATTGGGGCCACGAAATAATCAAATATTATAAATGATAAATAATGAAATTTAACCCTTCTGCCTTTTATTAAATTTAAATTCACTATTAAATTTCATCTTATTTACTTGTTTCTAGGGATCAGCCCCAAGTCCACTAAGCGTCACATTTAGGGTTCCTCCCACATGGGTAATGTTGAATATTGAGTCACCTCCAGGTATATTTTGATGATTAGCAAATAACTAGTGTTGCTAATAAAATTCATAAGTGTATGTACACGATACCAATTTCAATGAGTTCAAGTCATAGTCAACATGGTCAACACGTCAAAGACATCATTCAAGCTCAAAAGATTTAATATATGAAGATTAAGCTTAAAGGTATACAGTCAATAATTTGGAGCCCAAACTTAAAGATAAGAAGCTCAGACAAAAGACTCAACAAGTTCAAGATCCCCAAGTCAAGTTGAAGAATCAAGAAATACTTTAGAACTGCAAATTTGTGTGAGTTTGAGTATATTTATGTAACTTGTCTAGGGTTGTTAAAATGTTCAAGATTGCACATAGTTAGAAGAATGAACTTAGATGTTTTAAAAATGTTTTAAATGTTTTCAAAATTCATATTCCAAGTGTTGAGTCATTGGGCCGGCATTCGAGACAACACGGTCGACAAATGACTAAGGCCCACCAGGTCTATCAAAGAAGCCCGATGTCGGCTCAGTCAAAGCCCAAATGGCCAGTCGACCGTTGGGTCCTCCTCACTCGAACGTGGGATTAAAGGCGGGCTCGTGAATCTCGGGGGCGTGCGCAACATTCATTCCTATTAATGGGGGGAGATCGTAGCCCCATTGTGGGTGGCTGTTATCGCGCCAACGTCTCCAAAGGGACCCTGGACGTCTATAAATAGAGGAAATGTTCTCATTTCCAATGTAAAAGGTCTTAGACACAGAACTCTACATTCTCATCTTATACTTCTTATACATTCGAGCTTGTGCCGCCAGTCGTGAGACGAACCTCCGTCGGTCGATCTCAACTGCACCAAGCTCTCTCTCTCTCTCTCTCTCTCTCTCTCTCTCTCAAGTTCCATAATAACTTAAGCATCGGATGGGATTTGGATCGGAATCCAAATCCGACCCCCCTAACGGTTCCTGTGGTGCAGATCGACGGTCATCATCCAACGGCAAAGGTCGACGTCGAGTTTCCCAGCCTTGAACGATCGACGCAACTGTCGCTCGAAGGTCGATTGAAGGTCGCATCATCTCCAACCACAATCAATCGACCCTGATTCTTCCAACCTAGGGTCCCACTTCAACTGCTAACGAGGCTCCGACTCAGCACGAAGTGCCTACGTCAACATGACAACTGTCTCGGTCAATTTTGGCCTTAACAAGTTGTGAGGCAAGTGTACTATTCTTCCATTGGGAGAAGTTAATAGTGGATTAAATCCAAAATGAGTTGGGACTGGAAATATTCCGAAGGGGTGAATCAGGATAAATCTTTGTCTTTGTATTGCGCTTATTGTCTCTTGCTTTTATCTCTATATTTGCATATGGGTTTACATTTATGTTGCTTATCTTATACTTGTAAATATTTGAGGTTGTTAATTAAGAATCAAGTTAAGTAACATTGGTCGATCTCTTAGGTAGACTTAGAGGGTGTAAAATTTGAAGTTAAGTTTTTATTTGGATAACACTATATTCGCCCCCCTTTAGTGTCTATTTGACATCTACAAAAGATCCCAACAAGCAAGTCCTCCAAAGATATTCTGTGATGGGAATTATAACTCTCACTATTCGTGTGTTGAACTTCTTAAGAGTTATAAACTCAACATTCCCTATCACACCATATGAGCAATATCACCGTAGAAAATTAGTAGTAGTCAATAAGTTCAAATAAATGCATTCAATATGCCACTAAATAAATAAGAGAGAAACTCCCATGGACAATGTTCCTCCAGAATTATTAGTCCAGCTTGTCCCTTTCATATTGAACCTCCTCTAATAAAAATGCACATGAAAAATGATAGCATTGCAGTTTGCCACGCCATTTACTGATCTTAAAACCAAAATTTTATTTCATGCAAGAGCACGGTCACCTATTGTCAAATGAACGTCGGTAGTGACAATTTGGGATAATTCATCTTAGCTATTTGAAGGAAATAAATCCTCGCATTGGATCGAGTGGGCTCTTGAAACCCCATTTATTTTTAGAATATAAAAGGGATTCCATAAACATTATCTTAAATAAAAAACAAAAGGCTAATTAAGCTACTAAGCTTCTGTTACTATCAAATAAAACCAACACAAGTAGAAGAACTTTGAAGGATGAATTAGATCCTGCTGGTACTTGAACAAATTCACATTCAACAAAAGCAAACTGCTTTAATATTACTCTAGAAACACACAGGCCCACAAATAAAGTATGTGTACTGTCTCTTTGATTGTTAGGCATCATCACTTTTGTTGTGTGCAATTTGTTATGGAAGGCTCCACCCCTAGTCAAAATCATCATTCCCTCACTGGCTCATTCGGTCATACTACAAATAGAGAATTGCTATCTGCACCTCATTCTTGAGGTGCAGATAGGAGTGAGTGTCAAAAATTGCTTTTTTTGACAATTAACAAGGATGATTAGACATCCGGATGTGGAATTATCGTTTCTTTTGACAAAAATAAAGTACATGCACCTCAAACAGTGAGGTGCATGCAGCATTTCTCTACAAATAAAATACATTCAATCATATGACTTCTCATGACATCTCTCTCTCTACGTATGACTTCAAGTTTTGTTTAATGGGTGAAAAAAATTCATAAAATTATGAGGTCTCTTTTGAGGTTTTGGTGATGTCCTTTGGTTTGGAACATCTCTTGACCTTACGTGTGCATCACAAACCAGAAGAGACACTCGGGCACGAGAAAACAAGCTAGCCCAACCTAGCCCTAAGATTCCATTTGTCCCACTCAATTCCATTAATATCAAACTCTCTAATTGGGTCTACTCCATTCACAAGGCCCCATTTAAGGGACAATGCCAAGTCAAAAATTGTCGGTTAATGAGATTTTTTATTGGGTATTAACCAGTAAGAATAGCTTAGGCACCTAGTATCTTAATTAGTGCAGAGTGACTTCGCCACAATGTGGGCTAAAGGTATTGGGTTACTTTGTTGCCTTCACCTTTGCCTTGCCTTTGGCCTTAATATTAGTGCAAGGTAAAGCTAATGGGCTTGGCACTGAGAGTAATCACCTATCTTTGTCTCTCCCTCTCCCCTTAGATTCCCACTTTCTGCTAGCTAGCTTGTTCATTGCCAAATAAAGCAATTCCTTCCACATCAAGCAAATCCTCCCCATTCGTGCCTTTCCTCACTCTACACCTGTTGCTAAACATGTTCATATCCGTTGATTAGCCAATTAATTATTATAATCAGTCATTCGGCTCCCTCTTTTTACTCACTGATACGGCAGTTTGGGCTGATTAATTAGAATCGCTGCCAATTGAAGCCAACTCGCATGTCCGCGATCGCGATTTTTCCGGCATATTCGCATCGTACGCGGTGGCATCCTGCTGGATATCAACCGAGTGCGGTGTTTGGATCGCAGATGGTGTAAAGGAGAGACATTCTTCGCTCGCCATGCACATTGCTCGGCTGAACGTTGGGCGTCGTGGTACGATCCGGGCCGTAGGATGGGCGGAGCATCCGATCCGCCGGTGGGCATAGCCCTGGCCAAAGTATGATGCCAGATTCCTGCTAGGTTGGATACAAGATAAGTACAGACATTTGTAGTTTGGTGGGGGATAAGGTCCATCGATCTGGACTCTCGACGGCGGGACAATTGGGTTGTGGTCGATGTTGGTTCATGTGGACGTGCGAGCCCGATCGAGGGCGCGCGTCGCCGTCCGCAATATTCCAAGAGATCGAATTGCTCGCTGTCTTTCGTTGCTGCCAGTGCTCGGTGCCCGCATCCTTTTTCCCTGCCTTTCTTTTAAGCGTGCTTTTAAATCACTTTGCGTTGTGGGCCCGCAGGTCGATGTTTGTTGCCTTCAGCCAGATGTTACGGGATTGGGGGGGCTCACTAGCAACTAGCAGGCAAGGACAACGGACAACATGCATGTTCCGTTTGTTATTTTTGAATGATTTTGTACTTGGCATAACACATTTGCCTGCTGGACATGATATTTTTTTATAGAAAAAAATACGCGTATATAGAATTTTATCGTGACTTGTTATAACTGAATTAATAGGAATTTGACCTATGAGGACGTGATATATATTTATACGACGTAAAACTAAAGGTGTTCGATGAGTACACGAGGAAAAAAAAATTATATTCTCTGTATTTCTTTCTTATTTCATGTTAGTGTTTGACAAGTATAAGAAGAGTAGCAATGTTTATTCCTTTATAGTTCTCTTATAATTTCACATTACAAGAGTGTGGTCACATGGATATATGATTGGGCTATTAGTTTTATGGATTTGGAGGGGAGTGGCCCAACGAGAATGGTGCTGTTTTTGTGCTACTAAATCCCGCCTCGGCGATGGCCTCCAACATGCTCGCCAAGCGTCTGATGCACTTGTATCAGACGCCTGGTGGAGAACCAGACGCATGTGAGATGTTCTCCAGGTGCCTGGTCATGCCCCATGCTGTCTGCCCCCCATTTCTCTGCTATCTGTCTTCTGTAGGCTTTTATTCCAGACTCCTGAAGCAGTTCGACCAGGTGTCTGGTCTCAGGGCACAGAAGTCTGGAAGTTCTTCTCCAGACGCCTGGTGCCGACATGCGCTGCCACCTTAAGTCGTGGGTCCCACTGTTATTCTGAGGCTTTAAATACTCCCTGATGGGACATGATTCTTACACACGGTTGCAAGCAAGAGAGGGTTGTTGCTGCTGCTATCCAAGGAGAAAAAGTTAGGGCTTTGGAGAGTTTAGAAGAGAGAAGAATCAAGAGTGTTAGCTATGGGCCTTGTGGGTTTCTCTTGATTCTTAGGTCTTCTTGTTATTCTCTCTCTTCTTCTTCAATTCTGAGATTTATGGGGGGCTTGAAATTAACAAGTTAGTACTCACAAGAGTGTGAAGAAGAAGGTGTTGGTGTAAGCTCGTGTACTCTCTTTGATTATTAGTGGATCGTCTCGAAATGCTGGAGTTGGTTGTTTGCAACCGAACCATGATAAAATCTCTGTGTCTCGTTTACTTTCAGTTTGGTTGAGTATTGTCACATTTCGTTTGACGATTTGCTCTCACAAACATGTGAAAAAGAAAAAAGAAAAATATGATTTAATTTTGGATTGCGAGAAATAAACGATGAGATTATCTAAACCTACGGTCGACTCACAGACTTAATTTTGGAGGTAACGATAAAATGAAAAATAAGATAATGCAATGCATCTATGTTAAATTAACACTCTGACCAGCACATTTAAATAGGTTTTTTTTATTAAAAAAAAAGAAGAAAGAAAATTAATCATCAGACCATAAAATCTAGAAACACCTCACGTACGTAATAAAACGATAACCATTTAGCTAAAAATAGAAAAATATCAGTGATGCACTTCTGTTGATGGCATCATTAAACACCCCAAAATTAACGATCCCGGCAGGAGGTAGGCCGGGACAAGGACGTGCGATCTCGACGGCCCCGGAAGTGGCCACCACTGTTATTTACTGTTATTTTCATAGTCAGAAAATTCTCCGTACGATGGAGGATCTTTCAAGGCTCGGTTTTTGGGGGGCCCATCACATCCTGTTCGGCACGAGCCCATGCCGATTCAATCGCTGGTGGACACATGGGCCGGGCTCCAGGCCTCTTTCGGTTGTGGATGGCTGATTGGGGTTTACGTGGCAGCCACCGTTTCGATTGAATTGTTTGTGTTCCTTTCCAAGTCTAGTCTTCCACCAGGCAAAGCATCCAAAGGTAAGGAATTGATCACAACACCGCGCATTCTCTCTTCACATGCAGCGAGTACCGTCGACAGTTCTGAGTTCGAATTGATGAAACTGATGGCAAAACGAAGCTGGTGCATACGACAGAAACGCAATCTCTTGCTTGATTCTTGCTAGTCGAAGGCAATTTGACGCGATCAGACTGCAGTATAGCAACCATACACAGTCTTGCTCGATCCCCAACTCACTATGCTATGGTGATCACCACATCGTCATGTCATGTAGTGCGCTCGCCTAACAAAGACAACGATATTTATTTACTTCAAAGGACAGAGAGAGATTTCCCCGGGTACGCACTTGTTTTGATGTAACGACGGTTCACTTCATGGAACAGGTAAAAGATGAAATTATTGGAGACACGCATATGTTCGATCGGGTGAAAAGCAAGTTCTTACCAGAAGGATAAGAATAGCCAAACATTGGAAATACAATCTTGAATGTTTTCTTCTTCTTCTTAGTCAAGATTTTTGAAGACTCGCATTGATTTCCCTCCCAAACTTAAACCCAGACTTAAGTAAATGGTTAAGTGCTGCAAGGAATTAGTATTTATTACATTCAGGCAAAAAGGTAACAACAAGGACTTCATGGCCCAATGGATAAGGCGCTGGTCTACGAAACCAGAGATTCTGGGTTCGATCCCCAGTGAAGTCGATGTTTTTAATTATTTTTGGTATTATTTCCTCAATTTGAACGCAAAAAAATAATATGATATTTTATAGCTTTTTTTACTTTTACTTTTTAAAAATGTCGATTCCTTTACGAATACATCACGTGCCACGCTCTCTCCACTGGCTGCATGTTCGCTCGATTAAGGCAGGGTAATTTGACAGGTTCCTGAATGTTCCCATTCACTTCTCAAAATGATTGTTCATACTTTTGACCTTAGCACAGATGGAGGGAGGAGGAGCACTGCCTTTAGCCTTCTACCCATTTGTAGGAAGTGTGATCCTAGGATCATGTTTGGTTGCATTTAGAGATGATGATCCACTTGGCTCGATTGATCAGTGGGGTGGGCCCATTCTTGATTGGCTTTGGATAGAAAATCATCAGTCTATGTTTTTTTGGGGGACCTCAATAAGTTGGCCCTGATTTAGAACTAAATAATATATAGCAATCGAAGGTTGGAAAACAAATTGACTGCTAGGATGTGGACGCTTGCAAATATGTCGGCATATTTTGGATGTGTATCATTGAGTATCATGCCAATTAAACTTAAGAATTGTACCACAATCTTAGAAGGTTCTTGGTGGCATAAAGGGTATGGATGATTACCACGGCTTATCTTCACAAAAGTAGTTTCCGAAACTGAGGATTCATTGTACATAAAAAGTATGCTGGCTTTGTCCCTGTCACCTTGCATTTATATTAGCAAAAGGATCATTACTGATGGACTTTAAATACTGCAAATACTGCAGATGCTCCAAAACTTCGTCTGCATATAAATATTCATGTGGTAAACAAAATTCGGATGAATAGAGATAGAGATGCAGTCATTGGAAAAGATACCACTAACAATATGGAAGCCAGCTTACAGCTGCCCCTCTTATTTAATCATATACGAACTCATTTGACTGGAACCTAGCCTTTGGAGACGATGTGATGAGAATGCTGAAGAACGGGAAAAAGAGTGCAAATATTAACATTTACTTGAATATCAAGGAATTTAAGCTTGATATGTTGTCAAATACTCAAGATCCAGACCACTATCTTATTCTTCTTTTGCAAAGTGGAAGTATTTGAAGTTGGGAAAGAAAATATTCAAAAAAGAAAAAAATTAGCTTATTCGAAGGGCTCACCTGATGACTTAAATAAACTGAATATACTAGAGGAAATATTGAGGATTTATTACTGACCCAAAAGCTGCAATCATATGAAAATTATAACATAAACTGAGAAAACACTGCACCTTTGCCAGAACATGAATGAACGACAAGGATTGCAGTTACAGGGTGTGTGATCTTTGATAAGTTTTAATCGCTCATAAGAGGGTAATTTGGAGGAATCTATCTCCCTCCACCAATTTAGCTCACATACACTTGTACAGAGAATATTAACATTTTAATAAACAAGTAATCATTAGTCTACTAGTTCAAACATCAGGCTTGTTTTTCGTAACGAGGACAGATCCCACTTGAAATATTTGCTAAATCTGTCAGCTGCCAAAACAAATTAAACTACTAGCATCCATATCTGCATGATCGTCAATGGTGATGTAGATTCAACCTCTCTTCATGGGCCTCTGCACATAGGACTTGTTGGGGTCTTCTGTTTTGAGCTTCGGTGGCCTAGTTTCTCCTTTTTTGACCTGCAAAACCAAAAGCAGAACGTACATGCCATTGGTAGTTAATCGTCTTACTCACTTGTGTCGGCAAACTAAAATAAATTGGCAATCTTTGTTTT
This sequence comes from Scilla litardierei, assembly GCA_030789695.1. NCBI lineage: Eukaryota > Viridiplantae > Streptophyta > Magnoliopsida > Asparagales > Asparagaceae > Scilla > Scilla litardierei. Next base: position 16,468,265 of record CM061141.1, read on the forward strand.
CCCTCACCTTCTTCCCGCCTTTCATAAAGTCTCTCCAACTGGAAACCTAAACTCAAAACAAATTCAGGATTATTAGTAGGTAAAACACTTTAGTCTAAAATTTAATCCAAAGACGAGAGACAAACTAAAAGTTTAAAACGCAATAATAATTCACCATTCAAATTTGCTAGCAATGATTTTACTTTACTAGAGGTAGATGGTAGCAACACATTAATTCAGATTAAGAAATGCAATATATATGTTTTTTGATAGAAATGAATAATTACAATGACTGCCAGTCAGGTGTGAACATCGCATGAAGATGATATTATCCATTTATCCTTTTCAGCGATTCTTTAACAGTAATGTGTGTGTGCACATCCGCCTAAGGAGACTAGTGCGTGCAACTAATCTCAAAGATTCGTGCCGTAGAATATGAACCTTTACAGCATTGATAGAATAGCAATAAACATATTCTTAAGAAAGACAGTTCTCTAGCCAAGTGTGTAGCAGCTGAAAGAACTCCCAAACCACAGACACAACAGACATGGTTTCCGTGAATCAATGAAGAGTGAAATCATTATCATCTTGGCCAGTGTCCTAGAAAGTAATCAATCATACTGTCAAAAGCCTGAAGCATAGCAGTAACACAAACCGCCAAAAATATTAAATCTACATGGACCAGTAATGGGTAACCTATTATGGGCCTCCTCCTTTCAAACATCGCTAGGAGTTCTGTTATTTGAAGGATGTCAATGAGAAGGTTTATACTTGATCTAAATTATAGTATTCCTAATGGAACGAGTGCTAAGCAGTTTATGAAGTTTAAAATCCTAAACACCTCCAAATAGCACCATTTGTACCAAGAAGCTACTAACAGATGTGCCTAATAAAGGAAATTCCTTCAGTGTTTGGTTCTCATGCGTCATGGTGAGCTCTTCTTACTATCATGCCTCGTAGCTGCTAGGTAAATCCTAGAGCCGTGCTTGTTACAAAGAGGTTTGCCAGTATATGCTGGTACCAGAGTGGTGGAGCATTCATTATTTGAAAAAAATGGCACGAAGAGATATTTTTTGAAACCACTGAAGGATCAGATAGATTAGCTGCGACTGGAATAACACAAATTATGTTTAAGCGAGTCTGGTTTGGGATCAGCGGATACATGTGCTTCTAGTGAGCAATTGGAATATCTTTGAATCTCTTGCCACCAACCTGTCCATGAAGGACCGTAAAGGTGAACAGAAGAACAGGACTAGTCACGGCTATAAGACAGAAAAGGCCCTACATAGACAATTTGATTTATTCTAGACTTCAGCTTAGCACACAGTCCAAACAAAACTTAGTCATCAAAGTCCAATACATGTTACAAACTCATCTTGGGCTAAAATTCTCTTATCCCAAATGGTTACAGATGCATAGCCATTATCTTCTCCAATGTTTATACAGAACTCAAACTTGAAATGACAGGATGGGCAGACAAGACCTGTTGTTGATACAAGGATCACGCATAGCCTTGATCAGGCTGTTAAGGCGAGTATCACCGTAACAGAGAACCTAGGGTTTCACCAGGCTGAGGAATTCCTTTGTTGCCACCTGAAACAGATAGGAAGAACGTCCGGAGCAAACGGAGGGGTGGCCCTTCGATTTGACTCTGATGCTTCAGTCATTTTCAAGCTAGGAGGAGGAGATTGCAAGTGTATAATCGACGAATGAGTTGATTCAAAGATATCTCATGACGAAGACGATCAGTTGCGTTTGTAGAATAGAGAAGTTGGTTACGCCACGTCGGGAGAGTTACGGGGATTCCCTTTTCCGGCTTAGCTGGTTCCACCAGATACGCTCGGCGGTTACACATGCGTTGGATGGGCATAAATGACATTTCGTTGGTGGCGACCAATAGAGAGGATGGCCTGTCCACTTGAGATCGTGCCATTTTGATTGTGCGGGCTGATCCTGCCAGTCAGACAAACGCTCGGGTCATGAAACTGAAGAGGCCGACCTCGGACGCCAAGGTCATCCTTGAAGGAGTCTGCTGGTAAGGAGCCAACCTCGGATGCCGAAGTCGCCCTTGTTGAGAGCAACAATTAAGGAAGTGACCTCGTGGAGGTCGACCTGTTAGAGTTGTGTTGCTGAAGGAGCCGACCTCGTAGAGGTCGTCCTGGTAGAATGTCGCTGGAGAGCCGACCCCGTGAAGGTCGCTGGTCACTGACCTCTCACGTTAATGTCAAGTGGTCCCGGGGGCGCAAATGATTCGCGGTGAGTCCCATCTGTTGAGCTCGATTGGGCCCCACTGTCGACGGGCCACAGTCAAAGCATCAGCCACATGGCCCCTTGTCCTTTGGCTTGACACTACCAACCCGAGCCGCGACTCCGAAGTCAGACGTGGAAAGTCAAGGAGACGAAACAAGAAAAACCAAAAAATCAAAAGACATTGACTAACTCAATCTGGTTGGACTGTCTTGCCTTGAACATGTGACGTCCAAGTTGAAGGGCAACGCCTAGGTGAAGACGTCATCATCCGGAACCTGAAAAGAAATGGCCGAAGCGATCGTATCTCTTCTCAGAATCCGAAGAGGCAAAGCCAGTATACCGAAGAAACGTCTATGTTGATGTGGCGGAGGCCGATTGGCAGGCTGCATAACGTGCAAGGGTCGCTCAAACATGGGGGTTTGAACGGTCGTTATCACCGCATGCTTAATAAAAACCAGATGGCTGCGATCGAATCCCGCTAATTCTCTCCTAGGGCAGGTAGAAAAGGGGAAATGAGACCACTAGACAGTTGTACTAGCATTTAAAAAATCATCGCCTTCTTTTGCTGTTGCACTCTCGAGTTTTCTGATCTTCGTCGTGTTTGACATTCTCGTCGAAAAAAGTAATCTCTTTTTCGGCCCTTTGCTTTTTCCTGCTCCTTCCTTTGCTATTTGGTTTCCAAAACTTACGTTGGATGCCGCCTATTCCCAAACCCCCATCATCGTCGCTGGGATATTTGCCATCACCCGAGAGGTTCCTGTTGGAGAGGGTGGACGTTCCCCCGAGGGGGCGGGAAAATTTTTTGTTGATTTTGGTGCTACGACCCTCACAAGCCTCGCAATCCAACGTTCGTGGCGGGGCGAAAGTCGGCTCGCCGTCACCACATCAGGCTCGTGGATCTCCTCCTCAACCTGTTACCATGGTGACCTCACCCTCTCACCCTCTGGCCTGGTGCCTACTCCAGTTGGGCCGTCAAAGCCCTCGATGCATCAAGATCTGATGCCTTTGATGCGGCCAGGATTACCGACGTCCGAAGTCAATGAGGTGGGGTAACTCAGGATGGGTTACCGAGCTCTCGAGCGCTGGACTTCAAGTCGAGGATGACTGGTTCTGAGATGGCGAGGCTTAAGGAGAGGTACCAAATTCCCTCTTTAGTGAAATTGTTCCTTCCCGGCAAGATGGATGGAACGTCCGACCGACCTCATGGAGCAATAGCATTGACCTCTACCCACTTGGATGCAGGGCGGCTCCGCCTCCCGTTCAACCGCTTGACACGATGTTTCCTCTACCACTCCAACCTTGCATCATGCTAGCTGGCCCCCAACAGCTTCATGGCCATAATTGCTTCGGCCACAATGTTTACCTCCTAGGACATGGGATGTTTGTCTGTCGTGACGGTGCATGCGATGTCATGCGATTTTCGAGCTGAAGAAGACCTCGGACACCAATATTGTCTCAGTAACCGAAGCTGGGCACCGAGGATATTCGATGGGAAGCCATCGTCAAATAAGAATTGGAAGGATAAATGGTTTTGAGCCACATGGAGCTAGGAAAGCCTCGAGGAGAGCCCTGATGCTGCTGAAGAGTGATTGCCACGCCGATTTAGGTGGCCCTGCAAGTGGGATTCTAACGTCATATTGAAGATGGCTAGGAAGAATGAGCTGAGGCGGTGGGTGTGGATGGACACCCGACCTGTCGCTGCAAGGTCTCCTAACGTGCTGTTGAGAGAGACAGCAATCCAGGCACTGCAGGCAATGCATGGTGAGGAGAACATGGAGCACAACCAGGCTCATTTTGTTACTGGCGAGTACCAGTCTAAAGAAGGTCGAACACTTCCAACTCCTAGTCTTATCTCTAATTGTTCCACCTCCTATTTTGCAGAGATGAGAGGCTTCAACTTAAATCATGTTTGCAGGGAGAGGGACTATCAAACCATACTTGACCGGAGCATCGCCGCCCACGCTGAAGGATAGGAGGGGAGACCTCGGCCATTGCCCGCAGCAGGGTGAAGCCCTCAACTACCCAGCTCCGCGAGCGGGAGATGAAATGGGGACTTAAAGGCCCTCGGTTGTGCACACCCCTACCGCTGCTCTCCCCATTATTCCACCGGTGATCCGAGCCGGCTCGGGGGCAGGGCAAGAATGACGACGACAACATCCCTCTGGTGAGGATGAAGCAGAAGGGGAGGAAGTAGCCCCCGAGCTACCGCGCGAGGAGTCCTCTCCCCATGAGATCGCTGAGCCCCAAAAGAAAAAGGCCAAAGATGTTGCTGCTAAGCAGGAGACGGACTAGGCATGGAGCTTGCCTCGCCTTAAGGCATAAACAGTGGTAGTTTCCGAGTATGGTAAAGGCTCGGGGCAAGAAAAGCCATCTGGGAGACGACACTCACCCGATCGAGGAAACTGGAAAGGAGAGCGGTATTCTAGAGGTTCATCGAGGTCCTGACGCAAATGAGCCAGGGAAGCTCTTCCTTTGCAAAATGTAGCAAGGTTCCGAACTCAGGGTTTAACATGCTTGTTTTGTCTCTTGTCCAGGCTCAAGAAGTGTTGGATAGCTTCTTCGATAGTTATATTCTGTGGAAAGAGCGAGACCAAGCTCTGGCGCAAGAGATACAGCTACTGCGAGAGCTGGCCATGGCGGAAGCAACTGTCGAAGTTATACGTGAAAGAGCTTGCGCTGCAAAGGAGCTCGAGAGGCTAAAGGCGGATCTCCAGAGGTTGCGTGAAATAAAAGGCAGAGTTAAGGGGGAGGCCGAGCTGGCCCACTCCCTAGAACTCAAGCTTCTGGAGGCGAGGGTCCTACTGCGACAAGCAGAGAAGAATGAGAGAGCCGCAGGAGTGCCAGGAGTCAGCAGAGGCCATCTCTCGCCTCACAAAGTACATATAGAAGAGTGATTATCCGGTCTCCGAGCTGCAGGAACTGGAGCAGGTCAAGTTGAGCTTCCAAGAACAGGCGGCCGAGACAACCAAGGTCAATCGTGCTGAGCCGACAAAGGCTCAAGTTCAAACCACCAAGGCGGCCAAGGCCTATCATATTGAGCTAATGGCGACGGAAGCCCAAGCCAATGTCTCCTTCGAGGCTGGTATGTAGTATGTGATAGATGTATTCTGAGAAATGCACCCCGCTCATGCTGACTGTTAGGAACCAACAAAAGATAGGATTTTTATAGCAAAATAATGAAGAAGAACAAGATATTTGGGCACAAAAGAGGTGTGCCCTCCTCCCAAGACGCCTAGAGGACGTCCGCACTCGTCTAGATTTAGAACTACTTCTAAGACGCTCAATAGAGAAATCTCCAAATATCAAGCATAAAAATCCCTAATGACGGCTAGCCCGTATTTATAGAGGAAACTAGGGTTTCTAGGGGAGAGAGGGCGCGCGCGCAAAGGCCAACCCGCCGGCTATATGGGCCGGCCCAAGATGGGCCGGCTGTTAGACCAGCGGGTCTAACACTGATCTCATGGCCTTCCAGACTATCAAATTTGCTGCCTCTGCCTCTGCCTCTGCCGTAGAAACTTTCGCCGCAGCTGAACCCTCAATTGCTGCAGATGGTGGAGCTCCCGACCAAGCTATCAAGGCTAAGGGGTCCGCCATGGATGAGAAGCTTCAACTTGAATCTTGTTTGGAGGAAGAGTTCCTACCAGACCGTCTTCGATTGGAGCATCACCGCCCACATTGAAGGAGCGAGAGGGTAGACCTCGGATGCCGCCCGTAGCAGGGAGAAGCCCTCAGCTACCCAACTCCGCAAGCTGGAGCTAAAGTGGGGACTTCGAGGTCCCTGGCTAAGCACACCTTTGTTACTGATGTTGCCATTGTTCCCTCGATGGTTCGCGTCGGCCCAGGGGCGAGGATATGCGTGGCAAAGGGTCATGTCGTGTCGGGTTCGGATCCGGTCCTGTTTGACCCGACCAGGATATGGGTAAACCCGTACCCGACCCGAATAGAATCCGGGTCATGAAACACGTACCCGACCCGGAAATAACATGGGTTACCCGAACCCGACCCGGGTTTTGTAAAATTTTCAATTAAAATTTTTAAGTAAAAATTGCTTTCGCAAAAGCTTGAACCCGCGACTTGCAACAACGAATTCACTGTGCTAGCCAACTGGCCACAAATACCTTCGTGTTCTGCATGCATTTCAATTGTTAAAATCATTTACTATTAATAAATGCTGAATTAAATCTAAAATTATTTGAAGGAGCAAGGAATTGAACCCGTGACCTACGATAATAGTGGCCAACCACTCAAACCTAGTTACCAAACAACCACATTGCTGCCTTGTGATGAAGTTATTATATGATATATATTTATAGAATTATTAAGTAATATGGATTGAATCCGGGTTGACGGGTCAAATTCGTACCCGACCCGGATTTTCTTCGGGTTAGCCGGGTCGACCCGAATGCTACCCAACCCCGATAGACCTCTACCCATACCCGGTTTAGGAGTCCAGTTTCGGATCGGACCGGGTGCATTTTGCCACCCCTAGGCGAGGACGACAATGACATCCATCTGGTGAGGAGGAAGCGAAAGGAGGAGGTACCGCCCAAGCTACACATGGGGAGTCTGCTCCCCTGAGGTTGCTGAGCCCCAAAAGAAGAATGTCAAGGATGTGGCTGCTAAGTAAGAGGCCGACCAGGCCTTGAGCTTGTCTCATCCTGAGACAAGACCAATAGTAGTTTCCGAGCATAGTGAAGGCTCGGGGACGAGGAGGACGGCCATCTGGGAGAGTACGCTCACCATTGTGGTTAAGGAGAACGAAAATTAGAGCAGTCTTCTCGACATCGTTGCTGAGGGGCTCGTCGAGGCTTTGACGCAAATGAGCCAGGTAAGATCTTCCTTTGCAAGATGTAGCAATGTTCCGAGCTTAGGCATTAATATCCTAGTTTTGTCTCTTGTCCCGGCTCAAGAAGTGCTAGGCCGCTTCTTTCATAGTTATATTCTGTGGAAGAGCGAGCCCAAGCTCTGGCCCAGGAGATCCAGCCGCTGCGAGAGTTGACCATGACAGGATGACAGGAGCAGAGGTTTGAATCAAGGTTTGAGGTCTCGGTTTCGGTCTCGGTTTCGGTCTCCCGAAAATTTAGGTTTCAGCATCGGTATTGCCCATTTCGGCGGTTTCGGAAGTGAGTTTCGGTTCGTCCGTATCGGTAGTTTCAAAAATCGTAAGTTACATGTAACTAACAATATTAGTTAAAATGTGTTACTAATAAGATAATGTCAAACTAATAAAGATAATTTGTAATTTATAACATAATTATGAACAATATTAGTTTAAAATATGCTATTCATATTAACCATTTAGCTAAAAACGCACTCTCGTTAGTTACAACATGGCAAACTTGTAAATAATGTGTAATATGTTTAGACAAATGTAGGGTGTGAATAGCATGTCAATATCTCATTTTTGAGTTTTTAGAGAATTTTTATTTAATTACACATTCTTCTTCCTCCGTCTTCAACCGATACTGAACGACATCGACCGGTATCGACCGAAACTGACCGATATCGTTCAGTATCGGCCGATACCGAAACTGACCTCTAGTTTCGGTCTCGTTACCCACCGAGACCGAAACGATATGACCAACACCCAAGGGTATCGGCCGAAACCTCAAACCTTGGTTTGAATCTTTTCGTGAGAGAGCTCGCATTGTTTAAGAGTGTTAAGATATTGAGTCTCACTCCGTGTGGTTTTGATGATGAACAAATGTTTTAAAATGATTAGAATAGTGTTTGAGCCCGTATATTATGTATCACAACTAGGAGTCGACTATCTCTTACATAGGAGTCGACTACCAGAGCATACAGTGGCTCTGTGACTGCCTGGCACAGCCAGTAGTCGACTATTGCTTTATGAGTAGTCGACTACTACTTTATGAGTAGTCTACTGGTCAATTAGTCGACTGGTGATTGAACTGTAGTCTCGACTAGTGAGGGCCAGCTCAGCCTACAACGGTCGGATTTCTACCTATATTTTCTGACTGTTGGAGGTACATTTTGGTCAACTTTTTAGACCCGAATGTTTCTCTATAAATGGGGATTTGTTGCTAGAGTTAGGGCTAACATTAATGATAATTTCTTTAGCAAAAACTCATTTTCAAAGAGAGAGGCTTTTAAGCGAAAAAACCCTCTTCTTGGCCTATATTTTAAAAAAAGATTATCAATTCTTTCTTGGTCATGTTTTCTTGGTCTTCCAAAGCAAAGTTCTTATCTTTAGAGATCAAGGTTTTCTACTATATCCACTACACATCATAAAGCTTCAAAGCAAGGCAATATATAAAAATTTATCAACTTCAAGTGTAAGAAAAAAATCCTCAATTGTGTGAGGTGGTAAGTTTTCTCTTGAGAAGAAAAGTGTTGTAAGAAATTCCTCTTAGAAAAATGTGTTGTAACTATTTGGGAAATAGTAGATTTAGCCAAGTGGGAGTCGGGTGGCTGGATGTAGAATAAGCCAAGTGAGACTTGGGAATCCGAACCCAGATAATTCTCGTGTTTGTGCTTGCTCACTATTTTTTTGTGGTTGTTTCTTTATCTTCTTACTTGTTTAATTTTGCTGCATATTTTTAGCAAGTGATAATAGTTGATTAAATTTAATTTGGGTGACTCCATTTGTAAACTTAGGTAGAGTATCTAGAGGGATTTTTATACACTAATCACCGCTCTCTAATGTCTACTTGTCATCCACGTAGGTCCCAACAAGGAGCTCGAGAGGCTGAGAACGAAGCTCCAGAGGTTGCGGGAAGTCGAGACACAGTTAATGGGAGAGTTCTGCTGTAGCGGGCAGAGGAGACACAACGGCAGAAGGAGTGCCAGGAGTTTGCACAGGACATCTCTCATGTCACAACATACGTGGAGGAAAGGGATTACCATGTCTTCGAGCTGCAGAATGAGCTGAAGCAGGTCAAGTTGAGCTTCTAGGAACATGTGGCCGAGGTCCACCGTGCTGAGCTGACGAAGGCTCAAGTCCAAGCAGCCAAGGCCCATCGCATTGCGCTGATGGGGTGCAGAATGTGATAGATACATTCCAAGAGATGCACCCTGATCATGGCGACCTCAAGGCCTTCCTGACAGCCAAACATGTTGCCTCCGCCTGTGCTACAGAGATTTCAGTTGAACCCTCCGTCGCTACGGATGGTGGAGCTCCCGACCAAGTTTCTCAGGGTGAGGGGCCCGCCATGGATGAGAGGCTTCAACTTGAATCATGTTTGGAGGCAGAGTGCCTACCACATCGATTGGTGCATCGCTGTCTGCGTTGAAGGAGCAGGAGAAAAGATCTCTGCCTAGATCAGTTTAGTTGACCAATGAATAACCACTAATCGACTAATAGTCCTTCACTAATCGACTAATCAACTAGTCGTTGGCAGAGTTGACTTTGAGAAACTAACCCTTTTCTAACCATTGTAAAGGGTTATTTGGACATTTTCTCTCACAGTATTTCCCTTGATAAATAGGAAATAATTCTTAGTTGTATATTAAAAATAAAGAAGAAATCATTTTGTTTGGCCAAAATTTCCCTATATCTTTTATATCTTTTAATAGCCAAGAAAAGAAGAAAATCCCTAATCTCTATTCTCCATTACCCATATCTTATAGAATAGAAATTCCTCTTCTTAGCATCTGTTATATCCACATACACAATTTTTCAAAGCTATAGGGGTTTTGTACTTAATTGCTCTTCAAAGTTTTGCCTTATTTGTGAGGTGTTATTGCTCTTGGTCGGAGAATGGTCTTTTTCTCATCTCAGGTGTTGAGATTAGGGTTTGCAATTGATAAAGGTGTTTACCAAATTGTAAGGTTCCCTCTTGCGGATTTGTAAGAGAGATCTAGTGAAAATCTCAAGCTGGAAGCTTGAGTACTGGAGCAGGTCGGGAAGACCAAACCATAATACATCGTTGTGTTTGTGTATACACTTCTGATTTGCTTGTCACTTCACTATTATTTTATTACGATCATTTTATCTATCATTAAGCTATTGTAAATTGTTTTGGTTGTTATTAAGCTTATAACTAATCGTAACTGTTTGGTATTTAAACTGATCATCCATTAGAAACTGATCATCCACTAGGCAGGGACCCTACATGTGTCTCTTACTAATCATGCTGTTGGGAAGATGACCATAACGAGATGGGAATGGAAAAAAGAGGATTCTTGTACCCAAAACCAAAAGATTGCCATGAAGGCTTTCCTGCCGCTGTTTGTTCCTATTGTAAGAGTCTGCATCCATTCTCATTAAATGCTTGTCTTTAAATTTTTAACTCCAGTTACGGCTTCCGAGAAATCTTCGGGGAACAAACTTTTTGCTGGAAACATGAAAAAAGAAAGATGGAAGGGCATATAATTATGCCTTCAATGTAAATTTGACCAGCTCGAAATTGTGCACTGGGCAGCCTCAACAAGCAATGCATATTGATAAACGCTGATTAAATAAAAGAATACTAACCATTTAGACATACTTTCTTCCATGCATATAATGAAAATTTCAATCTTTTGATTACATATTTTCAGGCAAATGAAACTTTATCCAGAATACTAGGTTATGAATCCATTTTACAGTAAATTAATAGGTGGTTATATTTCAATTTTCAGACATTCGAAACTTTATTAAAAACTTTGTATCTCATAATTACTAGATAAGTCAGTCTATGTACTGAATTAGGAGATGAGTATCATAATAATAAATAGTGTAGGCTATGCAATGAAACATAGCTGGTAATTAAGAAACAAAATTACGTTTTCATAGAACTAGAAAAAAGAGGACCATATATTAGTAAGACAAGTGTCCCAAAAGTTCTGCACAAAAAATGAACTTTGTAGCACTATCTGGGTCTAATGTCCTTTGCTCACAACCACACTTTAACTGCTATAAGATACCAAAAGTAAAAACTATTAGCACAGACACTCCTATCATGAAGCCGTGTCATTTCTGGTACTAATTGGACATGTGTGTCCTATGTAATTTTTCGACTTTTCGGTGTGTCAGTGTGCCGTGTCCACAGTGGCTTGACCATGTCCGTGAAACATAGGGTAAAAGTGAAACTACTGTTCGAATCATGAAAGTGTGGTGTCCTTAATACTGACGGTTCTACCTACAGCCAACGAAAATAACTTCTTATGCCAATAAAAGTCAGTGTAAGTATTAAAATCAATGTAAGCATACCCTCTGCTCTCTTGTCCCTTCCCACTGTTCTTCATGCTCACGCTTCCTCTTCCACATCTCCTTTGTTTCTTCTTCATCCTTCTTCAGCCTTCCTTCTTCTTCCGAAATCTGCACTTTGTAGACGATTATCAAGAGAAGGCTGAGAATAGCGACTGATCAACAGAAAGAAGTTAACAAGACACAGCATACCCGCATTGCCATTTTTCTCCGACGCCACTCTTGCTCGGTTAAAATCTCCCGCACTTTCAGCTTCAACTGTTGCTGAAACTCTGCTGATTGCTCATATTGTTTCTCATACTTCCCCTATTCATATATGTCAGCTCATTTAGCTTCCAATTTGATCGTAAATATCAATAAAGAGACAAATAACATGCACAAAACTTTAGCCATAGTAACCAGAAGTTTTATTTTTTATATTCAACACAAACTTTCATTGCATCCAAGAACATGCCTACAAAAAGACTTCAAGAATCAGAAATATATCGTAGAATCAAAACAACTAAAACAAGGAAAAAAATAAGAAAAACGGAACCATCGAATATACACAGCTTTTTCATGTAATCCATACTTAAAAAGGAGGCTGAGGATCCTTTCGCGAACAAGAGTAATATAGTTATTTCTCTTTTAATATATTATAGGAACAACAATCACATTCAAGAGTTTATTCCAAAATAGAAATCCAACTTTATCAAGGACAGGCTGAATTGATTTGGTCAGACGCCATGGAAGTCAATGCTACTAACATGAAACAAATTGTCACGTGCTAAAGTAGAAAATAATAATACAGGAAAACTAAATCAGTTAGAAAACAGAATGCCCTAGCACCATAAAAAATCCAAACCACTAGACAGAAATAATACTTGGCCATGGAATAGGTGAGAAGTAAATATGAAAACATCCCAACAAAACTAGAGAGAGCTTGGACAATGCTGGGAAAGGTGTGCAGAGACATACCCAAAAATAATTATACAGTATAACGAATGAGCACATTTTGCTCGGATATGGTCTATTGGCTTCCAAGAAAAAGTGATTCGTGTAAATTAGCACTACTGATCCAGATTTAAAAAGTTAACAACTAGTTGATTCCTTTGAATCTGCTTGCCGACCGTATCAGTGAGGCTAGAAATGCCAGTGAGCAGAAACTCTCAGTGCACCATCGCCGAGTTCAAACTCCAAATCTTATCTCAAGAATTAGAATTAGAACCTAAGCCGTATGTTTGTTCAATGAAGGAATAAAGGCCCTACATTATGGTAGCCAACTTCAAGATTGGCGTTATGTGTCAGTGCAATTTTAAGCCTTATCCGAATTGGAGGCTATATTGTGTGTATTAACAAAATAAAATTAAAAGGACACGCTATTAGTTGATTTAATAAAGGGCATGCCCTTTATAGTGCTGAATGGATTCATGTAGTCACCAAGTTCAAACATCAGGGATAGAGGTTGAGTAGTAGTTTGCATTGTCGACCGTTTAAGTGAGACTTGAAACTTTTGCAAGCAGAAACTATTTATTTGCTATCACCAAGTTCAAACTCCAATTCTTCGCTCAAGAAGTTAAAACCTAAACCATATGTTTGTTCAAAGCATAAAGAAAAAGCCTACATTATTGTGGCCAACTTTAAGATTGGTGTTGTGTGTCAGTGCAACTTATGCCTACTCAAAAATGGAAGCAATATTATTTGGATTAACAAAATAAAATTAAAATGACAAGATAGTCGTCAATTTAACAAAGGGCATGCCCCTTAATATCACTGAATGGATCCATGTAGCCAAACACTAAGATCTTGGATAAAGGGATATTTGCTGTGTGCATTGTCCTTGCACCAGATAATGTTGTTTTGTTAAATAATAATAATAATCGTTTAAATTACGAGTTCAATGACTTCAATGACGATCGATCAACTTATCTCAGCCCCGGCAGTTTTGTCCACGTCTGGAATGGAAGTGCTCTAATGCTTGGCAAACATGGGTATGTTTTTTATTATAGGTCAATTATTTTGAACAATTATATAACAAGAATTGTTGGAATGCATTGCAATGACTGAGCAGTCAAACAAACTCACTAAAGTGAATCTTTAGCTTTTCTTGCACAGGCCAAGACTCGCAGAAAATATTTAGTCTCATAAACTAAACTGCATTAACTGCCTCGTGCCCATTTTAGGTTTTGGAAACATTCAACAAACTGATAATGTATTTCAAACCACGAAACTTGTGTCTCCCTAGAATAATTCGGGTCAGGTTTAGTGACAGATGTGATGTGTTAATTTGCCGCTCTGGCTTCCCCTACACTTCAAAATGGATGCAATTGGCTTATAGCAAAACTCATGATTACCTTATCACTGTTCCGCTTTTTTTGGGGGCATAATCTCGTGTATTTTGTGGTGCTGCCCCTAGGTGGTATGAACTTGAAGTGCAAGACAGGTAGCGAGTCAGTCGACCTACTTAGAATTCAGTCCAAGAAATTAAGAAACTCTTTTGTCCATAGTTTCCTCGACCATGCATTCGGCACGGGTCTAAAGGGTTGATGGCAGTTTCTGTGAAGCCTTCTCACTATGGTGTGTGCTTAATAGTGGACGGATGTTGATGAGAATAAGTGATTATCCTAATGATGATTGATGATGATGACAAGGAACAAATATGTATAGTCAGTGCCAGCTACCATAGCTAGTATAGTAGTATTCACTTGTTGACATCCTTCCCCAGTCTCTTCTTAGTAAAAGGAACTAAGTACTCAATTGCATATTTTGCATCAGCTACCACCCCATAGCTAGTATTCTCTAAGTATAGTCCTTTAACAGTCTTTTCACAGTACAATTAAGGGCAAAATTTAATAGAATTTTTTGAAGATAAATGACTCTTAATAAACATCTTTTTCCCAAAATTTTGAAGTCCATTAAACACATAAATACATGATCACTACTAAAAGATAAGTTATGTAAATAATGCAGCTATTAGTCAAAATCAATCAAAATCAGAAACACATCAAGCACAAGAGACGGTATGATACAGAATAGAATGTGGGGAAATGTAGTGGGGAAATTGGGGGAAAACAAACTAGAAATTTGATGAAATTTCAGGTATTGCATCCAGTAAATCTGACAATCAAACCCAACACCTCACATGCGAAGATTTTTGTATCTTGCATCCAGGTAACCAAGCTCACTCTCATGATTCTCGCTTTCAAGATTTTCAAGTGGTAAACAATATGTACATAATTCTAAATTTTATTCAATAACTCATTCAATAACTCATTGATCTAATAGTTTAATTACAATGCCATATTTATAGTCAAAACAAAGATTAGTTTGACTCATTCAAACTCGTAAATAGATTCAAATTAAAATTCTTAAAAAGACTCAAACACTTAGCTAAATAAAAATAAAAGAGATTTCCTTAAAAGAGAAAACTCAAAAAATCAATTTCCGTAAACATGAAACTGACTAAACAGACTCAAATTCTTTTTCAAAAGGAAATTAAAACGACTCAAATAATTAGATCTAAAAAGGACTCAAATAAACTTAAATAATAAAATCTAAAAAAGACTTAAATACCAAAAAACTAATTTGAATCCAAGCTGGATTCCCATCATTATCCTTGGTTTTTGAAAATTTTGTCACTTGGTGAATGATGGTAAAGGAGAGCATATTCTGACAGAAATCAACATAGTTAGTGAATAATCGAGGACTCTGAAATGTAATAAAGTATAGACTGACAAACGGACATCTTTTGAAGAATGTACCGAAATCGCAAAAATAAAAAGGCGTGCAAAATATGATTGCCAGTCGGTTATAAGGGTTCTATGATGAAGAAATCGATATGATCAACTACATCAAGCTCAACAAATGACTCAAATAATGGTGTCAATATGAACCCGAATTGAAACTCAAATTCAGACATTGACTTCAAGATCAAGATCTGATGCGGGCTCAATTGTAGACTCAAGACTTAGACTCGAACTCAAACTCAAACTCAAGCTCTTGCTTACGCGAACTTGAACTCAAACTCAGGCTCTTGCTTAGGATCTGACTTAGGCTTGATCGTAAACTCAGTCTTGATCGTAAACTCGGTCTTGGTCGTAAACTCGGTCTTGGGCTCTTGTTTAGGCTCAGAGGCTCCTCATGCTTGTCTCCTTAGAGTTCAACCTATTCTTTTGATCAACCTTGCTATTAGGTTGGAAAGGAATCAACATGATTTTTTTCCCATTAAACATGAATATGTGTATGTTTGACCTTCTAGAACCCCCTCGCATCTAGATCATATAACTAAGGCCTTCCGAGTAAAATATATACAAAGTCCATAGGGTATAATGTCGCACCAATTGTGATCATGATAGCATGCAAGATGTATATGCACTAAACATCATTGTTAATAACACGATGAGAGGTCTTATCAACACAAGTGGTGTTATATAGTTATGGTGGAGGTTCAGCTTTTAAACTCATCTATATAATGCTGAGTTGATGGTAATATTAACACAATTACCTCCATCAATCATCAATTTGTATGGCTTATCTACTTTAAAGTATGTAAATAAAATGATAATCCTATGCCAATCTTCCTAACTTCCAGGTGTTGTGGGTTACACCAAAGGACAATCAGATAAGTGCAAGAATCACATAAGCGATCGTCTGCAAGTATAATAGTCGACAAGCATGTAGATTTTTTCAATCAGTCCTTTAAAATATGTAACGACTCAAACTCACTTGGAACTACCTCAAACAGTAAAATTGTGATTTAACACAACTCTAAAATCAGGCTTTAAAATAAGCTGAAAACACCTCAAAAAGCTCCAAAAATTCTGAAAAGTTACCATAGTGGCATAGCATGCTGAAAATCTGGCAAATTCTGGAAAAATAAAATTGTGCCGTAAAGGTCGATAGGGTGCTGTAGCACTGGGTTGGTATTGTAGAGCATGGGTCGGGTTTAATTTCTATGATAACCTGTGCGAATTTTTCTTTTTCTTTTTCTTTTTTAATTTTTCCTTGTCAGGTTTTTTCTCTTTTTGTCTGTAAAAAAACAAAAACAAAACTGAACTAACTAAACCTAAACTAAAGAAAAACAATGATGATGATGATGACAAAAAAGATGGAAAAAAATTCAAGATTTGTCTCTGATATCAATATGACGTGAAACAAGAGGGAGAAAGGTGTGGTACGGAAATAGGGGAAAACCCAACTATGGATTTGATAATATTTCAGGCCTCGCCCTCGCATTTCGAGAATCTGACGATTAACTCAAACACCTCGCACATAATAATTTTTTAAACCTCACGCCAAGGCAACCAAACACACTCTCACGCTCCAGATTTTCAAATGACAAACAATGTTTACACAACTTTATATGTTCAATAACGCATTCAATGATCTAAAAGTTTGATTGCAATGCCATATTTATAGGCAAAACAAAGACTAAGTTGATGCATGCTCAAACTCCTAAATAGACTCAAATAAAGACACATAAATTGACTAAATAAATAAAATAAAAGAGACTTCTTTAGTACATGAAATTCAAAAAACTCAAATTCCTTAAACATAAAACTAACTAAAAAGACCGAAATTCCTTTTAAAAGGAATTTAAAAAGACTCAAATGGCTACATCTAAAAAGTTCTCAAATAAAAAAATCTATAAAAGGCTTAAATGCTAAAATATTAATTTGAATACAAGTTGCATTCCTATCACTATCATTGTATCTGCTTGACCGACCATATCCATTGTCACAATACTCAATGTGTATATGAAAAAATTAACCTTTCATATAACAAATACTCTCAAACTAAATGGCTCGTCATGCTGAGTGCAAGTTTAAAAAGGTTATGATTTCAATATTAATGGTGATTTTCCAACAAAATGCAAAAGCTCACAGCTCCTTTCAGTGTGAACTGTACGACTGCCATGTAGCCTGATCAGCACCGCAAGCAATATTTTGACAACAGGTAGGTGTGGTTTCAAATTGTGATGGGTAAAAGGGAAACTACCAAGCATGTATAAGAGAGCTTTAACTGAAAATTGATATAAAAAGAATGATGAAATCCTTCTAAAGGGAAACATGACTGGGAGGGTGAGAATGGGGACACTAAGCCTCTTTATAGTCCAGTGGACCAAAAACCTTTACCAAGAGCCAAAGCTACATGTAAATCAAATCGACATGAACGCATTTAACGCCCCAAATGTATGAGTGCTACACTTTTGTCCGAGGAAACTAGTTTCACACACTAGTAACATAATGTACAGGAAACTCATGACTCGCATTTATGAGACACTATCAGGACGCCTTTCCATTATTTAACTTTGTAATTATACCTGGAGATAATACTTTAACTATGGCTAAAGGGCTAAAACATCTGGCAAAACATGGCAGAAATTCATGAGATATGAACATGTGTTTCTTTGAGGAATGCTTCAACTTATTTCCTACTTAACGTTAGATTCTAAAAGTATATGTTACTTGTAAGTAAATTAAGAAAAATAGTAGTTAATGTGATTCAGATCTAGGATGGTTAAATAACAACAAAATTTGTGGTTGAAGGAATAAAAATGATTACACACATACGAATATACACATGTGCACATAAATACACAAGCACGCACATACCACATGCGTGCTTCCCCTATTTCTCAAGGGCTGGACACTCGTGCCCACTACCTTATACTGCTTTCATGTCCCGTCCTGGTAACTATACAGCAGACGTGCATAAAACCAAATCTTTTATTTTTACAGTTTTCTTCCCAATTTTTCAGAATTGCCATTTTTAAATGAACTAATTTTGCAATTAAGTCATAAAAATGTATAGATATAAGAATGCTTTTAGCATGCCTAGAAAGCCATTAAGAGACCTTTTCCTAAATATGTACGTAATGAATTATTAGTACCAGTCATAATGGAAAAACATTGACCCATAAATAGCATGAGTAGTAAGTGCTAGAACTTACACAGGGACCCCTCTAAATCTGTAATGACCCATATTTTGGGGTCTTTTCCCTAACATTTTCCCTCCTAATTTTTTATGCATTTAATTTTACTGGATTATCTTCTCTCTTCTCTAAGTTATTTTCATTTTTCCCCATCCAATGACAGCAAGCCATATCCCATTGTTCTTCTAATCTTTCATTTATTTTGTTTCTTTTTTCCTTGAAAACTAAGCCGGTTCAGCAATTGGGCCAGCCCTCTAACCTAATCAGCAAGCCCCAGATATTTTCCCTTCTCCCCTATTTATTCCTTCTTTTCCCAACAGGACAAACATCTCTTTTATTAATAACCCAAGCCCACACTTCTCTAAACAAAAGCCCAGGACAGCCCATGCGTTAATTATTTGGGGATGCCCTCTCTCTTCCCGTCGACAGAACGAGTTGGCAACCGCCCTCCATTAGATTTGAACCCTAACCCACATCGAACGGTGCACGCTCTCTCTCCCTCCGAGCGAAATCGAAGCCGCTACCCTCCCTTGGGTTCGAAAACCCTTTGCAGATGCCGCCCCTCTCGTCTCTCGCTTCTCGCATGCACGAAGGGACGCAACGCCAGCCTTTCCTCCTCTTCAAATCGAACGGCCCCGGCCCTCTCTCTCTCGCAATCGAGCCGGCCGTCCAAAGCCTTAGCCGCCGTTTGAGGCGAGATCCAATCCAATCGGGATTCTCTCCGTGGATTTCGGAATTAAGATTTGATTCAATCTCTTTTGCACGTGTCTTCTTGTTTATTTCTACTCGATTGGTTTTAAGATTTTCATACGAATTTCTCATTCTTCCTTCTCTAAATTTCTAATTTCCTGATTTGAAATTTCTGATCTCTTTCAAGCTTCGGATTTTCTCCGGTTGAGGTAGATTGCATTTACTCCCAGTTATTCAGTTGATTGTTTCGCTTATTTCGCTTTAACCTCTGAACTTATTCGATTTTCCGATTGCTTGGAGTTGTTGGATTAAGAACGTTGGGGGATATGATGATTTACATATCTTGAAGGGGTTTATTCCCTTATGCGAGAATACATCTTGGCACTGTCCCTAGCTTTTCCCTCCCTTCTCCTTTGCTCGGTTGTGCCTGTGGTTGGCCGTCGGAGTCATTGATGGCCGTGGCCATGACGGCATGGTTCCGATGGTTGTAGTTTCAGGTTTTGTCATTCTTGTTCTTTGGGTTTGTTATCTTAAGTTGTTTCTGCCCAATGTATTCTGGCTTCGGGCTGCCTTGGACCCTGCTGAGGAGTACTTGACTTAGAACATTAATATCATTGGGGGTTTCCTTTGTGTGGACGTTTCTGGCCCTTTACCCCCTTCATTGGGTTTTCAACTGATTGTTGTTCGGACTTGTTGGTCAACCACTGTTCCTTTTTGTGTGTTGCGACAACTCTGACTCTAGGCTTATAGACGTTGACCTGTTAATAATCCAAGAATATGAATCTGATCCCACCACCCTTTAAAACAAATTGAGTTCTTCATTATTGCTTTTCAGTATTTTGTTTATAATTATTAAATCTTTTGTTCATGTTGTAAACAATTGTTTCAGATTTCTTTATTAGCTTTAATTTATTTGTTAAACAAATATTCATCTTTAGAGCATGAACACTTAACTAGAATTTGAGCAATACCTAATTTTGACAAATCATAATATCAACCGAACAACTAAAATGACTTTGCACTTAGCTCATTGTTTAGGGGATGTGATCGTGACTATAGACAAAGTATTCGTTTTACCACTCTCCTGATGGAAGTGGGGCGTGTTATCAATTTTCCTCCTTTTTAAGGAACGAGTGGTTTTAATACAATTTTCATCTTTCATCCGAAATGAGGGTTTCAATATCCAATTGTCTGCTATCCACACTAATAGCGGGATTACAGAAATGTGTTAATGAACATCACTCCCTTAGACATGAGTCACGGCCTAAAATGGTTAGTTAATTTTAAACAACCCTTTAAGACATTCATAACTTAGTAGATCATTTCTCTTGTTTAGAGATATTGTACATGTACTGTTTTCGTTATTTATAAACTGATAAGATTGGTTTAGATGTTATCTACTTCTAATTTTGTTGCATATCTTCTCCTCGGGTTTAGCAGGAGATTTTACAGTTTTGATCGTGCATCAAATTTCTAAGACTAATCATACAGGTATGACTTTAATTTCGGTATTAATTTCTGCTTAGTCCTATTCTGTATTCACTGGTACTTAGCAGGATCTGTAAAATAATTGTAACTTGTGATGGCCCCCGAAACCGGGTCGTTACAAAATCACCTCTATTTCCCCGCTGTATACTTTTCGATGTACACTCAGCTTATAATCAACCTTCTTCCTTCACTTTTTTTCCTTCTGTTTGAGCTACTTTTTACTTAAATATCTGCAAATCGAAGTTGAGAAATTTTATGCCCGGTTAACATATGTATATCCAACATATAGTGGGCTGCGTGCACGTTTGCAACATCGTAAGTACATGGCCAAGGGCCATCATCTGAGAAGAACTGCACAATAGATTAAAAATAAAAAAAATTTAAAAATCTGATTAGAATCCAACCATGCATGTGTATTCTGACAAAATAGAGATTGCAAACTGATTGATGGAATCTTTACATATAAACATGTTCTGTATGGGTCCATTGGGTTTAACCAGATGCCACTAAAAGACCATGCAATGGTGACCAATGACAAGAATCCAATATATATTGAAGGCATCATTTGGCCACATGTTCGTACTAGCTAAAACCTGGTCCTAAAGTCAGTGGCATATTCCTAGCTGAAAAACACTGGAAACAATAGAGTTGTAGGTCATAAAACCTATAGACAATTTGGAGAATACTACTCACCGGACACTTAAAGCGCGTACTACCAATGAGAAATATGTCGAGATTGCCATAAACTGCTAATGCTTGATGGATATTTTAAAAACAAAAATCCAATAGATATCATCACCACCATCACCATCACAAAGACAATGATAAAAACAACAATAACTTAGAACTGGTCAAGTGAATCAAATCCCCAGAAAAGAAAACAGATGTCTTCAAACTTTGACATAAGAAGGCACACAGCTAATGTCTGCAAGAGGAACAGACTAAGGAAACAAATTCAAACCAGTCTAGAAAAAAAGCATGAATAGACATGTGCTACCTCATCTACCAATGATTTTATTGTGGAAGCATTGTCTTTCTTCAGTTGTTTCTTCCTCTTTGCCCTTAATTCTTCTGAAAATCAGAAGCTTAAATGTTAACATCTTTACATTCTAGTTAAAATATTAAGGATATCATATGTTAGAGAAAACAGCTGAAAACAAAACTCATTTCAAGGACCGCTGCAATATAAGTAGTAGCAAGCATGCATATTGAGTTTCCTGCAAAAAATTTACAAGTATTATATGGAACGTAAAGGCAACATGGAAATTAATTTAAGAGCAGAACTCATGGGAAATTAACTTGATTGTGAATCGTATTGTTTTTCATTTATCTTTTGAAGAGCAATTACTATACGGTACAATGTATAAACAGGAGTGGAAAAAATTAACTTCTGTTGTCACAAAGGAAATCTTAGATGACAACAATTATACAGTCACTTCGGCAAGGTCAAAGTCATGAACCACGGATGAAGGTAACATGCATTACAGACAGAATACAAGTCAAAAATGATGCTGAAAAAGTAACTGACTGAATACACGATAACAAGTCAGAAGAAAGAAAGGAAAGCACACATTCATATGACTACCTTTTGCAGCATTAACTTGACTTAGAATATATTCTCTTTCCTGCGGATCAAGTAACAATTGCTGGGCTTTCGCCAATGCTGCCATGATCAACATTTTATCCGTTAGCAGCACATCGAAACTTTGGGAAATGTAGCAAAGAAAAGAATGACAAAATCAGATTTCACACAAAAAATGATGTCATCCATTCATATTTGAACCTGAGAAACTGGGCCAAATTTCCATCTAGTGATCACTATAAAGAAAACAAATCTGTTGAAAAGGCAGCAATATAAATTCCTAACCATCTTCATACAAAAGCAGGGGTTCAATTGAGGAATAAATCAATAAACAACAACAAACTCAAACCTCTTGCATTTAAAGGAGAAATTGCATATCTCGGTGTATAGCTTTGCAATACTATCTGATATAAGAAAAACATGTTCTCTTTCTTCCAACTAGAGAAAATTTAATGCAACGATAGCAGAAAGGTTATTATATAGCCATAAGCAGGCTTACATATCTATGTAGCGTTCATTATTAGAAATTTAGTTGTATAAATAGTAACAATGCCTTTCTGCTGCATCTAAGCTATCTTCACTGCTGCAACCTCTCATTTATATTTGACAAACTTAACCACTCTCCCATCTTTAATCACATGCTCATGCTAGGCTCTTGCTCCAGCTCTGTAGCAAGAGCCAAGCAGTCTTAAGTGTCAACTCATATGATCCTCCAGTTTGTCCCCCAAGATGAATCATTAACATTTGGTACAGTATCACAATATTCCGCATTTATTATCTTCATCTCCAAATCTTCTATTCATTTATTAACAATCCACCCATGAAACATCTTCGACCTTATTAATAGAACATTCCTACAACTATCAGTAACATGTGGTACAGTATCACAATAATCATAACTCTCTAAACGTGCCAGGACACCCTATCCATGACCACCATTATGCCAGGCTTACCTGCTCGTGATGTTCAAGAAAGCAGTATACGGCACAATGAGCTTGAATGTTGCATAGGGCAAATGGGCGCATATGATAACACAAATCGAACAGGAAGCGGATAACTAAGAAGAGACAATGCTAACTCTATCACATCAGTTAGCTCTTATAATTGATAACAACCCATATGATCATGTTCATCTTTGAAAAGGAAATTGAGGCCCCCAACATAATTTTGCATACAGAATAATCTCCGGTCCTAATGCCCTTGTCTTTCCATGATTTTTTTTTTTCAATCAGCTTGACCATATAGATAAAGAACTAATGGAGGTGGTTTAATCCTATTCAACAGACACCAATAGGTGTATCAGTTGGGCAGAGTAACAGAAGCATATTTCATAGAACAACAAAGACCCAAGGTGAGCCTAAATGACCATAGATGTAGGTAAACTAAAAGCATACGATTCAGTTAAATTTATAAAGATGGGCCTTAAAAACTCATATGTGTCTGTGTGTGTGCGCGCGTGCGCAAAAAATGTACCTAAGAACGTGCGCAGGTAGAATTACCTGCGCACGCCTCCTCTGCTCGGTGTTTTTAAGTATTTTGTTTTGAATTTTTTTTGCAGTAGCTAGATATACTTGTTATGAAGCTCCCCACAAAATTTCAGGTCAATCCAACACCGTTTGAGCCTCTGTTCATCGATTTCAAAAACGTTGCGCAAAACTGTCCAGAAATTCTCCCTGAAAACTCTCCCTTAAGAAGGTATGGTAACAGATTTATAGTTCTCCCTTAAAATGTCATTACTTGGTGATGTTGAAAATCATAATTATAATTTCTTAATTAAAGTGATTCCATAAATATACTAAAGATTAATTACTCTGATTCTTAATTAATGTGACTCCGTAAAAGTTTATTGTTTGACGAAGAATTTTAGTACCAAGAAATTAGTCTAAGCATAAACACAAATATTACATGAATTTGAATTAATGTAGTTCTTTAAATGAGTGAGGTTTTCTGTTACTGTTTTATTATTTTTTAGCCACTTGTCCCAATTGGGCATCAGCTCATAAGTATATTAAAGTGTTGATTATATTATCTTTTTAGAATAAAAAAGATTAACAAACAACCTTAATAAATTGTATATGTTTAACAACAGACTCACTATTGCACTTACTTTTTTTCTTAGATTAATAGTCTAATATTTTGTTTTGAAAGCACATATATTATTTATGCAACGTATTTCTTTCTTTCTTTTTGGGAGATGTATCAGATTTTCTATCTGTATCTTTTGCACCTATATAGTTTTAAAAATCAATCATCGTGTAATTTAATTGACTACTAGTTAAGTAGAACTACAGCGCTAGCTTGTTGTTCTTTCATGTGTTTCTTCTATCAATATGATTGAATCGGAGTTTGAATTTAATCACTAAATGTTATTTGTTCTTACCTTTCCTCACAATTGAATTGATGATCACGTGTAATCTCTCTTGCATTGGTGAGGTGGAGACAATTATCACCAAATTTAAGAAGTTCAACTGTAATGAGTAATGGTGTGCGAGCTAGGATCTCAAAATGTCTGCTTTGCCTTCTCTATAAAACGTAATGTCCGTTCCATTAAGCCATTATGATGGTACAATGATAGACCCTTGGGGGTCTAAACCTGCCGCACTATGGGCCCAGGCCCATGGCTAGCCGCCGGCCCCCTTTGGTATGCGTGCGCGCCTCTCTAGCCTAGGAAAACCTAGTTTCTTTTATAAATAGGGGTGTAGCCGCCTTTGTTAGTGTATGCTTAATGATTGAGATTTCTCTTGAGCGTCCTTAGGTAGATTTAGATTAAACGAGTGCGGACGTCCTCTTTGGCGTCTTGGGAGGAGAATACCCCTCTTTGGTATTCAATTATCTTATTCTTACTACCAAATTCTCTATAAAAATCGTCCATTTTGTTAGTTCCTAACAATTTGGTATCAGAGCACGTGACGATTCATGACGGCTTCGACAAGATCGCAAGACAAAATTGAGGCTTTGGAGGCGAAATTTACAAGCGAGATCGACGGAATCAAGAAATCGGTGGCGGCAAACGATGAATCCATGACAAAGTTGACGGCTTCCATCAACCAATTGTCGGCTAATCAAGCGAAGCACGACGAACAATTCGCGCAATTGATGAGAGCCCTAAATCAATTGGCGACGAACAACAAAGGGGATAAGAACCCTAAATCAGCGGGAAAGGCGCCACCTTTAGACAAGAGGAAGGAGAAAGTTGAGAGTTTTGACCCGGAAATCGACTTTTTGGTGGGGGATTTGGCTGAGGATGAGGAAGAGGAGCCGTGGAGGGTCGATTATCGAGAAGAGGTGAGGCGAAAGGCCGCGGAAGCCCAAGGATGGACCGGCGACCTCGATCAACCCCGCGGGAGGGTACGCGAAAAGGACGGTGGCAGCGGCAACCCCCAGGGGCCCGCCGGCCCCCAGGAGAGCCGTCGGGGAGGCGATGGGCCCCCCCGGGGGGGCGGCGGACCCCCCCCAGGGGGCCGGCGAACCCACTGGGTTTGCCCAGGGGCGGCGAACCCCCTGGGGGTCCAACGCCCCCCCCCCCCCGACCCAAGGGGGCCGCTGGGGCCCCCAGGACCTACGGGCGGGGCCATCGGCCCTGCCCCGGGCAGGCTGCGGCCCCGTCGACTCCTTCCAGCAGACGCGCAGCTTTGCGGGGGTTTTGGGCGGCGATTTTCAGCAGAGGGAGCCGCGGCGAGGGGCTCCGGCGCGTGTCTTCGAGGAGGATTTGGGACCCGGAGGATTTCAGGAGCACGGGGACTACGGCGAAGGGTATCGGGACCCCGACCCTCGATTTGGCGATGGAATGTGGCAGCCGCCGCCCCACCATCCGGAGGGACGCACTGTAGGCGCAGGTGGGGGACACAGAGACTTCCAGAAGAAGCCAGAGGGTAGGTTTGGGGGTGATAAGGGGTACGGAGACAGAGGAGGGCCCCATGGGGACTACGAGCGGCGCCATGAGAGGTATCAGCACTACCGTTCGCACTACCGAGAGGAGGAAAGGCCCGAGCAGGGGCACTTCGGAGGAGACTGCAAGGTGCGGAAGCTGAAGATGCCGCTATTTCCGAGGGAGGATCCACATGCCTGGTTGTTCACAGCAGAAAGATATTTCGCGACACACCACATGACTGAGGCACAGAAGCTGGAGGCAGCAGCTATTTGCATGGAGGGGAGAGCCATGGGGTGGTTCCAGTGGAAGGTGAGGAGGCAGCAGATCCGCGGCTGGGAGGAGCTGAAGGACCTCGTGCTGGAGATGTTTAAAGATCCCCATCTTGGGAATCTGCATGAGCAGCTATATGCCCTCAGGCAGGAGGGGCCGATGCGGGAGTACATCGAGAGATTTGAGACACTGGCAAGACGAGTACATGGTGCGTCTGACGAGTCACTGGAGGGCACATTCTTGAAGGGGCTACGACCCAGCCTTCGAGCTGCAGTGAGGCCCTACAGCCCAGGGGGCTTCTGAGGTTATCAAGATCGCGCAGATGGTAGAGGACACTCGGACTGAGGAGAGAGGCGGGAGCAAGCTACAGTGGGCAGATACAACGGCACACCTCGACTAGAGTAGGCGAAACGGGGGTCACTACTGAGGCAAATCAGATGGGACTTGAGAAGACGGAGGAGCAGAACAACCCACCACCGGCTGGGGGCCAATTCCGAATGATGACCGATGCGGAGATGAGAGAAAAGAGGCAAAAAGGTCTCTGTTTCAAATGCGACGAGCGCGTCACTCCGGGACACCGATGTGCGAGTCGTAAGCTGCAAGTGTTGATAGCGGAGGTCGACGAGGATGATGACGTGGAGCACGAAAGGATCGGAGGGGAAGATGTAGTGACCATGTGCTATGAGGAATAAACACTAGAGTGGGTGAATAGTGTTTTATTGAATTATAAGGAATTTACGCCAAATAAAACCCTAATTAACCAACAAATTCGGAATGAAAGACGTGATCAACAACGCAAGGAAGAATGCAATGCAAACAAGCAATCTATCCTGGTTCGGTGCCACCCAAGTCTCCCCGACTTGTTCCCGGTGCCATAATCCAGCAACACCTGGATCCCCTCCGGATACTCTAGTAAAACCACTAGAGCTTCCCTTTAGCCCACTTGCGGAAACCCCACAAGTGCAATCGACCTACAATCGTTGTCCGTGTATCCCACAACCCGGAAACACGCGAATACCTTAATCCCACAACTAGGGACTAAGCACACTCTCACAAACCGTACTGACACATCTAGTGATTCAAGTGGAAGTGATAGCGACGATGAAGAGGTAACAATGGATGATCTTAGAATTGCTTTTGAACAATTATTTGATAAATATCAAAAGCTTACGCATAAATATTGGGATGCTAAGAATAAGATTGCTAGTCTCACTAACACATCTACATGTAGCACCTCAAACAATGACGCCATTGTTGAGACACTCGCTATTGAGAAAGTAAGTTTGCTGACTCAAAATGGCATGTTGAGAAATGAGGTGGAGTCCCTCAAATCTCAACTTGATTGTGTTTCCATTGTGGATAGTAACGATCTTGAGATTGAAAATCTTCAATCTCAAAACACTAGCTTGGGCATTGAGAATGAGGATCTCAAATCCCAAGTGCACGAGCTCACCACACATGCATCCACCTTGAATGCTTATCCACGACATGCATGTCCTAGGCCACCTCCTCGTAGGCCACATGCATCACGTAGACATCAACAATGTATGCATGCTCCCAATAGGAATAGGGCTCCCAAGACATTCACAATTTGGGGCCCGAATGACACTAGCATGCATGAAAAACAAGCTTACATAAATTCTTATTTCATGAATGTAGTGCACGATGATGATTATGTTGGGAAGTCTAAGTCCAATTGGACTTGGCTTCCAAAGGTCTAATCTATTAGAACCCAATGACCTTGGGTACCATGAAATGATATTTTCATTTTTAGGTACTCAAGAAAAAGAAACGGAGCAACAAATCCAAAGTTAGCTCCAAGGATGGGTGGATACTCGATAGCGGATGTTCAAAACACATGACGGGTGAAGCTCAATTGCTCTCCGGAGTGGTGCCCATTGAGAATGGGAACCGTGTAGTCTTTGGAGGCAACGAGAGCGGAACCATCATTGGTGTTGGTAAAGTTGGTAACCCATCTAAACCTCTTATAAGTGATGTTTACCTTGTTAAAGGTTTAAATCACAATCTTATTTCAATAAGCCAACTTTGTGACAAAGATTACAAAGTTAGCTTTGCGAAAGAAATGTGTCATATTTTTAGTAAAGATAATGATAATTTGTTATTTTCTGGCACACGCCATAAGGATATATATATATCCTAGATCTTCCAAAATCACATGAACAATGTCGCATTGCCAACACTAGTGAAAACCACTTATGGCATCGACGTTTTGGACATGTGAACTTTGAAACACTTTTTAAGCTATCCAAGTTAAATTCTATTAAAGGATTTACTAAGCTTACTTTCCAAAAGAAAAGCTTTTGTGACTCGTGTCAACGAGGCAAACTTCCAAAGTCGTCATTCAAACCTAAGAAGAGCATATCCTCTAAACGGCCTCTAAAGCTTTTACATCTAGATCTTTTTGGGCCAACTAGAGTTGCTTCATTAGAGAATGCTCGATATGGACTTGTCATCGTTGATGACTTTTCTAGATTTACTTGGGTATTTTCTTTAAGTAATAAAAATGATGTTTTTGAAAACTTCACAATATTTGTTAAAAAAGTACAAAATCTCATTAGAACCACCATTGTCACTATTCGTAGTGATCATGGAGGGGAATTTAAGAATGAGTCTTTTACAAATTTTTGTGATGAAGTTGGTATTACACATACCTTTTCTTTCCCTCGCGCACCTCCTCAAAATGGTGTTGTTGAGAGAAAGAATAGGACGCTAGTGGAATGTGCTCGCACAATGCTTGATGATAGCCAACTTGGCCATCAATTTTGGGCGGAAGCAGTACATACCGCTTGCTATGTGTTTAATAGGATACTCTTGAGGCCCGGCACCAAACAAACTTGTTATGAATTGTTGTTTGGTCGATTGCCTCAAGTTAAACATTTTCGAGTTTTTGGTGCAAAATGTTTTATTAAAAACACGTATGGGAGTTTGGACAAATTTGATCCAAGATCCGATGAGGGGATATTTGTTGGATATTCCTCACGTAGTAAAGCCTACCGGATATACAACAAAAGAACCTCAACGATCGAGGAATCACTTCATGTTTCATTCAATGAAAATTTTGTCCCTCCTAGAATTATCAATGATGATGACTCCATGGAAGTTATATGTGATTCTATTGGTAATTCTAATTCTATTGATTCTATTGATACTAGCTCTACTGATGAATCTTTTGAGAATGTTCCTAGTGATCAGGGAGTTCCCAAACAGCTTCATACAGTTCGTGACCATCCCCATGAGCAAGTCATTGGCAATATACTTGATAGTGTCAAGACGAGATCTCAAGTCAACTACTTCGCTCATTGTGCCTTTGCCTCTTCAGTAGAGCCAAAGAATATTAACGAAGCATGCGAAGATAGTGCTTGGATCCTAGCCATGGAGGAGGAACTCATTCAATTTGAGAGTAATGAGGTTTAGGAGCTAGTTCCATTGCCTTCGAAGAACCACACCGTTATAGGAACGATGTAACGACCGGTATTCGTAATAATGATTATATGATTAACTTGGCGTGCTTCCTGCACTTGTTTCCGAGCAGTGATAGATGTAGATTCCGTGGACGGAATCTTTTCTCAAGATGGGTAGGATGTAACGGCCACCTTCCGGTCGTACGTATTTGGTGCGTATGTTGATTCGTGTGCGTATTTTCGTATTTGGTTTTATTATTGTATTTCCGTAGTTCCGACACGCGACCGAACCCCGTATTCACCATCCTCTCGGAGGCGCGATCGTCCCGGTATTTTCTTTGTAAATTTTGGACGTCGAGGGCCCAATCTGCTTAACTCATTACTATTTTATAAAATATTTTTTTAATGGAAAATTTTGATTTCTTAAGTGCTGTACGTTTTCAAAACAAACTCAATTATTAATTATTTATAAATCCCTAACCCAATATCTATTAGCATCTACTGTTTGTTTAGGAAATCGAATTAAATCTTAATAAGCTAACTTATTAATTTTTACTCTATCCCCCTTAAATCCTAACCACCCAGACTCATCATTCTTAAAACTCCAAACAATTTCCCTTGGGGCTTCACGTGAGCAGCTCCTTTTCTCTTTATCAAACAAAGAAATCTAAAGAATCTCTTCTCCCATCTAACTGTGCAACAGACCCATATCACACGTTGCCTCCCCATTTCTCTCTCACGTTCTCTTTTCCTCTCTCGCCTCTAACTTCCCCTACAAGAGATAAGTACAGCCCTACAAATATTTTAAAAACAAACCAAGGCTTATATTCACTCTCTTGCGCCAGTCTACACAACCCCGACCACGTGCGTCCCTCCCCAGTTCTTCTTCCTCGTGAAAACCACACGACCGCCGGATCTTTCTCTCCCCCTCACGTCGCCGGCCTCTCCTCCTCAAGCTCCCTGTCGTTGGTCACCATCGACAGCCGCAACATTGCCACTCACTTTTCGTCGACCGATCACCTTCGACTCACCGCCCTCCGGTGATCTCACGCCACAAGCCACCCCGATCTCCTCCGTCGCATCACCTACCTCCAGCGAGCCCCGTGGCATGCAGACTCCGGTCCCCTGCCAAGCCCGAGCTCCCTTCTCCTTGACCTCGCCGTCCAGAGCTCCTCACCACCCGCGCCGTTAACGGCGCCACTATCTCTCAACGACGGTGCCCACCTCGCTTTGCAGCACCACGCCCTCACGCTACCCGCGTCGTCAACGGCATCCACCCTTCACCGTCATACGACCCGTTGGCGCCGTCGTCTGCAAATCAAAGGTGAGTGCATCTGTTCATATTTTACTCGCATGCAATATGTTAAATGACGAACCGTAATACATATATATATTTAAGTGCAAATCTTATGTATGGTAGATAAGCTATTAAACCTGGTAGTAAGACTTTTTAAAGGTACTGCTTAGTTAATGCGAAGTTAGTACCACCCTACAATTAAACTAATGCTGAGAACATATAAGCTGTTATGGATAGTCTTGATACCACTAAAATTATTTTAATATGATTAGTTGAGTTTATAACTAAAATAGTTGATTCACAGTAAGCTTTTTTTTAACTAGTGCATATAAACTGTAACTTCACATTGCAACAGTGGGTTAGTAAATTACCTAAGTTGTTATTATTAGTGTTCGTCGTCAGTAAGTGACACTACTTGCAGCTATGTTCTTTTATTAGGTGGTATACCATTATATTATAGATGTTGTTCATAGATGACACCATGTAATGTTTTTTTGTAATAGGGTATTGGAAAACACTATAAGATCTGTGGCCTATTTAAGTATGAAGTGAGTTAAATTAATACATGACGTATGTAAGCAGCTTGTTAGTATAATGTTAGTGTTATTAGATAAGTAGTGTACATTCATGTTAGGATCTTATGTTATCATGTTAAGTTAGAACTCTCTAAGCTTGTTATATATATCTACTGACACAGAAACCGTCCCGTCTCCCTCTGGACACCTCAACCCGACTCAATCAGGCAAGTGAAAATTGCCAACTTTTCTTTAGGCCATGTCTTTAGGCCAATTCCTCGTACTAGCGTGAAAGAGACTAGATCGTGAAATGATAGCGATCTAGGCGCAACCTTGTGATCTAGCTTGACAACGAAGCTAGATCCGACACCTTGCCATATCATTTATGCATTGATATCTGTCATGTTTAAATTCCTTAACTGTACGCATTTGAATTGTTAACTGTCATGCATTGCATCATACATGTCATCCTAGTTAAACTTGCATCGTAGCACACGCTACACTACTTGTACAATCCATGTTTCCGTGTTACCGGCTAGGCACCTGTTATGCGGGCATAACCCTACGCCATCCGTGTTAAAAACACTTCCTGGCTCGTGATCCAGAAGCGAGCATTCCGTGTTCGGGGGTAATGCCCTGGCTCGACACACGTGGAGGGGTAGGGATAAACGGTCACTTGAGCGTAAGAGTTGGCCCGTACAGCCACTCTAGCCAAAGGGCGGAATCTCTGTGCACGACGTGATTACAATTCCAGTACTTGTCCTTTACTTGTTTACTTGTCATGCCATGTTATTTGCCATGCTATACCATGTCATACTTTACTTTAGAACTGCTAGGTTGCTTTACTTTCAAAGCTGTCATACTTTACTTTAGAACTGTTAGGTTGCTTCCTTTTATAGTTTCCTTGCACAAGTCTTTTAGACTTGCTGACATGTGCCCCTTCTCTTTGGGTGACGCATGTTAGTTGCTGAGCCAGAGACTGCAGTCGAGGGTGACGTGTTCGTGGAGTACGTGCCCGATCCGTTGTTGACGTTGAGTACGATGCTTCCGGTGACTATTCTTAGTGTCCCCCTGCTGAGCTTCCATTTGTTTAGTTTTGTTAAGTTGTCGGTGCGCGGCACCTGTACTATGTTTTTATGTACCTTGTACTTTTGTTTGGCCATGCTGGGGCCCTTGGTCCTTTTCTCTATAAGCCTGGTGGCTTTTTCTGTGATGTTGTAATCTAAACTAATGGATATTCTGAGATTTCTTTTTGGTCTCATTTCCTTGTTTATTATCTTTATTTCGTATCGCAATTGCAAGGACCTGCCAATTAATGTTTATTGACGCTTATCGGACTTGCGGCTTTGCAGCTTCAAGTCTGAGCGGACCTTCTCACGCTTCGCCTCCACATTTTTGGGAAGCGGGGCGTGACAGGTTTTGTTGGTGGCCCATGCAGGTCCTTTTGCAAATGTGAACTATCGAAACAACGATAATAAATACAGAATGTCCATTAAATAAATTAGAACATCCAAATTATAAGCCAGGAGTCTGGGTTTTAGCGTTCCTATGTCTTAGGTGGCTAGTAGACGTGTTAGAGCACCTGTCCCAGCCTAATAGGAAATCCGTTAGGTCAGGACTATAGTGAGACTTAGTTAGAAGTTGTGCTTGCTAGTTAGAGGCCACTGATTGTTTGTTAGACTCCATGTTAGTGATTGATATGATAGTCTTAAGAGTTACCTTAGTGGTTCCTGGCTAGCTCTGACCATGGTAGATTCCTAGGATTTCTTTAGCCGTTCGCTTGGGTTCATTGATATCGGGCCCAACAGAACATGATCTCGATTCTCTTAGAACCTTCACCGATGCCTCTAATATACTCTAGCCACTGGGAAGCCTTAATGTTAAAATTTCCCGTGACCTCAGTCAACCGATGATTAGGACTCTCTGGGTCAATCTTTTCATGGTCACTACACTTCTGTGTTGCTGACCGTAGGCTTTCGTCGTAGTTTTCTTGAATCGTAATTTAGGTGCATGCCTCACACAACCACATTCATTGCCCTCGATTCACATGATCCCCTCCTTACTATTATCGTTGACCTTTCAAATCTTTCCGTTGCAAATCTTGATTCTTTCAAAGTCGTTTTCAAATTTTCCTCATTAAAAGTTTCCACTCGATTTAAATCTTGTTTTAAACCTCCTTTCAGTGTATTTCCATTTGAGCTAAAAGTCATTCTTAGATTTTAAAGACTATTTGGTCGTAATTTTAAATTACTATCTAGTAACCACCTTTCTAACATATATCGTTCGCACTTAATTTTAAACTTTAGTACTATTTCGATAATTCGATATACCACCTTTCCTAAATCGCGAAATTTAGTTTAGCTATTTACCATACGTACTTTAAAATACTTCCTTCTAGATAAATAGAACTCCAATTAATTTATGAATATATACTAATTACAAGTTTGTTCGTACCCGTACTTCAAAGTCTTTTTTTACCAACCCGTTCTTGTGGCAAATCCTTGTTTTCCCCGAAAAGTATTTCCGATGTCCCTCTTTCGCTAAGTTTAAATTAGTTCGAAAACTTTTAATATATGTATTAGATTTCATACGCTTTCGCGACTTAAATTTATTTGTTCTTTTCTAAACATTGAAACTTTTGTCGAGATTTTTGATTATTGGTTTATAATATTTTCCAGCCTATATTTTCATATCGATATAAATGTCTTGCCCCTTTTCATATACCGATGTTATTTTGAACCGTACCTCTGTTTTTCCTAACCTGAATTATAATTTTATTTTCTTGCTTATGCCATTAAGCCTTATTCGAATACCGTATCGTGATTGCTTCTTATATACCTTTCAAGTCATATGGGACTTCAGCTTTCAGCGAGTCGATTTTATGCTCAACGTTTTCCTAGTTCAGATTTTCGTATAAAAAAAATACTTCTTGAAACCATTTCCTCTTATTATATATATTCGACTCAAACTTATTTTGAACAACTCATTTTATCGATCGGTTTCGTACTCCTTATTTTAATTCATATTTTTTACACACCATTTCCATGTATCCTAATGGAGCATCATTATATCATTACACGGCCGTTCTCATGCTTTTCGATCCTTCTATTCGTTGCGCTTTTGACTTCGGTTTCTTTCCTTTTGACTAGCCAATAGAGCTTGTCGTCGTCCGTGTCAACCTTAGTATAGTTTGGTGGGCTCCATTAGTGTAAATTGTTATGTCGTCGTAGTGCATTAAATTCGGTGATGCATATGAAGTTGTTTGTGATTGATGTTGGTATGTTGTGTGTAGGTAGTTATGTATTAGCTGCATGAGTATAAGTGTGATATACATATGATAGTAGGATTATAATTGTTTGATTGGTATTATTTGTTTTTATGAGATGTCGTATGCGTGTATACCATGAGGTATACCCGACTACAGCATATCTAAACTAATGGATGAAGTAAGTGTATTGATGTGCCAATTATAGATGGGTGGATATGGTATGAATATATGATACGTGTATGTGACCATATGATGACAGCATTTATTAGGGAGAGTATTGTAATTATAGGTGTGCTGATGTTTGTAATAATGTCATGGAATATGAAGTGATTGAGATATGTGATATTACCTGATTAAATATTAAGGGTGTTTGACACTTTGATATGTATATGGTTATGTTGGTAGACGTGTATGCATTAGATAGTATTGGTATGTGTATGGATGCTGTGTTATGTATATGGAATTATTCTGCTATGAATTTGAGTCTCACTCAAGCTTGAGTGGGTATACTCAATGTACGTTGGTGTATTCGTATGCGGTTGGTGTATAGTGATGGATGATGTAAGTATAATGTTTGGATTGTTTGTGTCCGGTTGTGTTACGCACATGATTGTGGGTCACTAAACCAGTATATAGTTATAGGTGTTGGTCTTGTGGTATAGTTATTTATTAGGGGGCTTGCCTGCGTGTGTATATATATATGTGCTGGCTAAAACTAAGCGTGTAGATGTACAGAGTTTATAATCGTATGATTGGTAAATATGAATGAAATGTTAGCGTGTGTGGGGGTGTGCACCATGCACGGGTAAGTATATGCTTAGTTATAAGTTTTGGTGACTATGATATGTATGGCGTGTCGTGGGTATAATTATAGGGCCGTATGTGATGTGAAGATATGGTGAAATAAATTCATACATTTGAATGACTATATATACTGTGAAATTATAGCAGTGGTGCGTGTGTATTAGATATAGTAAGACTTGTTTGAGTATTGGTATAGTGCGACTATGTGTGTCGATGTGTCTGGTGTTGAATGTATGTTAAGAAATATAAGAGAGTATTATACCCTTGGATGCTCGATGCATAGGTAGCTATCTATACGTAGAGCGATGGTTGTGATTGCTAGTGTGAGACTAATCCTATATGAGTATCTGAACTATTGTTTGTGCTAGGTAAGTAGTGGCTATATAATGAATGTTTATACATGATTGAAATACATGTATGAGTATGAATGGCTATGATAGGTATAAGAGTAATGAGCGTGAATGAAAACATGTTAATAGTGATAATGTTTGACTATCTAGTGCATATATATAAGCACTTGTAATGACTATCTCTGGTTTGAAGTATGACGTGAAATGATTTGGGGTAGTTACTAGAGCGACTAGATATGATAGAAAGTCCGAGGACGGACTTTATTCTAAGGTGGGTAGGATGTAACGACCGGTATTCGTAATAATGATTATATGATTAACTTGGCGTGCTTCCTGCACTTGTTTCCGAGCAGTGATAGATGTAGATTCCGTGGACGGAATCTTTTCTCAAGATGGGTAGGATGTAACGGCCACCTTCCGGTCGTACGTATTTGGTGCGTATGTTGATTCGTGTGCGTATTTTCGTATTTGGTTTTATTATTGTATTTCCGTAGTTCCGACACGCGACCGAACCCCGTATTCACCATCCTCTCGGAGGCGCGATCGTCCCGGTATTTTCTTTGTAAATTTTGGACGTCGAGGGCCCAATCTGCTTAACTCATTACTATTTTATAAAATATTTTTTTAATGGAAAATTTTGATTTCTTAAGTGCTGTACGTTTTCAAAACAAACTCAATTATTAATTATTTATAAATCCCTAACCCAATATCTATTAGCATCTACTGTTTGTTTAGGAAATCGAATTAAATCTTAATAAGCTAACTTATTAATTTTTACTCTATCCCCCTTAAATCCTAACCACCCAGACTCATCATTCTTAAAACTCCAAACAATTTCCCTTGGGGCTTCACGTGAGCAGCTCCTTTTCTCTTTATCAAACAAAGAAATCTAAAGAATCTCTTCTCCCATCTAACTGTGCAACAGACCCATATCACACGTTGCCTCCCCATTTCTCTCTCACGTTCTCTTTTCCTCTCTCGCCTCTAACTTCCCCTACAAGAGATAAGTACAGCCCTACAAATATTTTAAAAACAAACCAAGGCTTATATTCACTCTCTTGCGCCAGTCTACACAACCCCGACCACGTGCGTCCCTCCCCAGTTCTTCTTCCTCGTGAAAACCACACGACCGCCGGATCTTTCTCTCCCCCTCACGTCGCCGGCCTCTCCTCCTCAAGCTCCCTGTCGTTGGTCACCATCGACAGCCGCAACATTGCCACTCGCTTTTCGTCGACCGATCACCTTCGACTCACCGCCCTCCGGTGATCTCACGCCACAAGCCACCCCGATCTCCTCCGTCGCATCACCTACCTCCAGCTAGCCCCGTGGCATGCAGACTCCGGTCCCCTGCCAAGCCCGAGCTCCCTTCTCCTTGACCTCGCCGTCCAGAGCTCCTCACCACCCGCGCCGTTAACGGCGCCACTATCTCTCAACGACGGTGCCCACCTCGCTTTGCAGCACCACGCCCTCACGCTACCCGCGTCGTCAACGGCATCCACCCTTCACCGTCATACGACCCGTTGGCGCCGTCGTCTGCAAATCAAAGGTGAGTGCATCTGTTCATATTTTACTCGCATGCAATATGTTAAATGACGAACCGTAATACATATATATATTTAAGTGCAAATCTTATGTATGGTAGATAAGCTATTAAACCTGGTAGTAAGACTTTTTAAAGGTACTGCTTAGTTAATGCGAAGTTAGTACCACCCTACAATTAAACTAATGCTGAGAACATATAAGCTGTTATGGATAGTCTTGATACCACTAAAATTATTTTAATATGATTAGTTGAGTTTATAACTAAAATAGTTGATTCACAGTAAGCTTTTTTTTAACTAGTGCATATAAACTGTAACTTCACATTGCAACAGTGGGTTAGTAAATTACCTAAGTTGTTATTATTAGTGTTCGTCGTCAGTAAGTGACACTACTTGCAGCTATGTTCTTTTATTAGGTGGTATACCATTATATTATAGATGTTGTTCATAGATGACACCATGTAATGTTTTTTTGTAATAGGGTATTGGAAAACACTATAAGATCTGTGGCCTATTTAAGTATGAAGTGAGTTAAATTAATACATGACGTATGTAAGCAGCTTGTTAGTATAATGTTAGTGTTATTAGATAAGTAGTGTACATTCATGTTAGGATCTTATGTTATCATGTTAAGTTAGAACTCTCTAAGCTTGTTATATATATCTACTGACACAGAAACCGTCGCGTCTCCCTCTGGACACCTCAACCCGACTCAATCAGGCAAGTGAAAATTGCCAACTTTTCTTTAGGCCATGTCTTTAGGCCAATTCCTCGTACTAGCGTGAAAGAGACTAGATCGTGAAATGATAGCCATCTAGGCGCAACCTTGTGATCTAGCTTGACAACGAAGCTAGATCCGACACCTTGCCATATCATTTATGCATTGATATCTGTCATGTTTAAATTCCTTAACTGTACGCATTTGAATTGTTAACTGCCATGCATTGCATCATACATGTCATCCTAGTTAAACTTGCATCGTAGCACACGCTACACTACTTGTACAATCCATGTTTCCGTGTTACCGGCTAGGCACCTGTTATGCGGGCATAACCCTACGCCATCCATGTTAAAAACACTTCCTGGCTCGTGATCCAGAAGCGAGCATTCCGTGTTCGGGGGTAATGCCCTGGCTCGACACACGTGGAGGGGTAGGGATAAACGGTCACTTGAGCGTAAGAGTTGGCCCGTACAGCCACTCTAGCCAAAGGGCGGAATCTCTGTGCACGACGTGATTACAATTCCAGTACTTGTCCTTTACTTGTTTACTTGTCATGCCATGTTATTTGCCATGCTATACCATGCCATACTTTACTTTAGAACTGCTAGGTTGCTTTACTTTCAAAGCTGTCATACTTTACTTTAGAACTGTTAGGTTGCTTCCTTTTATAGTTTCCTTGCACAAGTCTTTTAGACTTGCTGACATGTGCCCCTTCTCTTTGGGTGACGCATGTTAGTTGCTGAGCCAGAGACTGCAGTCGAGGGTGACGTGTTCGTGGAGTACGTGCCCGATCCGTTGTTGACGTTGAGTACGATGCTTCCGGTGACTATTCTTAGTGTCCCCCTGCTGAGCTTCCATTTGTTTAGTTTTGTTAAGTTGTCGGTGCGCGGCACCTGTACTATGTTTTTATGTACCTTGTACTTTTGTTTGGCCATGCTGGGGCCCTTGGTCCTTTTCTCTATAAGCCTGGTGGCTTTTTCTGTGATGTTGTAATCTAAACTAATGGATATTCTGAGATTTCTTTTTGGTCTCATTTCCTTGTTTATTATCTTTATTTCGTATCGCAATTGCAAGGACCTGCCAATTAATGTTTATTGACGCTTATCGGACTTGCGGCTTTGCAGCTTCAAGTCTGAGCGGACCTTCTCACGCTTCGCCTCCACATTTTTGGGAAGCGGGGCGTGACAAACGAAGTGGATTTTCAAGAATAAGACCGACAAGAACCAAAACGTCGTCCGGAACAAAGCTCGGTTAGTAGCTCAAGGCTACATGCAAGAGGAATGTATAGACTTTAAAGAATCCTTTGCTCTTGTAGCTAGATTAGAATCTATTAGGTTGTTATCTTTTGCATGCCATAAAGATTTTAAACTCTTTCAAATGGATGTAAAAAGTGCGTTTTTAAACGGAGATGTCGTTGAGGAAGTTTATGTTTCTCAACCTCTGGGTTTTATAAATGAAAAATTTCCAAATCACGTTTTCAAACTTAAGAAAGCACTTTACGGTTTGAGACAAGCTCCTAGAGCTTGATATGACCGCCTAAAGAACTTTCTTTTGGATTTGGGTTTTAAAATGGGTGAAGTTGATTCTACACTTTTTGTTAAGTATGTCAATCATGATATTATTTTAGTTCAAATTTATGTTGATGACATCATTTTCGGTGCTACTAACTTCACTCTTTGCGAAGAGTTTTCTAATGTCATGAAGGACCAATTTGAGATGCGCCACATGGGTGAGCTCAAATATTTCTTAGGTCTCCAAATTCGCCAAATGAACGATGCAATCTTCATCCACCAAACCAAGTACACGGTGGAGTTATTAAAGCGATTTGGAATGGAGAATGCTTCTGGCAAGAAGACTCCAATGAGCACTACTACACATCTTGATAAAGATACGGGCGGCAAAGATGTAGATATTCGTCTATATCGAGGTATGATAGGTAGTTTATTATATCTTACTGCCAGTCGGCCCGATATTATGTTTGTTGTATGTGTATGTGCTCGTTATCAGTCTCAACCTCAGGAATCTCACTTAGTAGCGGTAAAACGTATTTTCCGTTATTTAAGTTACACACTCGACTACGGATTACTTTATCCAAAGTCTAGCACATATGAGTTAATCTCATATAGTGACGCAGAATATGCTGGATGTAAATCCGACAAGAAAAGTACTAGTGGCACCTGCCATTTTATAGGAAATTCTCTTGTCTCTTGGTTTTCCAAGAAGCAGAATTCTGTATCACTTTCAACCACCGAGGCGGAATATATTGATGTCGGTGCTGCGTGTGCTCAGGTTCTTTGGATGAGACACACTCTTAAAGACTTCGGTATAAACTGTGATACTTGCCCTATCATGGTGGACAACCAAAGTACAATATGTCTCTCTAAGAATCTGGTACACCATTCACGTTCCAAACACATAGATATCCGTCATCATTTCCTAGATGATCAAGTTGCTAGAAAAGACATCATTTTAGTGTACGTTGAAACCCAGAAGCAAATCGCCGATATTTTCACGAAACCACTCAAAGAAGACTCCTTTGTGCGGTTACGTTGAGAATTGGGGATTATGGGTGAATCCGAGATTTAGGATTCATGTTTTCGTTAATCTTGCATGATAATAAGTTTTCATATGCTCGTGCTAGATTTGTTGGAATTTTTCTGGATTTATGATTGGATTCTCGAATTTTTTTGCTAGATATGTTCATGCACGTCGTATTTATGATTTTCGATGTTTTATGGGGTAGAATAATGATGTATGAGAGTACTTAGATGTATCGTCCAAGTGTTCTTAGAAGAGAACTCAAAATTTCAAATTCTCAATTTTTGGACTCTCTTAGTCGGCCCCAGTTCATCGGCCGACCGACTAGATTCAGTTCTAGTCGGTCAGTGATTGAACTCAGGCAGACTAATTCATGATCTAAATTTGACTTCGGTTGCTGTTTACACTTAGTCGGTTCAAGCTCATTGACCGACCGACTAGATTTCATTCTAGTCGGTCAGCACTTGAACTGAGACCGACTAAATGCGTTAGGGCAGTTTCGTCTTTTCACTCCGTAAGTCGACTTATACTCTCCTCCGCACCGATTAGAATTCATTCTAATCGGTGCGCGATCACTCTCAATCCCTAAAACCCTTCGTCTCCTCTCCTCCCGCTGCCGTGCGCCGTCGTTTCCGGCCACCGTCCGCCGTCGTCGATCTCTCCTCTACCTCCAGTCGACATAGGGTATATCTTCTCTCAGCTTCTAGGTCTCTCTTTCGTTCGATTTCAGTTCATTTTCTTTCAAGTTTCCTATCTCGTTCGTATTAGGGTTTCTATTGGTTCGTATTAGGGTTTCCGTTCGTTCACTGTCAATTTCGATCGATTTAGGGTTTCTATTGGTTGATTGAGTGTTGTCTCGTCTCACGATCATGGCGAGAACACGCATCCCTATCTGTCCTACCTCTCCGTCTCCCATGACCGTAGAGCCTATTCCCGACCCTCCTCAACCCAAACGCCACGCCAAATCGACTCGCCCATCCTCCTCTTCGCCTCCTCTTAAGAAGAAGAGGACGGCTACTTCTAAGCTTAGAGCCCGATCATCTTCACAGTCCAAGCCTCAAGCTCGACCCAAGCCTAGCTCCTTTCGTGCACCCACTCCTCCGGCTTCTGACTCCGACGAAGAGTATATTCCTGAGTCTGAGCCTACCGAGAAGGCTCCTACTCCTCCCCCCCGATCTAGCTCTCGTCCGTCTAAGGGGAAGGCTCACATGCCTTTGGGTGGTGTCGATATCTCGTTGTGTCGCGATGACCCGTTGTGTCTCACGGCTTACAACCGTATCGAGCACTGTCCGTTGATTCTGGAACACTTTGTTCAGTTTTCTGACTTTCCACATCTCGCAGATCTCCTCTCCTATAGCGGCCTATTAGATTATCTTCGCCATGATCCCAAGGCGAATCCGCATCCGTACCCCAGGCTCGTCAAATTGTTCTATGCTAATCGAGTACGGGGTGAGTATGACGACACCCACTGCATTGAGACCACTGTCTTGGGGACACATATTGTCCTCACGACAGAGATCTTAGGGCAGTTGATTGGTGTCTCATTCTCTGGCCTGCTCCCTTCTGATATCTCCGTGGATAATATCCACGATCTTGACCAGACCATGCTTGCTGAGATGTTCCATGTCATTCCTCCCGCCATGGTTGGCGTTCCTTCAAAATCATTTAAGCTTAATGTGTGGGTCCTAAATTTGATTCTGAAGTCGTGTCTTCTACCGAAGTACGGCTCCTCCAGCTTGCCCTCCCAGCCGTTCCTCAAGCTTATCTACGCTCTTTTTATGGGGAGCGAGATAAATTGGGCCCGCATTATCTTAGATAAGATGGACTCCTTTGAATGCATCCGAAAGTCCACAAAATCAGCTCACATTCCTTATCCCTGCCTGTTGACTCTCGTATTCCGTCACTTTGGCGTTCCTCTCCCTCCAGATGATCAGCGTCCTCTGGGTCCTCCCCTGAATGTGACTGTCGTCAAGAAGTCTCTTGCGGCCTTGCGTCACGTTCAGAGGACTACCCCTTCAGCTCCTCCTCCACCTTCACGACCTGACTCTTCAACTTCTCAGAGCCGTCAGGAGGCTCGCATTGCTCGTTGTGAGGAGATGCTAGCTCGCATCTGTTCTCACTTGGGCATTGAGGTTCCTCCTACAGTTTCTGACGAAGAGGACATGGACGATGCTGATCTCGAGGAGCTTGTTGGATCTCTTGTTCGTGCCCCCGAGGGTACGTCTACTGCTGCTACTTCTGCTGGTGCTCCCGAGAGCACACCTGCTGCCACCATTCCTTCGGTGGATACTTCTGCTGGTGCTCCCGAGATCATTCTTGTTGCCACTCTCCCTTCGGTTGCTACTCCAGTCGTTCCCGAGACCACCACCTCTTCTGCACAGCCTGCTGCTGCTGCTGATCATGCCTCCGCCTCCTGAGCTTGCGTTGGAGGACTCTCCCATGTGCACTTGGATGATATATTTTGTCGTGAGAGAGTCGGGTAGGATAGTTGGGTGGTTATGTATTTTTGATGTATTTTTGTACGTTTTGATGATACATTTTGTTGTATGTCTGTTGAGACATTTGTTGTCTGTTGTGCACCGATCTGTTGATCGTTTTTTATTTGTGTTGGCGGATGTATACATTTTGATGTATCCTGTTATATATATATATATATACATCGTGTTGCCATTTACTTCAGTGTGCACATTATATTTTTTGTCTCTGATGTTGATTTCGTCGCTCGACGATAATATTGATTAAATAGAATTTATTTTGAGTTATTATTTCATAACATAACTTTGTACACATGGTTAAAAATTTCCATAGTCATGTTTGTTGCATTTTTTATGTTTGACTTAGATCTCAGTTTATTGATATTATTTGTTGATCTATGTCATTGTGATGATTTTGATTCAACCATTATGTATTTAATCATGTTCATGTCATATGTCATGCCCTTGCTCAAGGACAGTCTATCACATTATGCTTAATGTTATAAATTTTGTGATAATTGAGTTTGTTTGTGTATTTGACACTATTTGATCACTTGTTTTTCTTTCACAAGTGATGTCATGATTTTTGCATTGTTATCCGTATTCTTTATCATATTTATAGCTAGTAGCTACTGCTAATTATGCTATTGTCACTTTTCTAACACTGCTCACACTACTCTTTACAATTAGTATCTATTGTAAT
Organism: Scilla litardierei; assembly: GCA_030789695.1. Taxonomy (NCBI): domain Eukaryota; kingdom Viridiplantae; phylum Streptophyta; class Magnoliopsida; order Asparagales; family Asparagaceae; genus Scilla; species Scilla litardierei. The sequence continues at coordinate 16,512,092 of CM061141.1, forward strand.
CGTTTATCACATATACTTATTGCTTATCTTCTTGTGATAATTGAGGGTAGTTGAGTTGTTTGATATTTGCTCTTGCAATTGATATCTTTATTTTGATATCGTGTTTTAAATTGGTAGCTTATCTAGTTTACATTAGATATACCTTTTAGTTTTCCACTCTATTTTTGCTTTTATTGTTTCTATACCCCATGTCTTTTGGATAATGCCAAAGGGGGAGAGAAATAAACAAAGGATGTGCTTATTAAATGTTGAGTGTTAAACAATAACTTGAATCATATAGACTTTATGTATGATCGTTCATGTATATGATTCAGGGGGAGCATTGGTAATTACCTTGGTTTATATTGATTACATTATATATATATATTGGTAATCATGCTCATGTTTATGATGTGTATCACCTATATGATTTATGGTCATTTCATGCGATATATACACAACCTCATGTGATACACACACTATTAACTGCTGAATGATACTATTGATTATTGATATTAACTTGATTGGCATCATTGCAGGGGGAGTAAGTATATTTAATGCACAATTATTTATTTTGTTTATATTTGGTTTGTCATCATCAAAAAGGGGGAGAATGTTGAGTATTGGACTCTCCACCTTGATTTTGATGATGATCAAACACAAATCATTGTGATTAACTCATGTGTTTGCAGTTAGCTAAAAAGTCACCAATTAGATTCAAGAAGATCAAAAGTGACTACACGTGTTGATTCAAGTGGAGGACTTGGTAGATCAACAAAGGTGAAGTATTGGCTTGAAGAACTCAAAGGCTACCTCAAACCTCAAGCCAATGGCATCAACAAATGAATGGAGATTCAATCCAAAGAGAAGATAGGAATGGATGATTCAAAAGCTTCAAAGAACACCTTGAGGATCAAAGACTTTGTGCTTGGAGACATTCAAGACATACAACTAAAAGACACAAGACCATGAAGAATTATGGAGATCGTCGCCAAATTACTTTGTACATCTCAAGCGATGTCCCAAGACTTCCTCAGAGCGCGTGATCGTTGTGCCTGAAGCTTCGTTGAAGCTCAAGGAGTATTATTGAAGTCGAGGGATTCAGAATCTTCATGTTGAAGCTTTGAAGACGGTTTGTCGTGTTTACTTTTATGTCTTCTAGCTTCGGTTTAGTAGAATGTTAAGCCTTGAGTCTTACTTGCCTATCAATCTTCATAACTATCATATCTTATCTCTAGGATTGCCTTAGAAGCCATTAGAAAGTTTCCCGTAGCTTATCGCTTCTTTTCATGGCTTCATATGCATCTTAGTTGATTCAAGAAGGATGGTTAATCGATTAAAAGTCAATATAGTCGGTCCAAGAAGATTCACCGACCGACTAGTTGTCAAACTAGTCGGTTGATGATCCTTCTTAGACCGACTAGTTTCAAAACTAATCGGTCAGTGATCCTTCTTAGACTGACTAGTGCTTACCCATTATTTCACCATATTCTCTGTCAACCATCTAGTCGGTCCAAGAAGGTTCACCGACCGACTAGTTGCAAAACTAATCGATCAGTGATCCTTCTTAGACCGATTAAGCAGTTTCAGAAATAGATCCGTTGGGCATTTAATGCCACGATTTTTGTGACCTTTTTGTCTCTTCCTATATAAGTTTGAGTTGCTTCAAACCAGAGAACCAAGGCTGATATTAGAGACATTTTCACATCCAAGAGAAGAGCCATTTAACTCCATTTCTAAGCTCTCTCATCTCACAAGAATCTCTCCCTTACTCTTTGAGCCCTAATTCCTCAAGAGAGATTCTCATTCTTTGTGAGCTACTCAAACTAAGAGCTTGAATCAAAGTCACCAACTTCACCCTAGCCATCTATTGCTGTCCATCTTGGTGGAGCTAGGGTTTGGTGCTAACTACTTCCTCAAAATCCATTCTGGCCCTAAATTGGTAAGTTTTCTCAAGGCATAGGATTTTGTGGTAAGAGCTTTACATTTCATTCTCTATACATATAAATTGTTGTATACTCTCGGTTGTTGAGAGGGTTGGCTTGATCCCAAGTTGTGGGAGTCAAAATTAAGAGTTTGCTCTCGGTTTGTGAGAGTGTGCTTTGTCCCTAGTTGTGGGATTAAGGTATTTGCGTGTTCCCAGGTTGTGGGATACACGGACATCGATTGTAGGTCGATTGCACTTGTGGGGTTTCCGCAAGTGGGCTAAAGGGAAGCTCTAGTGGTTTTACTAGAGTATCCGGAGGGGATCCGGGTGTTGCTGGATTAGGGCACCGTGAACAAGTCGGGGAGACTTGGGTGGCACCGAACCAGGATAGATTGCTTGTTTGCATTGCATTCTTCCTTGCGTTGTTGGTTGAGTTTGCACAATAATTAGGAATTATACTCTTGATTATTTTAAAGTATTATTCACCCCCCCTCTAGTACTTGTGCAGTAGCTATCAGTGCATTACAGAAGACGACTCACACTCGGAGTATCATCGCCGGTACTTTCATGCACCACCTTGAGGACAAGGTGGCTCTTTGGGGAGGAAGTATTGATAGATCCTTGCGGGTCTAAACCTGCCGCACTATGGGCCCAGGCCCATGGCTAGCCGACGGCCCCCTTTGGTATGCGTGTGTGCCTCTCTAGCCTAGGAAAACCTAGTTTCTTTTATAAATAGGGGTGTAGCCGCCTTTGTTAGGGTATGCTTAATTATTGAGATTTCTCTTGAGCGTCCTTAGGTAGATTTAGATTAAACGAGTGCGGACGTCCTCTTTGGCGTCTTGGGAGGAGAATACCCCTCTTTGGTATTCAATTATCTTGTTCTTGCTACCAAATTCTATATAAAATCGTCCCTTTTGTTAGTTCCTAACATACAATTCTGAAATTTGGCAAATATATGGCAATAAATATTTTTGCACACTTTCTTGCAAGAAATTATCAAAGTTACTAGCTTCATTTTAAGAAGCAAATGAGATGACAGAAAAAGAATGAGAATGTTACACCAAATACAAAGATATTTGATATGAAAGAAACTTAGAAATGCTTAATGGCCACGGAAGTTGTTAGATGTAGAAATGCTTGAACCATCGGTATCACCACAATTTCGACACATACTACCAAACTAGATTATAGCTTGCCGAGATGAGGTTCGCCAAAGATAGATGGTGCCAAGACCGACAGTTAGCGAGAAATGCATGTGACGGCACGAGTAGCGGCTGAAGGTGCAACTCGGCCTAGATGGCCTAGTATTTGCACAGCAGCTGTTACAATGGGTTATAAAACGAGCAGTTGCGGTGAAAGAGACGAGCTTCACATCACAACAAACCCTAGAGTTTGTATAGCAAATTTAGCGTTAATCTAGCCCTAGACTTAGCGGTAGTGTAGTTTAGTCTATCTCAATGTAAATCCAAATCCTTTGCCCAAAAAAGTCATGCCTTGTACGGGAACTTGCTACAGAAGGATCAGTGCGAGCACCCACAGTCCCACGGCAATTTGGTTTTTTAAAATGTAGATGATTGTTTGTTCTGTGTAATTATCTCCATTTCAACTAGAAGTTTGTGTTATGTTGCTATGTGTCTTGTTCTCTTTAATTTGAAGCACCGTTACTTTGATTATTTTTTGCTTGTAGACTTAATCGGGGTACATCCTCTTTAAAATTCAACAGTCTTGTATGGCTTGCCAAGTTTGACACCCAACATTATACTTAGTTGAGTTTCACTGAGCAAAAGCTTTGCCTCAAAAGCAATTCCACTCCAAAGCGTGTTTTCATGATCTCGGCATTCCTATCCACCCTTTCAATGGAAAAAAAATTTGGCATGCCGACCTTGAGTTATCGACTTAAATAGCGTAACGATTGATTTACATCCTTATCACAATTGGGGCAACTGCTCCAACACTACACTAAGAGGAATTGATGGCCCTCCTAATACACAAACCACGAGAAGGCATCAAACATAGACTTGTGTTGTGATTTAGGATAAATATTGCATATTTAACCCCTCATTTAGTGTCATTTTGTGCATAAATGACACGTATTTGGCTTCTAATACAAGGGTATTAAGATTATTCATAAGTATAAGAAGAATCTCTTGATTTATGCACAAAATGCTATTTTACTTAGTATTTTCGTCTTCTCATATTTTCATGTGTAGTTCTCAGTTTTACGATTCCAACGGCTATTTATTCATATTTTCTGAGATCTGTGCCATTTTCTATGAATTTTTGAAGGCAGAATACCATTTAAATGAAAAAATATAGAGTAAATGCGGAAGAAATACGGCGCAATACGTCACATGCCATCAGCTATGCCACGTGGCAGACATCTAGCGGCGCCCCGCCTTCATCTACCGTTACAAACGAGTGGGCGACGCTGCTCGTTCCAAAACATCGGATGATGATCTAACGGCTAGTATTCACTCTTCAGCGGACTCGGATCGAGAGTTTTAAGCGGGCGACGTGACATAAATTATAGCCGTTGATCAACGATCTAGCGGCCACAATTTAATCCGCATCGGATTCGGACTCAGCGCGATGGAGCAGATCAGCGCCTGGTCACGTGGCGACTCTAAATCAAATCGCGACGCAATCGAACGGTTCAGAGCAATTCGAGTCAGATTCGGATCGGAGCTGTGCTCCGCGGGGACACATGGCATCCCCACGTTCAATCGCGCCTCGATCAAACGATAGGGAATTCAAGCGGATGCGGGCGGCCATTGCAGAGCGGGTTTCAACAAGATTTTCGGATCTGCAACCACATAATATATAAAAATTGCTATGCTGAGTATTTTGGGGGTATTTTGTGCCGTGTTTTAAGGTTTTTGGTGCGTATTTTGAGGCTTCCCTTACGTATTCATGTGTTATCTCTTGGGGGTTTTGGATACAGAGACCCCTAAAATACAACACAGAATACCCCAAAATACGTCGTATAGCACTATTTATATAGTATGTGGTTGCGGATCCGAAAATCTCCCCGAAACCCGCTCTGCAATGGCCGCCTGCATCCGCTTCAATTCCCCACCGTTCGATCGAAGCGCAATCGAGCGTGGGGATGCCACGTGTCCCGTGAAGCGCAGCTCCGATCCGAATCCGACTCGAATTGCTCTGAACCATCTGATTGTGTCGCTTTTTGATGTAGATTCGCCACGTGGCCATGCGATGATCCGCTCCATCGCGCTAAGTCCGAATCCCACGCAGATTAAAATGTGGCCGCTGATCGTCGATCAGCGGCTATAATTACGCCGCGCCGCCCGCTTAAAACTCTCAATTCGAGTCCGCTGCGGAGTGAATACTAGTCGTCGGATCATCATCCGATGGTTAGGAACGAGCCGCATCACCCGCTCGTTTGGAACGTTAAATGAAAGCGGGGCGCCGCTAGATGTCTGCCACGTGGCGTAGCCGATGGCGGGCAGCGTATTGCACCATATTTTCTCTGTATTTCTTCATTTAAATGGTATTCTGCCTTCAAAAATTCATAGAAAATAACACAGATCTCAGAAAATTATGAATAAATAGCCGTTGAAATCGTAAAGCTGATATCTACACATAAAAAATATGAGAAGACTAAAATACTCAGTAAAATAACAATTTGTGCATAAATCAAGAAATTCTTCTAATACTTATGAATAATCTTAATACGCTTGTATTAGAAGCCAAATATGTACCATATATGCACAAAATGACACTAAATGAAAGGTTAAATATGCAATATTTATCCTAAATCATGCAACATTGAACTTGACCACACATCTCCACGAGAGGATGTGGTCAAGGACATAACAGGGGAGGAGTCTGACATTGACATAGACCTTGAACTGTGGTTACAACAGACCACTGAACCTCCATTGGCACAAACCGACAAGAGACAACACCCGATGAATAAAGAAACGATACCCCCTACAAGTAGACATATGTTGAGATTGTTAACCCTAATGCTAACCTTACATCAAACTAGGTGTCATCCTCCAGTTCGGCCACTAGGAACAGTTCCAAAGTTGACCCATTGCACAGCCCAACCTTAACCAACTGCAGAGACAGCACAACCACTTTGCCCTCGGGAAAGCCTACAAAACCCATGACTAATAACAATGGTTATCGCACTAATAGAACTAAACAACCAACATCACATATAAACTCGATGTGCAATCTTCAAGGTCTAACTTCAAAGGAAAGCAACATTATGCCAATGAGGAAAGTATTTTTAAGATTTAAGCATGAAACAAAATAACAAATAACTCATTTTAATATCAGTTCGCTATAAAATTGAAATTTGGTTTAGGTTGATAGCTATGTTGGAACTATTTATTACAGGTGCCTCTTATTACCAACCACCAGGTCCACCACAAGCTCAGAAGTGTGCAATATTCAGCTACTGCTATTATCGCTAGGCCTTTCACTGTTATACGGAAATTTGATACATGTCACTCTGCACATTTGAACAATATTTTACAAGTGCCTTTACTTAATAACCACCACAATGTTGCAATAGTCAGCTATCTGCGACTATTGCTAGTCCCTTCACTGTTATACACACTCATTCAACCTCTTCTTCAATGGATATTCTCTCCCAATCTCCGTAGAAAACCCCGATTATTCATCATTTTACTGTTTTAACTTACAATGTTAAGGGTAAGCAGCAAGGGACCACTGGAGACTGAAGAATGTTGAAATTAAATATTGTGTAAAAGGAGATGACAAAGAAAAGGGTTGTCATGACCCATGTACATTTTAATTCATTTTAAATGACCAAGAGAAGGCATATCAGTTGGGTTGGAATCTGTACATGAAAAGATTAAATCATTGAAACTTTAAAACCCTTAAAATTAACCCATCAACTATCAGTGGTGTGAAATGACTAAAGAAAATATCAGCCTTCTTAGCACTAACATGTAAATATATACTCTCACAAGAAATTTGATCACCGCAGCAAAGGTTGAATTTGTGATCACAATTTTTAGAGTATTTACATGGTTATATTTTCTGGAGAATTTCTTGCACTCAGAGCTCTAGCAAGTCCTCGGTGTATATTTGATGAGGGGGCATAATTGCTTTCAATTACTGTATATCACTATATTCAACAGGTGATTGAATTTACTTCATTGTACAAACAGGCAAACATTCGGCAGAACATATTGTATTTAATAAACACATGCTAGCATATGCGCACATATCCACCGCACCGGTCATCTAGGGTTCAACTAACTTATTTCAATGAATTTCAGGTTTAGATGCATTAGACATCAACAAAATGATATATCAAGTATTATCTTGAGTCATTTCTGAATACACAAAGATAGTGTGCATGATTCACAGTTCATTCAATGTTTCCTTTTGTGTTGGTTTGACGGGGTTGGAAGAACACGTGTTGGGTTGGTGGTTAGGGGTGAATGACAGTAAGAGTGTGGTGGAGAGAAAACGAGACAGAGGCCGGGGTCAGTTTCATCAACCCGCTTATATTTTACATTGAAGACAGGAGAATATTGCTTATTAACGCCTTCAAAAAACTACCAACACACACACACACACACATTCACGCAAGTATCTTGTATTTTCCATCACAGAAAACGTGAGTATGCTTACTAACAGCTTAAATCAGTTACTAACACATCTAGCTCCTATTGGTTAACGCTACGAGTTTCAACACCTCTGGATATCTAGCATGAATCTCCTTGCACATGGCCATGCTGCCTAGATGCCTTTGACCCAATTTACAAATTGTTCCTCCACAGGCCAATTTCTTTTACAGTTTGCCTACTGTAGTTTGCCTACTGGTTACCTGGACTGCAATAGATTGTTGGCAAATTAAGATCCTGTTAGATCCGGCCGGCCTGGGGAGGCTCATTTTTGAGTGTTTTATGTTATTTTATTAGTGTAGTGGGTATTTGGGTAATTGGCTATTTTCTGAAATTGTATTAGAGGAAAGGGTGCTAGCCGGCCCTAATTAGGCTTGATTATTGATATTGTGTGAGAGTATCCAATGGAGAGTGCTGACGTCCTCTATATCGCTGTCTTGGGAGGGCGATTACCCCTTTAAGTGAAATCAATCTATCTTTATTTTTAGTTTATATTAATAAAAATCATATTTTTGCCTTGGTTCCTATCATTTTGGTATCAGAGCATTGATCCATGGCGACGTCGACGAGGGCCAAAGATCGAATTGATGCGACGGAGGAGAAGCTTAATGTGGAGATTGATGGCGTGAAGAAAAGCCTAACGGAGAATGGAGAAGTAATTGCAAAGTTGACGGCTTCCGTTGATCGGATCGCGGATTCCAATGAGAGCATCATGGCTTCCCATGAGAGGATGAACGCAAGGCAAAACCAACAAGACGAGGCCCTTGCGCAAATCATATTTCAACTTTCGATCCTCACTGGAAAAGGTAGAAACGATGACGCAAACCCTAATCTTTCAAAAAAGGTGCCACCTTTGGAGAATGTGAAGGAAAAGAAGGAAAAGAAGGAAAATTTTGACTAAGGCTTACTTTCTGACACCGACGATTACTTCAACGAAGAAGGGGAAGGAGTCATAGAAGAATAAGGAGTTCGTCGAAGATCAACGGAGGGGCGAAGGAAGCCGGCCGAACCCCCAAGGCCAACCCTGGGGGCGGCCGGCCGCAGATCTGGGCGGGGGCAGCCGCCCCGCCCAAGAGGGGCACCGGCAGGGGCGGTCGAACCCTGCCGGCCTTCGGCAGGGTCGGCCGACCCTGTCGAACACACCGGAGAGGCCGCCAGCCCTCCGGCAGCCCCGGCAGGGGGCCACCGGGGGCTCGACAGCCTGCGACAACCCCCTGGAAACCGCCAGGGGGTTTCCCGACCACGACGAGCCCCGGTCTGCTGTTTTTCGGCCTCCCGTGCCGCGTCTCGACTATGAGAAGCACTATCAGCCACCCAACGGATATCCAGGACAGGTACAAGGTGATGGGTTTAATCGTGGTGATAAAGGAGTGGGCGGCTACTGTGAGGATGGATGGTGTAGGTGCCTATGATGGTGGTGATGACTGGGGAGGCTACGGAGGACGAGGAGGGGGTCCACTAGGGAGCCATGGAGACCGTGGGAGGGGTCCACAGGGAGGACATGAGACACATCAGGAGAGGTGGCAGCAATATCATCAGCACAGACACGCAGACGATAGGACAGACCACGGGAATTTTGGGGTTGATGGCAGAGTACGCAAGTTGAAGATGCCCAATGGAGAGGATCCGCATGCATGGATTTATAGGACAGAGATGTTCTTTACTGTGTCTCGCATGACGGAGACACAAAAGTTGGAGGCAACGGCTGTATGTATGGAGGGAAGAGCCTTATGATGGTATCAGTGGAGGGAGCAACGACACACATTTCGCGGTTGGGAGGATATTAAAGACTGCATCTTGGAGATGTTTCAAGATTCTCATATGGAAAACCTGCATGAGCAGTTGTTTACACTCAGGCAGGACGGGCCCATGAGGAAGTACATAGAGAAGTTTGAGACACTTTCAGGGCGAGTGCAAGAGGTCACTGATGAGTCATTGGATAGGACTTTCATGAAGGGGCTAAAGCCCATTATACGCTCAGGAATTCGCCCATACAAGCCCCTGGGGCTGGTGGAGTTCATAGAGATGGCACAGAGGTAGAGGACCACCAGATGGAGGAAATGAGAACCTGGTACAGTTGGGATGGGCAAGTGCCGCGTGGAGCTCCAACAGCGACAGAAGAACTGAAGGCAGCTACAGGGATAGATCAGGCGAGTAATGAGAAGATTGGAGAGAAGAGTAGTGCACCGCCAGCAGGGGATCAGTTCAGGAGGATGATTGACGCCGAGATGAGGGAGAAGATGCAAAAATGTCTGTATTTCAGATGCGATGAGAGGTTCACCCAGGGCACCACTGTGGGGGCGTAAGCTGCAAGTGGTGATAGCCGGGAAAGAAGAAAATGATATCGTGGAGGATGCAGAGGTCGAAATGGAAGACGACTCCCACTCGGAGTAAGACCGCCGGAAACTTCATGCACCACCTTGAGGGCAATATGATTTTCGAGGGCGGAGTAATGTTATATCCGGTCGGCCCAATAGGGGGCTCATTTTGAGAGTTTTATGTTATTTTATTAGTGTAGGGGTATTTGGACAATTGGCTATTTTCTGAAATTGTATTAGAGGGAGTGGTGCTCGCCGGCCCAAATTAGGCTTAATTATTAATATTGTGTGAGATTATTCAAGGGAGAGTGCGGATGTCCTCTATACATGCGTCTTGGGGGGCGATTACCCCTTAAGTGTAATCAATCTATCTTTATTTTCAGTTTATATTAATAAAAATCGTATTTTTGCCTTGGTTCTAATTAGATCTACTTTAGCACCATTTCCTTTTTTCGCATCAGTAGCCATGAAATACAACAACATGGTTCACAATAAATATAGATATTATATTGTAAAGATAGATTATCAAGACGATAACTGATCAGGCTCATTAAGATAACATCAAGATTTCAGATGAATAGAATATGGATGAAATAATGCAAGTCTGCAAACCTTATTCTCATTTACAAGTCATGTCTTGTAATTATAACTGCTGTAAAAAAGTCATTTTCTTTGTTCCTCCGTTGTTCTACATACACATAGTTGATTCATGTCACTTTAAACTAATCAAACAACACACCGTATGGAATCAGCTGCACTCTTATAGTTGTTTTCTGGCAATACGGCTATGGTCAGTGACACAAGTGCATTTCCCCATTGACACAGATTATATGTCTAACAAGTTCATTTGATAATCTGGCGGTGTAAATCAAAACATTATCACTGGATCTTTTTTTCCCATTTCCTTTCCCTTTTGATTTTTCTGTTTACCTTTTGCCAATAAATTTCTGGTACGTTTTACCAAACCATTCGGACGTAATCTTTCCATATCACTGATTTCCGTAGCACTTTGCACTCCTCTCCTAACTTGCTAACAAAGTTTGTGTGTGTGTGTATATTCTCCTATAAATTTTCTAGAGCTTGGTTCTGTGAAATAATTGAGCTTCTCAAGTTCAAAAACACAGGTCATTTTGTAGTCGAATTATTATTCTCCCAGAATGATCTAAAATTCCAGAGTGAAAGATTACTTCCTCCGCTATGCTCAAATATGGAGACTAAAAGTGTGGAAAGTGGAAGACAGAACAACTTCTAGGGTTGGGAAAAGAGAAGGGACCACCCATCCAATATGCTAAAACGGTGGAAGCTAAAAGACATGACAGCATTTGGGGATCTTTAGAAAATGAGGGGAATTCCCCCGCTATCACCTTCTATCTTGTTGAACTCACTTCAGTAAACTAGTAATTGCAATGGTTTGGATGAAGCTTTCTTCTTACTGAGCTCTAGCTCACCTCCCTTAGAAAGTACTGCAACTTACCTTGATATTTCTAGTAAGTTTCCAAGTGTTATGGACATCCAAACTTCAAACCTAAAAACTCTTCCATGTACACAGAGATACTTAATGACTTCTAAATGTTACTCGTTTAATCCTAAGTAGGATTTTATTAAATATAAAAAGAAATCTAATCTCAAGAAAGAACTCTCAAAGAGTTGATGCATAGCCCCACATGATCTAGTGCATGGATCATATACCAAATCCTTGTATCAGTCCATCACTTTCTAAGTGGTTTCCATTTTCCAACTAAAACTAGCCAAATAGAGCATAAGATTTCACTGCCAATAGCCGATACGGCATCTGACCTGCTGACCAGAATGCTGATGGAAAGTGGCAATCCGCTAGTGCTAGCAGATGCCATGTCATGGAGTCACATATTATGGGACTTACGGCCAATCAATTAAAGCTTCCATGAGAAACCAACATCCAGGTTTAAATGGCCAAACTTTGTCAATTGATATTAATCAACCTATATTTTTGGTGTTCAATACTCAAATCAAACACTGGTAAACCAAAAGTCTAAGAAGTACATTTCCCTTTTATGTTCCGCCAATCTACATACTTTTCCTAGCACACAATTGGACCCAATTGTGTCGTCTCTGTTCTCATCTTTGCATATTTCTATAAATAGAACAAAAGTTTCCTCATCATTCCATGCCATGTCTTCCACTTTACCTTGCAATTGGATCCTAAGCTTTCATGCTGCCACCCTTCCATGTTTGCATATCTTTAAAATGGGCAACAAATTTGTTATCCACGTTTAGCAATGGATTCTTGATATTGTATTCCTTTCAATCAATAATTCTCATTCAGACTTCAAAATCCAGAAGCCATCAGTTTAATTCTTCAATCCTATGACATATAATCATACATTTTCATCTAATCAATAAGGCTCCGTGCGGAGATTGCCATAAAAAATAAGCTGCATCAAAACCTCAAACGGTTTTGCCAACTTTCCAGGTAAGGAAAATATGCAATCATGTGCTAATAATCTTGATGGCTAGTAGGAGTTAGGCAGAGCTAGAGTATCAGTCAAAGAAGTGTGTGCTTATTAAACCAGAGAGAGATTTTACAAAATATCTAAAAACAACAGAAAATTCTAGAGAAAATAGTGGAGGACAAGTTTTCAGCATGAAAAATCTCATTCAGCAAGAACACAGAATAAACCAGTTACAAATAGATGCCAGTAATAAAGCAAAGTGGGAGACTCGACTAATCGAAGTTATATGCAAGTCAATATCTTTGGTAATATTTATGGTCTTCATACTGTCGTGTGAAGAAGATCGAAAAAAATGTTGCCTTTTTATTTAGTTGCTTCAATTTGTTAGAAATTCTCTTGGCTCCAAAAGAGTATATAATTGAGATTTTACCATTTTATTCATGGTGTTACATAAACTTGTTTTCAAGTTAAAGAACTATTCCACCTTAGTCCACATAGTGAAATCAAGTAAAAGAGTTGTTCCTAAAACTTTGCAAAAAATGAGAAGTTATATAAGCACAAAATCAAAATGGATATATGCCATTAACAGATCATACAGAAGAAGCGCATGAAAATGGTACCTCCAAAAGCCTCCTTAGCTTGAGGATGTTTGCACTTATCAGGGTGAACCATCAAAGATATCTTTCGATACTGCTTCTTCACATCGTCAGCTGCCGAATCGAACGGTAGGTTGAGATGCTCAAAGGGATTCAATTTGAAACACGAAAGTATCCTGTGGCGGCCAACTAATAATTGTTATAAAATAAGTTAAAACCATGTGAAAACTAAGTACCTGACTGATATGAATGCAATTGCTGTGCAATTGGACACAAATCGTTTTTTTTTTTGGGTTTTTTAGAATTCAGTCCCCCCAAAAATGGGTTATTCGAAAAGAGCCTCCCAGATCATAGCATTTGCTAATTGGTCCCCCAAATCTTTTAAAACACTCGAAAAGAGTCCCTCGGGTTAAGAAGTGTTAGCTCTGAGAGGAATATTCCGTGAAGACTAACAAAATACGTGAAATACCAAGTATATCCTCATCTTCAACCCTCTCCCAGATTCCCAACGTTTCAATTGCAATGCTAGAAATCAAACCGATAAATTCTGCGACTTACTCGGCTTCCCGAGCTGCAGAAACTTATACACGACCAGGTACGGGAACAGGACCGCTGCTTTAAGCATGGCATTGTTCTAATGACGGAGCTGCATGTGGTCAGTGCTACAAGAAAACTATAATGTGTACAAAATGGGAAACGAGAAACAGATAGAAAGGTCCTCAAACATAATCTTTTGAACCCATGCACCCTCACCAATTAATTTGCCATCTGAATGCACTAAGCCCTTCTTAGCACACAATGAACCAATCTCATCTGATAATTTTACAGTTGAGATGTGAACATGAAATTCTGGGACATGCTTTTTATCATAGAATCTCATGATTTTTAGCACACAATGAACAAGAAGACTGACAAGATTTTTGCAGGGAAGTTGGATCTAAAAAAGATCACAAAACATCCTTTTTGAACATGAAAACACGAGAAACATTATAACATCCCAACCATTTAACCAATCAATCTCTAGGTGGAAAGGATTTTAAGAAAAAGGATCAACGGTGACCATTGAAGTCCAGAGGTGACGATGTCCCTTTGAGGCAATTCAGCAAACAGCTTGTGGGCAAATCCGAGGAGGTTGGATTTGAAAGTAGAATTGATTAGAGATGTGACGAGGACTGTGAACTGAGAGAGGCCAAGCTTGATGCAAGAGTGTGGATTGATTTCAGATGCTTGGGGGAATGGAACTGTGAGTATTTGAGGAGCTTATAGAGAGTGTATTCGGGGAGGTTACATGGAGGTTACAGTAGGGTGGAATCGGTGGATGCCATTTCATTGTGGATATCCAATGAAAGGGTAATTTGGATCCGAGTGGATGGAAATAAAGATGTTTTTAATTCGGGTTCGAGTTAACTCGAGTATAACACAGCTTAAACTACACCCGAGTTAAGACTTGTAAAAGAATCCATCCAAAAGGATGCTTTTCGAGTGTTTTAAAAGATTTGGGAGACCAATTAGCAAATGCTATGATTTGGCGGGCTCTTTTAGAATAACCCATTTTGGAGAACCGAATTCTTAAAAACCCTTTTGTTTACTTCGATGGTGATTTTCATAATAGCAACAAATTAATCTCTATTATATTCGAATCAAAACACGACACATGATACGCTCAATTGATCAAGGTTAACAAAAGAAAACTAGGTAAATGTACATATAACCAAGTGAACTACAACAAATTCAAGATAATCTCCTGAGAATATTTGCTCGCTGGGAAATCGACCTCGTAAACAAAATTAGGGGCAAATACTTCACCCAAAAACGGGAAAAAAAATCGAATTGATTTGTGACCTACCTAAGGACCTCGTTGTCCCTCTCGACTTCGCTGACCTCGGCCATGAAGCTCTTGAGAAGGAGATCCTCCTCCGTCTCTTTCGCCATGGCGTCCGCAAACTTTGCCCCCCTCTTTTTGTCCCTTTTTTTATTTTTTCCCCTCCGGCTTAGCTTTGTCGCCGGAGACGGGGGGTTAATGCAGGCCCTTAGTTCAGCTTTTGTGTGGGAAATATAAAAACAAGAAATGTTTGATTTCACGGCACCATAAGATGGGCTAATAAGCATTTGAAGGCCCGTGGGCCAATATGCTGCCCAAAACGATAGCCATCGGCCCGGTTACCTCTTCGTGCTCATCTGAACATATTTGTGGAAGTTCTATACGCACATGCCTAGGTGCTCTACACGCACACCATTCTACGCACTTTCGTAATATGTTTTTACTTTGTACACACTTGTATTACAAGACTACCCTTATTCTCTTCTTCTTTCTCTCTGAAAAAAGTCAGTGATGTTCACTTGTCGCCTTCTCCCAGTCCTCTTTTCCTCATCACCCTCCTCTTCCTCGTCTACATTTGTACATGATTTTGTTTTATTAGAGAGTTTGAACAAGTCGAGGCTGCGGCGGCGATAGTGAGTCATGCCTCCTCATCACCGTCTTCGTCTTCGTCTTCTCGTCGTTCGATCCCTATTTTACATGTCGCCGCCTTGCATCCTACTCTTCATCGTATTCTACCATCTAATCTTTGGATGGAGGAGAATGAGGATGGTGATGATGAGGGGATGGAAGGAGTGCGAGTAGGCGAGGAGGAGAAGACGGCGGTGGCGACCGTTAGGGACGAGATAAAAAGGAAAAAATTTGAATGGCAAACTTGTAAATTTTGAATGGCAACGTTGTAAATAAATGGGTTGTTTGTGAAGCAATTTGGTCTGTGTATTGCAACTGCCCATAATTATGGATCAAACCAGGCCAAACGGCCTCAATCCTTGCCCGAAAAAAGTTCAGGACACTACAAAAAATCTATTATACAATTGACGACCTTTTTGAATTTTGTCCTACATGGCACCCAAAATATGACTATGACAAAAAACGATGACTATGCATTGTGACTATGACATGGCCTTTTGCATTTTTAAAAAACAAAAAACGAAAACATATAAGAACCGCAGCCCACGTTCTCCACCTCACTTCTCCACCCACGTTTGAGCATTTTAGTTGGTTACTTGGCCAATTAATCATACAATCCGAATTAGATGACGCACAAAAGAAGATTAGGGATGTTAACAGACAATGAACTGTGCCCTAAATTTTGGGTGGAAACTAATTCTTCCGAAAAGAACTAAATTGTCGGAGGGAAGTAAATTTTGAGAAAACTAAAATGTTCGAGGAAACTAAATACTAATTATTATGCTTTAATTTTGGGGAGAACTAAGATTTTGAAGGGGGAAATCATAAATGAACCGTGCCATTCGGACACGGGTTATGACTATGTGTGTGTGTGCGTGTGTATGGGTAAAGAGATCATAAGGTGCCTCTTTAGATTAAATCTAAGGAGGCGCCCCCATTTCCCCCCATCTCACACATTTTTTTTGAAATTTTTTTTCATGGGTTAATTGTTCACCTTATGGATGATCAACATACCAAATTTCAAGGGATTCCAATACTTTTTGAGCCCCCATCTACCCCTTGCAACTTTGTAACGACTGGTTTTCATGTATCTGGATTTATTATATTATATATATATATATATATATATATATATATATATATATATATATATATGTTTGGTGGATTTTCTCTTCGTGTGTGGTTTTCATCTCCGTAGCTTTCATTCTCCATCGTTTCGTCGTGATTTTCTAGCTTCTTCCTTGGAATCGTCGATTTTGGAGTAAGTCATTCGTGACGGGCTTCATATCGGTCGTATCTTATTATTAGATCAAGCCTAGGAGTCTTAGGAATCGATCCCGGAGCTTCGCGCTCCATTTCAGAACTTTCGGTGCACGTTAGCCGGTACAAGAAGGGGAACCGACCGACTAGATGACGATTTAGTCGGTCAGCAAACCTTCATGGACCGACTAGTTGGCTTTGTTAATTATTCAGGAGTTACTGTTTCTCGTTAGTCGGTCTAAGAACATTTGTCGACCGACTAGGTTGCAAACTAGTCGGTCAGAAATCGTTCTTTAACCGACTAGCTCTATGATCATTTTTGATACCAAGTACTATTCATTCTTAGTCGGTCTAAGAACGTTCATCGACCGACTAGATTCGAAACTAGTCGGTCAGTAGTTGTTCTCTGACCGACTAAATCTAAATCCTATTTTTGTACAGGAGTTACTGTTTGGACTTAGTCGGTCTGCATTGGTCAACCGACCGACTAGTTCCCAAACTAGTCGGTCAGTGGTTGCTCTTTGACCAACTAATCAGTGTCGAAACCCTAATTTCTGGGCAGCCGCCAGGTCGTTTTCTATAAATACCCCACTTCGTTTCTTTTCTTTCTTTCTCTTCTCCTGGCCTCTTTCCTTCCCCCTTGATCTCTGATCTTCCCCAACCTTCCTCCAGCCTTCCTCCTTCATCATGAGCTTCTACCCCTCTCCATTTTGACCAACCACCATGCCCTAGGTCATCTCCAACCCCCAAAATCCCCAAAACCCCATTTCTCCAGATTTTCCACATCCATTCCAGATCTGAACCCTATGTTCCCCTGATCGTTTCTTCCGGTGCCGTGCTTGCTCGGCATCATTCTTCCGCTTCCGAATACGGTAATAACTCGATCTCTTAATATCCTCATAACCCAATGTGTTTTTGTGAAACCCTAATAAAACTAGGTTAGATGTTGTTTTAATGTTGTTTTGCCATGGCAGCGATCTCATCTCCGTAGTTAGCATTTGTGTGACGGCCTCGTTGATCGTCATTCTCGGTGCTAGGCAAGTGAAACTTGCATCTCTTGATTTTGGCCATGTCTTAGGCCATTTCCTTGCTTTAACGTAAAAGAGACTAGACGGTGAAAGGATAGCCGTCTAGACGCCATTAACCTAGCTTGACAACGAAGCTTGGTCCGTCACCTTCATCATGCTTGTATGTCACGTTTAATTTCAATTAACGGTACGCGAATATCTGTTCATGCCATTGCATTTTGCCTGTCATGTTTAATTTAATTAACGGTATGCGAATAACTGCTCATGTCATTGCATGCTTGAACACTCTTCGTGGTTGCGTAGCATCGCTACATAATAGTGCTACTTGTTCCGGCTAGGCACCCGTTTTGCGGGCACAACCCTGGGCCAATTACAAATCTGGTTCGTGGTCCAGAAAACGAGCTCAATACAGCCTGCGGGCAATAGGGCACTCGCATGTGTGTGAGTGATCCCTTGTACTTGAATACAGCCTGCGGGCAATAGGGCGCTCACACGTGTGTGGGTGACCCCTTGTACTTGTTACTTGACATTACATGTCACACCTACCACTTGTTACTTGCTACTTGTACTTCACTTGTTATTTCCATACAATACTTGCCATGCCATGCACCATACTTTAACAGCTAGGTTGTTAGTTTACCTTTCTTTCAGTTTCCTTGCACAAGTATTTCGACTTGCTGACATGTGCCCCTTTTCTCTTTTGGGTGACACATGTTAGATCCCGAGCCTGAGTTTGTCGCTGAGGACGTGGTGTTTGCTGACGCTGAGTCAGAGCTCGCGTTGATCGAGGACTTCGTGGACACTGGAGATCAGTCTTAGTGTCCTCGTAGAGCTTTCCCTTTTGTTTTAGACTGCTTTTAGTTATCGGTGCGTAGCACCCATACTTTGTTGGTGTTTGTTGTGTTGGCCGTGTGTTAGGCCTTTAGACTCTTTCTTTTAGCCTGGTGGCTTTTCTGGATGTTGAACTTAATTTTAATGTTGGACAAATTCTGAGGTTTGAGATTTTATTTTTGTCTCTCCTTGTGTTATTATTGTTGTTCCGTTTGTGGTTACAGGGACCTGCTTATGTTTTATTGACGCTTATCGGGTTTGGGGCTTCACAGCTCCACTCCCGTGCGGACCTTTTCACGTCTCGCCTCCATTTTAGGGAAGCGGGGCGTGACAGGTTTTGTTGGTGGCCCATGCAGGTCTCTTCTGTAACTGTGATTATCGGAATAACGATAATAATATTAGAATGTCTAATAAACCAAGTTCGACATCCGAGTCATACCTATGAGTCTAATCTGCTTCGTTTTCTGTGTCACTAGATGGCAGGAAGGCGATTCACCCGTGGTGGAGGTAGTGGTGCGCCCCCTCATGACGAGGAGCCTGAGCGGGAACCCACCAATGGAGAGATGATGCGGATGATGCTCCAGATGATGCAAGTGCAGCAGGGCGTGCTCCTGCAAGTCTAGAACGCTCCACTTGCTCGAGCTGGTCGGGCAATCCAGGATGCCCCTCGCTCCGAGCCGGGAGCGAAGCAATTTCGGGAGCTGGGTCCCGCATATTTTGATGGGTCTGAGGGTCCTCTGGCTGCCGATGAGTGGATTCAGAACATCGAGGATAACCTGGCGATGGCGAAGATTAACCCGGCTGGATGGGTTGATTTGGCTAAGAGGCAGCTGAAGGATAATGCTCGGAACTGGTGGGATGCTGAAGAGAAGATGCTGGTGGAGCCGATAGTTTGGGCTACCTTTAAGTCCAGATTTGATGGAGAATTCTTCCCGAAGGCTGCTAGACAGGTGATGCTGCAGCGCTTCATAGATCTGAAGCAGGGGAGCTTGTCGGTGGATCAGTACCACTAAGAGTTCACGAGGCTCAGTCGGTTTGCACCAAAGATGGTGCAGGATGCCGATGAGAAAGCTCAGCGGTTCCTCCAGGGACTTGCCTTGGAGCTTCAGAGTTTTGTGACCTCTTCTGACCTGGAGACATATCAGAAGGTTCTGATTGCTGCGAGGCGGCAGGAGTTGAATTTGAACCAGAGGAAGGGACATGTTTCAGGAGCTTGGAAGAGGTCTATGGAGCAGGCCATGGCGGTGGTTAGGCTTGGTTTCAAGCCTAATCAGCCTGTTCAGTTCAAGAGGCCAGGAGGGCCTATTCTGAAGACTTGCCATTTCTGCGGCAAGACCGGGCACCTCAGGGATCAGTGTAGGAGGTTCCTAGGGCAGTGTATTGTCTGCGGAGATCCTGCCCATACCATCAGGGAGTGTCCCAAGTCGAAGCAGCCTTAGCGGGCTCCTATTGCAGCACAGCCGTTGCAGCAGCGAGCTCCTGTGCCCGCTGGACGTGGAGCACCCCTTGTTCCACAGAGACATGCCTTTCAGCGGGCTGTTCCGCCGAGAGGGCAGGCTTTTCTGATGACCGAGGAGGAGAGCATGGCCATGAATGAGGTTATCACAGGTAACTTCCCTCCTAGCTGTTTCTTCCTTAGTTATGTTTGCTTGTTAGATTATGTTTGGTTGCTTGCTCATGTTTGTTGCTAGACTAGAGCTTGATTGTTAGACTGTTTGTAGGTGTGATTTTGGTGTGCACATTTCCTGCACGAGTTCTCTTTGACTCAGGTGCATCGATGTGCATTATTTCTCGGAGCTTCGTGGAGAAGCATTCCGTGTCGACGTCCACTCTTTCCAAGAGTTGGAATATCGTTACAGGGAATGGCGTGGTCTCGGTGCATCGTGGTTGTAATTCTTGCTCGTTGGTGGTTTGTGGACATGAGCTTTACGCTGATTTCATTGTCCACGACATCATTAACTATGATGCAGTTCTTGGGATGGAATGGCTTGCGAGCTTCTATGCTACGATCGACTGTCGGAGGAAGAAGGTCGTGTTTGAGATTCCCGGACACCCAGTGTTTGAGTTCAGCCGAGGTAGCAGCTCGCTTGGTCCTGTCAGATTTCGGGCCAGACCAGTGGAGGTTGTGGCTATGCAGATGGAGTTGGAGAGGCCAGCTGTGGTGCGAGATTTTGATGACGTCTTCCCCGAGGAGATGTCTGGATTGCCACCTGATCGGGCTTTGGAATTTTCTATTGATCTTATTCCAGGAGCGCAGCCCATTTCGAAGGCACTATATCGTATGGCGCCAGCAGAGTTGGAAGAGTTGCGTAGGCAGTTGGATGAGCTTATGCAGAAGGGTTATATCAACCCTAGTGTGTCCCCGTGGGGAGCGCCGGTGCTGGTGGTGAAGAAGAATGATGGTTCGCGTCGCATGTGCGTGGGCTATCGGGAGTTGAATGCGGTGACCATCAAGAATAAATACCCAGTGCCTCGCATCGATGATATTTTTGATCAGCTTGGAGGTTCGAGGGTGTTTTCGAAGTTGGATCTGAGGAGTGGTTACCATCAGCTGAAGGTGAAGAAGGATGATGTTCCGAAGACAGCGTTCAGGACGAAGTATGGACACTATGAGTTTGTGGTTATGCCTTTCGGTGTAACCAACGCACCCGCAGTTTTCATGAATCTGATGAACCTGATTTTCTATGACTTTTTAGATAAGTTTGTCGTTATCTTTATTGACGACATTCTGATCTATTCGAAGTCGGAGGAAGAGCATGCCTCGCACTTGAGGACAGTGTTGGAGATTTTGAGGAAGCATCGGTTGTATGCTAAGTTTTTGAAGTGCGAGTTTTGGCTGGACAGAGTTGCTTTTCTCGGGCATGTGGTGACTGGAGATGGTATCTTAGTGGATCCCGAGAAGATCAGGGCCTTCAGAGAGTGGCATGTTCCGCAGTCAGCGTCTGAGATTCGAGTTTCCTTGGGCTTGCTGGTTACTATCGTCGCTTCATTAAGGACTTTTCCCGTATTGCCGAGCCGATGACCAGGTTGACGCGGAAGGATGTACCTTTTGTTTGGTCGGGTGATTGTGAGAATGCCTTTGGTGTTCTGAGGGAGAGATTGACGACTGCCCCTATTCTTGTTGTGCCTGATCGCAGCGGTGGATTTGAGATCTTTTGTGATGCTTCTGGCAAGGGTCTCGGTTGTGTGTTACATCAGCACGGGCATGTTGTGGCTTATGCTTCTCGTCAGCTCAAGGTTCATGAGAAGAATTACCCGACGCATGACTTGGAGTTGGCTGCTGTTGTGTTTGCTCTTAAGATTTGGAGGCACTTCCTGCTGAGTGAGAAAGTGAAGATCTTCACCGATCACAAAAGCTTGAAGTATATTTTTACTCAGAAGGAGCTCAACATGCGACATCGTCGATGGTTGGAGCTCATGGCGGATTATGAGATTGATTTGCAGTATCACCCTGGCAAGGTGAATGTGGTTCCTGATGCGCTGAGTAGGCTTCCAACGGTGATGATTTTGACCTCGCAGTGGAGATTGCATCAGGATTTTTGCGAGTCTGGTGTGGAGATTGTTCCTGACTTTTTGATTCATGAGGATGGCTCGCTGAGGTTTGGAGCCAGGTTGTGTGTGCCAGCTGGGGATATTAGAGAGGAGTTGATGGTGGATGCACACAATTCGCCGTATTCTGTGCATCCTGGTGGGACCAAGATGTACAAGGATCTTTGTCTGAATTATTGGTGGCATGGTATGAAGAGGAGTGTGGCTCGGAATGTAGCCAAGTGTTTGGTTTACCAGCAAGTGAAGGCGGAGCATCAGCGTACGGCAGGGTTGCTACAACCGCTTCCGATTCCGGAGTGGAAGTGGCAACACATCACTATGGATTTCGTGACTGGACTACCTCGGAGTCCGAAGCAAAATGCTGCGATTTGGGTGATCGTAGATCGATTGACCAAATCCGCGCACTTTATTTCATTCCGAGTGGGACAGTCCACTGAGGCGCTAGCGAGGAGATATATGGAGGTAAATTCTTTTGCTCTCCGTTTTATTTCCTTTTCCTAGTTTAGATAGTGATGTAACGTGAATCGTGCATGAGGTTGTACGACTTCACGGAGTCCCCGTGAGTATCGTGTCGGACAGAGACACAAGGTTCACATCTCAGTTCTGGCAGAGTTTGCAGAAGAGTTTGGGTACGCGTCTGAGTTTCAGCATGGCGTACCATCCGCAGACAGATGGCCAGTCCGAGAGGACGATTCAGATCTTGGAGGACATGCTGAGGGCGTGCATGTTGGATTTCAAGGGTTCGTGGGAGGACCATCTATATCTGGTAGAGTTTTCTTACAACAACAGCTTCCAGGCGAGTATTGGCATGGCGCCTTTCGCCGCTCTTTATGGGAGGAAATGTCGATCGCCATTGAGTTGGGATGACGTTGGTGATCGGGAGCTGTTGGGACCTGAGATGATTGTGGAAGCTGTGGATGTTGTCAGGAACATTCGGGAGAGGTTGAGGATTGCTCAGGACCGTTTTAAGCATTGGGCGGATGATAAACGTCGTCCTTTGGAGTTTCAGCCGGGCGACCATGTGTTCTTGAGGATTTCCCCGAATCTTGGTGTGATTCGTTTTGGGAAGCGAGGGAAGTTGAGCCCGCGATACATTGGACCGTTTGACATTCTGGAGAGAGTTGGCGAGGTAGCTTATCGCTTAGCCTTGCCGCCATCTTTGGAAGGAGTTCACAATGTTTTCCATGTGTCGCAGCTTCATCGATACATTAGCGATCCCTCTCATGCTATGAATTTCTCGGAGATTATCGTTCGCCCTGATATGACGTATGACCAGCAGCCAGTGCAGATTCTGGACAGGCGTCAGAAGTCACTTCGGAACAAGGTTGTCAATCTTGTGAGGGTGATGTGGCGACACGGCTCGCCTGGGGAGTCTACTTGGGAGAATGAGGATGAGATGCGAGAGCGCTCCCCACTTTTGTTTCCGGACACGTGAGTGTTGGGAAATTCCGAGGACGGAATTTTTCTTAAGTTGGGGAGGATGTAACGACTGGTTTTCATGTATCTGGATTTATTATATTATGTATATATGTTTGGTGGATTTTCTCCACGTGTGTGGTTTTCATCTCCGTAGCTTTCATTCTCCATCGTTTCGTCGTGATTTTCTAGCTTCTTCATTGGAATCGTCGATTTTAGAGTAAGTCATTCGTGACGGGCTTCATATCGGTCGTATCTTATTGTTAGATCAAGCCTAGGAGTCTTAGGAATCGATCCCGGAGCTTCGCGCTCCATTTCAGAACTTTCGGTGCACGTTAGCCGGTACAAGAAGGGGAACCGACCGACTAGATGACGATTTAGTCGGTCGGCAAACCTTCATGGACCGACTAGTTGGCTTTGTTAATTATTCAGGAGTTACTGTTTCTCGTTAGTCGGTCTAAGAACATTTGTCGACCGACTAGGTTGCAAACTAGTCGGTCAGAAATCGTTCTTTAACCGACTAGCTCTATGATCATTTTTGATACCAAGTACTATTCATTCTTAGTCGGTCTAAGAACGTTCATCGACCGACAAGATTCGAAACTAGTCGATCAGTAGTTGTTCTCTGACCGACTAAATCTAAATCTTATTTTTGTACAGGAGTTACTGTTTAGACTTAGTCGGTCTGCGTTGGTCAACCGACCGACTAGTTCCCAAACTAGTCGGTCAGTGGTTGCTCTTTGACCGACTAATCAGTGTCGAAACCCTAATTTCTGGGCAGCCGCCAGGTCGTTTTTTATAAATACCCCGCTTCGTTTCTTTTCTTTATTTCTCTTCTACTGGCCTCTTTCCTTCCCCCTTGACCTCTGATCTTCCCCAACCTTCCTCTAGCCTTCCTCCTTCATCATGAGCTTCTCCCCCTCTCCATTTTGACCAACCACCATGCCCTAGGTCATCTCCAACCCGAAAAATCCCCAAAACCCCATTTCTCCAGATTTTCCCCATCCATTCCAGATCTGAACCCTATGTTCCCCGGATCGTTTCTTCCGTTGCCGTGCTTGCTCGTCATCATTCTTCCGCTTCCGAATACGGTAATAACTCGATCTCTTAATATCCTCATAACCCAATGTGTTTTTGTGAAACCCTAATAAAACTAGGTTAGATGTTGTTTTAATGTTGTTTTGCCATGGCAGCGATCTCATCTCCGTAGTTAGCATTTGTGTGACGGCCTCGTTGATCGTCATTCTCGGTGCTAGGCAAGTGAAACTTGCATCTCTTGATTTTGGCCATGTCTTAGGCCATTTCCTTGCTTTAGCGTAAAAGAGACTAGACGGTGAAAGGATAGCCGTCTAGACGCCATTAACCTAGCTTGACAACGAAGCTTGGTCCGTCACCTTCATCATGCTTGTATGTCACGTTTAATTTCAATTAACGGTACGCGAATATCTGTTCATGCCATTGCATTTTGCCTGTCATGTTTAATTTAATTAACGGTATGCGAATAACTGCTCATGTCATTGCATGCTTGAACACTCTTCGTGGTTGCGTAGCATCGCTACATAATAGTGCTACTTGTTCCGGCTAGGCACCCGTTTTGCGGGCACAACCCTGGGCCAATTACAAATCTGGCTCGTGGTCCAGAAAACGAGCTCAATACAGCCTGCGGGCAATAGGGCACTCGCATGTGTGTGAGTGATCCCTTGTACTTGAATACAGCCTGCGGGCAATAGGGCGCTCACACGTGTGTGGGTGACCCCTTGTACTTGTTACTTGACATTACATGTCACACCTACCACTTGTTACTTGCTACTTGTACTTCACTTGTTATTTCCATACAATACTTGCCATGCCATGCACCATACTTTAACTGCTAGGTTGTTAGTTTACCTTTCTTTCAGTTTCCTTGCACAAGTCTTTCGACTTGCTGACATGTGCCCCTTTTCTCTTTTGGGTGACACATGTTAGATCCCGAGCCTGAGTTTGTCGCTGAGGACGTGGTGTTTGCTGACGCTGAGTCAGCGCCCGCGTTGATCGAGGACTTCGTGGACACTGGAGATCAGTCTTAGTGTCCTCGTAGAGCTTTCCCTTTTGTTTTAGACTGCTTTTAGTTATCGGTGCGTAGCACCCATACTTTGTTGGTGTTTGTTGTGTTGGCCGTGTGTTAGGCCTTTAGACTCTTTCTTTTAGCCTGGTGGCTTTTCTAGATGTTGAACTTAATTTTAATGTTGGACAAATTCTGAGGTTTGAGATTTTATTTCTGTCTCTCCTTGTGTTATTATTGTTGTTCCGTTTGTGGTTACAGGGACCTGCTTATGTTTTATTGACGCTTATCGGGTTTGGGGCTTCACAGCTCCACTCTCGTGCGGACCTTTAAACGTCTCGCCTCCATTTTAGGGAAGCGGTGCGTGACAAACTTCGTGGGTTTTTCAGCACGTTTTTAGACCGTTAAAGTTGTAAGGGGTAGATGGTGGCTCAAAAAGTATTGGAATCACTTGAAATTTGGTATGTTGATCATCCATGATGTGAACAACAACCCCATGAAAAACAATTTCTAAAAAAATTGTAGGAGATGGGCGGAAATGGGGGTGCCTCCTTAGATTTTCATCCAAGGAGGCACCTTAGATCCCCTTTTTCACACACACACACACACACACACACACACAGACATACACACATATCTATATACATATATACATATACATATACATATATATACATATTCATATATATATATACATATACATATATATATACATATACATATATATATATATATGGAAAAAGGGGATTTAAGGTGCCTCCTTAGATGAAAATCTAAGGAGGCGCCCCCATTTCCCCCCATCACCTACAATGTTTTTGGAAATTTTTTTTCATGGGGTGGTTGTTCACATCATGGATGATCAACATACCAAATTTCAAGGGATTCCAAAACTTTTTGAGCCACCATCTACCCCTTACAATTTCAACGGTCTAAAAACGTGCTGAAAACCCCACGAAGTTGCAAGGGGTAGATGGGGGCTCAAAAAGTATTGAAATCCTTTGAAATTTGGTATGTTGATCATCCATAAGGTGAACAATAAACCCATAAAAAAATTCCAAAAAAAATGTGTGAGATGGGTGAAAATGGGGGCGCCTCCTTAGATTGAATCTAAGGATGCACCTTAGGATCCATTTACCATGTGTGTGTGTGTGTGTGTGTGTGTGTGTGTGTGTGTGTGTGTGTGTGTGGTGTCGAAAATTTGGAACTGCTTAATTTTAGAATGTGAATGGAGCCGACTCTAAGCCTGATCCTCATTCATGGAAGGAACAGAACAAATCATATGCTTTAAACCATAAATATTATACATATAAGATCGATAATCTATAAAGATACTACAAATAGCCAACGGACAGTTGTTTTAGCAGCATAATCCCCTGCATCCCAGCGAGGTCAGCGAGGTTCGAACCCCGCTAGGCGCGTTCCATCTACGCGCGCTTAACCACCGTTCCGAAGCATTTAAAAAAAGATACTTGAAATAAACCTTGCACACAGTATACTGCGAAAAAAACCTCACATGAACATGATGTGGTGCACGCGCGCGATCGAAAAGGCGTGAGAAGTGTGTGTGTGTCAGTATCGTCGGGGTGTAAAATGAGGAAAAAATCTCAATGGCAAGCATGTAAATAAGAAGGGTCAACAGGTGGAAAATGCCAATGGCAACCTTGTAAATAAAAGGGGCCAAATTAGGAAAGTTTAGAGGGGGTTTATGTGACATTACCACATATGACAAAGTCACATCTATCTTCCTCTTTTGTATAATGGACTAGAAATAACCCGTGCACACAGTGCATGGAGCCGCCGTCGCCGCCCCCCACCCCCCACCCACACACGAAGAGAATGCGATGAACACGCAGAACTGAAAAGGAGTGAGAAATGTGGGTGTGTGCTTGTATCGTTGAGGAAAAAGGGCAAAGTCTGGGGGTTTAAATGCAAAACCCCCTGGTGTGGCAAACATGTAAATAAGTGGGTGTTTTTTGGTTCTTTTGGGGTGAATGACAACCATGTAAATAAGTGAGGTTGGTTGGTTTTTTTTGAGGGGATAGCAAACAAGTAAGTAAGTGGCTGGAGGGGTGAGTTTTTGGTTGAGGTGGAGGGCGTAAGGTGGGGATGTGGCACACCTTTGTCCTAGTCATATTTAGCCCTCCACATAGGTCTACTTCACCACATGTAATATGGACTAGTCATAACACGTGCCATCAGGCACGGTTCATTTAAAATCTTTGTTTTCCAAAAAATTATTTATCCCTCCAAAATTTTGGGCCATACAATATTCCACTTCACAATTTAAAAGAATAAAAATTTAGTGGGCGCATTCAGTGTGAGCGCATTCGGCTCCACGGTGGTCGGGCTGCAGTCGGAGAATTGTTGTGGAAGCTTATCGGATGATCTCGAGTAGACGGCGGCTGGAGCTTTGCGAGCTCGAATGATCGGAGGGGCACTCGGAGGAGGCAATCGGCGAGAAGAGTCTTGGGGGTCGAAGAAGCTCGGTGGAGTAGGGAGGAGACACAGATGAAAACACAGTGGAGTAAAATGCATGGGGAGAGGAAAACTCATGTGGTTTTTTTTCCGCATGGGGGAAGATGGGGGAGAGAGAGTCGTTTTGATGAGGGAGAGTTAATGCGAGTGAGATGGGTTAAAGTTTCTTTTCTTGGGAACGGGTGGGGATTCAAATTTTTGGGTGGGATCCAGCTGTGTTAATTTATGTTAGATTGAATGGATGTGATTTCTGCCACATCGTCAATTCATGTGATCAGATCTCATTGAATCTAGCCACGTCAGCCTTCCATGTGCTGAAGTTTTTTTGTTTTTCCCAAACACTCATCTCAACCCTTCTTTTACCGAGATTAAATCCTAAACATTCTTCTATCAACCTCTTTATACATCAACATGACAACAGCTTGTCTTAGTGAGCAAGACAATTCAAAAAAGTCCTCAAATGTAATATGGATTGTACATATTGTTTCACTTAATCTCAGAGTACATGATAAGCATAGTTAATGATAAATATTATTTAGTTATGGGTTTAACTAATCTTTTTTTTTCAATTGTTTGTATTTTTTCAATTGTTTGTATTTTTTTTCAAATTGATTCTTTAAATTTGTTGCCCTCGATTCAACGTATTTACATTTTGATAATGTTTTGGGAGTTGCTACATGCACATACCGAATTTCTCTACGAAGGACCAAAGTTCAAGTTGCCCAGAATTGCTTACTTGCGAAAATATCCCCGGTTGTGCGCTGTGAGTAAAAGCCCACGACCGATGGTGATTTTGCTCAGCATGCACAACCGCTGTCACTTACGTGTGATTTTGCTCTGTGTGCACAACCGTGTATCAACTCACAGCTTCACCCAATAATGTGTTACTCTCAAACGTAAGAGTTTGTGCAAGTAGTAAACTTTCGGGAGTCCGGATATCGTATCCTCGGGAGAAATCCGGTTGCAACCACAAATTTAAATCAATTAGAAAATTATCTTATAGAAACTAACTCATTTGAATGATGATGATTTAATGGTTTTGGATGTGATTTTTAAGTTTATAGGAAAATGAGTGAAGAACATTTTTTGTTTTAGAAAATATATATAAATATGCACATGATATGGTTTCATTAAGATCCATGATTTGTTTTAATTTGGTTGATTAGAGATAACTCAACGACACCTCTTTTTGAGAGAAAATCGTCGGAAAATACCCTTGTGAGGATTAAACCACAAAATCGATAAAAGTTATTGCTAAAATAATAATCTTTTTAAAATAAGAGATGAAACGTGTAACGACCCGCTCTCGGGGGCCATTACTTATTTGATTTTAATCGCAGGTCTGCAGTTTACCAGTGAAATCAATATAGCCACAATCCAAAAATATATCAATACTCAACCAGCGTACATTGTTACAATCCAAATTTAAAGTACAACAACAAGCCACACTCTCTCACCAAATACATAAATAAAATACAGAAAGGAAATGCGGAAAGGAAACACATAACATAGCATACACACACCAACACAAGCGGCTAAAACTCTGCAGTCTATGTGTCGAACTCTGGCTCCTCGAACTCAGGACAACTTCCACGATCTGATCGTCGTCTGCCGATGCCATAAATGGAACCGAAGGTAAGTCACAACAATTCTAAATATAGAAAAGAAGCAGTGCATAAGCATGACAAAAAGTACCCACATACAAGCAAACCAGAGTGAAAGTAAAGTATTGAGCAACAACTGTACACACCTGAGTAGTGAAGATAAACTGAACTGAGAGACCAAACTGTAGTGTGGTTAAGTGTAAAGCAGGCTGAGCAAGTGAAACGTGTTACTCCTGTAACTAAAAGTACAACAAGCAAAGTATTGTGGCTGCACAGGTGTGGTAAGTAACGTGCATGTAAGTAAAGGTGACGGTGCAGAAGTGCATGTGACGCGTAAAGTAAAGGCGACTGTGGAAAGTAATTAAACTACGTGACTCAAGTCGGAGAGTATAATATGTGACCATCGAGTTCATCTCTTGCCCGGGTGCGCTTACCCAAACGAATGCCGAAACACAGGCAGCGGTACATGTATTTTGCCGAAACTCAGCCAGCGGGACGGGATGCCGAACCTCAGGCGACGGGACGGGAAGATGAACTCCAGTCACTCCCGCACTCTCTTAAACTATGAGTTACCCCAAATTCCACAGCGAAGTGTCAAGTGTTATACGGGATGTTCCACAAGATGTTCCATATGTTGATCCACATGTTACTAGTCAAACCAAGACAACTGGTTGACTTTCTTATTGAAAACCAGAAAGTAGGAATCTTGTTCCAAGCAGACGGTGTCAAAGCAAATTGGATACCGCAGAAAAGAGGATAAAGATAACTCCAACATTAGAGGTGTCACTTCCGTGCTTCAAGCACGTGATAGTGTGGTTTAGCACACAATATACCCAAGTTGGTAGTTGTGTGCTACAACCACCAAATTTGAAAATTGGTAAAATAATCTGTAGTTGATTACTTTCCTATTAAATTAGGTTTCTAGTTCGGTTCAATTCAAGTAGCCGTTCCGAGGCTATATGTGGTATTCTACGAGTTCGTACAAGTACACTTAACTAACTTTCTAAATCTAGAATACATCGTGACTTACTAATTTCGAGGATGTCGCAGCAAGTCGGAATTAGATTTAAGGCTTCCATGAAAGTTGATGTACAAGAATTGGTACCTACAACCCAAAATAATTGGTTAGAGAACACGACATTTCTTATCTAAATAATTGGTTGTTTTGATTTTTAAAACTGATTAAAACGGTGTCAAAAATGTTCTAAATTTTTATATAGGCTGAAAATGAAGAATATAATTTTACTGCAAGAGGAAAATATTTTCATAAGCTTCTGTTAATTTTTATAATTTTTAAAAGCTCAAAAATAAATTTAAAAACTAATTTAATTAGGTAACGCGTTTATTCAGCAATTTCTCATAGGTGCAATACATATCGGACCGGTTCAAGTGAGCTGTCAAAACGACCGTCTCGAAGAGTGCTACAACATATATTTTTCTCGCGTATCTGTTTACGTGAAAATAAGAAGTTACAGATTTTTAAAGGAAATTATGTATTTATGTTTTCGGGTTAAAAATTTATTCTGGAAAAAATAAGTGTGTGATTGAGATAAAACTAGCGTCATTGGATACAAAATGTCATTTCTGATTTTCTGGAGCCGTCCTTGCATTTTTCTGACCCTTATATTATTTACTATTAATTTAAAACCATTAAACCCCATTTAATATATATATACCTGTATTTATACGGTATATACGTATTTATACATTTTAAAATACTTTACCGCTTCGTTTCTTTACGCATGCATGGGGGCTCGTTCGTTGGCAGCGAGGGGGTCAGCGGCGAGGCGGGGCAGCGTCGGGGGCGTCGGGCTTTAGCGGCGGCGGTGGCGAAGTCGGGGTGGCGGTTGACGGCGGGGCACGACGAGGAGCGGACTTCACTGGCGGGGAGCTCGACGACGCGACGGAGCTTCGTGGTGGACGGCGACGACGTCGGAGGGGCTTCGGGGGCATGCAGGCGTGCTACGGTGGCGGAGACGACGAAGCGATGCGGAGGAGCGAGGACAGCGGTGGGCTTCGAATGAGCAGGAGGTGTAGAAACTAAAGATCTAGATGTGTACAAACCGAATAACACATGTCTAGATATATAACATGCGGAATCTTAAATCATTGCATACTCGGATTTAGCGGAAGCGTACCTGAGTCCATCGCTAATAATCTGAAAGAGATCCTGACGATACCGCACCGGACGATCTTCCAGAATAGCACGAATCAGCCGTTTGGAGAATCCCTTTAGCCTTCTCCTGGTTTCTCTCCTAGCGACGGGACATAGAAAAGACGGCTCAACTTTGTTCGTGTATTCCGGTGACCATGACCGCTAATATTTATAGGCTAGCCTCCATAGCCCTATGGTTTCCAACTCGGCCCATCAACGAGTTGAAGCCCAATAGTCTCTACACATAAATGCCCCACAACCTGTTTAACTCATTTAGTCCATTTAATTAATTAAAACCAGATCACTAATATATTGGGCTTAATATGACAACATAGCACTTATATAATTATTTACCGCATATTAGCCCAACGTTGGATTAAGATCCAACTTAGTTGGACAAGTTCCAACAATCTCCCACTTGGGCTATATGCTGAACTTTATAATTATATTCCATAGTGCATACAACCAAATAAGATCTTAACTTGCTGTCATTTCTTTAATGAGTCAAGAACAATCCGGCCCATCAATTATATTAGCAAGGGATCAAAGAGATCTTCGCCGCAGCAATTGCAGCTCGACCCATAAGTGGTCACCGTGCTAATACAAAAGAATGACATGGATTATGAAGTGGATGTGTAGCATGGAAATCACTTGTAATGTGATCTAACATGTCTATTTCCAACTGATCCTCCTTAACCTTAGTGAGATCATAAACAAACCAAAATCGGAGTGAAGCCGAACTGAAACCAAAAACTTTATTTCTGATCAGAAAATCACCTCAAGCTTAAGCTGGAGACTTAATTTTGTCTATCATATGAGCACCTAAAAGAACAAACACCTACAAAACTGAATGTTCTTAATGAAATGACATCCATATGAGTAGCTAGCTCATAAAACCTTTTGGATGACATTTCCTTACTATAACGGATCCGTAATTACATGGTTTGTTCTGATGTGCTCATTAGACAATTATACACTCCTATTAATCAACAATCTAGGAACTTGATCTCTGAATATCTAAACTTTGTCGAGTTCCTGTTGTTGCTGGAATATAAAACTGCAGACTTCATTGTCACTAAATAAACTGTGTGGTGTTTCAACACCATCCCTAATTTGCAGCATAGTGACAAAATATGCAGATATATTTCATGATTTGGATGTCACATAATGTGATATGAAATCTAAAGCCATGTCAGAAGAGACTATATAAAGGGACCATTTAGATCTCTTCTAGTAGATGGCGCCTAACATAGATTTTCATACATTAGTTGCATCCAATAAATGATCAGAGTCAGTATACCAAAATGATCTCAAACTCTTTTGACTACTGATCCTTGAACATGTAACCCATTTGTTCTTCATAAATATCGTAAGACACATTTGGCTGCTATCAAATGGTCAACTCCTGAATTTAACAATCTGTCCAATACGCCTGTAATATATGGAATAACCAAATGCATATAAAACTGAGCATACTTTAGACTCCCTATTGGTGAGATATAGGAAATCTTCTGAAGATTATTCTCACTGCAATTATTGACACTAAACTTGTCTCCCACAGAACTTAGCATTCATTACCACATAGATATTATATAAATTACATGCTCCCACAGAACTTAGATAACATCATTAAATATCATCTCAAAACCGAATGAGATGATCACTTAATGAAATTTAATGTATCAGCAACGATATTGAAATGCTCTACTAATGCCATTATAACCCTTATAGAGTCTTTCATGAAAAGCCCAATAGAAAGTCTCTTTACACATTAATGCATTCTTTTCCGTATAAAGTCTTTGAGTGATACGCTTTAAATCTTTTCTTAATACCCTTTTGAGTTCCCTTTTGATTGTAAAAGACTATTTACAATCAATAGGTTTCAAACCTTATGGCAATGAGAAGAAGATTTTAAGTATCGTTTAAAGACTCTCTTAATTAATGCAATAATCAATTTTAGAGATGTAGAACTTTTATGACTTGATGTAAGTCGAACTTCCATCATCCTAATGTCAACAATGAGCTTGTCATCTCTTTAATGGATTTCCTGAATGGCAATTAGTACTTTGAGGGTGCTAGAGTTTGTCCTTATGAACAATTTCCCGAGTATGAGGAATTGCAACATTATCTTGAATTTATTGTGTCTTGAACAATGTCAGGAATACCATCCCGAACAATGCCAACAACACCTGTGTGGATATAATCCTCTTCAAGAGTAATGTCACTAACTAAATTTCCCCCCTCAAACTCAGCATCCTCAAATAGGTGTGCATTTCCTAATTCGTAAACTAACTTAATAGTGGGATTATGTAAAACCTTACAAAATAATATCAACTTTAAAATTATTCAACAAAACTAGCAAATCATTAGCATTATGTCCTATTACTTTATTAGGCTTATAAAGCCTTACTTTAGTTGGACATATCCAAACATGCAATTGATTCATTTGTTGAAACTTTATTAAGGATATAAGCTGCAATCAAAATATAACTGAATTCTAAACTGTTAATTCTTTCATTACAACACATGTACTTAAACTGTAGGAATCTTAGAAATAAAGCAACATTTCCAAATCAATGAAGATTATAATGATCTTTTAAATAACTAGAATAAACTAATTTTGAATTAAGAGACAACCAAATTTTCCATTCAAAATTGAACACTTATAACCAAATTTGTTCAAAATAGAAATGGAAATCCAAATTCCGTTAAAAACGGTACATAATAGTCTCATAAAATTCAAATATAATCTAGCATTTAAAAGAAATAATCTAAATTTAATGTGCCTCTACTTGAACCATCTTGCCATTGCCCATATTGATGTATCTTTCACCATCATTTGGCTCTTGGCATCTTACGCAATCCTGCATAGACACAATGATGTTAATGGTTACACCAAAATCTTTCCATCACGTGTCTATAAGTACCAAAGATTGCATGAAAAGAAATTATGCTAGAATTAAACCAAATTTCGCAGCATACCTTTCTTATCTTTTAGTGGTATAGATCATATGAGCACTTTCTGTCTTCCTTGCTTAAGCCTGTTCT
Source organism: Scilla litardierei (assembly GCA_030789695.1). NCBI lineage: Eukaryota > Viridiplantae > Streptophyta > Magnoliopsida > Asparagales > Asparagaceae > Scilla > Scilla litardierei. Next base: position 16,546,827 of record CM061141.1, read on the forward strand.
CGTCCTGTACACAGTGCGAGATGAGCTCATCCAGAGACCAAATCTCATCTTTCAGATTGTAGCTCATCTTGAACTGGTTGAACTGTGATGGAAGAGATATCAAAACAAAATGCACTAGCAGAGCCTAAGAGAGGTCTAGCTCAAGTGCTTTCAACCTTGAAGCAATATTAGACACCTTCAATATGTGCTCCCTAATGTTTCCCGTACCCTTATATCTCATTGAATTTAAAATTGTCAAGAGTGTACCAATTTCACCCCTTTCACTCTTGACAAATCTGTTTTCAATGTCAGAAAGGAATCCTTTAGCTGTAGTAATTTTATCTGAAATAGTGCCCCTGAGATTTTCTGGAATGGCAGAAATTTTTTAGTAATAATAGCTGAAAAGAGAACAAGTAAACAATTTTAACATGTTCATATGAGTATTAAACAAAACAACACCAAATTCAAATTAATGCTATTTTCCATCTCAAGACATCCCCCACTAGTCCAATATTTATCTTTGGATAATCTATTGACTAGTCACTGACATCTTGTTGTAGCAATCAGACAATGACAATAATAACATGCCAAAAATAAAACTTCCTTTGGGCCGAATTAAATTTGCATGCATTCACTAATCATCACCTTGTCTATTGCCACAGGTGCGCATGAAATGGTATAGAATGGTAATCTTCCTTTGGGCCGATTTAGCATTCTTACGCGAATTACGGGCACATTAGATTCTTTTTATATTCATGAAATGAAATAATGCAAATCAACATAGCCCACTTTGGCGAGGTATTGATTGCACGAAATCATTTCAAATATATATACCTTTGCAAAATTTGAATCTAAGTCGCAATTTAATACATGAATATACTTTAAGTGGAGATATTCAAGTCCACTTTTCTTCAAAATCAAATTTAAGGCAACCAAAATTTTCATACAAAAGTATGTATTCAACTTGTTATATTTCGAGATTAGAACTGATCTTCACAAGAAAACCCACTTTGGTGAGTTGATGATCTAATCATTCTATATTCGAAATATATAATTAAGTGTGCCAAAAATTGAAATTGAAACTAAACCGAATTTAACACAAAATGATTACACTAAGTGGAAATATATATCAGAACCTTTTATTCCATCCTTCTAATCATTTATATTGAGTTAAATAAAATCCATAACTTCAACACAAATTTTCTTGTTCAAAATGGGGTATATAGGTATACTAATGTGTATATGAACATACATTATAAAGTCAGATATATAAATATACACCCTATCCCATTTGAGATCTAACTGTAAAATGTGTTAAATTTCCTTAAGGTCTAGATGTAGATCTAGACCACTTGTAGAAACTAAAGATCTAGATGTGTACAAACCGAATAACACAGATCTAGATATATAACATGCGGAATCTTAAATCATTGCATACTCGGATTTAGCGGAAGCGTACCTGAGTCTATCGCTAATAATCTGAAAGAGATCCTGACGATACCGCAACGGACGATCTTCCAGAATAGCACGAATCAACCGTTTGGAGAATCCCTTTAGCCTTCTCCCGGTTTCTCTCCTAGCGACGGGACATAGAAAATACGGCGTAACTTTGTTCGTGTATTCCGGGGACCATGACCGCTAATATTTATAGGCTAGCCTCCATAGCCCTAGGGTTTCCAACTCGGCCCATCAACGAGTTGAAGCCCAATAGTCTCTACACATAAAGGCCCCACAACCTGTTTAACTCATTTAGCCCATTTAATTAATTAAAACCAGATCACTAATATACTGGGCTTAATATGACAGCATAGCACTTATATAATTATTTACCGCATATTAGCCCAACGTTGGATTAAGATCCAACTTAGTTGGACAAGTTCCAACAGGAGGTGCTCGCCGAAGCTGGGGGCTTCGAGGGGGGTGTTTGGCATACTACGGTGGCAGAGGCAAACTCTAGGAGGGGGGAGGGAGAGCGGTGTTTGGAGGGGAGATCCGGGCGTTGCGGCGGGCGTTGGCGAAGGGTGGTGGCTGCTACGGGGCTCTCGGAGGAGCGGGAGGCAGAGGCGGACATGGGGGACTGAGCGTGGGTGGAGGAGGGCAGCGATGTGTGAAGCGGCGGCGGGCGTGAGTGATGGGTGAAGCTGGGTCTGTGGTGAGAGTGAAGTCGCAAGAGATAGAGAGAGGGAAGGCGTCGCCTTCGGCGCTCTGGCGGGCTGGGGTTGCCGGGAGCAGGTGGCGGGCTCGGGGAAGAAGCAGCTGGTGGGGGTCTTAGCACCGACGAGAGCGTTTGCAGGCTGTCGGGGCGTCGCCAGAAGGCGGAGCAGTGGGAGGGGCGTGGGTCGGAGCTTGGTGGTACGGGGATGGGGAGAGAGTGAGAGAAAGATGGGGGGCCTTGGGTGCGTGAGTGAGGGGATATGGTTCAGACGAGGAATAGAGAGAGAGAGAGAGAGAGAGAGGGAGAGAGTGTTTGAGAGGGGGAAAAATTGAACGGGGACGTGGGAAAATTAGAACGAGTGAGAGGATAGCCTGGGTTGAGGGAGATAGACTGAGTTAGGGGGGTTTAAATAATAATTGATAATTATTATTATAAAAAGCTAATTAAAGTGTTAGTTGGGTGACAAAGACAACGTGTGGAAATTGAGGGCTAATATTGACTAACTGTAAGAAAAAGGGAATCATCATTTTCTCGTGGGGCTGCTAAAGATGGATGTGTATGTGATTAGGTTAATAGGTAAAAGCAATTAACAAAATTAGTAAAACGTAAAGAATGAAATTACGATTTTGCCCCTGGGATTAAACTTGTCCGAAAAATTACTCAAACATACCCACGGGTTCGTATCGTCGCGAGGATCGTGCATACGAGATCCATTTTGATGTTTGAGCTACGGGGATACGAGTTTTAGGCCAAAACGTTTAGGAAGCGGGTTTGTAGGTTCTATGTCGATTTGATATCGGAAAATTACGAAATTAATATGGGAAGCCCTAAATGATCATAGAATGATACCGTAGAAGTTTGAAAATATTTTGAGGATGTTTGTATAGAAAATTAATTCATTAAGCCAAGACAGTAATAATTGAAAATGAATTTTTATCAAAATTGTTTAGAAGCATTTGATGAAACCCGAACTTACTAAAATACTTCATAACTCGTCTGATATTTTTATAAGAAATTTTTGAAATCGTAAAACTCCTGACGAATCATTATAAAATAGTTTAAAATAAATTGAAAATAGGTAAATACGTAAATAGTTGAGTTGATGAAAACAGTTCGTTTTGGGAAGATCAAGATTTACCCGTGTGGAGGTAATCAACTGTTCATTCATATTCTTTTGGAAGATGAATGAGAAGTTTAATAGAAAATATTAAAAGCATTAACAACGTTTACTTTGAAAGCTTAAAAACTCAACCAAATTGGTATAAATCACATCTCCTAACTATACCATATCATGCACAATTAAAATTTAACCACAAATATTGAAAATAAAAGAGATTATAATCATTGAAAACATAATTTTATTTAAAAGAAAATAAACTTGAACGATAGACAAATAAGTTTGAGGAGATATCACCAATTACACCTTCCTTTGCAAATGAAAACAACTTCTTCTCCTCTAAAATCCCATGACACATCACTCACAATATCATCTTTAAAATCAGAAATATATATAGAAGAAGATTACACCAAAATCGGATGCCAATAGCTCAAGAAAACACCTATTTATATGCTTTACACTCTTTATGGGGTTTAATGTGTTTGGCTCTTCATCTCCCCCTAATAAATATATAAATAACTCCGATGAATCAATTGATAGTGCGGCTTTATGGCTGCCAACAGCTTCCCCATGAATAAGAAGATGAAGGGGATGAAAACGGTTCAGAAATTGGCTTAAAATCGCACAAAGACGATTCAAAATGGTTTTTGATCTTCATATCGGGTCTGTCTTGAGTTCTGGCGGTTCGGATTCGCGCCCGCTTCGCTTAGCTACTGCGCGCGCCTGCCTGGGAGTACAAAAAAGGCCGGGTCGGGTGCATTTAGCACCCGACCCGCGTATATGAGAGAGCCCCGCTCAAATGAGCAAGGCTGCTGATTTGCGTGTGCGTTTCACTTTTTTTTCCAATTGAAGGGGCGGCCCGTTTGATTTTTTTATTTTTTATTTTGAAATGGGCCAGCCAAGTGGGCCGGCCCGTTGGACTTATATTGAAAATATTTTTCGAATGATCAGGATGGTAATGGGGAAGATTCAACGATTGATGATGAATGACATGAAGGAATCGCGTGAAACGAACGCAAGGAAGTGAATCAAATATTCAAAACGTAAATACGATTGGGAAATAACTGAGTGAATATGCTACGATGGGATTCTATGGTCATTAGCTCAAAAGTGTAATGATTAGGAAAATGATAGAAACATGGGGTTTTAATTACTGAGCCGACTAAAGAGTAGGAGAAACTTAGCACCAAGACTTTCAAATGAACTAGACTGTAATAGAGATCTCAGAGAAAAGGTCCTTAGAGGATCAAGATTACGTTCTGATGGGCCCGAAATTTGATGGACCCAAGCGAACGACTAAAAGAAAAACTCTAAAAATCTAATATGGTCAGGGCTGGGTGAGAGGCTACTGATGTATCCTAAGACGAGTACGACTAAATCTTAACGAAGTTACCTGACTATCAAACTTGGACGTCTATCTAAGTCTTTCTACCATCTAAGACAATGAAAACGTTCACATTAGACTCCAATTTTATGACTCGAATGGTTCGACTGTTTCAATGGATGTTTTATTATTATCGTTGTTTCGATATTTCGCAGATGCAACGACCCTGCATGGGCCACCACATAAACCTGTCACGTCCCGCTTCTCAAGTATGGAAGGTGTAACGACTCGTATTTTTCAAACACGTCTAATTACGTATTTAACCTATTTTCAAAAAAATTTAAAGCTATTTTAAAATGGTTCATCAAGAGTTTTATGATTTCAAAAAAATTCTTATAAAAATATTTTGAAGTATCAAACTAGTTATGGAGTATCGAGTAAGTTCGGATTTTATCAAATACCTCTAAATAATTTGATAAAAATTCATTTTTAATTATAATCGTTTTGGCATAATGAATTAATTTTCTATACAAACAACATCAAAACATTTTCAAACTTCTATAGTATCATTCTATGATCATTTAGGGTTTCCCATATTAATTTTGTAATTTTCTGAAGTCAAATCAATAGAGAACCCGCAAACCCGTTTTCTAAACGTTTTGGCCTAAAACTCGTATCTCCGTAGCTCAAATCTCAAAACGGATCTCGTATTCGTGATGCTCGTGATGATACGAACCCGTGGGTATATTTTCGTATTTTTTCGGACACGTTTAATCTCAAGGGCAAAATCGTGATTTCATAATCACATTCGCTAATTACCTTCGCTAATTACATTTTACCCTAACCCATTTACTAATTACTTTAACCCAAAAGCTAAACACGTTTCCACGTTTCCCAATTTTTTTCTAAACTTAGTCTAAAGACAAATACCTAGTTTACATAAAAAATGTTGTTTGTTTACATTCAAGTTTGCCAAAAAAAAAATAGTTTTCATATGCTTGTGTAATAAAAAATAGTTGTGTTTTTCACCCAAACCATCTACATGCCCATTTGAAGTGAAAATTCCAACATGTCTAATTGAACACCCATATTCATTATTGTAAAATAGATTAAGAATGTTTTACCCCTGCGTAGAATTTTAAATTATCATGACTTTCATGTAAATTAGTGCATGTATCCGTAATTGTAATCTCATAAAACTAATGGTTGGTTTAGGCAATTTCATGTTGCGTATGCGCTTATGAATTGGTAATTATATGAAGAAGGTTATAAATTCTCAGGATAAAGGCCAAACACACAAGCTTGCTAATTAGTAGATGATGGAGAATTTTACTCAAACATGCTCATGTCAAAAAAAGACAAAGAAAAGCAAAAAATCTGAATAAAATGCACCGTTCTTCTAGCTGCTTTTAGTAGCCGGGTTTTCGTGCCTCAGGAAGCATGGGGATCGCGTCAAAAATGAAGTATGGGGGAGTGCATATTAATCTTTAGATATTCCGAGTTATTAAGTCCGAGGGGGTTTTCAAACCAAATGCCATAAGACCGTCTGGTTTGGGAGTCATTGACCTAACGCTCGTTACATTGATTGCTCTAAAAAGTTTATATAAAAAAGAAAAAAAGAAAAAAAGAAAAAAAGATGAGATATTTTGAGTGGATTCAAGATCATGATGTTATGATATGGATATTGTGATGGCCTAATCCTAGGAAATTTACATCCTAGGACACATGATTATCTATTGATTAAACAATTGCATTTGTGCGATACGAATATGTGTGGATTGAGATAAAATTGTAGATTTTTGCATTAGTCAATGAGAACCCATGATAGTCATTAAACTTTGTTGGGTAATATTATTCTTAATTTATTTTTTTGGGTGTATAACATATTTTTGGAATATTCGTTTATTTTGCTAAGAGACTAGCAAAAAGCTAGTTGAAGGGTGTGATTCTGGAGGAATAATGCGTTTATTACCCCCTCATTTGAGTGTATTTTGCATATATTTAATGTCTATTTAATCTCTAATAAGTGTATTATTGTAAAATCAGTTAATTGTAGAGCATATCGCTTGTTTATACGCAAAATATCATTTTATGGCCTAATTTTGTCTCCATTTTATTTGTCAGGTAAAGCTTGCAATTTTCCGAATCCAACGGCTATTTTTCCATATTTTTCGGAAGTCGAAACATTTTTTGGGGATTAAAAAGGCCCAATAAAGATATTTGAAAAGAGAAAAAATAAAAAAATAAAAAAAATAAAAAAAGCAGAAAATAGGGGCGGGGCCGCCCATTTTCTACAGGCGGGCGCCCGCCCGTTTACTGGCGGGTCCGTGATTCGGGATATAAATTGCATATTTTCCCCCCATTTCTGAGCATTTTATGTGTATATCATGTTACTTTTGGCTTGATACGGGAGCATTTATGGTATCTTGGATTATTAACGCCCACTCTCTTTTTATACATAAAATGAAATTTTTAAGGACTAATTTTTGCTTCCCATATTTTTCAGGTACTTCTGGGATTTTTCTGGATTTTCTGGAATTTTTTCAGAACTTTTAGGAATTTCCAGCTATTTTTGGGGATTTATTTGGAGCTAAAAGGCAATTATGGGAATTTCAGAAAAGGAAAATTAAAAACAAAAAAAAAGTTTTCTTTAAATTCCCAGCGGGCCGGCCCGCATTAGCCGGCCCGCATCCCATTTTCGCGGGCTCAGCGGCCCGCTCCTTTAGAGCGGGCCGTTTGATAATTTAAAAAAAATTAAAATTAAAATTAAAAAAACACACACCGAGCGAGCCGGCACAGCGGCCGGCCCGCTGCTGTGGAAATTGCAAAACGCGCGCGCGATGATTTTTTGCGGGTCGGGGAGCCACAAAACCCGACCCGCAACGTCTAGAAAAGGGGCCTGGTTGCGTTTTTGGAGCGGCAGTTCGTTTTTATTGTGCATGCTACTGTTTTTTTTGGCGATTTTAGGGTTTTTAGGGGGTTTCTTCTTCCCAATGCTAGGGGTGGAGCTTGGAGGCCATTGGATGGTGGAGAAGCTTGGAGGAGGTGCCCAAGTGAGAAGGAAGCCTCATTTCTTGAGAGATTGGCGATCTCTTTCCTCTCTTATTGTGTAATTTTTGCATTTCTCTTTTGTATGGAATATTGGATGAATTTGTTTATAAATCTCATCTTATTTGGTATGATGGAGTAGTGTGATTGCTTGTGTGGTTGTGTTGATTGATTGTTGTTGTTGGGTTGAGAATTGCATCCCTAGCACATTTTCACTTTCTAATTTGTGGATGAAGCTTTGAGTAGGTTTGTTTTTTAGAACCTTAAGGGGAAATCCAAGAAGAGGATAATCCTAGCGGACCCTCTCTAATGTGCTTAATTGATTATTACTCATATGAGCTTCATTCATTACTTATTGCACCCCCACACGTTCGATGAAATGCCGTATTTTCCGATTGAGCTTCCTTAGCCGGGAGATCAATTGAGTTATATTTGGGATGAATTCCCACGCCAACGGCCTCATTCACACACGCCACATGGGTCCGCCTCGTTGCTTGCTGATTCGGATCTCCACCCCTAGTGTGTAGGTTAGAATTGTAGATTTCATTCCACACTTTTACCCACACTCATCCACCGTTAGTTGAGATTGTTGCTTTACGCTTTATTTTTCGTTATCGATCAAATTTGTGAATATAGAACGACTTTTCCATGTGATCCGACCTGGTACTCACCGGTTATTTTTATTGCATTGACACTCCTACACTTGGGAGGTGAACGGGTGTATCCTACTTGGATTGTGCACGTCTCTCAGTCAACCAATTGGAAGTTTAGCCTCATCCTCATCATCTAGTATCTTCGTATGCTTTTTTTTCTTTTCTAGGATCTTTTGCCGAGATCTAATACTCTCCCAACATTGAGGGCTATGCTTATTTTAAGTTGGGGGGAGTGTTAGAATCTTTAGGATTTTTCTGGATTTTCTGGAATTTTTTCAGAATTTTTGGGAATTTCCAGCTATTTTTGGGGATTTATTTGGAGCGAAATGGCAATTCTGGGAATTTCAGAAAAGGAAAATTAAAAACAAAAAAAGTTTTCTTTAAATTCACAGTGGGCCGGCCCGCTTCCCATTTTCGCGGGCTCAGCGGGCCGTTTGATAATTTAAAAAAATTAAAATTAAAATTAAAAACACACACAACGAGCGGGCCGGCACAGCGGCCGGCCCGCTGCTGCGGAAATTGCAAAACGCGTGCGTGATGATTTTTTGCGGGTCGGGGAGCGAAAAACCCGACCCGTAACGTCTAGAAAAGGGGCATGGTTGCGTTTTTGGAGCGGCAGTTCGTTTTTACTGTGCAGGCTACTGTTTTTTTTGGCGATTTTAGGGTTTTAGGGGGTTTCTTCTTCCCCAAGGCTAGGGGTGGAGCTTGGTGTCCATTGGATGGTGGAGAAGCTTGGAGGAGGTGTCCAAGTGAGAGGGAAGCCTCATTTCTTGAGAGATTGGTGATCTCTTTCATCTCTTATTGTGTAATTTTTGCATTTCTCTTTTGTATTGAATATTGGATGAATTTGTTTATAAAACTCATCTTATTTGGTATGATGGAGTAGTGTGATTGCTTGTGTGGTTGTGTTGATTGATTGTTATTGTTGGGTTGAGAATTGCATCCTTAGCACATTTTCATTTTCTAATTTGTGGATAAAGCTTTGAGTAGGTTTGTTTTTTGGAACCCTAAGGGGAAATCTAAGAAGAGGATAATCCTAGCGGACCCTCTCTAATGTGCTTAATTGATTATTACTCATATGAGCTTCATTCATTACTTATTGCACCCCACACGTTCGATGAAATTTCGTATTTTCTGATTGAGCTTCCTTATCCAGGAGATCAATTGAGTTATATTTGGGATGAATTCCCACGCCCACGGCCTCATTCACACACGCCACATGGGTCCTCCTCGTTGCTTGCCGATTCGGCTCTCCACCCCTAGTGCGTAGGTTAGAATTGTAGATTTCATTCCACACTTTTGCCCACACTCATCCACCGTTAGTTGAGATTGTTGCTTCACGCTTTATTTTTCGTTATCGATCAAACTTGTGAATATAGAACGACTTGTCCATGTGATCTGACGTGGTACTCATCGTTTATTTATTGCATTGACACTTCTACGCTTGGGAGTGGAAGGCGTGCACTTACGCGTCCCTCCGGTTCAACCAGTCCGTCCGTGTTTTCCATGCGGGCAGCGCCTGCCAGACATCTTTGACCCGCCTAACACCTTTGACCCGCTGACTGGGTTACGGGTCTGCAGCCAGCAGACCCGCAAGCCCAATAAGCTTAATTTCCATATAAATAGCGGTATTTGGCTCATAACTTCATCATTCAACATCCGATTTGAGTGAAACAAGTTTTGGGGGCTTCACTCCCAAATTACAGAGGAGTTGGATCAGCTCTAGGAGAAGTTTGGAGACGTTTGGGCATCATTTTGGCTTCGTTTTGGGTGAAAACTCTCCACTTTTCTATGTTTTTATTAGTTTTAAGTATGTTTTGTAATCAAAAGATGTTTGTATTAATACTATTTGTTGTTTTTGTTGCCATGAGTGGCTGCAATTAATGTGAGTGTGTTGTGTAGTAGTTACTATTGATGGGTTTCATGTTTCATTTCTTCGTATCACTTATAATAATCTAAAACGTTGAAAATGTCGGTTTTCGCTATTTCAATTAAATTTGCATTATCCGATAGGAATCCACTTAGGATGACATGCCGCGAGGTATCGTCTACGTGCACAAACCTGTAGAGGGGCCCAAGGAGGGTGATGAACCGCGAGGTTCATCTATTTATACGTCATTGTCTTGAAAAACGACAGATTCAACATTAATGTAATTTGCTAAAAAAATCACCGTTCTTTCAAAGTTAAATCATCCAATCCCCATACCTTGGCATGGATGAGGGATTGAGTCATCAATGAAGAATGATTACCATGAGACCCTACAACACTAACGAAAACACATCACCCTCACACTTTTACCGTATCACTTTTTCATGTTATTTTTGGTACCTATTTTACCTTAAATCAAAAACCCAACCAACAATTCACCTTCAAAGGGTGGTTCATACTTCGCTAAATTATTCCAAAGCAAGTTTCAGATTGTAAAATTGTAGATTAGTTTCTCCCTGTGGAATACGACCCTGAAGTCATCAGGTTTACTACTTGACCGACTTCCTATACTTGGGAATTTAACTGCAACATTTTCGTCCAGTCAATTACCGGGAACAAGTCAGTAAGTGACTTGAGTAATCCAAACCCTTGAAACATCATTGCGTTTGTAGCGTTTCATTTTAGGGTTTACTTTTATTCCGCGTTATTTGTTGGTTAGAAATTTAATTTGGTGTAACTATCTTTTTAAATTGCATAAACACTATTCAACCACCCTTCCAGCGTTTTTCTCATAGCCAGGGACCTTACACCATACTGGGAAGGTTAATGTCGTACCAGATGCATTGAGTCGTCTGCAATTGGTGATGATGCTTACATCTCAATGGAAGCTACAGTAAGAGATACAAGACATGGGGATTGTGGTAATCTTGCTTGGAGTGACATCGTTGTTACTCAACCTTCAGATCCAGTCGACTTTAATTAGTAGAATGGATCAAGGTTGCACAGGTGGGAGACGAGAAGTTACGAATGATCAAAGACATGGTGATAGCAGGCCAGATGCATTAGTTCAAGATCCACGAGGAGGGATCGTTGCGATTTGGCAACCGCATCTACGTACCATCTGGAGACGTCAAAGAGAAACTGTTGGAGGAAGCTCATGTTTCTCTATTTTCCATTCATTCAGGCGGTACAAATATGTATCAAGACTTGCGACAACACTACCGGTGGCATTGCATGAAGAGGAGAGTTGCATGAAGCGTATAGTGTGCTAACAAGTGAATGTTGAACATCACCAGGCTGCCGTCTTGTTACAGCCTTTGCTGATTCCAGAATGCAAGTGGCAACACATCACGATGGATTTCGTGACAGGACTGCCAAAGAGTATGAAGCACACCGATGCTGTTTAGGTAATCGTTGATCGATTGACCAAGTCAGCATGTCTCATTCCTTTCAGAGTGGGACAGTCGACCGATGTGCAAGCCAAGAAGTACATGGAGGAGATAATGAAGTTACATGTTGTCACTGTCAGTATTGTTTCAGATAGAGACACTCGATTCACGTCTCATTTTTTGGAAGAGTCTACATAAGTGATTGGGGACCCACTTGAGCTTCGGTACAACTTATCATCCTCAGACGGATGGCCAATCAGAGCGCACCATTCAGATCTGGGAAGATATGCTACGAGCATGTATGCTGGATTTCAAATGATCGTGGGAAGATCATATTCATCTCGTGGAGTTCGCCTACAACAACAGCTATCAAGCTAGCATTGGTATGGCACTCTTTGCAACGCTATACGACAGGAAATGTCGTTCTCCATTGAGCTGGGACGACGTTGGTGATCGAGAGCTAGTTGGATCAGAGTTGATCGTAGAAGCAGTGGAGTAATCAAGATCATCGGGGGAGAAACTACAGTTGGCTCAGGATCGATACAAGCATTGGGTTGATGCGGAGCGCAAACATTTGGAGTTCCAGCCTGGCGACCATGTGTTTTTGAAGATACCTCCTAATCGCGGAATGATTCAATTTGGACGACAAGTGAAGCTTAGTCCACGATATATTGGCCGCTTTGATGTGTTGGAACAAGTTGGAGAGGTGGCATATCGCCTTACATTGCCATCTGCTTTAGAGGGAGTACATGAAGTTTTTCATGTCTCACGCTACGATGCTACGTAAGTGATCCCAGTCATGTGGTGGATTACTCGGATATTGCTATTCGTCCGGATCTATCATATGAGCAGCGACCATTCGAGATCTTGGATTGACGGCAGAAGATTCTCTAGACTAGAATTATCGACCTAGTCAGAGTGTTGTGTCATCACGACTCTCCTGTAGAATCTACTTGGGAGCGGGAAGATGATATGCGAGAATGTTTTCCTTATCTATTTACCGAGTCAGAGGATCTTACTAGTCTCGAGGCGAGTTATGAAAGCCATGGTGATGTTAATATTAAGTATTTATAAACCACATCTCTTGTTTTCTTGATGCTATGATATCACATTATATTTCATGCTATTTACAACTTCTTTTACTAGATCGTTTTCATCCATCAAGCCTTTCTTTTGATCAGACAACGATCTGGTTTCTAAATTCCGAGGACGGAATTTTTATAATTAGGGTAGGATGTAACGGCCTGATTTCAATGCACACATAATTTCAGAATCGAACGATTTCAGAACGAGTAAATTATTTTTCTATATTTTTTGTCGCTTAAATCTTAAAACGGTCTTCATTTTTATGATCCTCAAAACGATACAAACCCGTGGTATTTTTTTCGTAATTTTTCGAAGAGGTTTAGTTCTAGTGGCAAAATGGTAATTTTATACCTCTAATTACTAATTACCATGTTCCATTAATCGTAACACAATTACCTTTAACCCTAATAAAGCGCCTCCAAAATTTGGTCAGATCCGAATTTTTCGGATCCAACCAACTAGAGTAATGTTTTAAATTAAATACCAATAGTTTGTTTTAAATACAAAATACAATGTCTACACCTAAATAATGAAACCCATCCCCCTAGATCACAAACACGCAGATCCCCTCACATCCATCCGGAAAACTCACGCATTCTCCTCTCACTGACCTTTGCCGCTCATCGACGAGCACCACGTCGGCCTCCTTCGGTGCCACTCCTCCTCCGGCGTCCACCACGATGCCGTCACGAGCTCCAAAGCTCAATCAGAGATTCCATCACCTCCTGCCACCGCCGCCTCCATCACCGGCCCCACCCACCTCCGGCCAACACCGCATCCACAGCCGACCCCCACCAGCGCCACCCCGGCCTCCCGGCGCCAGCCTCCCATCCGTGCGAGTGCCTCCCGCCTCCTGCAACACCAAGCACGCATGTGCGAGGGCAGAAAAAAGGCAGCAACTCACGCGTGTTAGAAAGAAAGAAAGATTAAGTATTAATAATAATAAAATTATTATATTATTATAATATAAGTTATATGTATTAATAGGAATATTGACTTTTTGATATACGTAGTAGAATAATGAACGGAGACCACCAGAAGTTCAGCGCCTTCATCACGAACACGTAGGCGCTGGGTTCGTTGGAATCAGGCGAGTATATCTCCCGTAATAAATTTTTAAAGTTGTCCGTTGTATCCTAATAAATTATTTCTTCCAAACTTCACATAAACTTAGGTGTGATAAAACTGCCTGTAAATCTACTAGGTAAAACGAATATTTTGACATATCATATGAAAATTTCTGACGAGTGTAATTTTTTAAATAAATCGTTGAACATTACGATAATTATTGTATAATTTCGAAAATTAGTTTATAATTCATTTTAAATTTATAAACTTGATTTTAAGCTTTTAAAAATTATTTAAAAATATCGAGAAGCTTCAGAAAAATATTTTCTTCTTAAGTAAAATTATATTCTTCACATCTAGCCTATCTAAAAATTGTTAGTGCTCATTTTGACTCGTTTTAATCTATGATAAAAATAGAAACGACTAATAAACATAGATATAAAATAGTATAGATTTTAACCGAAGATTTCTTATGTTTGCAGGTACCGTTTCACGTGCACGTACACCCCTACTGGCACTAGCTCCAGCCTCGGCTTAGTACGACGATACTCAAATCTGTAAGTCACTCTAATTCTAACTTAGAAATTTAGATGGTGTATTAGTATGAAGTTAGGATATCACCTATAGACTCAGAACGACTATTGACTTGACCAACATCTACAGACCTAATTAAATAGGGTACTAATCTACTATAGACAGATAGTGACCTTTTTGGTCAACCTTGACTAAGCCCATTTGTGTGGATCAATACTAGAACTCCAACTATCAACAGTTCGCAGACATCGATTATAAATACCATTAAATGAATTACTTCAACCTTTTCATCACCATGATAACTCCCTTGTCTCGTTCACCCTTGTCTACCACATCCTGACGCTTATCACTTGAAAACTATGAATGAACTTTGGATACACGTTTTACACGATTGATCACGTTTAAATAGTCACATCATCTACTGCATGCCATCTATGACGTAGTGAATGTTGGCGAATTATCGTACGGAATATATTGTGGCACATCTCGTGGAATACCGTGTGAAACATCTTGTGGAATATCTTATGGAATATCCTGTGGAACATCATTGAATAAACATATAATTGATACACTTGACACGTCACTGGGGTTTGGGGTAACTCATTGTAGAAAGAGTGTGAGAGCTATGACCGGAGTCACCTCACATGTCCTGTCCCGTCTTGTTTTAAAAGTGTATACTCTAGTCCCGTTTCAAACGTGTGTAGCGACGCCCGGGATTAGCTCTCCGTGGCAAACAAGGTGACCCATAGTTGCATATCATACTCTCCTACGTGAGTCACATAGTTTAACTAATCATTGCTAGCACCACAATAACCATTTCGTTTAATGCACATCTTGTTCTGTAACTGCATGTTTACTATTGTTATAGTTTGTGCCTGCTAGTCTTACTATTGTTACCACCATGGTTTCTCTTGTAGGTTACTTACTGTACCTGCACAATCACCTTCTCATTTGCTTGTTGTACTTGCATGCATGTTTACTTTACCGTTACCCATCACACTTGCATGATCATCCTTAGTTACTTTTCATAGCTTTTTCCATGCTTTTGCACTACGTTATTCCTATTGCTAGAATTGTTGTGACTTGCCTACGGTTCTATCTTCGTGGTACCGTCAGACGACACCCATGTTGAAGAAGAGGCCACTGCATTTGAGGAGCCAGAGTTTGGCCCTAAGACTGCTGATTTCTAGAGCTAGCTTGTGGTGGTGTGCATATTGTATTTTCATATGTATTTCCTTTCTGTATTGACTTTCATGTATTCAGGGTGAGAGTACTGTTGTGTGATGTATATTCAATTATGGATTGTAATAATGTACTATAGTTTAAGTATTAGTACATCACTGTATCGTGGCTATATTGTTTTCATTTGTGATCCGCAGACCTGCAAGTATATCAAATAAGTAATGGCTCCCTAAAAAAGCAGGTCGTTACATCGTATATCTGACCAGCCTGTGAGATCTTTTGACATCCCTATTCGTATAACTGGATCGGCTTGTGACGGAGCAACCCCCGATCGTATAGCCGATCAGCCCGTAATGTCTTCCATAATCACCGATCGTATAGCTATGTCTACCACGAGGACGTCCCCGTGATCGTATAGCTGACCAGTCCGTGAGGTCTTCTAGCACATCATGCACACTCCAGATAGAGTGAAATGGGAGACAACGTTATGGTCTTCACGTTAGTGCTCTCTTCAAGTTATCAGCTCGGTATGATATAAATTTCTTTGAAATGAAAAGGAAGCAGAGAAACTGAAATGAAAAACAATATATGTGTTTGCTCGGTTTACTTGTTTTTTTATCGACAATACCTGTGTGGATGCTCTACATTCCAAGGATGAACGAGAGTATCCACGTGAGCTCTTTGGTCTGGTGTGTCACCGGTAGCATCCATAAGTCGTCCTTATACGTTGTCATGTCTGACCAGTGTATCACTGAGAGCTATTCTGGCTAGCGCCTTCTCTGTTGTCATATGCCTATACGCTTTGGCAAGGAGCTGATCTAAGCTATGGGATGGTCTGCGGTTTAGAAACTTCATTAGGTCTTCTCATCGAACCCACTTCTTAAGTGCTGCGATGGTAACCTCGTCGCTGCAACTCACGACGTTCAACCTCTCTGAATTGAAGCATTTTAGGAAGCCATGTAAAGTCTCATCCTCTCTACATACCAAGGTAAAGAGGCGGTCCGACCTCCTCTTCATCCGTGTTCATATCATGAATTGTTGTCAGACAGCTTGGGCCAGACTTTTGAATGACCCAATGGATCGGTTGGGAAGTCCATTGAACCACTCCTTCGGCCCTTTCCACAACGTTGTTTGGAAAGCTTGGCAAATGACGGAGTCATCGACTCCCTATATCTACATCACCCATTTGTAATCATGGGCATGTGTAACGGCCTGTATCCGTGAGTACACGTATTTCTGTATTTTATTACTATAATAACTTCCAATAATTTCAAATATGTTTAAAGGATTTATGTGTATATGATTTTTGGTTATATATTATTTTAAAATGGTTTCATTAACAATTATAAAAAATATTTTTGTATCATCAACATAGTTGTAACTCATTTTCATAATTTTAAGACTAATCAAATATTTATAAATAGTTTTTATAATATTTTTCTATACAAATATCACTGAAATAGCCTTATTAATTATTTTTCTATGTAAACGTTATCAACATGATTTCAAACTTTTACAATATGATTCTATGTCCATTTAGTATTCCTAATAATTTTTACGTATTTTTCCGAAGTCAAATCGAACTTGAACCCGTAAACCCACAACCCAAACGTTTTGGCCCAAAACTTGTATTTTCATAGCTCAAAATGTAAAATGAACTTCATTTTCATTATCATCGCGACGATACGAAGTCGTGTCATTTTTTCCGGAATTGTTCGGAGTCATATGTGAAAAATGATAATATACTATTATAATAATAATATAATACTACTATTTACTAATTACCCTGAGTAATTTACTTAACTACATATTTTGATTACTTACTTACCCAACCCTAAATGCAGCCCATGTGATAATTGTCAAACCCCTAAATTTTACGGTTAGTCTACTCGTCCCAACTACAAATTGAGTAGCCTTATTAATTGCTAATAATATTTTATTATATACGAACATCTATAAATTAATCCCCAATCACCTCTTCTCGTCTCACAAAACACAGAGGCAGACTCACGCTTCCCCCAAACCCATGTTCCCTCTCTCACACGGCCACTCGCTGCATCACCAATTTCCTCCTTCCCCCGCAGTCGCTGAGTCCCTGTTGTCGCCACCCACCATCCTCCGTCATGCCCAGCCGGCGAGAAGCTCTCCGCCGATGAGCCAAAACCCACAGAATTTCTCACACCGCACCCACATTTCTAATCTCCCCGCAAACTGCCGGTGTTCGCTTCTTGCCGCCAACCGCCACCCCGACTACCGACAAGCCCACCGTCGCGCCCTCCTCAGTGCGTCGACGTCGCCAACCGCCCTCTCGCCGCAATAGTCACCAAAAAACCCATGCAAAATGCAGTTCACGGCGTTGTCTCGCCATTCTCCATCGCCTTGTCACCGGTTGTCGTTGCATGCCGTAGTCGTCTGCATCACCGCCTCCCATCGCACCGCTGCACCCTCGGTCGACCGCCACGGCCCCTCACCGAGCTCCGTAAAAAAAGCTCACAACGCGCGCTCGCGTGAACAGTGATTACGTTTGGGTTGAGGAATGCACAGTAAAAACGTATATATGTGTATATACGTATAAGAGGATACATGTGTGCGAGCCCCTATGGCGATCTCCAGGCGAATCCTGTCGGGGCTCCGACGCATTCCGACGCCCCTCCAGCATCTCCCTCTCTCCCTATCTACGTCTAAGCTATCCCTTAGCCCTATTCATCTCATCCCCCTCCCCGAGCTCCCTCTGAATGGCCTCCTCCAGCATGGGGCCACCACATACATCAAGTTCTCTGGGCGATGTTGGAACTTCTCTGTCGTCGGCAAACGGCGAAGCTGGCCAGGTTCCCCACCCTGGTGGAGGCGATGCAGCTCAGCCTTGGTCTATTGTTAATTGGCATCGTCCTGCCTCGGGCTCCATCTTGGGACCCCATGGCCCCAGGCTGACAGTGGTAGGCAGCCGGGCATGACGGCGAGAGATCATCATGTCGGGGGAGAGGCGGTGGTTCCCCCCCTTCGTTGGTTCCCCCAAGGTGGTGGACAGCTCTCGCCCTCCCTCTTCCTCTAATGCGAGAGGTTCGCGTGCCCACCACGTGTTTGGTAAAATCCCTGTGTTGGCGCCCCCATCTATCCCTCGTTCGTCGTACATATCCTCCACCTCCTTCAGCGCTATCTGTGCCCCTAGGGTTCCAGCGACCCCGAGCTTCAGTCTTGAATTCTCCCCCTTCCCTGGTTGGAGATGGGGTCTGTCACGTCCCGGCGCCCAAAACGGGATGGGGGTGACGGTCGTGGTACTGGGGGTACCAAGCGTTAAGGTGCTGCAAGAAAAGTAGCAGGCCACTGCAACTGCTAGAACAAAACAGGCATTTACAAACAGGTGCAAAGTAAAGCACGAACTGTAAAGCTCCAGCACAACACAAAAAGTACAGCAAGGCGGCGGCAAGGAACAAGCGGGAGCGTACGAATGTGCAACACAGATCATCTACTATCAACACACCACAACATCATATACTGTACATATACCACCACCAGAGACACGGGGTACAAAAGCTGAAGGGGGAAAACAGAAGTAACTACTCACAAAAGAAACGACCCCCTCCCCACTACACACGTGCCCTAACTAACTGCTATGGGCTCCTGGCCTGGTAGAGTCGCCCTCAGGGCGTTGGTAGTCCGGCAGGGGTGATGTCGTCCCAGAACCTGTACCTGGGGAGTGGGGAAAGGGGCACGTCACAGCGTGTCTAGTAGGAAACTCAACCACACAAGCCCTAATCACAACACAACACATGGGTCACTAGTACTAAGTTTGTTAAATTAACATTCGTTGTTTGGAACCTAACATCAAGTGGGACACAAGGGAGCTGGACCTCACCCATAAGGCGGGTGGAAAGAATCTCCGACTCTCTAGCGTGCTAGCTCGTTAGGAGCCTTCGTAAATCAACCACTCTCCACGACCCAAAGGGCCACGACCTCGAAGGTCAAAGAACTACACACCCCAAAGGGGCACGACCACTCCCCGCGGTAGGAGGACCAAAGAAAAACAACCTCGACAGTCCAGTCCACACTATGTCCAACTAATGCTTTGGTTCCCCCATCCCAATCCCTAAGATGCTCACCCACCTTAAGGTGGAAGGAGGCATCCCGGGCTTTCATTTTAATTACTTATCAGATAACATAGCATCGGGGTTATATGAAACATAAAGGAGTGAAACATAACTACGAACAAATTTCGAGGAAACAAACCATAGAAAGAACATGCCATAGAAAGAACATCTTCACATAAGATTTCCAATCTTAATTAGAAGGAAAAGATAGACAACTAAGGTAGAATGAAAGCAATAGAATAGTTTAGTTAGAATTTTATAAGATTTAAGAGAGGGTTTAGTCTACACTTCAAATCCAAGCGAAATTCTTAAGCACATCTTGTGAAATTCCATAAGGGCTATTTAATGAAAATTATAAACACCTAGCTCTAACTTTTTGCTTATTGCTAAAGTGGATAATAAACCTCTTCCAAAAATTATGGATTTGTTAAGTCAATTAAGTTTTCAAAAGTTCTTATCATCCTTCATGTAGTAATTCCTAAGTGGGCTTAAGATGACTAATAGTTTAGGAAAACTAAACGTCTTTTTACACTTGCTAGTTCACAAAAATTCCTTCACTAAGTTTATGGAGAACACCCTTTCTTATTGGAATGGAACCAAATTGGCATGAAATCAAAATTTACATAAGAAACTCATAGAAACGTGTGAATGAAGACACTTAAGGTTCATACACTCTCTAAAACATTTGGGGCTTCTAAATTGAAAGACGTCAAAAACCCTCTCTCAAATTTTTTCTTCCATGCTATTTTTCAAAGGGTTTTCATGTGAACATGGGATTTTAAAAGGGTTATCAAGTGGCATGTTGTGTAATAGTCCCAACATAAGTTCCTAATGCTTAAAATGTTACGGAGATGCTTACGGAATGATCCAAAAATTTCGGCAGAGTTTCTCTCGTATTTATCAACGTTTCCCGAATACAACATAAGTATAATTAAAGGAAGCACATGCTACAAACACAAAAATAGAGTCTTGCTCATAGATTCATAGGGGGGATAAGAATCAACATCCAAACGCAAAATCCAACAAAATTAAGCTTGACCCCCTTCTCAAGTTAATCCCAATAACAAATTATACCAAAGATTAAAGGATAAAACGGGAAATTTTACACTTAGCCTCAAATTAGGAGCATGGTGAGAATCCTACCTTTCTAATGCTTAGTGATGGTTGTGGGGAAGCTAAGGATGTCTCTTGTTGTGTGGATGCAAGGGCTTTCCTTTCCTTCTTCCAATTTTTCTTCTCCTCCTCTCTTTTTCTTTCTCTCATTTCCCTTCTTTTTCTTTGCTTTTTCTCTTTTTTTTTGTTGCTTAAGCTCCCAGATTTCGGCCATGAAAGGGGGGGGGGGGCAACGAAATTAAGGGAAAAATAAGACAAATGAGAAGATAGAAGAAGTTTGGAGAGAAGAGGAGAGGAAAAAAATCTCTTATGTGTTCATGTTTTTTTTACAATTTTGCCATTCAAGTCCCCTTTTTGTTTGTGTCTGCTTTTTATTTTTGTTACAAATTTCGGCCACCTCACCTGCCATTGCGTGGGTGTTTTTGTTGTTTTTTTAACAAATAAAATGAAAGAAAATTTGGAAGAATAAAGAAGATTGTAGAAAGAGAAGGAAAAGGTATTTTCACAAGTGTCAATTATTACACATTTGCCATGCTTTTAATCCTTAATAAAAAACCCTCAAACTTAATGGTTTAATTACAAGAGTGCCATCACCAATTAGGTTAGCTCTTCATTTTCATTATTTACAAGTATGCCATTTTCATTCATGTCCATAGTACTAAATACCCCTCTTTGGGTGTAATCGCAAACTAGTTGGACACGTAAGGAAACTTGGTCCAAATTAGTGGTTAGTGTGTAAATTTTCCCCACACTAAAGAGGGAATGCTGGTATTATCTCTTAGGAGCATTACACCCTACCCTCTTTAAAGAAATTCCGTCCTCGGAATTTACCACACGGAAGAGGGTCTTAAGCATGCCCATGCTTTCCACACCTCGAACAAGCAGGCCCCCTATGTGGTACCGACGGATGTCCTGATCGCTTGAAGGTCACCTGGTGAGTCGGACGAGGTACAGCTCTTTGCGGTGCTACAGGTCGTCTGTCGACGACTGGAAGCTTTCACAGGCTCCTCATGTGTAGCTCGTATCGTCAAGCCGTGCTAAGCACTGCCTCGTATGTCAACAGCTCCTGTGTAGCCATAGCCCCTCTGACCTCTGAGTCTATGCCCATGCGGAAACGTCTAGCTTGAGTAGCATTCGTCGCCACTAACTCCGGGGCGTATCTGCTCAAAAGAGAGAACTCTGCATCATACTCGTCTACCGTCCTGCGGTCCTGCGTCAGATGCTCAAACCGCTGCCTCAACTCATCCCTCACCTCCCCAGGAAGGTAATGGGCCTCAAACTTCTCCCTGAAGGTTTTCCACTCCACTACCCCTGTCATATGCCTCTCCGGCGCATCCCACTAATCTCGGGCTTGATGAGTCAACTGCCGCTTGACCAATTCTACCCATCCCTTTGGGGGTATGCCAGCCAAAGTCAGGCATCCACTGTATGACGCAGCCATTCATCGGCCTCTAGGCTGGTCTCTCTGCCGGAAAAGTACACGGGCCTCAATGATCGGAACTGCTTGTAACTCGGGGCCTTCGGGGCAGGCGCCTCGTGTCCAGCCGCCCTGTCCTCTAACCGCTGCAAGTGGTCCAAAATCCCCATCAGGACCTTCGCCATCATGGCTGACTCTGAGGTCCGGTCCACCGAGCTACCTGAAGCTCCGGTCCCTCCAGACCCTCCAGGTGTCCCGTCGCCACCAGACGTCCTGTTTCCTGCCTCCATACTGCGGAGTAGAAATAGAACAAATCTACATTAGTACCTCATATACATCTTGAAGTGTCGGAGCATTACCTGTATCATCCTTACACAATTGCAGTGTGCGGGGACCTGCGTGGGCCACCACAAAACCTGTCACGCCCCAGCGCCCAAAACGGGATGGGGGTGACGGTCGCGGTACGGGGGTACCAAGCGTTAAGGTGCTGCAAGAAAAGTAGCAGGCCACTGCAACTGCTAGAACAACACAGGCAATTACAAACAGGTGCAAAGTAAAGCATGAACTGTAAAGCTCCAGCACAACACAAAAAGTACAACGAGGCGGCGACAAGCAACAAGCAGGAGTGTACGAATGTGCAACATAGATCGTGGAAACAAGTCTTTTCGAAGCCCTGCCTCGACTTGTTCTCAAATCCGCTTCAATTTCACATCGTTAAGCTGTTCAGCCTTAATTCTATCCATCAAGTCAGATTGAATTTGCAAACCCAACATATCTACCCTTTCACCTGGAAGGATCACTTCAACGTCCAACCGTCTTAGATCTCCTCGAAGCTGAGGCTGCACAGTCAACCTCATCACAGCCGGTAGTCGACTAAGAGCATCAGGCACCACATTCACCTTCCCAGGATGGTATTGCAAATCAATGTCATACTCAGCCATTAATTCAAGCCAACGTCGTTGCCTCATGTTTAACTCCTTTTGAGTGAAGACATATTTCAAACGTTTATGGCCAGTGTAGATCTTTACATGTTCGCCCAGTAAGAAATGTCTCCACAACTTTAGGGCATATATGACGGCAGCCAGCTCTAGGTCATGGGTAGGATAATTTTGCTCATGCACCTTCAACAATCTGGAAGCATAAGCTACCACCGCCCATGTTGATGAAGAACACAGCCAAGCCCCTTTCCTGAAGCATCACAGTAAATCTCAAAGCCGCCTGATCGGTCAGAAATTGTCAACACTGGAGCAGTGGTTAATCGACGCTTCAGTTCCTTAAAAGCACACTGACACTCCTCTGACCATACATAAGGCACTTCCTTCTTAGTAAAATGAGTCAAAGGTGAGGCAATCTTAGAGAAGTCCTTGATAAACTTCCGATAGTATCCGGCCAACCCCAAGAAACTCATGATCTCAGTGACTGATCGAGGGATGGGCCAATTCTCCACTGCAGCGACCTTCTCTAGGTCGACTGACACTCCTCCTGTAATAATGTGTCCTAGGAATGCGACCTTAGTCATCCAAAACTGACATTTACTGAACTTCGCGTATAGCCGATGCTCTCTGAGAGTATTCAATACCTTCCGCAAATGCTCAGTATGCTCATCCTCATTCTTCGAATACACTAAAATATCATCGATAAAGACTACCACAAACTTATCCAAATAATCAAAGAAGACCTGATTCATCAGCCTCATAAAGGTTGTCGGGGCATTAGTTATAGGGATTGCCCCCGACGGAGATGACCTATAGAGGCACCGGTACCATTAGCAGCTGCACCGCCTCAGCCGAGGGCTCTCCCACCGGCACCGCAGCGGTTGGCTCTTCCACCACCGTCGGGGCCGCGACCGACTACTCTGAGGGGACCACCAGGGAGGCCTCCACGGCGCGACTTCCAGAGGCAGGCTTCTGCTCCACAAAGGCCGCCGCAGTTTCAGAAGACAGCAGTCGAGGACGAGCACTCAGGACAGGTGATCTCTGGTATGACCCTAACCCTAGTCCTTGTATTTCATGGTTTTATACTTGGCTATTGCTAGATGGTTAGTTGTTTGTGTTGTGCTATTATAGGAAAGGTTAGAGTAGCTTCATATCCAGCCTGGTCCTTGTTTGATTCGGGAGCGTCACATTGTTTTTTATCCAAGGAATTTGTGGTAAAGCATTTTATAGTTGTTGATTCTTTTGCTGCTAAGTGGAATGTGCACACGGGTAATGGTGTGATATGTAGTGTGACAAGAATAAGAAATTGTTCCGTGGAGATAGGAGGTCGAGAACTATATGCAGATTTCCTCGTAATTGAACTACCAGATTATGAGGCAGTATTTGGAATGGATTGGTTGGGAATGTTTTATGCGACCATAGACTGTAGATTAAGGAGGGCAGTCTTTTAAATCCCTGGCCACCCAGAGTTTGACTTTTGTAGTGGTACTCGTGCTCTGGAACCCTTGAAGTTTAGGGCAATGTCACATACAAAGGATCTTTAAACAAACAAAGAGGATATTTCTCCCTCATTTCATCCTCTCGCTCCCAAGTTGATTCTCCAGGAGATTCTTGTTGCCATATGACACTGACCAAATTAATAGCCTTCTTACTCAACATCTTCTGTCATCGATCAAGAATTGCCACTGGTTGCTGTTCATACGTCAGGTCTGGACGTATTTCAATCTTTGAATAGTCCACCATATGGCTAGAATCTCCAACATATCCTCTTAACTGCGAGACATGGAACACATCATATACGCCTTCAAGATGTGGCGGCAGCATTAACCGATAAGCCACTTCGCCTATCCGGGCTGCAACTTCAAACGTGCCTATATATCTAGGGCTCAACTTTCCATGCTTACCAAACTGGATCATCCCACGGACTGGTGATATCTTCAAGAATACATAATCGCCCGACTGAAATTCAAGTGGACGTCTCTTCGTGTCTGCCTAGTGCTTATAACGGTCTTGGGCCACACGAAGATTCTCTCTGACCGCCCGCACTACATCAACTGTAGCAGTCACTCGGTCTAGCCCCAAATTTTCACCATCACCCACATCATCCCAGCTCAGAGGGGACCGGTAATTTCTACCATACAGAGCCGTACATGGAGCCATACCAATACTTGCCTGATAGCTGTTATTATAAGCAAATTCTACTATATGGAGATGGTCTTCCCAGTATCCCTTGAAATCCAACATGCAAGCCCTGAGCATATCTTCCAATATTTGAATGGTGCGTTCCGACTGTCCATCTGTCTGTGGGTGGTAGGCGATACTGAACTTCAAATGGGTCCCCAAACTGGCCTACAAGCTCCTCCAGAAGTAAGATGTAAATCTAGTATCACGATCCGATATAATGCTAACAGGAACTCCATGCAACCTTACAATCTCTTCCATATACTTCCGAGCTAAGACTTCTGTAGACTGACCAAGTCGAAATGGAATAAAGTGCACTGACTTAGTCAATTGGTCGATGATCACCCATATAGCATCATTCCCCTTCGGAGTACGCGGTAGACCAGTCACAAAATCCATGGTCACATGTTCCCACTTCCACTCCGGTATCAGAAGGGGTTGCAGCAAGCCTGTGGGTCTCTAGTGTTCTGCTTTCACTTGCTGGCAACCCAGACACGCAGCCACGCTTTTAGCCACACTTCGTTTCATCCCATGCCACCAGTAGTATCGTCGCAGATCCCTAATTTGGAAGAATAAAGAAGATTGTAGAAAGAGAAGGAAAAGGTATTGTCAAAAGTGTCAATTATTACACATTTGCCATGCTTTTAATCCTTAATCAAAAACCCTCAAACTTAATGGTTTAATTACAATAGTGCCATCACCAATTAGGTTAGCTCTTCATTTTCATTATTTACAATTATGCCATTTTCATTCATGTCCATATTACTAAATACCCCTCTTTGGGTGTAATTGCAAACTAGTTGGACACGTAAGCAAACTTGGTCCAAATTAGTGGTTAGTGTGTAAACTTTCCCCACACTAAAGAGGGAATACTGGTATTATCTCTTAGGAGCATTACAGGGTCGTCGTCGATATCCTCCCCACCGACAGTGCTCAGGCAGAGGGGTGATGGGTGCATACTCTCGTTGATTACTTCGTGGGTCCCCGCCCCTACTATGGTCATCTCAAGGCATGGATGTCGCGGACGTGGAAGACCAAAGCTGAGGTCCAACTCCATTCCAAGGAGAATGGGTTATTATTCTTCAAGTTTGACTCGGAAGCCGACTGTGGCGAGGTACTTCACGGAGGCCCTTGGCTCCACGATGGTTGTCTCATTGTTCTCAGACGATGGTCACCCCACATTGGCTTCTATCGTGACCTCCTCTCGTTGGTGCCTCTCTGGGTGCGCTTCCCTCAACTCCCCACTTCAATTTTGGTCCTCAACGATCCTCGGCAAGTTGGCGAGTGCGATGGGGCGGCTTCTCTTCACTGATGTGGCTACGGCCAATGCCTCTTGCCTCTCATTCGTCCGCTGTTTTGTCGAAGTCGACGCTTCCTCCTCATTCCCTTCTTGTATCTCCACATGCCTTGCCGATGGCTCTATTATCCCAGTCGCGGTGGAGTATGAGCGCATCCCTCCGCTATGCTCCCATTGTCGGTGCTTTGGCCAAGATATTGGCCAGTGTGCCGCTCTATCTCACCCCCCTTCGCAGCCGTAATAGCATTCTCCGGCGTAGAGCTCTATGTCCCCGGCAGTCCCAATCTCCAACTCTAGCAGCGAGTCTTCTGCTCATGCCCCCGCCAGCAGTAGCCTCGGTATCGGCGTCTGTGTCTTCACCCCATCAAGTTCCAACCCCACTCCCTGCCTCTGCTGACGGCGCGGGGACGCTCCTGCCCTTCCATGATGACGATGATCTCCTTGACTCCGAGGATTAAGTGGAAGTTGTCACTGTGATTGACGAGCCTTATGTGGGCCAATCTGGCCGTCCTGCTGTTGTTACCGACCTGCAGAAGCCGCGGATCCAGTCTGGCCGCCCTACTGATGCTGCGGTGTCTGCTTCTTTCCATGCGGTTGTCGGCGTCCCCCCACCTGCAGCTACTATAGGTAACTCCATCCCCTCTCCGCCTAATGCTTCTTCATCTTCTAGTGCTACTTCTACCCCCTCTAACTCCAAAAGGGGGGGAGATCCTGCCAAATCTGGGCATGTTTCGGGGTCTGCTGCTGCTAATGCCGTGAGTAGTACTTATGGGGTTAGTGTTGGGTCTCTTGCTGCTGTGGTTGATGCTTTAACTGAGGAGCTGTTGGGTGGTGATATGAAACTTCAGGCTGTTAATGTGGCGAGTCGTGGGGGGTTTGTTACTGACAATGCTATCAGTCCCAGAGGGGGCGTGGGATTGTCCCCTGTGTTTGGTACCTCTTTGGAGGGGTCGGCGGTCCTTGGGTCCCCTGCCGGTGTTGCTGTCTCGGCTCATTTGATGCCAGAGGATGTTGGGGCTGCTTTGCTGATTCCTAGTGATGGGTCATTATTAAGGGAAGGTATGGCTGACAGTTTTATTGGTGGATTTGCGGCATCTGAGGATGACTTTCCGCCCATCAGCCCTGGTCAGCCTCCTGGGCCGCCAATCATGTCTCCCCTCTCTGCCCCCCTCCTCAGTGTCCCATTCTGACCTTCATTCCCAACCCCGCTTATGCCATCCCTACAAAACCACAAGAACCCCAAGAAATCCAGCTCTGGATAACATGCAACCTCCCGAGTGGCGACTAGGAGCCAAACCCCCCACCTTGTTTGATTGTGTCGGTTTTAGTTCGGAATGTGCGGGGTTTAAACTCCAAGGCTCGTCGGAGAGATGTAAAGCACCATATAAATAAGCGCAAAGTTTCTCTTGCTGGCTTTCTTGAGACTAAGGTTTTGGACCCAGTGGGTGATGTTGTCAACACTTGTTGCCCAAAGGGGTGGAAGTCTTTCCACAATTACTCTCATGCTGCGAAGGGTAGGATTTGGGTCGTGGCTGACCTGATGGTCTGGGATCGTTCCACCCTCTCTATCTCGGCCCAGCATATTATGCTCTATTGCAAGAACCGTGGGGGCTTGGTGCTCTTCCTTTCCTTTGATTGTGCATACAATCTGGCTTCGGAACGGGTTCGTCTTTGGTATGCTCTTCTTGGTGACTCTTCTTTAATTGGAGACTGAGCTTGGTCGGTGATGGGGGGCTTCAACGTCAATAGGTTTATTGATAAAAAGGTGGGTGGCCGGGTCCTCTTGCCCAGTCTTCTGGAGGACTTTAATAGGTGTATTGATGGATGTGGGTTGGATGACATTAGGTGTGTTGGTGATCACCTTAGTTGGAGCAAAAACTCGGCTGTGGGCTCTTGCATTTTGTGTAGGTTGGATCGGGTCTTGGTCAATGCCACTTGGATGACCACTCTACCTGATGCCTTTGCCTCCTACCTCTCCCTAGTCACCAGTGACCATTCTCTATTGCTGGTTCAGATTATCCTCCCTCATGACACGGGGCCCAAGCCCTTCCGTTTTTTCAGTCATTATCTCCAGATCCCTGGGTTTCTCACTCTGGTGCTTGCTACTTGGCGCAGGCGTTTCACGAGGTCCCCTATGTTCAGGCTGGTATCCAAGCTTAAGGCTCTCAAGGAGGCCATTCGGGGTTGGTCTTCGGCCCGTCAACCCTTTCACCCTTCTGAGATTGTTAGACAATAGATCTCTGATCTGATGGCTTCGCTTGACTTCCATTCGAGTCCTGATCTCATCTACCGAGACCACACCCTTTCCCTTGCTCTCGCTTCTAGCTTGATTGTGAGGAGAGCAAGGCTAGACAGAAGAGCCGACAGACTTGGCTCTCCCTCGGGGATAAGAACACCAGATTCTTATACGCTGCTTCCAAAGATCGTGTGGACAGCAACAGTCTCCTTCATTTGATTGGTCCCGAGGGGGCCCGCCACCATGATTGACTCTCTCCATTCTGATGCGGTTGATTTCTTCTCTTCTATTTTCAATCAGGACTCCTATTGCTCCTCTTTCCTTGAGGTTATCCCTAAACATATCCTCTCCCCTGATTCTCGTGATTGGATCTGGAGGGGGGTCTCTGATCTTGTGATCAAGGAGGCCCTCTTCTCTTTGGCGAGGCATAAGTCCCAGGGGCCGGATGGCTTCCCCTTATTTTTTTCAGGACCTTTGGGGGGTTGTGGGGGGTGATGTGACCCGGGCCGTGCACTCCTTCGTCGGCTCTGGCAGTATCCTCAAGCAGATCAACCACACTTTTCTTACCCTGGTCCCCAAATCCCCCACTGCCGCCTCTCTGGGGGACTACCGTCCTATCTCCTACTGCAATGTGATATATAAGATCATCTTTAAGGTCCTCAGCCAGAGGTTGGTGACGGTCATTCCTGGTCTGATCTCATGGAATCAGTCGTCGTTCATCAAGGACAAGTTCATTTTGGACTCCTCTCTCCTAGCACATGAGCTTATTCGGGATTTCCCTGCTTCCATGGGAGCTCGTGCCTGTATCCAGTTGGATCTGCTGAAGGCCTTCGATAGCATCAACTGCGAGTTTATCTACTACTTCCTCTCATATCTCGGCTTCCTGCCCTCCTTTATCCGTTGGGTCAATGTTTGTGTTGACTCCCATTCGTTCTTGGTGTTAGTAAATGGCTCCCCCGCTGGCCACTTTGGGAGTAATAGGGGGTCTGCCAAGGGGACCCCATCTCCCCTTCCTCTTCATCGTTGTTATGGAGGCATTCACTCTTTTGATGGATCGTGCCTCCCTCACAGGCGCCATTCGCCCTCCTAAGAGGGGATGTCTGCATATCCCCTCCCACATTCTCTTCGCTGATGACATGTAGGTTTTTTGTAATGCGGATGCTGATTCTTTTGTGGAGCTTGGCCGGGTTCTTACTTCTTTTCACCTCCTGTCTGGCCTGGAGGTGAACAAGGCCAAGGGCAAGCTGATTCTCAGCAAGGGGTACAGTATTGGTGCAGAGCTATCCCTCCTCATTGGCATTCCTATCGCCGCCCCACAGTCAGGTACATTGGGCTACCTCTCTCGTCCACTCATCCTGCGGCGAAGCTCTTTTCTAGTCTTGTGGATAAATGCAGAGCCACTATTACTGGTTGGTTATCTAGGCTTCTTTCTACCTCTGGGCACATTGAGCTGGTCCGGTCTGTTATCCATGGATTTGTCTCCGATTGGATCTAGTCATTCCGTATCCATGTATCCATCCTCTCTGAGATTGACCGGTTATGTATGGACTTCATCTGGGGGTCTAAGCTCCATCTTTGGCGTTGGGCGGATATGTGTCTTCCTAAGTGTGAGGGGGGATTGGTCTTCACTCTCTTCGTGAGGTGGGAGTCACTGCTGGGGCCAAGCTCCTCTGGAGACTTCTTCACTCACCCTCTCCATGGGCTTCCTACACGTGGATACTTATCTGAAGCATACTCCCCTCTTTCTTTGTGAGGCATCCGCTTTGGATTCAGGTTCGTGGAAACATGTCCTTTGCTGCCGTGATAGTGCTGCTTCCTGCTTCGTCACGTTATGAGGGATGTGCGCTCCTCGTCATTCTGATTCGACCCCTGGCTTCCGTGTGGTCCTCTTGCCCGGCTGTGTACCCCTCCCCGCTCCTTAAGATTCTGGTATGTTGCTGACTTCTGGGATGGCGGGGCCTGGTGCCTCCCTGCTTGCATTGCCTATCTCCAGCCCTATCTGTCATTTAATTTTCTCTAGAGTGGTTCTGATTCGTGGGAGTGGACAGCGTCGGGGGCTGCTCTCTCCGCTCTGCCTGGTCTATCACTCGCTGCTCGTCCCCTCCCTCCCGCCTGGCATCTCTATGTTGGTTCCCTGGGCATGTGCCAAAGTTCTCGCTCGCCCTTCTTCGTGCCCTCTTTGATCGACTCCCTACCTCCCACCAGCTTACCAGGTGTGGCATCTTGGAGCAATCTCTGTGCGTCCTCTGTGGCTCTCACCCTGAGACTGCTCGGTACATGTTCTTCTGATGGGACTACAGTGCTTTTGTCTGGGCGGTTTGCAAACTCCGGCTGGGCCTTCCCTCCTGCTTCAAATCCATAACCGTTGATGCTCACATACTGAGACGGAGATTTGGAGCACAGGGAAAGACCTCCCCTCGGGGTAAGCTCTCCATGCTTGTCTTCTCAGCGGTTGTTTGGCCTATCTGTCGGGAGCGCAACAGCCGGATCTTCCGCTCCAGTGCATCCCTAAAGATGCCCTCCTCGCTAGGATCTCCTCTGACGTCTACAATGCTATGATCTCTTATGACATTGAGGACGTTGAGTTTATTGATCGTTCTTTTTTTTGGGAACTGGGGGCTTTCTTAGGTCGTTTTTCTGTGCGCCTCCCGATTACAGTTTTTCCCTTTCTTGGTGCGTGCCTGGTAGTTCTAGTGTAAGGCGACTGCTTCCCAGCATCTCCATTGCCTGCTCTGCTTGTTGACTCACACCCTGATGTAGTCCACTGTTTATACATACATACACACTCACTTAATTTTCATAAAAAAAACGTATAAGATGATATTATATTAAATTCATAGTAAATTCTATAAGACTCATGAAAATTATTGGAAAGTACCGGAAAATCCAGCGCAACGCAACGATTGCATTGGCACCAGTTTCGCTGAGATCGGGAAAGTATTTCGCATGTAATAATTTTTTTGAAGTTAAATTCTATTTATACCATTTTCCCTGAACAAATTATTCTCATCAAATTTCACACACACTAACCTACAACAAAAATATATGTTGTACTACTAGTTAATATGATCAATGTGACACCTTGTATATAGAATTCTGATGCATCGTTTGTTCTGAACAAATAGTTGAACACATTGAGAAAATCATTTTTATAATTTAAAAATTAGCTTTTGGCTATTTAAATTGATAAAATGCATATTAATTATTTTAAAATTCTGAAGAATATCTGTTAGACTTAGAAAAATATTTCATGCCTTTATATACTCATGTGCTTCATTTTAAATGTTTTTGGATTTGTTTTATATTATTATACCTGCCTGATGCAATAATCGTAAAATGGCCATTTGTGATATTGGTGACTTGTTACTCGCCAAGAAAAGTTAAATTGAACCGCTATATGAACTCAATAGATACTATGGAAGATATAGAGGCATCTGATATGATGCAACTGTACAGAAATGCTCGAATGACTGATGGAAGCTATATGGTTATGCATGGAATATTGTTAGAACACGTACTTTTGGCTTGACACTTGACTTGACATGTGTGATTGTGGAAGTCTATGGTAACAAATGATACATGAGTGTCTTGATCCGCTCTATGGCTACCTCCAACACACGAGGTAATCAACTTGACCGTCGTCCAATATATGGGGTCGGTAAGTGGTGTCACGGGTAGCTCACGTGACAGGGCACATTTTAGTCACATTTTGTACTCTTGGACATGGACTTAGCACTAGAACAGTTGGTTATTAAACATTGTTTTAATATTTTATACATTCTTTTCCTTACAGGCTGCAAATTCCTATCAAATGTTTAACTACTGCAGCTCTTACAGACTATACTTACCAAACTCATACCATGCTCACATCAAATTAAATGTTAATATGCTTCTATGTACTCATAACATGCTCTTCTGTAAAGTTATTTTATCATAACGTATAATTGAATCGATGGATCAGAATTGATAATTGGCATTCTTAATATTGGTTCCCGAGTCGGTGTATAGGATCGTTTGTGTCTAAGTCTGGATCACCTTAGTAGGGCTCACCCTAGTTGGGGATAGTGATCATCCTTGGCCAACCATGACTGGCCGTGTTCTTCTGATTCAAACTAGAATTCTAATTATCATCAATGCAAACATTGATTTCGTACGGTTATACCTTGAATTCAGCTTGGCTTAATTGAAATTACGGAGAATACTTGCCGAGTAACCATCGCCGACGGACAGTTCATTTTGTTTTATCTTATGCACTGTCCATCTGGTCTTGAAAGTGAGCTCATTGAAGATACTGCTGCAGAAGTCGAGCCAGTACTCAAGAACTACGTGGAGCACCTACATACGGATGATTAGGCTTTTACCTTCGCAACCGCACTTTAATTTGGAATAATGTAATTTGTGTGCAATGTTGTTATGGCCATATTAGGCCCATGTTGTACTTTATTCTCAGACGGTTTGGCACTGTAATAATGTTATCTGTATTAATTCTTAAGCCAGCATGCAAGAACTTGCCATTTTATTCACAGACGCGTTAGTGTGTTTAAACTAAATAGGAAAGAAAAGATTTATTTAAAAAATAATCCTTCTTGTTTTAAGCACATCGTGGGCCTGTTCGTGTTCTCGCTCTCGGTAGAATAGGAAGCGGGGCATGACAACATGTTCGCGTGGATCACCCAGGTCATCATATTTGTTTAGGCCGTGCATCTTGAATCTGGACAGTGTCAGTGCCAATGTGATTTTCTTCTTCAATGGAGTGTGCTCATCATCCGATCAGTTGGAAGAGCTCGTATGCAAATGCTGTCTCTCTGGGCCTATTTAGGACTCCGTGAGCCATACATCAAGGGATCTATCTATGTCGACCATTAGCCAAAGTAGGGCGGCGGTTCTCATGTCCACCGAGTGAGGGCCATTGGCTACTGAGACCGGTTATTGTTTAGATGTGTCCCTCAATCTCTTCGTCCTGAGCTCCTTCAGGCTGATGTGAGATGGGGTACCGTTGATGTTGACGATAATGAGTTAGGATGACTGGTGATTCAGGGTAAAAATTGTATATTTATCCCCCCATTTCGGTACTTTTTGTGCATGTATTAATCATATCTTAGCTTTGTTTCATACATATTTTTGATATCTCTTAAATTTGGAGCTTATCGTTTACATATGCATAAAACACAATTTTTACAACTTATTATCATCTTCATCTTAGTCTCCTGTTATTTTTCAGTCAAATTTCATGAAGTCCCGATTCCAACGCATATTTTTCCAGAAATTTTGGAGGTCGGAGCAATTTACTGCATTTTTTGGAAGACATGGTGATGGTGTTGAAAGTTTCGGGTCTGGAAATTCAGCTTTTCCCCTCTTGTGCAGAATTCTGCTATCATTCTAGTATATATTCCGGCCTAATGATATTTTTCTGTGATTGTACACTTTGTTACGGTTCCATCGCCGCCTGGAACACATCATTCCGAGGTCGGATGATTTTTCTAGAATTTTCGCAAGACAGGGTGACGGTGCTGAAAATTTCTGCAACTTTGCCTCTCTTGTGAAGAATTCTGCTATCATTGTAGTCTATATACTGGCCTAATGATATTTTTCGGTGATTGTACACTTTGTTACGGTTCCATCGCCGCCTGGAACACGTCATTCCGAGGTCGGATGATTTTTCTAGAATTTTCACAAGACAGGGTGACGGTGCTGAAATTTTCTGCAGATTTTGGCATTGCTTGCGGGTTTGGGCCAGAATCCGACCCGTTTGACTTAAAAACAGACCCGATAAGCTGTGCTTGGGTTATATTGCAAATTTGGGGGTTTTTTCAGCCCTAGTTCTTATTTTTGCTAAATTTTAGAGGAGGAAGAAGAGCTTGGAGGCCATGGGAGGAGCTTGAGGAAGCTTGAAGCTTGGAGGAGCACTTGGGAGAGGGGGATTTTCATCTTGGAGTGACACTTGGGTGAAATTTCTCCAACCTATTGTGTATTTGATTTAGATTTTTGTATTGTAATTGGATGATAGAATTTGAGTAAAATCTTCTCCTTTTCATTATGAATTTCTGAAATCTATCTTGTGTGATTGTGTTGTGCTTGTTGTTGTTGGGTTGTGGTTTTCATCTCTAGCACAATTTCATTGTCTAATTTGTGTATGAAACCCTAGAACTTTGTTTATTGGAACCCTAAGGGGGAATCCAAGAAGAGGATAATCCTAGCGGACCCTCTCTAATGTGCTCAATTGATTATTACTCATGTGAGTTTCATTCATTACTTATTGCACCCCACACGTTCGATGAAATGCCGTATTTTCCGATTGAGCTCCCTTAGCCGGGAGATCAATTGAGTTATATTTGGGATGAATTTCCACGCCCATGGCCTCATTCACACACACACCACATGAGTCCTCCTTGTTACTTGCCGATTCGGCTCTCCACCCTTAGCCACTTAGGTTAGATTTTTAATTTTCACCACACTTTTTCTCACACTCATCCACCGTTAGTTGAGTTAGTTGTAGCACACTATTATTTTTCTTTATCAATCAATTTTGTGAACGTAGAACGACTTGTCCCTGTGATCCGACCCGGTACTCACCGGTTATTTATATATTGCATTGACGCTCCTACGCTTGGGAGCGGAAGGCGTGCACTTGCGCGTTTTCCGAGTCAACCAACTGGCAAGATCCCTGGTTGCTGAGGCTGTAAATGACTAGCAAGCTTCCGGGTTGCTGAGGCTCAAACCAGCCAGTTGCTCTATCACGGCAGCCAGCGGTCGAATATTCTTACATCCTGTGAGAATGCATGTGACTGCTCCAAATTCACCGGTTGTGGATTGATCCTATGAGAGTATTGCATATTTATACACCCATTTATGAGCATTTTGTGCATATAATGTGTTTATTTTTGGCTCTAATACGTGCAATTTGATAATATCATCTAATTTTGGAGCTTATCATTTAATTATGCACAAACTATCATTTTTACGTCTTATTTTTGTCTTCTCTTATTTTTCAGCTGAAGATGGCAATCTCCCGGTTCCAAATGACATTTTTGTAGATTTTTTCTGAGCTCGAAGTTATTTTCTACATTTTCTGGAAGGCAACAACAAAAGCATCATCCAGGTGTCTGGTAGATGAGCTTCAGACGTTTGGGAGTTGTGCTCTATGAGTCTGATGGCTCTCGATCAGACGCCTGAGCCAGTCGTCCCCAACGTCCGAGAGTTGAAAATAATTACGACCCTTTTCCATGCGTTTAGTGAAGACTCTTTAGGTGTCTGATGAATACTCTTTAGGCCTCTTACTCGATGTACTCCATTTTGCTTTAGTTTTACAGGGTTGCGGGTTTCTACCTGCATAGTCCCGACCCGATACATTTTGGGGTCATTTTCTAGGGCTGTGGCCTCCTTTCTCCCTCATTCTATCTTCATTCTCCAATTTTCGTAGGGCTTGGATGGCATTAGAGGCCTAGAGACCGGGTGGAGCTCAAGAGGATGAAAGATCACATTTTTGATAGATCGTTGGTGAAATCTTTCCTCTCTCATGTGTATTTTGTTCTAGGTGCTTGTAATAATGTATTGGATGATTTTTTTTGAATAAAAATGCTTCATTTCTTATTATAATGGGCTAGAACTATCTTTGCATGTGTTGCGGTTAATTTAGGGTTATGTTATTTGTGATTCTCATTGACTCTTGCATGTCCTGCTACACTTATGGATCATGACCCACTTGTTGATTTTTACTATATGCTCTCTTAAATATGACTCCAAATGGGCATACTCGAGGGATTGGAAAGCCCAATAGGATTTACCAATCTCATTACCATGAAATTAATGATTATGGAGGCTAACTTAAAGCACCACTTGTGTTTTACCCCCAAAAGGGCATTTTCCGGTGGTGCAAGCCCAAAAGATTCAGCATCAAGTTATAGCATCCGATCGTGCATTTCTTAAAAAGGATTCACGATTAACATTGGAATCATGATTAGTATTGACACTAGATGAACATGCGACTCATGCAAATCTCCATTGACTTAGTTCTCTTTTGATCATCCAACACTATGTAGCATAGGGTTGGTTGATAGTTTCACCATCATTTTTCTGCTGCCGCGTTAGTGAGGTGGTCGTATTATCACCATTATCCTTCCCCAATCAATTGAACGTCCGTGATTGTAGAACGACTTGTGCCGGTGGATTCAATTTCGGACTCACCAGACTATATTACCAATTGACATCATGCGCTCGGGAGTTGCATTAATTTGAGGCATGCATGGATTGGGCAGTCCATGGGTGAAAGAACTGGGATCCACGGAGTGTAGAGTAACGTCTGCGGTCCCCATGACAATTTGCCTTTTGGGCCCTTGATTGGTGGGTTGAGTTATCGTCGGTGTGGCTGAAGACGTGGATGTCGACTCGTTTCCCACAAACAATGCCAACTATTTACGGGTGTTTTCTCACCATGTATATATTTAGAGTACAATATGGTTACAGTAGCTGGCTTTGGAGGACATTGGCAGTTGACCTGGGTTGGGTGAGCTACCACGGGCTGAGTAGGCCTCAATCTTATTTATTGGCTGCTGACCGGTCACTGGGCAAGCTGACGTCGAGTTGAACAACCCACAATCCGAGCTAGAGCCGGATATAGTCTATCTCCGGGCTACCGCTTGCAGTTGAAGACATGTCCAAGCTGTTGAGGGCAGATCCGAGCTATCCATACGCTGCATCTAGTGCTTAGAGTCATGTTCGGGCTATCTTTGTCGGGTCCGAACAATCTCC
Source organism: Scilla litardierei (assembly GCA_030789695.1). NCBI lineage: Eukaryota > Viridiplantae > Streptophyta > Magnoliopsida > Asparagales > Asparagaceae > Scilla > Scilla litardierei. Next base: position 16,584,306 of record CM061141.1, read on the forward strand.
ACCAAATATGGGTTGGTTAGAACTGTCTCCACCAGTTCTGTCAGGTCTGATCTTTTTTCGAGCAGTATTCTTTAGGCCCGAGCTGTTCATGAGATGTCTTTGGGTTCCGTTTGACTTCCTGCACCACAGAGCTCGTTATGAATGGTCGGATCTGGGTCCAACCTAATCCCATCCAATGCTTAAGTTAGATGGTGACTCAAATGAGGCTAGTGGTAACTATGGCCGATCTGTTAGGAGATTGACCGATAGTTATCATGCCGAGCTAAGGAGGAAATGTAGAGAGTTAGGTCAGGGCAGATCATGAGTGTATGAGTAACTAACGGGAGAGTGTCTAAGAATTCTCCCTAGATTGTCGTGGAAGAAGTTGCATAAGAGGTTATCTATGAGACATACAAGACTGTGGAAGAGGTACCCGTTGCGTTGTTCGAGAGGCTACTTATAGGCAACAGACGTTAGATGGCGACATCCAAGGGTTTAAGACGCATTATTGCATTTGGGTTGAGCCGCTGCCATTGACGAGGAGTTAAACGGTCAGCACTGAATGTCTTCGTTGATGATGAGCTGAACGTTCGGTATTGATGAGGGAGGCCAATGGGCAGCTCGGTTGTCGCCTTAAATGACGAGACGGCATGGCTTTCACGATGGTCTCTGGTCTGAAGACGTTGGTTTTACCAGGCTTGTCCACTCAAATAATTAGCTGAGCGATGTATCAAGTTCTACCAAATACATCTCCAGGCATGGTGTATCAACCACCTATCAGAAATCACAACTGGTTGGCATATCTTTTAGGGCATCAACACATGGAACTTATGATTTGCTAGAATTCAGATGATTTTCTCCAATGAACAGCAAGGGAGGTGAATTAACATTCGGTGTCTAATGGATCAAAGCTAAAATTTCTCCAACAATATGGGAAAAGAAAGCTAACGAATGTACTAAATCCGAAATTTTAGTTGCATGGAACCCGCCACCATTCAGCTGGAGTAAGCTTAATACCGATGGCACAGCGACGGATTCAATAGATGCCTGGGGGTCTATAATCAGAGGGCGTGATTGGCAGTGGCTTGGAGGGTTATCCAAGAATTTGGGGCGAAACATAGCAATGCATGCGAAGCTTTGGTGTCTATTTGGGTGGCTTAATTTGGCATGGTATAAGGGATTTCGACCGGTTCTGGTGCAATTGGATTCTAAGATACTGGCAAAAAATTTCAGAAATAATGTCTTAATGTCATCCACACATGAACCGAGTTTGGAGCATGTTGAAAAGAGACTACAAAGGCGTTAGCACCAATGTCTACGAGCCAACTGGCTCGCTAAAGAAGAGGGACTATCGCTCCATATTGGCATGAAACTATACGGCTTCCCTCCACCAACTGAATGCATTCATTGCGACTAATACGGCTCGGGTCTCATTTAACGGACCTGTATCCCATTATAGTTTTCTTTTGTAATTCATAGGAGCCGAGCATCTTCATTTTTCAACAAAAGAAAGGATAAAAAAGTTCCAATGCCACGTAAATTTTGAATGGCAAACTTGTTAATAAATGGTAAGGAGCAATTTGGTATGTGCGCATGGTAACGCCCTTTTGGCCCTGGCATAATATTTTTCATATAAAACCAGGGCGGCGTCAGCGGCTGCTGCCTCTGCTGTTGCTTCTCCTCTCTCGTCTGACTCACATATTCCCGCAACCATGGACTCATCAATCGCTCGCCAGACATGGGAACTCGAGAACAGCATCGTCACCATGGAGCCAAACTCCTCTTCATCGTCATCCCCCGCCGATGACTCTGACGCGATCTACCAATACGATGAGGTGGCACAGGCGAAGTTCCAGGCGGAGAAGCCGTGGGCCCACGACCCCAACTACTTCAGGCGGGTTCGGATCTCCGCCCTCGCCCTCCTCAAGATGGTTGTCCACGCCCGCTCCGGCGGCACAATCGAGGTGATGGGCCTCATGCAGGGCAAGACCGACGGCGATACCATCGTCGTCATGGACGCCTTCGCTCTCCCCGTCGAGGGGACTGAGACCAGGGTCAATGCACAGGCGGATGCTTACGAATACATGGTCGATTACTCCCAGGCCAACAAGCAGGTGCCAGATTATTCGAAACCCTAAAACTTGACCTAATTTTCGTTACATTGATTGCATTGATTACAAATGTTGCCGCCAACCCTAGGTCTATAAGCATTCTTTTTCTTTTTTTTTTAAGCCCGAAGAGACTCAATCTGGGAATTAAAACGGGAAATAAAAGTGATAACGTTTTGATGTTATTTCAAAGTGATTTTTTCCCTATTTCAAAGCTAGTATATGATTGAGTATTATCAAACAAACAATCCAGTCTTACTTCAACCTGAACCACATTGTTTGCTGTTAAAAGTTTTGGTGACAGCTATGTTGTGGAAAACCTTCTGTCTAATAGCTGTTGATGTAATTTAATTATTTTAACCCGCATTTTGCTAGTCAAATTGAAGAGAAGTGCGACTAGAGATTATTTGTTACGCAGTACATGGCTAGGGATATTTGAAAAGGAAAGCCCAATTACAATGACCCGACGTCCATCATAGATTAATTTTGTGGAGATTGGAACACTAGCTTCAATCCCAATCTATGCCGTTGATTTTTGGTATGTAGAGATAGTTGAGGACCTCTGATTTTCTTCATCTTGCTGCAACCTGAACTTAAATTTCAACATTGAGCATGCACAACCTGAACCTAGTTTATAACATCTAGAATGCACCATCATAGTGTGTGAGGTAAATTTGAGCCCCTTGCATTGCAGTCTTACTCGGAGTCCAGATAAAAGCCATATACATTTAATCCTATACTCCTATGCAGTTAATAGCTTCCTGTTTATAAATAATTGTTTCGCTCATTTTATTGTGATCGTGGGCTTCACAATTAAACAGGCTGGGAGGTTGGAGAATGTTGTTGGGTGGTACCATTCACACCCAGGGTACGGATGCTGGTTGTCTGGTATTGATGTATCAACACAGATGCTTAATCAGAAGTACCAGGAACCATTTTTAGCTGTTGTGATAGACCCTACGAGGACTGTTTCAGCTGGAAAAGTTGAGATTGGAGCATTTAGGACTTACCCTGAGGGTTACAAACCACCAGATGAGCCCGTATCAGAGTATCAAACCATTCCTCTGAACAAGATTGAAGATTTTGGAGTTCACTGCAAACAGGTACATGTTCAGCTAATAAGTATTTCTTTCTTTTCCGCACGTTTATGTTTGTCTCATGGTTTGTCTATTTGTTTGGTGCAGTATTATGCACTGGATATAACTTATTTCAAATCTTCCCTTGACTCCCACCTCTTGGACCTGCTTTGGAACAAGTACTGGGTAAACACATTGTCTTCATCCCCTCTTTTAGGGAACAGAGATTATGTCGCGGGGCAGATTTCTGATTTGGGTAAGTTTTCTTTCAGTTGTTTAATGTGTATTTATCTGTTATTGTATTAGATTAGAATTTTCAATCTGTCACACGAAATGTTACATGAGCTGCACATGGTTAACACAACAAGTTATTGATTTTGTATTTAATGTTGGATGGATTTTATGTGAGTTGTATATACGTATTTCTTTTAGTCAACTAATTTTTGACAATTCTTCTTCTACAGCTGAAAAGCTCGAGCAGGCGGAGAATCAATTGGCTCATACACGTTTTGGCTCTTTCCTTGTGCCCTCACAGCGGAAGAAAGAGGTTAGCATGCAGTATATGCATTTTTATTAAATGATATTGTATCTTTATAGCGTACACATGGTATTGATGATGATTATCTCAGAACAGTTTTTGTTGATTGACAATGGTCAATGGTTGATGAGTATTCTGGTTGACCTACTTCACTAGTGGTGTGAAAGAAATACCTTTGGTGAGGTGTTCGTATTATAATTTCATGCTAGAAGCTTATCTAATTATATCGTAAGACTTTTAAAGCTTTGTCTGTAATAATGAATTTCATTGCCATACACATAAGAAAGCTGGAGGGAAGTGTGTGTTTTCCTATCATTAGCATACACACATATTTGATTGTTGCTTATTATATTTGTTAATACTCATTTCTTAGTGGTTATCACTTGTCCACATAAGGAGCAAATGTTCAGAGAGATGTGCCAAAAGGTGAGGGTTGAAACTGAAGAAAAGAAGACTTGTTGATTAAAAGAACTCGGGGAGGGAACAACAAGTTACCAACCCATCTTTACTTTAGGGTGTCCGCAGGTAGTATTCAATGCATGTAAGGGAGGAGAGAGAGAGAGAGAGAGAGAGAGAGAGAGAGAGAGAGAGAGAGAGAGAGAGAGAGAGAGAGAGAGAGAGAGAGAGAGAACTATTTCATGATTAAAGCATTTCAGTGATGCAAGGGTTCCTGGAGGTGATCCATTCAACATTTATTAAGAGGCGAGGAAGGAAGGAGGAATTGGAAAGAGCTATTACACAAGCTAAATGAGTTTCAGCAAAAATAAGGGTATATATATTTCACTAAATGATTATATGTTCAAACATTAATGATATATCATTACCTAAGGGTACACCTGGCTGTATGAATAATAAAGACAACACTATGGGAAAAGGGGTATGAAGCTTGACTGGGTTGATTTTAGGAATTTTGGTGCTGGATTTGGGAAAGAAATTGGATAACTATGGTTCTTGGTTTCACACCAAGATTTTTCGAGGCTTCTTACCAATGAGGGGAACCTTTCACAGGTTTTGAGAAAATTTCTTATTTGGTTTCTTCGTTCATTGATTGATTTCAAAACATAAGCTTAGAAGCCTTTATATAGCTTACAATCCAAATACCACACTATTCCCAGTCGATGTGAGACTAAACTCTTAAAAAAACTAAAACATTAAAAAAGACTCAAATAACTAAAACCTCAAACTAAAAAAATAAAAGAAAAATACGAAAAAAAATCGTGATCATATCCATATCATTCTTCCCGACTTGAGAACTTCACCTCCTGATGAAGGACGACACAAGTTGCACAGCTGTGCTGAAATCAGGAGTTCTATGCAATTAGAGAAGATGCATCTACGAACCTTGAAGTGTAATAAGATGCAGATGGACAGATGGACAGATGAACATCCTCTGATAATTTCTTCCTATTCATGAAAGATAGAAAAATATTCAGCACATGTTTGTTGGTTAGGAAAAGAAGATCTGGGATAACAAATTCAATGTGCTTAACTTGAATCAGTGGTGCTTCTTTCGACAGTTTTGGTACATGCTTCACAGATGGCTCTAAATAAGACTCTGGCTCAGGTTGCAGTGCTGGATCTGTTTCAGAATGTTTTCTCATCACAAAAGTTGTTGAAGGATGGTCTGGATGTAGTTGCTGATGTGAAGGACATGGGCAGCTTTCTAGACGCTAGACGAGCCAACTTCTGGTTGAAGGGGCTTCGATCCGAGCTATGCAAGGCGGGTCTGAGCTTTCTTCTAGCTATCTGCAACACAGGAAGCTCGTCTGGGGGTCGGATCTGGGATGTGGGTCGTTCTTTAGTTTCTCAGGCCGTTCTATGGAGGAAATATAAGTTAAATGGATCAGATTTAGAGTATAATAATACCCTATTGTATGGTCTCAGAGATTCGTCTTGTTTTCCGTTGTTTTGAGACTATTTATAGGGCATGGTCTTGTGAATGTAACACCCAAGCATCGATGAAGATTTATTACTTTAGGCCTGAGCTGTCAGTGTTAATGACGAGCTTAATTATTGGCTATTAATGTATGTCATTACGAGCCGACCCTTTGAATGCTTAAGCCTAACTGCTAACTGAGCTGTCACCTTTAATCTGGGAAGCGGGTGGCTTCCTGTCTAGGCCTTCGAGCTGTTGAGCCGGTGTAATGGGCCCACAAGTGGGCTTATAAGAAAATAAATAATTGGATAGTCTCTGGGCCGATCCCAAGTTGTATCAGGATCAAGTTCTGTCTCTGGCTCAAACTGCATCACTGGATCAATCTCTGGTTCAGGATTTGACTGTAGGACTGGATCAATCTCTGGTTCAGGCTCGGGCTCCAATTCAGGCCTAAGCTTCAATTTGGGTTCAGGCTCAAGTTGTCTCAATCTTTAGGTTAGAATCTGATGAGTTTACTCTGTTGTTCCATTTCACATTGTTTGATCGCTTGAAGAATTTGCTTGTTGCTGTCATTTATCTCTTCTTCTGACTATATCGCTACCTTTGGGATTGAGGATCACTGGAGTGTCTGTGTAATATATTGAAGATGGGAAAAATATCGATCTTGAAGATGTAATTTGAAAACTGACTATCGATGACTATGATGTGCAAGTCCCCTATACCAGGATCCTGCTTCTTCTTTGAATGCGTGATATGCATATATATATTTATGTTCTTCTGAAAACTTAAAATCGAAGAAGAAATATTCTTGATGTGATTCCTAATCATCATATCTGTACCGGTCTTCAAGCCATAAAAGTATGGGACCTGGTTATGCATTGTGCGAGAAGAATATGCCTTGTAGTTATTATCCTCGTTGTAATCATAATATCCGATAATTTAGAGCAAATCTTCTTGTTTGGAGGGTACTTTTAGATAATTGGTTGAGTTAGCTATCCACTAATGTGAACGACACTGAATTTGGTTTTCAAACGAAACTAGAATCGTCAGAATAGTGGGGTTGCGCAGAAAATTCCAGAAAAAATCCCTGAAAATTCAGACGACTTACTGTTGAGCCATTGATTTGGTCAATCGGCTCAGCTGAGCCATTGATTGGGTCAACCTGCTTGGTTGAGTCGTTGACCGAGTCATTAAGCCGTCTCGATGTCACTCAGTGTCGGCTCGACCGAGCCGATACTGTAGACATGTTGGCTCGGTCGGCATCGATGCCCTTTTTCGATGATTTCGACGACGTTTCCACTCCAATCTTATTCTTTTAGATTTGTCTGGGGATTCCGAATACTTCGGTGGGGTCGATGGCGTCAATCGTCGTTGGGGATGGCGTCAACAAAGTCTGGCAACTTGCACAGTAGCGGTTTTTGACGAATCCGACGGTGTTTTACTGCAGATCTTGTTCCTTTAGCTTTGTCCGAGAGGGCGAAGCTCCTCAGGGGAAAGACGGCACCGGTGGTGGCACCGACGAGCATCAGAAGTATGAAGGCATTGATTTGGCCTTGTGTTCGACAGTGGTTGGAGTTTCGAGCATTAGCGGAACTGGCGTATGCACTAGGAGATTGTGGTGGAGGAGGCTATGATTGAGGAGGCCACTGGAGATGGGGTGGATCTTGATCGCATGTGCTTAGATGTCGACGTCGAGTCCTTCAGTGGAAGCTGTGAAGTCGAAGCCTGTGAGGCCCTCTTTGGCTTCGATGTTGGCGTCAGAGGCGTACGGCAGCTCGCGGATCTTGCTAAAGATGTGGCGGAGGCGGCAGAATGTGAGCAAAAATTAGGGTTAGGATTAGGGTTGTAGGGTGGCAGCTGCGTGGAATTGTTTTAGGGTTTATTATTATTTTTGTTTAAAAAATTGAAAGATATAAAATTGGAAAAGAGAGATTTTTTTGTGGAAGAACATTTGGAAAGGGACAAGAGAATCGTTCGGCTTTGAGACCAACTTGAAGGAGGACGTGGTGGATTTTAAGGATTTTGGTGGTGGATTTGGGGGAGAAATTGGATAACTATGATTTTTGACTTCTCACCAAGATTTTCCGAGTCTTCTCACCAAGGAGAAGGAACCTTTCATAGGGTTTGAGAAAATTTCATTAATTCATTCATTGATTTCAAAATACAAGTTTAAGAGCCTTTATATTGGCTTACAATCCAAATACCTCACTACTCCCATCCGTTGTGGGACTGATACGATTTGCTTCTAAAATATAACAAATCAGATTTAAGAGAAGAAAAGAATTATAAAGTGGAATTTATATTTGAAATATAAGATAGAACGATCTTTTTCTGGGTGGATCTCTTCCTAACTTGTGTTGATGGAACAAGTTTAATCCCCCACGAACCCTAACAATATTTCTAAACAATTGATCGTTCTTCGATAAAAATAAACTAGGGCCGGCTCGTAGGCTTTTAACCCCTCCTAATCATGAAAATAAGTAAAAAACTAATTAGCCCTCTAATGGCTAAACACACAACTCGACTAATGAGTGAAAACCCTCTAATTGCTAAACACACAACTCGCTAATGAGCAAAAGGATAAGTCACCCTCGTGGGTGCGCGCCGCTCCGCCTGGTGTAGACCCGGATCACATCATTACCCCCCACAAAATGAACCTTGTCCTCAAGGTTGCAGTCTGATGATGGCGTCCATCTTCTCTAATCTAAGTGTGGGTGCGGCTCTGCTCGTCCCCATCTCCATCAAGCATCACCACATGATCTTCCTCTGCTGCCACCTCCAGCTGCATGGCCCTCCCTGTGCAACGGTGCCCTGGTGTGAACCTATCGTCACACTTGAAGCAAAGGCCCTTGGCCCTCTGCTCCCTCATCTCGGCCTCTGTCATGCGGCGAGTTTGTCCCCCCGGTCGCGTCTCCGTCGTATCCCCCCTTGCCGTCGCTAGTGCCCCCACAGTGGTCTGGGTTGTCTCAGCAGGTGTTGGACAGCGGTATGTCGATCCGCCCCCGGCCCCCCTAGACTCTCTCTTCAGCCAACCGGTCCTCCACTCTCCTAGCTGCACGCATCATGGCAGTCAACCCCTGAGGGTCCTGCACTCTTAACTCAGCTCTCACTGCCAGCTTCAGCCCATTTAGAAAATTCCCCTCCATCGATTCCGCAGCCACACCATCCACTCGGCTCGCGAGTGTCTCGAACTTCGTGATATAGTCCCGCACGGTCCCATCCTGTCTCAAGGTGTACAACTGCTCAAACAGCCCTCCCGCGTGGGGTCTCCTGAAACCTCTCCATGAGGCACTCTGTCAGCTCCCTCCACGTCCGTATCGGCCTCGGCTTCTGTGTCCACATGTACCACCCAAGAGTCTCACCCTCGAAGCTCAATGCTACCGCTCTTAGTCTCTTCGCCTCAGTGAAGCCTGTGACATCAACATACCTCTCTATCTGGTAAATCCACCCATTGAAGGTCCTTTCCATCGAACAGCTGTGCCTTCAACTTCCTCATCCTTGTCTCTGGGTTAGTGTCACCTCGTGGTGGCCCTTTCCCGCTGGCTGCCTGATGCCTCTGGTAAGGATGCTCCTCTGCTCTCCACTGCCCTTCATCTCCCATGGCTCTCTCGTTAGCGAGTATGCCCACATCATCACAGTCATCAACATACTCCCGTCGGGGTCCTCCACGTAGCCACCCTTCTTCGACGCCCCCAAAAGGAGGGGAAAATCCTCTTGCGGGCCCCAGATGGGCACGCACGTCCTCGCCGCCCCCCACGAGGTCTGCCTGCCTCCTGTCGGCCCCAAGTGGGCCTGCCACCCTCCTCCGACCCCAGGGGGCGGATCTCCATCTGCGAGCCCCAGGTGGGCCCACCTGCCATTTTCGCCCCCCGCCAGGGGCGAAAAACCCCATGCGTCCCCAGGTTGGGGGCGCCACCCTCCGCCGCCCCCATGGGGGGCAGAAATGCCCCAGCGGGCCCCAGATGGGTCCGCTGCCGTTCACCGCCCCCAAAAGGGGGCGGTTGCCCTCCAGGCGGCCCCAGTTTGGGGCCGCCCGCCTTCGCCGCCCCCATTTGGGGGTGGCCGATCACCGGCGGGCCCCTGGTGGGGCCGCCCATCCCCCCTCCGTCCCATGCCGTCCCCCCACGAAGGGAAAGCCCCTCATTCAAACCCTAGGGCTAGGTTTTGCCTTCCGCCGTCGCCGTTTTCCGGGTTTGTTCGTGAGATCAGATCTGAAGATCCCGACGATTTTGGATCAGGATCTCGCTGAAAAAACTGTTGCCGCTGAAGCGTCTTCGCTACCTCGGTAAATCCCTCCTTCATCTCGCGCGAATGTCGCTCCGAGATCCGATTCATTTTCTCATCCATGGTTGCGATCAGATCTGCCTTGATCTCGTCATTCATGTCCATCATCTCCTTCCGCAACCCCGAGATCTCCGCATCAAGTCGCTCCTTCAGAGTTTTCGTCGCAGCCGCTCGTCTGTTCGTCATAGAATCGATTGCTCTGATACCAAATTGATACGATTTGCTTCTAAAATATAACAAATCAGATTTAAGAGAAGAAAAGAATTATAAAGTGGAATTTATATTTGAAATATAAGATAGAACGATCCTTTTTTGGAGTGGATCTCTCCCTAACTTGTGTTGATGGAACAAGTTTAATTCCCTACGAACCCTAACAATATTTCTAAACAATTGATCGTTCTTCGATAAAAATAAACTAGGGCCGGCTCGTAGGCTTTTAACCCCTTCTAATCATGAAAATAAGTAAAGGACTAATTAGCCCTCTAATGGCTAAACACACAACTCGACTAATGAGCGAAAACCTTCAAATTGCTAGACGCACAACTCGCTAATGAGCAAAAGGATAAGTCACCCCTGTGGGTGCGTGCCGTCTGCCTGGTGTAGACCTGGATCGCATCAGGGACCAATCTCTTAAAAGACTAAAACACTCAGAAAGACTCAAAAACAAACAAACTAAAGACTGAAAAATAAAAGAAAAATGCAAATACAAATCATGATTGTACCCCTCTTAGGGTATACTGTTGAGGTTATGTTAGAGCAGTCTCGGTGTAAGCTAATCACATCTTATCGGTTAGAAGTAGGTTAGGCTGGTTTGAGGGAAGATTGTTGTATTTTCTTGTTCCCACCATATAACTTTTCTGTGGCAGATTACCTCTGGGAGCAACTCCTATACAAACTGCACCTGGATAGAAATCGGTAATTGGGCTGTAGAACTAGTGCTTGTTGAGAATTGTGCTGTGATGATAATAGTAGGATGATGGATAAAATTGGTTTTGAGGAATAGTGTTCTGTTGGGTCGGTAATGTGGATGCATTAAAAAGCTAGAGCTCAGACAATTTTGGCATCTGAAGAATTGTTGAAGTGAATTGAAATGGTATAGCTTTTTGCTTATTATAGTCACACTTTTATGAAGTGCATCTTATTGTAGCAAAGAATGCCCGATTTTACTGGAGATTTTTGATAGATATTACATAATGTTCCCTCTTGAATTGTGTTTGCAGTGTAGGCACATTATCATTTAGATGTGAATTCACTTTCTTGCTTTTGGTCATGTGCACTTAGCTAGTGTTTATATGAAATACAGTTCAAATATGTTTATTGGTAATACTATGAATATTCGGTCCTCCCATATAATTTCTGTGTTGTATGTAATTGCATTTTGAGACACTGTGCATTCTTATCTTATACACGTTTTCTATTATTTTTGGTAATGTTAGGCGCTCTGAGCACTTCATTGCTGTATATGTTGTAGTACGATTTATAGTGAGTTTCATGATGATAGGCTTCTCCCGTCCATATCTAAATCTTGTTAATCTGCATACATGCACACAATAACTAATTTGCTCATGCGTTTCAATCTATAGTCATTCAGCCTTTGGCTTAGACCCTTCTCCTACATGAATCATCTATAGAAGTTTTGATGTTAGGATGACATTTGTCCTGAAATTGGTCATTTCGTCTCTATTTTCTCGACGTAAAGTTCTGTTCTTTGTCTACATCCTAATCATTATGGCATGTCACCACTATGAAATCTAGTGGATTATGTCTCATTCACATGCATGTGTGCTTCCCCGTGACCATTTATCTTCTTGAATTTTGAAACTGCACACATGTTTTGATGTAGTATCTTAGTAACCACAGATTAAGTACTCGCGCCTTTGATTGTGCTTGTTTTTCTTTATTTGTTCATTTCCCCTTTTCTCTGTGTATGTGTGTGTAGTGGTAATGCTTGTGGAGTGAGGGGGGTTATGATTGGATTTGGGCTGTGTTGGCACTCATCTGTGTGTTCATGTGGGCATGTGTTTGTGTTGTATCCTTCCATTGTTGAGCCACAGTAGCAGTAATGTGAACTAGGAAACAAACATATTAATATAAATTCAATTGAAAGCTATGCAGGTAAAGACTGGATGGTTGCGATTTAACGATTTCTTTAGTCAGCTGTCAGTTTGACAACACAATATAGTTGCCACGGCCGGTTGCTCCAAAAAAGAGACCACATTGTAGTTTCTTTCCAACCTCCTTATCATGCATTCTTCTTAAGAATTAATTCATTAATGTTGCCATTTTTTACTGATGAAGGCTAAGATGACGATGAATGTTGCCAGTTTTTCTACTGATTATTCTCAATTCATGACGTTATACTTTTTCTATTAGCAATATGTATGTTGCCCAAAGAAACTAGTATTTCCTTCTTAGCCATGTTGATACATACTGAAAATCGGTATTTGTTTATGTCCTATCCATTATTCATGCTACAGTTTTATCCTACTCTTCAGAGAAGAAAATTATTAATCAATCTTACAATGCTTAATTATACCTTGCTGCTGAATAGTCTTTTGAGAATGCGTAAAAAATAATTTTACACAAGCATGATCATGACATGTGAGTTGAGTTTGATGATACTTTTATCTGGATGTTGTATAGGTTTGTGTTGGTCATTTATTCACACTCGAGTGCCTTTACACATGTTGTCTGGAGCTAGATCGGCAACAAGTAACAATGTCTGCTCCTAATCATGCTAGTTGGTTGATGATGATGAGTTGCTCTTGTACTCATTGCACTGTTTCCCTTTCCCATTATGCTTTTAACAGTCGAATGTTCTTTGCCACTCTCCTTTACCAATCCATCTTCTTGGACAGCGTTTTCCTTCCATCTTCCATGGATCAATTTATATACTTTTTTGTTTATGCATGTCTTAAGAAGTGATTTTAGGGGTGTTTTCAATTATGACTCGGTTTAGCAAAAATGTTTCTAATTGGTTAATATATACTGGATCTTGACGTTAATGAAAACTAACACTGTCCATCTTCTTGGACAGCGTTTTCCTTCCATCTTCTTGATATTGCATGTCGTAAACTTTTCATGGGTTTTATTATTGTGGATAAAATCTTTGGTGGCCTTCTATAATGTGCTAATGAAGTAAAAACATGGAATCTTTTTTGAATATTGAGTTTCTAGTAAGAAGAGAGGGAGTTGACGTTAATGAAAAGGTTGAAGATGGGCGAATTTTCCTCCATTTCGTTCCTTTTTTGGTAAATGGAGATAACTTATCTCATGTCAGGTGTGTAATGACAACACCAAACTGATTTCAATCCCTCAAAAGAGTCATTGTTACAATAATAAAGATGAGATGACTAACTTTTGTTTATGCTTCACTATCAATATTAGACTCCAAACCATTACCATGCAATTCAAATGTAGGAGCTTCATAATATATGAACTTAAGATTTATTGATTTTGGGGATATAAATTATGATTAACTTGCATTGGGTCTTTGTAGGTGTCATTCAAATATGAAATGAGCGGGAGGAAGGATATCTTTTTTGCATATCAAGACGATCTGTACTGCTAATTGGGGTCAAAATTCTAGGTGTAATTGTTGAATTCTATGATGGCAAACTCAATGGAGTTAATTATAGGGATCCTTCAACTGTAAAAAAGAAAATGCTCAACGTGCACAATTAGATCGGGGTACTGTCATTTATACCCAAGAAAAGGAAAGTTATGGTGCTTAGAAGAATGATTGGTCCTATTTTCATTTTGTACTCATGCCTGTGTAGAGACTGAAGCCTCCATAGTGTTCGTACATTATATAATTTATGAATCTCTATTTTTTAAAAAACGAAGCTGCTGGTTTTCTTGCAATAGTGTGCGGTATGAAGTCATATATAGGACTTTTCATTTCAGCACATTCGCTCCTGCGCTTGCCATATGAGCCTTTTTTTAAGTGGGTCACAAAACAATATAATTTCTGTAGATCTACACCGTACAAGGAAGAGATGTGACTGATCTTTGCTGGCGGCTGTTTTCCTGTCTCTAATTTCCAACTTTCTTTGGCTGGTGCACCTCTGCGCGCGCATGCATGTGTGGATGGATATATGGATGGATGGATGGATGGATGGATGGACTTTAAAATTTTTATTATTGACTGAAACCAAATATTTTACTGGTGATGGCTGCTTGTGTTGAAGGTCTAACCTATAGACTTTAAGTAGCTGAATTGTGGTCCAGCTTTGTCCCAGCCAATCTGCAAGTAGTCATTGATTTGTATCAGATTTTATTGTAAGTTGAAGTGGGTTAGATGTTCTTGGTTTTTGCACCCCCATGCAAAAGCATGCAAAAATAGGGTTTAACATCATTCACCATGCTCACTACCACTAAATTCATATGACAGCTAATCTTGATGAATTGCTGATCCCTTTTCTAGGCTCTTATTTTTGAATAATAATTTAAGGCCATCGATAAATCTGTACCTTATATTTGTTTAATGCTGCACTGCAAATCTGGTGCACCTTAGCATAGAAGTTGCCAGTAAACTGGCAATACATTGTCAGTGTCATGGAAGTGCTCATGTAATGTATCAATTGTTTAGGTTGCTTGAGCAATACAAGGGATATTTTGGGGCGGGATGAACAGTTTGAACTGAGGGTAAACAAATAAAAAAGAAAGAAAAGGTTATTGCATTCCAAGCCTTGTTTGATATTGATGGATTACTTACGCCATAAACCACATTACATTTCTTTTTTAGTCAGTTTATATTTGGTTCCCTTCTTTTCCAGAAAGCAGTTGACTATGTTTAATTTTTTTGCAATGCCACCCTTTATTCAGTGAACATAAATGTATATTCAGTAGGTGCTAATTGGAAATTTGGTAGCCATGATTGTAGATATGAATCAGATCTAGTGATGGGAACATTAAAAATAAAACACGAGCTTAGATCCCCCAGACTGACTGGATGAAAGAAAATTATATATAGGCATAATTTATTGTAGTGTTGAAAATGGGAGGATTCATTATGTTGACGGTTTCCACTTAATTTGTTGTCTCCTTATTTATATGTGCGGGCAATGCAGTAATGGAAAATGACAGACGGACTGACTGGCCGTATACAGCGGTTGGGTTTCACCCATGTATTTTGCCACCCACCTAGCTTTAAAATGGGACAAAAATTGTGGATGCCATAAAACTTTCTTATGAATCATCATGGCCCCTAAGGTAGGAGAAGCATGCACATAATGGCTGCTGGGCTATTTATAAAATGGTAACAATCTCCCAATACATTTTAAAAAGGGTAAATTGCACTAAGACATCTTAAACATGGGAAGTGTGTTACTTATATCCATCAATATAAGAAATAAGCATAGGCTAGTTTTGAACAACGGGGTGTGAACACCCCTACGTTAATAAAACATGGGTAGTTAATATTACTTTTAGCGGTAGTTTCTATTAATTTCGTATATTATGAGATACTATTCGCAATGATTGTAGTTCAATGGGTCTAATCGCAATTTGCACGGTTAAAAATGGTTTGTACCGAATACTGTTGGTTGTTGGAGAGATGTTTTGACAGCGTTGTTATTGTTACAAGTATTATTGTAGTATTATATGCAATTTTTGTTGCCCCCTACCTGTTTCTCTTTAGTCATCAACTTTAGATATTGTCCAGTGGCTTAATTTCGGAAAACTACCTCATACTTTCGTTGAATTCCAAAAAAATATCTCTTATTTTGATATAATCGCAAAACTACCTCATACTTTGCAGATTTCGATAAACTCCATCATACTTTGGTTTCGTAGAATTACCTCATACTTTGTTTAATTTCGTAGAACTACCTCATACTTCGGTTTAATTTCGTAGAACTACCTCATACCTTGATATATGTGGGATGGTGGAGGAAGGAGGAGGGCAGCGGTGGGGGGAAGTGGTGGACGAGTGCGGCGGTGGAGGAAGGCGGCGGTGGGCTATGGTGGAGGGAGGGGGGAGGGGGCGGCGGACGGGAGGGGGAGGAGGATGGCGGTGGGTGGAAGGGGGGTGTGCAGCGATGGATGGAGGGCGGGGGGGACAGGGCGGGGGGGGGGGGGGGGGGGAGCGGGAGGAGGGCGGTGGTGGGTGGAACGGGGATGGGCGGTGGTGGATAAACGGCGAAGGGCAACGGTGGGTGAGATGTGGATGATGGAGTTTATTGAAACCTGAAAAGGTTTTTCTCATATTAGTCCCTTAAATTATGTGTATTTTGATATTAGTCCCTTAAATCTATGTAATTTGAATTTAGTCCTTTAAAGGGACTATTTAACGTTAGACATTTAGGTTAACGTTAAACATTTAGGGACTAAATTCAAATTACAAAGATTTAAGGGACTAATATCAAAATACACATAATTTAAGGGACTAATATGAGAAAAACCCAACCTGAAAAGTATGAGTTAATTTTGCGATTATATCAAAATAAGAGATATGTTTTTGGAATTCAGCGAAAGTATGAGGTAGTTTTCCGAAATTAAGCCCCAATTCAGACGAGGTACACGTGACATTTCATCTGTTAGATAAGGTTCCCCTCTTTGCTGCTACGATTCTAACTGGAGTGGTTTGTTGTGTACAGGAGGAATCTCAGCTGGCAAAGATTACACGTGATAGCTCAAAAATCACAGTTGAGCAGGTTCATGGCCTCATGTCACAGGTGAATGCCCCGTCTGTTTCCCATCACTCTTGCTATTGCTCGCAAAATTGTTCTTGTGGTCTTAGATGTTTCTTCTTTTCAAATGAAAAAGGTCATCAAGGACATCCTCTTCAATTCTGTGCGGCAATCCAATAGCAGCAAGTCACAACCTAGCGTTCCAGACCCATCTGGGCCAGAACCTATGGTTGAGGCATGAAGATCGGCTTGGCAACTACATATATCACTTTCCTTTTTGGACACTCCTTCAGCGCACTTCTCTACCAAACTGCTAATCATGCATGGCCGGCCCGAGCTTTGTTATGCCAATGAGCCACCCCGAGGTTTAGTTTCGCATCTTTCACTTTTGTAGCCTCTGATGTCTGAAACTTGGTTACTGGGGGGAACATTGGTATTATGTTCTTGATTACAATCATCCTTTTGTTGTTGTTTTTCTTCACTAAGATTTGGTCTTAACTAAGCAAATTTACATGAAGTGTAGTAGTAAGTATGATGGCAACTTGTCATATGTTTCTTCTGAATTGTTTCCTCTTCAGCTCTGGTAGCTGGTTGGCATGTTTAACCTTGAGAAACCATATAATCTGTTTGATTTTCAACCTTGAGATGGGGTCTTCATTTGCGAGATTATAGTATAAATAGCCATTAAAAGATGCCTTGGTGGTTGAGGCAATAGCTGTTGAGGTGTATTATAAAGCCGAAGTGCTTTTCTCCCTTCGTTACTGCTGTATGCATTCCTATCATGAGAGCGAAGGCTGAGATTTTTTTTGGCAGCGTTAACAACCGATATTTGTTGTCTGAATGTCTATAAGAAATCTCGAGTCATAAGCTACAACGTGAACTAATTACTGCTGACAATAACGGTGGCACTCGAACGGCCCATGCCGGGATGTACCCTTGCTCAGGTAAACCTGGCCCCACTTGGGCCTCCTTCCGTACAAAATAAGCTATTTTCGGGACGATACGTGTCCGATCGGGTTCCACCTGCTAAAGTTTCATTCTCATTGCATCCACATCTCCAGTTTCAAAAACCATTTTCCATTCCATTTTTATACCCCACCCGAACACAAAATTGGTGATCGGTGAGAAATGTACATCCTTAACTGTCATCAGGAATTGATTTGCGCACCCACCGTTTTACTCTGAACGCATACCACTTATTTACTAGTTTGCCATGACTCTTGCGCACATACCATCATTTACAAGTTAGCCATTGCAATTACTCACTACATGGTCAAATTTCCGAAAATGACACCGGGTGTGCGCGATGAGTAAATGGTCGCTCGAAAGGCGACTGTCAATGAACGGCGACGACGACCCCTCATTTGCCACCACAACCCCCATCTCCCCCTTCTCCTGCCCCTCGCACATCCCCAACCACTCACCCCCTCCTTCGACCACCCCAACAACCCTCTCCATCTTATCTGACGCACATTTCAAACCTTAGTAAATCGTTGTCGGAGTCCTTGTTGTCGTCGTCGTTACGGGGGAGGGGCAGAAGAGGGGCTGGGGAGGTTGGAGGATGGGGCGCGGAGGGGGATGGCGCGGCGGGAGAGGGCCGAGGAAGCTAAAGAGGGTTGGTGGAGGGGGCGGCTGGGGGATCAGCTGTTTTACTCACAGAGTACACACAGAGTACAAACAGACCATTTTCGGAATTTTTGAATGATTGTGCACGGTAAGTAAATTTGAGTGCCAAACTTGTTAATAAGTGATATGTGTCCGAGAGTAAATGGCAACCTTGTAAATTAGCGGCTGTGCGCGGGAGTAAAAGGAGAGTGCGCGAAGCAACTCCCAGATTTAAATTCATATCGGATTATTTTTATTTGTTTACGTACATTCGCACTCTTTATTTTTGCAATTTTCCCAAAACGAGCGAAACCTCTCGTCTTCCCGCTCAGCTGGGGCGAGAGAGAGAAAAATGTTTCGTAACAAGGTTCTGGTTCGGGTCTCTCCCCCTTCCTTCTCATCTCCCTTCGTCCTTATCCCTCTCTCTCTCCCCGTAGCCTACGGCGATCGATCTCCGTCGTCATCATCGTTTGATCCCATTGCTCTCGAAATTCTTTGCTGCAAGCTCTCCAGGACTTGGCGCCTCGCCTGCTTCTTTCACTCATTCGACATCTTCGTCGTCTATCAGGTACGAAATCAACCATAGATCAACTTGATTCTATTATATATTTCTTCTCTTTGATTGATTGATTGATTGATTCAGGAATCTCAGTCCGAGTCCGCTACTCGCGTAGTTGAGGAGATCGTCAGATCCTTTCCCTCGATCAACGTGAGCTCCCCGACCGTGTTCACTTACTAAATAATTAGGGTTTCTATCTAGACAAGGAGATTTATCTACTCAGCTATGTGTTCTGATGTCGTTTCATAAATTCGATGCTAGTTGAGTATAATCTGAGTTATTAGTTTCGGATTGGAATCAAATCCATAGCGTAATGCAAAAATTCGATGCTCTAAACGATGCTTGCTTTCATCCTCATATCAATTTCTAAACTATAGTTATTAATCATGTTGCCAAATGATTTGGTGGCGTGGAAACTTTAGGGAATCCAACAAACGCTTTTTGTATTTGACTTCAAGTCTGCGCCCTAGATGAAGATTACAACTTCGATGAAAGTTTGTGATAGGGATTCATGGGAATTTTCTCTTTTGTTTCTTTATTTGGAATATAATCTAGATAGCAATTATAGACAGGGAAAAAGAGGCAAACAATTGGGATGGGGATGAAGGTATGGGGATTTTGCAATGAACAGACATTTTTTGGTTTCTAATTCACAAATATTGACTGATCTATAAATCTTGACTGACCATTTCAAAATATTCCCTAGATGGTGTTTAATTGTATATTGAATTCTACAATGAAGCTCAGGGAATTCTACATGAATTTTTTCTGGATTTTTTTTGCCCTGTAGAAGCTTTTTGAACTGATAAGGCGATCTCTGTGATATGGTGCCTAAGTAATGTCCTTTTTCTTTTGTGAGAGAGGGAATTGCAACTTACATTATTGTTAGCTTGTTATCTTATCCAATTCATAATCTGATGAAGCAATTTGACATGTTAATTGGACATTCACAAGTTTAAATGTGAAAGTTTGCTGCATGACTAAAGGTGGGAGAGAAAGAAGAAGTGCAGTCCGCTTCGCTAATTGCTAAAGCAGTTGAGTGTGGGTTGAGATCCATTATGCTTGATGAAAGCTGGAGATGCGTGGGTGATAATTCGTTTGTACAGTCCACCTTTGCTAGCACCGAGGAGAGAAAGCACTTATGTGCCGTCAATGTGGTAACACTTTAAAGAGTATTCAATACTTTCCAATGCCACTACATTTTAGATTTTCTTCATCAAATGGCTGTTTTATAGCCAATTATGTTAACGGAAAGGTTCAACACAGTTTCAGAATACATGACAAAATGGCTGAATATAATGAACCTTATATTCATCATTAGATGCTCTTGTTTCTAAAAGGTAACGAAGAACCCATTAACTCCTTCACCAATGATGGCATATGTTGCAACATATAATATCCAGCACTATAATGTATTACAAACAGTATACTTGTTAGAAGAGACTGCATACATTTACGTAGATGATCTCGGGTCTCTTTGGCTATAATGCACAGTGTACCCCAGACGGTAGAATACAGAACTTGAAAAACCAACACGTGCTTAAGCAGATGAAAACTAAAAAGCGCCTCAATCGGTGAAAACCACCGGTCCACTACACATATAAGCAGGCAAAAACCAACATATTTCTAAACAAGTGAAAACCAATGTGCATCTAAACATGCGAATACTAAAACATGCTTGAGGTGGTGAATGCCAAAATGCGCTTAAACATGCAAAGGCTAGAACACATTTAAACAGGTAAAAATCAGAACACCGTAGGGGGCAAAACAAACACTTGAGCAGTACAGGTAATACCATAATGAACAAGTCTCAGGGAAAGCTCATATCTTGGGCGCTAATTGCTTCCTCATGTGAGTCTAATCCATACCTAGCGAATCTTGACCATCATCATTTCCAAAGCGGTTAAGACTTGCATCTTTCTGTTGTTTCTTCGATTCTCACATGGTTCTAACCATTCACATCTTGATCATATCAGACTTCCTTTGAGATGCATCCACCCATACTCAGATATGAATTGGTCCTTATACCGAACAACTGCGATTCTTCAAGATATGTTTCGGTCCTTATGTCTGAAAGATCGCTTATGGATAGCTTATCATGGGCTGGTGTTGTAATTGTATTCCCGAGACTTTTTCATCACATGACATGAGGCTAGTGGCTTGTTACTGACGTGATGCAAATTATACCAGTACTTCATGAAATGTGCTGACGCTTCGTGAAACGTCCTTGTGAGGAAAATTCACATTCTTTCTAGTCTAAACCGATACTTCTGATTTTTCATCTATAAAAAAGGAACATAGCTCATACCACCACCTCCACTCTTACTTTACCCGCTATGTTAAAATCAGAATATCACCATTCTAATACCGTTAATGTCAACTTGCAGCAAGAACTGGTGGCGATCTTGCCTCTGAGGAGCTTTCGGATAAGACATCCTCAACACTTAACAACCTTACTTCATCCTTAAATCGGTTGTGGCCTTTGCTGTATTGCATGTATCTTAAAAAATCAATGAATATCTTTAATGCGTTTTGGATGATTTTTATCATTGGAAGATCAACAAATATACAACTCTTAGGTAGGAATTGATTGTCTTATTAATATTACTGTCCTGTTTTTGAGCTGGAATATTATGCTGTTCCATCGGGGATTACCTCCAATCATATGTAGGATTCTTGTTATAGTTGTAGCTCAATGATCTCTAACAGAGAGAGAGAGAGAGAGAGAGAGAGAGAGAGAGAGAGAGAGAGTATTCCCTATCTGAACTTCATGTACATATAAACTGGATGAGAAAGATGCATTTCACTACCTGGCCTTCTTGTATCTTCAGAAGGAACATGAACCATTATTGCATAAACTTGTATTTCTTTCGTTCTTTTGTACGCTTAAGGCTGAAAAGCCTTTTATCTTTGTAATAAAAAATATGCTTTGCTTTTTGCTTTTTGTATTTTCTTGTACCTACCTTTTCTGAGATTCCCCTCCGTAGAAGGCATGCTATATTAGGGTTTTTTTTGATTATACCATAATGAACAAGTCTCAGGGAAAGCTCATATCATGGGCGCTAATTGCTTCCTCATGTGAGTCTAATCCATACCTAGTGAATCTTGACCATCATCATTTTCAAAGCGGTTAAGACTTGCATCTTTCTGTTGTTTCTTCGATTCTCACATGGTTCTAACCATTCACATGTTGATCATATCAGACCTCCTTTGAGATGCATCACCGAATGAGACCATGAATCTCTTGATCAACATTGCTTTGTCTCCCACAATCAGCGTCAATTGTTGCAACATAAAATATCTAGCAATATAATATATTATAAATAATATACTCGTGAACGGGAACTGTGGTATCTTTACATGGATGGACTCAGATCTCTTCAGTTAACTTCCTACATTGCATGTTTGTTCATTCAACCATATCTTTGCGTGGAGGATGATGGGTCTCTTCGGTTGGTGACGCCAATGACTGCACGACTTCCTTTGTTGATCTACACCGCACAACCATCGGATGTAAGGATGATATCGGGATGACTCCTGACCTAAAACCATCCGATGCTTAGGCCAGATCTGAACCTCCAATAAAACCTCTATGTTGTAATAAAATTGCATGAGCTTCAATTTGCGTACTTGATTGTGTAAACTTGCCGATTTATATAACCGACTCTACATGTATTCTTGTCAATACAAGATAAACCCACAATGCCTTTACTATCTCAATTTCCAATTGAACACATGTTCTAGTTCAATCGGTGCCATCCTCGATGGGCCAATGCCCATTTCAGCTTAAACAGACTTGAAGCTTTCGGTTTGGGTCGCATCACACTAAGCATATCCTTTGTGGCCTTCGTTCGGAATCTAGCCCAATACATCCTATAGTGGGACGGAGCCCAACCAAACAGGCCAGAGAGTCCTTTGATAGTTCCACATGGGTTTCCAACCTTTTGGACTTGTCCAGATATCTATGCTTAACACTATAATTTAGTGAATTGCAATCTTGCAAGTACTAGATTATGTTCACTTAGTGATTATTGTGGATCCAGGAATTCTCTCTTTTTGGTCTGGCATGAATTGCCTTTTCTACTTGTTGAAAACGTATTATTTGTTTTGCATTTTATTTGAAATTATCCCTTGGTTAAGACATAGTCATAGACAATTCGTTGGTCTACTATAGAACATGGGGAATTGGAGATTTCATTCTTTTGCATTGCTGGACATTTATTAATACAGAATAAATTTCTATTAGTAAATTAGAGGATAAAATAAGAGATAATTAGAAACAACAATTACATCCCAAGAGTCATTACTTTATTGTAGATGGATTAAGGTAGCGTAAAAGTAAATTCATTGGTTTGGTTGGACCAAGATCAAATGGCGCTAAATTGTTCTAGGCAGTAACCTTTATAATTTGAGGGGAAAAAATTACCTGACCAAATAAGCTATTTTGTATCAAACAAGAAAAACTAGACAGTATAAACAGATGATACATATGATGCACTCCCAGCCTAATTAAGTTGTCATTTATTTGGTGATAGCTATTTTCTATCAAACTCAAGTAGCTAAATTTTACTTTTATTGGGGTTTGGTTTTTCTTACTTAATCTTTAGATTCTTTTCACCTCTTGGCAATTATGCGAGTTAAAATTTTTTCTCCCTTTCTGTTTCTCCCGTGGTTTCATTTTTTTTGTTTTGTACTTCCAGAGAGTACATGCAGCAAATTATGACAGTTTTGTCTTCCTTGTTTCCCCTGACGTATTTTGGTTCAAAAGGCATAAGGTACCTCTCTATTGACTACTGCAAAAACAGTGAAGTAGCATGTCTCACTTCTATTATATTGTTGTGCTTCTCATCCCAGATATCTGATTTAGCTAGCTCCCAGATGTTGGAAAAGTTTGAAAATGGAGAGGTAATCATTTTGAATGAACATGGTCTCTCAGCAAGTTGCAAAGTTCTACCTTCTCTCTATGAAGGACATGTGATCGGTAAAATGAGCTTCACACTTTTAATTATGGCACACCTAATTTTTTGTCAATTTCATTGTCATAATAATCTTCTGATCAGATGTGATATTTCTTTTACTGATGGCAGGATTAAGCAAGCTACTCCCTTCCGGGGAGACATTTAAAAGATATGAAGAGCTTTTATTGTTCAAGGTAAAAAGGCATGTGATGCTCATTATGTTGTTTTCCCTTATATTGGAAATATAGTGATCATTATGTCTTTCTTGACTAGCACTTTATTTTAACAACGGTATCCACATTGTGCAGCATGGCATGTCTTTTCAAAGCAACTACTTCCTCCAGATTCAGTTCCATGTTAACATGCAATGGTTGTCTCTCCCATAATCCTCTGTTTTGGGGAACTTTGCCATAATCCATTATTTCTCTTCCCCTTGTGGTGTCTAACTTCTAATATGTTCTATAAACTATGTTAATTGGATGAAAGCTAGGTACCCATCTGCCCTTGTCCTTGAAGGATCAGGGTTGGCTCCAGCCCCTCAAACGATTAGATCCTCAGAAGCTATGCGTGCATTGGAGTATTTCGTAAACTTAGTTGGAGGTAGGCACATTATATTATTCTTCTGACATGTATATATGTGCCTTTTTTATGTGATAGGCTAAATATCCTTATGTCTTAATTATTTGGAATTTTGGATGTATAGGCCGCATTATGCATTTGTTTAGTCAATAAATGGGGATGTGTAGATATAGTATTTAGTGCTGAGCAATATCTATGGTTTTGATATTAATTTAGGGATGTAAATTCTGACCCACAGTAACAGGTTTACCTGAATTCGATGCGAAATTTTTGGGGTTGGGTTGACTTGAATCTGAACCTGATGCACTATCTCAAGAGGAGCTTCCGAGTCCTCAAGAAAGTGCATCAGGATTTCCTTTCTGCATATTTAGACAGGAGGCATTGTTATGGTAACATGGAACATATATTAAATCTTGGGTCTAGAGTGTCCATCATGGAACCTTCCACGAATCTGGTCCCACGTGGATATATGCGCATGTAAATATGCAAGTTGCCATTGAGTCAACGAGTAAATTAATTGGGTTGGTGGTCAATGCAACAATCTTGGACATTTATTTGATGCAATCAAGTATGAATATCTTACACAGAAGCTCCATGATCTCTATTTCTTGTGATACCTGTTGGCCTAGTTAGTCCACTAACTAGGTCGCACTTTTAATTTTGATGATGATAAACAAGTCATATGTTACTAATATATTTGTTGAGTGACTTTCACATCAAAACAGGACTACATTGACCAAAGGACAAATACGTAATTTCGACATCATTCAATTTGTTCCAAAATGCTCAAAATTTATTGTCCATGGCAAAGCACATCATGATGATTCTCCATGAATTATAGATGTTACGATCTCAAGATCGGCCCAGTTGATCTAGGCCCGCATGTTCATAGCCCAAGTAAACGGCCACCCGAATCTCCCTAGTGAGAACTAGCTCGGACAAGAAGCTCACTGAGTCTCAGAGAAGCTCGCCCAAGCAGAGCGACAAGCTCATCACCCGAATCAAAGAGAGGGCCCTCCGGCTGATCGTACACGTTCTATGCTAGCTCACCCCAGAGCAGCGCGCCCCAGAGGCAGTTCGGCTACCTCTCGCCCCGAAGCAGCCCCCCAACAAGGGAGGCGACCGCCACTAACACCACTGCCAGTTTCACTACAGACAAAGTCTGATAAAAGCGCACCTGACTGCTTCGCCGCCAGCTAGCCTGTCAAAAGCGTCCCTAGCCGTTTGTCGCCAGACATCCTGCCAAAAGCACGCCGGACATTTACGTCTCTGACGGTCTGACAAGCGCGCCTGACATGTTCGACCCTGACATCAACGGTTGAATCCCTGATACACTGACGCCGTCAGCTCAACAAAAGCAACTGACTCCAGCATCCTTTAAATACATCCTCTCCTCCAATGAGAAAATGGGGTTGATTAGTTGGTTGGTTAATCTGTAAGAAACTCCTAACACATCTACTTATATTCAGGGTTGAATATCCTCCACATATTCGCGTCTTCCACACTAGTTCACCAGGCAAGTGTTGATCTGCCTCTAAGATCGTCCTGCGTGTCCGACATTCTCCAAATGGTCTCCAGCTGACTTAAGCATCGAGGGGCTGCGGGCTGACAGTCGGCCCAGCCTTTCTGATGAGTTGCTCATCTTGCAGGAAGTTTGCCCCTGCTATCAGCGGACGAGCGATCTGCGGTGACCATCATCAACTGACGAGCGATCTTCATTAACCAGCGGGCGATCTACTCCGCTTGACGAGCGACCTTGAGATCCTCATCTACAAATCGTTCTCAAATCGTGATTAGCCTCCCATCACTCCCACATACCTATAATCATTGTGCCATTGATTCTCCACATCAATATAAATTCATTGTAAGCGGATTCTACCCCGCAATAATAGCATTAACATTATGGCCTAAAATCATGTAGGAGATGAAGGGACAATTTGGTAATTCTAAATTAGTTAACTTCTTCTAGAAAGTCAATGAAAGAGATGATAATTTGTGGAAAGATAACGTTTGCATAAAAAGTTCAAATTAGTTAGGATTATCCAAGATCAATGCACCATGAAGATTGGAGAGTCAAAGCTACGAATTCAAGTTAATCAAGAAGTCCTATTTAATCAAGAATTGTCCCAGTGTAATGCATGTCCAAAGTTTCATGCACCTATCTAGGAGTTTGATTCTAATTAGGACTTGGGATTGGAATTGGCAAGAGTCCATATCAAAAAGAGATTGAATCCCACAAGGAGTCATACAAAGAAGTTTGACTCTAACTAGAATTGGGGTGTGCATTTTATAAATACCCATGGATATCCAAGTCCTAAACTATCGAGGAGAGCAATATTTTCTACAAGCTAAATCCTATATATAAGCCGGCCTCTTCTTCATTGCTCCAAGACTATAGCCGGCCCTAAGATCTCTCCATTGATCAAGCAAAGCTTCAAGCAAGTCCAAGTTCCTCAAAGACATCAAACAAGCTTTCTTCTTTCCTTGTCGCAAGCCAAAGTCTCCTCTTCAAGGCAAGCATCAAAGATCTCGGAAATCTTCTCCTCAAGAGCATCCAAACCTGTCTTCTCTTATTTTTCAGTCGAAGAGGACGATCACACGATTTCAAAGGATATTTTTGCGTATTTTTCTGAGCTCGGAGCTATTTTCTACATTTTCTTAAAGACAGAGCTGCTGATTGCATTACGCACAGACCATAACTCACGCACGCACCCAGCGGTCGATTCCGACCGAGCGGAATCGCAAAAATCCACGAGCCTGACCCACGAATTCACATGGCCAGACTCAGCTTGTAATACACTGTTTCCATATATATGTGTATTATGTTAAGTATTTTTGGTCGTATTTAATACACGTATATTTTTGTGTATATTCTAGGAATTTTTCCTAACGATACAACTATTCTTAAATAATTTTAAATATTATTAGATAATAATGAGTGAAGTATTTGAATGGAATACATGGTATTTAATGTGGTATGAGGTCTTAAGAATGTATTTATATTTTCCTAAAAATTAAAATTTTAAAAATTCCTTAGAATGACATATGGCATGCTAGGTGTCATTACCAAATGACACTTAATTCTCATCTTGACACCTAAATAACTCTTGGCATGGGATTAATCAAAGAGGATGAGGAGGAGGATATGTGCTTTATTTTTAAACAGGAAAAAAGAAAAGAAAAAGGAAGAAAAACAGAAAAAACAAAAGAAAAGAGAAGAGAAGCCATAGCCAAAAACAAAAGAAAAAAAGAAAACCCAAAAGCAAAACCCAACTCCCTTCATCCTCTCCCTCACTCACGCAGGCCGAACCTCACCAGCCCCTTGCGCCTCCCTCTCCTCCACCAGGCCGCCCATCACTCTCTCACCTTCTTGCCATTTGACCCAACACAAAAATCTAACCAATTTCACCATTGGAGCTTGGAAATTGAAGAAGAGGAAGGAGCTTTGGAGAAAAGGAAGAAGAGGAGAAGGGGGGCCAAAGCTAGAAATTGAAGAGGAGGAATTCATAGGTAGGATTTCTAACCATGTTAGTTAGGTTTCAATTTCAGAATTTTGTAGGAAATTGATGTATGTGCTAGCTATTTCTAACCATGTTAGTTAGGTTTCAATTTCAGAATTTTGTAGGAAATTGATGTATGTGCTAGCTATTCATTTCTTGCAAGTAAAAAGAACGTGAACATTCATGCTATATGATAGTGTAGCATTTAGAATAGGGTTATGTTAACAATTCATGATCCATGATGCTGAGAATCTGATTATATGCTTAATAGCAGTAAGAATTGGAGATTTATGTTTATGTATCATAAATTCAACTCAAGGACATGCTTTTACGTTCAAGTTAGAAATCTTATGAATTATAAACTAAATCATGAACTGAAATCTATTGTATTGGTAGGCTCAAGATTTGTATGCAATGCTTATATTGAGTCCATGAATATTAGTATGTAGTGCAACATCCTCGCCAATTGAATTTGAGAAATTGAATTAAATCTGAAAACTGTGATTCACTAGGCAGGACAGTCGATTGTCCTGGAAAAACAGTCGACTGTTGTAACCTTAGCAGCTGACTGTTTCTCCTAGAAACAGTCGACTGCTTCCTCCAGAATCAAATTCAATTTTTATGTTGAGCTTTGTTAATTTGAAAGTAATTATTCTGAATTCCCTTGTTAATATTTATGCAGTGACTCATGCTCTGTAATTGATGTTTCATATGTGAAGTCATCCATACTATGTTTACCCCATGTTATGTTTCATGGACCATACTAGCCCATTTCATGTAATACCATGTTGTGCATATGCTAGTGTTAATGTTTATGTTAATATGCTAATGACCATACGAATGTGTTAATGTTCATACTAATATGCTAATGACCATGCTAGTAGGAATATGTTAATGTTCAGGCCAATATGCTAATGTCATTATATCTTGGTATGTTAGTTTATATCCATGCTTGCTTACCAATGCTTGGATTATATTGTTATCCATGTTCATGTTATGGCCATGCTTAAATGATGTTGTTAACATCAGCTTTCACTATGCTTGGGTTATGTTGTTATGTTTGAATGTGATAATGGTAGCTTAATCACAGCATTATTGTAAGGATGCTAATCAATGGAGCTAAGCACCACATAAACCAAAGTGCTTCATGGACCTACGCGCTATATGGACCAAAGTACCACGGAAACACCGTGGGCCACCTCTAGAATCCATGTGAGCCACCTCTAGAATCCATGGGGGCCATCTCATGAATCTATGTGGGACGGTAAGTGAGACCGTCGAACTGAAAGAAATGATAAATTGATCTATCAACTGAGAGTGAGGAATTGAGTGTAAACAACAACATGGAACTCTCGATTTATCTTGAGATATGTGAGATTCCAGACAGTGGGTTTGGGGGGGAAGCATATGTAAGATGTAGGCTTAAGGACTGGACATTGATATGAGTCTCACTCGCACTTCCGACAGCCGCCAAGGGGAGTGACATGGTTAGAGAGGCCCATGAGTGTACTCGTGATGCACCATGAGGCAGTAGAGCAACATCATCTCACTCCTGAAATGAGAAAGTTACGAGAGGCCCATACAGTGCTCGTGTTGCTGGCGTGTACCACATTTTCACCCACCCAGGGTTTAATCCAGTTCCTTAATGTCCCATGTTTTACATGGGTTTCCAAATACTAGTTATAAATGCAACACCTGAAGATTAATATATTATAATATGTGGATATTCATGAAATTGTTGTCTGCTTCTAGTTTATGCATATCAGTTCTGCAGTTCTTTCTTTTCAGTACATGATGTTTTGTTTTACTTTATGCATAAATCTGTTGTTATGAGTATCTCCAGTAGCCAGACCTTAGTTAGGTAGAGCCGTTCTGAGATTGGACCCTACCTATCGTAGTTAGATTTCCTACTGGGTCATGCGTTAACGTGTCCCATCCACTTTTTCCAGGATTAGAGATAAAGCAGATGGAGCGGGACTCGATTCAGGAGTTTACCCCGAGCTTCGAGCTAGAGGTGATGCCCACAGAGGGCGACTTTGTACAGTTGGGGTCTCAGTGGTAGTTTAAGGAGTGCGTTGTACTGTGTGTGGACACTTTTGTGTGTGGCTTGGGAGTTCTTTTTGTCTTCCCTTTTGTACCCCAATACAATATATATGTAATGTACTCTTTATATTAATGTATACAAATGTTTTGTGATCTTTGTGATTGTTTGTGGATTATATTCTGTGTTGGAGCATTTTCTGTTTTATTTATTTGTACTATTCCAGAGTGTTCGCAGTGGCATGCGAAAAGGAATATTCGGAAATCACGATTTACGCTTAGTATGTTTCGAGTCAAGGGGTCAAAGCCTTGAGTCTGAATAGCACTGCAGTCTTGTTACACTTCATATTCCTACGAATACAGGAAATATACGTATTTTTGCGTATTGTGGAGAACGGGGCGTGACACATCTGTTGCGTACAGACCAAATCCAGACAGCTTTGCACAATGAACTTCAAAGTGCTATATCTTTTGATCCAGAGCTCCGATTTGCGAACCGTTTGCGCCGACGCGATCACGATCTCACAAACCATATCACGCCGATATCTCTCTGATATATTACTTCAGTTTTAGATCAGCTAGGTTAATATTGTGTGAGATTGTATTATTGAATAACTTCACTCAGAAGTTATCATTGAGCGGTTAGATTTTGAACTTTATCTAGTATGGTTTGATCACCAACCGTAAGTGTGGTCAGGACGGTTTGATCACCACCCAAGAGAGTGATCATGTTGTAACGGTAAGATCACCACCAGTCAGCGTGATCCAAGTTTTCTTTTTGAGGGTTATCAAAAAGGGTTAAATCCTCTGGGTTGAGGTCGGAGAGTGGGTGGGGAGTTAGCTCCGTTAAAATCTGTGATTGTGTGCATTTTGATTGATTTTGCTGCATGATAAATTTTTACTTTGTGACATACACCTTATTCATGCTCTCTAGGGTGTTTTTAATACCTTCATTGTTTTATTGCGTTAAATCAAGAATAGTGGTATCGGCTTTTACCCTTCGGTTTTGGTCGTTTCGTATCGGTTTCGAAAGGATTTCAAAACTAATACAAAACTGTCTTTAGTTCTCGGTATCGACCGAAACTATCAAGTTTCGGTCGGTGTCGGCCAAAACTGACCGAAACTTGATAGTTTTGGCCTGAAAGGGGCAACGTACAAGAAGAATTAGGAGAAGAGGAGAAGAAGCAATAGAAAAAAAAATAAAAAATGCCAAAAAAATTCCCCTGAGCTAAAAGAACTAGCCGATGAAATATGAAAAAATTTCTGGTGAAAAATATGGAAAACCGTGTGAAAAATGGTTATAATTTAATTTTTATAATATCACGAATGTCCTTCATAAATGCGCATATATAAAATCAAAAATAAAACTTAGCTTTATTCTTGGAGACGAGCTGCAAATGATATTCGGCTTCGGAGGATTGCAAATGTGGAAATTTGGCTTGAGTTCGTCTCCGATGTTAAGCTTAGGAATTTCAAGAAAATTAGAGCTTAGGTGGAAAATTATTTCAAAATTTTTTAAAAGGAATTTTTTAAAGAAATCATTAAGTTATTTCTTACATTTCTTTGAACTTCGATAGTGTTAAATTTATTCCTCCATAAAGATCTTTATCCCATCTTCGATTTCAACAGTGATTAATGATCCCAAACTCAACCTCAAGCGCACAATACGACTTCGAACTTAAAACTTACCTCCGATCAGGATCTCAAACTCGATTGTCGCCTCGATCGCCTTCTTCGTTTTCGAGCAAGACACTGATCTCAGTTCGTAACTCCGTTGTCGAGCGATGATATGAAGAGAAAATTAGAGGAAAATCAACGAAGTGGTTATTGTATCATCAAGTTCTTAGATTACAATGAGTGGTGCTGCTTGCGGTACAAATGGCTCAGTACATTACATTTATTTACAAGTTAGCCATTAACCTCTTCCTATTAAATAAAAAAATAACAAACTTGTAAATAAGTGTAATACGCTGAGCAAATGTAAAGCAACTGATGGTCTTAGTAAACAGTTTGCTCAACATATTACAATTATTTACAAGTTCGCAACTGAAGCTACCCGTTAAATAAAGTGAATGGCAAACTTGTAAATACCTGTAATATGTTGAGCAATTTTGAAGCAGCTGATGGTCATAGTAATCAGTTTGCTTAATATATAAAACTTATTTACAAGTTTGCCATTTAAGTTTTCCCGCGTAAAATAAAGGGAATGACTAACTTGTAAATAAATGAAATATGTTGAGCAAACTGTATGCAGTTAGTGGCAGAACCGGTGAACTGTGAACTTGACTTATTAATAAAATTACACTTATTAAATAAATAAAATTACACTTATTTACAATTTGGCATTAACTATTTCCAGTTTTGCACTAAAAGTTTTCTAATATGCATAATGGTTCTAAAATTATTCTTAACTAATATTAACTAATACAAACAAATATTAATTAATATTACAGAAATAATATTACATAATAATATTAATTAATATTACACAATGAAATATGCTTGATAAATATTTTTTAATAAATCTTAATTGTTATAGGTCAATTTTTTTTGTTATATGCCAATTTTAATTCTTAGTATTTATGTTCATTGCTATTTTAATTTCGTAATTAATTTAATTTAATTTTAAATTTCATTTTTACAGTCATTTTAAATTTCTTGTTAAAATTTTTGTTATATGTCAATATATATTTTAAAGTTTGTTTGGTAGACTCTACAAATCAGTTACATTTCATTAAAATTTTGAGATAATGCTAAGTATTTAGTGGATATGTCAGATTTAAAATTACATTATATCATATTCTGTTAATTTACAATACCAGTAGCACTAAAACAGTTTATTAAAAGAGTTGGTATCATAATTAATTAATTTTAATACTTAAATAGTTCTGAATAATTATCTCATTATATGTTGTCTTTAGTTATAATGGTAATGAAGATATGTCTTGGGGAACTCTTAGGGAGAAACATTTGGATATTGAAAATGACCATAGATATGTAAGGTGCAACTATTGCCGAAAATAAATGCATGTTTGCGTGACATGCCCTAAGTAACATTTCACGTGAATTTCCGGGATGTGATGACATGGACCGTAGCATCGAAAGAAGTGCGACCAGAGAAGAAGGCATTCATATTTGTCAGAGAAAAGAAAAGTAAATGTTAAAATTTAAAAAGAAGAGGGTTAAGAAAGTGTTAATAGATAGGTCTAGAGGAGCAAGCTCGGATGCGGATGATGAGGATGAGACTGAAGAGGAGAGAGCTGTGAAACGTACTTAGAGCAAGTAGGTAAGAATTTACCGCAGAAGAAATAAGAATCACTAGTAAAAAATACATACAAAATTGTCTAGTCTAGACACATCTGGTATGATTCGTGCTGAACCTACCGACAGATCGTCTGTTATTCACAAAATTGGTATAGTTAGTGTGGATCATTCTACTTTAACTAAGCAAAACCCAAACAAATGTAAATGTTACAATGAAGGATTTAGAAAATGTCAACAACTTTCTTAGTAGACGTGTAGCCAAATTTCTGTACTGCAGATATATTTCACATAATGTGGCTAATAGTCTATACTATCAGCATATAACAGATACTTTTACAGAAGTATTTTGTGCAGTTCGTCCACCCATTGCTTGGGATCTTTCCAACACATTTAGACTGGAGGTTAAAGAAACCAAAGCTTATATTGAATTTTTATAGCTCTTGGGATGAGTATGATTGAACATTTATATGTGATGGTTGGACAACACAGAATAGATGGAAGACTATCAATTTTCTTGTATATTCGGCTTATGTGATAATGTTCATTGACTCGGTGGATGCAACTGACATCTTTTAGAATGATTCATACACATTTGACCTGATAGATAAATATGTAGATATAATTGGAGAGCATAGAGTCATCTTAATAGTTAATGATAGTGAAGTAAACTATAAATCAGCTAGACAATTATTAATATTAAAAAGACATCTTTATTTGTCTCCATGTGTGATTTGATATTTTTTGATATGTCAAAAAGAAGAGAATATCGAAAATATCGTGTGACATCAAATGGTAGCATGCTTTATATACAATAAGGGTTGTGTGTCCAGCTTGATGAGAAAAGAGACATGAAAAAGAGTTGACGAGGCCTGCAATTATACGATTTGCAACCCATTTTATTTCATTTGGACGCTGTCTACGTGCATCGAGATGATTTAAGGAGAACGATCATCATAAAAAATGGTATGAAAACTTTTGTAAGCTTAAACTAAAGGACATTATCGTTACAACTAACGTGTACAATCTGATTCATGTTGATGACTTCTGGCAAGACATTCTTAATGCTATCATCATATTTGAGTCTCTGGTGAAAGTTTTAAGAATGGTTGACAGTGATGATAAGACCGAGATAATCTTTATGAGGCCATTGCTCTAATAAAAGAAGAAAAGAATATTTATAAAAAATACAGAAAATAATGAGACATGATTGACAAAAGATGGGATGTGCAGCTACATCAAGATATTCATGTCGTAGGTAAATACTATTTTTTATTTTTTATAGGTAAACTTAATGTGATACAGATTATTTATTTACATGATGTATTTCAATCGCAGATTATTTTATACATCCTCGTTTCCAATACTTCACCAGGGCAACAAATGACAATGAGGTGCTGGTTGGATTTAAATATGTGGTTGAGAGGTTGGAAACAGATATCTCAAAACAACTTGATATAGACATGTACATATAGACATGTACGTAAATAGTTTTCAAACATTTTTATAAGATTTGATTCTGTCATTCACATTCTGAAATTATGCATGATAATTATAGGTGGAGTTTTATAGGATGAAAATTGGTGCATTCAGCTTCTAAAAGATAGTTTGGCAATAAAACATGTCATTACGCTTCTCTATAAGAAGTTTAGGTTGTTGTATGTTTTTATGGACTGCTTTAGATTTTCTGACCCGACTAATTTTTATAGCTGAATGGTGGTCTCTCATTGGGAGAGAGCAAGCTCCAAATTTTACACGCTTAGCTGTGCGTGTTGTAAGCCAAACGATCTCATCTTCAAACTGTGAATGAAATTGGATCATATTCTCACTTATTCACACAAAGACTCAGAATAGCTTAACAATAAAAATCTTAAAAAGATGGTTTATGTGTATTATAATATGAGGCTGAGAGAACGATAATGCAACAAGAAAAACATTGAAGATCAACGTATTGACTTGGATCAAAATTTTCACGAGGATGATTTGTTAGAGGAATGGATAAGGGATACAGAAGATAGATTGCTTGATGACGTAGATAATACTTGGTTGGACGAAACACTTGTGGAAGTAGAACAGACAAAAGCAATTAGCCGCGACCAAGTCAAGGCTAAAGCTCACGTTTAAGCGAACAACGACAGTAATTTGGAGAGAAAGTGATGAAGATTCGTTGCCCGATAAATAAGGTCCTATAATGAAGGTTGTGGTGCTTCAAAATACAAGTGTCTTACTCAGAAAAGTACAGACCATGCTTATAATATAACTCATTTGTATATGTTCAGAGATTATGCCAGATAGTATCAAAATGAAGAAAAGGGAAACGATACTTGCTGTAGACAATCTAATTATCTCGGGTATCAACGTTTTGATTATTATGTATGTTATGTTAATTTTGTCATTTAT
The DNA here is from genome assembly GCA_030789695.1 of Scilla litardierei. Taxonomy (NCBI): domain Eukaryota; kingdom Viridiplantae; phylum Streptophyta; class Magnoliopsida; order Asparagales; family Asparagaceae; genus Scilla; species Scilla litardierei. The sequence continues at coordinate 16,619,701 of CM061141.1, forward strand.
GAAATGAATGCTAGTATACACTCGGACAATCATAACAATTATTACATATCGTACAAACACTCTGTTGTCTATAGAGATTATGTTATTAATTACATGTATGGCTCAAATGTCAATGAGCAATATAGTAGTTAATGCAATCATGACATATTTTTCATTGAGACGAGCCGGTTCTTCGCATATGATAACATGATGATATCATTTTTAGGATCGGAACAAATGCAATATTGCTATCCATCTTATTATTCTACCACACATCCGGATGATACTGACTTGGAATGAGAATTTATGTATCATTTCCTTTATATTTGTATTTTTTGTATCATGAGGTCAAATTTATGCCTCATCGTAATGTTATTTATTTATATTAATAAATAATAAAGGGTTGGCTAGTTTCAAGAGAAGTTCCAGCTAAATTTTTTGTACAACTATATATCTAGTATAGATTATCGGTGCATTTATATGTTTAAAATATAGTATATATATAATACGTTACTATGTGTGTGCGTATATTAGTTAAAACTATCCGAAACCGAAACTCGAAATGAAACTACCAAAACCACCTAAACGAGCGAAACTGCTGAAACCTCAAATTTCGCGGAAGACCGAAACCGAGACATCTAATCTTGCTTTAAATAATGTCGAGGTGTTTGATTCCTGGCATGCTAGTAAACTGATGCGATCCGGGCTTTTCGTAGAATAAAAGAGGGATTTTTGGGGTGGATGAACGATAAAAATGGGATTTTTATTGATATTTCAGATCTGAAAATTATGGAAACCCTATTACAAATCAACTACTCGCCAAATAGTTACTACAAATTGAAAGAACGATTAACTAGGGATTAATCTAAGGAAAATAGGGAGAATCCTAATACAATTTATCTAAGAACTAAAGGAATAGAATAGAAGAAATTTCTTCAACAATTTTCGCCTCTCTCTCCTAGGGCCGGCTATAGGCTTTAAATAGAAAACATTTCATAATATGTCCATTTACTAAAATACACTCGGGCCTTAAATCCAAGCCGCAACATTACTCCGTCCCTGAAAAATCACATTGTCCTCAAGGTGGTGCGTGAAGTGTGTGGACGGCTATTCCACGTGCAGGTGCTCCTGATCATCGTGATGGTCCTCCACCATCCTAGCTGAGGTCAACATCTCTCGTAGACCCACGGGCTTCAACTGTCTCTGTCCGGATCTAACCGTGGGCTTCAGCCCCTTCTTAAAATATCCATCCAAGGATTCCCCTGAAACTCCCCGAACTCGATGGCAGAGCGACTCGAATTTCTTAATGTACTCCCTGATGTTCATGTCTTGTTTTAGTGAATATAGTCGCTCATACACGCCCCCAGACTGTACTATGTCAAAACGTTCCACCAGAAGGGTGGTGAACACTTACCACGTCCGAAAAGGCTGCTGCTGCTGTGTCCACCTGAACCATCACAAAGTCTCTCCTTCCAAGCAGACTCCTACCGCCCGTAGCCAGTCCTCCCATCAGAACCGCCGACACCTCAAAGTATCTCTCCACTCGATACAGCCAGTCATCCGGGTCTCCTCACTCGAAAATGGGCATCTTCAGCTTCCTCATCCGACTCTCCCAGCAAATCCTCCTCTCGCCTGTGGCTGCTCCTGGTGTCTCGGCTGGAACATATGTGGTCTGTCAAGAATATAACCTTTAGCTACATCCAGTGCGCTTCTGTCTGTACCATCCCATTGCCAATCTCTCCGCTCGTCTCCGTGTAGGTGTCTATAGTCCCCTTGGTGCCCCTCGGGGTGCCTTGAACTCCTCTTCAATCGACTGTGACCCCCGAAGGGTGGGGGCTGAGTCGACGGACCTCCCAAGTGCTGCTACCGCCCTCCTTGCTCTTGAAATCCTTCTCAGGGCCCCATCGGATGCTGAAAGAGGGCGTCTGAATTGGTCAGGACCCAAACGGGGCCCACTGGACCACGGAAGTAGGCAGCCGGGGCTGTCGGGCCCCCATATGACTCGGCGGGCCCCCATAGGGGTCAGGCGGGCCTTGCGTGCCCCCTCAGAGGCCCGGCGAGGCCCCCCTCAGGGGCGGGGCCTGCCGGCCCCAAATTTTGGCCGAATCGCCTCCGTCGCCGCCCCAGAGGGCCGTCGGAGGCCCAGGAGGGGCGGGCCGCACTGGCCACCCTTCCTGGGGGTTCAACGGAGCCCCTTCGGGGCTGCCGGAGGGGTGGCCACCCCCTGGTGGCCGGCACACCTCTCCGTTGCGGGGAGGTGGCTGGGAACGCCCCTCAATCTTCCCGATCTGATGCGTTTCCTTGTTCGTATGGGTATAGGCCGTCGTCTTCGACATCTTCAGGATCCCCTTTGGAAAAGATCACATTTTTTCCTTCCTTGTCGACAAAGGTGACTCCTTTGGGCTTGAATCTCGCTTAGGATTCAGATTTGCTATCATCGCCGTCAATTCCTTCATCAATTGAGATCTATTTGATGTCATCGCCTCCTTCAACTCCTCAACGCTCTCCGCCGCTTCCTTTCTCACCTCGCTAATGGTACTCTCCAACTTTTCAAACTTCTCTTCCAACAAGTCGATCCGCTCCTTGGATCTTATGTTCACCATGGATCTTGCGCTTAGATACCAAATTGATGCGATCCGGGCTTTTCGTGAAATAAAAGAGGGATTTTGGGGTGGATGAACGATAAAAATGGGATTTTATTGATATTTCAGATCTAAAAATTATGGAAACCCTACTACAAATCAACTACTTGCTAAATAGCTACTACAAATTGAAAGAACAATTAACTAGGGATTAATCTAAGGGAAATAGAGAAAATCCTAATACAATTTATCTAATAATACAATTTATTTAAGAACTAAAGGAATAGAATAGAAGGAATTTCTTCAACAATTTTCGCCTCTCTCTCCTAAGGCCGGCTTTAGGCTTTAAATAGAAAACATTCCATAATATGTCCATTTACTAAAATGCCACTGGGCCCTAAATCCAAGCCGTAACATAAACCTAAAATTTGAAATGTCTTGGAAGCATTATTAATATATGCAGATGGTTAATTAGGGTAACATTGATATCTAGGTTTCATTTTAAAGCAAAAACTTAATAATTGGGGCTTCTAGCTGAGAAGATGTCACGCCCCGCTTTCATAAACACATGGAAAACGTAGATGGCAAGGCTGCAGTAGTATTCAGATGTAGGGCTTCGAGCGCTTAATACCAAATACTACTAAGCGTAAACTTGTGATAAGAGAAAACACTTTCACAGGCCACTGCAAGGTATTGGAATAGTACAGAACAAAAGTAAAGTGCTTCAACAATATAAAATCCACAGACCACAAAGTATATTAAACGTTCCATCATATTACATTAAGTACTTCATACATACATCGAAACTATATAAGAGTACAAAAGTGGGGAAAGCAAAAAAAGAAACTCCCAACCCACAAAAGAAAACATAATTGTTGACACCCGGTACAACTCACTCTCTAGTCTACCCTGGGAAGTCTAACTAAACAAAATCTCCCTCAGGGGCTCCATCTGTAACCCGGGATGTGAAAGGGTATACAACGTCAAGTCTCGATCAGTCTGTTCCGCTTTTAATTCTGGAAAACGTAAATGAGACACGTTAACGCGTGACCAAGTAGGGAAACCTAACTAAACTAGATAGAGTCCAGTTTCAGAACCGGTCTACACAACTAAAAGGGTCGGTTTACTGAAAGTACACATGTTCATAGGTTTACAAATTGGAAGATAAAGGGATCATAACATGCATATGCTGAAAAGTAAAGATAAGAAACGGGAAATCAAAAAAATATATTCACAGATTACTGGCAATTCTATTTTTTTGAGTTTTGCATTCAATTAATATTTGAAAACCCGTGTAAACTGTAGGACGCTAAGGAGCTGGACTTCACCAGGGTTGGTTAACACAATGTTACCCCTATCAGTGACACGAGCACTGTAGGGGACTCTCGTAACTCACCCGTTTCAAGAGTGAGATGTTGTTACTCCTCTACCTCATGATGCATCATGAGTACACCCATGTGCCTCTCTAACCCTGTCCACTCCCTGTACCGGCTATCGAAAATGCGAGTGAGACTAATAACCATGTCCACTCTTTAACTCCTAAAATTTACGCGTGTTTCCCCCAAACCCATAACTGGAATCTCACCCATATTTAGATGGACCGAGAGTTTCAGTTTTAACTCTCGTCTCACTCTCAGTTGTTACTTTATTTCATCAATGTTTCATTTTGGTGGTCTCATTACCGCATTCACATTCGTTATGAACATTTCATTATGTCCATTTACCATTTCAATTCACATCTTTTATAGCCAAATTCCACTTGAAGCTTCACATATGAAATGTCATGAAATTATTTTCTTACATATGAACATAAGGAACATGGAAGCATCATGACGGTATTCTCTTTCATAACATGAATCCTTACATATGAAACTGAAATGCCTTACTAAAATTAACACATGAAGCACTTCACTAACTTGGCAATTGAACAACATAATCATATGAATCCTAACAATGAAAATGAACTATATAATTTCGGCAAGGCCGAAAAAATTGGGCCACACGGCTGTTTTGACTCCCCACTCGGCCGTGTGGAGCACTACAGGAAAAAAGCTCAACAAAATTAAGCCACATGGTCGTTTAATGTACTCCACACGACAATGTGGAACAATAATCAACAGTAAATATATAGGTGCAGCCATATGGTCGTTTGGTCAAACCACACGACCGTGTGAAAAAAGATTAGAACAGAGTCACACGATCGTGTGGAACAATGTTGCTGTTGGATCCTGTGGATGGCAAACAACACTAGAAGGGGGGTTGAATAGTGTTGTATGAATTATAAAACTTTTTCCTTTAATAATTATAACACAATAATTCCCTTCCAATGTTGCTTAAGAAACCAAGTAAAGTGATCTAAACTTGGTTCTTAATCAACAAGATAATCTAAAATAAATGCAAAGATTAATTACAAACAAACAAAGATTACAATCAGAGAGATATTAATACAGCGGAAATAAAAAAGATGAACTTTGCAATATATTAATAAAGAGTTACAGAGATGACATATTAACTACAGGTAAATTCCTTGCACAAATAAATAAACAATCACAGAAAACACGCAGAGACAAGAGATTTTTATCCCGGTTCTCCGCAACTTGGGTACATTCAGTCACCAACCCATCCGGTACGAGATTCAATCCATTATTGCATTGTCTATACAATTATCTAGCTTCACTCGTTAGGATTTCCAACGACTTAGTATCCCTATCAGGATTTCCAACCACCTAGACTGGTCTAGGATTTTCCCTACCCTACAAAGGGAATTCAAATAAAAACAAGATCCAATTCTCCACAATATTGGATGGAGATTGGTTTACACCCAACAAAAATTCTATAGTTAAGATAATATTACAAATGTGCTTATGTGGCTAAAAGAATTCAAAATGATCTTAGATCACACAAAGAATATAGTTTGATTCGATGTGATCTAGATCCTTTTGTTTTTCAAAAATCCTTCAAAGAATATTAAATCAAGAAAGAGGGATTTTGAAAAACGATTTTCAATAGCCAAAATAAAATAGATCTAAAAAAGAATTTCAGATAAAAAATACAGATCGGAAATTTAGAACCAGAATTTGGCTATGACGATGAGAGCGATTTGAGAGCGATTGAGAATTTGAAGAATATAACTTTAGCTCAAAAGATGATAATGAATTGGTGCTTGAAATGTTCTCAAGGGGCTCTATTTATAGCGTTTCTTAGATGAATTTGAAATTCAAAAGACATTTGACTTTAGCTCATAAATCAAGGGGATGATAGAATTGAGGGAGCAAAGTTAAAAGCATAAACACAGCTAGTAGTCGACTCCCAGATGAGGTAGTCGACTCCCAGAGAGATTTCATTGAAAAATCTGCTCACAGCTGGTAGTCGACTCCCTCCTTTGATGGTCGACTCCCAGAGCACTTTTTCACTGAAACTCAGCTAGAGAATGAGTAATCAACTCCTGGGTGTTGGAGGTTGACTACGAAGATTAAATCAAATAACTAATGCTATCAAAGAATTTAAAAATGAGTTTTTGAAAACTTTGTTTCGAAAACTTTTTGTGCGTGTGCGCAATAAAACTTGGCTTTAATATAATCCTAAAAGACCAACTCACACACTAGACTTAAATGAAGACGACTGAAGCCGATCAGATATTGATGTAGATGCACGCTTCACTTTGAGTTTAAGCTCGTCTTTGATTAAGCTTGAGCACTTCCATGAGTTTCATCTTTGAGCTTTACTTGTACTTGACGTAGAGCTATCAAATTGTCTTCATCTTCTGAGTGTGGTTGAGCTTCTTCGGAGTATGCATAAAGCTTATATTATTGATCGCACAACCTGCACACTTTAGCTAGTGTCATTAGTACACTAACATCATTTGGTGTGCTCATCATTTAAACTACTTAGGGGTAAGATTCGATTTCTCATCAGTTGCATCACGATTTTCTACAATTGACATGGTTGTTTCATAAACGACGCGACCGCGTCAGACAATTGCGGGGTCGTTTCACACGACTGTTTTTCCAATTGACACGACCGCGTCCAACTGTGGAACTTACGCATTCAGTCGACACGACCATGTCGTATTAGATGCGACCATGTCGTTGTTGCTATCGTCGATTTGTTAGCCTTGCAGTTGATCCAAACGAATGCGTCGTGGACGACGCGACCCGTGTCGATCGATGTTGCCGTCGATTTTTATAGAACTTTAAACTAAATCCTATGCGATTTTAAAACTAAACCCTGGCTAATCTAGTTAGGAATCATACCTTAATAGTCTTTCAATAGGTCTTTGGCCCTTCTTCTCCTTGAAGACCCACTAAAAGCTATCTCCTCATCCTTCAAGGGTGTAAAGGGTTACGAGATGGGTTTTGGTTGTCTGATTTTGGTGGAAGAAAAGGGGACAATAGGGAGTTTGGGCTTCCTGCGTGAGTAGAGAGGGAAGAGAGAAGATTTTTCAATTTTTTTCTTTTCCCCTTTCTTTCTTTCTTCTAATTTTTCTCACCTTTTAAATCCCACTCTAATCCTTGTCATCATCTCTCTCTAATCCTAAGCTTGACATGTAGAGAATGTTAGGTAAGATTAAAGGAAATGATGACACTTCAAGGAATTATGTGTCTTCTTAGGGATTATTAGGAATTATTAGGAATTTCTATTTTTTGTAATTTAGGAATACACCACTAAATACATCATACCCCCAATTACTAGTATTTCATCCAAATACTTACCCATTTCTAATTCAAATGATGCTTTTAAATTATTTAAAAATAATTTCGACATCATAAAAATTAAAGAGTTTTTTTAGAAAATACCCAAAATTTAATACGTACAAATACGTCCCAAAAATACGTGCATATGCTCGTATATTGATACCAGGGGGGTCTTACAGAAGATCTGTTCAGCTTTGTGGATGTGGGTGTGTGCGTTTCTGTGTGGAGTGCCTTTTATCTTCTTCAATGTTGTTCAATTTTGTTGTTCTGGTACTAAAAGTTTGATGCTGATGTTTGATGTTTTATAATATATTTCTGTAATTCAGGTTGGGATTTCTTCTCTCAAGGTCCACTGAAAGTTAAGGTATACTGAATCATGACGTGTATGCCAAGCATGCTGGCAATTTTTTCTATTTGATTTCACTTCCGAGTTGTTTCGTTATATATGTTTTCTATGAAGGAGTTTGTCGAAACCTAGCAAGTTCTCTTTATAATGTGTACTCTAATACTATTCTTGTCAGACTTGTTTCTTTCTAATGCTAACTGCAACATATATGTTCGACAATGTCCATGTTCTTTTTTTTGGTTTATGAAATCATATGGGGTCTGCATTACATTAAAAGAATTGATGATTATTTCTCATTTAAGGGTGAGAAACTCATTTTGTATTGACATCACTATACAAGTATTTATTTACTTGCTGAGCATCCCTCAAATGCATGAGCATCCGTGCCTGCCCGTGCTTATGCTTCTCGGAAGATTTAATTACAATGATTACGGATTGAAACTATTTGCTTTCTTGTGGAATCAAAGAGGATTTTGTTTGCATGTGAAGCTGCTACATTTTTGGAGCACGTGATGCAACCGTATTTTCTGAACATGAGAGCTATCTGCAAGACAGTCATTGCAGTTTTAAAATATTACAGGAAGTGTCGTCACTTGGTACCGGTGCATTGTTACCTGCATGGAGGACAGCTGCTAGTAACCTAAAGGATGTTACATCAGTAGATAACATTCCTTATAGATGTGAATCTATCAGCCAGCAAAATAGCAGTCTGAATTATCTCCAGTTGGCTCTAGGTATTTTTTTACTTAGAACGCTGTATTGTCGTGATATATTTCATTTCTTATCTAGTCATATCCTTTACTCTGTGCTCGTAGACTTCCGCACCCCAAAACCAGCTTTTGGGTGTATCTTTGGTGAGGCGCGTGCTGATGTCCATATGGACACTATATTGCCAAGCAAGAGTATTCTGGGTAGCAAAGTTCGGTATACCCATGATGCTGATGTCAGAAAGCTTGCGTCTGCTGCACAAAACATTTGTTCAGGTACATGTATCTCTGAAACATATCCGATTTTATTCCCTTCACATAACCAAATATTCTTGGCAATGCAATTTTTTTCGTCTCCGGCAACTAATTTTTTGTTTTGTTATTCTTTCTGTTTCACCCTGTTAAATTCAGAGAGAGGATTTGAAATGAGTAAGAAAATTAGATACTTTTCATTCTCCCAACATTAGCTTATTTATAGATACATGACTAGCTCACAACAGCTCAAATTTATCACTTTATCAACCACTCAGTTAATACACTCTCCCAATCACTCATACATATATCACTCATTGTTCAAGTTATATAATTACCGCAAGCGCATGTGTAGTCGTAGCATAATACATGCAGATAACAGAGAAGCTAGGGACTAAGCACCAACCAATCTCAGACTATAGTTAGCTACATGATTTTTAAACGGATTATGAGAATTTAACTAATGGTTTATCAATAAGAGAAAGTGATAGGGCTATGTATCCCCACTATCATGAACTGATTGTGGAATTAATCTCAAGAGTTTGATTATTGATCTAATGCATCGGGTGAGATTATTGTTTCTTATATCACTACCTAATACCTTCTCTGGAAGCGTAATAGGACTATCTATCATGAGTTGACACCTACTCTTGTGGTTCCCAAATCTGATAGGTGCATTACGAATCAACAATAAATGGTTTCCAACCTTTATTCTCACCTACTCTCGTGTGACAACTCACATCAAAGTCAAGGATATCTACTTTAGGATCCAACTCTCGTTGTAATCCTAAATGAGTAGCCCTAATTAATTCAGGATCCAACGAATCCTAAATTAGTAGGAATTAATTTAACTATCAAAGTTCATCAAATCAAAACTCCAACTCTTATTGGTTATTAGGGTTTGATAACAAATCAAGAGATAGATTAACATTAAGCGCATCCAAAGCTAATCCCTAGACAATTATGTCAGTAAACTGAGAATAAAGGGATCAATCCACACAATTATACATGATAGGGTTCAATCCAACCCGAGACAAAAAGAACTACTCACAAATCATAGCGATACTCAAAATGCAATTCATATGAGATATGATGGAATTAAAGAGAAGAGTTGAGGAAATAGTTACAACATTTTGATGAAGACAATAGAGATTAAATTCTCCAATCTTAGATCACAAAGAAAGTTCAACAAAAAGCCTCCAAAAGTTCCAGAAATAGTCGTCACAATACAATAAAATAAACCTAAGAAAAACGTCCTATTTCGCTCTTCAAAAGTTCTATTTATATCCCATACAACCCCCCTAACAATCAAGTTCAAAATTTAAGTCAAAACTCTTTCTGCGATTTGGCACGACCGTGCACTGTAACTGTGTAGAAATCTGGACATTCTATCGACTTGGCACGGCCGTGCCAAATTTCCAGCTTTGTTGCACTGTTTTTCAGAAAATGTAGAAAATAACACCGTGCTCAAAAAAAATTGCAAAAAAAAATCTGTTGGAATCGGGAGAAAGTTATCTTCGACTGAAAAATAAGAGAGTGGACAAAAATTAGGGCATAAGAATCATATTTTGCACATAAAAAGATGATAAGCTTTAATATTGAATGATATTGATGAAATGCATGGATTAGAGTTAAATTAAGCAAATAATATGTGCAAAATACCCATGAATGGGGGATAAAACATGCAAAATTATCCTCTTATTACTCGTCTTCCTAATATATCTTAACATTATATCAACATTCTCACAACCACTCAAACTTAATATATTACTCAATATATCTCAACGCTCTCCCTTAAGCTGGAGCATAGATATCATACATGCCCAGCTTGTTACAAATGTATTACACTCCTTTCCAAAAGCTTATTAAATATACCTGCCAGCTGATTTATCAATTTTACATGTTGCCTCTATAATTTTCGTGTCACACGGCTATCTCACCATGTGACAATCAATCTCAATATACTTATGCCTCTTATGAAAGATCGGATTGTTATATATATATATATATATATATATATATATATATATATATATATATATATATATATATATATATATATATATATATAAAACAAACCTTGTTAGTGTATGTGTCATGAGAACAACTGCTGAATTCATAACAATTTACATGTGATATTGGATATAGTTTTGTACTTTGATTCTGTAATGGATCAAGAAACAACGGGTTATTTCTTACTTTTCCAAGATACTAAATTACCTCACATAAAATCACTTAAGTTGTCGATCATTGATCAAATGGAAAAACGACCTAATTTGTATCAAAGAATATGAATAATTTCTATTTTGTCTAATTTATATGCAGCGTTTTTTCCGTTTTCCATTCTATTTTGTTGTGGGATGTTTGTATGATGAGGCCACGGCATATAAAAAGGCAGATCTGTAGTTTCGGGAAAGTTTAGAGGCGTTTGGGTAATTTTTAGATTCTTGGGATATTTTTGTAATTTTGTTAAAATTCTGATTAGTATTTATATGGGTCTACTAAGGAGTTTAGAGATTATCAAGTTAAATCTTGAGAGAAAACTTGTGAGAGGTTGAGAGGTTTCCTCTTTTGTGTGGAGAGTGCGGCTTCTTTCTCGACTCGAAGCTTGGAAGAGCGGTCCACTTCTTGAATGTGGACAACTATCCTTATTTTCTTCGTATTTTAGTAAAAATTTTATTTATACTTTTCAAACCTTAGCAGATCCTATCAAGTGGTATCAGAGCACTACGATCCATGGCGACGGCGGCGACGAAAAAGGTAAAACTTTCGGAGAAGAAATGTGATAGTGTGGTGGAGGATCTAAGAAATCTATGGAAGAAAGCTTTAGCTTCATTCAGATCTGAGGTTAAGGTATCGATTGAAGAAGGGTTGAGGGCGTCAGAGGCAATGATGGATGCGATGATGGCGATTTTCATGCAAATCCTAATGCAACATTTCTCTCAACGACCTCCGGATCCAAAGGCGAAGAAGAATTCGGATTTGGACGGCAATTCAATTCTAGGGCAAAAGGCGAAACCTTTGATGAAAGAGAAGAAGGACAAAGAATTCAAAGAAAGGCTTTTAATCGACGCGGAGGAGGATCCTGAAGAAGCCAAAGGAGACCTCACGAGGGATATGGACCCCAGCTAACCTCACCGGAGCCCCGCGTCCCCTGGGAGTCCTTGCTCGAACCCTACAAGACCACATAGGGCCATACGGCCCTCTGGCGGGTCGCCAGGGGCCCACCGGTACTCAGGTGGCCTGCTAGGGGACCCATGGCCCTCTAGCAACTCGTCCAGACCCTAGTGAGCACTTGAGACCTCCTCTGGTGCTCGATGAAGACCTGTAAGACCTCCAGGGGCCATATGGCTCCTGGTTTGCTGCAGAAAGATGACGACGACCACTTCCGGCCTACGAGGAGTTTTGAAATGACTATGAGGATGACCTAGGCTATGAGGAGGGAGATAATGACTTGGTTTGTGGCTATGATGACTGGGGTGGAGGTGCTGACAGAGGCGTCGCCCATTGAGGGGTTATAAGAGACCCATAAAGATACAACAGGACAATTATCATTCGCACCACTATCGCCCGGGCGACGTGGGAGTTGGTATTGAAGGCTTGATAAAAAAGTTGAAGATGCCGCTGTTCGAGAGGGAGGATCTGTATGGGTGGATCTATTGTGCTGAAAAATTCTTTGCAGTGGCTCGCCTGATGGAGAGGGAGACGTTGGAGGCTGCTGGCATATGTTTTGAGGGAAAGATGCTTTGTTGGTTCCAGGAGAGAGCAGCGACACTGTACACGTTCATGGGAGGGGCTTAATGATTGCTTGGTTGGCAGTTTTTGAGACATTCAGCGAGGGAACTTATAGGAGCAGCTGTTGGTACTCAAGCATGTGGGTCTGTCAAGGAGTACATGGTGAGGTTTGAGGCGCTCTCAGGACGGGTGAAGGGGATACTTGAGGAGACTTTGGAGGGGAGCTTCATGAAAGGGATAAAAGCGAACGTACACGCTAAACTCTGCATACCGAGGCTTATAAGATTGATGAAAACGATGGAGCTGGTCCCGATGATAGAGGATCGTCTCATAGAGGAGCGGAGGTTTAGAGGGGCCTGGAGCGAATCTACCTTTCATAATCAGGAAACGAAAGGGGGACATAAGGCACCGACATGGGGAGATTACCCCAGTAAGAAGAAGAACAGTGAACCACGACAATGAGGACAATATAGGCGCACGACCGATGTTGAGATGGGGGACAGGCAGGCCAAGGAATTGAGTTTCAGTTGCGATTAAAAGTTCACCCCATGGCACTGTTGTCGCGATCGAACTCTACAGCCGTTGATAATAGGCGAAGATGAAGTGGTGGAGGGAGATGAGCCAGATGAAAATGAGCATCTCCATGTGGAGTAGTATGGCCCACGGGCTTCATATACCACCTTGAGCCCAATGTGGTTCTTCAGGGGCGGAGTAATGATGAGGCTTGTCACATACCATTCTCTAAAATACTTGAAAAATATGAAACTTTTCCAAGGCGCCGGTAGAGGATGAAAGGTGACAAGGCCGTGGCAATATTCAGATCCAAGGAATTGACCTCTTGGCTTTAAATACATCCAGCGTGATGCGATGACATACATATTGTAGGCCACTGGGAATGCTGGGACAATACGGACGACCGTTAATAAAACAAAAATGTACATGCTCCAACACGAAAAGATCCACAAAATAGTTAGATACATATATATATCCTTCTTAAAAAGGTACATCCGAGGGAAACACGGAAATTATATGAGAAAACCGAAAAAAAAAACAAAATACATAAGAAGTCCAGTTCCCCAAAAGGTGTCTAGATCCAAAAGGTACAACTCACACCCTATAAAAAAGAAAGGAAGAACACTCTAGTCCTGGGTGGCCAACTAAATGAAGTTGCCCTTTGAGGGCTTGACCTCACGTTCAAGGTCATGTTCAGTCTCACGGGGAAAACTAGTTTTGTAGCCTCTGGCTCTAGACTTGGTAAAAGGAGGTGGACTCGTCAACGCGTGACTAGTAGGAAAAACACAATTCGGGATGTGAAATAGTATATTTAAGATTGTTTTATACAAGTATGACATCAAGCATCATGTGGGTAATAATGGAGCACTTTAAATGAAATAACATCTCTAAGCAGAAATGGAAACATGCGATGATCTGAGGCATGAAGGCAAATATATCACTACATTGAAAAGAAGGGGTTACCAATCTGCACATGTATTGTTATTGTTATTGTTATTAAAATAACGCTTTGAAATCCCAGGTAAAATGTAATACATAAGATTCTGGACTCTCACCCAGGATGTGTGGAAATAATGTACACATGAAGTGGACACGAGCACTGTCAACGTGGCCTCTTATATCTCCCCTGACGGGAGTGAGAATATGCTATCCAGATAAATCTCATGATGCATCATGAGTACTCTCATAGGCCTCTCCAACTCTGCACACTTTCCCCGTCGGCTGTCAGAGTGCGAGTGAGATACAAATTCAGTCTTGTCCAGTTCCTTATGATTCCATTTACTCGAGTTTCCCCGAAACACGTATGTGGAATACTCACCAACCTCAGGGTAGACTGAGACATTTCAGGTTATCATAATATACTTGGTACTCATTCAAATCATACGTGGTCATGTCCTCCGCCTCAACATACACGCGGCTATATCCACAACTACTCATCATTTCATATGCCATAGTCATCACATCAATGTCATAATTTAGATGGCCATTATCACATCACAAAAATATCACATGCATAAAGAAAGCATCATGGTCTTGGCATGAAATAGGACATCATCATTATACTGTCATTATATGCATAAAGAAAAATAACAAGGCTCAACTTGATGTAGAACATAAGCATCATAAATCGAACATCATCCTCATGTTACAAGTTTAACACCCTAAACATGGCATGAAATAGGATATGACATGAAATGAAACATCCTAAACATTGCATGAAATGGAACATGGCATGAAAGATGACATACATAGAACATCCTAAACATGACATAAAATAGGGCATGGTATGAAATGAAACATCCTAAATATTGTAGAAATAGAATATGACATGAATCATGACATAAAAGAACATCCAAAACATGGCATGAAATAGGACATGACATGAAATGAAACATCCTAAATATGGTGACTAGTAGCATGAGGATTAATAACCAACATAGTAGATAACATGGTGATTAGTAGTACTAGGATGGGCTCATCACATATCAGAGAAGGCGCAAGCGAGATGGGCCGACGACATCTACATAACTCGGGGGCGTATTCGTGAACTTTTGGGTATTTTTGTGATTCTATATTTTTATACAGGGGGTTATATGCAATTTTGTATTTGGGAGAAGTATTTATACCCCTAGAGCCGGCCTTGGCCATCTCCATGCTTATTTTTATATTTCAATTTCTAAAGAGAGGAGAGAGTTCCTCGTTCTTCGGAAGAGTGCGGACGTCCTCTTCAGTCGGCGTCTTGGAAGAGCGATTACCTCTACAATTGTAATCAACTGTACCCTTTTATTTTCAGTTTTATATTAATAAATTTCAGATATTCGTAGTTCCTATCAATTTGGTATCAGAGCACGTCGATCCATGGCGACGGCAACGAGATCCAAAGGCCGTATTGATATGGTGGAGGAGAAGTTCATTGGCGAAATCGAGGGCGTGAAGCAAACCCTTGCGAAATACGGTGATGCCCTACCGAAGCAAGGCAAAATCCCAGAGAAGCATGGAGAAGCCCTAATGCAAATCATGCAACAACTTGCGGGGATTTCGGCGAAATTAATTGGCGAGGGCACAAACCCTATAACAGCAAAAAAGGTGTCGCCTTTGGACAAGAGGAAGTGCGTAGCGAATGAATTTGAAGATGGACGGCTCACAGACCTCGACGACAGCGACCCATAAGCGGAGGAGGAATTACAGGGGGCCAGTGGCCCTATCGCCCCCCCGTTGGCCGCAGCAGACCCGCGCGGGTCCCGGGGCTCCTCCCTAGGGCCGCACTGGCAAGGAGAACCCTCGGCAGGGTCCGGCGACCCGTCCAAGGGCCTCCAGGGCCCCGTCGATCATCGGACACCCCCTGCGGGCCCTGTCGACCATCGGCAGGGCTGATGGGGGCCAGACAGGGCCTTGCGGCCCTTACCCAGGGCCGCCAGGGCCCTTCCGTGCCACAAAAGACTCCCCACGGGCCTTTGGGCCCACGGCAGGGGCGATATAGCCCTGACGGAGGATTTCAGCCACTTCTAGAAGCCTCAGCACGTGCGTTTGACGATGATTTCTATCCAGGGGAGTTTTCGGAGTATGGAGACAATGGAGGAAGATTTCGAGAACCCCCAGACCCCTGATATAATGCAGACAGACGACGACATCTACCTCTGACCTATGAGGGGTATCTTGGAGAGGTTGGTAGAGGCTACAGAGACTTCGAGGAGGAGCGATGTGCCTATGCAAGGGGCAATGATGGGGGAGATTATGGAGGACGTGGAGGGGGCCCATAGAGGGGATTTGAGAGGCACGGGAAGAGGTGACATCATTATCATCAGCCTAGGCACACATGCAGACGAGCAGGTCGGGGGATCTTTGGTATGGATGGTAGGATACGAAAGCTGAAGATGCCCATATTTGAGGAAGAGGATCTGGTGGCGTGGATTTACATGACAGAGAGGGTTTTAGGGTGTCACGCATGACAGAGGAGCAGAAAGTGGAGGCGACATGTTTAGATGGGAATGCCCTGGTGTGGTACCAGTGGAGGGATGAGAGGCAGCCGTTTCATTCATCGGAGCAGACTAATGATGGATTGGTGGAGAGATTTTGCGACTCTCATTTGGGGAACTTGCGGGAGCAGCTACTTTCTCTCAGGCAGGATGGCACGGTGAGGGACTACAGGGAGAAGTTCGAGGCACTATCAGGGCGAGTACGGGGAGTGTCTGATGAGATGATGGATCACCTTCATGAAGGGGCTGAAGGCTACCATTTGCACAGAGGTTCGCATACAAAAGTCTTAGGGCCTGATGGGTGTTATTGGTTATGCCCTAGGCCAAATATTTGAACCTTTATGTTATGTCATTTTTCATTTATAAAATGTTTAATGTTATTGTTATATTGTTTGTATGTTTCATATAATAATGTTTGAATAGCTATTCTATGTTATTCTAAGCATCCCTAGTCATTCATCGTTAAATGCATAATGATAAATTAAGACTAGTTAGAATTTGGTTGATAATTATGAGATAATTATATGTATGATGATACAAATCAAACTTATAGGTACTTGTTGTAGAACAATGTACTGGATAGACTCGCTATGAGATCAATACATGGATCAATGTCATAAATGATCTCATAATAATTATATCATAGAATCCTTAGATATGAGATTATCACAGTTTCCTACATAAGGAACATCATGTTTTGACATAACCAAACGTTATTTTTAATCAGATAATCATAAAGATTATGGTTGAACATGATGTGAATTATGCAGAGGAAAGTGAATGAACAAGATGGAATTTGTCCCTCGCTTATGAGAGATATCTAATGAGCCCCTTGATAAGTATGATGAGAAATACATGGCCGTATTCAAATGGATGTCATTTGATTTTATCAGTTTACTTAGTAATCGAAAAATTAAATGTTTGAACAATATAAGTATGACACTGTCCATGACTTATGTTCAAATCAGATATCGTGTGACAAAAGGATTATGACATGTTCTATTGGTTAGGTTAATATCGGACTAAGATATTAATATTAATTGGGTAGTCATACTGTCTTACTAGAGACCAATTATGACTTGTGGGCTTCTAATGGGATTAAGCCCACTGCCAATTTGATATGAGCCTATTGGGTCACACACAAAAAGCGTAATGGATGGGTATGGTTTAAACGAGATTTCGAATATGATTTGAAAGTCAAAATATGGTGAAATATCTTAACAATATAAGTATGACACTGTCCATGACTTATGTTCAAATCAAATATCGTGTCATAAAAGGATTATGACACGTTCTATTGGTTAGGTTAATATCGGACTACGAAATTAATATTAATTGGGTAGTCATAATGTCTTACTAGAGACCAATTATGACTTGTGGGCTTCTAATGGGATTAAGGCCACTGCCAATTTGATATGAGCCTATTGGGTTGCACACAAAAAGCGTAATGGATGAGATATGGTTTAAACGTGATTTTGAATATGATTTGAAATTCAAAATATGGCGAAATATCTTAACTATCAGATATTGTATCTCGTTAAGATATTTTCCTTCAGATATCGTTGTGTAACTAAAATGCGTTAAAGAGTTAACAAATAATAATATCGTGTCAAGATATTATCCCTAAAGATATCGTTGCGAAACTGAAACGCGTTAAAGGGTTAACATGCGATTCTATATATGATATAGAGATGATTTTCAGTTAATTTACGCATTTAATCTATTTCTCCCGTTTTTTGTGAAAAGGAAGAGCGAAAGAGAGTGAAACCCTACTTGCGGAAAAAGAGCTAGCACCCTCGCAATTCCAGTTCGTGAGTTTGCGTGTGGATACTGATAGAGGGCGGTCGTTTGTAGAGCAGCACATGCAGTCCGATACATTCGAATCGTCAAAAAGGTTAGTAATCTGTTCAAATCGATATGAAAACGCATGGATTTTGGTCGGTTTCTATTTTTTCGATGCGTATAAACTAGTTTATGCATGATAGAAATCCTAACAGTGGAGAGCATGGAGTATGCACAGATGGTGGAGAATCGCCTGATGGAAGAAAGGATGCCTTGAGGAAGTTGGAGTGGGCCTGTGTCACGCTGCCAGACAACGACTGGGGGGCAAAAGGCCACGACAGAAGTAGAGCAGACCAACAAGGGGAAGACTGGGAAGAATAGTGGGGTACCACCAGCAAGAGGACAGTTCAGGAGGATGACCGACGCCGAGATGAGGGAGAAGAGGCAGAATGGTCTGTGCTTCAGGTGCGACGAGCGGTTCACCCCGGGACATAGATGCGCAGTGAGCAAGCTGCAAGTGCTGCTACTAGAGGATGAGGAGGCTGTCGTGGTGGATGAGATCATAGAGGCCGAGGATAGGAGCATCGCCTTCTGGACGTGGTGGAGGTTTCCATAAACTCCGTGGTAAGGTTCACCCCGAACCATACCATGAAGTTTCAGAGACATATTTATGACCAGGAGGTGACTGTACGAATCGACAGTGGGGCTATTCACAACTTCATCTCCAGGAGGGTGGTAGAGCAGCAAGGCCTTCTGCTGTGGACACATGGAGTTTTGGCATTATAATTGGGACGAGCCAGATGGAGAGCAGCCGAGGGGTGTTCCGCGGGCTGATTCTGAGGGTGCAGGGGATTCAGGTGGTGGAGGACTTCCTGCCCTTAGACCCGGGGAGCACATGCGTGATTCTGGGCATGAGGTGGTTGCAGACTCTGGGGGATATGAAGGTGATCTGGAAGATGCTCAGGATGGAGTTCCAGGAGGGAGGCAGGACGATGACGTTGCATGGGGGATCCTAGCCTTTGTAGGACATTGGTCTCGCTAAAGACCATAGCTAGGACCATCTAGACAGAGGGGTTGGTTCTTGGTGGAGCTGCAAGGTGTCGTGTGCGAGGAGGGGGCTAAGGTTGAAAGTGGATCTGCCAACCCAGTGGATGTGCATCAGTTACTGGGGCAGTTCGAGGAGGGGTTTCAGGAGCCACATGGTTCCCCACAGATTAAGGACCATGATCACTCGATAAAACTGCGGGAGGGCATGTCCCCTATCAGTGTGAGACCTTACCGTTACCCTCAGGCTCAGAAGGATGAGATAGAGCGGATGGTGGCAGAGATGGTGCGGGCAGGAGTTTTTCAGCCGAGTGTTAGTCCCTTTTCTAGTCCTGTGCTGCTGGTGAAGAAGAAAGATGTGAGTTGGCGTTTCTGCGTGGACTACATGGCGCTGAATAAGGAGACGGTCTCAGACAAGTTCCCCATCCATGTCATCGATGAGCTACTTGATGAGTTACACGAGTCTACTATCTTCACCAAGATTAATCTGAAGTCAGGCTATCATCAGATCAGGATGAGGGTGGATGATGTGTCCAAAACAGCCTTCAGAACTCATGAGGGCCACTATGAGTTCCTGGTCATGCCTTTTGGTTTGACAATGCCCCAGCCACCTTCCAGGCTGTAACACCTGTAAGTGCAAATACAGACATTCCTCTTTTTATTTGGTGAGATACTTGTGTTAGCCTCAAATATGGGTGATGTTTGCGTTTGTGCCCTTTATGTTTTACATTTATACCCAAATGAGGGCATACTTGCAAATTTGGCAAGAAAATGGGGTTTTGTGCAATGCGTGTATCTGTGTAGTGCGCATAGAGTGTTAAACAATATTGTATGTATGCTAGTAAGTATTGTAGTATATGTGTATCCAGATTGTAGTATGTGTGTGGTCCTATTATATTATAAGTGCGCGCGTATTCTATTGTATGTGTATTCATATTGTACTATATGTGTGTTCATGTTTTAGTATAAGTGTGCTCGTTTTCTATTGTATGAATGATTGTATTGTAGTCTGGGTTATATTTGTGTACACATTGTATTATATGCGTGTACAGTTGTTTATGTATCTGTGTACATATATTTATGTATGTATGTACAACTGTTGTATATCTGTGTAGTTTATATCTGTGTACACTGTTTGAATATGTATGTATAGTGCAGTGTACATGCGTGTACAGATCTTCATATATGTGTGTCCAGATGTTGGATCTCTGTGTGCAGATCCTTATGTATCTATGTACAGATCTTTATATATCTATGTACAGATTATTGTGTAGGTGTGTTTAGAAGTCTGCCTAGTTTTATGCTTAATGGCATGAGATGTAATTAAGAGAGAACTTTAGGGCTAATGTTTTAATGGGATTAACACGAGGATTTGTCCACATTAGGGATGGCAAAGTTGTAAAATGTAGGAATCTTAAGAGATAAGTCTCTTTCTTTTAATTTTCTTAATTAGTCAAGTCTAGAACCTCCACTTATCTTCTCCCATTTTTTTTCTTTTCAAGACTCTTTCGTCAATTATCTCTCTTCCTCTCTCTTGGGTGGGCTGAAATTTGCTAGAGCCAAAAAAGAAGGAGAAGAAGGGAGAAGAAGAAGGAGGTCAAGCTTGAAGCCAAGAAAGAGGGATTAGCTAGCATCATCTCCAAGGCTTGGGTAGGATCTCTAACACCCCAATGAATTTCTCTAAGTGTGTGTGGTGCTTGAATGATTGAGTTATTAAGTTAATCCTTGTTAAGGACTTTAGTTCTCTAAATTGATGATGCTGGAATTCGAGGCTGATTTTCTGTGCTCCTAGCTTTGCTGATTTGTCTCGAAATACAACTGAGCTTGGTCTGAAAGTTCTATGGTATAAGTATTAAACTTTTCTCTACAACTTCCATGTTATGAACTCTTGCTAATTCGGATTGGAGTTGGGGATAAAAATTCTATCTTTTTAGCACATCTGATTTTCATCCAGTCTGGACACAGTTTGGTGAAACAGAGGTCAGTCCCTGCACACTCCATAAAAATGGTGTTCTTGGTCTCGTTGAAAAGATAAAAACCTGTTCTACAACTTTCACCTAGGCCACATTTTCGAGATTCTACTGCAACATGACTTAAATTAGCAATCGTTACAGCTCTTAGGATCCGTCTGAAAGACAGTTTTGATAGGTCTCACCAAACACTTCACCATAAATCACCTAGTTCATATCTCCGTATGAAATTTTATATATGAATCCAGCACGACCATATCTACAACTTCCAATGAGAGAAAAATTTATGTTTAGTTCAAAAGTTTGGAGAAAACAGACTCTGAAGCTGTCTGTTCTGCTGTTTCCAGAAAACCAGAGTTGCAAATGGGTGGGAGTTAGCTATTGTTATGGATTTCGATGACTTCCTCCTCCCAAATTATGAGTGACTCATGCTTAAGCATATGTTTATGGCCTTGCGTATCTCATGCTTGCTAATATTACTTCTATTTATTCATGTTTACATGGTATTATGAACTGGCATGGGTTGTTGTGGTTGGGATTTTGTTGATTGATGTTGGTGTTGAGATTATTATTGTTGTCGATAATGTGTAAGTGTTTCTTTATTGCAAATGCTTAGTCCTCCACAAAGGAGGGTGCCACGGTGGTGGGGGAAACTGAAGTATTGGGTAGACATAAGGGATGGAATTGGGTTGTGTTAGTTGAGTTGGGTACACTCGCGCTCATGTCGAGCTACCGGGGCGGGTAGTGGGCAGAGCTGTTACCTTAGGCTCCTGACGGGCCAGCGCAATGGGGAGTCCTAGTTTTACCACATGCCTTAGTGAGTGAGGTTCTAGTCCCTTATGTCGTATCCGGTATCGAGGTTTCCAAACAATGAATAACTAAAGTTAAAATAAACTTCTTTCTTAGTGTTTGCTGCTGTATTGTAGTGGTTGACACCGTACCCCTTAGATAGATTCATGGTGTGTTTAAGTTTCCTACTGGGCACGCTGTGACGTGCCCCCTTACTCTACATGTATAAGTCCAGAGACGGCAGGTTCTCAGCCTCAGCAGAGACGCCAGGTGGGCAGCACTTCTCAGTCGGGGCCTCAGGGTAGCTAGGCAGGGTGTGGGTGTCGTGAGTTTTGGGGGCACTAGGGTGAGTGAGAGGAGTTGTAAATCCTTTTGTACCCCTTATCTCCTTTGTACCCCCCTGTGACGACCAGGGACGGAGCCACATGGGGGCCAGGGGGGCACGTGCCCCCCCTGGAATTTTGGAATAAAGTTACCTTTATACCCTTGAAAAAAATTACCATGACAAATTACCTATTTATTTATACGTTATTTATAAAAAAGCAAGCATTCTCGCTGGCTTAATGGTTAGTCACGCGCTCGCTAAGCGGGGAATCCTGTGTTCGAGTCTCAGTGCCAGTACTTTTTTGCCAGCGTTGTATTATTTTTACAGACAAATTAGTTATTTAATTTACTCGGAGAAAGAACCCATACTTGGTATCTTAATTGTAAGTAACCCATGAGCAAGGTTGGAAATCTGAGTTCAAATCCAATTTCCTACTCTTTTGCCCATATTTGTTTGTATTTTTCCCATGCACCTAGTCTTGAAAGCAATACATACTCCTTGCCTTTTAATATTCTTGAATTTTTTGTTGCCGATACACCTAAAATTGAGCCGTCGCCGCTCGTTAGATAAATCAAATCTCGCCACACACACCCACACAAATCTCTCCACCTCCAAGCTCCAGTCCAAATTCAAATCAAATCTTCAACCAAAAAAATCACATCGTTGGACAACCTTCTAAATATAGGTATTAATGTTAATTTTTGCCCGAAATTTTTGCGAATCACTTTCCAAAAAACTTGATCTTTTTTCATTTATAGGGTTTTTTGTTATTTGCATGTACTCTCTGCCTAGCAAATGTGGACAAAAGAGTCAGCAATAGGATTCGAATTCAGGTTTCCAGGCCCTAGACAACCTTCTATAAAAAATATTCGTTGTCGATACACCGAAATCTGAAGGTGGGATTTAATTCATTGCGGACAACCTTGTGTAAGGAAGCGTTTAAGTCAAAGTAAATTTTCATTTTTTGCTATAATTTTGAAATAAATAAAATAAACAAAAATTATTTTCGGCCAAAAAATTGTGCCCCCTCTGAATTTAATTCCTGAATCCGTCACTGGTGACGACAGTTGTATTTTTGGTTGGATAGTTTCTGTGACGTCGATGCTAGTTGATAGTTTTGTGTTGTGATTGTAGACGCTCCCGCTGGTTGTGAGCCGCCGCATAGATAGTACTACTTTCTATGATTGTGTGGAGCTACTATGTTCTGGTTTTATTTCAGTACATAGTTTTTTTGTTGCCTGTGTTGTCTTGCTGTTGCAGTGACCTGCACATGCCGTTTACCGCACATTCACGATTGGTACCCAGTACCGCGGCCCATCACCATTGTTTCCCGTATTTTGGGGAATGTGGCATGACAGAGGCTTTGATGAATAAGGTATTCCGTTCCTACCTTCGGTGTTTTGTATTGGGTTTCTTCGATGATATCATTGTTTACAGCCGATCCTTGGAGGAGCACTTAGAACACATACACATAGTTTTTAAGAAGCTCTAGTATCATCAGTTATTTGTTAACAGGAAAAGTGCTTATTTGGCGAGCCACATGTGGAGTACTTGGGATATGTGGTGTTTGCAGATGGAGTTAGGGGTGGCAATTCGGGCCGGTCTGGTCTTATCGGGCAATGCCGGCCTGGTCTGGTTTTCTTAAAGGACTGGCCCGGTCCGGCCCGATAAGACTTCGGGCCATTCCGGAGAGGCCCGGGCACGATCCGATAAAAATTCGGGCCGCCCGGCCTGGTCCGATAGGGTTGAATGAATTATGTATTGTGACAATATTTTGTCATATTTTTAAACATAAACTTGTCTCATATGTTTAAAGATGCATCGAAATGGAGCACGAAAGAAGATGATTAAGTGGGTTGCAGAAGATGATGTGTCCTACATTGTTTTCATTTAATTGGCAAGATGAAGTAACATGTTGGGTGGTTCTGTGTCTTTTCTCAGAAACTGAGATCGACCCCCACGATCCGAAGATATCAAAGTTGGAGCTGGCGGGAAGTTGTTAAAATTTATGATATTTGGACCTTGATCTGATAAGATTCGTGACATTGGACTCAACACCATAAATGAATGCACATTACTGAAATTCACTTTAGATCAGTGTGTGGTCAAATTGAAGTGGGGCGATCAAATGGTTTTTATGCCGTGCCGTGCCGCCCATGGGCTGAAAAGCTTGGCCCGGGTCTGGGCCGAAAATGAACCGGGCCTGGCCGGCCCGGTCCGATAAGGTTTTCGGGCCAAAATTGTTGTCCCAAGCACTGTCTTATCGTGCCGGGCCCGTGCTGGGCTATCGTGCTTGACCGAAAATTGCCACCACTAGATGGAGTGGCATCTGGCATATCGAAGATAACAACTATGTTGGACTGGCCGCGCCCTACTACTCTACGATGACTGATGGGATTTTTGGGCTTGACGGGCTATTACAGGGAGTTCGTGCATGGTTATGGTATTATCGCCTGGCCACTCACATAACTGCTCAAGAAGGACAAATTTCATTGGGGTGACGAGGCGATGCATGCATTTGAGGCCTTGAAAAAGGCCACGCCGACAGTGCCAGTTCTGGCTCTACCAGACTTTACCAGGCTATTTATAGTTGAGTCAGATGCTTCAGGGCACATGTTGGGAGCAGTACTGATGTAGGACCAGAGGCCTATTGCGCATTTCAGTCAGGTCTTGACAGTGAGGGCGAGGTTGAAGTCCGTTTTGAGAGGGAGTTGATGGCTATTGTTTTGACGATTCAGAAGTGACGGCCCTACTTGTAGAGAAGGAGTTTTGTGGTGCGCACAGACCAGAGGAGCCTTAAATATTTGATAGAGCAGCGCATGGTAATTGAGGAGTATCAACAGTGGCTGAGGAAGCTGATGTGGTACACATTTGAGATACAGTACTGCCTTGGGCTAGAGAACAAGGACACAGATGCATTATCGAGGCACGATGAGGACATGCGCTTTGCGGCCTTGGCGGTTCCTATGCTGCAGGATTGGGAGCCACTTCTTCGGGAGGTGGAGGAGGATCAGGAGTTAGCGGAGATACGAGTAGCACTGCAACAGGGGTCAGCTGATCACCCATGTTATTCTTTGCAGGAGGGAAGGCTTTTATATCAGGGGCGTCTGGTGATACTGCGCACTTCTACCTACATCCCTATGATTTTGCAGGAGTTTCAAAGTTGTGCGTGTGGGGCCATTCAGGGGTCCTCAAGATCTATAGGAGACTGGCAAGCAGGGTCTATTGGAAGGGGATGAAGAAGGACGTCTCGACAATGGTAGCAGAGTGTGACGTTTGTCAATGTTACAAGTATATGGTGATGGCTCCAGAGGGATTGGTACATCCGCTTTCTTTACCTGAGCGGGTTTGGGAGAAGGTGTCCATGGATTTCATAGAGGGGTTGTCCAAGTCGTGAGGATACACAGTCATACTAGTTGTGGTGAACCGCCTCAACAAGCATGTCCACTTTATACCACTTCGGCATTCCTACAGTGCAGTGTCGGTAGCAGAAGTGTTCATACGAGAGATCATTCGTTTACATAGGCCATCAAAGTCTATTCTATCTGACAAAGACAAGGTCTTACTGAGCGGATTCTGGTAGGAACTTTTTGGAGTGCAGTGGAGGGTCTTGAGAGAAGTACGGCGTACCATCCACAGACTGACGGCCAGACTGAGGTCGTCAATATGAGTATTGAGATCTATGTGCGATGCTTCATTTCGGAGACTCCGAAGCTATGGGCACAGTGGCTAGCTTGGGCGGAGTATTTGTACAACACTGATATGTTTATCACCTACGAGAGGAGGCGCAAGAAGACTAAGGAGTAATTGCTGGGCACACCGACGATTTGGGGGGAGAATTTCTTTATGCACTATTAGTTTGGTTTGTGTTGCTGTACGCACCACGCCTCATCATTATATAAGTGATGTCGTGGGCTAGAGTTAGGGCATGGAATTTGTAGCCGTCTTTTGACATTCCTAGAGTTCTCCGCTAGAAGAGAGTTTAGGCTTTTCCCTTAGCAAAAGCTAGGAGAGGGGCCAACTCTCCCAAAATTGGCTACTTATCATTTGTAACCCTATTTTCTATTCAAATAAAATCCCCAAATCCTTTCTACAAAACCTAGTCCGCATCAATTTGGTATCAGAGCCCTGATCCAATGGCCGCAACAAGATCAACTACGACAAAATTTATGGAGGAGAGGTTGGATGCGGAGATCGTCAAGAGGAAGAAAGAAGCAGCGGAGATCATCAAGAAGATCGACACCACGCATCAGAAGATCGACACGACCGCAGCGGCACTCAGATCTGATATGAAGGAGAATCTGGAGCAAATGAAGGAGATGCTTACCCACTTCATGGCTCAAAACATCACCGCGCCTCAGATCTTACGTTCGAAGGAGGGAGCCACCTCAGATCTGAATCACCAATCAGCTCTGAGGGTAAAAGGGAAGGCAACGTTGGTTTCGGATCATGAAGGGGTGATCTTGGAAGGAGTAGATCCAGATCTGAACCTCGACGACGACGGGCAAGAGGACCTCTCTGAAACCCTAGGGGAGAGCTCCGAGGAGGACTCATCCACGCATCGTCAGCGGAGGACGCGCGCGGCGAACCCCCTGGGGGTTACCGACAGTCGGCGACCCCCCAGGGGGCTCGCCGGAGGCGGGCGAGCCCCCCATGGGGCCGCCGAGGCGGGGCGACCCCGCAGGGGGGTCGCGGGAGCAGGGCGACCCCGCTTGGGGGTCGCCGAAGGCGGGCGAGCCCCAGACGGGGCCGCCGAAGGCTGGCGACCTCCAGGCGGGGCCGCCGGAGGCGGGCGACCCGCCTAGGGGGCCGCTGGAGGCGGGCGACCCCCCAGGGGGTTCGCCGGAGGCGGGCGACCCCTCCAGGGGGCCGTCGAGAGGCCGCGGGCCCTTGACGGGCTGCACGGATTTCGAGGACCCCCCGCTCATCGCAGGGGGGATTACGGGACCCGTGAGAGGCGCGCGCGGGGGTGCACGAGATCCGGAGTACTACGAGGACGATGATTGGGCACCGGAAGGACGACGGAGAGCTGAGATGTATGAACCGGAGTACGAGGACCACATCCGCCACTATGAGGAGGAGTATGAGGAGGAGGATGAGCGGGTCAGGAGGGAGGATAGGAGATGGGAGCCGGGGAGGGGCCGATTTGGAGATCACCATTGCCAGCAGCGCATGGATCGTTTTGATGGGAGGGATCCACGGGCGGATGACCGCAAAAGGAAGCTCCAGATGCCTGTATTCGAGGGTAGTGATGCCACGGGGTGGATCTACAAGGCGGAGAGGTATTTTGAGATGGCCAGGCTGACGGAGGAGGAGAGACTGAGGGCGGTTGCGCTCTGTTTGGAGAGAGAGAGGCCCTGAATTGGTGGAGATGGAAGGAGCATCAGAGACCTCTGAGGACCTGGGACGGGTTCAAGGAAGCACTATTACACCGATTCCGAGGCTCTCAGGCGGGGGGAGCTTATGAGCAGCTGCATGCATTGAGGCAGGTGGGGACCGTGCGAGATTACATTAAGCAGTATGAGGAACTCACTAGTAGAGTGCGCGGGATGCCTGCAGAGTCCCTAGAAGGGGTTTTCATGGATGGATTGAAACCCACCATTAGGTCTGAGCTTCGCACTCTCAGACCACGTGGATTGGAGGAGCAGATGGAGCTAGCACTGACGGTCGAGAATAGGTTGGCAGACGAGCGTCGTGCCTGGGGGGCGTTTGGAGGACAGTTTCCACGTTCCCAGGCTGCCCCAGGAGGACAGTCAGGCGTGGGAGGAGGGGCCCCAGCAGGCGGAGGGAGACCCGGGGATGTGAGACCGGGGGCCGTACAAGAGGATGACAGATGCGGAGATGCGGGATCGTAGAGCAACGGGGTTGTGCTTCAAATGCGACGAGAGGTTTATCTCTGGGCACATGTGCCGCAACCAGGCCTTGCAGGTGTACGAGGTGTACGCTGAGGACTTGGAGGAGGAGGAGGAGGCAGGGGAGGAAGCGACAGGGCCCGAGGAGGATGTCGGACCTCTACTATTGGAGGCGGCCGAAGTCACTCTTAGCTCCATTACGGGGCTTACACGGGTGCACACCATGAAGCTGGCGGGTAGAGTCCGAGACCTGGACGTGGTGATATTGATAGACAGTGGGGCCACCCACAATTTCGTATCCACCAGGGTGATTGAGAGTCAGGGGATACAGCTGACGGAGACGGAGGGCTTTGGAGTCATGCCTGGGACCGGCGTGGTGGAGCAGAGTAGAGGCATCTGTCGAGACTTGACGCTGTCCATACAGGGAGTGGTGATCACCAGAGATTTCTTGCCCTTGACTTTGTGCAACGTCGACCTGATTTTGGGGATGAGTGGTTTCAATCGCTGGGCGAGACGAAATTCAACTGGAGACTGCCGCGGATGGAGTTTCAGGTGGACGACAGGAAGGTTGTACTTCTGGGTGATCTGAGTTCGTGTTGTTCGTCGGTGTCCTACAAGACTATGGCGAAGACACTCCAGGCTGAAGGAGGGGGTGTTAGGTTTCTTTCATAGTACAACTAATTTATACGCAGCGGAAAATAGAAACCTACCAAGATCCATGCGATTCTAATTAATTCGAATAGATTACTAACCTTTCTGACGATCTGAATCTGTCGGACTGTAGGTGCTGCGACGATCTGAATCTGTCGGACTGTAGGTGCTGTTCTACGAACGACCACCCTCAATCGGTATCCACACGCGAACGTCACGAACAGGACTTGCGAGGGTGCTAGCTCCTTTGCCGCAACTAGGGGTTCTCTCGCTATTTGTTTTTCTCAAAACGGAGGAGATAGATTGAAAAACGTAAAACTGAAAATCGTGATTTCATATCTTATATAGAATCCTACGTTAACCCCTTAACAACATTCAGTAACGCGACGCTATCTTAGGGATAAGAATCCCACGTTAACATATTAACGTATTTCAGTTAAGCGACGATATCTTAGGGATAATATCTTAACGAGATACGATATCTAACGGTTAAGATATTTCACCTTATTACGAATTTCAAATCATATTCGAAATCATGTTTAAACCCTATCCTATCCAATTCGTTCTTTGTGTGCGACCCAATAGGCTCATATTAAATTGGCAGTGGGCCTAATCTCATTAGAAGCCCACAAGTCATAATTGGTCTCTAGCAAGACATTTTGACTATCCAATTAATATGAATATCGTTAGTCCGATATTAACCTAACCAATAGGACATGTCATAATCCTTTTGTCACACGATATCTTATTTGAACATAAGTCATGGGAAGTGTCATACTTATATTGTTCAAACATTTAATTTCTCGCTTTCTAAGTAGACTGATAAAATCAAATGACATTCATTTGAGCACGGCCATGCATTTCTCAGTCCTACTTATCGAGGGGCCCATTAGATATCTCTCATAGGAGAGGGACAAATTCCATCTTGTTCATTCACTTTCCTCTGCATAATTCACATCATATTCGATCATAATCTTCATGATTATCTGATTAAAGATAACGTTTGATTATGTCAAAATATGATGTTCCTTATGTAGGAAATTGTGATGAGCTCAGGTCTAAGGATTCAATGACATAACTATTATGAGATCATTTATGACACTAATCCATGTAATGATCTCATAGCGAGTCTATCCAGTACATGTTCTCCAACAAGTACCTATAAGTTTGATTTGTATCACCATACATATAATTATCTCATAATTATCTACCAAACTCATACTAATCTTAATTCTTCATTAAACCTTTAATGATGAATGACTAGGGATTATTAGAATAGCATAAAACAACTATTCAACCATTATTATAAAGAAACATGCAAGCAATATAATAATAACAATAATAAGAGAAACATTTTATAAATGAAAATGACATAGCATAAAGGTCCAAATATTTGGCCTAGGGCACAACCACTAACAATCTCCCACTAGCACTAGGCCTAATTATACAAGTATCTAATACCCATAGACCTCATGTGTTTATCATGTTTGGCTTGTGAGAGAGCTTTGGTAAGTGGATCAGCAATGTTGTCATCTGTTGGTACTCTGCATATCTCGACGTCATTATTCTTAATAATTTCTCGAATGAGATGATAACGCCTGAGTATATGTTTGGATCTCTGATGAGATCTGGGCTCTTTTGCCTGTGCAATAGCACCATTGTTGTCACAATAGAGAACCACTGGATTTGCGATACTAGGAACTACTCCTAGTTCAGTAACGAACTTCCTTATCCATACTGCTTCCTTAGCTGCATCTGATGCTGCAATATACTCAGCTTCTGTTGTAGAATCTGCAATAGTGCTTTGCTTGGAACTTTTTCAACTTACAGCACCTCCGTTTAACATAAACACATATCCAGACTGCGATTTAAAGTCATCTTTATCAGATTGGAAGCTTGCATCTGTGTAACCATTTACAACTAGCTCATCTTCCAATCCTCCATACACCACGAATGCATCCTTAGTTCTTCTAAAGTACTTAAGGATATTCTTAACTGCTGTCCAGTGACTTTCACCGGGGTCTGACTGGTATCTGCTTGTCATGCTCAAAGCATACGACACGTCTGGTCGAGTACATATCATAGCATACATGATAGATCCTATAGCCGAAGCATAAGGAATCTTACTTATGCGATCTCGCTCATCAGATGTCATACGACATTGAGTCTTGCTAAGGGAAATGCCATGAGACATTGGCAAGAATCCTCTTTTAGATTCTTGCATGCTGAACCTATTCAACACTTTGTCTATGTATGTACTTTGACTCAGACCAATTATCCTTTTAGATCTATCCCTATAGATCTTAATGCCAAGGATATAAGCAGACTCACCTAAATCTTTCATTGAGAAAGAACTCCCTAACCAAGTCTTGGTTGTTTGCAACATAGGGATGCCATTTCCAATGAGTAATATGTCATCAACATATAACACAAGAAATACTACTGCGCTCCCACTAACCTTCTTGTATACACAAGGTTCATCTTCATTTTGTATGAATCCAAACTCTTTGACTGTTTCATCAAAACGAAGATTCCAGCTCCAAGAAGCTTGCTTTAATCCATAAATGGATCTTTGAAGCTTGCAAACATTTGTAGAATTCTTTGAATGAACAAAACCCTCAGGTTGTGTCATGTACACATCCTCGAGTAAGTTTCCGTTAAGAAACACTGTTTTGACATCCATTTGCCATATCTCGTAATCATAGTACGCAGCAATGGCAATTAGAATTCTTATTGATTTAAGCATTGCAACTGGCGAAAAGGTTTCGTCATAGTCTATACCATGAGTTTGTTTGAAACCTTTTGCAACAAGTCTTGCTTTAAAGGTATGCACTTTGCCATCCATGTCAGTTTTCTTCTTAAAAACCCACTTGCACCCAATGGTTTTAACTCCTTCAGGTGGATCAATCAAGGTCCAAACTTGATTATCATACATGGATTGCATTTCAGATTTCATGGCTCCTAGCCATTTCTCAGATTCTGGACTTGACACAGCTTCTTGATAGGTAGTAGGCTCATCTTAATCTATGAGCGGTACTTCACGAGTGTCCGTTATGAGAAATCCATATTTCTCGGGCTTGTGTCGTGGCCTATCAGATCTGTGTGGTGCTTGTGTAGCTCGTACAGGTTCTACAACTGTTTGTGGAACTTGTTGAACTTCCATCGTTGGTTCTATACCATCCTGTGGTTCTCGAAACTCTTCGAGGTGTACTTTGCTCCCACTGGTTCTTTTAGAAATAAATTCCTTTTCTAGAAAGACACCATTTCGAGCAACAAACACTTTGTTCTCTGAGGGATTATAAAAGTAAGATCCTTTAGTTTCTTTAGGATATCCCACAAAAAGGCATTTATCAGATTTTGGGGCTAACTTATCTGAAACTTGTCTTTTCACATAAGCCTCACATCCCCAAATTTTTATAAAAGATAAACTAGGTGTTCTCCCAGTCCATATCTCATATGGTGTCTTTTCAACCGCTTTAGATGGAACTCGGTTCAAAGTGAACGCAGCTGTTTCTAAGGCATGTCCCCAGAAGGATAATGGAAGATCTGTTTGACTCATCATGGATCAGACCATATCTAATAAGGTTCGATTTCTCCTTTCAGATACACCATTCCACTGTGGTGTTCCTGGTGGAGTTAATTGTGAAACAATTCCACAACCCTTGAGATGATCATCAAATTCTTGGCTCAAGTATTCACCACCCCGATCAGATCGAAGTGCCTTAATAGTTTTGCCAAGTTGATTTTGTACTTCATTTTGAAAAGTTCTGAAAATTTCAAATGATTCATGTTTATGTTTCATTAAATAGATATAGCCATATCTACTGAAATCATCAGTGAATGTAATGAAGTACTGAAATCCTCCCCTAGCATGGATGCTTAATGGACCACATACATCTGTATGTATTAGGCCCAATAAATCATTGGCCCTTTCACCATGTCCAGTGAAAGGATTCTTTGTCATTGGCAATTTTCAAATGATTCAAAATCAAATGACTCTAAAAGTCCATCTTGATGGAGCTTAGATATGCGTTTCTCGTTTATATGGCCAAGACGACAATGCCATAAATATGTGGGATTCATATTATTGGGTTTGGATTTCTTAGCAGTTATGTTATAATTTCTCCACTGTTGGAGTTGTCTAGATTTAGGACATAAAGGCCATCATATGAATCAGCAATACAATAAAGCACATCATCATAATAAATGGAGCATCTCTTATTCTTAATAAGAAAATAAAATTGTTCATCATCCAGACAAGAAACTGAAATAATATTCCTACTCAAAGTAGGAACATAGTAGCAATTATTCAACACTAATAAAAGCCCATTTGGCAAAGAAAATTCATAGGATCCTACAGCTAAAGCAGCAACTCTTGCTCCATTTCCAACTCGTAGGTCCACTTCGCCCCTTTTCAGTTGTCTACTTCTTTTCAACCCCTGCACATTTGTACAAATGTGAGATCCACATCCAGTATCTAATACCCAGGAAGTAGAAGTAGATAAGTTAATTTCAATAACATAAATATCTGAAGATGTAGTCTCACTACTCTTCTTCTTCTTCAGATCTTCCAAATAGAGTTTGCAATTCCGCTTCCAATGACCAGGTTCATTGCAATGGAAACAAACTCCCTCCTTTGGAACTTTTGCAGGCTTATCAGCAACTTTTGCTTTAGCCTTTCCTTTAGGCTTACCAGCAACTCTTGCTTTAGCCTTTCCCTTATGTTTCATTCCTTTCCCTTTGTTCACCATAAGTACATGACTAGGCTTTTTCTTTATACTTCACTCAGCAGTTTTAAGCATCGAATGCAGCTCAGCAAGAGATTTCTCCATGTCATTCATATTGTACTGCATGACAAACTGATCAAAACCATCAGTCACTGAATTAAGGATCAAATCCGTAGCCAGTTCTAAACTGAGGGGGAATCCAAGCCTTTCAAGATGATCAATGTAGCCTTTCATCTTCAAAACATGAGCGCTAACTGATGCACCTTCAGCCATTTTGCAAGCATGCAAAGCTTTGGTAGTCTCATAACTTTCCTGCCTTGCATGTTGTTGGAAAGTCTCCTTGAGATGAACACTCAGCTCATAAGCCTCCATGTGTTCCAGATCCTTCTGAAGTTCTGGGCACATAGTGGCTAACATGAGACAGCCAACATCAACAGAATCATCAAGATGTTTCTTATACTTATCCTTTACAGCCTTTGAATCATCAGTAGGTGGTTCTTCAGGGAGAGGATCATCCAGGACATACAACTTCCTTTCATGCTTGAGAACAATTCTCATGTTTCTGAACCAGTCAAGGAAGTTGGTGCCATTTTCTTTCAGCTTGTCATTCTCAAGGACAGATCGCAGTGACAGTGCAGAAGTGTTATGAGATGCCATTGATCTACAAATATGCAAAATAAACATTAATACCAATTTCATTTTAAAATGTTTCATAAAGCTCCCACAAAAATAATAACCCTCGATATTAATTACAACAATTGCAACACTTTAGTCGGCTAAGATCCATATTCACCCAACTTTAAGTCAGCTTTGGCATGACACTTAAAATCAAGTTATTTAGGTAGGTAACACTTTACCAATTATATCTCATATAATTCTTAGATTCTTTATGGGATTTTTGACATCATATGTCTCAGCATGTTATAATCCCATCTAATGCCCTTAGGCCCAAAACCATTTTGATAGCCTAATTAAGTCTAACCATTTTTAAATATATGGGTAGCACGATTACCCATCCTGCCTTACTATAATAACCCAATGCACTTCGCTTTGGCAGAACCCACATTTTGGTGATCATAGTCTTGACAGGTATTCAAATCATGGGTGGCATACGACTTAAAATTATGGTGAGGGAATTTTAACAATTAAGTTATGATGTCTATTTATATTAATATATTATGCATCATTCCATACATGGCATCTCATGCACATATATCATCATATATCGCATCACATACAAAACTGATAAACATAACATATATGAAACATGTGATAGCATGTAAAACATCATATATACATCAAAACAAATCATGTTATCACATAGCATGGTATCAAATTTTTATTCAAAATGATATGTCACAAATTCTGTTTAATAACTTCCACGACATATAATGCGCAACGAACACGGCGGTCCCACCAAATTTTTATCAGTAATCTCATTAATGATTTTCTGCCTTTAAAAACCCCTATTTAAACTTCTGAGTGATGAATCTACTGATCATATCAGCATCATGTAATCGTATTAAACAGTCATTGCTCAGACTCTGCTGATCAAATCAGTGTTATTTTAATCAAATTAAACAGTCCCATTAATCAGTGTTAGTTGATCATATTAATCATATTAAACAATGATCTGCGTAGATTTAATCATATTAAATAATGATTACAGTAAGTTTAATCACATTAAACATATTAAATAATGATCTGCGTGAGTTTAATCATATTAAACAGTGATTACTGTAGGTTTAATCATATTAAACACTGATCATAAATTAACATGTTAATCATATTAACAATAATCACGTTATCATATTAATAACAGCGTAATCATAAAGCATGTTGATCAAATTAACAGTGATTAATTTCGTGGCCATCTATATGTCATGTATATTATTAAACATCAATTATTTGTATCTCATACAGACAGATTAAACGGATTGTGTTTTCAATTAACATGTAATCGTATTTATGTATCAACATACATACAGGTTAAAATCATGCCAGCAAATATATAGACATCTCATACATATAAACATGGCATTATTCAAATCAATTGAATTCGCAAGTAGCTCTGATACCCCTGTTAGGTTTCTTTCATAGTACAACTAATTTATACGCATCGGAAAATAGAAACCTATCAAGATCCATGCGATTCTAATTAATTCGAATAGATTACTAACCTTTCTGACGATCTGAATCTGTCGGACTGTAGGTGCTGCGACGATCTGAATCTGTCGGACTGTAGGTGCTGTTCTACAAACGACCACCCTCAATCGGTATCCACACGCGAACGTCACGAACAGGACTTGCGAGGGTGCTAGCTCCTTTGCCGCAACTAGGGGTTCTCTCGCTATTTGTTTTTCTCAAAACGGAGGAGACAGATTGAAAAACGTAAAACTGAAAATCGTGATTCTATATCTTATATAGAATCCTACGTTAACCCCTTAACAACATTCAGTAACGCGACGCTATCTTAGGGATAATAATCCCACGTTAACATATTAATGTATTTCAGTTAAGCGACGATATCTTAGGGATAATATCTTAACGAGATACGATATCTAACGGTTAAGATATTTCACCTTATTACGAATTTCAAATCATATTCGAAATCATGTTTAAACCCTATCCTATCCAATTCGTTCTTTGTGTGCGACCCAATAGGCTCATATTAAATTGGCAGTGGGCCTAATCTCATTAGAAGCCCACAAGTCATAATTGGTCTCTAGCAAGACATTTTGACTACCCAATTAATATGAATATCGTTAGTCTGATATTAACCTAACCAATAGGACATGTCATAATCCTTTTGTCACACGATATCTTATTTGAACATAAGTCATGGGAAGTGTCATACTTATATTGTTCAAACATTTAATCTTGTTCATTAGATAAAATCAAATGACATTCATTTGAGTACGGCCATGCATTTCTCAGTCC
The DNA here is from genome assembly GCA_030789695.1 of Scilla litardierei. Taxonomy (NCBI): domain Eukaryota; kingdom Viridiplantae; phylum Streptophyta; class Magnoliopsida; order Asparagales; family Asparagaceae; genus Scilla; species Scilla litardierei. The sequence goes on from CM061141.1 coordinate 16,656,065, forward strand.
TACTTATCGAGGGGCCCATTAGATATCTCTCATAGGAGAGGGACAAATTCCATCTTGTTCATTCACTTTCCTCTGCATAATTCACATCATATTCGATCATAACCTTTGTGATTATTTGATTAAAGATAACGTTTGATTATGTCAAAATATGATGTTCCTTATGTAGGAAACTGTGATGAGCTCAGGTCTAAGGATTCAATGACATAACTATTATGAGATCATTTATGACACTAATCCATGTAATGATCTCATAGCGAGTAGGGGTGTGCGGGTCCGGGTACCCTGTTTTTTTGATGTTACCCGGACCCTACCCGGTAAGGGACCGGTTCCTAAAATTTGGACCCGGAACCTACCCAGTTGGACCCTATACCCGGACCCTACCCGGACCCTATGGTTCCGGATAGGTTCCGGGTACCCTGTAAAAAAAATTTAGTTTGTGATGCATTACAAACAATAATTTCCAAATGATCTGTGCATGACAATTACCTCAAATACACATGACTAAAGACCAATCTGGAAGTAAAATATTATCTCTAGTCTCTTTCTTCAGTGATAAAGGTATACTAATCAGTCATTTCTACTAGATAAAGCTAGACATATGGAAGAATGATTCACGTTTACCTCTACTGCTCTTTTGAACGCATAGGAGAACAATATGATCTTTGATTCAAATGCATTGTTTGATGAACTTACGCGTTTCTCAGAACTTCAGGATGCAAGTTGTACTCCCTAATATTTTAAGTTCAAATTAGTTACATCCAGGGTGGATCACTCTTATATATGTTGATGATTAATATTATAATATATAAAAAATTAAATATATAAAATATCGGTTCCGGTTCTGGGTACCCGTTTCTTATAAACGGGAACCGGAACCGGACCCGATACCCGTCGGTTCCTAATTTTCCTACCCGGAACCTACCCGGAACCGATAACTATCTACCCAGAACCTACCCGTTTGGGTAGGTTCCAATCGGATATCTGGGTACCCTGTACCCATGCACACCCCTAATAGCGAGTCTATCCAGTACATGTTCTCCAACAAGTACCTATAAGTTTGATTTGTATCACCACACATATAATTATCTCATAATTATCTACCAAACTCATACTAATCTTAATTCTTCATTAAACCTTTAATGATGACTGACTAGGGATTATTAGAATAGCATAAAACAACTATTCAACCATTATTATAAAGAAACATGCAAGCAATATAATAATAACAATAATAAGAGAAACATTTTATAAATGAAAATGACATAGCATAAATGTCCAAATATTTGGCCTAGGGCACAACCATTAACATGGGGTTCTTAATTGAGCTACAAGGGTTGGTGACGGACGAGGCCGTGGGGGAGACGGTAGTACCGCTGGAGGTGGAGCAGCTATTGCAGGGATTTGAGGGGGTATTCCAGCCACCTAGCGGTCTTCCACCGCCAAGGGATCACGAGCACGCTATTGTGCTTAGAGAGGGGGTGTCGCCCATTAGTGTGCGTCCATACCGATACCCTCAGGTGCAGAAAGATGAGATTGGGAAGCTGGTACATGAGATGCTGCAGGCTGGGGTCATCCGCCCTAGTGCCAGTCCTTTTTCTTGTCCAGTGCTGCTGGTTAAGAAGTAGGATGGCAGTTGGAGATTTTCTGTCGATTACCGGGCTCTCAACAAGGAAACTGTCCCCGACAAGTTTCCCATCTCGGTGATTGACGAACTACTAGATGAGTTGCATGGAGCGGTGGTTTTCTCGAAGATCGACCTGAAGTCAGGATACCACCAGATTCGCATGAGGCAGGAAGATGTGCAGAAGACCGCCTTCAGAACTCACGAAGGTCACTACGAGTTCCTCTTCATGCCCTTTGGGCTGACGAACGCACCCTCTACCTTCCAGTCGCTGATGAATAAGGTCTTCCGACCTTACTTACGGAGGTTCGTCTTGGTCTTCTTCGATGATATCCTTGTCTACAGTGCATCATTACAGGACCATCTGGGCCATCTGGAGATAGTGCTGTGGGAGTTAGAGGTCCATCAGCTATAGGCCAACCAGAAGACGGAGTACCTGGGTTACATTGTGTACCTGGGTCACATTGTGTACGGAGGACCATCAGGTACAGATAGTGCCTCTTCGGACAGGCGCAGGTGGAGTACCTGGGTCACATTGTGTCGGCAGACGGAGTGGCAGGCGATCGCTTGAAGATTTCAGCTATGTTGGATTGGCCGCAGCCGAAGACGTTACGGGCCTTGCGGGGGTTTCTGGGCCTCACGAGGTATTACCAGCGTTTCATGAAGGTGTACGGCACCTTGGCGTGGCCCCTTACGGAATAGTTGAAGAAGGATAGTTTTTGCTGGGGGGAAGAGGCGACGAGGGCATTCCAGGCCCTCAAGGAGGCAATGACGACAGTACCGGTGCTAGCACTCCTAAATTTTGAGAAGAAGTTTGTGGTAGAGTCAAATGCATCGGGCTTCGGGTTGGGGGCCGTACTGATGCAGGAGCAGCGGCCGATCGCCTACTTCAGCCAGGTCTTATCTTCCAGGGCCAGGCTGAAGTCTGTCTATGAGCGAGAGTTAATGGCAATCGTGTTGTCAATACAGAAGTGGAGGCCCTACCTACTCGGGAGGGTGTTTGTGGTACGGACAGACCAGCGGAGTCTGAAGTACCTCCGGGAGCAGTGCATGGTGGCGGAGGAGCACCAGAGGTGGTTGTCCAAGTTGAGCGGGTACAAGTTCGAGATTCATTACAAACCCGGCTCGGACAACAAGTCGGCAGATGCGCTTTCCCGACGAGATGATGGGGTATAGGTGGTGGCTCTTTCTATTCCACTGATGCTGAGGAGCGACACTCTGCTAGCAGAGATTGAGGTAGATGAGGAGCTGCGGTGAATCCGGGAGGCGATCGCTGGGTGATCTACAGACTTCCCTGGCTTTACATTAGAGGAACGACTACTACTGTACCGGAGGAGGCTGGTGATTCCCCGGACTTCTAGTCACATTCATACTCTCTTCCATGAGTTCCATAGCAGCGCCGTGGGGGGCCACTCTGGAGGATACCAGACTTATCAGAGGATGGCTTGGGAGCTCTACTGGCCGGGCATGAGGAAGGATATCGTGAGGCTGGTTTCGGAGTGTGATATATGTCAGCGCCACAAATACCAGGCGACATCCCCAGCAGGTCTCTTACAGCCCTTAGAGTTACCGGAGAGAATATGGGAAGACATCTCGATGGATTTCGTGGAGGGGTTGCCACGATCGGAGGGCTTCACTACGATATTTGTTGTGGTTGACCGCCTCAGCAAATACGACCATTTCATCCCACTACGCCACCCATTTACGGCAGCGTCAGTGGCAGTTGCTTTTTTGAAGGAGGTGGTCCGACTGCACGGGTACCCTCGCTCGATTGTGTCAGACAGGGATAAGGTGTTTCTGAGCACTTTTTGGAAGGAGATGTTCCGACTACAGGGTACAGCGCTACGACGGAGCACGGCTTATCACCCACAAACGGACGGCCAGACGGAGGTGCTTAATCGCCGTGGGAGACCGTGTCTACTTGAAGCTTCGACCCTACAGACAACATTCTATGGCCCACCGGCGCAATGAGAAGCTGGCGGCGAGGTATTATGGGCCTTACGAGGTTGAGGCCCGGATCGGCAAGGTGGCGTATCGCCTGAGGCTACCTCCTACTAGCACGATCCATCCGGGTTTTCACGTCTCACAGTTACGCCGAGCTATTGGAGATCACGTGGCGTCGTCTATATTGCCCCCAACTCTCACGGTCGACATGGAGGTAATTTTGGCACCCGTGGAGGTGGTGGGCATTCGTACAGGAGCATCGGGCGCACGTGAAGTTCTGATTCGTTGGTCAGGATTGCCGGAGTTTGAGACAACGTGGGAGCTTTACGATCATATCCTGCAGCAGTATCCTGACTTCCACCTTGCGGACAAGGTGAAACTCCTGGGGGGAGTAGTGATACGTTTATCACCTACGAGAGGAGACGCAAGAAGGCTAATGAGTAATTGCTGGGCACACCAACGATTTGGGGGGAGAATTTCTTTATGAACTATTAGTTTGGTTTGTGTTGCTGTACACACCACACCTCATCATTATATAAGTGATGGCGTGGGTTACGGTTAGGGCATGGAATTTGTATCCTTCTTTTGACATTCCTAGAGTTCTCCGAGGAGATATAGAAGAGAGTTTAGGCTTTTCCCTTAGCAAAAGCTAGGAGAGGGGCCAACCCTCCCAAAATTGGCTACTTATCATTTGTAACCCTATTTTCTATTCAAATAAAATCCCCAAATCCTTTCTACAAAACCTAGTCCGCATCAAACACTTCATATCATACAGCTGCTCAGACCACACCCTTCAAGATATTGTATGGATGAGATCTCCTCATCTGTTGCATTATGGGCATGACTCTACGCCTGGTTCAGAGGTAAAACAATACTTAGCTGAGATAGACAGAATTTTAGAGGAACTGAAGTACCATCTGGCTAAGGCCCAACAGATTATAAAGGCTAGGGCAGACTCCCATCGTAGAGACGTGCAGTTTGGTGTGGGCGACATGGTTTATTTAAAGTTTCGTCCTTATCGACATAAGTCCTTGGTCCACAGAAGGAATGAAAGCTCTCCCTAAATATTTTGGACCTTACGAGATAGCGGCTAAGGCGGGGCCGGTTGTATACAGGTTGAAGCTACCCCTAGGATCGGTTATTCATCCGGTCTTTCATGTATCACAGCTCAGACATGCGATTGGCGATCATACATCATCACCATCACTACCGGAGACAGTGACAAACGACATGGAGGTGACTTTAGAGCCTTAGGAGCTGAAGGGGGTCCACAAGGAAAGTGCTGGAGAGCGGGAGGTGTTGGTGCGTTGCAAGGGCTTGCCAGACATGAGATCATATGAGGGTTGGTGGACGTCATATCACATCAGTTTTCTGACTTCTATCTTAAGGACAAGGTCATTTTTTGGGGGGGAAGCAGTGATGGGCTCATCACTTATCAGAGGATGTGCAAGCGAGGTGGGTTGGCGGCATCTACATAACTCATGGGCGTATTCATGAAGTTTTGGGTATTTTGTGATTCTATATTTTTCTATAGGGGGTTATGTGTAATTTTGTATTTGGGAGGAGTATTTATACCCCTAGGGCCGTCCGGCCATCCTCATGCTTATTTTGATATTTCAATTGCTAAAGAGAGGTGAGAGTTCCTCGTTTTTAAGGAGAGTGCGGACGCCCTCTTCAATTAGCGTCTTGGGAGAGCGATTACCTCTACAATTGTAATCAACGGTATCCTTTTATTTTTAGTTTTATATTAATAAATTTCAGATATTCGTAGTTCTTATCATACTCAAACTCCAAATTATGAACTCTTACCATTATAAACAATATAGTCTAACATTAACATGGTGATTAATAACATGGTGATAAATTTTTTTAAAAGATAGTATCCAAGCATCCAAGTTGTGAGTTCCCTACCTTATGCAATATACAGAGAGGGAGATGAGCTTTTTCTTCTACTCTTCTACTCCTAGCTAGGGTGTTACACTAAATGAGAGAGAGAGGAGGAAGGTGGTGATGTGTTTGGCCAAGGGAGACGAAGGGGGGAAGGGGGTGGTGGTGATGGTGCTCGGCCAAGGGGGGGAAGAAAGGGAAGAGGGGGCTAGCCAAAGGGGAAGAAGAGAGGGAGAGAGTTTGGAGAGAGGGAGAGAATTTGCTAGCATTTTCTTTTCTTCTTCTTCTTTTCTTCTTTTTTTCTCTTTTATTCATGGATGATGATTAAAGAGAGGGTAACAAGTGGAGGGATGACTCATATTTAATGTTGGATTAGTGGATGACCATGTGTCATCTTAGGAAAATTAGGTTTATTTTTTATTTTAAAAACGTATAAAAATATGTAAAACATTTTAAGTGTTTTTAAAATGTATTGTAAAAACATTTTTTTGTTAAATTAAAATGTATAGAAATATATTTTTATTTAAAATGTATAAAAATGGGGTTTATTATTTTAATCCAAAAATCACGGAAAAATCTTAAAAATTCAGAGTGTATGCTATAGGACTCAAATACGACCAAAAATACATAGTATAATTCATAGTAGATTAAAAACAGGGGGTTACAAGGCCACAACCTATAAAAGGACAGATCTGTAGTTTCGGAAAAGTTCAGGGGCGTTTCTGTAATTTTTTTAGTCTTGAGGTATATCTATAATTTTGCTAATTTTGATTAGTATTTATATGGGGCTAAGGAGTTTATGGATTTTCATGTTAAATCTTGAGAGAAAACTTCTTAGAGATTTGAGAGATTCCTTCTTTTGTGAAGAGTGCGGCTTCCTTTCGAATTGAAGCTTGCAAGAGCGGTTCACCTCTCGAATGTGATCAATTTATCCTTATTTTCAGTTTATTTATAAATAAAACTATCATCTTTCTTTCCCAAATCCACTCTCTAACTCTAAAAATCCTATCTTTACCCTAAAAAATCCCATCTTTTCACTAAAAATCCTTTTTTTATTTCATAAAACCTTAGAAAAACCTATCAATGTATATGAAGATTGATGAATCATTACAATTTTGATATAAATTCTGTAAACTGATTACTAAAATACTCTTGTACATATGGCTTCTTAATGTTTTTTTATAGAAATACCAAATTGATTCTTTATTTCAACATACAAACTTTAAACATTGCAAACAATTTAAATCTATTTTTCATTAAGTAAATCGTATTAAATATGAAAAATCATTTGTACATGTGACAGAATATCTAAAGCCATATCTAAACACAACACGATAAGGTCCCCGTGAATGAATTTACTCAAAGAGTTTCTAATCAAATTTATTAGCGCTTGGCTGTAAGATACTTGATGGTGTTTTCCAGCTAACAAAACTCACAATCTAAACTAGACAAGCTTTTAAACCATGATACAAACGTTTCAAATTTAGAAGACCGAGATGACCCAATCTGTAGTGTATGATGGAGGAGGGCGTAACACCAGAGAAAATCATTGATTTAGCCTCAACATTTAGGTGATAACAACTTTCAGTCTCATGCCTTGTGCTAATCATCATTTTCGTTTCAATCTTTTGAATGACATATCAATCAGGATAAAATGTTATAGAACAATTTACAGAGCATATCAACAAGATAACGAAAAGTAGATTAAATAGAAATTTAGACAGATACTTAACAGATGTTAAGAGTAAGGAAGACATGACCGTAATAAAGCCAATACATGCAACAACCGGCGATGAACCATCCACTAGTATCACCGTCTGTCTAGAAATGGATGGGGAAAAATCATATACCTAACTTCCCAGTCATATGATCAGAGGATCTTGAATCCATCACCCATGTCCAAGAACTTGACGTAGAAGTGCTTGTAGTTGGGATGTCATGATGGTAAGAAAAAAAAATGTAATTGAGCTTTACAAAACTTCTGAAACATCTTGTACCCACTCCACTCATCGTCAGCTTTTTGAACATTTTTTTATTGATAAGAATTTTCTTGGGATGTCATGTGTGCAGTGTGATACGATCCGATGGATCGAATCAATAGAAATCAGATTTTAAAGGAGGAAAAATTAAAAAGAGGGATTTTATTGGAGAATTTGAGGAAGAACAAAGATAAATGAGTTCCTTCGAGACGAACTCAATCTCCTAGCTTTTACTTGAACGGATTAAAAGCCTAAAGATCCTTCGCAAGATGCCTAAGGATGTTCTTCAACAAAATAAGCATAGCCCTAACAAAGGCGGCTAGCCCTAATTAAATAGAAAACGGGGATTTACTAATTTAGCCTGAAGAGACTAAAATACCCCTCAACCCACTAAACTCACTACGTGACAACCCCGCGCTTCCTACGCCTCACGTAAGTCACGATGGGTGGACCCGCATCCCCAATGGCAGGTGGAGTCGGCGGCGATGCGTCCGCATCAATACCCCCCGCTAAAAGAGCCACCTTGTTCTCAAGGTGAAAATCTGGAAACTGCTCCTGAACCACGTTATATGCCTCCCATGTAGCGTCACAATCAGGCAGACCTACCCAGTAGATCAGCACCTCTTTTCGTCGTCCCGGTCCCTGACGAACTGCCCGCACATCCAGGGGCTCGAGCAATACCTTCATGTCCTCCGTCGGTGTAGGTGGCAGAGTCGACGTGGCTGACTGGTCTCCAATCGTCCTCCGTAGCTGCGACACATGAAACACCGGATGTATCGTCGAGGAAGGTGGCAGGTGTAGCCGATAAGCCACCTTCCCAATCTTGGCCGCAATCTGGTAGGGACCGTAGTAGCGAGCTGCTAGCTTCTCGTTCTGCCTCCGAGCTAAAGTCTTCTGCCTATAGGGTCGCAGCTTAAGATACACCATATCACCCTCCTGAAAGTGGACGTCCCTCCGTTGGCCGTCTGCCCGTGCCTTCATCACCTGCTGAGCCCTTATAAGATGTCGCCGTAACTCATCCAACATAGCATCTCTGTCTCCCATGTAAGCTTCCACCTGTGACACCGGAGTCTGCCTGTCACCGAAACGCAGCAAGGATGGTGGGTCTTGCGCATAGAGGATCCTGAAGGGGGTCGTCCCTGCTGCTGAGTGGTACGATGTGTTGTACCAGTACTCCGCCCACGCCAACCACCTGTGCCACTGTCGAGGTGTCTCCGACCCGAAGCACCGCAGATAAGTCTCTATAGAGCGGTTCACCACCTCGGTCTGCCCGTCCGTCTGCGGGTGGTACGCTGTACTCCGCTTAAGGACCGTACCCTGTACCCTGAAGAGCTCCAGCCAAAACCCGCTCAAGAAGACCTTGTCCCTGTCCTTGTTAGTAAAAAACGTGAATTTTTAAGTTTTTTGCGTTAAAAACCCGTCTAAAATGGTTCCCGTATTAAATGGCCGTCCATTTGAATTATTCGAAAAAATACACGTTTTTTAGGGGTTGACGAACAAAACGCGTTTTATTCCCATATTACGCATTTTATGCGTTTTAAATGCGTTTTAGGGGCACTTTTAAATCATTTTGAACTATGATTTAATGATCATACTTTGGTTTAGTGCATGCTACATGGAATATAATAGTATGATCATGTCATTTTGGTTAAAACTATGAATACAATTTAAATCATGAATATAGAACTTATTTAACTCTTATTTCATATTGATATTGATATTGTTGATTTTTAAGTTCATTTGGATGAATGATATCTTGAATACTTATTTTTAGTCGCATTTTTTATTTGGGTTAAAAAATTAAACACAATTTAACCCGTTTATGTATTATTCCCGTATTGCGCATATTTGACCGATTTTTTTTGACCAAATGTCTTTCGAAATTGATCGAATTAAACACGTTTTATTCACGTCCCGAATATTTTCCGCATTACTTATTGCTAACAAGGGTCCCTGTCGGACACTATGGATCCCGGTATCCCATGTAAGCGTATCACCTCCCGTATGAATGCTGTGGCCACCGAGACTGTTGTGTAAGGATGCCTCAAAGGTATGAAATGGGCATACTTACTCAGGCAGTCTACTACGACGAGGATCACCGTATATCCCTCGGAGCGGGGCAGCCCGTCAATGAAATCCATCGAAACCTCCTCCCATATCCTCTCTGGCAACTCCAACGGCTGTAGGAGTCTGGCTGGAGCCATGGCCATATACTTGTGACGCTGGCAGACGTCACAAGCAGCTACTAACTGGGCAACCCTCCTCCACATCCCGGGCCAGTACACCTCACTAGCCATCCTCTAGTACGTCTGCTGTACCCCCGAATGGCCTCCAGTTGCCGACCCGTGGAACTCCTGAAATAGGACTGGTATAAATCCTAAGGCACTCGGTAGCACCAACCTCCCCTGGTAAAGCAGTCTGCGCCCCTGCAGGGCATACCCGGTCAGCCCTTCCTTCCCCTACTGCAGCAACTCTCGGATCCGTCTCAGCTTTTCATCACTCTCCGCCTCCTGAAAAATAGGCTCCCAGTCCAACCATATTGGTCGTGACAGAGCCCTCAAGTCCACGCTCTCATCCCGGCGAGACAAGGCATCAGCTGCATTGTTCTCCAACCCCGGCTTGTCGAATCGGTACCCCACCAGCTTGGACAACCAACGCTGGTGCTCCTCAGTAACCAATCGCTGCTCCAAAAGGTACTTGAGGCTCCTTTGGTCCGTTCTGACCACGAACTCCCGACCCAACAGATAGGGCCGCCACTTCGTCACCGCGAAGACAATGGCCATCAATTCTCGCTCATACACCGATTTCAGCCGTGCTCTAGCAGACAACACCTGACTGAAATAGGCTATGGACCGTCCCTCCTGCATAAGCACCGCCCCAATCCATATCCCGAAGCGTCAGTCTCCACCACGAAAGATATGCTGAAATCTGGCAAGGCAAGAACTGGTGCTGTCGTCATCGCCACCTTCAAGGCCTGAAAAGCCTTGGTGGCCTCCCCCCAATGTAACCCGTCCTTTTTGAGCTGCTCGGTGAGGGGCCAGGCTATGGTGCTGTACCCCTTCACAAACTTCCGATAATAGCCAGTCAGACCCAAAAATCCCCGAAGAGCTCGCAGTGTAGTAGTGACCGGCCAATCCAGCATAGCCGCTATCTTCGCCCTGTCGGCCGCTACCCCCTCTGCCGACACCATATGCCCTAAGTACTCGATCCTCTCCTGGTCGAAACTGCACTTCTTCCGGTTGGAGAACAACTGCTGTGCCAACAACTCCCGGAAGACCACCTCTAAGTGGTCCAAATGCTCCCTCAAGCTCCTGCTGTAGACGAGAATATCGTCAAAGAATACGAGAATGAACCTCAGCAGGAAGGGCTGGAAGACCTTGTTCATCAAGGCCTGGAAAGTAGAGGGGGGCATTCGTCAAGCCGAATGGCATGACTCTGAACTCATAGTGCCCATCGTGGGTGCAGAAGGCAGTCTTCGGCACATCCTCTGGCCGCATCAAGATCTGGTGGTATCCTGCCCTCAAGTCGATCTTCGAAAAGATCGCCGCTCCATGAAGCTCGTCCAGCAGCTCGTCAATCACCGAAATAGGAAACTTGTCAGCGACAGTTTCCTTATTCAGCGCCCGGTAATCGACGCAAAATCTCCAACTCCCGTCCTTCTTCTTGATCAGCAAGACTGGGCTCGAAAAAGGACTCACACTTGGCTGGATGATCCCAGCCTGTAGCATCTCCCGCACCATCCTCTCAATCTCGTCTTTCTGCACATGCGGGTACCGGTACGGTGCACACTCATCGGTGCTGCTCCATCACGCAATACAATCGCGTGCTCGTGCCCCCTGGACGGTGGTAGCCCTTGCGGGTCCTGAAAGACCTCCTGGTACTGCTCTAGTACCTGCTCAACCTCCGCTGCGGTCTCCTCCTGCTGCTGCTCACCCTCAGCTGTCAGCCCATGATACTCCACCAGGAACCCCTCTCCCTCGTCCCGCAGCGCTCGAGTGATGGCCTTGAAGGCCACTAAAGAGAAACAAAGGGTCCCCTGTCAACACGACGGTCCGATCTCCATCCTGGAACTCCATCCTCAGAAGCTTCCAGTTCACCTTCATCTCCCCCAACTTCTTCAGCCACTGCACCCCTAAGATGATATCCACGTTGCCCAACTCCAGTGGCAAGAAGTCCTCCATGATTTGTACCCCCTGCAAGGTCAGGCACAGACCGTTGCAGAGCCCCTTGCTCTCCTCCATCTTCACTGTCCCCAGCAGTACGGTGAACTTCTCCAGGGTGCTCAGCTGCAGCCCATGTCGCTCTACCACTCGGCTGAAAATGAAATTGTGGGTGGTCCCACTATCTATCAGCACCGTCACCGTAGTGTACCCCAACTGCCTTGATAACTTCATGGTGTGGTTCGGAGTGAACCCCACCACAGAGTTCAGGGAGACCTCCGCGAAGTCTAGGTGAGACTTCTCCTCCTCTACCAATGGCTCCTCCTCAGGCTCCTCCTCCTCAACCACGTACCCCTCCTCGTCGGGCACCATGGTGATCTGCAGTAGGCGGCTCGCACACCTGTGTCTAGGGGTGAACTTCTCGTCGCAACGGAATCACAACCCCTTGGCCCGCTTCTCCCTCACATCTGCCTCAGTCATCCGTCGCCCCAGGGTAGCTGGGCGGCCCTCTCCTCGAGTCTCAGGGGCAGCCGCAGGTGGTCTCTGTGCCGCGGCTGGTGGAGTGGGGCGGGAACTCTGGCCCCCCCAAGCTCCCCGTATCCTTCTCTCCTCTGTATGCTTCTCCTCCGCTTTATGGGCTAAGTGAAGGACATCCTCCAAGGTCGTCGGGCTCTGCATCCGCAACTCAGCTTGTATCGATGGCTTCAGCCCCCTCATAAAATTCCCGATCATCACCTCGTCGGTCACCCCCTTCACCCGACTATTCAGCATCTCAAATCTCTCTACGTAGTCCCTCACTGTCCCTTCCTGCCTTAGGGCCGACAGCTGCTCGTAGAAATCCCCCATGCTGTCTCCTGAAACCGATCCACGATCAGTGCAAACAGCTCCTCTCAGGTGCGAAAAGGGGTCCGTGCGATCTTCCACCGGTACCATGCCAGAGCCTTCCTCTCAAAATAAATCCCAATGGCCTTCAGAACCTCCTGCTCCGTCAGCCCCATCACCTGAAAGTATCTCTCCGCTCGATATGTTCACCCGTTGGGATCGGTGCCATCGAAGGTCGGCATTTTCAGCTTCATCAACCGCCAGTCCGCGTTGATGTCTCCCTGCTGCCCCCTATCACCTCCTCGGTCACCTCCCCGCACCAACCCGCCACCCCGGGTCTCCTTCGGGCCTCCCCCATCAACCCCGTACAACTCCTCCGGCCATGCAGGCCTCTCCCATGCCTCGGGCTGATAGTGATGCACAGGAAACTCTGGTGGTCGTGCGAAAATGGGCCTCGGCCCAGGTGGGGTAGTCTCCGCTCTCCAAAATTGTCCCGCCGGGGTCCCAATAGCTGCCCCCGAAGCCCAGCCACCTCCGACTGTCCCAAACATTTCCTCAGAGTGAGGTACGAATCCCGCCACACCCCCAAAGGGTCGAGACGAAGTCGCCGGGCCCCCAGGAGGGGCGGCCCAGCCTGTCGACCCCTCGGAGGGCCCGTTCCAACTCGCCGGCCCCCCAAAATGGCCCATCGGCCCTCCCGAACCCCCGGATGGGGGTGTCACACCTCCGACGGCCCTGGCGGGGGGTGCCGCCTGCACCCAGCCCCCGTCGGGGTCGGTCGAGGCCCCCAGTGGCCCCGGCGGGCTCACCCAGGCCTGGGGAGGCCTGGGAGAGTTCGCCGGGGCCACTGAAGCCCCCGGTTGGCCTCGCCCAGGACTGGGTTGGGCCGCCGGCCCTTGGGTATCGGGCCTGCCGTGGCCTGAACAGACCCGCGAGGGTCTGTTTTTTGTGAAACAGGCCCGCGCGGGTCTAGGGTTGGCCGCCCCGTCGTCCATGCCTCTCCCGCGACGTCGCCTTGCTGTGGAAACTCCGCCGTCGTCCGCGCTTGCTCTAGGGAGGCCGATTCTAGGGTAGAATATCCCCCCTCTTGGATCTCCTTGCCTCGATCTCCTTCTTTCGCCACCGTGAGGGCTTGTATCATCGCCTTCAATTCTCGGAGATCTCGGCATTGTTGCGCGACGTCCGTCCTCATCACCCGAAGTTCGATCTGGATGTCTTCTTGCGAATGGGCATGATCCTTGAGAGAATCCCCCACCGTTTTCTTCAAGCCCTCGAACCTTTCTTCGATCTCCCGATTGAGATCCTCACGTAGCACTTGAATCTTCTCTTCGATCAAATCCGCCTTCGAGCGAGTGCTTGCCGCCATTTGGATCTAGTGCTCTGATACCAATTTGATACGATCCGATGGATCGAATCAATAGAAATCAGATTTTAAAGGAGGAAAAATTAAAAAGAGGGATTTTTATTGGAGAATTTGAGGAAGAACAAAGATAAACGAGTTCCTTCGAGACGAACTCAATCTCCTAGCTTTTACTTGAACGGATTAAAAGCCTAAAGATCCTTCACAAGATGCCTAAGGATGTTCTTCAACAAAATAAGCATAGCCTTAACAAAGGCGGCTAGCCCTAATTAAATAGAAAACATGGATTTACTAATTTAGCCTGAAGAGACTAAAATACTCCTCGACCCACTAAACTCATTATGTGACGACCCTGTGCTTCCTACGCCTCACGTAAGTCACCATGGGTGGACCCGCATCCCCAATGGCCGGTGGAGTCGACGGCGATGCGTCCGTATCCGCATCACAGTGCTTCCTACAAACCCTAAAGCTCGGTACACACGAGCTTCATGAGACCGAACTCTTTATAATAGTGCCAGATTAGTTTCTTGATCTGGAGATTTACATTTGATACACCTATGTCTCTTGAAGCATGCACTCCTTTACCCCTACCTCGAATACCAATTCAGCCACCACTTCTATCTCCTTTGATGGTCCTTCGAGGGTCTCGATATCCACTATGCTTCCAAAGACATACTGTATCGCTAACACCGATTTCTACCGGAACTGCTCTTTCTGGACTTTACGTCTTTAGAATATTCTACTGCAAAGTGTGAAAATTTACTAGTAAATAGAGCGGGGTGTAACATCTTATGATCTAAAGGCATGCTTAGGTATATTCCTGACGTAAAATCCGTAAGAATGTTAACACTTTCGGTTATTCTTTTTGGTCCTTTATATTCTTCTCATTTGTTTTGATTGGAAAGATGAAATTCAACTTCTCGTGTAGCTTGTGAAAATATGCATAATCCTGAGATATCGTCCTTTCTCCTTGCTAGCCATTTCAAAGCAATTATGATATGGAGAGATTGTTTTTCTCCGAGTATAAAGTTTCCAATAGCACACAAATTTCTTTTACAGAGTTTTCTTCTCAATCACAAGATCTTGAATATCATGTTCTATGAAGTTTAATAGTTAACTCTTTATTTGAGCATCCTTCTACTTCCAATCAACCAAACCATTTGATGAAAGATCATCAGTTAAATAATCATTATTTCCTCCACTCTCAAGATGCAATTCCACTAATCACTTCTACTGCTTGTAATTGGTCCAATTGAGCTTTCTATTAGTAATCTTCATAGAAATCGATTTTGGAGCTATATCTGGTCTAAATTCAGCTTTCAAATATGCTATATAAGTATCTCCCTACTCCCAATGACGGGCACTAAAAAAACTAACACCAACATTAAGCCCAATAAACTATCAACCAACCAACAGATGCTAAATGCCATACATCAAACAATTATACCAAATCTTCAAACATCACCCAAATATTATTTCTAATACATAAGAAGTAAAGTATTCATATGTAATGTTTTAACATATTACTTAGTTATATTAGTTGGGTAAATTGTGAAATTTTTTCAAACCAATCGAGCGGTAGTCAGGGAGGCTCGAAGAACTTTCAGAGGGGATCGGAATCGTCGGATCTGACTCCGGTGATAAGATTAAGGTTGTGAAGTTTTCACAAGATAGCCACGTCTTTGACTGTGATAGTTCTGATATTATGTTAAAATCAGAGAGGAGATTTAGAAAGAAGGGAATTAGATTGACTAAGAAAGAAATCATATTCTCTTATTCTCTCAACTTTAGCTTATTTATAGTTACATGGTAAGCTCCCAACCACTCACACTTATGTCATTCTCCCAACCTCATTTAATACACTCTCCTAACCATTTTTACTTATATCATGCATCTCTCAACTACTCATTTGTTACATCTTAATATTATATCATATTCTCCGAACCACTCAAACTTAATACCCTATTCAATACAGCTTAACACACCCCAAGTTTTTTTCCTTTATAATTTGCTTCAGCTATAAATGCAATTCACTACAGCAGCTCTTGCTATATTTCACCTTCAGCTTGATTCTTCGGGTACATGGAAGTCATGTACAAAACCCTGCCCTCGGCTGATGTCTTTTAGCATGTGATACAAGCTGGATAGTTGCACAAAAAATGCATGGGTAAACTTGTTTTCCATACTTCCTGCTGACGGCCTTGATTTTTCTTATACATATCATTAAACATGGTCAATTTTTCAGTGCCTGGGTAATGAGTAGTGTCGAAATGTAGACGTTGCACTAGAGACAGTATTTTATTTGTCTACTGAAAACCCATGTTTTTAACCACATCTCAAAATGTGTCAGCCCATGTAAATAGTGCTCACTGTGTGTCAAGATTCTGTTTCTTGAATGAACTACACTTTACACAAAGATTGATTAACTCTCCCCTTTAGTTAATCTAATTGTTTCAGTCTTCTATTAACTGTCCTAAGACTGTTGCAGAAGAATTGCTTGCTGATTGCTTGAGCTTAAACATGTATGCTGACTGGCCCTCTAAGTACCTTGGCAACCTGCTACTGGTTCTAGTTGTTTTGGCAAAGTTTGTTGGCACCAACTCCAAGGGCCGATGTTCATTGGGGAAGTAAAATTTACATGTCGAGTTGGGTTTTCTAAGGTGAGCCAATAAAGTTGGGAGAATGCTTCCAGTCGTTGATGATTATTCCTGGTGCACACTGTTTTAAACCAAAAGCAGAAGTAACGGCGAAACTATCTTCTTTGTTGCATCTAGTGGCTTCTTTTTAAAACAGCACCGTACTGACCACAAGTTTTTTTTCAAACATTTTTGCTCTCGTGTAAGTCTTCAATTCTTAAGTCTATCTTGTAAGGCTTCATTCTTTTTACCACCCCGTATGATGCAGTCTGCTACCACCAACCAATTTTTTTTGATAGTTATCATGGAGACAAGCTAATTAGAATTTATTAGTTGCTGTGACATTCATACAACCCAACCCCAAATAATTAACAAAAAAAGGAACTTAATCCAACTTTCTCATTGCAGAAGGAAAATGTGCCAAAGGGAGCAATGCAATTGAAAAGAAGCATACCTTAGCAGTTGACTTTCTTAATGAAATAACAGCTGAAGAATCAGAATATGCAAGTGAAAGCTGTGGGTATATGAAAGAGGATGCCTCTGTTAAAGATGCCATGATTAAAATAACAAGAAAAGATTCAGTAAGTATAAACCCGATCGGGCTACATGATAGCAGTGCTGAAAAAAAGCTTGTATCAGCCGAAGACTGCATGATTGGAGTGACAGCTGCAGAATCAGATCTTGTCAGTGAGAGCAGTGTAACTGAGAATACGCAAAACTCTTCTGGAGACTGCATGAGGGAAGTAAGTTTAAAAGACACAACTTATCAAAATGGTTGCTTTTATAAACTAGAAACCTCTTTAGCATATGGAAAATCGGAAAAATTTTGTAGTAAGATTGATCTCAGGACGGTTAGCTCATTTACTGTTCTAATTATTACTTGTTACATACTTTTTTTAGTAGTCAGATTAACTGATGTCCGCAAGGATCATTATCACTGATTCATGGACTTTTTGGTCTCAAACAAAATCCCTTAATTGTAGCAAGGTGTTTTGGTGCAAAAAGTTAAAGCCAACGTGCAATTTGTAAGATGTGAAACTTCAGTTTGATATATGACATATTATTGGTCTGTGATCAGCACGACAATATAGATGAAGTTAAATCCATTTCCCCTCAGAGCTGTCAAACATCACAAAAGAAGGAAATTGAAGCTTTTCTTGATAAACAATGTCTCGCTGAATCTGTGACAGGTGTCTTCAAATATGCATTGTCATTTTCTCTTATTGTTAATATCTATGAATCTTTCTTTTTAACCTTCAGATATTCTTCATACTACAGTGGCTCATCAAGCAACTTTTGCAAAAAAGACATTGAGCATTGAAAATAAGATAAGTTTACTATCACTACATCTAAGTTGTAATCAATCAATGTTATGTTTGGTTTTTTAAATTGATTAATGTCAATGAAGCATGATTGTTCGCTATACTGTCATGTTATTCATATGGTAGAGCCCATGCTACTCCTAAACCACACACAAGTACGGACTTTAGTTATAATTTTTCATGAAACAGCATGTTACAAATTCAAATTTAGAATATTAAGTTCATTTAGTGTAAAGTACATGCTAGGCCAGGGCATAGCCTCTTTTAGTTGGATTTTCTCATGCATTTTTGTTTACTTTTATAGATATCATGCATCAACAATTTCTCATGTGATATTTTGTGATTCTTTTGACTTGAAATGAATGAGTATATATGTTTTCTTTTGAATATACTTGTATTTTAAGGTTCTTTTTAATACATGTAAATATTGTTAAGACACGGAATACTGTAATTAATTATCATAATTGTCATTAAAGACAGTCATATAATAGTTTGCCCTGTGCATGTTTCGGCAGCCTAGTGAATGAGGATCCATCCGTTGCAGCATCTGATGGTCAGTTGTTTGCAAGCTTAACCATGCATTGCTAGGAGGCTGTCTCCACAACTTGAACCCATGACCTCGGCTTTGCCATTGTGCTACCACATTCTAGTGCTGGAAAACATCTGGTCATTTCAAGCAAGGGTACACACACCAATTGTATACAGGAAGGAGGAGGAAAAAAAATATAGTAACTTCAATATCAAATTATGATTTATATTCATGAATTACTTTAGGAACTAGAGGGTAGTGCACACAGGCAGACATGCAAATAGGGCTTTTCTATGTCAGAGATTTGATCTTTAAAAATTTCAAAGAATTTGGCCATATATGGTATTTGAAATAATTACTTGAGATTACTAACACGTTCTTGTATAAAAAAGAAATATCTCACTCAAGTTAATAAATTCATACAAGACGCTCAGATTAATTAAACTAGCACTTTCCATTCTTGCAAATTTTTAGGCCTACTTGAGAATTTAAGAAAGTCTGGACTGATTCCATTCTGATGCGAACTGTTAGGAACTAACAAAGATTGAATTTTTATTAGAAAGCAAATAGCAAATAAAAAGATAATTGAGCACAAAAGAGGTGTGCTCTCCTCCCAAGACGCCTAGAGGACGTCCGCACTCGTCTACCTATGGAACCACACAATAACAATCATCAAAATAGCATAGGTATACACGAGGAGGCTACCCCCTATTTATAATAGAAACTAGGGCAAGAGGGGGGCCATGCGGCCAAGCAAAGGGGGCTGCGGCTAAGGCAAAAGGGGGGTGGGCCGCAGCAAAGCTTGGGCGCGCGTGCTGTGCATCCTGCGGGTGTAAATCCTGAAAGGTGTAGTAAGTGCGGAGGGTCTCTGCCATACAAAATCCTGAAAGGTGTAGTCTGCGCCGCCGTGTGGTATGAAGTGTTGTACCAGTATTCCACCCACGGTAGCCAACGTGCCCACTCCTTAGGATTCTCTGAGATGAAGCATCGCAGGTAAGTCTCTACACTCCTATTTACCACCACCGTCTGACCGTCAGCCTGTGGATGATAAGCTGTGCTCCGCTTCAAGGCCATCCCCTGCAGTCTGAAAAGCTCCTGCCAAAATTTGCTCTGGAATACCTTGTCTCTATCCGAGACTATGGACTTTGGCGGGCCATGCAAACGAATGTCCTCTTTCACAAAAATCTCCGCCACAGAAACGACGCTGTAAGGATGCTTAAGCGGGATAAAATGTGCATATTTGCTGAGGCGGTCTACCATAACAAAAATGACGATGTATCCATCCGACTTTGGCAATCCATCGATGAAGTCCATAGAGAGGTCCTCCCAAACTCTGTCTGGTAAGGATAGCGGCTGTAGTAGTCCCCCCTGGGGACATAGCCTGATACTTGTGACGCTGGCACACGTCACACTCCGT
This sequence comes from Scilla litardierei, assembly GCA_030789695.1. Taxonomy (NCBI): domain Eukaryota; kingdom Viridiplantae; phylum Streptophyta; class Magnoliopsida; order Asparagales; family Asparagaceae; genus Scilla; species Scilla litardierei. The sequence continues at coordinate 16,675,742 of CM061141.1, forward strand.
CACCATCTTGGCCACCTCCTTCTTCAGTCCCTTCCAGTAGACCTCCCTTGATAGCCGCTGGTAGGTCTTGAGGACCCCAGAATGTCCTCCAATAGCACTGCCGTGGAACTCCCTGAATATGGCCGGTATAAATGTAGAAGTCCTCGGTATCACCAGCCTCCCTCAGTAAAGTAGCCGCCCATCCTGAAGAGAATACCCCGGGTACTTGGTCGACCCTTGGAGAATGGCCTTTCGTATAGCCGCCAACTCCGGGTCATGCTCTACCTCCTGCTGTAGTGGGCCCCAATCCTCGAGGATAGACATTGTAAGTGCCGCTAACTCTGCCTCCTACTCTCGCCGGGATAACGCATCAGCTGCATTGTTCTCCAATCTCGGGCAGTACTCGATCTCGAACCTGTACCCCATTAACTTTCGTAGCCACTTCTGATGCTCCTCCGCCACCATCCACTGCTCTAGCAGATACTTCAGGCGCCGCTGATTTGTGCGAACTATGAAGCTCTGTCCCAACAAATATGGTCTCCACTTCTGTATGGACAACACTATCTCCATCAGCTCCCTCTCATAGACCGATCGCAATCGGGCCCTCGTGGTCAACACCTGGCTATAGTAAGCTATATGGCGCTGCTCCTGCATCAGTACTGCTCCCAGACCATGTCCTGATACGTCTGCCTCTACTACGAAGGGTCTGGAGAAGTCGGGCAACACCAATACTGGCACAGTGGTCATTGCCCTTTTAGGGCCTCAAATGCTGTCGTCGCCTCCTCCCCCCAATGAAACCGATCCTTCTTCAATAACTCCGTCAATGGCCAGGCAATCGTCCCATATCCCTCCACGAATCTGCGGTAGTAACCTGTAAGCCTCAAGAAGCCCCGTAGCCCTCGGAGAGTAGTGGGACTCGGCTAGTCCAGCATGGCCGCTATCTTAGCTCTATCTGCGGCTAGCCCTCCTGCTGATACCACGTGCCCTAGATACTCCACCTGCGGTTGCCCGAATAGACACTTCTTTCTGTTGAACTATAGCTGGTGGTACTGCAGCTCTTGAAAAACCACCTACAGGTGGTCCAAATGCTCCTCCAGAGTACGACTGTACACCAAAATATCGTCGAAGAAGACTAGTAGAAAGGGACGGAATACCTTATTCATGAGAGCCTGAAAGGTGGCCGGGGCGTTGGTCAACCCAAAGGGCATGACCAGGAACTCGTAGTGGCCCTCATCCGTCCTGCACGTCGTCTTGGGCACATCTTCCCATCGCATCCTTATCTGGTGGTAGCCTGACTTTAGATCTAGCTTGCTGAACCAGGCTGCCCCGTGTAGCTCGTCCAAGAGCTCGTCAATCACAGGTATATGGAATTTATCTGGGACCGTCTCCTTGTTCAGCGCCCTGTAATCCACGCAGAACCGCCAGCTACCATCCTTCTTCTTCACTAATAATACTGGGCTGGAGAACGGGCTCACACTGGCTGAATCACCCTTGCATGCACCATCTCTGAAATCATCCTCTCTATCTCGTTCTTCTGGTGCTGAGGGTATCGATAGGGCCGCACGCGAATGTGGGAAACTCCCTCTCGTAGAACAATGGCGTTCTCGTGGTCCCGCGGTGGTGGTAGGCCCCGAAGCTCCTAGAAGATCTCCACAAATTGCTCCATCAGCTGCTGAGCCTCTCCTGGTACGGGCTGCTCGGTACTGGCCTCTGCTCCTCACCCACCGGTCAAAGAGTACAGCTCTACTAAATAACCTCCTCCCTCCGTCTGGATGGTCCTAACCATGGTTTTCAGAGAGACCAAAACCCTACAGAGGCTGGGGTCCCCCTGGAGTATCACCGCTCTCCCCGCCTCCTGGAACTGCATCTGTAGTAGCTTCCAATTTATCGTCATCTCCCCTAAAGTCTGTAGCCAAGTCATGTCTAAAATGACGTCGGTGCTCCCCAGGTCTAGTGGTAAAAAATCTGCAATAACCTGTATCCCCTGCATGGTTAGCACCTGTCCCCTGCAAACTCCGCGGCTGCTCTCCTTCTTTCCCGTCCACATCATCACACTGAAGCTACCACAATCTGTTAGCTGAAGCCCCTGCTGTACCACCACCCTCCTGGATATGAAATTGTGGGTAGCCCCACTGTCAATACGCACAGTCACCTCCTGGTCACCGATCTTCCCCCTCAGTTTCATGGTATGGTTCGGTGTGAACCATACCACGGAGTTGAGGTACACCTCCGACACGTCCAACTCCTGGCCCTCCATCTCCTCCTCTGCCTCAGCGGCCTCCTCGACATCAGCCTCCTCGTCGTCGTGCTCTAACAGGATCACCTGGAGCTTGCGCCCCACGCACTGATGGCCTGGTGAAAACTGCTTATCGCACCTGAAACATAAACCCTTCTGCCTCTTTTCCCGCATCTCCGCGTCAGTCATGCGCCTGAACTGCCCCTCAGCCACTGGTGCACTACTCTTCTCCCCCGTTTTCTCCCTGCTCGTCTGGGCCGCCCCGCGGGGGTACCTGCTCCTCCAGCCCCAGATGGGGTGCCTCTCGATGTCTGACTGCTGTAGCTGCTCCTGACCAGCCTATCCTCGGTCTGCGCATCCTCCACCATCTGGGCCATCTCTATGACCTCTGAAAGCCCACTGGGCTTGTAGGGTCTCACTGCTGCTCGCAGACTAGAGCGCAACCCCTTCAGAAAGGTGCCTTCCAGTGACTCGTCCGACACGCCATGTACTCGTCCCGCCAGTGTTTCGAATCTCTCGATATAATCCCGCATCGGCCCCTCCTGCCTGAGGGCGTACAACTGCTCGTGTAAGTTCCCCAAACGGGGGTCTCTAAACTTCTCCAGCACAAGGTCTTTTAGCTCCTCCCAGCTACTGATCTGCTGCCGCCTCTCCTTCCACCGGTACCATCCTAAGGCACGTCTCTCCATGCAGATGGCTGCCGCCTCCAGCTTCTGGGCCTCGGTCATGTGGTGTGTCGCGAAGTATCTCTCTGCTGTAAACAACCAGGCGTGTGGATCCTTCCCAGAAAATAATGGCATCTTCAGTTTCCGGGCTCTGCAATCTCCCCTAAAGCATCCCTGCTCGGGCCTCCCCTCCTTTCTGTGATGCGGACGGTAATGCTGTCTCCTCTTGTCCAGAGTCTCGTATCGCCTGGGTGGCCCTCCTCCGCGACCCCCGTAGGCTCCACGGTAATCTCCCCGCCGGTCCTTAAAATCGTCCCAACCTATGTCATCACCGAACTCCGCCTCGTAGCCACCCCTGCCGTCAGAATAATAATCTCTCCCGCGTCCGTCTCCATAGAAAGGATCCTCAGCTGCTGGTCGACGCTCCGGAGGGTCAAAAAGATCTCCCGAAATCTGCCTGTGGCCCTCCTCGTTCGCTGTCCGCTGCCCGGGGGCTCAAAAAACCCATTTGGTGGCTGTCCGCACGTCCCATGCCCCTCGGGCTACTGCTAGGAGGGTCCCCGCCACCGGCCGGCTCTGCCGTGAAGTCCTCCCCCGGCGGCTGCCAGGGGGCTCCAGGCCCTTGCGATTCACTGTCGGGCCCCTTCGGGCTTGCCGAAGGGGCGGCAGGCCCTGCCGGAGGTCCGGCGGGGTCGCCGGACCCTGCCGAGCCCCGACAGGGCCTGTGCCCCCTTGCCGGGGTCTGGCGAAGGCGGGGGAAGGTCCCTTGCCTTCCTCCCGTGTCGGTCGAGCCCCCTAACTGAGGTGGGGGTTCGGTCGATTCCCTTTGTTGGCACGAAGCTCCCAATTGGGGCGGCTAGGGCCGCTGCCCCCCCTTTGGCTCTCTATCGCCTTCCGCCGTACCTCCTCACGGTAGTCCACCCACCATGGCTCCTCGTCGTCTTCCTCGTCCAATTCCTCCACGTAATAGGGTTGATTTTGGGGAAGAATCTCCTCTTTCTCCTTCTCCTTCTTCAAAGGTGCCGCCTTTGGTGTCGGATTAGGGTTCCCTTCACCTTTGGGGTTCGTTGCCAATTGATTTAGGGCTCCCATCAATTGTGCAAATTGATCGTCGTGCTTTGCTTGATTTGACGCCAATTGAAGATGGAAGTAGTTAATTTCACCATGGATTCGTCGTTCCCCGCCAACGACTTTTTGATTGCCTCGATCTCGCTAGTGAATTTCGCCTCCAACGCCTCAAATTTGTCTTGCGATCTTGTTGAAGCCGTCATGGATCGTCACGTGCTCTGATACCAAATTGTTAGGAACTAACAAAGATGGAATTTTTATTAGAAAGCAAATAGCAAATAAAAAGATAATTGAGCACAAAAGAGGTGTGCTCTCCTCCCAAGACGCCTAGAGGACGTTCGCACTCGTCTACCTATGGAACCATACAATAACAATCATCAAAATAGCATAGGTATACACGAGGAGGCTACCCTCTATTTATAATAGAAACTAGGGCAAGAGGGGGGACATGCGGCCAAGCAAAGGGGGTTGCGGTTAGGGCAAAAAGGGGGGCGGGCCGCGGCAAAGCTTGGGCGCGCGCGCTGGGCATCTTGCGGGTGTAAACCCGCATGGGTTGTTGGGCCGCAGGCCCATCATGAACCTAGATCTGGATCTTGAATCCATATCTGAATATAAAGATTAAAACAACTAAAAAGTACTACTCGTTAAATAAATGACTAGGAATGGAAGAGACAATTAATATAAGGAAATAGGAAATCCTAATACAAGAGATCTAAGGAATAATAAACTAGAAAATGAACTTTCTTTCACAATTTTCGCATCCCCATAAACTAGGGCCGGCTGGCCTCTTATAACCACGAATGTAGTGTGCAAAGTAATTTTCTGTCAACCTGTTGTGTGCATAGCAATTTCCCTCCAATTCAGCTGCATCACTACTCCGCCCCGGAAAAACCACCTTGTCCTCAAGGTGGTGCTTGAAGTCCGTGGGTTCATCATTCCGCCAGGTCGATTTCAAACCTCCTCCCGGGTCAAAAGGATGGGATTGGTCCCTACCGCTTTCAGCGACGTCCGAAAAACTATCGTTGGGCGAAGGTGGGATCCACAAGGTGTCGTTAGGCCCCCCACAAATACTTTGGGGGATCGTCGTCGTACTGCTGGAATCCTCCTCCGGGCCCCACCTCTAGCTGAAAGTATGGTGTATGAGCTGTTCGGGCCGCATATTGTGCCCCAGGCGGTGCTGACGAGGTCGGAGGTGCTGTCTGGCCCACAGGAAGTGCGACGGGCCCACCTGCAAGTCGGCCGTCCCTCGGAAGCGGACGCGCTGGCTGGTCGAAGCCCCAGGAGGGGGCGGGCGGCAGGTCCCGCCCCTCATAGGGGTTCGCCGCCCCCCAAAAAGCTGCCGGAGGGATGGCCGCCCCCTCCGGTGGCCGGTGTAGGATCTAAATAGGGCCTAGAGGGGGGGTGAATAGGCCGATGACCAAATTATCGCAAGATAAAAACAATTAAGTCTAATTAAAAACAGATAAGAAAAAGGAATAGTAAAGCAGATAACACAACAACCAGATCAAGCAGATGACTCCGAAGATTTACGTGGTTCGGTCTCCCAAAACCTACATCCACCCCAGAACAACATCACTAAAATTGTTTCTTTAAGTAGTTACAGTCACACAAGATTAGAGCCCCAACTCTAACCACTCTGACTAACCCTAGCTCACCAAAGCCCAAAAAGAATAACAATAATATGATGCTCTCCCAATCCGATATGTCCCAACAACTCGGATTACCCAAAACAATTTAGAGGAAGAAAGTGTAAAACCCAAAAAGCAACGACATATACAACAACATATTCACAAATATATAAGGTCAAGTGTTTAGAAAGCTCATTTGTGAACATCCCTCTGGATGTCGTCTTTCAGCATGTCAGTAGCTTCGCAACGCTTCTTACGAAATGACCATCGGATGTCTGTAGAGGAAGTAGTCGCTGTCCCCGTGAAAGTAGTCGGTAGAAGTTTCTCACTCAAAGTGATCTCATTTGTTGCACAGGAGGAACTAGCTGCTCAACTTGGTGTCACTGCGTCGGGGATGAAGTCACGGTCGCAACGCCGCAAACGGTGCTCAATTTGGATCTCTAGATCTCAAGTTATTGATGATTTTGTGAAGAGTATACATGAGTTTATATAGGATTAGGCTTAACGGGTTTTGTTACTGTTCCAAGGGATCCGAACCCACGAAAAACACGTTTAAAACGCGTTAACGGGTCGGGTTTGAAAACCCGCTGTCGGCAGCGATCTCCGCCGTTGGATCGAGCGTGATCTGATGAGGACGCGTCACGTGGCCGTCAAAATTCGTGCACAGGCGCCCGCCCGCTTTGACCCAGACCCGCAGCTGTAGGCACCGTTGGATCTTCGCGTGGACGGCTGAGATGATGCCACGTCGACGCAGATTACGAACAGCGGCGCCCGCCATCCGCGACTTCGTCCGCTTGGTAGGTAGCCGTCGGATCGCGATCGAGCGGCTCACAAGCGGCCACGTCGATTTGCATCAAGCGCCCGTTGGATGCGAAAGGAGCGGTCCAGATGATGCCACGTCGGTTGGTATAGCGCTGTGTTGAAGCCGTATAAATGAACAGTGCCGTATGTCGATTTCCCAGTGTATTTCCGACGTATTCTTGAGTATTGTCCTTCCAAATAAATCCCAAAAATTCTGAAAAAATTCTCAAAAATCCCAGAGCCCCATATATACATGTTAGAATTGTTTCACCTCATTTCACCACTTGTAGAAAAAGTTTCTTCTTTGTATACTCTGTATTTTCTCGTATTTCCCCGTATTTTGGCTTCAAACAATTTCCATAAATCCTAAAAAATTCCCATGCTGTTTATAGCCTATGATTAACTCTAGGGTAGAGTTTCATAGCTATACTTCCTTGTTTGAGCAGCTTGCATAATTCCAAATGGAGTTTTAGCCTTGTATTTCAACGTACTTGAGTATGTACATGTGTAACCTGACCAAACATGACTTTCACACTGCATAGGGACCTGAGACACACTTTAACAAACATATTAGAAAAGTTCAGTAGGGTTTGTTATCATCAAACATAGGCTAGGAGGCTATTGCCAACAGCCGGCGCACCTTCCCATGGAGGGGAGGTCGCCGGAAATTCTTCACAATCGTCTGGATCCGCGACGATTCGTCGTTCGGGGTGCTGGTCTTCGTCTTCGACATCTTCCGGAACCTCTTCATTGAAAATCACATCTTCCGGAACCTCTTCGTTAAATTCCAGATCTGGATCTGAATATTCCAGATCTGGATCTGAAGATTCCAGATCTGCATTGCCGACAACCGCCGCCTTCAGATTTGAATATGAAAATTTCAGATCTGAATCTGAAAATTTCAGATCTGGATCTGGATCTGAAAGTTCCAGATCTGGATCTGAAACTTGAAGATGTGGATCTGAAAGTTCCAGATCTGAACCTGTAACTAGAAGATATGGATCTGGTAGATCTGGCCTTGAAAGCTTCGGATCTGGTAGTGAAAATTCCAGATCTGGATCTGAAAATTTCAGATCTGGATCTGCAACTTGAAGATCTTTTCTCGTTGACAAAGGTGGCTCCTTTTTTGCTTTGATCCATCTTTGAGTTGAAGTTCAAGGACAATGCCGCTATTGCCTTTGCTATCGCCGCCAATTTTGTTTCAGTTTTCACTTGATTCTCCTTTATTTCCTATCTGATCCGTTCCATAGATCGGATGCTCGCCCTGGATCTAGTGCTCTGATACCAATTGATGCGAACCTAGATCTGGATCTGAAATCCAGATCTGAATATAAAGATTAAAACAACTAAAAAGTACTACTCGTTAAATAAATGACTTGGAATGGAAGCGACAATTAATCTAAGGAAATATGAAATCTTAATACAAGAGATCTAAGAAATAATAAACTAGAAAATGAACTTTCTTTCATAATTTTCGCATCCACATAAACTAGGGCCGGCTGGCCTCTTATAACCACGACTGTAGTGTGCAAAGTAATTCTCTGCCAACCTGTTGTGTGCATAGTAATTTCCCTCCAATTCTCAGCTGCATCACATTCATAATCATAAAAATAAAAAATAAAAATAAAAATAACAAGGACAAAGCAATACAGATGAATGTGTCACGAAATTCAATCTACTTTTTACTTTTTCGAAAGGCAAATCTATACCGTCAGCTTATCATCTAGCACTAAACTTAAATGGCTATTTATACCACGAGATGGATTAGAGATTTTGATATGAGTTTGTTTATGATGGTAAAGCCAAGCGAAAAGCTGGCTTTCAGCAGAATATAGAGTTTTAGGGGGAGCTATGCTGTATTCACCTTATTTATTCAAAAGTAACTGTTAACACACACATCTGCTGTTTTTGATGGAAATAATGTTATATTCAATATTCCACCTATTTATATAATGCATTGCTCGGGATTAGATTTTGACTTGCTTCCATATCATATCCGTCACATTGAAGTAACATATTCCTATGTTACGGATCGTCATGCATTGCCTGGGTGTATATTCCTTGCAACATTTAATGTTTAGTAGAAATAAACATTTACTTGGTTTAATTTTCAGATTTACATTTAATCCTGTTATTTCAATTGTATTAAAATGGTATTATGAAGATGTGTTACCATTTTTAGAACTCACTATCGACTTCCAAAATCTCACAGTAAAGAAGCTGCATCAGGGACATGTAAGAAGATGAAAACCAAACACTGTGCAGACAAATCTGATATAATTGCAAAGGTGAATTCCCAGTTTTCACGTCATTGTGTTATTAACTTGATTGTGAACCTAATATTTCCATTATTTTAGGTTATGGATTACCACATCAGGGGCGCTCTACAATCCCTTACTGTTTCAGATCTGAAGTCATTTCTCACTACTAAAAAAGCAAAGGTTGGTGGGAAGAAGGAAGAACTTATCCAACGGATTATTATGTTGCTTGCTTAATCCAATCACGTCCATCAGTTGGATGAGGTCTTTTTCACATGTAAGAACATCATATATCTTTTCAGTTTCATGTTAACATATCAGTTTTAGTTGCAGTTGAGTACATTTTGATGATGATAGGATTCCATATATGATTATTAGAAAAATATTAGGATGGTACCATGTTATTTGTTTTAGAAGAATTTCTCTCAGACATGCTAATCATTTCCCTTTAAGGCATAAAGACAATTCGAATTATTATGCTTTGGGAGTTGATCACCTAGGGTTGATAGATGTGTCCAAGTGATAGATCAGCACAGAATGGGCGGCGGTGAATCAAAACCTTAAGGAGTGGCAATTATGTAATTTCAAGTTGGCAGCTCAAAACACTACAGTGGTAATTCTGTAATATTAGGGTGGAGGCTTAAAACCATAGGGAGTGTCAATTCTATAATTTCAGGGCAGCGGCTCAAAACCTTAAAGAGTGGCAATTCTGTAATTTCGGGGGCTCGGCTCATTAGATTGGATTTTATTATAAATAGGGGGGATGGTTATGAGAGAATTATGAAGAAAATTGTGAGAGATTATTAGTTATCTATATTAGGTAGCCCTAGGTTATTGGGAGAGTGTCATTCCTCTCAATTAAGGCCGAATCTTATAGTTTCATTAAAAATCGATAAAAATCCCGCACTTTTGCTTTAAATCATTCCACAATCTTATCACTAAGCAACCTATATCACACTTCAGTTTGCAGTAGAATGCTATATACTTTGTCTAAAAGGTCAAAAATTCTTTAGCAACTCATGTTCAGATGTATTTAACACAAGACGAAGGATCTAAAGAGGAAAATGAGAAAATTAATAGATCTAGGATTCTAACTTGGAAAAATAGGGGAAGGTGGAAAAGAACAAATTTGGAAAATTAGGAATGTACCTTTGCCCATTCTAAAATCAGGAAGTCAAAAATTTATAGATCTCGGCAAGTCACGCTTGCGTGTGTCCGCTCCTTCGCATCTCACAAGAAAGATTCAAAAATAAAATATTTTCTTAAAGAAATTCCTTATCATTCATTGACTAATTAAATCTCAAAGGTAACACCGTCTTTAAAGTTTAAGATATGTGCACAACACGCGCTTTTATAAATAAAAATTTAAGAAATCAAATAAAATCCTAATAAATAAAACAGATTAAAAGTAAATCAAATAAAATCCTAACAAAAAGCCAAATGCGATTCATTAAACTTGGTACTCATCATTCTGATCGGTTTTAAAAAATTCAACATATGGGAAAGATGGTAAGGGAGCACAACTTGGCAGCAGTTAGGAGTCTCCTTGTTGTTGGAGAATACTTATACTTGTACCTTGAACTAAATCAAAGTTAAACATTATGGATGAGTATCTTCGTGAGAATGCACCAAGATCATTGAAGAAAGAAAGACACGTAAAATATACTGGCTAGTGGGTTATGGAGGATTGGGGCCAATGAAATCAATGTGCTCAATCAGCTCAAAGGATATCGTCTGTAGCTCTGTTGTATGCCCAAAAGGTGACTCAAGCTTGGGCTTTAGCTCAGACCTTGACACTGGATCAAGATCAAGCAAAGGCTCCAGCTCTGGCTTGTTTCAATCTTCGGCTCCAATGTAAGTTCATGCTTAATCTTTGTAGCAATGTCATACTTAAAGATCTGACTTAGGCCCATACTCAAACTCAAACTTAGTTTTAGGTTCTTGCTCGGGATTATGATCGGGCTTAATTGCAGACTCAAGATTAGGTTCAAACTTAATTGCAAATTTTGGCTTTATTTGAGCTTTTACACAACTTGTCGTTTTATTTTTAGTTCCATTATTTGCAAAAGCTCATTAATACCTTTACGAATCTTTTTGATCTTTTTACAAGAGTCTATTTGCGACTCTCTTTTAAAATTTGAATTTGATGAAGGTTGATGCGAATGACGAAGTTCCACTATTTGCAAAACCTCTTTAATACATTTACGAATCTTTTTGATCTTTTTATACGAGTCTTTTTGGGACTCTCTTTTAAACTTTGAATTTGATGAAGGTTAATGCGAATGACAGATTGATCGGTATTTTAAAAGATATCGATATTAAAGATCAATCTTGAACACTGATTACCATCGAAAAGGAACTTGAAATTGATTATACCTAGATAACACTTCTCTATTTAACTTACGGCATGCATAGATACATTTATTTTCATTTGAGAAGTAATGTGAAAGAATCTTTCAAATGGTATTCCCAATTGTCATATCCATACTTATCATTGAAACCAAAAAGAATGAGATCCGTCTAAATATCTTATGCTCATAATTTGTCAAAAAAGAATAACCCATGTAGTAGTAGCCGTATAGTACCCAATGGAATTAGTTTCAATCTTATGCAAAAATAGCGGAAACTCCTTTGAAAATTCAAGAAGTTACTTTAGCATAGGGAAAATCTTAAAAATCATGAAAAAGCATATGTAGGGATGTAGCAAAATTATTTATTTTTAGAAAATTTTTAACCGATTTTTTTGGCTCAACTGAATTTTTTTGACTCTATTTTGAATTTTTTCCTTTTTTCCTTCTTCCTTCTAGATTTTTTTCTTTTTAAATAATTCTTTCCTCTCTCTTTTTCAAATTTCCATTCTCTCTCTTTTCGATTTTGTTTTCTTCTTGTCTTCTTCTTCACTCCATCATTCATTGTTGATCGAACTATTTATAGGGAGAAAAATTGTTAGGATGAGATAACAGGTAGCATGCGAGAAGGTAACATGTGAGATAAATGTAATAGTGCCGAGGTGATGGGCTGGTGAGGTGGGGGAAAGAGGGCAGAGATGATGGGCAGGCGAGGATGAGGCAAGAAATAGCAAAACAGGCTTGGGCTGTCAACAACTGGCTAGTCAAGAGGGCTTTGTTTGCCATATTTTCTATTTATAGTTGGGTTGTTATTCTGTCATTGAGATCTTCTTGGATGATATCGCTTAGGTGTTATACTTTTAAGTAGGTTTACTTTTCTTGGGTGGATTCATGTGTTTGTGTTTATACCAATAAATAGTGGGTTTAGGTGGATATCACATTACACCTTCTCGAAAAAACACCCCTAAAATTCTCTTACACACACCACCCACCAAAAACTTAAGTTTATAAACACACAAACACACAAGGATCCACCTAACCATACTTATGTGTATATAACCCAGGAGATATCTTCTTTTTCAATTAAAAAAGGAACCATGTTCTCTATAGCGGAACAACAACTCAACTATATATATATATATATATATATATATATATATATAGCAAAAAATGTACCTAAGAACGTGCGCAGGTAGAATTACCTGCGCACGCCCCCTCTGTTCGGTGTTTGTAAGTATTTTTTTTTGATTTTTTTTTTGCAGTAGCTAGATATACTTGTTATGAAGCTCCCCACAAAATTTCAGGAGATATGCTCTCATACGCCCTCTCACATAAAGCAACCAAGTACAACCAAGTACAAGCCCATGTGGGCTTGTACTTGGTTGCTTTATGTGAGAGGGAATATGAGAGCTTATCTCATATGGCGTATGATACCCATTAATCCCTATATATATATTTATATATATATATATGTATATATGTATGTATGTATGTATGTATGTATGTACATATATATAGGTATATAGGGGGCGTGCGCAGGTAATTCTACCTGCGCACATTCTTAGGTACATTTTTTGCTATATATATAGGGGCAAATGTGCCTGCGCACGTGCGCAGGCAGAGATACCAGCGAACACCCCCTCTGTTCGAGGTTTCCAAGTATTTTTTTGAATTTTTTTGCAGTAGCTAGATATACTTGTTATGAAGCTCCCCACAAAATTTCAGGTCAATCAAACACCGTTTGAGCCTCCGTTCATCGATTTCAAAAACGTTGCTCAAAACTGTCCAGAATTCTGAACAGTTTTGCGCAACGTTTTTGAAATCGATGAACGGTGGCTCAAACGGTGTTGGATTGAACTGAAATTTTGTGGGGAGCTTCATAACATGTATATCTAGCTACTGCAAAAAAAATTCAAAAAAAAACTTAAAAACACCGAACAGACGGGGCGTGTGCAGGTAATTCTACCTGCGCACGTTCTTAGGTACATTTTTTGCATATATATGTGTGTGTGTATATATATATATAGAAAAATGGCACGCATCATCGCCTTCTCCACTGTTTCTTCTGCCCATCATCGCCTTCTCGCATCCACCTCACCTGTAGTGTGCTATTTTCATCATAGCAACTCCTTATATCATCTTCATCTTCATCAGTGGAGGAGTCCATCGTCGAGTCTACTCTTAGTACGAGTCATTATTGCCGAACACCATGAGTTTGTCGTCATCCATCATTGGGAATTGTTATTTATCCATCATCGGGAGTCCCTTTGCACCTCTCTTTTCATTGATTTAAGACTTGCATTTGAAAGATGGAAGATGGTTACATGGAAACTGAAACTGGATAGAAGTTGAAATATGTTTCTCACTGTGACCAATTCATAGACCTCCTAGGAAAAGGAAGTGGGACGAAAAATGAAACATGAGAAAAATGGGAAGGAGAACTGAAAATACATGGATCATATACAGGGAGATGAAAATACTCTTAAGGCAGATATTAGAAAGAATGTAAAGGACATTAACGAAGAAAGCCACTTCCTGATGATGGATGACGATACATTTTCAATGTTGGAAGATGATGGATTTTACATGACGGGCGATAATGATGCCAGTGACGAGGAAGAAGAACAGGTAATGGACTCCTCCAATGATAAAGAGACGAAATCTGAAATTGGAATTAGGGCTTATGATTAATAATAATCGACTTAACTAATCCACATTAATTAAGCCGCGATATATACATACAATATACGCAAAGGTCCATCACTATTTTGATATTACACTTCTAACGCTCATCGCCATCTGGACCATGTACATTATACATGCACATCTTATCACAAATAAAGTTTATCCTTAAGCCTCCCAATGGTTTCGTCAACAAATCAACCAACTGATTTTCTGATGATATACGTCTAGTCATGAGAGTTTTGTCGCCCGTCTTCTTTAAATAAAGATGACAATGTAACTTAATATATTTATTGCGCTCATGGAAAATATGGTTTTCATCAATATGTATCACTATCTTTTTATTTCATACAGTCTCAAAGGCATCAAAAGTGTGAACTGAAGTTCTTTCATAAGATATCCCCGATGCATATTAGTTCACATGCAAGGTTTACCATATCCCGAAATTGCACTTGATCTCAATACTACATGCTATTTCTTGCTTTTTCATACCACAAGAGTACCTCCTACAGGCACACAATAGCCGGTGATTGATCTTCTGTTAATATGAGATCCTGCCTAATCTGCATCTGAATAACCAGTAACCTGACTATATCTTCAATCAGCATACTTGAGTTATATCCTTGGAGGACCCTTTAAGGAATGTATTATCTGCATAATATCATTTTTTGTGACTCACCCATGAAACAGACATAAACTAACTACATTCACCACATATGCAATGTTAGGTCATGCCATATTGAAGTAGTTTAGTTTCCCAACAAGTCTTTGATGCGGCTAGGGTTTGTGTAGGAATAAAAATAGGATTTTTATAAGTGGAAAATGGAAATATGAGGGTTTTATTGAGAAGAAATCTGAATAGAAAGATAATTGGCATCTATTCGAGAGGATGCCTTTCTCCTAGCTTTCTCTTCGAGACGAAAGCCTAAATCTTCCGGCTATGGTTCGTGGACGCCTAGAACAATTGTCTTCTCAATAATCAAGCATAAAAAAAGTACCCATGGCTGGCCCTAGACTAATAAAAGGGAAAAATGACAGATTTAACAATTTTACGAAAAAGCCCCCCTTGAAGTTCAGAATTTACTGAATCTCCCTTGGTTTTGCCATGTGCCCGGATCTCCTCTTATAAGTGATGATCGTATCATTACTACCCCAAAGTGCCACCTTGTCCACAAGATGGAAGTCTGAAAACTACTGCTTGTTCACTTCGTGAGACTCCCATGAAGCCTCATAGTCTGATAGTCCCTGCCATTTGATAAGCACCTCCTGGTCCCTGTCGTGTCTTGATGAACACCTCGACCTCCTGGGGCTCTAGCAGTACCTCCATGTCGTTGGTAAAGGTGAGTTGAAGAGTATGTAAGAGAGTGTGGTCCCCAATGGCGCACCGTAGCTGTGATACATGGAAAATTGGATGGATGGTGGATGTCGTTGGCAGGCTCAGTTGGCACGTCACCTTTCCTATCTTTGCTGCAATCTCAAATGGGCTATAATTGCGTGCTTCCAGATTCTCATTGCCCCGATGTGTCAAAGTCTTCTGTCGATATTGCCTCAGCTTTAAATATACATTGTCCCCAACTCAAATTGCACGTTCCTCCTATGCACATCTTCCTTGGTCTTCATGATTTGTTGTGCACGTAGCAAGTGTCTCTTCAATTCCTCCAACATCTTATCCCGCTCCTCCAAGTACTGGTCCACCTGGGACACTGAGGTTGTGCTGCGGCTGTAGTGGATCAAATATGAGGGGTCTCGCCCATAGAGGATGTGGAAAGGTGTGCACCGCGCCGTCGAGTGGTAAGAAATATTACACCAATATTATGCCCATGCCAATCACTTTGCACATTACTTCGGCGACTTTGAGGCAAAAACAATTCAAATATGTCTCCACGCTCCTATTCACCAAATCCGTCTGGCCATCAATCTGCAGGTGGTATGCCGTGCTTTTCTTTAATATCGTTCACTGCACCTTGAACAACTCCCTCCAAAAACTACTCATGCAGACTTATCCCTATCGGAGACTATTGATGCTGGGAAGCCATGTAGGCAGACTGCCTCCTTCATAAATACAGCTGCCGTCGTCATTGCTGTATAAGGATGATGTAGGGGAACCAAATGGACATATTTGTTAAAGGTGGTCCACCATAAAAATATGACAGAGAAACCATTATACCGTGGTAACCCCCTCAATAAAGTCCATGCTGAGCTCCTCCCTTACACTCTCCGGAAGAGCAAGTGACTGTAATAATTCCACATTAGCCATCACTAAATATTTGTGACGCTGGCAGACGTCACACTCTGCCACCATCCTAGCAATATCCCTCTTCATCCCTGGCCAATAAATCTACCTAGCCATCCTCATATAGGTCTGCTGGACCCCTCGAATTTTCTCTTACAGAACTGTCATGGAACTCCTGAAAAATCAGCAGAATATGTGAAGAAGTCTGCGGTAGTACCAACCGTCCTTGGTACAACAGCCTTGCCCCCTCAATGTATAACCATGATGCTTTATCGACCCCTGCTGCATCGCCTCTCGTATCTGTGTCAAACCCTCATCGGCCTTGATCTCCTTTCCTAGGGGCTCCCAATCCAGTAGGACTGACACTGAAATGGCTGCCACTTTTGCCAACTCATCGCTACGGGACAAGGCATCCGTTGCCTTGTTCTCTAAGCCCGGTCTATACTGAATCTCGAACGTGTAATCAACCAGCTTGAAAAGTCATTTCTGGTGCTCTTCTGTGACTATGCGCTGCTCCAATAAATACTTTAAACTCCTCTAGTTAGTCCGCACAATAAACCCTATGCCCAGTAGATATGACCGCCACTTCTGTATGGAGAGCACTATCACCATTAATTTCTTCTCATACACCGATTTTAGCCTCGCTCGTGTTAACAATACATGACTGAAATAGGCCACTGTACGCTGATCCTGCATCGACACAGCTCTCAATCCATATCCTGAAGTGTCCGTCTCTACTACAAATGGTCGCCTGAAATCTGGTAGTGCAAGCACTGACACCGTAGTTATCATGTACTTTGAGGCCTCAAACGCACTGGTAGCATCATCTCCCCACAGGAAGATGTTCTTCTTCAATTGCTCAGTCAAAGGCTATGCTATTGTACTATACGCCTGAACAAACTTCCGGTAATATCTTTTCAGGCCCAAGAAACATCGGAAGGCTCGCAACGTTGTAGGGCGGGGCCAATCCAGCATAACAGAGATCTTCGTCCTGTCTGCTGTCACTCCCTCTACAGACACCATATGTCCCAAGAATTTCACATGAGGCTGCCCAAAGAGACACTTCTTTCTGTTGACAAATAGCCGGTGCTCCTGCAACTCCTGCATCATGGCCTGTAAGTGCCATACATGCTCCTTCATTGTATGACTATAAATCAATAAGTCGTCAAAGAATACAAGCACAACCTCTACAAGTAGGGCCGAAAGATCTTGTTCATCAGGGTATGAAACGTCACTGAGACATTCGTCAGGCCAAAGGGCATGACGAGGAACTCATAATGTCCCTCGTGTGTCCTGAACACTGTCTTCGGAATGTTTCCCGACCTCATCCTTATCTGATGGTACCCTGATTTTAGATTTATCTTCTAGAACAACGCAGCCTAATCCAGCTCGTCCAACATCTCGTCAATCACGGGATTCAGAAACTTGTCAGGTACTGTCTCTTTATTCAGGACCCGGTAGTCTATGCAGAAACACTAGCTGACGTCCTTCATTAACAGGACTGAACTAGAGAATTTTCTCACACTTGGCTGGATCATACCGGCCTGCAACATCTCCAACCATCATCCTCTCAATCTCATCCTTCTGCATCAGAGGATATCTATAGGGCCGCACGCTACTAGGAGACATACCCTCCCATAGAACAATCGTGTGCTCATGGCCTCGTGGGGTGGGAGAACATGCTGGTTCAAAAAAACCCATCAAACTGGCTCAACAGCTGCTCTAACTTTGATAGTATCTTCTGCCCCTGCTGTCCATCCTCTCCTTAACAGCCTGTCTCTGAAACTCCACCAAGAACCTTCCTGAAGACTGGAGAGCTCTGGCCATGGTTTTGTGAGAAACCATGGAACAATGCAAACTGTGGCCTCCTGCAACACTACATTCCTTCCTCTTTTGGTACTCCAGACTGAGCAACTTCACATTCCTCTTAGTATCCCTAGAGTCTGCAACCACCTCATTCCCAAGATAATGTCTGTGCTACCCAACTCCAGAGGTAGGAAGTCTGCCACGATCTGAACACCCTGAATAGTCAATATCAGCCCTGACATACCCCTCGACTCTGCGCCATCTGTCCTGTCCCAAGCACCACTCCAAAATATCCTGTGTAGCTGAGCTGTAGCACTTGCCGCTCTACCAGCATGTGAGATATGAAATTGTGGGTCGCCACACTGTCCACCAACACAGCGACGTCCTAATTTGCAATACGCCCTGCAAACTTCATAGTGTGGTTCAGTGTGAACCCCACCATGGAGTTGGTTGAGACCTTCGACATGTCCAAGTATGGATGCTCCTGATCCTCCTACTCGACTGTCTCAAGCTACACCACGGTCTCCTCCTCATCCTCGTCATTCACTATCAATAGCTGCAAGGTGCGATATCCACAACGGTGCTCTGGTGAGAACTTCTCATCGCACTTGAAGCAAAGGCCATTGGAACATTTCTTCCTTATCTTAGACTCTGTCATCTGTCGAATCTGTCTCCCTGGTCGTGTCATTACACCCTTCTCCTTATTGGTCACTGCACCTCCTGTGATTGCCTGTCTCCTGCAGGTGCCTGTCCACGAAAAGGTCCTCCCCATGCTCATCGGGCTCTTCGCTCCTCTGCTA
This sequence comes from Scilla litardierei, assembly GCA_030789695.1. NCBI lineage: Eukaryota > Viridiplantae > Streptophyta > Magnoliopsida > Asparagales > Asparagaceae > Scilla > Scilla litardierei. The sequence goes on from CM061141.1 coordinate 16,694,246, forward strand.
GCCTATCTTCCACCGTCCTCGTCAGGTGCATACGATCTAACAACCACTGGACCTTTGAATCTGCAACTCTGTCCTGATGGTCGGTTTCAGTCCCTTTATGAAGCACCCCTCTAAGGACTCTCTCGAAACCCATCGGACATGACCTGCCATCTTCTTGAACTTTTTATATAATCCTTGACTGTTCCTTCCTACCTCAATGCATATAGCTTCTCATACATGTCGTTCCCTTGAATCTCCCTAAACTGGTCTAAAAGGCATGTCGTGAACTCCTCCTACGAGTGGAAAGGCCGCTACTGTTGTCTCCACCTGTACCATAATAGGGCCTCTCCCTGCAAGCACACCCCAACAGCCCTCAACCACTCAGCCTCAAGAATTTGCGACACGTTGAAGTACCTCTCGGCCGTATAGATCCACACGTCCGGGTCCTCCCCTTAAAGATAGGTGTCTTCAACTTTCTGATCCTACTCTCTGCCGTAAACCCAACATTTGCTCCTTTCCATTGATGACTGTAGTGGCGTCGTGAATGCGGGGGATCATGAAGGTCATAACAGTCTCCTGCAGGGGCCATATCATCTCCATCAACGTCCTCCTAGCCAGCTTGTCCCCAATCGGCTCCTTCCCAATCTCGAAGCCCCCACGGTCATCCTCGTGGTATCTGGTATAGTCTCATATTTAGCACCAAGTCTTGTGGGTCTTCCTTCGTAGAAATTAGCACCAAAATCCTCACGGGTCCTCAAACCCGTCGTCGAAGCTGATGTGCTGCTGAAAATGCCTAACTTCCATACTTGGGGCTGAGGGATGCTCAGGATAGCCCCGACGGCTTTGTTGCTCCAAGACGGGGCCTTACCTGGTGCTTCGTTAGGCCCTGGCAAGGTTGCCAAGGCTCGGCGAAGCCATGGTAGGCGCTCGCGGGGTCCCTGGCGAACTGCCATAGGGGCGGCGCTGCCCTGGCAGGCTGCTAGAAGTGCAGCGCTTTCCTGTGGGCCGTCAGGGAGCTGCAAGGCTCCTGGCTGTTTCGTCGGGGCACATCGGCATCCGGTTCCAACCCCGAAGCTCCTGGGGTTTCGTGTCGTGTTGTCGCGTCTCCTCGCCTCTTTTGAAGATGTGATCTTCCTCGTTTGACACCAAATCTGCATCTGAAAGTTGTCCTTCGCGGAAGGATTCAACTTTGCCCTTCAACTTTGTCCTTCTAGGCCTGTCGTTTAATTCATAAATGTTACTACCACATGTTAACTTATTCTTCTGATATGTAAATGCTGTCATCTCCTGTTTACCTATTCCTCTGTTTGCTTAAATGCTGTTATCTCATGCTGACCTGCACCTCTGTTTAATTTAATGCTACTACCTCATGTCAACATGTTCCTATGTTTACTGTCAGCACTTGCATGATATAATATGGTTACTTATGCATGTTTTACAAGTTCTTCGTAATACATGCATCTCATGTCGTTAGTACTTTTATATATGCGTTGCAACCTTTACTTGTTAGACCACCCTTCTTAGATGGGTAGTCCGGTTCTAAACTGGGTTTTACCTAGCTTGGTTAGGAATCCTATTAGGACACGCGTTGACGTGCATCATTTACTTTTTCAGGTCTAGAAGCAGATTAGTCAGAGCTAGACTCAGGGGCTACTCAGAGATGGAACCGCAGAGGGCAGTCTGGTACAAATGATTCCCATGGGTAGTTAGGAAGTGAGTTGTACATTGTGTAGAGTGTGAGTGTTTTCCTTTTTGGGTACTTGGGGGATTTTCTTGTTTTCTTCTTTGTACTCAGTTCAGAGATGGAGTATGTAAAGGAGGTCACATTGTATTAATAAAATGGAATGTTTGTACTTGTGTAGTTTTTTGATATTAGTGTGTTGGAGCTTACTTGTACTTCCCAGCACGTGCACAGTGACTTGCAATTTTCTTTTTACTCTCTCTCCCTTTCTCTCTTTCTACTCAACACTTGTTGATCTGGGAATACTTGAGATGGATTCATACTTTCCGGGTATCCTGGAGAGCGGGTCGTTACACTTCTGCATGCGAACCACTGCTCAAATCGTGGCCTTCAGCCCCTTTATAAAGGTGCTCTTCATCGTCTCGTCAGACACCCCGTGCACCTGTCCTGATAGGGCCTCAAACCTCTCTAGATAATCCCTCACGGTGCCCTTCTGCCGGAGTGAAAGCAGCAGCTCCCTCAAATTCCCCAGATAGGGATATCTGAATCTCTCCGCCATCTGGTCCCTGATCTCCTCCCATGAGCGAAAATGACGCATCACATCCTTTCACTGAAACCACGCGAAGGCCTTCCCATCCAGACAAATACCTGCCGCCTCCAGTTTTTGCTCCTTAGTCATGCGAGTCTAAAAAATCTATCTGCCCTGTTGATCCACGACACTGGATCCACTCCGTTAAATACATGCATCTTCAGCTTTCGCAACCTGTCCATATTGAACATCCCATGGTCTTCTCGTCTCCCATCATATCTGGCTGGTGGTAGTGCTGCCACCTCTACTGGTGAGTCTCATGTCCTCCCTGTGGTCCCCTCCCGCGACCTCCATAACCCCCTCGGGGTCCCTCTCCTCGTCTCCCGTAGCCTCCTCCACAGTCGCCTCTAAACCGGCCATCGTGCCCCTCCTAGTAGTCTCTGTAACCCTCCCCCAAAGTCTCTAAGACGTCCCTCCTGGGGGAAAGGGGGCGTCGCAATCTATAATCGTCGTACTGAGGGTCGGGAGGGTCCCGGTACACTCCTCCATCATCTACGCACTCCTGGAAGACTCCCAGGTCAAATCCATCATCGTAGCCATGCGCCGGGTCCTTCGAATAGGGCGGATAACCTCTGAATTGCTCAACACCATCTCGCTGCAAGTCAGAAATTCCCCAAGGGGTTCGCTGGGCGTCTGTGGGGCCCGGGTGGCCCTGGGGAGGGGTTGCCGGCCTTGTAGGAAGTTGGAAACCCCTCATGTGGGTCGTTGGCCATCTGTGGGTCCCGGGCGGCTCTGGGGAGTTGGCCGCCTGGTTATGCCGGAAGTTGGAAACCCCCTATGGGGGTCGTTGGGCGTCTGTGGGGCCCGGGCGGCCCTGTGGAAGTCCTGCCAGGCCCTGTAGGGGGTCAGAGAGGGCCCTGGGGCCCTGCCAGGGGTCGGCAGGCCCCGCGAAGCCCCCTGCCTCATGTTTGCCTGGGGCTGTCGACCATGGGAATGGGGCTCGTGTTATGGTTTCTATCGTAGTACAACTAATTTATACGTAGCGGAAAATAGAAACATACCAAGATCTATGCGTTTCTAATTGATTTGAATAGATTACTAACCTTTTCTGACGATCTGAATCTGTCGGACTACAGGTGCTGCTCTACGAACGACCACCCTCAATCGGTATCCACACGCGAACGTCACGAACAAGAATTGCGAGGGTGCTAGCTCCTTCTTTGCATCTAGGGTTTCTCTCGCTCTTTGTTTTTCTCAAAAACGGAGGAGATAGATTGAAAACCTAAAAACTGAAAATCGTGATTCTATATCTTATATAGAATCCTACGTTAACCCCTTAACAACATTCAGTTACACAACGCTATCTTAGGGATAAGAATCCCACGATAACTCATTAACGTATTTCAGTTAAGCGGTGATATCTTAGGGATAATTTCTTAACGAGATACGATATCTGACGGCTAAGATATTTCATTTTATTACAAATTTCAAATCATATTCGAAATCATGTTTAAAACCCTATCCTATCCATTTCGTTCTTTGTGTCCGACCCAATAGGCTCATTAAATTGGCAGTGGGCCTAATCTCATTAGAAGCCCACAAGTCATAATTGGTCTCTAGCAAGACATTATGACTACCTAATTAATATGAATATCGTTAATCCGATATTAACCTAACCAATAGAACATGTCATAATCCTTTTGTCACACGATATCTGAATTGAACATAAGTCTTGGACAGTGTCATACTTACATTGTTCAAATAATTAATTTCTCGCTTACTAAGTAGACTGATAAAATCAAATGACATTCATTTGAGCACAGCCATGCATTTCTCAGTCCTACTTATCGAGGGGCCCATTAGATATCTATCTCATAGGAGAGGGACAACTTACATCTTGTTCATTCACTTTTCTCTGCATAATTCACATCATATTCAATCATAACCTTTATGATTATCTGATTAAAGATAACGTTTGATTATGTCAAAATATGATATTCCTTATGTAGGAAACTGTGATGAGCTCAGGTCTAAGGATTCAATGACATAACTATTATGAGATCATTTATGACACTAATCCATGTAATGATCTCATAGCGAGTCTATCCAGTACATGTTCTCCAACAAGTACCTATAAGTTTGATTTGTATCACCATACATATAATTATCTCATAATTATCAACCAAACCCATACTAGTCTTAATTCATTATTAAACCTTTAACGATGAATGACTAGGGATGCTTAGAATAACAAAAAAGCTATTCAAACATAATTATAAAGAAACATGCAAGCAATATAATAATAACAAGAAGAGAAATATTTTATTAATGAAAATGACATAACATAAAGGTCCAAATATTTGGCCTAGGGCAAAACCACTAACAGCTCGCCCCTTGTCGGGGACCCTGTAAACCCACAGGACCCTAGGAAGGGCCACCGGGGTCTTGCCGATGCCGCTTCTGCTGTGAATGCCACGTCCGGGGTCGCCGGCCTCCCGATGAACATCCTCTGCCTCTGGATCACTGATATCGAGGTAGACAGTCATCCGTCCTCCAGATCTCGTACTACATGCTTCCTTTTGTCCAAAGGAGACACCTTTGGCGCTGATTTAGGGTTTCCATCACATTTCCCATCCTTCCCCATGATGACTGTCAACTGAAAATTCAATTGCGAGAGTGCTTCATCTTGTTTCTCTTACTTCGCCGTTAACCTTTCCACAAAAGCCGTTAACTTTGCCACAGATTTATCGTTCCCCGCCAACGATTTTTTTAGACTTTCGATCCGACCATTGAACTTCTCCTCCAACGACTCGAACGTGTCCTTCAATCTAGTCGACACTGCCCTAGATCGTTACGCGCTCTGATACCAAATTGATAGATCCCAAACAAATCTGAAAATATATTGGAAGAAATAGCGATAAAAAGATAGATTTGGCTACAATTATTAGGGGCAACTACCCTCCCAAGACGCCAAAAGAGAGGACGTCCGCACTCTTCCTAAGAATTATCTCTCACAATTCAATAATCAAGCATAAACTAGGGCCGGCCAGCAGCCATCCCTTTAATACAATTTCAGAAAATAGCCAATTATCCAAATATCCTTACCTAATAACATAAACTAAACACTCAAAATGACCCCCTATTGGGCGGGCCGGTCGGATCTAACACAATACTATGTATATCATATATAGTGATCATGATATCATCAATGTAGATGGCTAATAAGATACTCTTTTCATTATGTATGCATGAAATTATTAAATACTCTTTTTAGGCCCATTGTAAGTTAAATCTCTAAACAGCAAAATCAAACATTCCAAATCAAGCCTGTGGTGCCTGCTTCAAATCATATTTTGAGCACTTCAAATCAGGGTTTGAGGTATCGGCCGTATTGTATTGGTATCGGCAGTTGACGATACCTAAATCAATGGTTAGTTTCAGTATTGGCTGATACTGAACGGTATCGGTTAGTTTTAGCCGATACCTGTCGAAACTGACAGATACTGGCCAAAACTGATCGATACCGTTCAATACCGGTCGAAAACGGAGGAAGAAGAATGTGTAATTAAATATAAGTTCTCTAAAAAACCCGAAAAATTTCGTGAATCGATAGGTTACATAGAAAGCCCGGTTAAAAGAGAGGAGAAAACCCTAGGAGTTCGGCTTGAAAATGATGAAGAATTAGACGAAGAGGCAGAACCAAAGAAAAGTTGCTGCAAAAAGAAGAAAGAAGACAAAATGAAGATGATGAAAAAATTGAACTCACATCATCGCGTCGTCGCTTTGCCGAACCTGCATCCTGCCTCGTCGAACCCGCCTCAACCATCTAGCGTGAGAGTGTGAGAGAGCAGAGAGAGAGGCCCGAGTCACCTTTCAGAAGATGCTGCGTTCTTTAAAAGGTAAACTTGTAAATAAGTGGTATGTGCGTAAAATAAAACAGTCGGTGCACATATCAAGCAGATATTTTGTGACAACTCTGTAAATAAGTGGTATGTGCGCAAAGCAAAATGATGGGTGCGCAAAGCAACGCCCATCGATTTTTTTGGCAAACTTGTAAATAAGTGGTATGTGCGCAAGGTAAAACAGTGGGTGCGCAAGGCAAGCTTTAGGATATATTCATTTATCTAATATTTAGTATTTAACTACCAAACTTTAGGTATTTAGTATTTGATATGATTACGAATTCAAATTTAGTTTATCTATTTAGTATTTAGTATTTGATAGTATATGATTAATACTTTAGTTTATTAAGTATTTAATAGTGTTTGATAGGTTTAGATTTAAAGTATCTCCGAAACCGAAACCCGAAACGAAACTGCCGAAACTAGCGATAAGGACGAAACCGAAACTTGTCTCCGAAACGGGCGATACCGATACTGAAACCTAAACTTTGGGATGAACGATACTCGGACCGAAATCGAGACCTAAAACCTTGCTTCAAACAACACACTTTTCTTAACTCTCCTTGAGCAGAAAACCCAAATGTCTGATCTATGTAAACTTCGTTATCAAGAATTCTAAAAAAAGCATTCTTGATATCAAATTAGTGCAAGGATTAATGATTTTTTGCATCTAAGGATATAAGCAGTCTTACAGGAAAGATTGTATCCTGTAGTCAACACCATACATTTGATAATATTTATTTGCTGCCAATCTAACTTTCAACCTTGCAAATAAACTGTCTAAATTAAGTTCCGCAGATATGTCTATATGCACCCATCTGTCTTCTTGCCTGAAGGCAAAGTCACAAGCTTCCAAATATCGTTGTGCCCCAAAGCTTGCATCTATTTTTCCTTGATTCAAGCCATCATGGATGTGACATGGCGTCTAACATAACTCAGGAATTGAGCTAGAGACTGTAATCAGAAGAAAAGCTTTAAATAACAAAAAGAGATGTGTAGAAGAAACAAAATTAGAGAGGGGGTGTATTGTACAAACGATATGTACCTTTACAATGAGCAGTGGAAAGAACAAGGTCTGTTTGGATAGAGGGCTCATTAGAAGGCTCATCAGAAGGCTAGACTCGATGGAAGTAGGATTAACAGGCATTGGCATCGTAGTTGCTGGTAATTTTAGACGCCATGTGTACATCTATAATGGCTTTCCCGTATCGGTGGCATATCTGTCTATATAGTCACTGAAGTTACAAGCCTGTTGAAGACAAAATACAGCACATGATAAACCATAAACATGCCATGTATTGCATACTCAATTTTATCATCAGATAGTAAAAAATATCAATGGTAGAATAGGATTGAGATTCAAAGAAAGTAACATCAGCTAACACCAGATATTGCTTGGTTTGTGGACAATACCATCTGTTTCACTTTGGGTTCAAGAATAACCAACATTTCGGTGATCGACGGGCTAGCTTAGTTTCATTGGGACGAGTATCATGCATGAAAAACACACACCTACATATTCGCGGAGATAAAAACAATGGCACATCAGGAAACAATAATGAAAAAGGAGTCTTATTATCAAGAATCATTGAAGGTATTTTGTTTATAATGTGACATGTAGTAAGAACAAAGTCAGTGTAAAATGACTTGGGAAATTTTTATGAACCAACAAAGTACTTGCAAATTATTTCAAATATTTGTTCTTTTGCTCTATCAACCCGTTCTGTTAAAGTGTTTGAGATCATGACTATTGATGAATCATACTATGTTGTGTCATAAATTTGTTAAAGGGTGAACTAAAATACTCGTTATCTTGATTACTTCTTAAAATGTAAATTAACATTTCAAAATTACGTTTTAATTTTGGAACGAAAACTTTTAAACACACATAAAACATTAGATATATGCTTTAACAAATAAAGCTAAATAGCACGAGTGCACTCGTTACAAATGTAATAAAGTATTTAAAACACAATTTTGATGGAATGAGACAAGGTCCACATACATCAAATGTTCTAACTCAAATGGTTTATTGACTCTGTATGGTAAGACATATGATGGCACTTTTCAAATTGGAATGACTTACATTCTAGACTAGATAAATGATGAAAGTAGGAACACATACTTCATTCTTGAGAGGAAGATTTTCCAATTGACTATGAATGCTGATATAGGATGCGATACCTGAGAATGCCACTAGAATCTAAGCTCCATCAAGATAATATACTTGATTCATGTCGATGTTTATCATCATGTGATTCCCAAGCTTCTAAAAGTGCAATTGGAAAAAAGGCAACTAAATAGTTCAATGCATTTGTGAGTTTACTAACAGATAGAATAATGAAAAATTAGGTAAATGAAGAACGAAAGGAAACGATAAATTAAGTGTGACATTTGCAGTGCTACGACCTTTGATAGCAAATACAGATCCATTTACTAATGTAACACCCCGAATTGATGAATTTGATTCAAATTGAAAAAAATACTGGTGTTTCATATGATCGTAGTTTCATGGTCAATCTGATATGAACTCGAAGAAATCTGAAATTTATTGATAATAATTCTTAAAATAAGGAAGATACGTGATTACAATTAAAGGGGTAACATTCCTCTCAAGACACCGGTTGTTGAGGACATCCGCACTCTCCCGTAGAACAAAGAACTCTCCATCGGAAATATCAAAATAATCAAATCAAGCATACCCTACGGCCGGCCACACCCTCCCCCTCTAATACAATCTCACTTTTTTAGCAATTTACTAATAAGCCCTAGAACAATTAAAATAATACAAAAGTCCTAAAAGTTACGAATATGCCACTGAATCATGCGGTTGGACCCGGTCCTCCTCTGATGCGTCGTCTGCTGTAAGTGATGAGCCCAGCACTACTCCCCAAAAGAGTCACCTTATCCTCAAGGTGGAAGTCAGAAAACTGCTGCGCCATGACGCCCCCCAACTCTCAGGTGCTCTCGTGCTCTGGCAAGCCCTTCCACTGCTCCAACACTTCTCGCACCCTAGCACCCCCATGCGGACCCCCTTCAGTTCCTCAAGCTCCAAAATCACCTCCATGTCTTCCGTCAATGTTTTAGGGAATGATGGAGAAGGTGTATGATAGTCAATCGCCTGATGTGGCCGAGATACATGAAAAATCAGGTGGATGACGGATCCTGGGGCAACCTCAATTTATATGTACAACTGTTCCCACCTTGGTTTCTACCTTATAAGGCCCAAAATATCAAGGGGATAGTTTCTCATTCCTTCTGCGGGTCAGGGATTTCTGCCTGTATGGACGCAACTTCAGATATACCATATCCTCCACGTCAAACTGCACATCCCTGCGATGTGAATCCGCCATAGCCTTTATGATCTGCTGAGCTTTGGCCAGATGGAGCTTCAGCTCCTCGAAAACTCGGTCCTTATCAGCCAAGTGCTGCTCCACCTCTGAAACAGGTGTCGTCTCCTGCCATTAATACAAGTAGGGAGGGTCCCGCCTATACAGTATCCTGAAAGACGTTGTCTGAGCAACTGTGTGATAAGATAAGGCGTATTATACCAGTACTCTGCCCATTCTAGCCAACACGCCCACAATGTCGGAGTCTCTGAAATGAAGCAACGCAAGTAGGTCTCAATACTTTTATTGACGACATCAGTCTGGTCGTCCGTCTGAGGATGGTACTCTGTGCTCCGCTTCAATATCGTACCCTGCAGCCTAAAGAGCTCATGCCAAAATCTGCTCAAGAATACCCTGTCCCTATCAGAGACAATGGACTTCGGTGGCTCGTGCAAGAAAATGATCTCCCTCAGAAACATCTCTGCCACTGATACTGCACTGTAAGAATGCCTAAGTGGTATAAAATGTGCATACTTGCTGAGATAGTCTACCACAACAAGTATTAATGTGAATCCTCCAGACTTAGGCAACCCATTAATGAAATTCATGGACAGATCCTTCCAGATCCGCTCTGGCTGGGATATTGGTTGTAGCAAACCTCCAGGGGCTATTGCTATGTACCTGTGACGCTGACAAACGTCACACTTCGCCACCATCTTCGAGACATCCTTTTTCATCCCATTCCAATAGACCTCTCGCTATCCTCCTATAGGTCTTGAGGACCCCAGAATGGTCGCCCACGTCACTACTGTGAAACTCCTTTAGAATACCAGGAATGTGCGTGGTTGACCTCGATATCACCAGACGCCCCTGATATAGGAGTCTCTCGTCCTGCAGAGCATAGCCTGGGTGATCCTCTGGTCCTTGCAACATTGCTGCTCGAATGTCTGTCAACTCCTGGTCCTCCTCAATCTCCCGCCGCATGGCTCTCAGTCATGCAGTACAGAAACAGACAAGACTGTCAAGTGTACATTCTCATCATTCCGTGATAGTGCATTTGCAGCCTTGTTCTCTAGTCCTTGTCGATATTGTATCTCAAATCTGTATCCCATAAGCTTCAGCAGCCATTTCTGATGTTCTTCTGCCACCATGCGCTGCTCCAATAAGTACTTGAGACTCCTCTGATCTGTGCGAACCAAGAAACTCCGCCCTAGCAAATAAGGCCTCCACTTCTGAGTCAACAGGACTATAGCCATCAGCTCCATCTCATACAGACTTCAATTTAGCTCTCGCTATCAGCACTCGGCTATAATGTGCAATATGCCGCTGAGCCTGCATCAGCACAGCCCCCAGCCTATGTCCCGATGCGTCTTCCTCCACAATGAATGGTTTGGAAAAATCTGCTAGTGCCAGTACTAGTACTGTAGTCATGGCCTTTTTCAAGGCCTCAAATGCAAGCGTCGCCTCGTCACTTCAAAGAAATTTGTCATTCTTTACCAGTTCTGTGAGTGGCCAAGTGATAGTTTCATACACATGCACGAATCTTCTGTAGTATCCCGTCGGCCCAAGGAACCCTCTCAGCCACCTGAGTGTGGTGAGGCACGACCAGTCCATCATCGCTGCTATCTTTGCTCTATTTGCTGCCACCCCCTTTTGAAGACACCACATGTCCCAGGTACTTTACCTGTGGCTAGCCAAATAGACATTTCTTCCTGTTCGTATACATCTGATGGTACTGTAGCTCCTGAAATACAACCTGCAGGTGGTCGAAGTGCTCCTCTAAGGAACGACTGTATACAAGAATATCATTGAAAAACACCAGTACAAATCGTCAAAGCCTGAAAGATGTAGGGGTATTGGTCTAGCCAAATGGTATGACCAGGAACTCATAGTGGCCTTTATGAGTCCTGAAGGCGGTCTTTGGCACATCCTCTGGCCGCATTATGCTCTGATGGTAGCCAGATTTAAGGTCAATCTTCGTGAATATGGAGGATCCATGCAACTCATCCCGGAGCTCGTCAATCACTGGTATGAATAACTTGTCAGGAACTCTCATTATTCAACGCTCTGTAGTCCACGTAGAAACGCCAACTCACATCCTTCTTCACCAGCAAAACATGACTAGAAAAAGGTCTCATGTTGGGCTCGATGACACCTGCTCGCATAATCTCTGTCACCATCCCTCTATCTCGTCCTTCTGAGCCTGTAGGTAATAGTAGGGTCTAACGCTGATCGGAGACACGCCCTCATGCAATACTATGGCGTGCTCATAGTCTCTAGGAGGTAGGAGACCTTGGGGCTCCTGAAAAATCTCCTCGAACTGTCCCAGCAACTGCTGCACCTCTGCTGGGATATACTGCACACTCTTCGCCCCAGCCTCGACCTCGCATACTACACACCGTAGTTCCACCAAAATACCACCCCTTCTGCCTGGATGGTTCTCATTATGGTCTTCAGGGAGACCATGGTCCTGCATAGACTGAGGTCTCCCTGTAACAACATTGTCCTCCCGTCCTCCTGGAACTCCATCCTAAGCAGCTTCCAGTTCACCTTCATGTCCCCCAGCTTTTGCAACAACCACATCCCTAAGATAACATTAGTGCTCCCCAGATCCAAAGGTAGGAAGTTCGCCAGCACGTGTAAGAACACGATAATGTGCACAAAATGTTTGTAAGATGTTAAACAATTCTTCATAAACATGTTGAAGAAGGATGGGGAGTTTGATCGCTTCCAAGGGGTAAAAATTATCAGTGTAAGTGTGAACAAAGAAACCATGAATTCTTTTCGAGTTAAACGTGGAGCACAAACATTTGGTGCAATGGGAGAAGTATTGTAGAATCTGACAATTAATGAGATAGCGAAATATTGAGATGCGTGTGAAAGTTGGCTCGACTGTGCTTGGGTTCCACTTATCTAACCCTGCACAAATCAGATACTAGGATGCCGAGCTATTGGTCTTCTACAACGCAGTTGGTCGATCGGTCGTCAGCTCAGTTGAAGTCCTCCTGACGGTCGGTCGTTCTGCATTGGGTCGTTCGGTCGTAACTCGGTTAAAGTTCATGATCGGTTAATCGATCGTTCGATGGCTCATTGGTCGACAGCTCTTCGAGTTCGAGCTATCGGATAGCTCGAACACTCGGCTCATCGCTTCGGTCATTCGATACAGAAGAAATATCGGTCGGTCGAAGGGAGACCACTAGGATGCGGCCCACTAGGATGCGGCAGAGGCCCACTAGGGTGCAACGCATTAATTGCGTAGAGCTGTGATGGGATAGAATGTCGTTAAAGTCGGAATTCGTATCGTTTGGAATTCCTAACTAAAGATGACACATATTGTAACCTAAGGCTATATATAGGTGATCTTATGCTAGGATTTTCTGTGTGGAACACATTGAGAGAATTTGAGCAGTCATTTGTAAGAGCCAACTTTGAGAGATTGTATTGTGAACTTTTGAAGAGATCTTACGTGCTTCTTCTTCGTTTGTAAAGAGAAGATTTATTTGCTCTATCTTTTCGTAATAAAACTCATCGGTGGTCCCCTTGTCTGGTCCACGGCCTAAAGGTAATTATCGTAGTGCTCGATTTGTTATTTGATTGTTCGTCCTAGTTCCGGGGTTCTTCGGTGATCCTTGTTTTTGCACAGGTGCACAACAATGCGGTGTGTAAACACATGCCAATGTATATATAGAAACATGATCTCTTTTAATTTCATCAAGGGTTCATTGTTCACGAGGATGATTGAATCATTGGGCAACTATAGAAGGATATTAAAACCTCAATCTTAGCATGAAGCTAGGGTTTCTTCCTTGCAAAATGAAGTGGAGAAGAAATAAAAAATGTTGATTCTTGACTATTGGTTATGTTTGAATTTTGTAACTTGTTTTATTTGTTTTATGATTGTTTAATAATAAATTACTAATTAATGGTTATAAATTGAATAACCTTTTAGCTTTATCATTTTTAAAAATTTTTCTTGAATGTTGCGTATGTTTGAATTTTGTAACTTGTTTTATTGGCTCTTTGATTGAAAATCTATGTTGAGGAATGCAAAGAGTTATAAAGGGCCTGTAAATCGTGTTTCGAGTTTAACATGAGGTTTTGAGTGGAATTGGAGTGTATTTGAGTATGTCCACTTCAAGAAGAGATAGATTGATGCAATTAATACCAAATACACTGGTTTTTGCGAAGTACAAAATTCAATTGGAGATGCGATAAAAGAAAAGGAGAGAGCAGAAAGGTCTATGATCCTATTTGTTTGTCAGATATAGATCATATGATGTATGGATGACGGAGACAGAAACACATTGTATCATGAAATTTACCAAATTGAGGGACATGCGTAAATGTTTTGAAGTCGAGGAAGGTGGAATAAGTGGGGATAGTAAAAGAAAAAGAAGATAAGACGTACATTGAATATTGCATATGTAATTCTATATCATTATAAATTTCCAATCTTTAAGTTTATGTTAATATGACGAATAATAATTTTTCCCAATTATTATTCGGTCCTCGAAACTTGAGTGCATTGAGCATTCAAAGGGAAATTTGAAGAAGCAAGTGGTGGAAGTGGAAGAAGAGGAGTTAATGGAGAGTGAAGAAGAGGATGAAGAAGGGGATGAAAATTTTGTTCTTTAAGATGATGATGGTAGCGATGAATTAGTTAGGGAGGAGGATGATTGAACGATACGATGATGGCTTCTCTTCTACGAGCTTGTGATAGTGGTTTGATAAATTTTAGTAGCTTGAAATAGATAAAGTATAAGACTTTTAATGGGCTAGGCCTATGATGGGATTCTTTTCATGTCTAAATTTTCGATTTTGAAATGGTTCGACTTGGACTATATGCCTTAACTTCTAAGTGTTATTGCTCACGTCCAGGTATACCATGATTAGAATGAAAAATGGCATACTTATATATATGTTTGAAAATTAGAAAACCCTTCACATAGTTACATACTTACATTAGTATTGAATCCTACGCGTTTGTGTTTATCACACTTTTATGATAGCTATTTGTTTGTTATGTGTTCTGTGATCAAACTTCTCAAAATCTTAGTGATGTATTTAGTTATTTTTGTGATTTGTTTAATTTTTGATCTAGATAAAAGTCATTACTCTACTACACTGCAAGACAATCATTTCATATCACAAGTTCATCCAGGCAAAGACTATATACACTCCCAGACTCCCAGACAGGGGGTGTATGCAATTATGATTTGCCAAAAAAGAAAAATATTTCATACCACATTGTCTACTCATACTCACTCTCTTTTCCTTTTTTTTTCCTTTTATGGACAATCATCATGGCTTACACTGCAAATTTGCGGTGTATATAGTCTTCACCATTCATCTTAGCTTGGCTCAAATTCTAGGCCCTAAAACCTTGAAATTTTGGGTCTCGTACTCGGAAAAGGTTCCTTGTTCTATGCAACTTAACGTATGGGTAGCACATCAATTTGGCCATATATTTATTCATGAAAATAGTCATCTGAAAGCAGCTCCACGGCTGCCCAAAGAAAACACTGGGTACATACATGTGCTTCTATCTTTTCTCCGATAGCGTAACCATTTGGTCAATAATTGCCCGGAGCCCATTTTTAGAAATACAAATTAAACTAGACAGTCGTACAGATGGAACAAGAGATGTTTGCAATAGAGGTTGTCATTCTGACCGACAAAGTAGAGCCATGCGTGATAAGATTGCTGAACCAAGGCTTTCATCAGTGCAGGTTCTTGTTACTTTTTCTAGTTTTGGTATCAAGGAATGTGCTCCAGTACATGAATTTCGTGTCTAAACATCCTCCATAATGTCGCCTAGAAATATCCAAGCGCTTTTAGCACTTACAACACTCGAATTTTTTTTTATTGCAGTTGTTTTATTTTTTTAACTGCTCCCTGGAAATTCCTTCAATCATGACCAGCACGTCTCCTTGGCATTGCCTGTAACTTGCAACAGCTTCTTAAAGCTAATCATATGGTGGAAGTCTCTTGAGTTTTGGCATTTATATATGCTCTTTGCATGTTGCATCATTTTTCTGCTGAGCATATCGAACCAATTCATTTTTGTAGACATTATCAGATATCTTCTATTATTTGTTGAAAATGTCGTTTTTGGCATTTGGGTTGTGATAATTTTCCCATGCCTATTTTTTCCGAGAAAGCAATAGCTTTGAAGGTGGGATTTTGCCGCCTTTGTATTGCCATGTTCAAGTTCCATGGCGCGCAATAAGCCCATTAATCCCTATTCCCCAATATCCATTAGGTGCATGCTCTATACACCGCAAAACTTGTTGTGTATTCAATTTTTTCTACCTTTAAAAGTAAATCTGTCACATCAACTGTCACATCATAACCATGTGACAGATTTGCCTTAAAAAGACAAAAAACCATGCACACAGTTTTGCGGTGTATACAATAGGCATCCATCCAATAACACTTGCAATAGGCAAGATCACGGAAGAATGCAGCTAAGAGCAATCATTCGATGCCTCAAGCTTACCAACATCTTGATATGTGCGCGTAGTTCATGTTTCCTGTTCTATGATCTCATCATTAAACAATCATTCGACTTTCTACAATGAATGCATTTTGAATTGTGGACATGATAAAAGGTGGCTGTGACTACATGCACCTCAAAATGAGGTGCATGTAGGTGATTGTAGCTTAAAATGTCAAAAATTTGAAAGTAAAAGGTTCGGTGCGTGTTTGGACATTGTAACTTCTACTACTCCAACAGATTGACTGATGGCTACGTTATCACACACTGCTGTCAGCGAGGTGCTCAACTAATCATAGATGCAGGTGATCATCTAATTAGTGACAAATATATACTGTATACTCCAAACTAAAGGATCAATTTCTAACCACTGATTTAAGCCTGGCTCAAGTCCTAGGCCCTAAATCCCAAATTGTTAGCCCTGTAACAGGATCATCTTTTTTACTTCCTGTACAACTAAAAGAGTAAAAGTATGGTGTCTCGTTCTTCACATTGGCTATATGGTTATCTTTGAAACAAGTATAGTTTCTTCATGAGTTGATGTGTGTTGGATAAAGCTGCTCTTCAGCGGAGTAAAGCAAAATTGGCCACATCTCCTAGCATGGGTTAGAACCATTTAGTCAACAACTGTGGGCTGGGGCGGACCTATATAGAGTGACATCATGCATATGATCACTTTGATTTTGAAATAATATAAAATAAAAAAAACCTTGTATAAAAATCTTTGTATCATAAAAATATTATTTTCTTAATTTATAGTATACTTCGCTATCAAAAGAAGCCAATCTTAAGACTAGCAAACGTACGTGGAATGATTTTGTAGGGGTTTCATGAGAACGGGATTCAGGTCTTACCTTCGTGAACTTTTTCTCTGGCTCTTTGGGCTCACCAATACAGGAAAAAGACGAAATCATGGTATCCCTAGTCTTATTATTTTAATGTTTACAGTTTAAAGATAAAATATTTAGTTAAATCTCAATATATGTGCATTCTACCTCGTAGAGCCTTATTGTTATTTAATTAGGTCGATGGACAAAGGCAATAGCCGGACGACAATACAGGTTGCGCGAAAGATGTTTGCAAGATGACCTTCCATTCAAACGGCACGTACAATCATTATAAGAGTTGGTTAAATACAAAGATAATTGCTATTGAAACCGTAAACTCGGTGTACAGAGTTGACAGTGTTTCAAAATTGGAAAAGAAAATCAAAATTATGGGTCAAATCATATCTTATCCCTCTTACTTTCTTTCTCCTTTTGGAAAAATGTCCCCATGCATTCTCAGTACAAACTTAGCGCATCCGAAAATGGTTTGGACTAACTGCACCGCATTCATGCGGTGCAGTGATGATTTATTGCTAATAATAGTAAAAACATCAAGCAATTTGTCTTTTTACAATCACCCTCCATTTATTACTATCCAGTTTTAGCAAAAAATCATCTCATGCACCGCATTCATGCGATGCATTTAGTCTGAGCCCCGAAAATTTTATTTATTTATTTATTATTTCCTCTCTTGAACCTCGTGTTTTCTCCGTGGGGAACAAATAGTTTCTTCCCTGTCAATCTCAAATGTAAAATATACGTCATTTTTCCTAAATCAAGAGGCAGGCTAAGATGATGTCTGCTCTCGAGAGGTCCAACAGATCCCTGCCTCACCTAGCTCCTTTGTCTTAGGCGTGCTTATCAAATCACGCAATTAATAATTAAGATCCACAAGCTTTCGATCAAACTATGTTTACTAGCTCTTTCTATTAGCACGTAAAGTCAGAAGTACTCAAAATGATGGGGAAAACACAATAAAGGAGATTGGTATCATCACAATTAGAAGTCCAACCCAAAATACAATACTAGTACATTCAGCATCATGTTTGCTCCTCTATTAATTATGTTCTACGTCCTATTAATGACAACAAAACAAACAAAGGATATATGAAGCGTTGTACTATAGAAGGAGAAATAGGTCTTAAAGTGGGCTGAATATTCAAACGCAAAGGCTTAGGCCGAGGTGTTTGAGGACAGTCCTTTCTGCACCAGCGTTAGAGATGGCGTCTGACAACAGTGGGCCTTCCCTAGCCTTGCTCTTGGCTCTTGGCTGTCCCGTGCAGTCATTTTCACGTTTAGAGTCTAGTCTGCTTCGACATGGCACCTGCTGATATATTTTGCTCACTTTTTGCTGATATTATTACCTTTTTAAGTCTCTTCCTTCTCCATTGATGGACTATGAAGTGAAAGCACTTACAACATGCCATTGTACTCACCACCAAAATTTGCCCACCAAGGCATTTGAATCCGGTCCTTTTGCAAAGCAAATAAAGCATACATGTAGGCTTGGGTCAGCGGGGGGGGGGGGGGGGGGGGGGGGGGGGGGGGGGGGGGGGGGGGGGGGGGGGAGAGAGAGAGAGAGAGAGAGAGAGAGAGAGAGAGAGAGAGAGAGAGAGACCATCCACTTCCAAACAAAAATATTCCTTGGTTCTTTTATTGGTGGGGTGAAAGTCGAGCAATTATATGGTACGCAGATTAAACAAATGAATAGAAAGAAACCCAAAAGTTCTGTTTAACTGCAACATTTCCACTCATGCATGTGACCAATTACAAACCCCATAGACTAGGTATAGATGGGGATATATAAAAGAAAATAAAAAAGAAATTGCATGTGCACGCGCGGAAGCGCAGGATGGGGGGAAACCGAAGAAAGCCAAGGGTACGTAGACAGAGATATGATCCCAAAGGCAAATAAAGACGACGGCATGTATAAAAGGAAACGGACTGGTTACTGGTTAGTAAGTAGTAGTTTTTTAGTGTGAAGCTGCATGTGCGAGGCCGGGATTGGACCTCCGCTTTTAAAAACGAAGAAAGGAAAAGTTGTACGGAACCAGCAGCCAAAAAATGCCGCTGCTGGAAGGAGAGCGGGTGATGGAACCGCAATTGCGGGCGCCAACCAAAGGACGCATCATGCATTCATTTGCATTGCAGGCTCCCACTATAGGCTTAGCTTCCTTCTGGTTCTGGTCAAAGCGAGATGGCTAGATTGCAGTCATGAATGAGGCTTTGGCTGGACGGATGCAGGGTGATGGGGAAGAGAGACTGAGAGATGAGGCAAATAATTGTCCCTTGGGCTTGTGGGTCAGGCCGCGTGTGCTTGCACCACATGACACTGAGTTGCAGGTTTCAGTGTGCAAACTAACTTTTCACGGAGAGTGAGGGAGTGGGTGGTCCTGTGAGGGAGCTTAGAGAGACCTTAGCAGAGAGGGACATCAAGAGATATAAAGAGGGTGGTCCTGTGAGAGATGTCTTAGAGAGACCTTACCAGAGAGAGGGACATCGAGAGATATAAAGAGAGAGATAGAGGGTGGTCCTGTGAGAAGTGGCCCTGTGAGAAAACTAAGAGTGAAGCCATGGCCTCACAACTCATCATTTCATTCATTTAACAGCATCATTTTCCTTGTTTTCCTACCCCCTGTCTCAGATGAGTCCAGAGCCCCAGTCTATCGACCAATGTCAGTGTACATACAATGGAGTTGGAATGGTTATGGGCACTGCAGTCCAAAACCTAACTGACCTATCCTTTTCAGCAACTGTTCTGCAAAATGTAACTGGTTGTAAAGTTAGAGAGAGAGAGCGCGGGGGGAGAGAGAAGGGACGCTTGTCATATCCTTTTAAGTGCTCCCATGTGATGCCGCACCGTACATTTTCCACTCACCGTCTTCTTGTCCTCTTTTTCTTGGTTTCTCTCCCAGTCTTTTACTCTAAAAGTTACTTGATGCCCAATAAATACTGTGCTTTGTGCCTTCAGTTTGCTCAGTTCAAGTCCTTCTTGTTCGTTGAAACTTTTACCTCATATTTCATGTGGGTTGCGGGGTGAGCCCACGACCTTCGATTAGAGTCGTCGACGTTGAATATTTACGGACTCCGTCAGCATCTTCACTACTGCTTCCCTCGATTTTCCTTCCCTTTTACCATGTTTTCCTGTAACACTGACCCTCACTGTACTGGCATGGAGTACTCAAGGCCCTTTCCCTCGCATATCGATCTCTCCTCTTCCTCATTCTTCCCCTTCTCTCCTCCTGCATTCAACCACGACAGCCCTTTTCATGACCTCATTCTCTTCCCTTCTGAAGGTCACTCGCCATTAACAGTACCCCCGCCGGCCCCACCGTTTCCCATCAAAGAAACGGCGCCGCCTTCTCCTAAGAAGAACACCGCAAGCGGCGGCAGTCGCAGGCGGGCAACAAGAAAGGACCGCCACAGCAAGATAGTGACGGCGCAAGGGACCAGAGACCGGCGGATGAGGCTCAACCTCGAGGTTGCTCCCCAGTTCTTCCACATCCAAGACATGCTCGGCTACGACAAGGCCAGCAAGACCGTCAAGTGGCTGATTAAGGAAGCGAAATCCTCGATCGAGAAGCTTGAAGGGAAAGATCGCAGTTGCTCCAAGATCAGCACCGTGGCCTCGGCCGCTTCTGAATTGGATCCGTCGGAGGACATCTCTGCAGTCTCCGACTACCAAAACATCAACATCCCAACGGCGCACAAGAGGGTAGCGCGTCGCCCTTCGAAGAGAGCCTCGTACCCATCTGCGCTCTCTAGAGAGTCGAGAGACATGGCTAGGGCAAGAGCAAGGGAAAGGACCAGGGCTAAGAGCAATATTATAAACGATCTTCAGTCCTCGTTGGATCTTGTTGCCGAGATGGAAGAGCAATGCTCCACTTCGATCAATCCGTACTCAAAACAGCTCAGCAACGGTGCTAGAGTACTGGATGAGCTTTCGGTTAGTATATTGGATTACAGCAGCACATCGAGCTTGTTCTCTCAGGACCAATGTTGGGAGGTGAGCCAGTTTGCGAGCATCGAGGATGGACAAACTCGGCCGTGGTCGTAATGACTGATCCTATGAAACAGCTTGTTCTTGTATAATTAATTTCCTCTTAGTTTCGCTCTTTTCTTTGAATTCTTCTTCAAGCTTTGTACGGTCCTGTAGTTTGTTTGGTTTGGTAATGATATCTGTTGTGGCTTCTTGCTGATCCTTTTGCGTGATCAGATGAAATAAAATTGTTCTTCTTCCACGTAAAGTTTTAATGATCACCACCATCGATGTTAAAATCTCATCAACAAATCACACGCGTTTGCTCACATTATGTTAATTCGAGTGAAAACTTTGCGAGCAATCTCTCCTGCCCCTCTCTCTCTTCTTTTGAAATTATGGTGGAAACTTCTAGAAGCAAAGTTTGTTTTTAGTTTGCGGTAAAAATGTTATACTTATAAGTTATACCTTAAGTTTTTATTTTTCACATCCACTTCCGAAAAGTGAAAAACCCTAGCTGATTTTATAATCCTTTCTTGCACTCTACGCTAACCATTGACTGGAAGTATCGTCTCTTTCTATTCCTCCTATTTTGGGGGTTCTCCGTTCTCCCAATTTGCGCTCACCGAGAAACACATCTCTTGCATCATGATAGGTCTGTTGCCGCGACTTCTAATTTCGACGTAGACATGTAATTATAATTTAAAAATGCTAAAAGATATCATGAATTATTTAAAGATTTCTAAAAGAGACCATCATATTGTAATTTTAACTTCTGAAATTTTATTAGACTCTTGGCATGAACCAATTTGGTTTAAGCAACAAGATTCTCTTAAGCTAAATTCTCTTCTCTTCGTCATTTCAAGCAATGTCTTGAACTTGAAGAAGAGCTTTACCTTTAGTGTCTCTGTAAAGATTTCAGTATATGCTGGTTCATTTCTTGAAACACTTTTACCACCAATCTTGTTATGTACTTCTTTACTCTACCTTCAACATTCTTTTTGACTGTGTAGTCGACATACCTGGCTCCAGTAGCTTTGGAAGAGGAGCAAGTGTCCAAGTTTGATTCTTTTTGATAGCTTTGATCTCTTCATACATAACTGCTTGCTACTTCTCATCACAGACGGCTTGGTCATAGTGAACTGGCCCACCATCTGCAAGTAAACAAATAAGATATAGCTCGCATGTATCTTGATAGACTAACTTATTTGTACTCTTTGTTTTCATTTGAACTTATGGGAAGAATGAAACCAAATATGTCGGAGATGATGCATGAACATATCAATATAAAAATGAGAATGAAGTTGTAGGCGATGATGGATTTTTGAAGATGCAGTTGAAGATATTAGATCCTCTTTTACCATGGCTTATGAGCATAAGCTATACTTCTAAATGTTGAGAGATGTATGTCATCGATGCAATTTATCTAAATAAAACATATTGTTCATAAATGGAAGTATGCTTCCTGGTATCAATTGTCTAAGTATTTCTATTATGATGTCTTCATTAAAATACTTAGGTGATTTCCTTATACTTAGAGCAATGTCATGCATACATTTAGATGTAGATCTCGATTATGAGAAGTGTCTGAATAGGATATTGACAAATCAAATAGACTATTGTGTCTTTATCTTTACCTAGTAGCGGTGAGAATGATCTCATAGTCGTTCGACTTGGTGATGTCGGGGACGAGACACATGTGCTCGTTGGAGAATAAGCTCACTGAACAACCCAACGAGAGTTATCACATAGTTAACATAAACTGATCTGTCAATGATATCTCTCAGTGATGATATGCAAGTTGGTCCTTAGACTTGAGGTCATTGTACAAACATGTACTTGAACGGTATCACTTAGATCTCTGACTTAGCTTCTAGGCGAGCCTTGTTGAAAGGTCCTTGGTTGGTTGACATTTGAAGCGTGTGAGGAGAGTAATGACCAAGTGAAGATTTGTCTCTCCCGTTTATTGGGAGTTAGTATTGCATATATTAGTTCGGTCTTTAGTAAAAACTCTGGCGAGAGTATGATAGAAGAAGTCCAACATTATTAGATTAAAGATCGATGGAGACTAACCGGATTCAAGCTATTAGGATTGACAGTTGACCATACCCTAGGCTTAATTAAGTGACATAGTTATGACGAAGGAAATAAAACTATGGCATTCATCACAGACACAGTCAAGGTGTTCTGACAATACTCATGTCAATGGGCTAACTATATAATGATGATACGAGACAGGGAGGGCAACTGCCGCTCGTGGTCTGTCGTCTAGGGGTTTGAGCCCCACCTGTAGTAGGGTCAGGCTGTATGGTCTCACACAGAGTGTGACCTCCATCAAGTAATAAGGATAAGGAAGGAAAATGGACATAATACATATGATGTATGGGAATTTATATATTACTTTGCAAATAGTTTGCGATATAAGCTTTAGAATAATGATGGATTATTGCATATGATGCAAAAGGATTTAATATATCGTAAAATGTTTACGAACATATTTTATTGGCATAGAACAAGCTCAATCCAAGGGTTTAGGAAAGTCCCAGATCAATTTTTTTTTGCCCAAGCCCATTGGGGCTGAAGCGAGACAAAAAAGATAGTAAAAAAATTAAAACCAGCTAAAAGAGCTCGGCATCGCCCAGCCACAAGATGCTGGGCAAAATCCCAGCTACAGAGCGCTAGGCTTTTGCCCAGCGCACTAACATGGGTCGCTGGCCGTAGGCAGCGGGTCAGGCGCCCGCACCAAGAGGGTGCCCGACCCGGCCTTCTTGCCAGCAGGCGCCCCCATGTGGCACGCCCGAACAAAAGGCCCCGCGGGTGGGGCCCACAAGGTTTGTGAAACCCTAGGATTTTGTGGCGGCTGGTTTTTGTTTCGAAACACAGATTTTTGGCAAACTTTGAGGTAACGTTTGAGGGGTCAAATGACTTCGGAATTAAGCACCATTTGTTTCTATGCATTCACCGTTCAATACTCTTCAATTTGATATATGATATCACTTCCAGAGTTCAACGGTGAAAGAGAAATAACTCATTAAAGTTTGGCTTTATTGCAGGCAAACATGTTATTAATTATTCCTCTGAATTGTTTATTCCAACATCTAGAAGAGGAGGTGTCGGCTTCCTATATAAATAGGGGTGAGCGAACTCCCCTCCTTGAAACTCGCAACAAGCTTCAGATCTGTGTAGCTCCATTAAACGTGAGCACGGTCGAATCAAAGCTTAAACATAATTCCCTCTTTCTCCCTTTTTGCTTCCTTGCTCCTGCTTGGGCTTTAGCAAAGCCACGAATGAGTTCGGATTTGGATCCGAAGTCTTGATGGAGGATCCATTCCTGGTGAAGCTTTCTGGAACGCGTAGTTGACTCGGAGACAAGGGGATTGCTCTTCTCGGGACACGGTTCGGCTCGGGAGAAGCGGCTCAGCCCTAATGCGGGACATTGGTTCGAGGGATTCTATGCTTTGCTAACGTGCAAGACAAAGGTTAGTAATTTAAATTTATGCATTTTAATTGCAGCTAATTTTTATAGATTTATCTTTAGGCGTTAGTCAGACCCACACCGGGATAGTACAGATTCTGGTTAGGGTTTGTTTTCTTTAGGGGTTTACTTAAAATTGTTTTAAGTTTTTTTCCGCTGCTTTATTTCCTTTCGTCGTCTGCCTGACTTAGGCTGGTCGTCGATTTTGAGCCCTAAGGGTTGCACAAATCCCTTCACTAAATAGCTTTGAATGAGAAATATTAGCTTTTTGATCTTTCCATACTTATTATGGAGTCATATTCTTTAGGTTTTTGGTAAGACATTTGTTTGGCAAAAAGATGGCACACTCAATCGTTTCTACTTGTAGTTCCTTCAGTAGAGTCTTACTTTTAAGCATGCTTTGTACCATATCAAGAATACGCATGTTCTTCCTCTCGGTCACACCATTCTATTATGAGAAGCATGTAGTTATCAAAGATGTCAAATATCATGTTGCTCAAACTTTCAAATTCTTTTGATGTGAACTCTTCACTGTTGAGTATTGGTGTTGCATACCAATATTATTTTGATGATGATCACAACATTATGTTGTTGCTAATGACTCTCTTGTTTTAGTCTCTTAGTTGCATTTCAAGAATACCATTTTTGGAGACTAAACACTTGGTGGGATGGACATCAAGTGGAGAAGGGCCAAAGCTTGGACTCAAGGGGTGCCAAAGCTTGGAGATGATGGGCAGCATCAAGGCATCAAGATTGAAGACATAGACTCTAAGGAAAGCAATGTAATCCTTGAAATATTTCCTTTATTGCTTTCTCTCTCATTTGAGTCTAGGTTAATGTAATGCCTTGATAGATGGTCTACTCATACATGCATATGCATTTAACCATCTTAGTTAGCCTTAGGATTATCATAGAATCCAACCCAATAGGCTCATCATGACCAAAGACTCATTTGGAGTCTCTGGTTCTCCTACAGTCGACTGCTGAAGGATTCACAGTCGATTGGGTGATTTCCGGTCGCCTGTCGAGCCTTCTACAGACGACTGTGATGCACAGCTCAAGTCAACCTATTGACTCTACTTGAGCTTTTCGCATCAGTCGACTGATGATCAATTTACAGTCGCCTGTATATTTATAGTCACCTGTAGAATGATCAACAGTCGTCTGAGTAGCATAAGTGCAAATTCTGCCTCTCTCTATGCTTGTCCATCTCCTGCAGCAACCGACTGCTGAAGGATGTACAGTCGCCCGTCTATTTTACAGTAGACTGTATTATTGTCATCAGTCTCATGTATGCTTATCTGGAGAAAGAGTGCAGCTCTCTGTTTATTCCATCCCCTGCAGCAGTCGCCTGCTAAAGGTTTTTCAGGCGCCTGTCCTGTTTACAGTCGACTGTACTGACTGCATCAGTCGACTGTCGAGGCTCAGATTATAGCCGTTGGATATTTTCTAGCCGTTGGACAGTCGACTGTCATTTGTTCATGAGTCGACTGCCAGTGACGTTTCTGCCCAGAAACTAGTCGTTGCAGTTTTTGTTTTTAGCTGTTTTCTTGGGTTTTGAGGGTTGATATAGGGTTCCTATATATATGAGAGGGCTGAGTTCGTAGGAGCTTCTTGATGCTATTGCAAATCATTAGATATTGATTAAGCCACTCTCAAACTCTCTCATTTTTTCCTCTTTGAGCTCTCATTCCTCTTCATGCATTGAAGTCCAACTCAAGGGAAATCATCCAAGTGCTTTCAAGCAAATCTCAACACTTGGAGATCCTCTTCCATGCCTTGCATTCATCTATGAGTAAGCATCTCAAGGCATAGGTAAGAGTATTTATTTTACTTGGTGTTTCTTTGTATCACTAATTCTCTTTGTGGAAATTAGTCTTTCTCTCTTTGTGGGAGTTTATCTCTTTGTGGGATTAGGATATTCTCTTAGTGGGAATAACTCTCTTTATGGGAGTAACTCTCTTAGTGGGAGTTTGGTGTCCTAGTGCAGGGCTAACACTAATTCTCTGAGTGGGAGTTAGTAATTCTCTTGGTGGGAGTTTGACCCCTGTGTAGGGTTGGTTGGGTCCTTGTGTAGGGCAAAATCCTCTTGGTGAGGTATCTCTTTGTGGGATTTGTATTCACTTCTCATTGTGGGATTATAGTGAATATTGGTGTGGCTGGACGAATCCAAGTTTGGGGAATCAGGGTAAAATCTTGTGTTTGCGTTTGGATTGATCGTGTCAATTATTTCCTCTTGCATTTATTATTCCGCATTTGCAAGTTTAATTTTAATTGGACAATTTATTACCATTACACTATTCACCCTCCCTCTAGTGTGTTGTTGTTAGTATTGCAAGGGTAAGGCGATCCTTACAATTGGTATCAAAGCGAGGTTATAGCATATTTCAACGATGGCATTCAACGCTACATCTGCGTCTAATGAAGAATGTCATTCAACCGTTCGAACCTGCTCTTCAACGGAACCAACTACCCAAGTTGGAAAATCAGGATGATGATCTACATGGAGGGTCAAGACCTTTGGGACATCACAGAGGTGCCTTTTGAGAAGCCCATTACACATGCGGCTTCAAGGACAAAGGCGGAGATGGACTCGATCAAATTCAATGCGAGGGCTATGAATGCATTTCATTGCACCCTCTCAGCAAATGAGTTCAACCACATCTCCATGTGCAAAACGGCCAACGAAATTTGGCACACTTGGGAGATATGTCATGAAGGGACTACAAAGGTAAAGAAATATAAACAAACTGTATTTAGATCTAAACATGGTATGTTTAGATGCAGGAAGGAGAAAGCATTTCAGAGATGTTCACAAGGTTCACTAATATCGTGAACGCGTTGGAGGGACTTGGGAAGATGATTTCTCAAGGGGATCGTGTAGAGAAGATCCTTGACTCTCTCACACCTCATTGGGAGTCAAAGGCCAACAGAATTTTGGAGTCATGTGACACGTCCAAATACACCGTTGAGGAGTGCATTGGTAATCTCATGGCGTACGAAGTAAAGCTTCAACACAAGAAGAAGATTCAACCATCGAAGCCCGAGAAGCCGGAGAAGCACAAGGGGTTGCATTCCATGCCAAGGAGGAGCCAATCAAGTGGAGGAAGAAATTCCATCGAGAAGCTCCTAGTGAAGAAGATGAGCTAGAAGAGGCGAGTGGAGAAGAAATTGAGGATCTTGCCGAGCAATTCAAGGCATTCCTCAAGTGCAAGCAAGGTAAGTCTTTGTCAAAGTTTGCCACCAATTCTAACAAGGTTCCTACTTATTACACTTGCAGTGGAAAAGATCAGCTATCCACTGAATGCCCTTCCAAACCCAACAAAGAGACTTACAAGGATAAATGAAAGAAGTATTTGAAAGGGAAGTCCAAGTCCAAAAACCAAAAGAAGGGGCTTGTCGGGACATTTGATGATTCGAGTGAGGATACTTCAAGTAACGAAGAAGAGGATGCAAAGGAGGATGCTCACGCATGCTTTGTTGCAATTGACGTTCCTACACCAATCCCCTCTGGCTCAAATGAAGATGAGTTGGAAGCATGGCTCAACTCCTAAGAGGAATCGTGCCTCATGGCAATCGGGAAGAAGTCATCATCAAGCTCTAGCGAGGAATAAGTCGATGATGAGATTGAGGAGAAGATCTCATACGAGGAGCTTGAATATCGTTTCGGTATTGTTTCCAAAAACACTAGTAAGTGCATCAACTCTTACAATAAATTAAAATCTAAATTTAAAATTGCTAAGAGTAGATTGCATGAACTAGAAATTGCTAGTGTAATCCATGATGAAATGCATGATTGTGACACTAGTGAGAGAGACACACTTATCTCTCAAGTTAATGAATTGAGTTTGTCTAATGATAATCTTGTTACTCAAAACCTTAGCTTAGAAACTCGCATTCAACAACTTACGTTGAAATGTGAAGAGGAATCCTGTAAGCTCAAAAGTTTTCTGTATTCTAGGGATTCACTCCATGATTTGCTTGAAAAACAACATCCGGCAAATCATAGGGGAGGTTTGGGGTATATTCAAAATGTGGTATCCAAACCCACCTCTAATTCCTTTTATGGTGCTAATACAAGAACTATTGCTAAAGCACCTAAGAAGAATCACCATGCTTTCTTGTATAACAATAACACCAACAAGAAGCATGTAAATCACGAGGTAATGAGGAAGAATGAAAACTCTTCATTTTTTGCTAAGAAGCAAAATCCTCATTCTATGCATGCCAAGAAACTCGTTTCTACACCTAAGCATGCCACATCCACCCTTCTTGCAAAGGCAAAACCATTGCCTAGGAAATCCTTGAGTTTATGGATTCCCACTAAGATTAGTGTGCAAGAGAGGGATAGTTGCATCAACTCTCTAGATAGGGATGTGATCATCTCATGTGATTACATTATGAAATCAAACTCCTCTTGGGTTTGGTTTCCTAATGTTTAGATTCTTCACACATATGCATATTGCATGGGTATTGTGCTTAAATGTTTATTTTAGCATACTCACTGTTTGTGTGTGTTTCATGATTTTGAAAATGTTTTCAAATTTATTTTTTTCATGAAAATGGGAATCTTGGGGAATACATTGACATACATGCATTTGTTGCTTGGGGAATACATTGACATACATGCATTTGTTGATCCGTATGTATGTCAATGGGAGAGTTAATATATTGTATGTTTAAAATATTTTAAAACATATTTTGACTCTTATTTTGGGGTGTGTTTGAGATCATTGTCTACTATTGGTTAGTTTTGGTCTCAAACTAAACCCCTTAGATATTGCCAACATGTTTCATGTTATATCTCTTTTTGGCAATATCATTGTGTGTCATTGAAGCTTGATTTTTCTATATCTATTGCTTTGATACACCTTTAGGCACATGGCTCCATTATTTGTATATCAATTGGTAAAGAGGATTATTCCAAGATTCATTGTCAACAATTGGTATTACCTCAATTGTTAGAGATTGTTTATCTTCTACTTTACAATTGGTATTAGATCCTAGAATTCAAAATTTGATCTTTTCTATGATCTAGAAGGAGCATGAGATAGTGATTGATACCCATTAAATTTTACAAATTTGGTATCATACATCTCCTTATATCTCGCATATTGTCACATCTTTGATTAAGATGACAAAGGGGGATATTTATGATGTCCACCTTGTTGACGATGTCAAGGGGAAGAGATATATACATTATGTGAATATAATTCTTGTATTTCATACATATGCATTTGGAGAGACATATATCTATGGGGAGAGATATATGGGATTGTATAAACCATTCATGTTTGCATGATATTGTCCATTGCAATTGGTTTATGTAATCCATGTCTATCTATTATATGTCACCATGATGTCTCATTTTTCATTTGGTATAATGAGTATTTACTATTGTGTATCTCATTTTACACTTGGTGCATATAAGTCAGGGGAGCTCATTTGCATTGTGCTTTATTTTTTTTTATGTTTTACATAATGTGTGTCATCATCAAAAAGGAGGAGATTGTTGAGTATTGGTGTTTCATACCAATGTTATTTTGATGATGATCACAACATTATGTTGTTGCTAATGACTCTCTTGTTTTAGTCTCTTAGTTGCATTTCAAAAATATCATTTTTGGAGACTAAACACTTGGTGCAATGATGGACATCAAGTGGAGAAGGGCCAAAGCTTGGACTCAATGTGTGCCAAAATTTGGAGATGATGGGGAGCATCAAGGCATCAAGATTGAAGACATAAACTCTAAGGAAAGTAATGTAATCCATGTAATATTTTCTTTATTGCTTTCTCTCTCATTTGAGTCTAGGTTAATATAATGCCATGATGGATAGTCTACTCATACATGCATATGCATTTAACCATCTTAGTGAGCCCTAGGATTATCATAGAATCCAACCTAATAGGCTCATCATGACCAAAGACTCAATTGGAGTCTCTGGTTCTCCTACAGTCGCTTGCTAAAGGATTCACAGTCGACTGGGTGATTTCCGGTCGCCTGTCGAGCCTTCTACAGACGACTGTGATGCACAGCTCAAGTCAACATTTCTATTGACTCTACTAGAGCTTTTTGCATCAATCGACTGATGATCAATTTACAGCCGCATGTATATTTACAGTCACCTGTGGAATGGTCAACGGTCGTTTGAGTAGCATAAGTGCAAATTCTGTCTCTCTCTGTGTTTCTCCATCTCCTGCAGCAGCTGATGAAGGATGTATAGTCGCATGTCTATTTTACAGTCGACTGTATTATTGTCATCAGTCGCATGTATGCTTATCTAGAGAAAGAGTGCAGCTCTCTGTTTATTCCATCCCCTGCAGCAGTCGCCTGCTAAAGGTTTTCCAGGCGCATGTCCTGTTTACAGTCGACTGTATTGACTGCATCAGTCGACTGTCGAGGCTCAGATTATAGCCGTTGGATATTTTCTAGCCGTTGGACAGTCGACTGTCATTTGTTCATCAGTCGACTGTCGGTGACGTTTTTGCCCAGAAACTAACCGTTGCAGCTTTTTGTTTTTAGCTGTTTTCTTGGGTTTTGAGGGTTGATATAGGGTTCCTATATATATGAGAGGGCTGAGTTCGTAGGAACTTCTTGATGCTATTGCAAATCATTAGAGATTGATTAAGCCACTCTCAAACTCTCTCATTTCCCTCTTTGAGCTCTCATTCCTCTTCATGCATTGAAGTCCAGCTCAATGGAAATCATCCAAGTGCTTTCAAGAAAATCTCAACACTTGGAGATCATCTTCCATGTCTTGCATTCATCTATGAGTAAGCATCTCAAGGCATAGGTAAGAGTATTTATTTTACTTGGTGTTTCTTTGTATCACTAATTCTCTTTGTGGAAATTAGTCTTTCTCTCTTTGTAGGAGTTTATCTCTTTGTGGGATTAGGATATTCTCTTAGTGGGAATAACTCTCTTTGTGGGAGTAACTCTCTTTGTGGGAGTAACTCTCTTAGTGGGAGTTTGGTGTCCTAGTGTAGGACTAATTAACCCTAATTCTCTGAGTGGGAGTTAGTAATTCTTTTGGTGGGAATTTGACCCCTGTGTAGGATTGGTTGGGTCCTTGTGTAGGGCAAAATCCTATTGGTGAGGTATCTCTTTGTGGGATTTGTATTCACTTCTCCTTGTGGGATTATAGTGAATATTGGTGTGGCTGGACGTACCCAAGTTTGGGAAACCAGTGTAAAATCTTGTGTTTGCGTTTGGATTGGTGTCAATTATTTCCTCTTGCATTTATTATTCCGCATTTGCAAGTTTAATTTTAATTGGACAATTTATTGCTATTACACTATTCACCTCCCCTCTAGTGTGTTGTTGTTAGTATTGCAAGGATAAGACGATCCTTACATTCACTATGCCATGTCCTCAGAGCCTTATGAGGTAACCTCTTGCTTCTCGAAATATAAAGTGAACTTGTTGGAAATAGTAAATACCTTTTCATGTTTCTAAGAAATATACACCCATAATTTACTTGAATAATCATCAATAATGTAAAAAATATCTGTGGTTATTAAAAGATGGAGGGGTGATTGAATTGTTTATTTCTAAACGGATGAGATCAATCAATCTGTTTGCTTGATTGTTAGTGCATGGGTAAGGATCCGGGTGAAACATCCGCATACCCGACCCAAATGGCGTCTGCAACCCGATATCAGTCTCTCAGAGTAAGGTATTGCCGAGTCAAGTGAACAGCCTTCCGACCGTTGGGCTCCCGCTGATATTCAGTGGGAGGTTAATGAGGCCAAGTAAATGGGCAGCCGTTATCTCGAATGTCAGAGAAGATCGTGTCCAAATCAATGAAGGACGGTTACATACAATCAAGAGGGAACAACCTATAAATAGACGAAAAGGACAAAGGTAAAGTGGTTCCCAATTCAAGGTACGAAATTTAAGATATAGAAATCTACTTTCTCAGCTGATTTTTCTTGCATCATCAAGCTAGCGACGTCAAATCTGAGGCGAACCTCCATAGGTCGATCTCAGCTGCTCCTAGCTCCCTCTCATCCTTAAGTTCCCAAACTAACTTAAGCATCGAAGAGAATTTGGGTCGGAACCCAGATCCGACCCCCTATCGTGTCCTTGTGGTGCAGATCGACGGGTCACCATCCAACGTCGAAGGCTATTACCAAGCCTCCCAGCCTAGAACGATCGACGCATCAGCTGCTCGAAGGTCGATCAAGCACTGCATCATCATCTGCACCCATCACTCGACCCAGGTTCTTCCAACCTCTGGTCCCACCTCACCTGCTGACGAGGCTCCGACTCAGCCCGAGGGATCCACGTCATCTTGACAATTGTCTCGGTCAATTTTGGCCTTAACATTGATATAGGAGTTTCTTGAGAAAATAATTTCTAGCATGCTTGCTAAAAATGCAATCTTCACATATTTGCTTCATATGGTCAATATGTGGCAGGCCATTCACTATGTGCTTGGAAGAGACTACCTTGAGACCACCAAAATTTAAGTACATGTATCTCAAGTGCCACAACTACAAAATGTTTTGACACAACCATTCAAGCATTTTGCAACTTTGCTTTTGATATTAAGAATGAACATTCTATTGCTTGTTATTTGGATGTTGGAAATCATGCTTTTGGTATATTTAATAAAGTAAGTACTATCTTTTATTTCGATGTGGTAGCCCTCTTTCTACTACTTGGCCTAAACTAAGGATATTGTTTTTCATGCTTGGTATGTGGTAAACATTAAAATGTATTGATGATCTCCTTTTTTATAAAAGAAGAATTTCACATTTGCCTTTCACCGGTACTTTGCAGGGATCTTCAAAAGAAACTTGACATTTAACCGATTCGTCAATCTTCACGAACATGTTTTTCTAATTATGTGATTGGTAGCTTTTGTTGTCCAAGTATCAACTATCATTCTTTAAATATTGGTTTCCTCCATATGCATATAGGAGCAGTTGTTCCTCTGTATTGACAAGCTTAGCTTTCTCATCTACTAGGTTATCTTTATTATACAACAATTCTAAAGCATAATGACCAAGCCTTTTGTAAATACATGAGTGAACTTTAGGCTTGTTATACATTTGACCTCTACAATATCCTTATCTTCCTCCTCCTCTTTCGTGGATTTAGCTTTAGAGGATGTCCTCCTTTAAACAAAGTTCTCATCAACCTTGTATGTGTCCACAGCCTTTTCCACAACCTACACCAATGAATTTGTCTATGATGTCTTGGATTTTTGCATTATCTTGTATCATCACCTTCTTTGAAATTGAACTTTGCATGAAGAACTTCCTCCACCGACTCTTACTTCTTATTGAAAATCCTTTGTTCATGCTCTCTGGATCATACAAGCTCATCCATGGTCATTATTTCTAAGACTTTTAACTCCTAACACTACAAGAAAACCGTCTTTTAATGACGGAGTTTCAATGACGGCTACAATAACCGTCAGTAAAGGTAGACATTTTATAATAGAAAAAGAAATTTCCGTCAGCAAAAAATTGGTGTCATTGCATCATTGCATGGCAATGCTTCCATTGACGGAAACATTTCCATCAGTCAAAGTCAGACTTCCACTGATGGCTGCCGTCACCGAAAATCCAACTTTTGCCGATGGAAACGCCTTCCCGTCAGCAAAAGGTTGGCGTCATTGCATGTGCAATGCTTTCATTGATGGAAATGGCAAAAGTTGGACTTTTGCTGATAGTGACCGTTAGTGAAAGTCCGACATTTGCTGACGGAAACGCCTTCCTGTCAGCGGAAGGTTGGCACAGCTACTGTAGAGGTGGATGTTGTGAATGAATGAAGCCTTCCATATATCTTAGTTCTTTGGAGTAACAGATGCTGAATCTTTCTTCCTTTGTTCAGTTCTGTAAAGGATCATATCCTCATCTTTCTTTTACATTGCAACTGAATGTTTAAATATTGGATCTTCTCCTTGACGATAGAACCCAGCAACATTCAAGCCACTGAAACTAAATTGTTTCTTATGGTACGCTCAAGTATTTTGTAGGTCTATTGTCTGCATAATGTTTTATTCATAAACAAAGACAAGATCAGGGGTAAATTAATTAGTATAAATCCAATCAAACATCCTAATGTCTTCGATAAAAGGGTTTGTTTGGTACTAGATATTAATCATTTAAAACTAACGTATAGGCTTGGAGATTGCAAAATTTCATGCTATACAATCTAAACTAATAGGGGGAAAAACAAAATTGGAAAACTAAAATAATACTCCAGCCTTTGCTAATGGAACCGATTCCGTCGGGGGGGGGGGGGGGGGGGGGGGGGGGGGGGGGGGGGGGGGGGGGGGGGGGGCTTTCTCTGATGGTTCCCGTCAGCAAAAGTCCGACTTCGCTGACGGAAACGCCCTCCAATTAGCAAAAGCCTGACTTTTGCTGACAGAAGCCATTGGCAATAGTGATTGTTTAGTCACACATTGGCTAGATCATATATGGCTGAGAGTTTTTTATGCTTTAGAAGAGAACCCCTCCTCTATTCCATCATATCCTCCATCCCACAACCACCCCCGTGATTTTCTCAACCGAATCTCGATTCTCTAAACGGACACGTGAGAGTCGGTCTTTCGGTTGAGGAAAATCCTCAACCGACTATCGGGTCGGGTACCGGAATCTTTGACCATTTCTGGCCATGACTGTAGAAACTATAGATCTAGATTAATCATTAAGCAAGACCATGCAAATAATAATCTAGATATATAACATGCGAAATCTTAAATCATTGACCTACTCGGATTTAGCGGAAGCGTACCTGAGTCCATCGCTAACAATCTGAAAGATCCTGACGATAGCGCAATGGTCGATCTTCCAGAATAGCACGAATCAACCGTTTGGAGAATCCCTTTAGCTTTCTCCCGGTTTCTCTCCTAGCGACGGGACGTAGAAAAGACGGCTCAACTTTGTTCGTGTATTCCGGGGACCATGACCGCTAATATTTATAGGCTAGCCTCCATAGCCCTAGGGTTTCCAACTCGGCCCATCAACGAGTTGAAGCCCAATAGTCTCTACACATAAAGGCCCCACAACCTGTTTAACTCATTTAGCCCATTTAATTAATTAAAACCAGATCACTAATGTATTGGGCTTAACATGACAGCGTAGCACTTATATAATTATTTACCGCATATAAGCCCAACGTTGGATTAAGATCCAATTTAGTTGGATAAGTTCCAACAATCTCCCACTTGGGCTATATGCTTAAACTGTATAATTATATTTCATAGTGCATACAACCAAATAAGATCTTAACCTGCTGTCATTTCTTTAATGAGTCAAAAAACAATCCGGTCCATCAATTATATTAGCAAAGGATCAAAGAGATCTTCGCCGCAGCAATTGCAGCTCGATCCATCAGTGGTCACCGTGCTAATACAAAAGAATGACATGGATTATGAAGTGGATGTGTAGCGTGGAAATTACATGTAATGTGATCTAACATGTCTATTTCCAACTGATCCTCCTTAACCTTAGTGAGATCATAAACAAAACAAAATCGGAGTGAAGCCGAACTGAAACCAAAAACTTTATTTCTGATCAGAAAATATCCTCAAGCTTAAGCTGGAGACTTAATTTTGTCTATCATATGAGCACCCAAAAGAACAAACTCCCACAAAACTGAATGTTCTTAATGAAATGACATCCATATGAGTAGCTAGCTCATAAAACCTTTTGG
The DNA here is from genome assembly GCA_030789695.1 of Scilla litardierei. Taxonomy (NCBI): domain Eukaryota; kingdom Viridiplantae; phylum Streptophyta; class Magnoliopsida; order Asparagales; family Asparagaceae; genus Scilla; species Scilla litardierei. The sequence goes on from CM061141.1 coordinate 16,730,115, forward strand.
ATGACATTTCCTTACTATAACGGATCCGTAATTACATGGTTTGTTCCGATGTGCTCATTAGACAATTATACACTCCTATTAATCAACAATCTAGGAACTTGATCTCTGAATATCTAAACTTTGTCGAGTTCCTGTTGTTGCTGGAATATAAAACTGCAGACTTCATTGTCACTAAATAAACTGTGTGGTGTTTCAACACCATCCCTAATTCGCAGCATAGTGACAAAATATGCAGATATATTTCATGATTTGGATGTCACATAATATAATATGAAATCTAAAGCCATGTCAAAAGAGACTATATAAAAGGGACCATTTAGATCTCTTCTAGTAGATGGCGCCTAACATAGATTTTCATATATTCTTTGCATCCAATAAATGATCAGAGTCAGTATACCAAAATGATCTTAAACCTTTTTGACTACTGATCCTTGAACATGCAACCCTTTTGTTCTCCATAAATATCGTAAGACACATTTGGCTGCTGTCAAATGGTCAACTCCTGAACTTAACAATCTGCCCAACACACCTGTAATATATGCAATAACCAAATGCATATAAAACTGAGCATACTTTAGACTCCCTATTGGTGAGATATAGGAAATCTTCTGAAGATTATTCTCAGGGCAATTATTGAGACTAAACTTGTCTCCCACAGAACTTAGCATTCATTACCACATAGATATTATATAAATTACATGCTCCCACAGAACTTAGATAACATCATTAAATATCATCTCAAAACCGAACGAGGTGATCACTTAATGTATCAGTAACGATATTGAAATGCTCTACTAATGCCATTATAAATCTTATAGAGTCTTTCATGAAAAGTGAATAGAAAGTCTCTTTACAATTAATGCATTCTTTTCCGTATAAAGTCTTTGAGTGATACACTTTAAATCTTTTCTTAATACCCTTTTGAATTCCTTTTGATCATAAAAAACTATTTACAATCAATAGGTTTCAAACCTTATGGCGATGAGAAAAGATTTTAAGTATCATTCAAGGACTTTCTTAATTAATGCATTAATCCATTTAGAGATGTAAAACCTTTTATGACTTGATGTAAGTCAAACTTCCATCATCCTAATGTCAACAGTAAACTTGTCATCTCTTTAATGGATTTTCCTGAATGGCAATTAGTTACTTGAGGTGCTAGAGTTTGTCCTTATGAACAATTTCCCGAATGGGAGGAATTGCAACATTATCTTGAATTTATTGTGTCTCGAACAATGTCAGGAATACCATCCTGAACAATGCCAACAACACCTGAGGATATAATCTTCTTCAAGAATAATGTTACTAACTAAATTTCCCCCCTCAAACTCAGCATCCTCAAATAGGTGTGCATTTCCTAATTCGTTAATCAACTTAATAGTGGGATTATGCAAAATAATATCAACTTTAAAACTATTCAACAAAATTAGAAAATCATTAGCATTATGTCCTATTACTTTATTAGGCTTATAAAGCCTTACTTTAGTTGGACATATCCAAACATGCAATTGATTTATTTGTTGAAACTTTATTAAGGATATAAGCTGCAATCAAAATATAACTGAATTCTAAATTGTTAATTCTTTCATTACAACACATGTACTTAAACTGCAGGAATCTTATAAATGAAGCAACATTTCCAAATAAATGAAGATTATAATGATCTTTTAAAGAACTAGAATAAACCAATTTTGAATTAAGAGACAACCAAATTTTCCATTCAAAATTGAACACTTATAACCAAATTTGTTCAAAAATAGAAATGGAAATCCAAATTCCGTTAAAAACGGTATATAATAGTCTCATAAAATTCAAACACAATCTAGCATTTAAAAGAAATAATCTAAATTTAATGTGCCTCTAATTGAACCATCTTGCCATTGCCCATATCGATGTATCTTTCACCATCATTTGGCTCTTGGCATCTTAGGCAATCCTGCATAGACATAATGATGTGAATGGTTATACCAAATCTTTCCATCACGTGCCTATAAGTAGCAAAGGTTGCATGAAAAGAAATTAACTTAGAATCAACCCAAATTAAAGAAACATACCCTTTTTAGCACGCCAAGCGTGATAATTTGAGCAATTCTTCTTTACATGCCCTTCAGCTCCACAGAAGAAACAACCATGACCTTCTGAACTTTTCAGTTCCCTTTGTTGTTTCTTTTGAGAAGCTGTATCTGCAGCTTCAGTATCCTTCTTTCTCTTGTTGAAGGTGGATGTCAGGAGAGGGCTTTCTGTCAATTCTTGCTCAAGCCTTTCATCTTCCTTTACACAGTTTGAGATGAGCTCATCCAGAGACCAAGTCTCATCCTTCAGATTGTAGCTCATCTTAAACTGGTCAAACTGGGATGGAAGAGATATCATAACAAAATGCACTAGCAGACCCTCAGAGAGGTCTAGCTCAAGTGCTTTCAACCTTGAAGCAATATCAGACATCTTCATTATATGCTCCCTGATGTTTCCTTTTCCTTCATATTTCATTGAAGATAGGTTTGTCAAGAGTGTATTAATCTCACCCTTTTCATTCTTGACAAACTTCTTTTCAAGCTCTATAAGGAACCATTTAGCTGTGGAAATTTTCTCTGAAAGAGAACCCCTGAGATATTCTGGAATGGCATTCTTTATAAGCATTAGGCTCATGCGATTTGATCTCTTCCACTCTTCCAACTCCCTCTTTTCATCAGAGGTACTCTCATCGGTGAGTGGTGGAGGACAATGAGTCCTTAATGCCAGATCAAGATCCATGACTCCGAGGATTATCAAAAGATTCTCCTTCCATGCCTTGAAGTTAGTGCCATTAAGGACTGGAATTGATTTTAGGTTGGCAGAAAAATTTTCAGGAATATTAGCTGAAAAGAGAACAAGAAAACAATTTATAACATGTTCATATGAGTATTAAATACAACAACAAATTCTAATTAATGCTATGTTCTCATCTCAAGACATCCCCCACTAGTCCAATATTTATCTTTGGATAATCTATTGACTAGTCACTGATATCTTGTTGTAGCAATCAGACAATGACAATAATAACATGCCAAAAATAAAACTTCCTTTGGGCCGAATTAAATTTGCATGCATTGAACTCACTAATCATCACCTTGTCTATTGCCACAGGTGCGCATGAAATGGTATAGAACGGTAATCTTCCTTTGGGCCGATTTAGCATTCTTACACAAATCACGGGCACATTTGATTCTTTTTATATTCATGAAATGAAATAATGCAAATCAACAGAGCCCACTTTGGCGAGGTGATGATTGCACGAAATCATTGCAAAAAAATATATACCTTTGCAAAATTTGAATCTAAGTCGCAATTTAATACATGAATATACTTTAAGTGGAGATATTCAAGTCCACTTTTCTACAAAATCAAATTTAAGGCAACCTAAATTTTCATACAAAAGTATGTATTCAACTTGTTATATTTCGAGATTAGAATTGATCTTCACAAGAAAACCCACTTTGGTGAGTTGATGATCCAATCATTCTATATTCGAAATATATAATAATTGTGCCAAAAATTGAAATTGAAACTAAACCGAATTTAACAAAAAAATGATTACAACAAGCGGAAATATATATAAGAACCTTTTATTCCACCCTTCTAATCATTTATATTGAGTTAAATAAAATTTATACCTTCAACACAAATTTTATTCTTCAAAATGGGGTATATAGGTATACTAATGTGTATATGAATATACATTATAAAGTCACATATATAAATATACACCCTATCCCATTTTAGATATAACTTTAAAATGTGTCAAATTTCCTTAAGGCCATTTGCTTGATGGTTAGTGCACAAAAAAATTCTTTAAGGCCTTTTAAACTTATTCTTAAGGAGAAATATATGTTAAAACCTTTTAATTGCTCCCGAAGAAAACACTTGAATTTTGTGTTTTAATTTAAATCTAAATTTAGGCAATCTGAATTTTCATACCGATGTATGAAGTCAACTTGTTATATACCGAAGTATATATATATGGTTTTAAGCCTTAAACTTAGAATTTAAATTTATTTTGCACACACAATTTTATCTTTGAGGAGGAATATATAAAAGTCTTATTCCCTCCTTCAATCCAAATTAAATTCAATTTTTGACAACCAATCATACGATAGTATGTATTTTACCGTTTATGTTACAAAATAATAATAATTTAACAGTAATGCCCACTTTCGTGGGATCCTGTAATAATTAAAATTATTTTGAAACATATAAACTAATTTTGCCCAAAAATTGAATTCAAATTAAACTAAACTTAAATGTAAATATATTTGAAAAACTTTTATTTACTCCTTCGATCCGTTTAAAATTCATCAAGGCAACTGATCATACTGTTGTATGTATTTACCGTTTACATTCTGAAATAATAACAATTTTAATAGTGGAACCCACTTTGGTGGAATTTCACAAAAAATTAGAATTATTTCGAAATGTGTATATAACTGAATTTTGCCTAAAGAATTAAAAAAACGGAATGAACTTAAATTAACACACAAAATTTGGCCTAAAGGAAATATTTATACACAATCATTTATTTCCCATTTCACGAATTTAAATTCAAAACTTTAGGCGATAAATTTTTCATGCCAAGCATGTACGTAGCCTTTTATATATATCGAAATAAAATTAATTGTCACGATCGAGCCCACTTTGGTGGGTTGTCATTTTAAATAAAAATTATTTCGAGATATATATACAATTAATTACGCCTAAAATTGAATTAAAAAGGTGAATTTTAACACAAAAATTAAACTTAATGGAAATGTACAAATGGACTTTTTATTTCCTCCTTAACTTGTGTTAAAACATCCTAAGATAGGCCCAAATTTGTGTCCAAATGACCCAAAAATTGGGTCCAAAATTAGCCAAGAGGGTGCCCAAAACTGTTTTGCAATAAGCCTAAAAGAAGGCTAAAGAACTGATTTGCAATAATAGGCCCAAAGAAACAACCAAATAACCCAAACAGTCCCAAATTAGAAGCCCATATACTGAAAATTAAAAAATATTTTTGAAAAAATAACCGTTTGGGTCCAATTTGGCCCAAAATCTGCTAGGGTTAGAAACCCTAGCAAAATTTTGGGCCCAACTAGGGGGCCGGCCGCCGCCGGCCCCTTTTCCTCAGATCCGGCGCCGGCGGGGGGTGGCCGGCGCCGGCCTCAACCAGCAGGGGCGGCGGGGCTGCCCCTTCTCTGTGACGGACAGGCGCCAGAGGCGCTGCCGTCTGTCGATCAGGGGCGGCAACCGCCGCCCCTATCGTATGCATCGCAGGCGCCGGAGGGCGCCTGCGTTCTGAACGAAGGGGAGGGGCGGCGGTGCGCCGGCCCCTCCCCCTGCTGTCGGGGCTGGATGGGGGCGGCGAACCGCCGCCCCCTTTCCCCGTGTCTGAGACAACAGGCCCCCGTCGGAGGGGGCCTGCGTTCTGTCGCAGGGGGGCAGGGCACCGGCCCCCCCGGCTGCCTGAAAAAACCCCCAGGAGGCGGCGAGAGCCGCCCCCTCTGCAACCTAACGGGGGCGGCTCACGCCGCCCCCTTTTGCCCTGTTGCCGCCGGAGGGGGGCGGCAGGAAGCCGGTCCCCCCTTGGTCCCCTTCTCTGCGTGACTTACAGGGGCGGCTCTCTGTCGCCCCTTTCAGACCTGTGTCGACGCCGGCATTGCCGGCGCCGATCTTCCGACGGGGGAGCCGCCCCCTCTTTCGCTGTGTCGGGCGGCGGCCGGCGGGCCGCCCCCGACTAGGGTTTGCAAAAAACCATTTTTTTTGTGTGGAAAAATTAATCAAAAAAACCAAATTTTTGCATAGATCCAAATATTATATCTGATAAAAAATGAATTTTTAACAGATCCGAAACTTAAAACAGATTAAAAATCTGATTTTTATCAGATCTACTACGAGCAGACAAAAAATTTTAAGATCCACAGCATGTGGGCTCTGATACCACTTGTAGAAACTATAGATCTAGATTAATCATTAAGCAAGACCATGCAAATAATAATCTAGATATATAACATGCGAAATCTTAAATCATTGACCTACTCGGATTTAGCGGAAGCGTACCTGAGTCCATCGCTAAGAATCTGAAAGATCCTGACGATAGCGCAATGGTCGATCTTCCAGAATAGCACGAATCAACCGTTTGGAGAATCCCTTTAGCTTTCTCCCGGTTTCTCTCCTAGCGACGGGACGTAGAAAAGACGGCTTAACTTTGTTCGTGTATTCCGGGGACCATGACCGCTAATATTTATAGGCTAGCCTCCATAGCCCTAGGGTTTCCAACTCGGCCCATCAACGAGTTGAAGCCCAATAGTCTCTACACATAAAGGCCCCACAACCTGTTTAACTCATTTAGCCCATTTAATTAATTAAAACCAGATCACTAATGTATTGGGCTTAACATGACAGCGTAGCACTTATATAATTATTTACCGCATATAAGCCCAACGTTGGATTAAGATCCAACTTAGTTGGATAAGTTCCAACAATGACAACTTACATCAGCCACATCCGGAATCCCCAAGCAAAATCTCTCTCTCTCTCTCGTTCTTTCAAGTATCACCACTCCAATTTTAATTTAAGAGCAGGAGAAGAGTTGACATTATAACTTATGTTAATATTTTAGATTAAAAATTGTTTAAAAGTGTCTATATTATGATTTATGGGTGTGTATGTATTTTTATACTCTTTTCCATCCAATCCCATCAATGGAAAGAGACCATGTATTGCGTATAAAAAATGGTAGCTAGGGAGATGATTTTCAAGAAGTGCCAACAAATCGGGATATTTGGGTAATTTTTAAACATACATATAAAGATAAGGATAGGATCCTGGGATAACAAAAGATCTCTTCAGTCTGACAACGATGAACGATATTTTTAGGTCCATGCATTTATCAAGATTTGTAGGGAAACCCTAATCTCTTTACCCAAAAGGATCCTCTCCTTTTATGTCCCTCTTTTGTCTCATTAACCACATGCGTTGCATATTTGTTTTGCAATCCTGTAAAGAAATCCAAATTATTGGCTGTAATGCTTTGAAATCAATCTCTCGTAATTTGATTTTGTAGTGCCGTTTCTTTGCAAACCCCACTGGTTGACGGATACATGCTTGAAAGTTAGTACCTCAACCAATGTCAATCATCAGACTACCTTAAGATGTGCTCCATGATGGAGTACTCATTCGAGCATTTTTCGAGTTTTAGATACTGCTCTGATTGAAACCTATAGAACATAAAATTACAATATTGCATATATCTTAAAAATCTCTAGCTATAACTGTATCATCATTCTTGCTACCAATGGCCCTCTATTTCACAATGCATTTGGTGATTTGTTTCTATTCAAATATATAGGAAAGGAAATAATGAAGATTTACATAATCCTAACTTATGGTAACAAATCATCTACAATCAAGGAGGAAGACGTGAGAATTTTAATTTGTCAAAACTTCCTTAACAAATCATCAACAATCAAGGAGGAAGATCTTGAGAATTTGAATTCGTCAGAACTTCTGTAACACCCCACTCAAGCAAAGCGTGAGATTGGAGACGACGCAAAGCTTGGATCGGAAGAATTCAAACAGATGACGCGCTAAACTCTTCGTGAAGATGTCTGCCACTTGAAGATGTGTAGGAACATGCTAAGTGGATAACTTCCCATTGAGACAAGTTCCCTAACAAAATGATAATCAATATCAATGTGTTCCCAATAAAGATAGAATATCCATATGTAGAACACCGAATGTCATGGCAATGCACCCAATCGGCATCAGAATAACCAGTGAGCGAGGACGACGTTGGCCGTATAAACCTCATTCCAAAGTGCATTATTCCTTTAACATAGCGCAATATGTGCTTCACCGCCTGAAAATGATCTTCAGTTGGAGCCTGAAATATTGGCTCACTGAATTTACTGCAAAAGAGAGATCTGGACCCGTAATCATAAGATATTGAAGAGCACATCAAGAGATCGATATAACATGGGATCAGAGAAGGACGTACCATCCAAAGAAAGACATTGGCCGTCCACCATCGACGTAGAAACTGGTTTTGCCTCTAAAAGTTGGGCGAGCGCAAGAATATCATGTGCATTTTTGGTTTGACCCAAGAACAAGCCATCACTAATATATGTAACTTCCAAACCAAGAAAATAATTAGGCTTACCAAGATCTTTGGTATCGAATTCTGAATTTATCTTGGTGATAAAACGTCGGATGAAAGTGTTGTCATTCACAATGAGAATAATGTCGTCGACATACACAAGAAGATATAGAAGTGATGATCTGCTGCTATAGACAAACAAAGAAGTTTCCATACTGTTGCAAATAAAATCAATGTGAAGAAGTAATAAGAGATGTAGAGGGAGGATCAGGCTCGGCTTCATTTGATGGCGCAGGCTACGGGCTAGATTGGCGAGCCAGTGGTGGCCATAGGTAGTCCGGCTGCTGCAATGGATCCACAGGCAATACGGCTAGTTCCTGGGTAGCCAGACATAGGCGGCATGGCTGGGGCACAACCTACCCTAGCGCAAGTGGGTATGGGGCAAGTACTGCGAATGGCGGCATGCAAGGAGTAGATATAGACTCTTCTGTCCAAAAAAATCTATTGTACTCCATGTTTGTTGATTGATCAGGAGGAAGTAAGCCAGAAAACGGAAAAACGACCTCATCAACTTGACAACAGCACTCTTCCTCCAGCTGTTTTTGCCGCGGAACACCACCAGCATCGCCTGTGCAACTATGTGGATTGAAGTCTCAATTAAGTTCTGCATTTGAAATGAACGATCTGGGCGAGACACGGAAGATTCTTGGGATGGAGATCACAAGAGATCAAAGTGGATGTACTATTCATCTTTCACAGAGTCGCTATCTGAAGTCTGTTATACAAATGTTTGGATGTAAGAAGATGAAGACCGTAGTTACTCCACTTGCACCTCACTTCAAGCTCAGTGCCGAGCAGTGTCCGAAGAACAAAGAGGAGAAGAAGCTCATGAGGAGCGTACTGTATGCCAATACAGTAGGGGACTTGATGTATGCAATGGTATGTACTCGGTCGTATCTATGCAGTTAGCATGGTGGGTAGATACATGCACAACCCGGGAAGAGAGCACTGGCAAGCAGTGTAGCGGATCATGTGTTGCATCAATGGCACATTCAACGTTAAACTGACATATAGCCAAAGTGTTCATGGTCTGCACACGGTCAGGTATGTCGATTCTGACTATGCATGCGACTTAGATGGGAGGCGATCGATGGCAGGCTACGTCTTCACCCTGTCTGGCACTCCAGTAATCCTTCAATCTACGGTAACCTTGTCTACTACGGAGGCAGAGTATATGGCATTGACTGAAGCGGTGAAGGAAATGATATGGCTGATGGGTCTGATGGATGATCTGGGAGTCTACCAAGAGAGGTATGATGTCCATTATGATAGCCAGAGTACAGTGCACTTGGCTAAGAATCAGATCTTTCATGCTTGTACGAAGCATATCGATGTTCGATTCCACTTTGTCAGAGACTGTGTGGGAGAAGAAGACGACGACATCAACTTGTTGCAAATCGGAAAAAATGACAACCCGACGGACATGCTGACGAAGGTTGTATCGGGAGTCAAGTTCAAATATTGTTTGGACTTGCTCAATGTGGTTCCTCTAAGAAGTTAGCGTCGGCCCCAGGAGGGGGTATTGAGGCTCGGTGGAGCCAGTTGATGCTCGGTGGAGCCAGTCGTAGTCCTTAGAGACATTTGGACTCGAGAGAGTCAGGCAGTCTCAGGAGAAGACAGTCGAAGCTCTGGCGAAGCATTTGATTCTTTGGAACAAATTAAGGGGGAACACCATTCATGCTCTACCAAGGTCAGTGAAGGTCGTCTGTTGGACGGAAGGATCGAATCTCGCCAAGGTGGAGATTTGTGAAGAAGTTGGCTTGATTCGGTGTATGAGAAGCAATTGTTGTGCAGACGAGTTATCTTTTGCAGAGGTAACTCAATTGTGCCTGGATTCGACCTATCTGACTCTGCACAAGTCAGATACGAGGATGCTGGGCATGTGGCTTCTATAGTGCATTTGGTCGTTCGGTTATCAGCTCAAGTCTGAGGGTCGAATGCTCGTCATTAGGTTGATGGGTCGTAACGCGGTTAGAGTCTGTGTTTAGTCGATCGGTCGTTTGAAGGCTCAAAGGATGAAGGTGTTGATTCCACCTACCTCTTTAAAGAACCAAGCACAACAATGTTCAAGACAAAAGAGAAAGAACAAGATAATGAAGGGGAATACCAAGCTTTATTAGAAATAAAGAACCTTACAAGAATTTAAGATATAAATCCGCAACCTTGCTTCTCTTTCTTCAAAGCCCTCTCTCTTCCCTAGCCTCCTTTCTCTTTAGGTTATTTTTCTCTTTAGATGAAAACCCCTAAAGCTAAGAGACTATTTATATGGTCTTCTTAGGGACACAAGTAAAGTTCAACTATACCCCCACTAAGACTTATATTTACAACATGGAGTTTTAGAGCCAACTCCAACAATCTCCACCTTGGCGAGAAAACTCCTCCATTCCCCATGAAGATCAACAAGGTGTCACATACACCTCAACCACGGCAAGTCCAACCACCCACCACAACCGTACCTCCATCCGCAAGAGGAGATGCACTCTTCCACATCTCTAGCACAATGAGATGTTGAGCAAGTCTAGGCAATGCCTAAACTTCTCCCTTGTCACCGGCTTGGTAAATACATCTGCCGCATTCTCGTCAATGTGCATCTTCTCGATAGAGATCTCACCATCATCGACCCAATCACGAACTCTATGATACATCACCACAATGTGTTTTGTCCTTGCGTGATAGACGTGATTCTTGGTCAAGTTGACTATCCGAGAATATTTGGATGTTCTCTTGATCCAACCCAAGTTCATTCACCAAACCCCGCAACCAAATGGCTTCCTTGGAAGCCTCCGTGATTGCCATATACTCGGCCTCCATAGTAGATAATGTCGTCATGGATTGTAGCATCTGATCTCCAAGAAATAGGACCACTATAAAATTTGAAGACATACCTGGTAGTACACCTCCTCTTGTTAAGATCTCCCGCATAATCTGCATTAACATATCTCACAACAACATTTGAGTCAACTTTCTTCTCAAACATGATACCCAACTCCTTGGTGCCCTTCAAATACCTCAAAATCCACTCCACCGCATTTCAATGCTCTTTTCCCAGATTTGACATGTATTTGCAAACTACACCAACTGCTTGGGTTATGTCTGGCCGTATGCATATCATGGCATACATCAAGCATCCTACCATATTTGCATACGGTACCGCTTTCATCTTCTCAATTTCCCCCATCGTCCTTGGACATTGCTCTTTGCTTAAAGCAAAATGAGAAGCAATTGGTGTGACAACCGGTTTTGCATCCAAAATGTCATACCTCTCCACCACTTTAGATACATACCTCTTTTGTGACAACCACAACTTTCCGGCATCTCTATCTCTCTTTATCTCCATGCCCAAAATCTTAGTAGCCACCCCAATGTCGTTCATGTCAAACTCATGGCTCAACTTAGATTTAAGCTTATCCACCATTGGCGTGCTTACATGCAATTAGCATGTCATCCACATAGAGACGAAGCATGATGGGAGACCCATCATCAAGAACCTTGTAGTACATATAATAATCATACTCACTCCTTGAGTATCCAATGTGCAACATGAAGGAGTCGAAGTGTCTGTACCATTGTCTTGGCGATTGCTCGAGTCCATAGAGAGACTTCTTCAATCGGCACACAAAGTCTTCTTTGCCCACTTCTATAAACCCTTCCGGTTGTGACATGTAAATAGTTTCCTCCAACTCACCATGAAGAAAGGCCGTCTTTACATCAAGTTGTTCAAACTCCATGTTGAACTCTGTCACTATAGCCAAGAGTATCTTAATAGAAGTGTGCTTCACAAATGGGGAGAAAATATCATCATAGTCCATCCCTCCTTTTGTGAATACCCCTTTGCCACCAACATTGCTTTGAAAATTGGTTTCTCCTTTTCATGCAAAGGCTCCTTTACCCTATAGATCCAGTTGCAAGCCACTGATTTACAATCCTTTGGTTTCGGTATCAACTCCCACACGGAATTCTTGTGGAGAGATTTCATCTCCTCCACCATTGCCTCCAACCATTCGCCACTTTCATGTGAATACATAGCCTCTTGAAATGAACCGAGCTCACCACCGCTAATGGCAAGAGCATAATGTGCATCTTTCGCTTGCTCCCATCCAAGCCTATTAGCTGGCTTTGTGGACCTTCTCACCCTCCCTTGAGCAATGCTATATGGCTCTTCTTGAGTGCTCTCTTGCTCTGGACCATGGCTTGAACTCCCCTCTTCCCATTGTGAAGTTTGAGTTCTTCACAAGTCATCCAATTCGAAAGAGACTTCTTTGACCACTTTATTTCCTTTTCCATCACCGTCTTGTTTATCTTCAAGATCCCTTGATAGCATAGAAGCTTCATCAAAGACCACATCTTTACTAGTCAATTTCTTCCGATTTACCGGATCCCAAAGCTTGTACCCCTTCACTACCTTTTCAAAACCGAGAAAAATGCATTTATGTGACTTGACATCAAGCTTTAACCTTTCATCATGTGGAACATGTGCATACGCCGGGCACCCAAACACCTTTAGAAGAGTATAGTCCACTTCCTTGCCACTCCATACCTCTTCGGCCACCTTGAGGTTAAAAGCCTTCGAATGTGATCTATTCACTACATAGCAAGCATGGTTAACCGCCTCCGCCCAAAAAGACCTTAGCAACCCCGCATGAAGCCTCATGCATCTAGCCCTCTCCATGAAAGTTCTATTCATCCTCTCGGCCACGCCATTTTGCTGAGGATTCTTTGCTACGGTGAAATGCCTTTTAATCCCTTCATCTTTGCTACATTGTAGAAACTTTCTATCTCGGTATTCACCCTCATTGTCACTTCTCAAGCACTTCATTTTTCTTCCCATTTGGTTTTCAACTTCCGCCTTCCACTCCTTGAACTTGGAGAAGACCTTGGATGTTTGCTTCATAAAATACACCAAAAATTTCCTTGAGAAGTCATCAATGAATGTCACAAAGTAGGAAGCTCCACCTTTTGACATAACCGGGTTCTGTCCCCACACATCGGAGTGAATGTGGTCAAGAATGTCATTGCTCTTGCATTCTACTTTGTAGTATTGAAAGACACCTTCCTTTGTTTGCCCACCAAACAAAACTTGCATAAGTCCAGCTTGCATGTCTTCATTCCCTTCAATAAATTCATCTTGTGAAGTTCACTCATGCCCTTCTCACTCATGTGTCCCAACCGCATATGCCACAACCTACATTCATCACAAACATCCTCTTTCTCCATTGTGGAGATTGAGCTCTACCCAAAATAGTGTCACCCACAAGCTTGTAAAGATTGTTGCCCACTCTTGTACCCTTCATTAGTACTAAACCCCTTTCGACACCTTGAGAATATCATCATTTCCATTGAAAGTGCATCCTTTCGTTTCAAGCATGCCCAAAGAAATGAGGTTCTTCTTGAGTGCCGGAACATATCTAACTCCTCCCAATGTACGGACCACGCCATCATGCATCTTGGTTTTATAGTTCACATTCCAATTGTCTTACATTGTGCATCATTTTCCATCAACACCGAACCACCATTAACGGCCTCATAAGGGTCAAACCATTCTCGATTTGGACACATATGATAACAACAACCGGAATCTAAAATCCATGCATTTGAGGATTTACCTTGAGAGACGGAGAAGAGTTCCGCTTCACCTTCGGAAGCCACACTAGTCGAATCATCCTTCGACCGCTTCCCCTCCATGTGCGCTAACCATGCCTTGCAATCTCTCTTGAAGTGCCCTTTGCCCTTGCAATAGTAGCATGCAACATCTTTCTTACTTCTTGACTTGGACCGGAAGTTGTATATGTCTTACTTTTGGCTCTTTCTTTGCTTCTACCTCTATCACTCGATTCCCCTTTGACTAGGAGACCTTCCACATTGGAATCACCCTTCTCGGATCTTTTCCTTGCGGCATTCGAGATAATATCTTGGGTCGCCTCTTCAGACTTGAGAGTTTCTTTCCCATACAATAATAGAGTAGTAACAAAGTGGTCACAAGAGTCCGGAAGAGAACTCAACAACAAAAGAGACTTGTCTTCATCATCAAACTTCACATCCAACCTCAAGAGGTCACAAATCATCCAATTGAAGATTGTCATGTGTTCCAACACATTCTTGTCTTCTTCCATCTTCAACCCATAGAGTTGCTTCTTCAAGTGTAGCTTGTTTGATAAAGACTTTCTCATGTAAAGCTTCTCAAGCTTTTCTCATAGATCCTTTGTCGTTTCCTCTTCACTAACGTTATACAAAACATCCTTCGAGAGATACAATTGTATTGTGCTCACCGCCCTTCATCTAGATCGGCTCATTCTTCATCATCGATCTTCTCCGGCTTCTTTGTCTTCCCCAACAAAGCAACCTTGAGTCCTTGTTGTATAAGGACATTACTTACCCTTATTTTCCATAATCCGAAGTTGATATGACCATCGTCACCTCAAATTTAACCCCACCGGAAGTGGAAGTTCACATAGAGGATATTTGTCAAACACCTTGTGTTCACCAAAATTTTGCAACTCACAAACCCGAAAATTGACGAAATTTCTTCACCCAAAATGCTCCAAATGAGTAGCAATAAGAATAAGCCCAAGCTTTGTTACCAATTGTTGATTCCACCGACCTCTTTAAAGCACCAAGCACAATAATATTCAAGACAAAAGAGAAAGAACAAGATGTGGAAGAGGAATACCAAGCTTTATTAGAAGTAAAGCACTATACAAGAATTTAAGACATAAATTCTCAACCTTGCTTTTCCTTCTCAAAAGCCCCTCTCTTCCCTAGCCTCCTTTGTCTTTAGGTTATTTTTCTCTCTAGATGAAACCCGCTAAAGCTAAGAGACTATTTATATAGTCTTCTTAGTGACACAAGTAAAGAACAATTATACCTCCACTAAGACTCATTGTAACAACCCTCGTGTGTAAATACTAAGTAGCCATTAAGTTAGCCCTAGTCTCTTTGTATATGTGCATGCGAGTTCACTAGAATGGAGAGATTTGCGTTTATGCCCCTCAATTTTGCATTTACACCCAAAATTGGATATATTTCCATAATTGGCAAGAAATGAGGGTTTTGTGCAAAAGAGTTCCTTAAATGGCATGCTAGGTACTAAAGCAAGCAAGATGGTGGGCATTTAGAAAGGGGGGAGTACTGGCAAACTTGTAAATAATGGTGTTTCAAAAGGGGATTTTGTAATTTACCAACCCTTCAACCTTGTACATTATTCTACCCCTTTCTCTCCTTTTTCTTTTCATTTTAAATTCCTTTTTTTCTCCCATCTCCCCCATTTGGTGCTGGCTGAAAATTCTAGAGCCAAAAAAAAGAGAAGAGAAGAGGAAGGAGAGAGGAAGAAGAAGAAGAAGAAGAAGAGAATGAGAAGGAGGAGGCTTCGACTATGTAGAGGCTTCTACTCAAGCTATAGATTTCTCTTGGAGCCTAAGAAGGTAGGATTCTCTACAGCCCTCTCTCTCTAGTTGTGTATGATGGAACAAATGCAAGAATAATAAGTTTCTCTTTGAGAAAATTGAAAAGAGTGTTGTACATATAGGTTGTATGTTGCATGCTTGGTTATTTCCCTAAGGAGATGATGGATTTATGCCAAAGTTCATGTCTTTAGTTGATATTATTGAAAAGGATGGAAGATTTGGAAGAAAGTTAACATTTTAATGGATAAGCTAGTTTGTATGTTTAATAAAAATGCCACCTTTAATAAAAAGATTTCATTTTGCTAAAAGATTACATTTTTATGGAAATTCTAGTCTAGAGGAGTACTCATATGAAATCCCATATGTGTGCAATAATACCTCAAAAGAACAAGTCCCTCTTGAAATCCCTAGCAAAATTAATCACTTGAAAAGCTGAAATTTTGTAGTATGTTGTTCCTAATACTACAGTCAGTATATATAGAAATAAATTCTGGAAAAATTATGTTGGAAAGCTATTTTTTGTATACTCCAACTTTCATTTAGGGCTCCTGACCTGATTGTGCCTGCAAAATCCTGAAATAGCCAAGTTACAGTAGAACAGCAGAAACTGGCAGAATCTACACTCATGCACGAAATTGTCTGTAACGTAAATTGTACTTATTCATTTTCTGCAAATTTATACATTTTGGATATCTAGATTTCATGGGCTACAATTTTTGCCTATGGTGAAAAACTCAGATTCTGACTGCAATAGGGTGATATCCGATGTTTCAGTTGAGTCTTGTTTTCTGAATTTAAACAGAATTGGTACTACTTAGTAAACATGCCTCTATAATTAACACACTTACCCTAATTTTTTGATATTTGATATCTAAAACACTAACTAGTGCATCTACAACTTTCATTTACAAACCTTTGTCAAATTCGCACTGGAAATGGCTGATATCCTTTAATGTTTATGACCGATGGTAAATTTTCAGCAAATTGAATTGTTTAGTGATGTTTCGAGTTGTTTTCTGTTTTATTACCACGTTCAGATATTAATGCTCAATATTGCTAATTTAAATACATTAGTACTTAAAGTGGTTGCATGTGGAAATGTTTTTTATGTTGCGAGTTTTGAATTGGACATTGCTTATGAAACATGCAAGTTCACGCTTATGGTTATTCATGTGAAAAGAAAAAGAGTGCAATTGACCTCATCTTGCATACTTAATACACTACGATTAAAGGCTAATTAAAGGAAAACATAGGGTTGACTCGTTCTACTCGATGTGGGTGAGTGCCCTAGGGAGGGTTTGGGGGAAACCGAAGTAACGAGTAGACATATGGGGATGGACAGTTGAGTTGTGGACTACTCCTGACGAGCCCTCAGTGGCGGAGAGTAGGTTGAGTTGTGGTTGAGTTGGTTGTGTTGGTGAACGGCTTCTTTCGTATGAGCTTGTCTCGGGAAGTCGTAGCATTCCACCCACCTTACTGGATGAGGTCCAGTCCCCGATGTCTGGCCCGTTACTTAGGTTTCGAATTCATACATGAGAACTTAACTTATAATGATTAAAAATTGTAACTCTTGAATGTGATGCCTTTTGTTGTGCACTATGATTAGAGCGATAGAGTTGTGGAGTTCCTACTGAGCACAATGTGACGTGTCCCCCTTCCTCCCCCCTCCCCCACAGGTACAGGTACCAGTTCTCAGTCGACGGGATCGAGAACGGAGACCCAGGAGGGCAGCTCGTCTTAGCAGGGTCTGTAGAGATTGTAGATATTGTGAGTCTTGTAGTGTAGTTTTGGGGTGGGAGTGAGATGAGAGCAGTATTTTGTACCCCCGTGCCCCTTGTACCTCGTAGGTTTGAGTTGTACTTTTGTGGGGACTCTAGCTGTTTCTGGGTCATGCAGTGGACTTATACAGTACTAGTTGTGTAGCTGTAGTACTATGTGACGTTGAGATGTTCTGACTGTTGTGATTTACTTTACTGCCTGTGTTATTGTACCTTGTGCTTTCTCTGCTGTGTTGGAGCTGTACTGTTCTGTTTCTTTTCAGTTCGTACTTTTACTGCATGTGTTACCTCAGCGTTTGCAGTGGCATGTGAGATGTTGGTGTACACATTAGCACTTGGTATATTATACCGCGGCTTGTCGCACCGACCCTCCCTATTTGGATAGCAGGGCGTGACACTCATATTTACAACATGGAGTTTTAGAGCCAACTCCAACAGAAGGCTCGTACGCTAGGCTCGGCACTTGGGTCGTCCGACATAGATGGAAGGTAGATCGGTCGAAGGGAGCCCATCGGGATGCGGCCCACTAGGAAGCGGCGATTGGCCCACTAGGTTGCGACGGCATTAATTGTGAGAGTGGTGATGGATTGGATGCCGTAATTGTCGGGATCTGTATCCTTAGAAATCCCTAACCAATGATGACACCTATTGTAACCTAGGGTTATAAATAGGGGGTTTTAGGTTAGGGTTTCGTGTGGACACCATTGTATCCTTTGAGAGAGCCGCCATTGTGAGAGCCAACTTTGTGAGATTGTGTTGTGAGCTTTTGGAGAGTTCTTCGTTGGACGAAGGTTGAAGATTTGTATTTGTCCTCTCCTTTCATAATAAAGATCAACGGTGTTCCCCCTTGGCCGGACCACGGCCTAAAAACAATCTTAACTGTGCTCGGTTGTTGTTACTTATCTTTTGTCCTCGGTCTCCACGATCATGCGTCATCCGATGTGTTTGTGTTGGTAGAGCTAGGCTCCGCCGCACTACAAAATTGACCTCGTAAGATACAATTAGGAGAAATAGCATATTAGAATGTAGCTAGGATCATATGTACACCATCAACTAATTAAAATGAAATGCTGTTAAACAAAACAATGTACGTTTACACAAGCCAACATATATATTCAAGAGGGAAACAGTTGTGATATGGTGTCTTCCCTTTTTTGCTAGAATAATTACTATTCTCTTTTTTTTCTCACACACATGATGAAAAGACAGTAAAAATATCGTTCTGGAAAAGGAAACAACAAAAATAAGCATAAAACATGGAAATCTACGATGACATTTATGATCAGTGATATCATAAATAAAACATGGAAATATTGTAAGAATAAGATGGTATTCAATTTTAGATGCTAACATAGCTAACCTGGAAATTAATTCTAGATTCTGGGTCATCTGCTCGTTGCTGTGTTAGGGGTTAACCTAGGCCAAACAAAATGCGAGAGATTATGTAGGTGTGAGCAACTTTCTCATGAATATTTCTCTGAAAAAACAAGAAAAACAGTGAACAAAGCTAGATGTACTCTTCTGGCATATTTAGATGAAGATTCCAATCTTGCTCAAAATGTCGCATATCAAAATAATCACAAAGAGCGGCGTACCTGGGTTGAGTCCATGGAATTGAGAGAGAAAAGGCATTCCCTCAGAAAACTGAATCCTCCCCTCGTGATTCTTTTGCTGATCCTTGTAGTTTCAACTCTCCAATGTACTATATATTTTTTTCCCTTTAGTTTTTTGCAGGCTTGTTTTTGACAGGAAATGGACATTTGCGTTTACTTCTGCTTTTGTGCTGACATTTCTAAAGGGGACAAAGAAATAATCATAACAGTAACGTTACAAATTAATGGCTATTTGCTACAGGTTCTTACAGACATGAAAAGATTTTAACGCGGAAATCCTTGCAAATATGCAGCAAAATAGTCCTAGATAGAGTTATATTAAAACAAATGCCTCAATAGGAAGAGTTCAAAGAGTTACCGATGCCATTTTTGGCCCAAAAAACTACAGCACTCTCTCTTTGCACATTTAGAAGCAGAGATATTGGAAAGAAAATACAGTCTCTCTACATATATATAAACTGAGTTTGCTGAGGCTTTTTGTAACAACTAATGATCAATTTTTAAGAGAATAAGTGTTTTAGAGTCCAAAAACTTCTTTTCTTTGGCATATGTTACCTGAAACTGGTTTACATGAAAACTCTTTTCAAGTCCCTCTAGTGCCATGGACAAACAAACTTGTGTAAGTATTAATAGAAATTTTTTATAAAGTCATATGTCTATTTAATTATGTGAAAATCGATAAAATTTCCAATGCATCTTTTCAACAATATTTTAAATGGTTTCTTGTTTTATAACTTCAACGGCTAGATTATAGTTAAAAAAATTTCATATTAAGCCTTAATTTCATGAGCATTGTTCTATTTTAGGTTAGTAATAATTGGGTTTTCAAATTTGTTATCGGGTTTGAAAAAGTTATACGTGAATCCGACTCCAGAAGAGTTGGGTTTTAAAATTCAATATCCAAATCCGAAAAACACCGGTCAGATCAGACTTATGGGCTGTGGGGTCATGCCACAACAAAGCAGCAGTCTAACGCCGACGTGTTCTGTACATTGACGTCAACTTGCAAACAAAAGATGAGAGAGAGAGAGAGAGGCGTAGCCCTAGCCATTGGCTCCTCTAGCAGTACTAGTATTTAGCGTGGCTTTGGATGCAAAGAGACAAGAGCTTAATGAGCTTGAAACATGGCGTCGTTTTCTCCCAAACACCATTAAATAAATAAAAATATTTTTTCCAGATATTAAGACAGCAAAATAAAAAGAAAAAGAAAAGAGGAGCTTAATATAAGTGTTTTAAAAGGCGAAGGCGTTGGGCAGGGCGTTTCATGTCCGTCCAGTCTGGGCGAAAGCCCCGAGGCGTGGGGCGAAAGCCTCACAAATTTGTATTTTAAATATTTGAAATATAAATATAAATATATATGTATATATATATATAACTAAATCTATAAAAACATAAAAACTAATAAATATTATAAACAGAGTACCAAAGTAACAACTACTTCATTTCCTTCAAAACATTTGAATCTAACTAAGAAAAATAACTTTAGTATTTCACTCACAAACCAAACCAAAAAGTTATCACAGATTCACAAATAAGAATTAGAAAAAACTAGAGGATTATCGTCAAATAAGAGTAGCCGTAGACTCGTAAATCACGATTCATAACAAGTGCAAGGCCATTCGCAGCATCATATATAGTAACAATTCTCACAATTTGACACTGTGTGACAGTAACAATTCTCACAATTTTTAAAATTGAACTTCAACTATTATGGTAGTAACAAGATTAAAGTAACAAGATATTAATTAAATTTCAAAACAAGATTAGGTTTTTTCTCTTCCTTTTCCGGCTCTCTACTCTCTATCAGTCATCGGTTAGGAAAGAAACAGAAATTTAGAGTTAAATTTTTTCTCTTTTTTTCTTAAAGTAGTCTGTTAGACACGTGAATGGGCCACATGGGTTTAAAAAATGAACTGAGCCCAATCAAATACAGGCTCCAAGTGTATCATTTGCTGGGCGGTCGCTTTTAAAGCCCGGACCAAAAAACGCGATCCAACATCCAGGCGTTCGCCCAATGTCCGGGCGTTTGCCCAATGCCTGGGCGTTCGCCCCACATCTCTGGACGAACGCCCAAGAAAAGTTATGCTTAATTCGGCTGCCCCAGGGCGTTTTGGGTACGCCCTGCCCCGGGGCGAGCCCTGAGACGAGCCCCAATAACGCCTTTGAAAACAACTGATATTTAGAGTCGTGTAAGCCTTATGGCCTGTTCTTTTCTCCAAAACTTGGAGAGGAATCCCGATTTGGACACTCTTCATGCACTATTTACTCAGAATCCTACTTCACTTTCGTAGGGACTGTTCTTTTGTGTTTGGGTTTTTCGGGATTTTTGTCCGACGTAGACCGTGTCAGAAGGAATCCGCGCTTCGTTTTTTTTCCGCCATCTTTCGCTCCGATTACAAAAAAGTCTCAAACATGTGGATCCCATGCTCTACCTCTCCAATCGCAGGCCAGTGCTTCGTTTTTTTTTTGAGTGGCTACCATTGCAGCATGCAACGCGTGAAGAGTGGGCCACATACTAAACACATTTCTGAAGAACTTTTTTTGTACTAATTTAATTCTAAAAATATTAAACAATTAGTATATTAATTAATTGATTAATTAATTAATTAGTTCTCATTTAATTATAGCAATGTGTGGACCTCACACCACTTTCTTCATACAACTTTCTTCAACCAGAAGAACACACTACACAGAGTGGGTCCCATCTCAACTTTCCAATTCCACAATCCAACCCCACTTTCCAACAAAAGAACACACTACACCAAATTTCTCTCTCATCAGATTCCACACTTCTTAACTTTCTCATTTTATACTTTCCAACAAAAGAACAGGCCCTTAGGGCCTGTTCTTTTGCAAGATTGTTGGCTTGAATTCCTCATTTCGACACTATTTCGACACTATTCATTGGATTCCAAGCTTGTTTTCGTGTATGTTGTTCTTTTGTGGTTGTGGGATTTTTTGGATTACAATCCGAGGTGGAGCATGTCAGAAGGAATCACAGCGGCCAAAAGAAATCGGAGCAAAATGCTCCGATTACACAGGATTCCCAAAAAATTGGGCCCCCCTCTCTCCTTCCAGCCAATCGGAATGCTCCTATTTCTTTTTTTTTCTTCTTTTTGTTCGAACAGTAATCACGTCAAAAGCTTTTGGGAATTGCTATTTGCACTTGAGATTAGTATATTTGTACTCATTAAATTATTTTAATTATTAATTAGATATTATATTAATTAATTAATTTAGCTTTAATTATTTAGTTTAGGTAAATAGAACAAATTAAATTTGAGTGGACCACACACCACTTTCCACCTCCAGCTTTCTTCAACCAAAAGAACACACTACACGGAGTGGGACCCACCTCAACTTTCCAACTCCACTTTCCAACAAAAGAACACTACACACCAATTTCTCTCTCATCAGATTCCACACTTTCTTAACTTTCCCAAATATACTTTCAAGCAAAAGAACAGGCCCTTATGCTCGTCGTGACCGACAATGACATGAAATTTTCAACATGCCATAAAGAGAGTTGTGGCCGCGCATTTATTACCCAGCGATTAATATTGGATCCACTACTATTTCACGGTATGCTTACGTACCTCAAAATAGAAAAAAACGAGGAGGCTAAATACACCGAAAATTTGAGCTGCATTTAATGAGTGGTTTCCCGAAATAGAAAAAACATCACATCTCCACTTACACCTCTCTCTCTCTCTCTCTCTCTCTCTCTCTCTCTCTCTCTGTTTTTAACCACCGGTTTCCGGACACCACATTGGGCGTCGACTAATCCGGCTCAAGCCGGGTAGGCCCCACGAAGGGCAGCCAAAGCTCTCCCTACCAATTTTTAACACAGCTGCATCCAGGGGGACTCGAACTCGAGTCCTCTGGGAGCTAGCACAACCCCACTGGCCAGCTACGCGCTAGTGGGTCCCCCTTGCTTTCTTTACAATATTGGAAACGATAATTACATACACCGCCATCTTAGGTGTATATAGTCCTCCTCATAAAAACCCATTTGTTTACGTAGAGACAAAACATCTAGAATTTCTCTAGAAGTAGAAGATGTCTTGTGTGATTATAGAGTAATTCATCTTGAGAGGGACTATATACACCACAAGGAGTATATACACCTCAAAAAGAGGTGTATGTGGGTGACACTTTGCCAAAAATGGAAAGAAATTGGGAGAGAAGAGGAGATGTTACCCATGATGTGATTTTTCTTTTTCATTTTAGATAAATAATCACATCCACGCACCTCAATTGAAATGTATATAGCAATTCTCTTCATCTTTGAGTTCCTTTCTTTATTGTGTTTGAGACTTAGGCCGTGTCGTAATGCTAATCTCCTACCTACAAAACAAGATGGCATGTTAGGACTTGTTAATACATTGGATCGGCCCATGAAGCGAATGGAATAATCCATTTGGAAGGAGGAGCCCATTTAGAGCGCAGTCCTTAGCCCAACAACCCGAGGGCCCGACTTAGGAAGGTGAGTTAATTACCTAGTCACGACGTCCGCTCAGGGTTCGTTGGGTCTCGTTAATAACTTAATATTGAAGGATTTATTAATAATGGAGAATTAAGAGGGCGGCCCTTACCCTCATTTCTAGGAGGATCGTGCCGCCATAACGGCAAAGTCGTTATCTACTAACAGTATGAAAGAGAAATCATTGTTTATAAATAGGCGAAAGACGATGAGGAAAGGTTCATGCTCCAGAGATACTAAACACTAAGTACTCTGATAACTTATCTTTACTTTCAACTTATATTTCTTCCTCTATAGCTCGGCATGACAGGAACAAATTGACCTTCCAATATGCCAGTCTTGAGTGCCCGGGGCCTCCTTAAGTCCCTTACCGACTTAAGTATCGAAGGGGATTTGGGTCGGAACCCGGATCCAACTCCCCTGACTATTTGTATGTGATGTAGATAGCTCGGCAGCCCACTGAGAACGACTCAGAGTTAGGTCGAGCTTCACCTCAGTAGCTCGAACTTGGCTCTCCATGACCCGGATTCAGCTATTCTCAGATCCAACTCCTCAACCGACGAAGCGGCACGTCGTCAACGACGTCCTCGTCAGCTCCAGCTCACTCTTCGACGAAATCACCCGTCGGCACAGGACTTAAAAGAAGATCATTTTAGGCTCGACTTAAAACGTCGGCGACGCTAAATTAGTTGCCGATCAAATGTATACATTAGCTCTTTGATATATGTGTTATGTACAGGAACATCTGGGGTTTAACCTAAGCTGAGCCTCTACAGGCCCAGGGACGTTGGGCCCCCAGTCATGCATAGTTCTTTGTCATTATGCGGGCCGGGTCTCAAGAACTAGCAGTAACGACAATGGAATGGGTCTTACCCGCTATCAAGCGAACGACATAGATCTTACCTCTGAAACCCAACTAACACGCTAACAGCACATATTCAGTTTACTCAATTATGTAAAACAAACTACTCTAAATGCTGGCTTGTTTTCATAAAAATACTTTATTTTGGTAATAAAAAAATAAAACTATTATAACACTATTCTGAACTTTTGAAATGTCAAAAAACCATCTGATCTAGATTTTGTAATTTTGTAAATATACTCTAAACCTAAGCCTTTCATAAAACTACCATCAACTTTCAAAACGTAACTTCCATAAAATTAGACCAAAGTTCAAGATATTTTTTTTAAACGGCAAAAGTTCAAGGTAATTATATATATTTATTTATTTATATATTTAAATTTTCGATGGGTTTTTGTGAAAACACGTAAAAATTCTGAATATTTTTCCAAAATTTAGCCAGAATAAGCTTTAAAAAAGATGACGATGAAATAATTCATGAAACGTCCTTGTCCGCTCTGTAAAAGTGTGATGGGCTCGGGAAACAAACAAGTTCCCGCTCCCCCCTCGATCGAAACGATGGTTAAGACTGATTCATCTGAAGTGAATGATTTGACAGTCGGATTGATTCCATTGTTAATCAACAGTCATTTTCATGCATTATAATTATTCATGTCCCCTCTAAAATGTCATTTGTTTGCTTCGTTAAATCAAGAAAATTGCTAACTGCACCGCATATGATGCGGTGCAGTGTACTATTAATTCCCAATTTGGGAATATCTGTCACGTCAATGTCCTGTTATTTAAACATTGAAATGACTTATTTTCTAAAATTAGAAAAATTTCGTACACGGCACCGCAAATCAAAGGTGCAGTGAGCATCTCTCTAAATCAAAATCGCATCAATTTATTTCTGATGATTGCCGTGCACGATGATAACAATGGTCCAATATGTTTTTTTTAAGCTCACTGTATATATTGTTATATGGGGAAAATGTCCATCTACAAGAAAATTCTTCATATATCACAATATGTCTCGGCCTTGGCTTCAATTTCAAATCATCATGTAGAACAAAATATATGACATTTGGTACCTATATTTCTCGTGATATATTGAGATTGAATAAAGTGAATTTAATTTGTCTTTTGATTTCTTTATCGTTCAACCTCAAGGTAGAAGGCTCCGTCGTACAATGATGTAGTGACCAGGTCGGATCGGGCCAAATAGATGCCCAATTCAACTAAACATGCTATCATGCCGGCCCAAAGCCTATATGGGCTTTTTTAAGATTGACCAAATGGGTACAATGATGTAGTGACCAGGCCGGGTCGGGCCAAATAGATGCTCAATTCAACTGAACAGGCTATCATGCCGGCCCAAAGCCTATATGGACTTTTTTAAGAATGACCAATGGGTATAAAGCGAGCTTTGGTCCAACCCATTGGGGGTACTTAATAAAATTACAATAAACGGCAACATTTACATAATCACAAAAAAAGGTTTAGGTTGTAACAAATCATATCAAATACAAACCAAACCAAATATAGGTGTTTATATCTCTCATCAAATACTGCTTGTTAATTGATTTAAAATGTTCCTATATATCACAAAAACTGTTGGGGGCACATTTATAATTACATTTCACATGATATCATAAGCATCAGTGAGATTCTTGTGCAATCTTGAACTTATCTTAATATGGACTTTGCATATCAGCATTGTAACCGTCATGGATGTTGGCAGGTATGTCCTTAGGGAACCAGAATGCCATGAGCATTCATCACATCTGGTGCAAGTTATGTACCTGCTGTTAACTGAGAATCTGCTATTGATGGACTGGCATGGGTCAATGATGCTCGTGGATTTAGCCTGTATACCTTTTGAAACTGTATCATCAACTACTGCTAGTTCGGCTGCTGTCTTCATGGGGTATAAATCCATGCTCTCTTCTGAATACAGATCAACAAAGAAAAGTTATTTAATTGGAAGATTAGTATCGGAGCCCAAGAGAACTTACTTGGATCCTCTTGGTGATGGTTGCAGCCCCTCCAAATTTGCTTGCTATATCAGAGTTGCAGTTCATGTAATAACATATTTACATACATGCAACGAATCATATGATCAAGAAACCACATAAATGGGAGCTAGTCAGCTAGAAGAAGAAATGAACCCATAAAATTGTTTGCTGCATTCCTGGAAGATAAAATGAACCTTGTTTCTAAATGTTACACACCTGGAAGATCTTGAGGAAGATATGGAGGGAGAACAATGAATGATACAATAGGAGTATCGGTTTACATTTTTAACATAATAGAATGGGCACATACGTTTTAACATTATAGAACAAGCAGAAGAAGCTACATCAACAATTATATGGGAATCATTTGGTATTTTGTCAAAAATCGAACCTAAAACAAACTTCTGCATAAATATATGGGAATCATTTGCTTTATATATTTATATGCTCTACAAAATACCAAATTTTTTGCTTCAATGATCGGCGATCGCCCTTGCTTTGTTCTGGCAACCGAACATGATGCAGCAGTATCCCGACTTCGTTTCAAGAACTCAAAATAACATCATTGTGTTCACTTATGGCATCCATTCGTATCCAAGATCAATGGTTGTGCCCAACAGACTGCCTGCAAAACAAATAAGAATGAATCAGTAAGCAAACAGGATGCACAAGAACATTAACCTATTGACCTCTCTCAATCTCAACACAAGACAAGTAGCACTGCAGATATATAAATGGCAACTTAATTTACACAACATGCATGCAGGTATATATATGGCAACAAGATGACTGATAAATATTCTTAATTTACCTATCTCATCAACAATTGTATAGCCACTGGAGAACCTCCCTCAAAGTATATGAAATTGTCTATGAAGGAGTCACCAACACAAGAAAAGTCCAAATTAATTTTCAGTTTGATGCCTTTATGACATTTCATGAAAGGTTCAAATTAATTGAAACAGTTACTTTGGAGAAACACTGAATTCAGATGCTGAATTTGATGTGAAGGATAGAAGCTAATGCATATAAAATTTACCTAAATTTGAAAGTTATTTACTTTAAGTTAATGCATAGAATATGTTAGAACAATTACTTTAAGTCTATAACTCATCCATCGTGTGCCAACATTGCTTAACAGAACAGGAAACAAAAGTCAAGAACCTACCAGTTGATGAATGATTCTACATTACTGCATTCTTCATCGGGGCGAGTGACGAAGTGATTAGGTGTTGAATTACATAATTTCCGTTTCATTTATTCCCCTCTGATCAAGATAATCTAAGCTATACTTCGCACAAGCATTTTGTCAAACAGTTGGAGAGCAATCCCAAAATCCATCGCAAAACCCAATTCTAATTAAACCCCCATTACAAGTTAGACAATACTTACATATTAAAGACTGATATTATATAGATTTAAACTCATCCTGGTCTCATGCAGCAACCCACATGATAAGCTAAAATCTCAAGCCCACGCTGCAATTATGACCACCAAATCAGAGCAATAGCATCGAGAAATGAAAACCCCATGAATTTCGAAAAAAAGAAAATAAGCTAAAGACTATATGGGCTTAAGAAAAGGAAAA
The DNA here is from genome assembly GCA_030789695.1 of Scilla litardierei. NCBI lineage: Eukaryota > Viridiplantae > Streptophyta > Magnoliopsida > Asparagales > Asparagaceae > Scilla > Scilla litardierei. Next base: position 16,758,003 of record CM061141.1, read on the forward strand.
AAACTCACACTCTCAGGCTTGCCGATGATCCTGGCAACAGTCTTGGTGGCCTCCTAATTCTAAAGGACGGCGAAGGTGTCGATTCCCTCCAGGTTGACGTTGGTGTCGAAGCGCTGCTCGATAGACGCGGAGCGAGAGGCGAGAGAAAGATGACGTCCGAGCTTGACTGCTTATGTATCAGTCCTCAGGTTTTCGATGGCGAGAGGAAGATGATCAGTACTACTTATTAGGGTTTTCGATGGCTCTACATCAAAAGATCAACTTTGTTTGGACTTGGACTTGGAGCTTGACTGCTCTCCTTTTAGGATTTTCAATGGCGAGCCGCGAGTGAGGGTTGCCGATGGTGGAAAATGAAACTTGCAAATGGCATCGATTTTTGTTTCGGGCGTGGCTGTAGGCGAGCTCGAATTCAGCGGAAAAAGGGCCCGATTATTTCATTTGGGTGGCCCGAACTTTTCGGGCTAAGCCCGATTGGGCACCGGACCAGCTCAAGCATGTGGTACTGATCAGCGAACAGCTGTTTTCGCCCTATCGCCTTCTCTGGCCAGAGGACGTGTCTTTTAATGGATCGATTAAGAACTGGGCCCCACAAAATGTTGACGGTCACCGGGATGTTTGCCGTTCGGAAGGAGCCATGGGATCGTAGCATTTGTCTGCGGGGAATCTTCATTAGAATGGATTTTGACGGAAGATTTGTCGTCGAATGTTGAAGATATTTTTTTATTATTTTTGTTCGCATGATTCATATAGGACAAGACTAAATGCAACAAATATGCGGTGCTGGGCATGATTACATTCTAAAGAAAAAACCGTCTCTCTTCTGTCAATTCAAACGATTTCTCTCTCCTATTTTTTCTGCTTTCGGATAATAAATGATGGGATACACTGCATCCGAGCGGTGCAAATAGTTGTGTCCTTCGTATATGCTGCGTGCAAGCAAACTCTCAACAGAATTTTGACTTATAAGTATTTGACAACTACACTCTCAATATTTCTAAGACCTGAATTCCTTGTTTTTATAAGTTGGGTGAATGACGAAAACTTGACAGCCCGACATATTAGTATGCTTTTATGATTATGTTATCTTTTTTTTTGTTCTTCGGAAATGCGGTAAGCAGCGCGCGCGATCACCCTGATGGCCAAGGATCGAACCCTGGTCTCCCTACTGGGAGCCAAGGGAACATCCGAACATGCCATTGGGGCAAAGCCCACTTGGACCTTTTTTTTTTCCAGGATCTGATAATAGCACGTGGTTCTTCCCGGGTGGCTTAAGGGATGCACGTGTGTATGTGTTAGAGAAAGCAATATAATTATACACGTACCATAAACATCAAAGCTTTATATTGGAATGTAGATGCATGAGTAGGAATGAGGACGCTACATTCTAATATAAGTTTTGATATTTATGATATGTGCATAATTATATTGCTTTCTCTGACACACACACATCTATTATACAAATGAGGGATGTTATTAAGAGAAATTGGATAAAAGAATTTGAACAAGAGAATTTGGATAAGAGAATTTGGATATAAGATAAGATTTTGAGGGATAAGAGAGGAGGTGTGGAATTTTGCATATATAACCCTGGATTTTGCATTTTTGCACATGAACCCTCCACACACACACCCACACTTTTTCTTCTTCACTCTTTTTCGACCGGTTTTTTCCCGTCCACGTGCACGTGTGCACGAGTTATTTGCTAGTGCATCTATAAATACTCTTCCTAGTGTGTTAATTTGAATGTAAATTAAGTTTTTATTTTAAGAAGTTTGTATTGTATTAGAGTTTTTAGGTTAGTGGTTTTTATTAGAGAAGTATCTATTATACATTTGACAGTGTTTTTTGAATTCTAGGGCTGACTAGGACAAGATAAAGAGCGGCTGAGATTTGATGTTGGTAAATCAATGGTTGAGATTGGATTTTGTGAAATTTTTTTGGGGAAAGTGCCTTGGAAACACAAACTTTGAAATTAGAAGTGCCTTGGGAAAGAGTGTGGAAATTAAATTTAGGGGGAAACATGCATTGGGAAGGATTGTGGAGATTAAATTTGGGGGGAAAGTACCTTGGAAACATAAACTTTGAAATTAATAGTGCATTGGGAAAGATTGTGGAGAATCATGATCCATTAAATTAAATAAAATAAAAAATTTAGCGTAAAACAATTTAGCGGAACAACAAATTAACGTAAAAATACCCTTATGTTGGTGTTCTGCGCCAAAGGCGCGGACGTCAAATTTGTTGTTCGACAACGAATTTGTTGTTCCACACCAAAGACGCACACGCCGAAGGTGCACGTGCCGCTAAATATGACGTCCGCTAAATTTAATGTATTGTTCTATTAAATTTTGGCTGTGTAAATAATTTTTCGGGGAACAAAGATTTCGCGGGGGAAATGCTAAATGAACCGTGCCCGCGGGCACGGGTTATGACTAGTACTCATATAGAATATGGTATTTTTGGTTTTTATTGTACGTAGAAATTATTTTGTATTAGCTTATAATTTGCCCCCTTAAATAAAAATTGCATGGCCCCCCACTGGTTCACCCTAAAATCAACAACCCAAAAAGGAATTTTCCATCCAGAACATTTCATCTCAGCCTCATCTCAGCCTTTGATTCCTTGAGATTGAATCTGAGATGTCTTTCTTTGTCCTACTCAACATTTCCAATAAAAAAACAACACTCTTTTATATAACAGATATTTTCCATCAAATAGAATGTTTGGACATATTTATGATTTAACACGTTCGTGAACACACTGGAAACAATTTCATACACACAGTCTACCCCGTTTTCACATAATTATACAACTCATTCCATACTTAGCCAAGGATATGTTGCATCATGAAGGAATATAAGCGTAGGAATCCCCAGACTACAAGTCACATGCAAGGGGGGCAGGGTCACTCTGATACACCCCAGCTGCAGTTCAAGACTTGCTTCATATATGGCTATGCATCTGTACACAACTTCCATATTATAAATTTTCCTCCCGTTGCTCTGAACATTAGCATACACACTCCTGGCTCCTGCTGCTTGCACTGATCTCATCAGTTCACTGATGCCATGCTAGTGATCCTAACCCAATCGTGCTTTCATGTCATAACTTGTCCTGCCTATAATGGTTTACGAAATAGAAGACCATAACTTGATCAGAATGCGACGTATAAAGAACATGCATGACAACATTGGCAAGGAATCACGAAAACCTATTGTAAATAATAGGAGTGATGCTGGATGCATTAATCAGTACCGTACTTTCGAAAGAGTTCATCGTCGTTCTTTTTGGTCTTGACCACAACGGTCAATAGGGAGAGATCATTTTGATCGTCGGAGGCGATAGAGCGGCTGCGGTTGCTCCTGTCACGCGCCTTCTTAGACGACTCCTCCGGTGATGATCCAAGAATCTGGACTGTTAGGCTGCCACCTGTAATCTCAACGAGGGTGATGAAATGCAGTGAACATATCATGAGTATAGGTTACAGTAGAGGGAAACATAAAATTAAAGACGAGAAAGAAACATTTGAGAGTAGGTGATGGCAAATTGAAGGACATATTTCATGATTAGTGACGGGAAACAGAAGGCTCTACCACTTGGGGTTTATGGTAGTATTTGGAGAAAAACTAAATCAAGGTTCCCAAACCGAAGGATAAAAATAGAGTTTTGGGACTCGCACTCCAGAGACAAGTTGATCACACCGACTTCAACACCTCGCATAAAGAAGCCTCTTCAGACCTTACACACAGACGACTTGATTGCACACTCACGTATCTCATATGCAAAAGATTTAAAATCATAAAGTTTACCAACTCAAAGATAGATTTTTTTTAATTCAATCTTTATGATTTCAAAAGTTGCATATAAGACCTGATTTATAGGCAAAAATAAAGCCTAACTAGACTAGTGCATGACCTCCTAAAAGAACTCAAGCTTCAGAATAGAATAAAACAGTTTTCCTTAAACTGAAACTCACTGATACGGTCATCACGTATAGGAGGAGACGCGCGGCGGCGACTTCAAGAGTGAATCCGTAAATTCTGACGGGTGGGGGGTGGCCTTCTTGGAGATTTAAACTTTCATCTCGAATAGAAAGTTAAGAAATTGCCTCATCTCGAATCGGGATATTATCTTGTTTATTTTCAGATTTGAAAGTTATAAAAATCTCTCTTTTATTCGTTTTCTCCACAAAATCCCCGACTTTCCCCACAAATAAGCCTTAGGTTGTATAAATTGGTATTAGAGCACGTTTATCCATGACAACTACAAGATCCACGGATAGAATCGGTGCATTGGACGGAAGGATGGAGAAGTTTGAAAGCGAGATCCACGACTTGATTAAGAAGAGCGCCGATGAACAGAAGAGCGAGTTTGATCGGAAATTCTCACAACTCATGGAAGCCATATGTCAAACAAATCAGAAACTTAATGTGCTGCCCAAAAAGTTTGATTCAAATTAGGTCGAAACCCTAGATCTGGAGAAAAAGGCGAGATCTTTGGCGAAGGAGAAAGAGAAAGTTGATTCCTTTCGTGTGGGACTTCTTTCGGATGCAGATCTGATCACGGACGACAAGAAACATGATCTCAATGAAGGCGTGGAGGCGCGACGAGGGTTCTACGACAGCCGGGAAGACGTATGAGAGACGGAAGATCGACGCCAACACCCCCCAAGGCAAACACCAAGCCCTGGCGGCCCGCCATGCCCCCAAACAACAGCACACGGTCCGCCAGGCACATCTTGGGCCACGGCGGCCCCGCGAGGATGAAACAGGCAGCGAGGAGGGGTTGGCAATGAGTTCGGGGTTCACCAGCATGAATTTGGCGCTGATTTCTAATGGGAAGAGCTCTCAGGACGTGAGGCGGAGTTTGAGGACTATGACAGGTACCATGAGGATGACTGTTGGGACTTTGAAGATGGAGAAGGAGCTGAATGGGGAGGTGGTGCGTGGAACGGAAGAGAAGGCCATGTTGGAGGCCAAGGATGTGATGTAACTCCCACACTCCACATCGGCGACATGAGTACCAGCAACGGAGAGGAGCTCAAGGAGGGTTTTCTGCGGAAAAGCGGGTCAAGAAGCTGAAAATGCACGTCTTCGAGGGAGAGGATCCAGATTCGTGGATATACCGAGTGGAGAGATACTTTGAGGTATCGATGGTACATGAGGAGGATTGGATTAGAGCAGCAATGGTCTGTCTGGAAGGAGAGGCATTGTTGTGGTATCAATGGGCACAATAGGTCCGATCTTTCAGCACTTAGGAGGAGTTCACGACGCTACCGCTGGAGCGGTTTAGCGAGATACAGGGGGAAATGCATTCAAGAGATTGTATGCTCTGAGGCAAGATGGGACAGTGAGGGATTATGTTAAGAAGTTCGATATGCTGGCTAGTCGGATCCGTGGGGTGTCAGAGAGTCATTGGAGGAATGCTTCATGAAGGGGTTGAAACCCACCATTAGATCAGAGCTGAGGATCAAGAGACCGACGAATCTGCGAGAGTGCATGAGTCCGACGAGGATGGTAGAGGTTAGACTGGACCAGGAGAAGAAGTCCCACATGGCTTAGGGAGGTTCCTCTTTTCAGGGACAGGCACATGTAGGGGGCCAAAGACAACCACGGGAGGAGCAACATCAACTGTCGGGGTAGGGGTCAGCAAGGAGAAAGGGGCTGAGGCAAGACCAACAGGGCAGGTACAGCGGATGATAGAAGCTGAAATACGGGAGAAACGTGCCTAGTGGTTGTGTTTCAAGTGCGACGAGAAGTTCTCTCCTGTGCACAGGTGTGGCGACCGCAGATTGCAGATATTGACCGTGAATGATGAGGATGATGAAGAGGACGTGGTAGAGCTGGAGGCTGGCGAGGAGGAGGATCAAGAGCACTTGCATTTAGATATGGCGGAGGTCTCCCTCAACGCGGTGGTGGGGTTCACACAGAACCACACCATGAAGTTGGTAGGACATATTGCAGAGTTGGAGGTGACGGTGTTGGTTGATAGTGGGGCTACCCACAATTTCATTTCTCGCCAGCTAGTGGAAAGGCTGAGGTTGAGGCTCAGTGACACATGCAAATTTAGAGTGGAGTTAGAGACAGGATATGTGGCGCAGAGAAGCGGTGTGTGTAAAGGCTTGCTCCTTACGATCCAGTGGATTCAGATCATCGCCGACTTCCTTCCTCTAGAGTTGGAGAGCACAGTTATCATCTTGGGAATGAAGTGGTTGCAGACCCTCGAAGACACAAAGACCAACTGGAAGCTTCTGAGGCTAGAGAATCAGGAGGGGAATGGACGGTAGTTTTGCAAGGAGACCCCAGCCTATGTCATTCCCTAGTTTCTTATAAGACCATGACGAGAGCTCTTCAGTTGACAGAAGGAGGATTCTTGGTGGGATTTCATGGGATGTCATTTGAGGAGTGTGAGCGAAGGGAGCAGGAGGTGGCATCGGAGTTGGAGCAGTTGCTTAGCCAATATGAGTGGATTTTCAGACCACATATGGTCTTCCACCACCATGAGACCATGAGCACGCAATTGTCTTGAGAGGGGGAGTGTCCACTATCAGTGTACGGTCATACCGATATCCCATGTGTAGAAGGATAAGATTGAGAGGATGGTGGGGGAGATATTGCAGGTAGGGGTGATCCAGCCTAGCGTAAGCCCATTTTCTAGTCCGGTCCTGCCCGTGAAGAAGAAAAATGGCAGATGGCGCTTCTGTGTAGACTATCAGGCTTTTGATAAGGGGACAATGCCAGATAAATTTCCGATCCCGGTGAATAATGAGCTGCTTGATGAGCTGTATGGGGTGTCAATATTTTCGAAGATAGATCTGAAACCGGGGTACTACCAGATTCGGATAAGAGCATCGGATGTTTCCAAAATGGCGTTCATGACACATGAGGGACACTACGAGTTTCTAGTCATGCCATTTGGGTTGACGAATGCACTGGCGACATTCCAGGCTTTGATGAACATGGACATCCATCCCTACTTGCAGAGGTTCATGCTGGTATTTTTTGATGCCATACTTATTTACAGCCGTACTGAAGAGGAGCACGTGGGGCACTTGCAGGTGGTATTGCAGGATCTGCAGGAGCATCAGTTGTACGCTAATAGGAAGAAGTGACTCTTTGGACAACCGCAAGTGGAGTACTTGGGTCATGTGGTATCAGCAAAAGGGGTGGCAGTAGATAGATCGAAGATTGGTGCGCTGTTAGATTGGCCCCGCCCCCACTATGTTGTGAGGCCTGCAGGAATTTCTGGGACTGACGGGGTACTACCGTAAATTTGTACAGGGGTACAGTACGATCGCATGGCTGTTGACAGAGGAGTTGAATGACAGTTTCAATTGGGTGGAGGAGGTGACCAGTGCATTTGAGGCTCTAAAGCAGGCGATGACCATGGTGCTCGTGCTTGCTTTGCCAGATTTTAACAGGCCATTTATGGTGGAGACTGACGCGTCAAGGTATGGTTTGGGGCAGTACTTACGCAAGATCAACGCCGAGTGGCATATTTTTGTCAGGTCCTGTCAGCCCAAGCGTGGCTGAATTCAGTGTATGAGAGAGAGCTGATGGCGATAGAACTTTCTATACAGAAGTGGCGGCCGTATTTGCTTGGGAGGAGTTTTATATTGCGGACTGATCAGCGGAGTCTGAAGTATCTCTTGGAGCAGCGCATGGTTACAGAGGAGAATCAGAAGTGGCTCTCCAAGTTGGTGCACTACAGGTTTGAGATTCAGTATCGACCCGGCTTGGAGAACAAAGCAGCGGATGCGTTGTCTCGCAGCGAGGAGATGGTGGAGGTGGCAGCTATTTCAGTGCCAGTCTTACTGGATTGTGAGCCTTTGATGCGAGAGATAGAGGTTGATGAGGGGCTAGCATCGATACGAAAGGAGCTACAGCATGGATCTACCAAATACCATGGGTATACACTGAGTGAGCAAAGGCTGATATATCAGGGGCGGTTGGTGATACCGCGAGGGTCACCCCACATACCGATGATTTTCAGGAGTTCCATGGCACTATGGCAGCTCGGTGGGGGGTCACTTGCGGGTGCAACAGACCTACATGAGGATGGCCAATGAGCTATACTGGCTTGCGATTAAGAGGAACATCGCACGGTTAGTTGCAGAGTGTGACGTTTACCAGCGTCACAAGAATTTAGCGATGGCTCCTGCAAATTTACTTCAGCCACTGGCGTTGCCTGAGAGGGTTTGTGAGAATATCAGCATGGATTTCATTGAGGGGCTACCGCGGTCAGAGGGTTATTCTGTCATATTTGTTGTGGTGGACCGTATCAGTAAATAAGCTCATTTCATTCCCTTACAGCATCCATATACGGCAGCGATTGTGGCCACAGCTTTTATGAAGGATGTAGTATGCTTGCACAGATTTCCCGCTTCCATTGTGTCGGATTGCGACAAGGTGTTCCTGAGCAGCTTCTGGAGGGAGCTATTCAAGGTGCAGGGAACCAGACTGAAGAGAAGCACGGCCTATTACCCACAGAAAGATAGCCAGACAGAGGTGGTAAATAGGAGCGTAGAGACTTATTTGCGATGTTTTGCTTCTGAGTCACAGAAGCAGTGGGCGAGGTGGTTGGTATAGGCTGAGCACTGGTACAACATTTCCAATCATTCAACCGCACAGTGCACCCCATTTCACATTCTCTATGGATGGGACCCCCACATCTGATCCACTACAGTCGTGGTACTAGCCCAGTGTCACAGGTTGAGTATTTGGATGAAAGGGACAAGACGTTGGAAGAGTTGAAGCGTCACTTACTACGGGTACGGCAGATTATGAAGACCAAGGCGGATGCGCATAAGCGGGATGTGCAGTATGCACCTAGGGTATTTTGTTGATTCCGAAGAGATCCAGAAGTACGATTAACAAGCTGTCTTCTCTTGTGCGTCCCTGACGAGTTGAGAAACAACCTGAGATAGAGAAATCACAGATCAGATCCAGAAAGGGGCTCTTCATAGCTAAAGAAGGAGACGATACGACGGTCAAACTTGGGACAGAGACAACTTTCTGCACAAGTATCCAAACGACGAATAGCCAGAGCCATTGGGAAGCTGTGCACGCGTAGAAAGACGAAGACATCGCAACAACTCAATCTGAGCTTTTCTAAACTCTGAATCTATTATTGAGTCATTGCTTTGACCTTTGTACATCTTATTTTTACAAACTTTTATGCAATATATGTGTTGTAGTTTGGGGGATTCTCGATGCATGGGATATGATCGAGACAGTGTCTAGCTTGTTTAGTTAGTTCAATTTAGTGAAAGGAGTTGCGAGTCTAGAGAGCTATTAGGCACGGAGCAAAGGGAGTTGCGAGTTCATAGTGTCTTATAGATGTGGAGAAACTGATTAATCAAATAGTAGATCTTGGGGGTTGTTGGAGTAGATCAATGTTGACCGAACCAGTGTATATCTTGGTGTCATCTGTGATTAGTTGTCTGCTATTTTCTACATATTTTTTGACTTCCTGTGATTATTTCTGCAAATCATATTAATTGAGCGTGCTTGCATCGTTAAATATTTTTAATTCCGCATTCACCCTATTCACCCTATTCACCCCCCCCCCCCCCCCTCTAGGGTGTCTTATCGATCCTACAAAGACACCAGTGGTGGTCGAAGACGTCGTAAGGAGGTAACAAGGATGAGGACGAATATGGAGAGCTTGAAGGTGGTCGATGAGGTCAGAGGCAAGTTGGCAAGGGTTTCCTTGACGATAGAGGACCTAGAGGTAGTCAGCGACGAGGGCAGATCTAGTGATAGTCAATGGCAACAAAGGTGACACTGTTGGTGAAGGTTAGCAAAGGCATCAAAGGGAGTAATGGCGATGATGGTGGCAATAGATCTTACAATGACAATCTCAGTAAAATAGGGTGCTAACTATGGAGTCAGGATCTTATTGACGATGAGTGTTCTAGATGATATTGAAATTGTCAAAGAAACAAAAAGTGATGGTAGCGAGTTGTTGAGGGCATGGTCTTGAATATTACACAGATGTTGAATAGCGCCGGAGGTGGCAATGCTCAGTTATGAGTCAGCGGTGAAGATGAAGATAATGTGGTTGACGTTGATAGTAAGGTGGTGGTGATGGAGGTTTAAATATTTAAGTGTCACATTGATGTTAAGGGGAGGACGATGAACATTAACATGTAAGAATTTTTAATTTTTTCCAGTCTCTCTTTTTCACAGTGATTATTGGCTAACTAAAACTAAAGAAATTTTTTCAGCTGAAACTTTTTTGCTAATACTAGAGCATAAGCTAATTTACGTGGTGAGAAGAGAAAGATGAATGTGTAACAGAAATTTTGGCTCTAAGCAAATGATGGATAACGGAAATGATAGTGTTCTAACATCTAATGATTTATTATAAGATTTAAGGAAGAACTAAATTAGGGTTTCTAAATTAAAGGAAAAAGTTAGAATTTTGGGCCCCACACCTCAGATATCATATTGATCACTGCCTTTAACACCTCATACGAAGAAGATTTTTTTAGACCTCACGCCTAGATGAAACGCATATATGAACTGATCGCACATTCTCACAATGCAATAGTCTCAAAATCAAAGTTTACCAACTCATATTTTTTATTCAATTTTTCATGATTTTAGAAGTTGCATAAAATGCCTTACTATAATAAAAACAAAGCTTACCAGTCTCGTACTTGAACTCTTAAAAAGGCTCAAATTTTAGAATAAAAGACAAGGGTTTTTTGAAAAAGAAAACTCGTAAGACCAAAAAAAAACTCAAATAAAAGAAATATAAAAAGGACTATAAGAACTAAAAGTCTAATTTGACTCAAACTCTAAAGTAAAATCCTAATCAAATTCTAGTTTCTTTTCTTCAATCATGATTTCTCCCTGAAGTAGAAGTTGCTTCAATTCCTAGAAGAATCTGCATGTGCTCCATGGCCATCATGCTAGGTTTTCTATTATGCATAACAAGTTTATGCGCAGCGGAAAAAATAGAAACCTACCTAGATTCATGCGTTTCAAATTGATTTGAACAGATTACTAACTTTTGTTGACGATTCGAATGAATCGGACTGCAAACGACCACCCTCTATCAGTATCCACACGCTAACGTCACGAATAGGAATTGCGAGGGTGCTAGCTCCTTCTCCGTAACTAGGGTTTCTTTCTCGCTCTTCGCTTTTCTCAAAAAACAGGAGAGATATATTGAATGCATAAAAGGACTGAAAATCATCTCTATATCATATATAGAATCCCACGTTAACCCTTTTCAGTTACGCAAAGATATCTTTATGGATAATATCTTAAGCAAAAAATGTACCTAAGAACGTGCGCATGCAGAATTACCTGTGCACGCCCCCTCTGTTAGGCATTTTTAAGAATTTTTTTGAAATTTTTTTTGCAGTAGTTAGATAGACTAGTTATGAAGCTCCCCACAAAATTTCATGTCAATCCAACACCGTTTGAGCATCCGTTCATCGATTTCAAAAACATTGCGCAAAACTGTCTAGAATTCTGGACAGTTTTGCGCAACGTTTTTGAAATCGATGAACGGAGGCTCAAACGGTGTTGGATTGACCTGAAATTTTGTGGGAGCTTCATAACAAGTCTATCTAACTACTGCAAAAAAATTCAAAAAAATACTTAAAATTCCGAACAGAGGGGGCGTGCGCAGGTAATTCTGCCTGCGCACGTTCTCAGGCACATTAACCCCATATCTTAATAAGATATATTATTTGTTAACTCTTTAACGCGTTTTAGTTACGCACCGATATCTTAGGGATAATATCTGAACGAGATACAATATCTGACAGTTAAGATATTTCGCCTTATTTTGAATTTCAAATCAGATTCGAAATCTCGTTTAAACCCTATCACATCCATTACGCTCTTTATGTACGACCCAATAGGCTCATATCAAATTAGCGGTGGACCTAATCCCATTAAAAGTACACAAGTCATAATTGGTCTCTAGCAAGACATTATGACCACCCAATTAATATGAATATCATTAGTCTGATATTAACCTAACTAATAGAATATGTCATAATCCTTTTGTCACACGATATCTGATTTGAACATAAGTCATGAACAATGTCATACTTATATTATTCAAATATTTAATCTCTCGATTACTAAGTAGACTGATAAAATCAAATAACATTTATTTGAGCACTATCATGCATTTCTCAGTCCTATTTATCGAGTGGCCAATTAGATATCTCTCTCATAAGAGAGTGACAAATTCCATCTTGTTCATTCACTTTCATGTGCATAATTCGCATGATGTTCAATCATAACCTTTATGATTATCTGATTAAATACAACGTTTAGTTATGTTAAAACATGATGTTCCTCATATAGAAAATTGTGATGATCTCAGGTCTAAGAATTCTATGACATAAATATTATGAGATTATTTATGACACTAATCCATATAATGATCGCATAGCGAGTCTATCTAGTATCATGTTTTTCAACAAGTACCTATAAGTTTAATTTGTATCACCATACATATAACTATCTCATAATTATCAACCAAACTCATACTAGTCTTAATTCAAATTATACCTTTAATGATGAATGACTAGAGATGCTTAAGATAACATAAAATAGCTATTCAAACATTATTATAATAAAACATGCAAGCAATATAAAAATAACATTAAGAGAGACATTTTATTAAGAGAGATATTTTATGAATGAAAAGTGACATAACATAAAGGTCCAAATATTTGGTCTAGGGCATAACCACTAACACATCACACATCAGATTAGGAAGGTTTATAAAATCATGAAACTACCACAAATGACACAAATAACAAAAAGCTACTTAGAAATTAGAATTGAATAGCAAACATCCTTGTGAAAAATGGACTCGCTCAGCTAAACCTGAGGAAAACTTCCATTGAAGGTCCAGGGTATTGTTCATTTCATTGATTCAAGTGAAATATTAGCAGTAAGCTGTTTTTTTCATTTCTTTTTCCTTCTAAGGGAAAGTTGGCGTCTCAAACCCACAGACCCAAACTATTTTATCTAAGAAGAGATGAGCAGTAAGCTGGTGTTACTTACATAATACAAGAACAGCTCCAAACCATTCAGTGGTGTCCCACCTTTCACCAAGGAGAAGCCACGCAAAGGCAGCACCCCATACTGGCTCCACCCCATAAATTATCGCAGCTTCGGTTGCTGATACATCGCGCATGGCATCCATCTGAACGCACATGGAAAACATGTTCAACGACTTGCTTTTATTTTACTAGTATGTAAATTTTGATTCAACAAGGACTTTTACAACATCCTGTAGGGGGAAAATGTTTCTAAGACAAGACGATTAAAAGTCAGCTGCCATGATTGCTTTTTTGGTTTTCAACCATAGAGCCGAACTTGCTAAGTGTTTTCTCAAGCCATTCTAGATTCATATCAATGGCAGGAGAATAATATGATGATATTCCAAGATGAAGTTATGGACAATGTGGCCATTTAGAAGGATATGCAATGATGGACCACTAGCATAGGGAAATGTGAGTACATATCGGTATGATCTGATTATGCTCCATATAACTCTATGATTTGACTATGCATATTGTACAAATCTAGCGGATTAGACATAATGAAATTTATAGTTAATCACAGATTTTTCTTTTTTGGCATGCATGCAATTTTGTACATGCAAGATACATGAATAGCGCGTCCAAATGAGAACCCGATTATACTTCAGGACAAAGCTATGCATGCATAAGCTGATTCTTTAGAAGGATCTGTAAAATTGTCATCATTGTCATATTTTTTTTGTCATCATTGTCATATCATTTTCATATATATATATATATACACACACACACACACATATATATATACTAGTCATAACACGTGCCCGCGGGCACGGTTCATTTAACATTTCCCCCGCGAAATTTTTGTTCCCTGCGAAATTATTTACATATCTAAAATTTAACAGAATAAATTAGCGTAAAAATATGTAGCGGCACGGGCACCTTTGGCGTGGAACAACAAATTCGGCGTCGAACAACAAATTCGGCGCCCGCGCCTTTGGCGCAGAACAACAAATCTTTGTAAAAAAATTTAGCGGGGCGCCTTCGGCGTGGGCACCACCGAAGGCGCACGGGCGTCGAACTTATTTCCCCTGCGAAATCTTTGTTCCCCGAAAATTATTTTCACAGCCAAAATTTAACAAAACAATACATTAGCGTAAAAATATTTAGCGGCACGGGCACCTTCGGCGCGGAACAACAAATTCGACGCAGACGCCTTCGACGCGGAACAACAAATTCGACATCGAACAACAAATTTGGCGCACACGCCTTCGGCGCGGGACAACAAATTAGCGTAAAAAATTTAGCGGGTCGCCGAATTAGCGTAAATAGATTTAGCGTGGCGTCTTTGGCGCGGGCGTCAGAATAGCAAATAGCAGTGTTTTTTACGCTAATTTGTTGTTCCACTAAATTGTTTTACGCTAAATTTTTTATTTTCGTTTAATTTAATGGTCGTGATTCTCCATAATCTTTCCCAAAGCACTTTTAATATCAAAGTTTAAGTTTCCAAGGCACTTTCCCCCGAAATTTAATCTTCACAATCTTTCCCAATGCACTTTTTCCCCAAATTTAATTTGCACACTCTTTCCCAAGGCACTTCTAATTTCAAAGTTTATGTTCCCAAGGCACTTTTCCCCAAAAAATTTCACAAAATCCATTCTCAACCATTGATTTACCAAGATCAATTCTCAACCCTCTTTATCTTGTCCTAGTCAGCCCTAGAATTCAAAAATCACTGTCAAATGTATAATAGATATAGGATTCGATAATGCATACAGTACAAATATACCAAATTAGGTTAATACTTATGCTTCAAAAAGAAAGAAAAAGAACCCCACGAATGCATCTCTCTCCCCCTCTCTCTCGTCCGCCCATCCGTCCACGCATATATATGAGATTAATGTACATAAGCTGGCAGCTTAGGAAATTTCTGTCAGCAAAAAACCCATCACATGACTATTTTTCACAATAATATGTATCATATGACATGTTGGCACTTGTGTCATACGGTGGCCTCGAGAAGTTCACTTTTCATAACTTTTTGGCCGATCAACGCCGTTCATTGTTTATATTCTAAAATTCAAATGTACAAAAATATAGTAGACTCAAATCTCTTTCCTTGTTCATCTATTCGTTCAAAAATTAGCAGTTTTACAACAAAATAACTTTTTCCGCCCTTAAATTAATGAGCACAAAAAATTTGGGTTCACTGGATCTTGGTCTATTTAGGTTTTAGATATGCAAATCAAAATGAGAACGAAACTGATCATCTAAAGGAAATATGTAGAGTCAACTTTTCAACTGCCATATGACATGAGTACCCACATATCATATGATAACTATTATTCTCGTTTTTCACTGATTAAAGCCATTGAAGTTGATCCAAGAATGTTAAAAACCTTCCAATACACCAAATTATAGGGAACATTATATTGGTTTATTCATCAGATCGTTGAAAAAAATATGTTACCATAAAATAGTTAACATTCTAATGATCCAATTTACAAAATAGCATGGGCTTCGCTGGGTTTTTTGGTACTAGGGTTTTACCATGTGTAGATGACTTCAATAGCTCCAATCACATGCTAAAACTCCTAAGTCAGTCTTAGTACTCATCTAAATTAAGTTGCTCGTAGAAATCTCAGACATCAACTTTGATCCCCTTCAAGATAGAATAGCTTTAGAATGGATTGTGACCATGAATAGATCCTGACCTGATCCCCAAAGCTGAAAACCAGACACACTCAACGAAGTTAAACTGGGTTGGCTTATACGATCCAAAACATAAGACCCATTTCGCAGTATATTATGCTTGTGTACTCTGTCATGGAAGTAGATGTGAGTATATTTTGAGTTCTAACCCCAAACCAGGTTAGCTTGATTTATAATAGCAAACACTAACATTATTTGCAACATCAGAAAAAAACAGGTTGAACATCTAACCCTTCTCCCTCCCTTTATTTATATTTCTTCCTTCTTCCTCGTAATTCTATGTCCTTTTTCGGTTTCTAAAGTTAGTGTTTCCTGGATCCATCTTTTTTGTTGCCTAATCTATTTGAAACTCATTCCTATTTCAGACGAGCCATGTGAATTTTGTGCAAGCTTCATTGAACCCATGTTTTTTTCGCAAAACCTTATGGTACCAAGATACTGTTTCGGACCATTCCCTTCTGAAACCGATTTGAAACTAGCGAAATTGTAATGTTACAAATGAAACCTTCAATGATGAGAGAATCCAACCCACTTTTCCATTACAAAATTCAATGGAACTTTAGCCAGTAAATGCTTCTATATTGAAAACAAGAGCAATCCCTTTGGATTCTACAACTGAACCCTTATTGCAGACTTCATACAGACCTAGTATAGTAATGGTTTTGGATTCTACAACTGAACCCTTATTGCAGACTTCGTACAGACCTAGTATAGTAATGGATTTTCCATAGAATAGTATTGATCAGGCTTTTGGGCTTTCTTGAGTGATATGATTATGGTGCCATATTAACTAACAAACACCAACTTTAAAAAACTTCTAGACCAAAATTACAAACAATAATTACCCCGTTCTCATTAATTACATCAGTAATGTTCGACAATGAAATGTGATGGAATATTCCTTCAGTCTAACAAGTATGTTAGCTGGACAGATGCCTCTTAAAACAACTTAAAGAATTTGTGTGGTGCATGAAGTAAATAATTGGTAGGCATTGCCAATGCATAGGTTAATTTAAGGGATTAGAATAAAACCTTAAATTTGCAGATATTGATTGCGACAAAAAACTAACCACTAACCTCTGCCCATAAACATAACCCAGTTGAGAATATGCCTGTGTAAATTGCAGGTATCCAAGGAAATGAAATCATCCAATCCCACCATGATGACCACTCCCAAGGTCCGGATCCAAAGCTCAACTGATGTAGCTCACTGAACATGTCTTTACATACGAACCAGATTGCTGATGACAAAGCCACAACAGAAACCTGAATGGCATTCATCAATAAGACTAAAGGGAACCATGGAAAGCGATGAAGATGAACATGTATTTTGGGTACCTGATATCCAAGGAGAGCCAAAAACTTCACCCTTTTGATGCTTCTCGAGATTTGCTCTGTCCTATACATGTGGACCCCAAAGAACACCGCACTCATGATGTTCAAAATATCACCAACCTTTACAGAAATATGTTATGATTGAGATTTATGCTTGGAAGGGTGAATATTAACACAATGTATATAATTTATGTAACTACTCACACAAGGTGCGGTGCCACCACATTCCAGAATACCTACTCCAGTGAGAGATGCCATTGCTCCTGTCCATGTAAGAGCAGGCACTGTTGCTCCAAATATGCCATCAATCAAGGGAACAACAATTATCTGCCCATTTTGGTCGAAAAAGCACATTAGAACTGGCTGGCTGACTAATAGCAGTAAGTGTGGGTATAGAGGAGAGCTTTTACTGTGACGGCAGAAATGAAAGATGCATGCCCAGCCTCAGATGTCAGCAACCCAAGGGCCTGACAAAGGTAGCCCAAACTTATCCAAAGGCCCAACTCTATTCCAGCAGAGCGAGTCTGGCAATCATCACGTGCCTGTATAACGACAGGTATAAAGGGGATAGCAGTAACAGCAAATCTCACCACAGTGAAGAATGCAGGGTCGATGATCTGTTCCACCTCCTTCAAAACTGGAATGTCACTTGCTGCAAAATAGGCAAAACCACAATATCACTGTTAGATTCCACGGACCAGCCATCAAACCGACGCGCGTGCAAGGGAAGCCGGCTCAACTTAGGGGCGTTTTCGACTTTCCTTGTGTTAATTAATTTTAATGGCAAACTTGTAATTGATTAGGAGAGGTGTTTATTCTTAAACTAGGGTTAGCCGTCATTTTAGTTCTTATGCTTATTTTGATAAATCGGTGAGATTTCTTCGAGAGTTCTTCGAGGGATATTAAGAGAGTGCGGACATCCTCGCTTACCGGCGTCTTGGGAGGGTGGTTACCCCTATATTATAGCCAAAAGTTATCTTCTTATTCGCTGTTTTAGAAATTTAATTTCAGATTTGGGTGAATTCTATCATTTTGGTATCAGAACGTGTGACGATCCATGGAGGCTTCGACAAGATCGCAAGACAAAATTGAGGCTTTGGAGGTGAAACTTACAAGCAAGATTGACGGGATCAAGAAATCGTTGGTGGAACACGATGATTCTATGGCAAAATTAACGGCTTCCATCAACCAATTAACAGCGAATCAAGCGAAGCACGAAGAGCAATTTGCGCAATTGATCTTCCAATTGACGGCGAACAACAAAGGAGATGGGAACCCTAAATCCGCGGGAAAGGCGTCACCTTTAGGCAAGGGGAAGGAAAAGGTTGAGATTTTTGACGCGAAAAACGTCCATGTGGAGGAGGAATTCGTCAAGGATGAGAGGGGAGCCGTGGAAGATCGATTACCGGAAGGAAGTGCGGCAGAAGGTAGTGGAAGCGCAAAGGGGGACGGCGGCCCTAACCAACCCCCCATGGGGTGCGGACACAGGCGGGGGGGGCCGCGGGGCACTTTCCTGGGCCCCGCCGCCTCCCAGGATCACCGCAGGGGAGGCGACGGCCGGCGAACACCCCCCGACCCACGGAGGCCGCTGGGGCCCCCGGGAGCATCAGGCGGGGCCGGCTGCCCTGCCCCAGGCAGGCCGCGGCCCCGCAGGCCATAGGGGACCTGTGAGTGATTTTTTCGAGGCGGGGGCGGCGATTTTCAGCGTGTCCAAGACGACCAGCCCCATCGGGAGGTGCCGACGCGTGATTTTGAGGAGGAATTGGACCCCGGGGGATTTCGGGAGTACGGAGACTACGACGAAAGTTTTTGGGACCATCCCGACCCTCGATTTGGCGACGGTATGTGACAGCCTCCACCACCCCACCAGGAGGGACGCACAGTAGGCGGGAGAGGAGGTTACAGAGACTTCCAGGAGAAGCCAGAGGACAGGTTTGGAGGCGACGAAGGGGGTGAATACGGGGACCGAGGAAGAGGACCACATGGGGTTACAAGCGATATCATGAGAGATGGCAGCACTACCACCAGCTTAGACACGGGGGAGGTCGCGGGGACCAGGGAGATTCAATATGGACCGACTGAGGAAATTAAAGATGCCTATATTCAATGGGGAGGACCCGGTCTCGTGGATCTACATGGCGGAGAGATTCTTCACAGTCTCTCGCATGACTGAGGAGCAGAAGCTGGAGGCAGCTGGCATATGTCTGGATGGGAAGGCCCTCGCATGGTTTCAGTGGAAGGACGTAAGGCGTTCCTTTCGCTCATGGGAGGAGATCAGGGATCAGATGGTGGACAGGTTTAGGGATCCCTATCTAGGGAACGTACGGAAGCAGCTATTATCACTTAGGCAGGAGGGCACCGTGAGGGATTATCTAGAGAGGTTTGAGGCCCTATCAGAAGAGGTGCACGGGGTGTCAGACGAGACGATGGAGAGCACCTTCATGAAGGGGCTGAAGGCCACGGTTAGAGCAGTGGCTCGCATGCAGAAGTCTCAGAGCCTGATGGAGGCCATGGAGTACGCTCAGATGACGGAGGACTAGCAGATGGATGAGAGAAAGGCAAGAGGTGGTTAGAGTGGACCGGTTTTGCGGAGTGTCCCGACCACGACAAGAGAAGAAGGCAGCTATAATGGCAGATCAAGCAAGTATTGAGAAGACTGGAGAGCAGAGCAGCGCACCGCCAGCGGGGGGTCAGTTTAGGAGGATGACTGACGCCGAGATGAGGGAGAAGACGCAGAATGGGCTCTGTTTCAGATACGATGAGAGGTTCACCTCAGGACACTACTGTGGGGGTCGCAAGCTGCAAGTGCTGATAGATGGGGCAGACGTGGAGGATGAAGATGTCGGAGTGGAAGACGACTCCCACCTGGAGTAGCACCGTCGGGAGCCTCATGCACCACCTTGAGGACAATGTGAATTTTCATGGGCGGAGTAATATTAGATTCCACGGACCAGCCATCAAACCGACGCGCGCAAGGGAAGCCGGCTCAACTTAGGGGCGTTTTCGACTTTCTTTGTGTTAATTAATTTTAATGGCAAACTTGTAATTGATTAGGAGAGGTGTTTATTCTTAAACTAGGGTTAGCCGTCATTTTAGTTCTTATGCATATTTTGATAAATCGGTGAGATTTCTTCGAGAGTTCTTCGAGTGATATTAGGAGAGTGCGGACATCCTCGCTTACCGACGTCTTGGAAGGGTGGTTGCCCCTATATTGTAGCCAAAAGTCATCTTTTTATTCGTTGTTTTAGCAATTTAATTTCTGGATGAATTCTATCATTCTTGCTCAAAAATAGGCAAAACCAAATAAGATAAGCATACTCAAATTTAGTGACAAATATCTGCGACAAGCATGTCAAATGCCAATACCTCCAACAAGCTTGCAAACAGTTTTAGAAGACCCGGAAAGTGAGAGGAAACACTTTAAACCGAAGTATACAGACAAAAATATTGAAAATAACAGCTTCGGATGTCAAAAAGACATTCCAGAAGGTACATATGAAATTTCAGTAATCATGGTTCCGGTAAAGAAAGGGAAATAAAGAAAAGGAAACTGACTCCTAAAAATTGGCCTTGCATTTTGTGCTGCTCCACATTAATCTTATCCAATTATGGATACACTAAATCATAATTTTTATATCTATCCAATTTCTGAAGGTGGTCCTTAATTATTTGGTGCGTCCCTTATACATCTGATAAGAATATGAAATCTGTCGAAGACATTTATTACTTGAATATAGATCTAGTCTAAGAATTAGGGTAAATTGCACTCATACCTCAAACTGTGGCAGTGTGTTTCTAATACACATACTCTATGATGTTAGCACTTAGACTTCTTCACATAACAAAAATCGTTAAAATCAATCTTTTCTTCATGTTTGCCCTTCATCCTCTGCCTTTGGTTGCTCCCATTGCTGAATTAGGGTCAATTACATTCATACCCCTTAAACTGTGGCAGTGTGTTTCTTATACACATATTCTATGATGTTAGCACTTAAGACTTCTTCACATAACAAAAATCGTTAAAATCAATTTTTTCCTTCATGTTTTCCCTTCCTCCTCTGCCTTTGGTTGCTCCCATTGCTCCCCCCCCCCCCCCAAAACAAAAAAAAACAAAAAAAAACAAAAAAAAACCACATACGCCCTCTCTCGTATCTCTCATATGAGATCCTTTGGTAAAAAACCCAAAACCACATACGCCTCTCTCGTATCTCTCATATGAGATAGAGGAGGAAGCAAGAGAGAGCACAATAAAGGGTGAGACAATGGAGAGAATAGAGAGCAATGTGGGCAGCTAAAGGAGAAAGAAGGGCAAAGCTGAAAAAACATTTTGATTTTTGACGTTTTTCGTTAAGTGTGTGGATCTTAATGCTAATATCACAAATTAGTATGTATTAATGATATATTGTCCATAGTTCATAGGGTCTGGCCACAATTTACCTTAAGAAATATCATGACTGAAAATTTTAAGTTCAGATAATGTCTGATTTCCTGTTGCAATTATATAGATTACATGCAATTTTTTTTTGATTCATCGGAAGTAATATGCAACATTTTCACATCAATATAATATTCTGTATCAAATATTAAATGGTCATGGGTGCGTGTGTGTAATAAAGATAATATGTCCATATCTTAAGAAATTTATAGTCATTTTAAGATTCCATATGCATCAGGTCTCATAAAATAGTTTAACTCCAAAATCCGTTACATGGAATAATCCGGAGTCACCAAAGAGAGATCACCATCTACATTCCTGTATACAATAATGATATAAGTTGAAACAGTGAGATGTAAACCGTCGTAACTGGAATATCAATGCCAAAATTCCTTTGATATTGTTGTTTTGTGGAAAATAGTGAGTTGCCACAAATGATGGCTAACCCTTCATATATATCATCCCTTGCTTTTCTTTACACACACACCCAATACAATAACACACAATACTCCCCCTCAAGATGAGCAAAAGATATTTATCATGCCCATCTTGTTACAAGCATCCTCTACTCCTTTAGAGTTCAACCCCTTTGTAAGGCAATCAGCTAGTTGCTGTCCAGAAGTAATGTAGGAGATCTCCAACTGTTTCTTGTCCAGTCTTTCTTTAATGAAGAACATGTCAATCTCTATGTGCTTCGTTCTATCATGTTGCACTGGGTTGTTGGCAATATTAATTGCTGACTTGTTATCACACAACAACCGCAATGGTTCTTCTCTCAGCAGGCGTAGCTCATGTAGGAGTGATCTCAGCCAGATCATCTCACAGGTACTAAGCACCATAGCACGATACTCTGCCTCTGCAGTGGAACGAGCCACCAAATCCTGCTTCTTGCTGCGCCAAAAGACCAAGTTGCCCCCAACAAACACACAGTAGCCCGAGGTCGATCTCCTATCATCTAGGCAACTGGTCCAATCCGCATCACAGTAGCCTGTCACATTCATGTGACCATGACTACCAAATAATATGCCTTTTCCTGGACTATTCTTCAGATACCTCAGTATCCTGAAGACTGCCTCCGTATGTCCAGTCCTAGGATCATGCATGTATCTACTTACCACACTGATAGCATAGGCAATGTCAGGTCTGGTATGGCATAAGTAGATAAGGCGTCCAACAAGTCTCTGGTACCTTTCTTTGTCTACTGGCTCCCCTGATTGTGAATGCAACCTATGATTCTGATCAATAGGAGTAACTGCTGGACGACACCCCAACATACCAGTCTCAGCCAGTAACTCCAGGGCATACTTCCTCTGTGAGAGAACTATACCCTTTCTGGACCTGGCAATCTCCAGTCCAAGGAAATACCCCAACTGTCCAAGGTCCTTGACCTCAAATTCTCTCGCCAATCTTACCTTCAAGTGAGAGATTCCCTCTTCATCATCTCCAGTGATAATAATATCATCAACATACACAGCCAGAAGAGTAATCCGCTGTCCTGAATGTCTATAGAATACAGTATGATCACCATTACTCTGCTTGTAGCCCATAGTGATGATTGCACGCCTGAATCTGTCGAACCATGCCCTTGGAGATTGCTTCAGCCCATACAAAGACTTGTCCAGTCTACACACCTTTCCCATCGTCTGTTGTGTGCTAAAGCCAGGTGGAACCTCCATGTATACCTCCTCCTGTAAGTCTCCATGCAAGAAGGCATTTTTTACATCCAACTGATGCAATTTCCATCCAAAATTCGCTGCACAGGATATCAGTACTCTCACAGTACTCATCTTTGCCACTGGGGCAAATGTCTCATCATAATCAATCCCATAAGTCTGACTGTAGCCCTTGGCAACCAGCCTCGCCTTGTACCTGTCCACCTTCCCTTCTGAAGTTTGCTTTATTGTGAATACCCACTTGCAGCCCACAGCTTTCTTCCCTGCTGGAAGTGAGACAAGTCTCCATGTCTTGTTCTTCTCCAGTGCCTCAAGTTCTTCTAGCATTGCTTTCTTCCACTGGGGATGTTGCTTTGCCACTCGCCAATCACTTGGTATAGGGATAGAGTGTAAGGATGCAATGATAGCCCTATATGCAGGTGTAAGAGAAGCATAGGAGACATGATTAGCAATATCAGTCTCATATCCATACCGTACAGGAGGCCTGCCGGCATTGATACGAGGCTCTCTACGAGATGCAAGTGGAAGATCTAAACTAGAGAAAGGCAAAGAAAGGTTACCATCCGTGATAGGAGAGGAAGGCAGTAAGGAAGTCGGGACTCGAGCAGGCGTGATAGACTGATCAATCTCGACATGTGGCTGTGGAGCTAGTGGTTCTTCAGTGGGGAAGATGTCTTCTTGTTGTTCTCCATCGCCATGACTATCCTTCTATCTCCTGCTATATTTCCTGTCGTACAACCTGTCTTCCTCCTCTTCCACCAAGGTCCTTTCTTCCTCCCTGCTATCAGGACCAGTACCAGTAGGCCCGACAGGACACGGTATAAGTCCAACCACTACCCTCCTGTCATCAGTCTCCCCCTCTCGACCAGCTCCTCCTGTGTTTGGAGAGGCACCAGTATCAAATACTGATGTAGAATCTGTCAGTCCTCCATAAAAAGGCTCAGTCTCCCTGAATGTCACATCCATGCTCACAAACAGCCTTCTTTCTGAGGGACTCCAACACCTATAGCCTTTCTGATTTGAAGGATACCCAACAAATATGCATTTAATTGCCTGAACATCCAGCTTCCCCACAGAAGGTCTATGATCCCTCACAAAGCATGTGCATCCAAACACTTTTGGTGGAACTACAAAAGTGTTCTTTCCCATAAGGATCTCACATGGAGACTTCATACCAAGGATCCGCGAAGGCATCCTGTTGATGAGATAGGTAGCTGTCATCACTGCTTCACTCCACAATATCTTAGGTACATTCATGGTGAGTATGAGTGACCTAGTTACCTCCAACAAGTGTCTATTTTTCCTTTCAGCAACTCCGTTCTGTTGAGGGGTGTTGGGACAAGTGGTTTGATGAGTTATCCCACTCTCAGATAGGTAAGATGCAAACTCCTTGTTTACATACTCTGTCCCATTATCCGTTCTCAAGACACGGATCTTGGCCTCATACACATTTCTGACACTTCTATGGAAGTCCTGAAAACACTTCAACGCTTCGCCTTTGTTTTTCATCATATAAAGCCATGTCATCCGAGAATGACAATCTATGAAGGTGATAAACCACCTGTACCCACTTACTGAAGTCACTGGGCAGGGCCCCCAAACATCTGAGTGAATAAGATGAAATCTCTCTACACTCCTCATCCCCACACTAGGATATGATGTCCTAGTGTGTTTCCCAAATTCACATGCATCACATTTCAAATTCATTTCATTCACTCTATTCAAAATATCGGGATACATTTTACTCAAAATATCAAAATGCACGTGTCCCAACTGACAATGTAACAAAAGTACACCCCTTTCCTTCTCTCCACCAACGACAGCCAGTGCAGCATCTCCACTAGCTCTGTCAAGATACCACAGTCCATCACGCCTGACGCCAGTCCCAAGCCTCCTCCCAGTCTTCCTTTCCTGCAACACACAATGAGTAGAGTCAAAAGTAATACTACAGTCAAGATCATCAACAATAGAGCCAACAGATAAGAGGTTGACTGGAAATGATGGGACGTGAAGGACTGAAGAGAGGCGTATGGAGGGAGTGCACTGAATAGTGCCAATCCCTCTAATGGGTTGGGATGTGCCATCAGCTGTCTGAACAGTTTCATGAATGGTATGTGGTTTATATGTGGAAAACTGTCTATATGCTCCTGACACATGACTAGATGCACCTGAGTCAATAATCCACTCTATATGATCTCTACATGAAAGGGCTAATCGGTTACCTGATCATGTGTGAGCGAAGTGGGCAAAGTTACCGAATGGCGAAGCAACATCCCTAGTCCGGTCTGCATGACTCTCCGAGCTCTCAGTAGTAGACCTGGACTGTCTCCGCTGCTCTAGATCTGAAGCCTCAGCTGGCATGACCTCAATCATCACTGTCTCCTGTCGTCCATCAGTGGTAGCAAAGTTGGCCCGTGGGCCGCCACGACCTCGTCCACGGCCTCCACGGCCCCAACGACCTCCTCCTCTGCCTCCTGTGCCACGTCCTCGTCCACTGCCCTTCTGTGGGCAGTTAAAGCTCAGGTGCCCCTTCACCCCACAGGTGTAGCACTCTTGATCCTCGCTCACTGCTGCCACTGCCGGTACAGCCAGTGCAGCCCGAGTGACCTGAGTACCCTCATCCTTCATAACTCTCAGTCGGGTCTCCTCCTGTGACATTGCAGCTATGGCCTCCTCCAGAGATGGGATGGAGGATAAGTGACACATACTCGCCCTCCTGACCTCAAAATCTCCATTCAGGTTCCTCAGAAAATGTGTCACATGCCTACGCTCCACCCACTTCCTGTGTATCGCAGCGCTCCTAGGATCAGGCAGGTCAATAGGGTCATAGTGGTCTAACTCTGACCAAAGCCTTTTCAACTCCGCAGAGTAGGCTAGAATAGTCATCTCCCCCTGCTTCAAGGTGTCGACCTTGCCCTGAACCTCCATCATGAGCATCACATTCCCTGCTCCAGAATACATTTTCTCCACCATACTCCATATCCCCGCAGCACTCTCTATGGCCTCCACCATCCCAGCAATGGGTGGAACCATCGATGTCATCAACCAAGCAGCCACCAGTGAGTTGGTGGTGCTCCAGACTTTCCAATCATCTCCAGTCTTATCCACCGGTTCCTTACATGAACCCAGAACGACGCCTTCTAACCCCTTCGACTTCAGAATGAGAAGCACACTCCTGGACCAACTGAGGTAATTCTTCGTCCCTTCCAATTTCACATCATTGGGCATCAATTCCAGCTTCTGCACGGGTCGTGAAGGCATCGATCCACTCAAGGATCCCAACTCCTTCGAAGCAAGCAGCTTCGTTATCTCTCCAATAAAGGCCTTCATGTCCGCTGAGGTAAGATTATCCCCCATCTCTCCAGATCCGCAGATCTCTCCTTTCTACCTCCTTAGATCCGCAGATCTACTTCTCTTCTTCCTCTTCTAGGGCATACCCTAACCGTAAATCTATGGAGTCCTTTTCATGACTCTACCATAGATCTAGGGTTAGGGTTTTTGGGGTTTTCTTTTGTAGCTAGTTAGGGTTTTGTGGTGGGTAGAAGAGGACTTGGAAGAGGGGAGATCACAAGGCGTGGAGCGGCGGCAGCGGAAGGCGGCGCGCGCAGGCGGCGGCGCGCGCGCAGGCGGCGGCGCGCGCGCAGGCGGCGCCCGGGCAGGCGGCGTGCGGCGCGGAGGCGGGCTGCGGAGGCGCAGGCGGCGCGCGGCGTGGAGGCGGGCTGCGGAGGCGCAGGCGGCGCGCGGCGTGGAGGCGGGCTGCGGAGGTGGGCTGCGGTTTTAGGGTTTTGGGTTTTTTTGGGGCTCTGATACCATGTTGTTTTGGGGAAAATAGTGAGTTGCCACAAATGATGGCTAACCCTTCATATATATATCATCCCTTGCTTTTCTTTACACACACACCCAATACAATAACACAATAGATATCAAGAAAGGAAATGTTGTCTATGGATATAACTCTAATTTTTTTAATAACTCTGTAGCAAAATATTACATGGGTATGGGTGTATGTACGTAAAAAAAAGATAATATGTCCATATCTTAAGAAATTTATAGTCATTTTGAGATTCCATATGCATCATGTCTCCATAAATTAGTTTAACACCCAAATCTGTTACATGGAATAAGCCGGACTCGCCAAAGTGAGATCACCATCTACATTCCAGTATACAATACTGCTATAAGTTGAAACCATGAGATATAGACCGTCGTAACTGGACTATCAATGCCAAAATGCTTTTGATAGCAAGAACTGTTGTATATGGATATAGCTCTATTTTATTTGAATAACTGCACACAGCTTGTCAGACAATGAAACGAGACCTGAACTACATTAGAAATTAGCCCACCAACCTTAGCATGTTGATGCCAAATTCAAAAATATGTTGAGGAAATCAGATCTCAACTCTTATTAGCATCTTTTAAATATTTACTTATAAATTTTTGAGAAGAGAAGACTGTCCACATCCTGGACCTTAACTACACATGAATCTGTGCTGCAGAATGTTTACAAATGCAAATAGGTCTGCACAAGCAAAATTTGCAGAGGAAGCAGAAAAGACCATATATATATTAATATATTATTTAAAAATTTATATTGTCACTTTCATGGATATTCTTCATTGGCCTATGCATTCTATGTAACCTGTATAAGCATACGGAAATTAAGAACAAGACCTCGTAATGATAGGTCCCTTCTTTTGACTGTGGCTGAACTTGATACTGAATTGCAATACAGTCAGTTTGTTATTGTACAGCTATATATTGGACGATTGTCTTCCAAGGCTTTCTTCCATATGCTAGATTAGCGCATAATCTTATCCTCCATCATTGATTAACACTCCCGTCTCTCGAGCTTACTTATCTCACTATATCTTCTGTTAATACTGGTGAGAGCCCTGTAATGCATATCCACAATATATCCAATGTAAAATTTTATGTGGACCATTGACCTTTATATGGATAATATGAATTGAAATCAAGGTTCGAAGTCTCGGATTATGTATTAGTATTGGGTAGGCTTTTAGGTATGGTCATGGATTCGCTTTACTACTGTTGTTGGATCGGTATTGAATTTTCAAGACAGCTTAAAATTTTAACTGAAAATATAATATATAATTTTGAAATAGTAAAGCTAGTTAGCAAAGATTTGACATTTTCTTCTAACAATATGTGTAGTTTAGATGAGGTTTTGATGAAATCATATAGAATATACTAGCTTATGCAGCAAAGGTTGATATGTATTGTGAATCAATAATCTAACATGAATAGAATAAATGATAAGCCCCTTAGTACATAATATTTAAGAACCCTCGTGTCCGTAAAATTAAGGTTTTGAATGGGGTCATTTTCTGGTCACATCCCAATCCAAAAAGAAAATTAGGCTTCATAGTTTCCAAAAAGGGTTTGGGTTGGAAAAAATTTCAAGCATTTTTTCTATCAGTAACCTCCAACATTTGACACACTATCTTTAGAGATAGAATCAGTTGTTACTTGTTGGGCAATGAAATCGATTTTCCTCTTGAATCTATTCTCCTTCCAGTTCATGGCCTAAAATCTCCTAAGTTATCCTCTCCCGAGCTCTCTTCAATCAAGGTTCAATTCCACACCTTCTTCCATTACAAGGATGTTTCCACGTCCGTCTATGCACAAGTAATGCTGCATCTAATGCATCTCCTCACCCGCCATCCAAACTTGGATGATGGACGTCCCTTTTTCTCCCCTGAGCATGATCTTCTCCTTTCCTGAAATTGCAACTAAATGTAAAGCACCTTCTATTGAAATCGGGAACCAAATGTAGCAGGTAATTAATTTTGAATAACACTTGTGGTAAGTAACAGTCTCAGGCAACAATACTTTTGACGAAGATGACACTTTTTTAATTGTTCGTGTCATCTTCAGGGCAATAACGTGCCCTTATTCTTTGCAGTGATCTAGCAACCCTTCACTTGACAGTGCCGGCCTATGTCATAATTTTATGTTCGCTATGAAGGTGCATATAATTGCGTTTCGCTCCCCAAAATGCATTAATTGCTGGCAGTGCCAAGTGAATTGAATGGTTCACTGTGTTTTGAATTTCTTGGTGTTGGTGCACAGGTACGGCACACGAAACGATGTCAAAATATGCTGCCCATTAGAGCCTGCAACCCACAATCCGTCATTAAGGCGGGATAATACTCAGTCAAGCAAACGGCTCACTCGACCGTTAGACTCCTGTTGAAACTCGGGGAGGAGTTAATGAGACCGAGTAAATAGGCGGCCGTTATCACCAATCCCGGAGAAGATCCCGCCCAAATCAATGATGGACGGTTATTCGCAATAGTCGAACCAATATCTATAAATACCTGAAAGGACAATGCTAAAAGGGTTCCAACTCCCGAGGTACGAGATCTAATACTCTGGTATTAGATATTTCAACTTATATTTCTTCCACTAAAGAGCTTGCAACGCCAGACTTGAGACAAGCCTCCATGGGTCGATCTCAGCTGCTCCAAGCTCCCTCCCTCTCTTAAGTCTCATTCTAACTTGAGCATCGGAGGGGATTTGGGTCGGGACCCAGATCTGACCCCCTGATGTTTCCTTGTGGTGCAAATGATCGAGTCATGATCCAACGAGAGGGTCGTACCGAAGCTCCTAGACATCGATCGATTGAGACTCGGCCCATATTAGGGTCGAACGACATCGCAAGTCGACTACCATCCATCGACGACCCTGGTTCTTCCAACCTAGGGTCCCACTCAACTGACTGACGCAGCTCCAACTTAGCAAGGGTCCACGTCAGCATATTGATTTTTTCAGTCATTTTAGCCTTAACAGTTTGGCGCCGTCTGTGGAAAACACGAGTCGACATCCCAGTCAACGAAACCCCTCGACCATGTCGGCTCACCAATCAACACTCTCCGGAGATGCCTTAGCGCCTCCCAGCATCAATTCCTTCTATATGATAATGGGAGGTCCTCCGCACCCGGAACTATCAACCTCACTCTAAAGCTCTTACGCCCGGAGGTTGATGACAATATCCGTGGGTAGGAAGCGCCACAGAGACTCTACATCTCATATATCCTACTCAGATGAAGATCTAGAGTGTGCAGAACTGCCACATGATGATGCCATCGTCATCACTGTCACCATCAACGAGGTTACCGTGAAAAGATTGCACATCGACACGGGGAGTTCGTGCCACATTAGAGAGAATGAGGCTATCTTCAACGGAGTTGAGACCCTGTCTGAGACCTCTTGTAGAGTTCATCGGACATTCTGCTCCAGTAACAGGCATCATTACCCTACCGGTGACCCTTGGTACGTATCCACGACAGGTCACTCGCCTGATCAACTTTATACTGGTGAAGATCAACTCAGCATACAATGGAATCATCGACAGACCGCTTTTTAAAGCTATAGACGAGGTGGTCTAAACCTTCCATCAAATGATCAAATTTCAAACTCCTGAGGGAGTTGGGAAGGCGAGAAGGAATCAGAAGCGAGCCCATTCGTGTTACTCTTTGTCCATCGCTTTGAGAAGAGTGTGGCAGACAGATCCAATCGATCCCAAGGGCGAGGATCAATGACCCGCAGCAGTCGAAGAGACGGAGAACATTCGGATTTCTGAAGAAGAAGGAAAGACCGCCTACATCGGATCGATGCTCTCCTTCGACCAAAGTGAGCAGTTGATTGCTCTCTTGAGAGAACATGCGAACATATTCGTCTGGTCCTCGAGGGATATTCCTGGAATCGACCCCCAGGTAATATCTCACAAGCTGGAAGTCGATCCGACTTCCAAACCCATGAAGCAAAAGAAGAAAAACATGGGGGCGAAAAGATGAAAGCCGCAATCGAGTAAGTGGATCGACTACTTGAGGCGGGCTTCCTTCAAAAGGTCAAATATCCCGAATGACTCCCGAATGTCGTGATGGTGAAAAAGGCGAACGACAAATGTCAAAAGTGCGTCAACCTCACCGATCTCCACAAAGCATGTCCGAAAGATAGCTATCCATTGCCCCGGATCGACCATCTAGTCGACAATGCCTCTGGCTATGAACTCCTAAGCTTCATGGATGCTTTTTCAGGCTACAACCATATCCAAATGGCCCCAAAAACGAAGAAAAAATTTCTTTCATCACAAATCGAGGTATTTTCTGTTATACAAAAAATGCCATTTGATTTGAAGAATGCAGGAGCTACGTACCAGTGTATGACGAACGGAGTCTTCGAGGCTCAAATCGGGTGAAACCTGGAGGTCTACGTTGATGACATGCTGATCAAATCGAAGAAGCCGGCGGATCACATTGCAGATCTTCGAGAGACATTTGCACAAGTTCGACGTTATAACCTTCGGCTGAACACTGCCAAGTGTATCTTTTGGGTTCGATCGGAAAAGTTCATCGGTTTCATGCTGACAAACCAAGGAATTGATGTTAACGCCGACAAAATCGCGATGATCGTGGCGATGAAGGAGCCCTCAACCATCAGAGAACTTCAAAGGAATGGGAGAATAGCGGCTTTAGGCCAATTCTTGTCCAAGTCGGCCGACAGATCTATGTCATTCTTCAAAGTACTGAGAAAGGTGATAGCATCCACCGCGAATGGCAAGAAGATCATCGAGTGGGACGCAGACTGCAAAAAAGGTTCCTCCGAATTAAAAGAGTATCTCCGCATCCCACCGCTCCTGACCAAGCCAAATAAGGATGATCAACTCATCATTTATCTGGCCGCTACCATGAAAGCCGTAAGCTCGACACTCGTCAAGGAAGACTCAGAAGTGCAACGACCTGTCTACTATGTCAGCTAAGTCCTCCGAGGTGCAGAAATAAATTATTCGAGAATTGAAAAGATGACATTTGCATTGATCCAATCCGCGAGGAGGCTATGACCGTACTTCCAAGCGCACACCATTTGGTCCTTACCAACACTCCCTTGGAGCAGACTCTGAAGAGGCTGGATCGGTCGGGAAGAATGACGAAGTGTGGAGTCGAGCTGAGTGAATTCGACATCCAGTATAAGCCAAGAACTACCATCAAAGGGCAAGCTCTAGCCGACTTCATCGTCGAACTCACTTATGACGACAACTCGTCAGAAGAGATACATATTGCTAACATATGACCCAATGCTTCCTTTTCTCCCTCGACAGATCGCAATTCATCGACCGATACAATTGAAGGCGATAAAACGTGGATCGTACAAGTGGACGGTTCTGCCACTTAAACCGGGCGTGGGCCGGAATAATTGTCCAAACATCAGCGGGTAATATATTCGAGTATGATATCCGCTTCGCTTTCCAAACCACAAATAATGGAGCGGGGTATGAAGTTGCCATCAACGGGCTCCAGTTGGCTCGAGCCCTAGGAGCAAAGGTGATCCAGCTGCTCAGCGATTCCAATCTAATCGTCCACCAATTAAACGGAGGTTTCAAGACCCGCGAGAACACAATGCAAAGCTACATGCAAATTGCTAAAGCAGAGCTCGCCAAGTTCAGACGGGTGGAGATTCACCATGTACCGAGGTCGAAGAATCACCGAGTCGACGCCCTTTCGAAGCTCGCATCATCCTCACCCACGGGACTCGGTCGAACAGTGTACGTACATCATCTGCCACACCACAGCTTGCTTGAGCAAGAACTGCTAAGCGTCGACCAAAGGTTCACTTGGATGGACCCTATAATCCATTATCTAAACATGGGGGAGAAGCCGACCGACCCGGTAGAGGCACGAAAACTAGAACGAAAGGCCTACCAATTTGTTCTGCTAGACGGTTCATTGTTTAAAAGACGATGGACCAGAAATGACGTCTTTCCCTACCTCAAATGTTTAACCCCACAGGAAGCACACTATGTGATCCAGGAAATCTACGAGGGGGATTGCAGGAACCATTGCGAAGGAAAAGATATAGCTTTAAAGGCCATAAGGCAAGGTTATTTCTGGCCAACCATGTTCAAGGAGGCTGGCAATGTTATTTCTGGCCGACCATGTTCAAGGAGGTTGGTAATGTTATTTCTGGCCGACCATATTCAAGGAGGCAGTCGAGTATGTGCGAAAATGTCAGTCCAGTGCCCTTCGCTAAATGGGGGTTGGGCATCTTAGGCCCGTTCAAGCAAGCAAGCGGACAACGAAAATTCCCGATCGTGGCTATCGACTACTTTACTAAGTGGATCGATGCAGAACCCCTGGCCCGAATCACGTGGAAAGAGGTCAAAAGCTTCGTCTGGAAATCCATTGTCTGTCTGTTTGGCATCCCTCGGTCCATTATGACAGACAACAGGACGCAATTCGACAGCACTGGCTTTAGTGATTTCTACTCCGAGCTGAAGATCAAATTACATTTCTCCTCTGTCGCACATCCCCAATCCGATGGGCTAGCGGAGGCTGCTAATAAATGCATCCTCGGACCCCTGCGGAAGAGGAAAACCGGGCTCGAGGAATATGACCAGAAGAAATCGCAGGCATAATGTGGTCGTATAGAACGAACCATAAAACTTCGACAGGTGAAACACCATTCATGCTTGCATATGGTTGTGAAGCTGTCATCCCAGTAGAGGTTAATGAGCGACCGCTTCGCCTCCAAAACTATGATGAGGAGAGAAACTCAGAGGGACTCGAGCTCAAGCTACAGTTGATCGATGAGGTTCGCGAACGAGCCCTGGCGACCCTCATTGAGCAAAAGCGATGCATGGCTCGATATTTCAACTCCAAAGTACCAGGGCACAGTTTTCGTATAGGCGACCTGGTGTTATGTAATGATGCCTTCACTCTTGAGATACTCAAACAAGGAATGCTCGCTGCAAAATGGGAAGGCCCCTACAAGGTGATCGATGTTCTCGTCTCGACCACCTATCGGCTCGTTACACTGGATGACAGGGAGCTTCCACATCCTTGGAATGCTGAGCATTTGCGGAAGTACTATCAATGATTGTACCAGCAATAGGAGATACATTTGGTGATCGAAACTTACCTATGTTTTTACTTTATGCCAGCTTATGATAAATACAAAGTCTATCATTTCTCCTATTTACTGAATTCTTTAGAAATCGTCGTCAATCGTAAGCCGAGGGGCCACCCCTTGTCACCGAACGATCCTCGATCGTCATCAACCGTAAGTCGAAGGGGCCCCGCCTTCGCTACCGAACGACCCTCGTAGTCAACCGTAAGCCAAGATGCCATCCCTCGCCACTGAACGACCCTCGACCGTCATCGGTTGTAAGTCGAAGGCGTCTCATCCCTCGCTACCGAATGACCCTCGTCGTTAGCCGTAAGCCGAGTTGCCACCCCTCGCCACTAAACGACCCTCGACCGTCATCGGCCGTAAGTCAAATGGACCTCACCCCTTGCTACCAAACGACCCTCGTCGTCAGCCGTAGGCCGAGGGACCACCCCTCGCCACTAAACGACCATCGACCGTCGTCGGTCGGAAGTTGAAGGGGCCATGTCCCTCACTACCAAACGACCCGCGTCGTCAGCCGTAAGCCGAGGGGCCACCCCTCATCTCTGAACGACCCTCAACCGTCGTCGGCCGCAAGTCGTAGGGGCCTCTCCCCTTGCTACCCGACGACCCTCGTTATCAGCAGTAAGCCGAAGGACCAACCTTCACCACTGAACAACTCATCCCCATGGCCCATGATCTAAAGATAATATTTATCGGGTGAATATGCCTGACGTGTCAACGACCCAACTTACAATCGATTTTTGGAAAATTGAACATTGAGTCGTTGAGTGGCCACACACGCAAATACGCTCAAATGAAGCTTGAAGATAGAAGAAAACTCAAAAGTTCTTTTTATTCATTTCAAAACGGTTACATAAAACCTGAGTCAAAATTCTATCAGTCTAAGAGGGGAAGCACTCTTCGGCATAAAGACGTTCTGGAAAGCTTCTATCACCTTTGTAAACATCGCCATAAGCTCCTCCTTATGAATCTCGGCTGCCCTCTCTGACTCGACAGATTTGGCCTGAAACTCGGCTACCCCCGCCTTGTAAGCCGCCACTGACTTCTCCGAGTCGGTCGCTTTGGCTCGAAGCTCAATTATTTCCCTCTTCGAGGCTTTGAGGTCCGCCTGGAGCCAGGACCTCTCCCTTTTCCATTGAACCTCATCCGACTTTCGAAGGTTAGACATGAACGAGAGGCTAGTCTTGGCCTCCGAGGCTGCCCACTCGGCCTCGGCCTTGGCCGCAAGCGCTTTCCATCAGTCCTCTTCCATCTTCCTCATCCGGGCTTCAAGCTCGGAGGCCTTGCGCTTAGCGGTCTCCACCCGTCGCCCTCCATCAATAATATCGACGGCCTGGAGGCAAATACGGTGCCAAAGATGGACATCTGCGAAAAGTGTCAATCAGGAACAACCAAATTACAAGTCGAGAGACAAATGACGAACAACTTACCTGGTTTCCATATCCCACGAAGAAGTTGGCCACCCTTTCAATGTCCAAGCCTTGATGGAGCTTCAAATCTCGAGGGAGAATAGAGTTCTCCACCAGTCGAGCAGTTGTCACAAAGTCCGACAGGGACGACTCTTCCTTCCCGACGATAAAGGGAGGCTGATGAGGTTCGCCTCGAACAGGTCCTGAGGAACAAGACGAGAGTTGATTTAGCAACAGAACTCAATCGAACTCCGATGGGATCGGGCCGACCAAGGGAGCAGATGGGTCGATACCACCTCATAGCCATTTGTCCAAAGGATTAGCCACGTGGGTCTCCGTCGTCCCCTGAGGATCGAGAGGGGACGCCTCCCGACCTTTCGCTCTGGGTGAAAGCAGAGAGTTCGTCTCCTCGACCCACCTTCTTTTTTTCGAGCCATCCCCTTCATAGGAGGATGGATCCAGTTTCTTGCTTGTAATTTCAATAGGCCCAAGTGCCACAACAGCGTCACTATCCTCCACCACCGAAGGCTTCGAAACAATGATGGAGGCAATGAACGGGATAGAGCAAGCGATGGCTCGACTCGGGGCCTCCCTCGACGAGGCACGAGAGGATGACCTCGAGGTCCGCCTGACCTCGCCTCCCTCGGAGGAAGAACTCTGACTGAGGGGAAGTGGGACTGAGCACTCGATCCCTCGGTAGCGTTTTTCTTCTTCCTGTGTTGTTCTCTCCATATTTGACCCAGTCAATGGTCCACATTTTTGTGAGCTCCGCTAGTCATATCTGCAAATAACGAATATAATTATCGTAAGTGGTTGCGATAAAGACACAGAAATAGTATACATTACCCGGACTCCACAAAACGGTCTTCAGTCGATGGTCATCCAACAAATACGAAGTCGACCTCTCTTGCCTCGGTCGATTCAAAAGAAGTTTAAACGCCTCGACCTCCCCCGACGTTAACCTGACCTCAACCTCTTTTGATCCTAACCTGGACCTTTCGGTGAGGTCAGGGCTCGGAGAACTCCAACCATTAAGCATCGGACCTAAGTCAGAGAGAACAACAAACATAAATGTGTCTTCCCAACTAGGGTCAGAGAGAGGGAGATCGTATACGAGCCTCTTCGTCGGGCGAGCGACGATGTGATACCATACCTTGCGATGATCGACTATTATCCAGAAGAAATACTTAAACAGCCAAACGGATGGTCGAACCCCACAAAGCTCACAAAGCACGACAAAACAGACCAGGGAAGAAATGACTTGGGTGCAAGTTGACAGAGAGAAAACCCCAAATAGCATAGGATCTCTATGATGAAGGGGTAAAGAGGAAAGCGAAACCCAAAACGAAAAGCCTTGGGGTACACTCCAACCTTGCTCCTCCGAGGAAAACAAACTCTCTCGTCAAATCCAGGCAACCTAACCCTGAAAGGGGGACAGAGGCAATCCACCCAAACCCTAGCAACCAGATCATGGAAAAACTCTGGTGCCTTCTCTAGAATCACTTGGAGGACCTCTGAGTTCGGATCCATCTAATGAATGGGAGGCGTTGGTTCTATACGAACATCTTTTTCTTTAACAGGAACATCGTAACGTTGAGGAGGTCGAATGCGCAACACGAGCTCTTCATATGATGGCTCATGTATCCTTACCGGTGGAAACATGCCCATATGAATTTAAAGAGGAGTCAATATCGGTTAGGAAAGATACCTTATCAAGATCAAGCAAACTCCAATGAAAGCAATGAGGGAGTCGAGCTTTCAAAGAGAAAATGTAGGCGGAGCAAGAAAGTGTTTTTCTTCTCATCTCCTTCTTTTATACAGAGGAGCTCAACAAGCAGGTGACCGATGAGCGACACGTGTCTGAGCCCACCCTCAAGAAACGATGAGGAATGATTTAGAAACGAAAGGTTTTTGGTGGCATAAATCAAATCAACCATTTCGAAGACCGTGCGCATTTAAGGCGGATACACATCATGCGGTCTCAATCAGCGTTGTTTCGTGAGACACGAATGATGGGGGGGCCATTGTTGGTTCACTGGTACAGCCCACGAAACTATGTCAAAACATGCGACCCATTTAGAGCCTGCACCCCATAATCCGCCATTAAGACGGCGGGGTAATACTCAGTCAAGCAAACGGCTCACTCGACCGTTAAACTCCTGCTGAAACTCAAGGAGGAGTTAATAAGACCGAGTAAATAGGCGGCACTTATCACCAATCCCAGAGAAGATTCCGCCCATCACCAATCCCAGAGAAGATTCCGCCCAAATCAATGATGGACCGTTATTAGCAATCGTCGAACCAATATCTATAAATACCCGAAAGGACAATGCTAAAGGGTTCCAACTCCCGAGGTACGAAATATGATACTCTGAGATTAGATATTTCAACTTATATTTCTTCCACTAAAGAGCTTGTGACGCCAGTTGAGACGAGCCTCTGTAGGTCGATCTCAGCTTCTCCAAGCTACATCCCTCTGTTAAGTCATTCTAACTTAAGCATCGAATGAGATTTGGTTCGGGACCCAGATCCGACCCCCTGACGTTTCCTTGTGGTGCATATCATCGAGTTCCGATGCAACGAGAGGGTCGTACCTAAGCTCCTAAACATCGATCGACCGAGACTCGACCCGTGTTAGTGTCGAATGAGCATCGCAAGTCGACTATCATCCATCAACGACCATGGTTCTTTCAACCTAGGGTCCCACTCAATTGACTGACACGGCTCCAACTCAGCAAAAAAGGGTCCACATCAACATCTTGATTGTTTCGGTCATGTTTGGCCTTAGCACTTGGCCATAATGATAGAATTTGTCAAAAATCTAATTCATTGTACCAAACTTCATGGGGGCTTTTTTTTAAAAGAATTCTAACAATCTAAACTAAGCTCGAAAACAAAGATCAGCCGTTCTTTATTTTTTTCCCAACAAAAAAGCACATATTCCCACCCCAGCAATTTAATTATAAATCGAGAGTTGAAAGCAGAGAAAAAATTACCATAAATAACAGTGAGTATGTTAAGCAAGATAACGCTCCTAACTTTCCTCGAAGCAAAGAAAATCCTCTTCCAACAAACGATCGGAGTCCTCCGCTTCTCCACTGCCTCCATAGCGATCGAAGAACCTGGAGCGGAATCGATCCCCACCTCTTCCTTATTATTCTTCTTCTTATTCTCGATCTCTTCGATCAAACGAGAGGATGAAACGACCGGAGAGTCTTCGTGCAATGAAGACGAACACTTGGGAAGAAGCATCAGCCTTCGAATTCTTCTCCTGGTCATCATCGATTCCTTGAAATAGAGAGATGGGAGACAGAAGTGAGAGGTCTCGAGCTTTGGGGAGTGACAGATCCATGTTGAAGGGGAAGACGAAGCCATCTCTCTCTCTCTCTCTATCTCTCTCACGAAGCCATCTCTCTCTCTCTGAATTGAACAGCGAATGAAAAAGAGCGCTCGAGTTTGCTCTCATTTATTTTAAAAAAAGGATCTTTTTACTTCATCAAAAAAAAAGATCTTTTCATTTATTAATTATTATAAATATATTAAAGAAATATGCTAACCCGTCCAAAAGAGAGGGCCCCGATCCTTTCCCATATGGGTTGTGACCTGCGAGACAGCGAGAGTCCACACCGGGGGGCCCACCCTGCCCCAACATTCCGAATCGAATGCAAGCACGTGAAACAACATTAAACCCACATCTGTCTTGAAGTCCTTTATTTATAGGCAATCTGGAGAATACAAAGATAAGATACATGGGTATGGGCATGTCTCTAAGATAGCCCACAATCCTAACCAATTCGGGTTCATATCCGTTCACAACACTCCCTCTTATCCAGTCATAGACGTGGACTCTGCTCATGAATACTTCAGGATTCTGAGTATAGCAAGAGTCTCACATGGGGTGGATACTTCAGGATCCTGAGTTGGTGTGGTTTGCCTCGTTAAAATTTTTAACTATGGAAAACCCTGTGGGAAAAATCATAGTTAAGGAAAAAAGAGTGCAGACACTCCCAACTCCCCCTGATCTGTACAAGCACTCAGACTTTCAGATCTCTTAGACGCCTCATCCCAATTTTTTGTACAAACTTCTTAAATGTGGCAGTAGGAAAAGTTTTAGTGAACAAGTCTGCAAGGTTGTCACTTGATTGTACTTGTCTGACATCGATCACTCCATCTCTCTTTAGCTCGTGCGTCCAGAAGAATCTGGGGGAAATATGCTTCGTTCTGTCGCCTTTGATGTAGCCACTTCGTAGCTGAGCTATGCAAGCAGTGTTTTCCTCGAACATTGTAGTAGGTTCAAGATCCACATGCTTCAATCCGGTCGTCACCAGGATGTGATTTACAACTGACCGTAGCCAGACACATTCTCTGCTTGCTTCATGGTTGATGATGACCTCTGAGTGATTGAATGAGGTAGTCGTCATGGTTTGCTTAACGGATCTCCAGGAAATGGATGTCCCACCATGGGTAAACACGTACCCAGTCTGTGACTTTGCAGTGTGTGGGTCAGACTTGTAACCTGCATCAGCATAACCAACAAGTGCAGAGGATAATCCATTTTTGTAAAAGAGTCCCAAGTCTGTAGACCCTTAGAGGTAACGCAGAAGGTGCTTTACCCCGGTCCAGTGGCACTGCGTAGGCGCTGCACTGTATCTGGCTAGTAAATTTACTACGATGGCTATATCGGGACGCGTGCAGTTGGCCAGATATAGGAGTGCTCCGATAGCACTCAGATACGGGACTTCTGGACCAAGTATATCTTCCCCCTCTTCCAGCGACCGGAATGGGTCTTTATGTTCATCCAGAGATCGTACCACCATAGGTGTACTAACCGGATGACAATGGTCCATATGAAATCTTTATAACATTTTCTTCGTATATGTGGGTTGGTGTAATAGGATTTCGTCTTTCATATGTTCAATCTGTAAGCCAAGGCAGAATTTCGTTTTGCCTAGGTCTTTCATTTCGAATTCTTTTGTCAGGTTTACAGATATCTCGGCGATCTCTTCAGGAGATCAATGAGATTCAGATCGTCTATGTAGACTGCTATAATGACGAATCCTTCCCCTTTGCTCTTATGAAGATGCAAGGGCAGACTTCATTATTGTTGAATCCTTGTTGTACAAGAAATTCACTTAGTCTGTTATACCACATCCATCCTGATTGTTTAAGACCATACAATGATCTTTGGAGCTTAACAGAGAAGACGTCTCGAGGTCTATCTTTTAATTCAGCAGTCATTGAAAAGCCATCAGGAAGTTTCATGTATATCTCCTTGTCGAGATAACCGTGTAGATATGCAGTCACAACATCCATTAGCTGCATATCTAAACCTTCCTTTGCTGTTAAGCTTATCAGGAATCGGAAAGTGATCGCATCCATGACCGGGGAGTATGTTTCCTCCTAGTCAATACCCGTCTGTGGGAAAATCCTTGCGCAATAAGCCGTGCTTTGTAGCGTGCGATCTCATTATTTTCATTTCTTTTTCTTACGAATACCCATTTGTATCCCACAGGTTTGACACCAGTAGGTGTCTGGACTATTTGACCAAAAACTTTACATTTCTGAAGCGAGTCCAGCTCAGCTTCTATTGCCCGATTCCACTTTGGCCAATCATTTCTAAGTTTGCATTCAGCAACGAAATGTGGATCATGATCATCGTCGCTTCCGGCGACATGAATAGCAATGTGAAATGCGAAGTTATCGTCGACAACTGTACTCTTTCTGTCCAACACCTCCCATGTACATACATGATTTAATGATATTTCAGTTTCTCCCGGCAGTTTCTCTGCAGTGGATTCCGGGAGGGGTGGGGGTATACACATGAGCTCATTTCTCTGTGGGGGTATCGTTCCAGGGTCTCCGGATATTTTTCT
The DNA here is from genome assembly GCA_030789695.1 of Scilla litardierei. Taxonomy (NCBI): domain Eukaryota; kingdom Viridiplantae; phylum Streptophyta; class Magnoliopsida; order Asparagales; family Asparagaceae; genus Scilla; species Scilla litardierei. Next base: position 16,799,396 of record CM061141.1, read on the forward strand.
TTTTCTTGGATTTTTATCTTTGGAGCTTGGTGGTATGTCTCTTTTCTATTGATGTGCATCCACTTCTGCTGCTGGTGGATTGCATCCATTCTCGGGGATGTCAATCCTAGCTGGAGTATTTGCAGCAGGAATGTGTGATTTGACAATCTTCTGGTTGTCAGTAAATAAGTCTGGTAATCGGTGGACAGTGTCCTGAATGTGAAGGATCTTCAGGATCTCATCTTCACATTGTTTCGTTACCGGATCATAGTGGGTCAAACTTTTTTATCCCACGTTATAATGTGCTTCGCACCAGATTTCTCAGTTTTTGGCCCCCTTTTGGGGAAAACGGCCTCATCGAATTCACAGTCTTCAAGACGTGCGTTAAAAGCGTCCCCTGTTATGGGTTCTAAGTATCTTATAATTGAGGGCGAGTCAAACCCTACATGGATACCTAGGCGACATTGAGGACCCATTTTTGTCCTTTGTGGTGGTGCAATAGGGATGTAGACTGCGCAACCGAAGATTCTCAGATGAGAAATCTTCGGTGGCCCTCCATATGCAAGTTGCATTGGAGAGAGACTCTGACATCCAGAGGGTATAATTTTTATTAACGATGCAGCATGCATGATTGCATGTCCCCATGCATCCACCGGCAACTGGGATTTTATTAGCAATGGACATGCAATCCATTGGAGTCTTTTTATCAGTGACTCTGCCAACCCATTCTGGGTGTGAATATGCGGCACTGGATATTCAATTTCTATTCCCGTTGCCTTGCAGTACTCTTGAAATGACTGGGAGGTAAATTCTCCAGCATTATACAGATGTATTTCCTTTATATGGTTGTCTGGGAAATGCGCCCGCAACTTTATAATTTGGGCCAGTAGCTTTGGAAAAGCTAAGTTGCGGGTTGATAGTAGACACACATACGAATATTTTGAAGATGCATCAATCAGTACCATAAAGTACCGAAAGGGCCCACTAGAGGGTGGATAGGTCTACATTTGTCTCCGTGTATTCTTTCGAGGAAGCTTGTAGACTCTATCCACTTTTAGTGGTGATGGACTTGTTATTAATTTCCCCTTGAAGCAGGGGATGCAAGGGAATTCTCCCTTCTAAAGAATCTTCTGGTTCTTCAGGTTGTGCCCATGGGATTGTATTAGGATGTGGTGCATCATCACAGATCCAGGGTGGCCAAGTCTATCATGCCAAAGTAAAAACTTGGTTGATGTCGGACACTTCAGGTGCTCCGTCAAGTTAGCTTCTTCTCTCCGAATGTTTGTATGGTAGAGGCCTGTGAAAGGCTCTCAAAACTTTCAAGTATGGATTTTACTTCATTTTCTTGAGACATTACATACAATAATTCTTTTTCAGTTACATTTGTTGTTTCCAGATGGTATCCGTTTAAAGCAAATATCCTTGAAACTTAGTAAGTTTTGTCTGGAGTTGGGAGAGAATATTGCATCTTTTATTTTGATTTTCGTTCCATTAGGGAGCAACAAGGTTGCATTCCCAGAACCTTCAATTATATTCGATGGCCCTGAAATAGTTTTACGGGGCTTTTGTATGGTATAATGCTATGAAAATAGCACTTATACTGAAGGATCGTATGTGTCGAAGCACTGTCTACCAAGCAGTCATGAGCTATGTACGTCTTTTCAGAATACGTGTATGTCTTTTCCAGCATGCGATCTTCTGAGACTTTTCACCACACAACTTCGAGCGTCAGGTGATGCTAAAAAGAGCTGAATTGTACTCAGCTATGGACTTAAAGTCCTGCAGTCTCAGGTTCTCCTACTCGTATCGTGCCCTTGGTAGTATAACATGTCACGTCCCGCTTCCCTAAAATGGAGGTGAGACGTGAAAAGGTCCGCACGGGAGTGGAGCTGTGAAGCCCCAAACCCGATAAGCGTCAATAAAACATAAGCAGGTCCCTGTAACCACAAACGGAACAACAATAATAACACAAGGAGAGACAGAAATAAAATCTCAAATCTCATAAATTGTCCAACATGAAAATTAAGTTCAACATCCAGAAAAGCCACCAGGCTAAAAGAAAGAGTCTAAAGGCCCAAAACAAGGCCAACAAAAGGGACAACATAACAAGGTATAGGTGCCACGCACCGACAATTAAACAGCAGTCTAAAACAAAAAGGGAAAGCTCAACGAAGACACTAGGACTGGTCCCCAGTGTCCACGTACTCCTCACCAAACACAAGCTCAGGCTTGGCGTCAGCAAACACCTCGTCCTCAACAATGAACTCAGGCTCAGGATCTAACATGTGTCACCCAAAAGAGTAAAGGGGCACATGTCAACAAGTCTAAAAGACTTGGGCAAGGAAACTGAAAGTAAGGTAAACTTACAACCTAGCAGTTATAGTATGCATGACATGGCAGTTATGGTATAAGTGCACAAGTAATACATGATGAAACAATAAGTACAAGAGAACAATCTATCAGGGCATGTCAAGAGCAGCCAAGCTACTAACAATCTCAATCTTTTCACTAGTCACGTTTCACGTTGTTTGTAGATGTTTACGCCTTACAGCTGAACGGTTTGACATTCATACTGATTGGCCGCTTAACACTACCCCTGAACCCAGAGTTTACGCCTTACAACTGCAGTTGCTGATCGGGCAGACTCCCGGTTGAATGGCCGCTTAACTCTTACCCCAAAACCCACATGTAAACGAGCCAAGGTCCCTGTACATGAGCTCAGTAAATGAGCCAGTGTTGCCCCGCACAAGAGCTCGTTTCCTGGATCACAAACCAGGAGCGTATTTCATTTGGCATAGGGGTGCACCTAGCCTCAATCATTTCACAAGGTGTAGCGGAGCTACGCAATCACGGGAACACTTAAAGAATGCAATGACATGACAATTAATTTGCGTACCATTAATGGAAATTAAACATGACATGGTAGTTGTGCAACATGATAAATGTCGGATCTAGCTTCGTTGTCAAGCTAGTTCCTAAAATTGCTCCTATGCGAGTATCATTTCGTCGCCTAGTCTCTTTTACGCCTACAACAAGCAAATGGCCTAAGACATGGCCCGAAACCCTAAGTGGCAAGTTTCACTTGCCTAGCACCGAGGATGACGATCAACGAGGCCGTCACACAAATGCTAACTACGGCGATGAGATCGATGCCATGGCAAAACAACATTAGAACAACATCCAGCCTAGTTTTATTAGGGTTTCACAAAAACACAATGGGTTATGAAAACATTAAGAGATCGAGTTATTACCGTATCGAAAGCGGAAGAACGATACCGAGCAAGCACGGCAACGGAAGAAACGATCCGGGGAACCTAGGGTTCAGATCTGGAATGGATGGGGAAAATCTGGAGAAATGGGGTTTTGGGGATTTTGGGGGTTTTCCGGCGACCTAGAGGTGGTGGCCGGCCAAAATGGAGAGGGGGATAGGCTCTTGATGAAGGAGGAAGGCTATGGTTAGATGGAGGATGATTTGGGGAAGAAGGAGGCTCAGGAGAAATGAATGAAGAACGAAAAACGTTTGAGGGGTTTAAATAGGAAGTGCTGGCGGCTGCCCAGAAATTAGGGTTTTAACACTGATTAGTCGGTCAAAGAGCAACCACTGACCGACTAGTTTGGGAACTAGTCGGTCGGTTGACCAACGCAGACCGACTAAGTGTAAACAGTAATTCCTGTACAAAATAGGATTTAGATTTAGTCGGTCAAAGAACAACTACTGACCGACTAGTTTCGAATCTAGTCGGTCGATGAACGTTCTTAGACCGACTAAGAATGAATAGTACTTGGTATCAAAAATGATCACAGAGTTAGTCGGTTAAAGAACGATTGCTGACCGACTAGTTTGCAACCTAGTCGGTCGACCAATGTTCTTAGACCGACTAACGATAAACAGTAACTCCTGAGAAATTAACAAAGCCAACTAGTCGGTACATGAAGGTTTGCCGACCGACTAAATCGTCATCTAGTTGGTCGGTTCCCCTTCTTGTACCTGCTAACGTGCACAGAAAGTTCCGAAATGGAGCGCGAAGCTCCGGGATCGATTCTTAAGACTCCTAGGCTTGATCTAACAATAAGATATGACCGATATGAAGCCCGTCACGAATGACTTACTCCGAAATCGACGATCAACGGAAGAAGCTAGGAAAACGCGACGAAACGTTCGAAAATGAAAGCTACGGAGACGAAAACCACACATGAGGAGAAAATCCACCAAAACACATATATAATATAATAAATCCAGATACATGAAAACCAGTCGTTACATCCTCCCCAACTTAAGAAAAATTCCGTCATCGGAATTTCCCAACACTCACGTGTCCGGGAACAAAAGTGGGAAACGCTCTCGCATCTCATCCTCATTCTCCCAAGTAGACTCTCCTGGCGAGCCGTGTCGCCACATCACCCTCACAAGATTGACAACCTTGTTCCGGAGTGACTTCTGACGCCTGTCCAGAATCTGCACTAGCTGCTGGTCATACGTCATATCGGGGCGAACGATAATCTCCGAGAAATCCACAGCATGAGATGGATCGCTAATGTATCGACGAAGCTGCGACACATGGAAAACATTGTGAACTCCTTCCAAAGATGGCGCCAAGGCTAAGCGGTAGGCTACCTCGCCAACTCTCTCCAGAATGTCAAACGGTCCAATGTATCGCGGGCTCAACTTCCCTCGCTTCCCAAAGCGAATCACACCACGATTCGGGGAAATCCTCAGAAACACATGGTCGCCCGGCTGAAACTCCAAAGGACGGCGTTTAGCATCCGCCCAATGCTTAAAACGGTCCTGAGCAATCCTCAACCTCTCCCGAATATTCCTGACAACATCCACAGCCTCCATAATCATCTCAGGTCCCAACAGCTCCCGATCACCAACGTCATCCCAACTCAATGGCTATCGACATTTCCTCCCATAAAGAGCGGTGAAAGGCACCATGCCAATACTCGCCTGGAAGCTGTTATTGTAGGAGAACTCTACCAGCTGTAGATGGTCCTCCCACGAACCCTTGAAATCCAACATGCATGCCATCAGCATGTCCTCCAAGATCTGGATCGTCCTCTCGGACTGGCCATCCGTCTGCGGATGGTACGCCGTGCTGAAACTCAGACGCGTACCCAAACTCTTCTGTAAACTCTGCCAGAACTGAGATGTGAACCTCGTGTCTCTGTCCGACACGATACTCACGGGGACTCCGTGAAGTCGCACGACCTCCTGCACGATTCACGTTACATCACTATCTAAACTAGGAAAAGGAAATAGAAACGGAGCGTAAAAGAATTTACCTCCGTATATCTCCTCGCTAGCGCCTCAGTGGACTGTCCTACTCGGAATGGAATAAAGTGCGCGGATTTGGTCAATCGATCTACGATCACCCAAATCGCGTCATTCTGCTTCGGACTCCGAGGTAGTCCAGTCACGAAATCCATAGTGATGTGTTGCCACTTCCACTCCGGAATCGGAAGCGGTTGTAGCAACCCTGCCGTACGCTGATGCTCCGCCTTCACTTGTTGGTAAACCAAACACTTGGCTACACTCCGAGCCACACTCCTCTTCATACCATGCCACCAATAGTTCAGACGAAGATCCTTGTACATCTTGGTCCCACCAGGATGCACAGAATACGGCGAACTGTGTGCCTCCACCATCAACTCCTCTCTAATATCCCCAGCTGGCACACACAACCTGGCTCCAAACCTCAGCGAGCCATCCTCATGAATCAAAAATTCAGTCCGCAGACCGGCTTCCACCTGCTCCCGAATCTTCACCAGCTTCGGATCCTCAGCCTGGCCAGCCTTGATCCGATCCACAATCGTCGACTGTATCTGCATACACATCAACGAAGAAGCCTCCCCAGGATGAACAATCTCCATACCAGACTCGCAAAAATCCTGCTGCAATCTCCACTGCGAAGTCAACAACATCACCGCTGGAAGCCTACTCAGCGCATCAGGAACCACATTCACCTTGCCAGGGTGATACTGCAAATCAATCTCATAATCCGCCATGAGCTCTAACCATCGACGTTGTCGCATGCTGAGCTCCTTCTGAGTAAAAATATACTTCAAGCTTTTGTGATCGGTGAAAATCTTCACTTTCTCACTCAGCAAGAAGTGCCTCCAAATCTTAAGAGCAAACACAACAGCAGCCAACTCCAAATCGTGCGTCGGGTAATTCTTCTCATGAACCTTGAGCTGACGAGATGCATACGCCACAACATGCCCGTGCTGATGCAAAACACAACCGAGACCCTTGCCAGAATCATCGCAAAAGATCTCAAATCCACCGCTGCGATCAGGCACAACAAGAATAGGGGCAGTCGTCAATCTCTCCCTCAGAACACCAAAAGAATTCTCACAACCACCCGACCAAACAAAAGGTACATCCTTCCGCGTCAATCTGGTCATCGGCTCAGCAATACGGGAAAAGTCCTTAATGAAACGTCGATAGTAACCAGCAAGTCCAAGGAAACTCCGAATCTAAGACGCTGACTGCGGAACAGGCCATTCTCTGATGGCCCTGATCTTCTCGGGATCCACTGAAATACCATCTCCAGTCACCACATGCCCGAGAAAAGCAACTCTGTCCAGCCAAAACTCGCACTTCGAAAACTTAGCATACAACCGATGCTTCCTCAAAATCTCCAATACTGTCCTCAAGTGCGATGCATGCTCCTCTTCCGACTTTGAATAGATCAGAATGTCGTCAATAAAGATAACGACAAACTTATCTAAAAAGTCGTAGAAAATAAGGTTCATCAGATTCATGAAAACTGCGGGTGCATTGGTTACACCGAAAGGCATAACCACAAACTCGTAGTGTCCATACTTCGTCTTGAACGCTGTCTTCGAAACATCTCCCTTCTTCACCTTCAACTGATGATAACCACTCCTCAGATCCAACTTCGAAAACACCCTCGAACCTCGAAGCTGGTCAAAAATATCATCGATGCGAGGCAATGGGTATTTATTCTTGATGGTCACCGCATTCAACTCCCGATAGTCCACGCACATGCGACGCGAACCATCCTTCTTCTTCACCAGCAGCACCGGTGCTCCCCACGGAGACACACTAGGATTGATATAACCCTTCTGCAAAAGCTCATCCAGCTGCTTCCGCAATTCCTCCAATTCAGCGGGTGCCATACGATAAGGCGCCTTCGAAATCGGCTGCGCTCCCGGAACAAGATCAATAGAAAATTCCAGAGCTCGATCAGGTGGCAGTCCAGACATCTCCTCGGGGAAGACGTCATCAAAATCTCGCACCGCAGCTGGCCTCTCCAGCTCCATCCGCATAGCCACAACCTCCACTGGTCTGGCCCGAAATCTGACAGGACCAAGCGAGCTGCTACCTCGGCTGAACTCAAATACTGGATGTCCGGGAATCTCGAACACCACCTTCTTCCTCCAACATTCGATCGTAGCATAGAAGCTCGCAAGCCAATCCATCCCAAGGACCGCATCATAGTTGATGATGTCGTGGACAATGAAATCAGCGTAAAGCTCATGTCCACAAACCACCAACGGGCAAGAATTGCAACCAAGATGCACCGAGACCACGCCATTCCCTGTAACGATATTCCAACTCTTGGAAAGAGGGGACGTCGCCAAGGAATGCTTCTCCATGAAGCTCCGAGAAATAATGCACATCGATGCACATGAGTCGAAGAGGACTCGTGCAGGAAATGTGCACACCAAAACCACACCTAACAAGCAATTAACAATCAAACCCTAGTCTAGCAAACAATCATGTCCAAGCAAACAACATAATCTAACAAACAAAGCCAAATAAGAAAGGAACAGCTAGAAGGAGAGTTACCTGTGATAACCTCATCCACAGCCTCGCTCTCCACAGCGGTCATCAGAAAATCCTGCCTCCTCGGCGGAAAAGCCTGCTGAAAAGCCTGCCTCTGTGGAACAAGAGCTGCTCCACGTCCAGCAGGAACAGACGCTCTCTGCTGCAACGGCTGTGCTGCAACAGGTGCCCTCCGCAGCTGATTCGCATGCCGACAATCCTTCGCGACATGAGAAGCATCACCACAAACCAAACACTGGCCCCGAAACTTCCTACATTGATCCTTGATGTGGCCAGGCTTGCCGTAGAAATGGCAAGTCTTCTGATTAGGCCCTCCTGGCCTCTTGAACTGCACCGGATGATTAGGCTTGAAACCAGGCCTAACCACCGCTCTGGCCTGCTCCATATGCCTCTTCCCAGCACCAGAAACATGTCCTCTCATCTGACTCAGGTTCAGCTCCTGCCTCCTCGCAACTACCAGAACCTTCTGATAAGAGTCCAGATCAGAGGAAGACACAAAACTCTGGAGCTCCAAAGCAAGTCCCTGCAGGAACCTCTGAGCCCTCTCATCAGCATCCTGCACCATCTTCGGTGCGAACCGACTAAGCCTAGTGAACTCTTGGTGGTACAGGTCCACCGTCGAGCTCCTTTGCTTCAGATCAATAAAGCACTGCAGCATCTCCTTCCTAGCAGCCTTCGGAAAGAACTCCTCATCGAACCTGGACTTAAAGGTAGTCCAAGCTATCGGCTCCACCAGCATCTTCTCTTCCGCATCCCACCAGTTTCGAGCATTATCCTTGAGTTGCCTCTTCGCCAAATCAACCCATCCAGCCGGGGTGATCTTGGCCATCTTCAAATTATCCTCAATGTTCCGAATCCACTCATCGGCAGCCAGAGGACCCTCAGATCCATCAAAATATACGGGACCCAGCTCCCGAAATTGCTTTGCTCCCGGCTCGGAGCGAGGGGCATCCGGAAGTGCCCGGGCAGCTCGAGCAAGTGGATCATTCTGGACTTGCAGGAGCACGCCCTGCTGCACTTGCATCATCTGAAGCATCATCTGCATCATCTCTCCATTGGTGGGTTCCCGCTCAGGCTCCTCGTCATGAGGGGACGCACCACTACCTCCACCACGGGTGAATCGCCTTCCTGCCATCTAATGACACAGAAAACGAAGTAGATTAGACTCATAGCTTATGACTCGGATGTCGAACTTAGTTTATTAGACATTCTAATATTATTATCGTCATTCCGATAATCGCAGTTACAGAAGGACCTGCATGGGCCACCAACAAAACCTGTCACACCCCGCTTCCCTAAAATGGAGGCGAGACGTGAAAAGGTCCGCACGGGAGTGGAGCTGTGAAGCCCCAAACCCGATAAGCGTCAATAAAATATAAGCATGTCCCAGTAACCACAAACGGAACAACAATAATAACACAAGGAGAGACAGAAATAAAATCTCAAATCTCATAAATTGTCCAACATGAAAATTAAGTTCAACATCCAGAAAAGCCACCAGGCTAAAAGAAAGAGTCTAAATGCCCAGAACAAGGCCAACAAAAGGGACAACATAACAAGGTATATGTGCCACGCACCGACAACTAAACAGCAGTCTAAAACAAAAAGGGAAAGCTCAACGAAGACACTAGGACTGGTCCCCATTGTCCACGTACTCCTCACCAAACACAAGCTCGGGCTCGGCGTCAGCAAACACCTCGTCCTCAACAATGAACTCAGGCTCAGGGTCTAACATGTGTCACCCAAAAGAGTAAAGGGGCACATGTCAGCAAGTCTAAAAGACTTGGGCAAGGAAACTGAAAGTAATGTAAACTAACAACCTAGCAGTTATAGTATGCATGACATGGCAGTTATGGTATAAGTGCACAAGTAAGACATGGTGAAACAATAAGTACAAGAGAACAATCTATCAGGGCATGTCAAGAGCAGCCAAGCTACTAACAATCTCAATCTTTTCACTAGTCACGTTTCACGTTGTTTGTAGATGTTTACGCCTTACAGCTGAACGGTTTGACATTCACACTGATTGGCCGCTTAACACTACCCCTGAACCCAGAGTTTACGCCTTACAACTGCAGTTGCTGATCGGGCAGACTCCCGGTTGAATGGCCGCTTAACTCTTACCCCAAAACCCACATGTAAACGAGCCAAGGTCCCTGTATATGAGCTCAGTAAATGAGCCAGGGTTGCCCCGCACAAGAGCTCGTTTCCTGGATCACAAACCAGGAGCGTATTTCATTTGGCATAGGGGTGCACCTAGCCTCAATCATTTCACAAGGTGTATCGGAGCTACGCAATCACGGGAACACTTAAAGAATGCAATGACATGACAATTAATTTGCGTACCGTTAATGGAAATTAAACATGACATGGTAGTTGTGCAACATGATAAATGTCGGATCTAGCTTCGTTGTCAAGCTAGTTCCTAAAATTGCTCCTATGCGAGTATCATTTCGTCGCCTAGTCTCTTTTACGCCTACAACAAGCAAATGGCCTAAGACATGGCCCGAAACCCTAAGTGGCAAATTTCACTTGCCTAGCACCGAGGATGACGATCAACGAGGCCGTCACACAAATGCTAACTACGGCGATGAGATCGCTGCCATGACAAAACAACATTAGAACAACATCCAGCCTAGTTTTATTAGGGTTTCACAAAAACACAATGGGTTATGAAAACATTAAGAGATCGAGTTATTACCGTATCGGAAGCGGAAGAACGATGCCGAGCAAGCACGGCAACGGAAGAAACGATCCGGGGAACCTAGGGTTCAGATCTGGAATGGATGGGGAAAATCTGGAGAAATGGGGTTTTGGGGATTTTGGGGGTTTTCTGGCGACCTAGAGGTGGTGGCCGGCCAAAATGGAGAGGGGGATAGGCTCTTGATGAAGGAGGAAGGCTATGGTTAGATGGAGGATGATTTGGGGAAGAAGGAGGCTCAGGAGAAATGAATGAAGAACGAAAAACGTTTGAGGGGTTTAAATAGGAAGTGCTGGCGGCTGCCCAGAAATTAGGGTTTTAACACTGATTAGTCGGTCAAAGAGCAACCACTGACCGATTAGTTTGGGAACTAGTCGGTCGGTTGACCAACGCAGACCGACTAAGTGTAAACAGTAACTCCTGTACAAAATAGGATTTAGATTTAGTTGGTCAAAGAACAACTAATGACCGACTAGTTTCGAATCTAGTCGGTCGATGAACGTTCTTAGACCGACTAAGAATGAATAGTACTTGGTATCAAAAATGATCACAGAGTTAGTCGGTTAAAGAACGATTGCTGACCGACTAGTTTGCAACCTAGTCGGTCGACCAATGTTCTTAGACCGACTAACGATAAACAGTAACTCCTGAGAAATTAACAAAGCCAACTAGTCGGTACATGAAGGTTTGCCGACCGACTAAATCGTCATCTAGTTGGTCGGTTCCCCTTCTTGTACCTGCTAACGTGCACAGAAAGTTCCGAAATGGAGCGCGAAGCTCCGGGATCGATTCTTAAGACTCCTAGGCTTGATCTAACAATAAGATATGACCGATATGAAGCCCGTCACGAATGACTTACTCCGAAATCGACGATCAACGGAAGAAGCTAGGAAAACGCGACGAAACGTTCGAAAATGAAAGCTACGGAGACGAAAACCACACATGAGGAGAAAATCCACCAAAACATATATATAATATAATAAATCCAGATACATGAAAACCAGTCGTTACATAACATCTTTCTGATGTTTATACCTGTCTTCAAATGGCAATCCACAGCTCAAGTGGATCTTCGACCGTAAGGTATTCAGCCTTTAGGGTCTTATCTACATGGCGGCGAATATAGATAATGGCTTGTGCCTTTTCTATATCGCTTACTTTTTCATTCTTGGTCACATCAGAAATAAGGGACTTAGCCCGCAGATGGAACTTAACATCGAGCTGCCAGCTCAGATAGTTTCTCCATCTTGCATCCAGCACTTCGAAATCATCACTTGCAATTTTAGCCATTTTATCTAGCAGAGCACAAATTTGCATGAATTAATAATTTAAACAATAAACATTTTCATGCGGAGTCAATTTTAATATGAAGAGCTAATTGTGTGGACCGACCAGTCCCATATAAATAAAGAGTCCAAAGTCCCATTACAGTCCATATTACACAAATGAAAACTAAAAAAAGAAATAAAAACTTTGAAAACCCCGTGGGTCCCATATAAGATCTTCAGCTTCAATTGTGGGCTCCATCTCCATGGAAAGTGGTCTTCGGTCTTGGACATTTACATAAATTCCTCACTACAATTTCTCTCAAACGTAAAAGAAAAGTGCAGTAAAATAAAATGTGGGACTTAACAGCCGATCCAAAATCACAATTAGCCATCCATGCAAAAAATTGTGTTCATCAAACATTTTCAACAGACATTTTCATCACAGACATCACAAGCATTTATATTTGCAGAGTGATAAACAATTTAATTACTTAATAATTATTGGACCACTAGGCAACGTCATACACCGTTAGGTTAGCTGACTAACGGCAGAGCGGTCGCAGGATCTTCCTAATTATTAAGTTTTAAAAATATGCACAACCATCATAGTTTATCCGCAGAATAAGCCAAAATGATGCAAAACATATATTAATGATTCTACAGAGAAAATTATTTAATGCAGAGGTTGTGCTGATTGGGTTTATTTAAAAAGATTGAAAAAGAGCCCAATATTTGACATATTCTTCGTAAAAGGAACATTTTTATTTAGTAAAAAATTATTTTTTCATTACGGCTTTTAGGGCCTGTTCTTGTGTAGGAAAGTATAAATCGGGAAAGTTAAGGTGTAGTGTGTCTTTTTTGTGTAGTGTGTAGGAAAGTGTGGAATCTGATGAGAGAGAAATTTGGTGTAGTGTGTCTTTTTTGTAGGAAAGTGTGGTTGGATTGTAGAGTTGGAAAGTTGAGGTGGGTCCCACTCTATATAGTGTGTTCTTTTGGTTGAAGAAAGTTGTATGGAGAAAGTGGTGTGGGGTCCACTCAAATTTAATTTGTTCTATTATACCTAAACTAAATACTTAAAACTAAATTGATTAATTAATATACTTGTTTTGGAATAGGCCCATTGGGTATCCACCCATCATTGAATATTATATATATGAGGGCAGTGGGCTCTTAACCCCTTACTCCTTTTACCCTACGCTTTTCCCTTCATAACACGTTATCAGAACGAAACTGCTCGAAGGAAAAAGACGACGGCTCTCAAGGAGGAGTTCATCCAACGTCAATTTTTTTAAGAAGATATTGTTCTTCTCAACGGGGAGCGTAAAGGGCATACTTCATCGATCGTCGTCTAGATTACATAGCCGAATCTAGGAGGTAAATCCTCAATTTTTTAGAGCTAGACTTGCTTTTCCTGTAGATCTGCATGTTTTAGATCACGTAGTTCATGAACACTGTAAAAAGGGAATTTTTTTAGATCTGCATGTCTAAAAACATTAAAAATTGTTGTTTATGATCCATGGTCGCGCCCTGAAGGCGCGGCGGCCGTGCCTTCGTGCACGGCCGGGCCATGCCCAAAAGGGCGCGGCCTGACATGCCCCTAGGGCACGGCGGCCGCCCCTGCAGGGCGCGGCCAGCCGCCGTGGCGGCCACCGTGGGCCCCCCTCTCCCTAGGGTTTTTCGAAACCCTGGCCCTTAACGGTCTATTTTGGGGGAGGCCCATTAATCTCTTTTTTGGTTGTTTTTTGGCCATAAAGCCCGAAAATTAGCCTATTTTTCACAAAAAAAAATTCTTTTTTGAATTATGTGGGACTCTAAAGCCCACTAGTTAAAGAAATATTTAATTGTGATAGAGTTGGGCGGAAAAATAAATAAAGATACAAAATTGATCATAATTACATGTTTTAAATTCTATTATTAGAAATTTGAGCACACACTTCACTTATTAGATTTGTTTTAAATCTATGCATGTGATGTCATATATCTGCGTGGTTGTATATGTATATAATATCTGCGTGGATGCGCTATTAGACTATGTTTTTTGGGATCGACTAGTTTTTCGACACTTTTCCCTTTTTGTGCAATTTTTTTGAGAGAATTTGTATGTGAGGTTATAAATGTAAAAGTCAGAGCTAAAGAACCACCCCATGGAGATGAAGGCGCTAGCATAAATAGAAAGGGGCTTTTCTTAAAGTTCCCAAGTTGTCTTTATTTTATGCACTTTTTTTATTTATGGGATGTATCTTCGGACTTTTTCTTTTTCTTTTTAGTGCTCGACTGGCTGATCCCATAGTTCTAAAATTAATTCTTTGCTTATATTAAATGCGTGGATGTTTAACTTTAATAGTCAAATAATTCATGTTATTTTTTGTTGCTAGATTGCACAGATGACCAGATTTGCTAATGTTGATTTCTCGGTCATGAAGGCCAATGGGTCGAACTACTTGAGTTGGCAGCTGGACCTGAAGTTTCACATGCGCTCTCATGTGTTCAATCTAACACCCACAACAAAGGTAACAATCAGTACTGCCACAGCTGAAAAGGATGCTTCTAAAGAAGCCCCTACTGCAGAAGAAGTTTCCGATATACTTAAGGCGAAAGCCATTATTTATATCAGGAAACATCTAGACTCGACCCTGAAGGACGAGTATCTTACTGTAGAAGATCCATATGAGCTGTGGACCGCACTTGAGGAGAGGTACAAACATCAAAAGGATGTCATACTCCCTCTGGCACAGTACGAGTGGACTCACCTCCGCATACATGATTACAAATTCGTAGCGGAGTATAACTCAGCATTATTCCGAATCACCTCACGCCTAAAGTTGTGTGGTGAGAATGTGATTGAGAGGATGTTGCTAGAGAAGATGTTTACGTCTTTTCATGAGAATGGCATGATCCTCAAGTTCACAAAGTACACTGATCTACTCTCATGCATACTAATGGCCGAACAGAACAGAGAGTTGTTGATTGCCACTCACAATCTAAGCCCTCATGGCTCCGCTCCACTTCCACCTCCTGCAGAGGCACATTTCCAGTCTTCCCAAAAGAAGAAGATGGATAAGAAGGCAAAGTTCAAGAAATGGAAAGAACTGAAGCAGCGAAAAAAGGCTACTCCTCATGCTCCTCCCCAGAACCAAAAGTTCGTGGCAAAGAAGCAACAGTGGACGCCTAATAAAGGTGGCCCTCCCAAGAAAGACTGGGAGGATACATGATCTAGATGCGGAATGACTGGCCATTGGTCCCAAAACTACCGCACAGCCAGACACCTACATGACATCTACCAAGCAAGTCTCAAGTCTCATGCTGAGACAAACTCGGTAGATGGGGCAGCGTTACCAGCTACTACATGGAATCCAGAAGATTTCATGAATGACGACACTATGTAGTCATGGACCATCTGTATCTAACTTTCTAGCATTGTATCTTACTTTATGTCTTTCTATTCCATGTTAGCTACTTTGTTTGTCAGCTTTTAAACATTAATGAAAGTATTCTCTTTTCGTAGTATTTATTGAATGCTTTTCATTTTTAGATATGGAATCTATATGCCTATTGGACAGTGCGTCAACGCACTCTATTCTTCAGTGTATAGACTACTTTACGAGCATTAGTAGTTATTCTGGTCCATTGAAAACAATCTCAGGACCAGCTGACATAATAGAAGGATCAATGGAAGCAATCATTTTGCTCCCCAATAACACACACATTAAACTTAGAGATGCGTTATACTCACCTAAATCGATTCGAAATCTTCTAAGTTTTAAAGATATCTGTTTAAACGGGTATTACTTAGAGATGGTTGAGGATAATAAAAAAGAATACTTGCACATAACGTCTTTTACAAATGGTATAAAAACCATTGTGGAACGTATCGAGGGACTCCCCACGGGTCTCTACCAGACAAGTATTCACTCTCTAGAAGTATACATGATGGAGCACCTGCAGTGCCCTCAAATACCAGAATTCCAACTCTGGCATAGTAGACTGGGACACCCTGGATCTGTTATGATGTACCGCATCATAAATAGCTCAAGGGGTATAAATTTGAAGAACGTGATGATTCTTCAAAAAGGTAATTTCTCATGTCCACCCTGTTACAAGAGTAAACTAATAACGAGAACCTCTCCACTTAAAGTGGACTTGGAGTCTCCTAGCCTTCTGAAGAGAATCAATGGGGACATTTGTGGGCCTATACACCCATTAAGTGGTCCCTTCAGGTACTTTATGGTCCCGATAGACGCATCTACTAAGTGGTCACATGTGTGTCTACTGTCCACTCATAACTTGGCATTTTCTAAGCTTTTAGCTCAGATAATCAAGTTGCGGGCACACTTCCCCAATCACCAGATAAAGAAACTCCGTCTGGATAATGCGGGGGAGTTTACATCACAAGTTTTTCTAGACTATTACCAAGCATCATGCATTGAAGTTGAACATCTAGTATCACATGTTCACACCCAAAACGGGTTAGCAGACTCTCTAATAAAGAGACTGCAATGGATTGCTCATCCATTACTACTTCAATCCAAGTTGTCGGTGAATGCATGAGTGCAATATTGCATGCTGCATCTTTAATAAAATACAGACCTTCTGGAGGTCAGTCATCTTCTCCCATGCAACTAGCACTTGGAGTGCACCAATTGTCTCACATTTGAGAATATTTGGTTGTATAGTATACGTCCCCATAGCACCACCACAGAGGACAAAGATGGGTCCACAACTTCCTTTAGGCATTTATGTTGGGTTTGACACATCATCCATAATAAGATGCCTAGAACCCCCTTATGGGAGACGTTTTCAAGGCACGTTTAGAAGACTGTGAATTTGATGAAACATCATTTCCAAGACTAGCTTACAAACCAAGAAGCCTGAAGCTTTAGGGAGAATCTCATGGGATACACAGAGATTAAGTCACTTTGATCTGCCTATAAGCCAGTGTGAGGAGGAGGTCCTGAAGATTCTCCATATCCAAAACACTGTCCATATCTTACCGGACAAATTTACTGACAACCAGAAAATTGCCAGATCACATGTCCTTGCTGTTAACACTCCAGCTAGGATTGACATACCGCAAAATGGATGCAATCCGCTTGCAACAGAGATGGTTGGACCTCTTAAAAAGAGAGGACGACCACCGGGATCCAAGGATCAAGTCCCTCGAAATAGTAGGACCCTTGGCAATGGTCAAACAATACCACCACATGATGCTAATATAAGCCATACTCCCCCATCTCTCCCAAACTCTCAAAGAGATGAAAAACCGGGAGAAAATGAAGTTTCGATACATTATGTATGAACTGGGGATTATTGGGACAGAAAGATCACCATTATAGATGACACATTTGCGTGCAATATTGCCATCAACGTCACGTACTGCGACGATGATAATGAACCACACTCTCTGACAGAATGTCAAAGCAGAGATGATTGGCCAAAGTGGAAAGCGACAATATTAGTGGAGTTGGATTCACTCACAAAATGCAAGGTCTTCGGACCAATTGTCCAAACACCAAAAGGTGTAAAACATGTGGGTTATAAATGGGTATTTGTTAGAAAAAAATGAACAAAATGAGATCGTTCGCTACAAAGCAAGACTTGTAGCGCAGGGTTTTACCCAACGTCCAGGGGTGGATTTTGACGCCACATACTCCCTGGTCATGGACGCGATCACCTTCCAATTCCTTATTGGCTTAACAGCTCAAAAATGTTTGGATATGCAGCTTATGGACGTCGTGACTACATACTTATATGGCAATTTAGACCGAGACATCTTTATGAGATTGCCTGACGGTTATTCTTTGCCTGCAGCACTAAAAGAAAGAAAACACGACTTGTACTCAGTGAAACTACAAAGATCATTATATGGTCTGAAACAATCTGGAAGGATGTGGTATAACAGACTGAGTGAATTCCTTGTGAAGCAAGGATTTGCAAATGACCATGTCTGTCCTATCATCTTTATTAGAGCAAAGGCAACAGGATTTGTCATTATAACCGTCTATGTGGACGACTTGAACCTCGTCGGATCTCCTAGAGAGATCACTGAGATTTCTAGAAGCTTGACAGAAACATTCAAGATGAAAAATCTCGGAAAGTCAAAATGCTGTCTAGGTCTTCAAATAGAGCATCTTAACAATGGGATCATGTTACATCAGTCAACTTATACATCAAACTTACTGAAAAAGTTCCAAATGGATAAGTGCCACCCCATCAGTATCCATATGGTCATTAGATCATTGGATGTACATAAAGACCCCTTCCGACCGCTGGAAGAGGGGGAGGAAGTACTAGGCCCCGAAGTATCTTATTTAAGTGCTATTGGTGCACTCCTTTACCTGGCTAACTGTACTCGCCTTGACATAGCATTTGCAGTCAACTTACTAGCCAGATATAGTGCTGCACCTACACAGCGGCACTGGGCCGGAGTTAAGCATCTTCTGCGCTACCTCCAAGGGTCCATAGACTTAGGCATATTCTACATGAAAGGGGAAACAACAGTTTTAATTGGTTATGCAGATGCAGGTTACAGATCCGATCCTCATACAAAGAAGTCTCAGACCGGATATATGTTCACTTATGGCGGCACTACCATATCTTGGAGATCTGTGAAGCAAACCATGACGACCGTCTCATCCACACATTCAGAACTTCTAGCAATCCATGAAGCAAGTAAATAGAGCTTCTGGCTACGTTCTGTGATCCAGCACATCCTCACCTCCACCGGCCTGAAGCTCGGCGTTCTTGAGCATACTACAATCTATGAAGACAATGCAGCATGTATATCACACCTACAGAATGGCTACATCAAAGGCGATAAGACAAATCATATCTCTCCCAAGCTCTTCTGGACGCATGACCTTCAGAAGCAAAAGCATATTGAGGTACAGAAGATCCAATCTTGTAATAACTTGGCGGATTTGCTTACCAAATCCCTGCATACTAGTATCTTTGAGAAACTTGTAAGTGGGAATGGGATGAGGAGTGTGAGAAAATGTAAACTGGGTCAGGATGAGAGAACTATGAATGTATAGATACATAGGAGACTGATGTATAGATTCATAGGAAATCTGCAAGCCTGAAGCTGTATCAGACGAGGGGGAGTCAACAGTAGTGTTGTACTCTTTTCCCTCGGCTATATGTTTTTCCCACAGGGTTTTCCATAGTCAAGGTTTTGACGAGGCAACCTCGTTGACTCTGGATCCTGAAGTATCTACCCCTAGACATATCCCTAAAAGAGGGGAAGTTATGGGGAAACTGTTCTTTATTTAACAAGGTTGTTATCCTACTTTGGATCTTGAAGAATCCACCTCTTATTCCATGTTGGTTGGAATAGTTGAAGTGTTGTGAATAGACCCATTGGGCCCATTGGGTATCCACACATCATTGAATACTATATATATGAGGACAGGTGGCTCCTAACCCCTTACACCTTTTACCCTATGCTTTTCCCTTCATAACAATACTAACTAATTAATGCTTAAAATAATTAAATGGGTACGAAATTGGGAAAGGTTATGTGCATATAGCGGGGGCCATCATTTCAACGCAACGCATGACATTGAAAGCAATAAAAAAACTTGTTATTCTCCGATTGGAGAACTGGTGCACATCGGGCCCACAAAAGGTGGGATTCCTTTGTAATCCAGGCTTTTTGAAGTGAATCCAAAAACCCCCTTAGGAATCCTAATATGCCCGCCACCTGAGCCTAGAATTCCACTTCAGAATTTTGCCAAAGAACACACAAAAAGACACCAGGTTTGGGAATCCAGTGAACAGTGTTTTTTTCCATTTCTCACCCCAACAATCTGAGAAAAGAACATGCCCTTAGTTTCAAATATGGTTAGAGAATTGAAATTATAGGAAGTAGAAAATTTGCGAATGGTTTAAGCTGAGTTGGCAACATGTGTGTTAAGGGAGCGTTAGGGCCTGTTTCTTTTGTTGGACGTGGAAAGTGTAATTTTTATTGTTCATGCACTATTCATACACTATCAATCATTTTCTAGTGAACTTTCAACATGTTTGTTCTGTTCTCTGAAAAATTTTCAGAGAAAATACACTGACGTGGATCCTCGTTGGCTCCGCACTGGCGATAAATTTCTCAAACTCGTAATCCGCAGAAAATCCGCGGATGACAGCAAAGAATGCTGAAAAAGGCGAAGACCGAGCCCACTCTTTCTCTCACATCTCCATGAGCGAAGTGCAGCGCACGCTTCTTGTTTTTTTATTTTTTTATTCGGTCGGGACAGTGTGCATGAGGAATGCACAGTGACTCCGATATTATTTTGTCCCATTACCGGATGCACCGTGCACTCCTCAATACAGTGCCTCCGAGCGGTTTAATTTAGTTTTTTTGCTTTTAAGTGTAATTTAGTTTTAATTAAATAGTTAGTAATTTAGGATAGTTTAATGATTAGTTAGTTTAATAATTAGCAAAAAATGTACCTAAGAATGACCTCGGGTAGAGATACCTGAGCACACCCCCGCTGTTCGGGGTTTGTGAGTATTTTTTTTTGCAATTTTTTTTTTCAGTAGGTAGATATACTTGTTATGTAGCTCCCCACAAAATTTCAGCTCGATCCGACACCGTTTGAGCCTCCGTTCATCGATTTCAAAAACGTTGCGCAAAACTGTCCAAATTCTGGACAGTTTTGCGCAACGTTTTTGAAATCGATGAACGGAGGATCAAACGGGGTCGGATCGAGCTGAAATTTTGTGGGGAGCTACATAACAAGTATATCTACCTACTGCAAAAAAAATTTTCAAAAAAAAATACTCACAAACCTCGAACAGCGGGGGTGTGCTCAGGTATCTCTACCCGAGGTCATTCTTAGGCACATTTCCCTCTAATAATTAATTTATTTAAGTATGTTAGTTTATAGCTAAATTAGATTTAATTATTTCTACTAATTTTATTAATTTTCATTAAATAAAATAATAACTAAAATCAGCATTTATTAATCACATAAAACTAATTCAAATTAATTAAATCAGGATAATTGCAAGTACTTAATTATTTCAACTCCGTAGACCACACATGAAACATTCTCATGAAACTTTCAAAACCAAATAAACACAAGAAAGTTGTGTGGACCCCACAAATAATTATCAAACCAACTTTACAACCAACTTTCTAACAAACGAAGCACAAAACCAAACTTTTCTCACATCAAGATTGCACAACCCTTCAACTTTCCATGATCACATTATCAACAAAAAAACAAGACCTTAGCCACTCACCCTCGCTGGCCCCATGCAAATAGGCTATGTTGGCCAGGTGTAGGGTTGAGCAAGGATTACCTCAAAACGGGAAAAGGACATCCCCGTTTTGATGGTTGCTAACTGTATCTTTATTTCAGAGTTGGTGTTGGTACAGTACTGGGCCGGCCCAATGATCACTCATCTGTTTATTTGAGTGGATAGGCCCAAAAGCCAAGTAAAGCACACAGCTTTGGCCTAAATCGCCCAGATGCACTCACAAAAGGCCGATCGTTTCTTCATTTAAGATGACAACATAGCTGGATTTAGCCGAAGGTTGTGCTTCCGGATTTAGCGGAAGGTTATGCTTCCGGATTTGGCCGGCCCAATGAACATACAGTTAGCTGGATTTAGCTGAAGGTTGTGCTTCCAGATCTCCTCAAAGGTCTTCGATAGGTCACAATATGATCTGTTGAGCTCCTGGTCTTAATAAGCATATCATTAACGTACAGCACTAGACTCATCCCGATCTGAGATTTGAAGACTTTATTCACCATCTACTGATAGGTCAGACCAGCATTCTTTAACACGAATGGCATCTTTTTGTAACAGAAGATGCATCGGTCAGTGATGAATGAAGTTTTCTCTTCATCTTCTGAAGCTATCTGGATCTGGTTGTAGCTAGAATCTGTGAAGCTTAATAGCTCGTATCCTGAAGCACTGTCCACGAGATGGTTGATCCAATCTAATGGATAACTGTCATCGGGACATGCACTGTCGAGATTTGTGAAGTCCATGCATATCCGTCACTTACCATTTGCCTTCTTCACCATCATAACATTAGTCAGCCAGTCAGGATACTGAACTGCTCTGATAAAGCCGTTTTCCGATAGCCGATCTACTTCTTTGATGGTCGCCCTCATCTTCTCGCTCACAATGTTTCTATTCTTATGTTTGACTGGCTTGAAAGTCAGATCGATTTTGTGTAGCTCATGGATCTTTACATAGAGGTCTACGTCTGGTATGTCGTCTGTCGACCGAGCAAAGACGTCCATGTTGGCCATCAGAAAATTTATCTGCTTCTCTTTTATGGCGGGATCAAGTCCCGACCCAATAAACAGTCTTTCCATCATAGTCTGAGGCCGGGACTAGCTCGGTCTCTCAGATTGGAACAAGTCATTGATCAATGAAGTCATCCCTGTTGTCGAGAAAATCCACCCGGTAGGTCTACTCGGTCCCTCGCATTTTGGTAGAAATGATGTAGCATGACCTCGATTAAGCTTGGTTGCCTTTCATTATTCCGTCCTAGCGGAGAGTCTGGAATTTGATCATCGGGTGGAAAGGAGAGACCACAGAATCGATCGAGTTGAGAAGAAATCAACATATGATCCCGTTGCAAGTCGAGCCAACCTTAACCAATATGGACTTCGTCACGCAGGTGACCAACTGCGGGTGCTCTCCAAGTGTGACTGGCAAGCTAATCATGCTCGCGATCAGGACGACATGCTCTGTGAAGCCTACTATGGTGCCAGAGCACGCCTCTAAGTCGGACGAGCTCAGCCCCATCGTCTTCAACATCGATATGAACATCACATAGTAAGAGCTGCCAGTTTCGATGAGTAATCTCGTATCTCGACCGAGCCGATGCTGTCGCTGATAACAATTGCATCATCATGTGGTAGCTTGACGCCCTCTAAGTATTCTTCTGAGAAACAGATGTGTGGCAGAGCATTTCTTGGCCTATTTTAATACACGGTTATGGTCAACACCCTCGGAACATATAATTTCCGAGCTGAAGACAACGACCCACCAAAGGTTGGCCTGCCAAAGATCATGTTGATGGCATTGGTTACAGGTCATGCAATTGTTTCCTTTTATCGAAAGGTTGTGCTGGAATCCAGTGATGGCAGTACACCACCTGTCGCACCTGCAGTAATTGGCCTCTCATGTTCTTGGTTGGTGGGCCATGTCATTGTCGGTGTGGATGATGACATGTATGCCAACTCGATTCCCACGGATGGTTCCAGATGTTTACGGGTGTTTTCTCACCACATAAATTGTTGGAAGTTGACTTGGCTATAGTAGCTGAGGTGGGTGACGTGGACAATCAGCTAGGCACTGGGTGAGCCGACCACTGTCTAAAGGAACTTTGATCCGGGCTACTGGAGTCGGGTCCGAGTTATCTCCGATCCGTCTGCAACACAAAGAGCTCGTCGGTGGGTCAGATACGAGGTCGAATATAATTCATTCTGATGCTTAAGTTAGCATATGACTCAAGGAGGCTCAGGGTAACTATGTCCGACATGCTGGGAGGTTATTCGCTAGTATCGCATCGAGCTATATATTGAGGAATCATATAAGATGGAGCAGATGCCAAGTTTAGGAGTATCTGATTTTTAGTCTTTATCATAGAATGAGAATGTGGAATCAGAAGGATCGACCCTCTCTCACATTGTTCAACCCTTTCTCTCTCATTGTTCGAGCGGTTGCTTATAGGCAGCAGACATTAGAGTATAACATCCAAGTCATTATGGCACTTTATTGCTTTGGTGTCATGCCCCGCTTCCCATTCTACTGGGAGCGAGGACCCGAGCGGGTCCGCAATGTGCTTAAAATAAGGATGAGTACTTTTTTCCTTTTCTTTTCTTCCTCCTTGGCTTAAACACACTAAGCGTCTATGTAAAAACTGCAGATCCTTGCGTGCAAATTTAAGAAGCAGTCCAAACAATATTATTACATATCCAGCGTACAATAATTAAGATACATCTTAGGCATACAATGGCCAATACAAACAAAAGTACACAAATTACATTATTTCAAATATGAAGGTGCAGTCGCGAATGTGATCGTCTAATCTTCAGCGGGAAGGTACTCCACGTATTCTTCAAGCACTGGCTCGACTCATGCGGTAGTGTCTTCAGAGAACTCACTATCGATACCTTGCGGACATTTCGTAAAACAACAAAGTGAAATATCCGTCAACGAGGTTTACTCGGCAAGATAATCCCCAAAACAAAAAAATTAGGTATTTAAAATTGAACCACGCTGAACTTTAAAAACAAGCAATAAGTTTAATTTAAAAAGAGTTATAGCAGTTAAACATTTGCAGCAATTGTAACTGCAGCAATTTAATCATTTGGCCGCCATTTGCAATACCGTTAGCAAACTGTAACAATTTAACATTTAATAACGAAACTGTAACATTGTCAGCAATCTGTAGAAAAAGAGGTTAGAATAATATTCAATAGCCAGTCTATTCTAGTGATAAGTCCATGTCCAATAGTACGAGAGATGAGCCCATGCTAAAGTTTTAATTAATTCTTGTCAATATCCCCGCCAGGAAATTAAGAACATAAATCCAGTAGCCCAAACAAGATGCCCAAATAAAAACAACCACGCCCATACCGATAAACTATTCATACCAAAAGGGGTATATCCATTGATAAGTTGTGAAGAGTTTAACAATAGATAATCTCTTAACCAACCCATCAAATAAGTGGAAGATTCATTAAATTGTGAAACGTTACCCTGACATAATGTGATGTGTTTCCAATGCCAATAAAAATTAACCCATCCAATGGTATTTAACATCCAGAAAACTGCCAAATAAAATGCGTCCCAATCAGAAATATCACAAGTACCCCCACGCCCTGGGCCGTCGCAAGGAAAAGTATAACCGAAATCCTTTTTATCCGGCATTAATTTGGAACCACGTGCATCTAAAACACCTTTTACTAAAATCAATATAGTTGTATGCAAACCTAGAGCAATTGCATGATGAACCAAGAAATCTTCTGGACCTATTGTTAAGAAGAGTGAATTATTATTTTCATTAATAGCATTTAACCAACCGGGTAATCATATGCTTCGATTTGCATTGAATGCCGGCCCAGTTGTTGAAGATAAGAGTACATCAAACCCATATGAAGAATTCTTGACTATTCAAGACTTGATCGAATCATATCCAATGGTCATTCAAATTTCATGTATCCTTCAATTCTCCAAGAGAATTCTGATTTCTTGGCGAAAAGGCGAAGAAATAGATTTCTCATCCCATTACAATATGATCAAGAACGAGAGAAAGAACAAATACCCTCTTTTGGTATTTCAATTGAAATACCCATAAATGGTATTTTACGTAGAAATAGTATTCTTGCTTATTTTGATGATCCACGATACAGAAGAAAGAGTTCGGGAATTACTAAATATGGGACCGTAGAGGTAGATTCCATCGTAAAAAAAGAAGATTTGATTGAGCATCGAGCAGCAAAAGAATTTAGTCCAAAATACCAAATGAAAGTGGATCGGTTTTTTTATTCCCGAACCCTATATGGTGACGGTCAAGCTCTAACCTCCGTAATGTGTTGGAGGTATTCGGTATGGGTGCATCCAGCCACTCCGTAACACTTATGATCATAGATTGCCCCAATCCCATGGGTCAAGTCAAGCGCCGATCAAAAGTATGTGTACTATCTATTTATATTGAAGGTTCATCTTCCATTCATTTATATTAAAGATCTATCTTCCATTCATTATATTCAGTTCAGTTGTATCGTATTAGATACCTAAGATGTTTCATCGGTCCATTCAATAATCTCAACCAATTTCACAGTTTTGTGATTTAGTTACGCAATTATACGAAGTATATAAATGCACAATAATTTAAAGAAACGAGCATAGAAAACGGGGTTGACTAAACAATTGAGGACGAATAAGTTCAAAATAATATTATAATGCTAGTAAATATCTTTCAAGATCATAAAATAATTAATGGGAATTTTTTGTAATTTATACTACCCAAAAACTAATTAAAACGAGAAAATGATTTTCCATTACGTTTTTCAAAGATTTCTCTAGGGCAAACCATACGTCGAAATTTTTCCAACAAGGGGTCAAAACGACCGTATTAACTAGTACTCCAACATATTTTTTTCTCGTATGTCAGTGTACGTGAAAATCTCATGATATGAATTTTAAAGCGAATTTAGCTTTATTAAGTTTTTCCTTTGAAAAATAATTGTGGTAGATGTACTTGCCTTTTGGCGATGAAGCCAGTGCCAATGAGTCCGTTTCTTCGTTTTAGATTTTCTGGGCATTCCCTCGTATTTTTCTGATACATATATAATTTATTATTAATTAAATACGAATCAGCCTAAGGATAAATATAATAGCATAAGCGTATATCCGTATAAATACGCCTTTACAGTGCATTCACACCGTACTTTTGCAAATATTGTTCACGTAGCGGGGTTCTTCGTTTTGGGCAAGCTACAGGCGATGACTGCGATAGCGGGGGAGGCGGCGATCTGTGCGGTTGGCTCAGGACACGGCAGGTCCAGTGGCAGCGACAGGCGACGGTGTTGGTGGTGTAACGCGACGGCGGGCGTTGAGGGAAGACAGCTGCAGCTGCCATCGATGTTTGCGGCTTTCGTGGCTTCGTTAACGGCGGGGAGGTAGCGGATGAGCATGGAGGGAGGTACGGCAGTGGGGTCCTTGTTGCCGTAGAGAGGGTTTTGCGGTTGGCACGGATGTCATGGAGTCGGAGGAGGGTCACGGGCTGGCTCCGTAGGCGGTGGTGACGACGGCGACGTCGTCGGGGACACGGGAGAGTGAGACGATAGGGCTGTTGGGGAGGTTGGTGGAGTTGAGGGACACCGGCGGGGGTTTCGTGGTGGAGGGGCTTCACCAGAGGTGGAGGGCATGGGGTGGCCCGCAGCGGAGGCGTGAAGGGGGCCGCGGGTTGTGGGGGTGCCTTGCAGCTGCCTTGGGCTTCACCGGCGGTGGCTTCGAAGGAGACCGGTGGCGGGGGATCCGGAGGAGGAGGGAAGGAGCTCGGTGAGGGAGAGATGGTGGTGCTGTTGGGGTTGAGTGCGTAGAGGGTGAGGGCGTTTGGAGCCGTGTAGAATGGAGGGGCTGGGTTGGTTTGCGAGGAAGAGGGAGGAGCTCGCCTCCGAAGCGAGTGCCTCGACGGTGGTCTCAAGCGAGAAGGGGAGAGGGGTGTTTATCGAATAGGAAGTGGGGACTGGGGAGAGAAGTGAGAGCACTGAGAGGGAAGCTTGCCGGTGGGTTTTAAAACAAAGGGGAGGGGGTCTGTGTGTAGAAGGAAGAGTGATTATATAGACTTAGTTAAATTAGAAATAAAATAGTATATATTTAATAATTAACGGATTAAATGAAAGGGGTAGCTGGATCCGATATTATCGGATCTCACCAAACTTAGGCA
Source organism: Scilla litardierei (assembly GCA_030789695.1). Classification (NCBI taxonomy): domain Eukaryota; kingdom Viridiplantae; phylum Streptophyta; class Magnoliopsida; order Asparagales; family Asparagaceae; genus Scilla; species Scilla litardierei. Next base: position 16,826,575 of record CM061141.1, read on the forward strand.
GCCATTTAAATGTGGTGGTTAGGGTTAAAAGTAATTAGTAAGGATAATTAGTAAGAGTAAAACGTAACTAGAGATAGTAATTAATAAAAAGGATGTAATAGTACGTTGTTTTTGCATATGACTCCGAAAAATTACAAAAACATATCCACGGGTTTGTATCGTCACAAAGATCGCGAATACGAGATCCATTTTGACGTTTGAGCTATGGAGATGCGAGTTTTGGGCCAAAACGTTTGGGATGCGGGTTTACGGGTTCTAGGTCAATTTGACTCCTAAAAATTACGAAATTAATATGGGGAGCCTTAAATGATCATAGAGTCACATTGTAAAAGTTTGAAATCGTTTTGATGACGTTTATATAGAAAATTAATTCATACAGCTAAATTAGTAACAATTGAATATGAATTATTATAAAAATTATTTAGAGTTATTTGATAATACTCGAACTTACTGAAATACACCATAACTAGTTTGAAGCTTCAAAATATTTTTTACAAAGAATTTTGAAATCATTTTTGATGTAAAACTCCTGACCAACCATTATAAAATACTTTTAAAATGTGAATATACGTGAAATACGTAAATAATCGTATTGATGAATATGGGTCGTCACATTTGGCATGAGCTATCGGAAATGATGATGGAGCTAAATTGGTCAAGTAGTGAATGCTTTCCTTAAAGACGAGATCAAAGGTCAATGTTGATGAGGGAGTCAAACTGTTCGACTGGCACCTTGACTGGAGAATAGATTTGCTGCACGTGAGGGTCTCGGGGCCATTGAGTGTCACGCCCCGGAGCCCAAAATGAGGCAGGGGTGACGGCCGCGGTACGGGAGTACCAAGCGTAATGGTGCTACAAAGAAAAATTTTAGCAGGCCACTGCAACTGCTAGAACAACACAGGCAATTAAAACAGGTGCAAAGTAATCACAAGCTGTAAAGCTCCAGCACAACACAAAAAGGTACAACGAGGCGGCGGCAAACAACAAGCGGGAGCGTACGAGTGTGCAACACTGATCATCCATTATCAACACAGCACAACATCATGTTCTGTACTTATACCACCACCAGTGACACGGGGTACAAAAACTGAAGGGGAAAAACAAAAGTAACTGCTCACAAAGGAAACTACCCCCAACCTACTACACCGGTGCCCCAACTAGCTGCTATGGGCTCCTGGCCTGGAAGAGTCGCCCTCAGGGCGTCGGTAGTCCGGTAGGGATGCTGTCGTCATGGAACATGTACCTGGGGAGGGGCACGTCACAGCGTGTCTAGTAGGAAACTCAACCACACAAGCCATAATCACAACCCATCACATGGGCCACTAGTACTAAGTTTGTTAAATTAATGTTCGTTGTTTGGAACCTAAACATCAAGTGGGACACAATGGAGCTGGACTCATCTCATTCTTTCCCTTGTTATCTTGCTATTAAACAACAAAATCGCCCCCAAATGCAACTTTCCAAAGGAGTGTAATTTTGCAAGCTTATTGAAATAAAGCATCTCATTCTTTCCCTTGTTATATTGCTATTAATCCCATGAGTGAGCTGGACTCATCTCATTATAAGCATCTTCATTAGCGCCTTCGAGGCATAAGTAAGATTCACCATTCATTATTTGCTTAATTAAAATATAAGAGTATGAACCTTAACTACCAGCAACAAAACATTCAACATGCAACCATAAGAACCAACACCCACTTATTAAGAAATATAGGCACGTAAGGTGATTGGACCACCTTCGTTCAACATTACCATCACCATACTTCTTAAAGGAAGAGGAAAATACAACCCAATTAATCACGTTAATTAATCAAGTCAATTAATCAAGGGACTAACCTAAGCATTTCAGCGAGGGTTTCCTAAAGCTAGCTAAGTATTTGTTGTTCCATGCTAAACTTCAAGGGAAATAAGATGCAAACTCTAATTCCTATAGCCAAAAAGGGGTTGTAAGGTAGGAGAAAGTTTAATAATAAACCCTCTTGTAGTAACGGTCTATTTCACGAAAAAAAAAGTCGACATTATAAAATTTGGGATTTTGGAAGAGGAAACACTTAATGATTATTGTGGAACTTCACGCTTTAGGGTTTTTGTTTTATATATGTAATGTATCTTCTAAGACAATATTATTTAAATTGAATGTTCACAACTCCTTTAAGTTCTTAGGAAAAGTTCGCCTTCCTATTAAAATGAAGCCAACTTGATATGGAAATCAAGGTTAGCTTAAGGTGAACTTGTAGGACCTTATAAATAATGGTTCTTTGGGTTCATACGCTCTCTAAAATTATCTAGAGCCTCTAACTAGGAAGCTGGCAAAACCCTCTTACTAATGTTTCAATTTTACAAGTGGGTTGTCATTAAACATGGAATTTTTGTGAGAAGTCTTCCTAACTTAAGTTTCTATTACTTAGAATGTTATAGAAATGCTCATGAAATGCTCTAAAAATTTTCGGCAGAGTCTCCTTTGTATTTATCTAATTTTCCAATTACAACCTAAGTAATATTACAAGTTAAACATGTTCTAATCACAAAAAAATAATCTTGCTCAAGAATCATAGGGGAAAATAACCCCTAGCATCAAAACATGAATCAACCAAAACTAATCTTGACCCAAGTGTTCATTTGATCCTAATAACAATTTTTTCAAAGGATGAATGAATAAAATCATAAATTTATACACATGGCAACAAATTGGGAGTGTGGAGAGAATCCTACCTTCCTAGTGCTTGTGAATTGTTGGGGGAGAACTAAAGAAACCCTAGATGTTGTAGCAAGCTTCCCTTCTTCCTCTTCCAACCTCCTTTCTCTATCTCTCTTTCTTTCTCTCTTTCTTTCTCTCTTTTTCCCTTTCTTTTTTTTCCTTGTTTGTTTTTTTGTTCTTGGAAGAGCCCAGTTTCGACCAAAGGGGGCTTTCAACGAGATGAATGAGGGAATAAAACAAAACAAAAATTTGGAAGGTTGAAGAATCAAGTAGAAGAAGGGAGAGAAAAAAGTTATCTTCTAAGGTTTCTATTATTTACAACTTTGCCATTGCAATTAAACCCTAATCAAAAGCCCCCTAACTTGTGTCCCTAAGTATACCCCATGCCATAGCCTTGGTCTCTCACTATAAGCCATTCAACTTAATAATTTAATTACAAGGTTGCCATTGTCATTCTTTTTCATTTCAATAAATACCCTACTTTGGGTATAATCGCAAAGCGGTTGGACATTTAAGTAACCTTGATCCAAATTAATGGTTGATGTATGAATTTCCACATACTTGAAGAAGGAATACTTGTATTATCACTTAGGAGCATTACATTGGGCCTGTACTGTGGGATTCCGCTAGGCTTGTCACGGAAATAAATAGCTAGGAGATCAGCGGGCCAGACCAATGCTGTAGCCGGACATGTTTCCCTCCTTGTCGGAAAACTTACCAGAGACGCCAAAGAAGTCCACAATTCCACTTCCGGTGTTCGATTTTAAGAAGGGAAGAAGAACTTATGGAAGCTTCGAGAAGCTCTGAGACTTTCCCTCGACAGCCGCCTCCGCCCCTACGATATCCGTACAATGCCGACAATCCACCCCTATCACGCCCCGCTTCCCATTGTACTTGGGAGCGAGGACCCGAACGGGTCCGCATGTGCTTAAAGCAAAGAAGATGTACTTTTCTTTCATTTCGACCTATTAACAATATTATTTGTTTTGGCTGCAACATACCCGGACACGTAAAGAGAGATTGTCTCTTGGAGAAGAACAACCGAGACTACAAAGATCGTGAAAAAAAACAGAGAGAATAATGACCGAAGAAGATACAGAAGGAACAAATTTCGACGACCGAAGAAGGAAGCTTACGCAGCTTTCGACCAAAGCGATATCTCTTCGTCCGATGAATCCTCATCAGATGACAAAGATGAAAGAAGAGAAACAACCCACATGTGTTTCTTAACCTCCACGTCATCAAAGGTAAGTACTATGCATAATTCATCAGCAAGTGATAGTGATTCATCATCTAGCGATGATGAAGACATGGACTATATGGGAGAATATAAGGAGCTATGCAAAATGCATGAAAAGCTCTTAAAAGAACACAAGAAAACTCTTAAAATAGTTAAGCAAGAGGTTAAAGAAAAGGAAGAGACTATTAAAGAAAATATCATTCTAAACAAAAAGAATAACTCTGTAGAAAAAGACATTTCTTCTATGAATGAGAAAATTGAAAGTTTGAGTAATCTTCTCGTATCCGTCAAAGACAAATACGACTCTACGATGAAGATTATTGAAAATTTCAATAAAGGAAAAGGGAAGCTAGATAGTTTAATAAATAACCAAAAAGCGTCATCTAGCAAAACCGGAATTGGATATGATTCTAATCATACCAATAAACGGGTCAAGCATACTAGGATGCATCATAATAATCAAAATTTTCTGAGCATCTGGATACCGAAAAACTTGACCGATCAAAAGCAAAAAAGGTACGCAGCTGATTTTGTTCGCAAAGTTCATTAAATAAAAATTATCGCCATGTTTCTAATGAAGGAACTAAACCATATTGGGTTTGGTTTCCTAAAGACTAACCTATTGGACTCTATATATAAAGAGTACCACAAACGTTTACATTTACAGGTACTCTAAAAACCAATGAGGAGGAATAGAACTGCTTCAAAAACGCCTTGCGATGAAAATTGAATTACATCGCAACTTTGTATTGAATATGTATTCATGTTCGCTTATATTTAATTTGCTCATTCCAAATACTTTTAAATGCTTATCATGTTTGCTATAAAAAGTTTCTCTGGCGCACTTACCCTCGGGATGAGAAAACAGCTCAACCCGGCAGGGAGTCGATTACCACCGTCAGAGAGTTGACTACCAGAGTGCTGTACGAATTTCTGGATTTGAGTGTTTGATTTTTTTTTCTAACTCCTATTGGGTTTCAATTGATTTATTGGGTTCACATCCAAAGGGTAACTTAAACCCAATAAGCAAATACGATCTCATCCTTTCATCTCTTGATTTAAGGGCTACAACTCTACATCTCTTTTCATTTCAAAGTTAAAATTCCCCACGGTGAAAACCCTATGTAGCCGACTACCCCTCTTTCACCTATCTTTGAAATTTTTTTGGCACTTTGAGTTCTCTTGTTATTCATCTCCTCTCATCATCCTCCCAAGAAAATCACTAAGGTAAAATCATCTCATCCTCTCTTATCACCTTTTACTTTATTTACTTCTTGCATATCTAGTCTTGTATTTAACTCCTGTTTTTTTATCTAGAATGCCTTTCAAGAAGATTGCCGCTAAGAAGAGAAAGGTTACTAATGAATCTCTCATTGAAAATGAAATCATCATACCATAACTTTTCAGAACTACTACCTTTGAGCATTTTGTTAAAATTTCCAATAGACAAATCCTTTATGAGAGGTTTGTAAAAATTGACCATCTTGAAAACTATGGCATTGATAGTATTTTGGAATTCCAAAACTTGGCCAATCTTTCTTCTTCTCAAAATATCTATCTATGTTATCCTAGGCTTGTGCATCTTTTCTATGCCAAATGGACTATGATCTTGCTAAGTGTAGATTCATCACTAAAGTCCAAGACTCCAAACTTGCTATAACTGTGAAATCTCTAGGAGAAGCTTTAGGAATCCCTTACACTGGTATGTTATTGGATAATGTTAAGTCTTTTATTTGTCTATTGTGGCACAACGGCTCGGCTCTGATGAAATGTTAAACAGAATGTTAAGTGCAATGTCAAACGTGGTAGAATGTTAGACATTTTGTTATGAAAAATGTTGAATGTGTTTGTTCAACATTTGGTTCTTCATCTCCTGATCTTATCATCAAAGTTTTCTTAAATATTGCTGAAGGATTTGCAGTTATGCTTTTGGTGATATTAGAGATTCTCTCTTATCTTGTGAACGGATGCAGATCGACGGTCTTCGGTTCACCCTTGGTTTAAAGATTCTTTGCAGATCCTGTTGGTTGAAGATGTTGTAACTGAGTGATGAGTTGTTGAGACTGTTCGGGTTGGGTTCATGATCTCTTGGCTGCGGAAGTTTCACTTGGTTTTGTTGAGAAAAATCTGTGCGGTTTTTTTATTGCTGCTTCTGCTGTTGTTAACAGTTTATCTACCTCGAAGAAGGACTCTTAAATAGGGTAGCAAGGTTACAGGGAGGCTTGCTGCTTGAGTAATAGTGTTGATCTTCTTTGGTGAAAGGGGATCTAAAATAAAGCTCCGGGAGGAGGCTCACATCTACACGGTAGAGGATCAAGGGAGTTGATCTTGGTGAGTACTGCAAGGGGATCTTGCTCTCAAGGGGATCTTGCGCAAATTACTCCATTGAGTTGATTGTGATCAACTCGTGTAGCATGTATTGAGGGGGAGTGTTTTTCCTCTAATATCTTTCAGCGTTGATGTTTGTATTTTACATACTATTTAATGGAGTAATTTGATTTTCTGGGCGGGGCCCCGCAGATGTAGGTGTGCGCACCGAACTGCGTTACCAACGTCCTTGTGTTATGATGTGTTGCTTGATATTATCTTCATCTGCCCTATAATTTGTATTGCGTACTAATTTCAGTTGGTATCAGAGCAGATCATCCGCATTCTTTGCTAGTCAAAGAGGGTGTGATTCTGCTGTCTTAGTACGTCAATCATGAACACGAAGGAAGGAGCTTCTGTGACTCGGCCTCCGCTTCTTACTGGCACCAATTATACATATTGGAAGTCACGGATGCGCGCGTTTATCAAATCTCTTGATGAAAAGGCATGGGTGGCCACTGTTGAAGGCTGGACTCCTCCTACAGTCGACGACAAGAAGGGAAATGAATCTCTCAAGCCTGTCCAAGATTGGAGTATTGAAGAAGAACGCGCGGCTCTGGGAAATTCGAAAGCCTTGAATGCTATTTTCACTGCTGTTGATGAAGAACAGTTCAAGTTGATCTCTACCTGCGAAATAGCTAAAGAAGCATGGGATATCCTTCAAAACATACATGAAGGGACAAGCACTGTAAGAGCCTCTAAACTTCAAATTTTGGCTTCTCAGTTTGAAAACCTTAGGATGAATGATGACGAATCTGTGGCTGAATTCAATGGAAGACTTCGTGACATAGCTAATCAAGCTTTTCAATTAGGAAAGAAGTACTCCCAAAAGAAATTAGTTGAGAAAACCCTTAGATCTCTCCCTGAAAAATTTTCGGCCAAAATAGCTGCTATAGAAGAAGTTAGGAATACTTCTAATATGAGATTGGATGAATTGATGGGATCTCTTCAAACTTTTGTGATGAACTTGAAGCAAAATAAAAGGGAGAAAGGAGTGGCTTTGAAAGTGGAAACTGCTGATGCTTCACATGAAGGAGAGGGTACTGAGATTGAAGATGACATAGCTCTTTTAACCAAGAACTTTAGTAAAATGATGAGGAAAATAGGAAATAGAGGTCAGAACTTCAGAAATATTAACAAAGAAGCTAGGACAAATTTTTCTCCTGCAGTTAGAGGCAACAATCGACCCATACAGAAGTTTGATACCAAAAGTAAAGGCAAGGGAATTCAATGCAGAGAATGTGAAGGTTTTGGACACATACAGGCAGAATGTGCTAACACCATAAAGAAACAAAAAGGAAAATCGCTAGCAAGCTCTTGGAGTGATGATGAGTCTGAAGAATACACTGGTGACGAGGACATTGTCAGCAACTATGTTGCTTTTATGACCACCATGGGTAATCAGTGTACTGATAATACAACTAGCAATGTTGGACATAGTGTGGATTCTGTTTGCACCATGTTGAAAGAAAAAGATAAGAATGTCAAGAGAAATGTCATAACATTTAGTGCAACATCTGACAGTGATTCTATATCTGATACGGATGACGAAAAGGAAGTTGACGAAGCTGATATTCGGTCCGCATATCAAACCATGTTTGTTAATTGGTTAAAGATATGTGAGATAAACAAACTCTTGAAGTACGAGAACATTAGACTAAAAGGTGAAAGAGAAGAGGTTGTAATCCAACTTGACAAGATCAAGCAAGACGTCAGAAATCTGGAAGGGCAACTCAGGAGAACTCTTCTTAGAGCCGAAAAGGCTGAAAGTGTTCTTGACAAATGGAACACTGGCAGAACCAAGCTTGATGATATTCTAAGCATGGGGAAAGTCTCCGGAGATCGCACAGGAGTAGGGTTCAATAGAGGAGGCTATCTTCAGATAAGCAAGGAAGTTCATTGTCCACCTGTCAGAAATCAGATTAGCAACAAACAGTTCAAGCAAGGGAATCAAAAAGGTAAACAAACAAAAGGTACTACTATCAGATCCTTGATTTGCCATTATTGCCAATGCAGAGGTCACACTGAGAGCAGGTGTTTCAGAAGGATGAGGCATCAACATGAAGGAAGGAACGAGGGATATTCAGATAAAAGGATCATTAAGGCATGGATAAGAAAGACAAAAGTTCACAGCCTTGTTGCTTACACGTCTATGAGTGCTTTCTCAGAAAACACGTGGTACTTCGACAGCGGCTGATCTCGGCATATGACAGGAAACCGTGGTCTCCTATCTGAATACAGTACAGGAAATAAAGGTCACGTCACTTTTGGTGACAGCCAGAGAAACAAAGTTATTGGGAAGGGAGAGCTGAAGATGACTAAGTCCATTACCTTGAAGGATGTCATGCATGTCGAAGACTTAAAGGCTAACTTGATCAGTATAAGCCAATTGTGTGATCAAGGATTGTTTGTTCAGTTTACTAAGGATAACTGTGTTGTGCTAAACAAAGCTGGGATCAACATTCTTACTGGAAATCGATCAACTGACAATTGTTATATGTTGCAGGAAACAAATAGATGTCTCACAGCTAGTGTTGAAGTTGCCGAACAATGGCACCAAAAACTTGGTCATGTGAACTATAAGACTTTATTTGAAATTATCAAAGTAGGAGCCGTTCGTGGAATGCCATCTATTTCCAAGAAAATTGAAGGGGTCTGCGGCTCGTGTCAGCTAGGAAAACAGAAGAGAACCAATCATAAACAACTTCAGATCATCACCACCACAAAGAATCTGGAGTTGCTGCACATGGACCTGATAGGACCCACAACGGAAGTCAGCATGGGAGGTAAGAAATATATTTTTGTTTGTGTTGATGACTTTTCTCGTTTCACATGGGTGGATTTCCTCAAAGAAAAGTCAGATGCCTTCAATGCCTTCAAAAAACTTTGCATTCGCCTTCAGACTGAGAGGGGAGCAACTATTGGGAAGATTACTCGTATTCGCAGTGATCACGGTAAGGAGTTCGAAAACCACTTGTTTGCTGACTTCTGTGAGGCAGAGGGAATACGACATGAGTTCTCTGCTCCGAAAACTCCTCAACAGAATGGTATTGTTGAGAGGAAGAATCGGACTCTACAGGAGATGGCTCGCGTGATGTTAAATGCCAGAAGGATCAGTACAAAATGGTGGGCCAAAGCAATAAACACTGCCTGCTACACCATAAATAGGGTTTATCTGAGACCTAGAACGGATAAAACTCCCTACGAGATCTGGAGAGGTAGGAAACCTAATGTCTCTTATTTTCATGTTTTTGGAAGCAAATGTTACATCTTGCAGGATCGGACTTCAAAAGGAAAATTTGATGCTAAGAGTGATGAAGGGACATTTCTCGGATATTCTACTACGAGTCGTGCTTTTCGTGTTCTAAATCATCGTACTGATGTCTTGATGGAGTCCATCAATGTCGTCGTTGATGACTTCGAGCAAGGTAGTGTGGAGGCTGGGCCACAAGAAGAGGTTAATGAGGAAGATGAAAATGTTGAACAAAATGTTACAACAATTGATTCAACATCTGATAACACTAGTCAGAATGGTGTCACTCATGGATCGGCCTCTGCTGAAGAATCGCTGTCTGATAAGAATGAAGCTCATTCCTCATGAGGAATAACTAAAGTTATCCGAAATCATCCTCCTGAGCTCGTCATTGGGAATGTGGAAGATGGTCTTCGCACCAGAGGCACCAGTCAGGTAAACTATCGTGAGCTTGCTGGTTATACTTGTTTTTTGTCTAGTCTTGAACCCAAGAATGTTAAAGAGGCATTGTTGGATGAGTTCTGGGTGATGGCTATGCAAGAGGAGCTGAATCAATTTCAGCGTAATGACGTATGGAGTCTCGTTGAGAGACCGAAAGGAGTGAACGTTATAGGCACCAAGTGGATTTTCAAGAATAAAACAGACGAAAGAGGAAATGTCACACGTAACAAAGCTCGACTGGTTGCTCAGGGATACACTCAAATTGAAGGAGTTGACTTCGATGAAACTTTTGCTCCGGTGGCTCGTTTGGAATCTATTAGGCTTCTTCTTGCTGTCGCATGCAGCTTTAACTTCAAGCTTCATCAAATGGACGTGAAAAGCGCCTTCTTAAATGGAATTTTAAATGAGGAAGTTTATGTCGAGCAGCCTAAGGGATTTGAAGATCCTTTCTTACCTGGTCATGTTTATCGGCTGAAGAAAGCTCTTTATGGTCTTAAGCAAGCTCCCAGAGCTTGGTATGAGCGTCTGACTAAATATCTCCTAAAAAAGGGGTATGAACGAGGTGGAGCTGACAAGACGCTGTTTGTTCAGAGAACCAGATCTGCTATCATTATTGCTCAGATTTATGTTGATGACATAGTGTTTGGTTCTACGTCTTCTCAACTTGTAAGCGAGTTTATAAATCTTATGCAAAAAGAATTTGAAATGAGTATGGTTGGTGAGTTACATATGTTCCTTGGTCTCCAAGTAAAACAGACTGGTGATGGGCTGTTCATATCACAGAGTAAATATGCTAAGAATCTTGTCAAAAGATTCGGTCTTGAGAAAGCTCGTCAAGTTCGCACTCCTATGGGTTCGACAGAGAAGCTCTCTAAAGATGATGGTGGAAAACAAGTAGAGGTTACCTTGTACAGGAGCATGATAGGTAGCTTGTTGTACTTGACAGCAAGTAGACCTGATATTTGTTTCAGTGTAGGAGTGTGTGCTCGTTATCAGGCATGTCCTAAGGAATCACACATCACGGCTGTTAAGCGTATAATCAGATACATAAGTGGAACAGCTGACTATGGAATCTGGTACTCCAAAGATACCAATACTCTCTTATCCGGATATAGTGATACAGACTGGGCAGGTAATGCTGATGATAGGAAGAGTACCACTGGAGGATGCTTTTATGTTGGAAATAACTTAGTTTCATGGTATAGTAAAAAACAAAATTCGATTTCTTTGTCAACAGCTGAAGCAGAATACATTGCTGCAGGGAGTTGTTGTACTCAACTCTTGTGGATGAAACAAATGTTGACAGACTATGGTGTTGATCAAGATATTTTGACTGCTTTATGTGACAATCAAAGTGCAATAAACATTTCAAAGAATCCTGTTCAACATTCAAGGGCCAAACATATTGACATTCGGCATCACTTCATCCGAGAACTTGTTGAAAAGAAGATTCTCATTTTGGAATATATTGATACTACTAGTCAGTTGGCTGATATCTTTACTAAACCCTTGGATTCTAACAGATTTGAGGAGTTACGACAAGCTCTTGGGCTGTGTCGTATCTGAATGTTGAACTAATTGTTGGACATAATGTTAAACAAATTGTCAAACATTATGTCGCAACTCTTAAAAGTGCTCTGGTTACTTTTGTCTTTTCTGTATGAGCGTTATTTCCTCTGCATTTATTTCTCTTTATTGGTTCTCGGAGCTCTCTTCATCGCCTCAGAGCCTTTCGAAGTTATTTGTTAAGGAGGGTCTGTGCTTTTCTCGGGTTCTTGGTTCTTGATCCATTGTCCAAGAAATCCCTGGTGTTTCTGCGATGGGCCGATCTCAGAATGAAAGATCCTCTTCTAATCCTCGTCGGTCTGCTCGTCAAGCTGCTTCGTCTCGCCAGAATCTTCCATCGTCTGCTTTCCCCCCGTCAAAAGGAAAGGTTGTGTTCCACGATCTTCAAGGGTCTCGTCCGCTGGAATCTCGTCCCCTACATCATCTTCAATGTCTTCTGACCACATGCATTCTGGAACTGCAGTGAATTTGGATATGGTACCTTTTTCCCCAATCTCGGTTGATTCTTGCTATCGCAGTTCTTCTCGAATGTCATTCTCCGATGAAGATGAGTCATTTCCTCATCCTGTTTATGTGGAAGATTGGTTTTGGTATCTTCGTCGAACTGATCGCAAGCTGGACATTTCTTGGATGGATCTATCCAATACTCGTTTTGGTACTGTTCTTCTCAAAGATCTTGAAGGAAAGTTGCTAAGTGTGAGGGTGCCCTTCGATGATCTAATTGTGCTGAAATCTTGGAATCCCCCTGAGCCCTCTGTTAAACTTTCTGAAATTGTTGTACTGGATGACTCTGACTCTGTGTCCTCGTCAGCTGCTGAAGATGGTATGAAGAATGATGAAGGCCCTTCATATCAAGACACTCCTGATACGGCTAATGCTGGTGTTTCGGATACTCATGCTGATGGTCATAATGTTTGTTTCTCTATGAATGAGAGTGCTAATAAGTTGGGTTCTGAAAATGTGACGGGTGAGGTTGATAAAGAATTTTCCACTATTGCACCTACAGCTGATGTTGATCCTGCCTCAGGTCTGAATCCCTCTGCACCTTCAGAAGAGACTTCTGATCCTCCTGAACAGGTCATCTCTTTGGATGAAAATGTTACACCTTTGCCTAATGTTGGATCTTATGTCAGATCTGATGATTGTGTTCATAAAGCAGCCTCCCAGGTGTCTGTTGAATCCTGTGTGGATCCTTTTGTTATTCATCCTCGCAAGACGAGATCGGGGTCTCTCAAGCGCAAAGCATCTTCCTCATCCTGCAGGGTCTCTCCATCTAAGTCTTCTAAGTTCTCTAAAGGGTCAGGCTCCTTCTCTCCCTCTGATGGTCTTGCCTCTGAAGCTATTTCTATTCAATTTTTTGATAAGTCCTGCAAGGATAGATGGGTAGTCTACTCTGAGAGATCCATTTTTGGAGAAAAGTCTATTGCAGTATCATCTTTCAAACATACACACTTTCTTACTTTTCTCAAAGATATTGACTTGTTTCAAGCTGCCGGTTGTTTTAAGACCTATTATCCTGTTATGGTTCGAGAGTTTTATTGCAACCTTTTCAAATCTACAGCTGATTCCTCTTCTAAATGGGGCTTTAGAACTTTTGTTCGTGGGAAAATTGTTCCATTCTCTCCTGATATCATAAACAATCTGCTCAAATGGCCGTGTGGTCAATGTCTTCCTTCTTATGGTGCTACTGTTGGTGACGACTTTGACTTGTTTATTCAGACTGTCACTGGTGGACAGTTTTCATGTTGGCCTAAGTTCGTCTCTTTTCCTTCATCTGCTCTGACAGCTAAGTTCTATCTGCTGTATCGAATTGCTACTCGTAACTGGTTGCCTACTTCTAACATGTCTATTGTTACGAAGTCTATGTGCAAATTGCTGTTTGCAGCTGGGACTAAAAAGTCTTTCAACTTGTGTCGGCTTATCTTCGATTCCATCCTGTCCTTATCAGAATCTTCAGCTCCTCATACTGCCATGCCTCATGCGTCTCTTATTTCTATGATTCTATTCTCTCATGGAATTGTTCCTGCATCTTCTGAGCTTCCTGTCTCCTGTGATTTGATAAGTTTCACAACCAACTCTATTGCCAGCAAAATTGATGACCTGACAGTTCTTACTTCTGTGTCCTCTATGCCGTCCTCTCCTTCTCCATCTGTTACTAAGTCAGCTATGAAAAGACCTTCTCCTCCTCATGCGTCTGTCCAAGATCTCCAGGAGGACTTGTTGGTGTTTCAGCGTGCTGTCAAGGCTGTAGATGATCAGCTCGTTATGCTTGAGAGTCAGAAGGTTCTTCTTCACGCTCAGAGGATTTTTCTTCAAGACAGAATTGCTGCTCTTCAAGCCAAGGTGTCTTCTTCTGATAAGGTTTAATCTTTGGCTTTTTCTGTCACAAAGGGGGAGTATAAATATTGATCTGGGGCAAGTCTGTCTGTATGTGAATATTGATCTGAATCATGTGGGTGATCTAAATGTCTGAACTTGGGAGTTGTTGTTGTCTTTGGTCGTCTGACTGGTATGTCTTCTATCTGACTGTATGGCTTCCATGCAAAAGCATTTCTACTGCTTGTCTTCTTGTCTTGATGATATAGGATCACCTGTTGTCTGTTTGTGCCACTAAAAGCCAAAGGGGGAGATTGTTAAGTCTTTTATTTGTCTATTGTGGCACAACGGCTCGGCTCTGATGAAATGTTAAACAGAATGTTAAGTGCAATGTCAAACGTGGTAGAATGTTAGACATTTTGTTATGAAAAATGTTGAATGTGTTTGTTCAACATTTGGTTCTTCATCTCCTGATCTTATCATCAAAGTTTTCTTAAATATTGCTGAAGGATTTACAGTTATGCTTTTGGTGCTATTAGAGATTCTCTCTTATCTTGTGAACGGATGCAGATCGACGGTCTTCGGTTCACCCTTGGTTTAAAGATTCTTTGCAGATCCTGTTGGTTGAAGATGTTGTAACCGAGTGATGAGTTGTTGAGACTGTTCGGGTTGGGTTCATGATCTCTTGGCTGCGGAAGTTTCACTTGGTTTTGTTGAGAAAAATCTGTGCGGTTTTTTTATTGCTGCTTCTGCTGTTGTTAACAGTTTATCTACCTCGAAGAAGGACTCTTAAATAGTGTAGCAAGGTTACGGGGAGGCTTGCTGCTTGAGTAATAGTGTTGATCTTCTTTGGTGAAAGGGGATCTAAAATAAAGCTCCGGAAGGAGGCTCACATCTACACGGTAGAGGATCAAGGGAGTTGATCTTGGTGAGTACTGCAAGGGGATCTTGCTCGCAAGGGGATCTTGCGCAAATTACTCCATTGAGTTGATTGTGATCAACTCGTGTAGCATGTATTGAGGGGGAGTGTTTTTCCTCTAATATCTTTCAGCGTTGATGTTTGTATTTTACATACTATTTAATGGAGTAATTTGATTTTCTGGGTGGGGCCCCGCAGATGTAGGTGTGCGCACCGAACTGCGTTACCAACGACCTTGTGTTATGATGTGTTGCTTGATATTATCTTCATCTGCCCTATAATTTGTATTGCGTACTAATTTCAGATAATATAGAGATGGTCGATGAGAATATTCTGGAGAAAATGTATTTGACTGGAAGATACTTCCAAACAAAACTATCATGTAGCAATCTTCTCTATCCAGGAAGAATCCTAGCAAATATATTGTCATATAATATTCTCGGAAATCTGGAAGCCACTCTGTGTTATCTGATAAGCAAGCTAAGTGCATTTATTCCATGCTAGGAAACATTCGTGTAAATTGGGCCAAAGTCATCATGGACTCCATCATTGCATCTGTCTCTTCTGATAGACCTCCATATACATTAGCCCATGGTCATTACCTCGCCGTCTTGTTTATCAGATATAATATACCTTTGGATAATGAAATCGAAATTCTGGAACCGGCTCGCATCTTTGATGTACATGCTCTTGGCCGAATGAATCTTCATAACGATCTCGACCAGAATATTCCAGAAGAAAGGCTCGCTGCTGAAGGAGGATCATCATACTCAAATAAGAAAGGTAAAGAACCTCTTCTTATTGATACAGATGAAGAAGAGGAAGAAAATGATCGTGAAGAAGGAGAAGAAGAAGAACCACTGGCATACATTGTTGATCTTCAAGATATGCTCTTGAAGAAGATTGGAAAATTGAAGATTTCTCAAGACAAAGGATTTGAATTTGAAGTCATCAACAAAAAGGTGGATGATCTAAAGGACTTTGTGGCGAGCAACAACAAAATGACAGAGGAGACTCTCAAGTTGATCCTTGGCGGGATCAAGGAATTGAAGAAGAATGGAGGAGCTTCATAAACTAAGTCATTTGGTTTCTAAAACAATGGTTCTTTGACAAACAATGTTCATTGTGGTCTGTAAAAACTTTTTTGTGATGTGATGTTTTGAACTAATTACTGATGCTTTTAGTTTGATATGTTTATGCTCTAAAACATGCTTTAATCATATCATATATCATTATCTACTAACGTTGTTTTGCAGAAATGATCTTAAAGTACCTTGAACTACTTCTCTCTCCAAACTTTTATATAGCTTGATTGATTCTTGGTGAAATATTATTTGTCTTTTTTTTATTTATGACAAGGGAGAGAAAAAGGATAAAATGCAAAAATGTGAATGAATATTATTTTACTAACCGGCTTTGATGCAGGGGGAGTATCGCATCTAAGCAGGGGGAGTAAGTTATTTAAATTTATTTCATTAAGTCAATATTCATTCAATATACTTCCTTTTTCATTTGGGTGTCATCATCAAAAAGGGGGAGAGTGATGGGAAATCGAATCCCACCCCTAAGTGGTTTTGATGATGAGCACACCAAATGATTTTAGTGTGCTAACTACACTACAAGTGCATGTTATGCGACAAACGGTGACTTTATGCATACTCCGAAGAAGCTCAACCATACTTGAGACGAAGACGAATTTGCTAGTTCTACATCAAGAACAAGATGAAGCACGTGCTCAAGCTTAATGAAGAATGAACTCACATTCAGGAAAAGCAAGCATCTACCAGATCAGATTCCCGAAGTTCTTGTCTTAGTGTGGTGTGTGTGAGTTCTTAGGATTATGTTAAAGCCAACGTAGAGATCGCACACACAAATGTTTTCGAAAGCAAAATGGTTCAAATATTTTTTAAAACTCTTGAAAGCAAATAAACTAGTCTATTTGTTATTAGTAGTCAACCTCCAAACACCCAGGAATTGATTACGCTCTTCAACTGGCTGACTTTCAGAGAAAATTGCTCTGGGAGTCGACTACCAGAGGAGGGAGTCGACTACCAGTCAGAAGCAGAATTTCTACTGAAATTCTCTGGGAGTCGACTACCACCTTTAGGGAGTCGACTACCAGCTGTTGTTCTCCAACGCATCTGCTTCCTGAGTTTGCTCAATTTCCATATTTGGTTGAGCTGAAAGTCAAATGTTTTTGAAATTCAAAATCATATTTGAAACCCTATAAATAGACCCCTTTGAGATCATTTCTAAAACACACCTAATCTCTCTATTTTTATTGAGCTAAATTCTATTCAAAAGATCTCTCGTCATTCTATTGCTCTCAACGCCAATGGCCATTTCTGTTTTACTCTCTGATCTCGATTCTTAGTTTTCTGAAATTCATTTTGAGATCTACATTTTATTTTGGATATCTTTAAAATTGTTTTTAAAATCCTTGTTCTTCAATTTTTATTCTTGAAAGGATTTTGAAAACTAGCGATCTAGATCACAACGAATAATCTCATATTCTTTGTGTGATCTAAAGATCGACTTAAATTCTTTTAGCCATGTAACACACAATTGATATATTTACTTTGGCTATATAATTCTAGGTGTAATCCAAACTCCCCTAGCTTTTGTGGTGAGTTGGAAACTTGTTTTTACTTGTGGATTCCCTTTGTTGTAAGGGACGGAAAATCCTAGACAAGTCTAGGTGGTCGGAAATTCTGGTCAAGGCTAGGTGTTTGGAAAATCCTAACGAGTAAAGTTAGGTACTTGTATTACAAAGGCAATAGCGAAAAATCTCGTACCGGATTGATCGAGGACTGGACGTACCCAAGTTGTGAGGAACAAGGATAAAAATCATTGTCTTTGCGTTTGTATTTTCTGAGTTTGTTTATATTCATTGTAACTGTTCTTTACCTTATCTATTACTTTGTATCATTCATACTCTGTTACAAAGTACATTTATTTCTGCTGTGAAAAGATATATTGCTTGTAACTTTTATCCTTATAATTATCTCATTGTGTCACGTCACGCTTCCCAAGTATAGAAGGCAAGACGTGAGAAGGTCCGCTCAGACTTAGAGTTGTGAAGCTGCAAGTCTGATAAGCATCCATGTACTATAAAAATGGCAGGTCCTTGCATTGCGACGAAACAACGATAATGATACATAAAGGCAGACAAGAAACATCCACCAGACATCCAACAAATATTCCAAATATCACAGAAAAGTCACAACGTACCAAGTCTGAACAAAAGGCCTAAAGCATGGCCGAAACATAAAGCAGAGAGATGGGTGCTACACATCGAAAATTAACCGCAACTAATGAAAGCAACAACAACTAAAAGGAAACTCCAAGTAAGTCTAGGCCTGGTCACCAGTGTCGTCGAACTCGGTCTCAACGGGTACCTCGAACTCAACGTCTGTAAACTGCTCGCCCTCTCTAGCTACCTCTGACTCAGAACCTGACATGTGACACCCAAAGAGAAGAGGGCACATGTCAGCAAAAGTCTCCCAAAAGGAAGCGGAGGACTTTTGTGCAAAGATTTAAATAAAAGTAATGCAACTAGCAGTTTTACATAATGATATGACATGGCATATAAAAGTGCAACAATTAAATGACATGATGAAGCAAACATGCACGTCGTAGCGAAACTACGAAAACACTATTTCACGATTCACTGATTTATCACTTTGTGCACAGAGTTTTCGTTCTTTAGCTGAAGTGGCTGTACGGGCTCACTTCTACGCTCAAGCGACTGTTTAACCTTACCCCTCCACGTGTATATGGACTGGCACCCATCTTCTGGATCACGAGACAGGAAGTGTTATTGGCATAAGGTTGTGCCCTCAATGCAGGTGCCTAGCCTCAATAGTTAACAATTTTATTGTAGCGTATGCTACACAATCACGATGACATTTCAATGCATGAATGATATGGCAAAATACAGATAAGAGTGCGTACAGCTAATCGAAAGTAAACGTGACATGGCAGCATGAATGAAAGCATGGTAAAGATGTCGGATCTAGCTTCGTTGTCAAGCTAGATCTAGTAAGGGCATCTAGGCGACTATCATTTCATCGCCTAGTCTCTTTTATGCTAGTACACAAAATTGGCCTAAACGTGGCCTAAACAACATTGGCAAGTATCACTTGCCTATTTCCGGTGATGTCGGATGTCGTGGGTTCGTCTGGGGAGCGCGGACGGTATGGAATGACTGGTTCTCTGTTTTGATTAAACAAATGTCCGAATTAGGTTTGCTTCGACAGAATTAGAATGTTAAACAATTCTTACGGCGTCTAAGGATTCAATTTTATTTGGTTCTCTACCCTGGGGTGGTCATAACTTATTATTACTAACTGTTTGTACTTTTAGTTTAGTCATAATACTAACATTTATTATAATACTAGTGTTTATTATAGAAAGTACTGTCCACCTATATATAAATAGTAGAGTACTGATCATTTGGAGGCTTTATATAACTAGCATGGGACTCATGGCTACTAGCAACCCATTTGTTTATTTATCTTATAAGTTTAATTAACTGCTTAAGTAACTAAGAACAACAAGTATTTAATTGTTTAAGTATGTCTACTATTAAAATGCTAATCCACTGTAATACTCGTAACTAATATTATATTATGAACTGACCTCCCATTAACATCATATTACAAAAGAATAGAGTGTAAATACTGTTCACAACAAGGTGTGTTACTCTAACATGTTAATTATAAAAGTTAACTAACTTATGATACTAACTTAATAAAAGTCATGAAATTCCCGTATGAAGGTTTCTGCTACAAACTAATTGTATAAAAGTTGGGCTACTAATAAACTCTCATTAATATTAACTACACTATTTAATACTTGACAAGCTTTAATTAAAATGCATGCATGAATACACAGAGACTTACAGGTGGCTAACTATTCCTGAAATTATCATGTGCCATCCATATTCATACTGCCATCATCTATAATATATGTATATTCCAATGAAAAGACAGGCACTTACGCGTGAAGGCGCCTCGCGTGTGCTTGCAGGTGGAGCGACAGTGACCAGTCAGTGAGCAAGGCACGCGACCTGGAGGTGATCTGCAGGCAGCTTCTGGGGCCGTCGACGACTGGGAGGCGCAACGGACGGAGCTCAGTCCGCCGGGAGGGTGAGAGAGGGCTGCGCTCGGAAGATCTGGGCCGTCGGAGAGAAGGTCGACGGGGGTCGCTGGAGCGACTGCCGTGCGAAAGGACGGCGGACGGCGCTGCCAACAGCGCGGCTGCTGCTTCAGGCGTTGCTGTGCGCTGCTGCTCGCTGCACAACGGGAAACCGGTGGCTAGGGCGATCACGGCAGAGCACCGACCGACGAAGGGGCTGGCCGGAGGAAGGGTTAGGCTGAAGGGCGTGGGTACGGGCTGGAGGTCGGAGATACGGCGGAGGTGAGAGATGGCTGCGTGAGTCGAGGGGAAACCTGGGTTGCGTGAAAAATAGAGGGGCGGCGCTGTTGCATTTTTAGGGTGAGGGATACAAAGGCCTAGGGTTAGGTGCTGTGTGATGAAGGGAAGAAAGCAACAGTAAGCATAGGTTCTCAAATAAAGAAAGTGTTGGATGAGAGACGTGGGTGTAGAGAGAGGGAAGGTGGGGAGAGAAAACGGTTGTGACGTGGGCGAGTTGGGGGGGACGTTGGGATCCTAGAGAAAATGATAAGATATCTTAATTATTAAGTGTAACAGCTAATTAATAGGAATGGTTTTAAACAAAACCCAGTTGCGTTCGAAATTCGGTTTCGATTTGTTTTTTTTCCACGCATAGAATGGCCAAAGTGGGACGAGGTAATAAGAGTAGAGCTGGACTCACTCTTGAAAAGTAAAGTCTTTGGACCAGTAGTCCATACACCTGAATGTGTAAAAACCTGTGGAATATAATTCGGATTTCATAAAGAAATTGAAATGAAGGAAATGTGATCATTTTCCTACTAAGCCTACACTTCTCTGAAAAAGCCAATACATGCAGCTCATGGACGTTGTGACTGCATATATATATATGGCAATATAGATATAGAGATCTATATAAAACTTCCAGAAGGGTTTACTCTACCCCAGAGATGAAAGAGAGACGTAGAAACGTCTTCTCCATAAAGGCTACAAAGATCATTAGTTGATCTTAAGCAATATTCTGCATGTGTATCTTTTTCGAAAGATCGTTAACATGATTTGTAATATTCGCCGTATATGTGGTCGACTTAAAGCTAATAGGATCTCCTGCAGAGACCATTGAGATATCAGATAGCTTTAAGCATACATTGGAAATGAAAAACCTAGGTATAACAAGATATTATCTCGGCTTATATATTTAACACCTTCGTGTTGGAACCCTTTAATATCCTTCATACACCTGGAGTTTATGAAGAATGATGTCCATTTGCAACCTATTAAAAATGGATGCTTATTTATGACACCTTCCAGTAGCTGGAAGAGGGGGAGGACATCCTAGGTCCCGAAGAGCATATGTCTAGTGTACTTGTTACACTTCTTTATCTCGCCAACTGCACGTATCTTTGATAGAACGTCTCCAGTCAAGTTGTTAACCAGATATAGTGTTGTCCTGGAGAGCAACACTAGACCAAGGATAAGCTGCTTCTGTGCAACTTCCAAGGGTCAAGGAATATATATCGCATATGCAGGTTTAAAGATCATCGCGATGACTAAAACACAATAGGCCGGCCACCTCCTAAATATCTACACATCATCCTCCAATGACTACATCTTCTGAGAAGCTCATCATCCAAGAAGCAAGTATTGAAAACGCTCAGACAGGTCCAGCAGTACTTCGCAGACACACTGAAGACTGATTCAATGAATACTTTAGCGGCGTCATCTACCAAACTTCGAAGAGCATTCCACTCCAGAATGCCACTGTTTTACTATAGCCGCTAGATGAGTGAAACGTGTATAGATGAGTGACGATTGTATTTTCTTTTAGAACATGATGGATGTATAGATGAATAGGAGATGATTGTATAGATACATAGGAGATCTGCAAGACTGAAGCTTGTACAGATCAGGGGGAGTCCCTCAATAGTTGTACTCTTTTCCCTTAAGCTGCTGGTTTTTCCCACTGGGTTTTCCACAGCTAAGGTTTTAACGAGGCAACCACAGTGGCGCTGGATCCAGAAGTATCCACCCCATTAGCATACTGAATCCTGAAGTATTCATATGCTTAACCCAAGGTAATGGAGAGATGAGAGAGAGTGCTGTGATTTGAGGGAGGCCTTTGGCCTTCCCCCTCAACATCTCACCATTACTCCCCACTAAGTTAGTGGGGAGTCCATTGGACTCCTAATTCATATTCTCTAATTGAATATATAGAGAGCCATGGCTTGTGCCATGGCTACTCATAATTGGAGATTCTTTCCACTTCTTCTCTAAATTCCTTCAACAAGTTAGGATATGTCCAGTTAGTTTTTTTAAAGAAACTTTTATTCTTGTAAAATAAAGACTTCCCACTCTTTTTTTAATTATAAACGTTTGTTTAGGTTGAAAATAAAACGAGTTGCATAATCATTATTTATTATACATATAGTAAGATATTAATAATAATAGGTTATTATAAATTTGTGTCCTGGCGTCCAAAAATAAAAAAAAAGATATCAGGACGACAATGCTTCCGAGAAGATCATGGATACAGGGTCCGGTCATGCATCTAAGCTACGGAAATATAATAATAAAAACAAATACGAATATACGTTCCCGAAACAGCATACACACCAAAATACATACGACCGGACAGTGGTCGTTACACATCGCTCAGTAGAGTTTTGCATTCAAACTCTATGGGAGTCAACTACCACTTTAAGGGAGTCGACTACCTACTGTGAAATCACTCTGTTAACATAAAAATTACTTTGTTGATTAAGAACCAAGCGTAGATCACTCTACTTGGTTTTTTAGGCAACATTAGAAGGTTCTTTTTTATAGTGTGCTAATTAACGAACGAAAAGTTTGATATTTGAACAACACTGCTCAACCCCCCTTCTAGTGTTGTTTGCCATCCACAGGATCCAACACTTGGTACCAGAGCAAGGTCAAAAGCGATGGCATCAACATCTTTTCATTCTGAAGGACTCAACACCATGCGACCACCATTGTTCAACGGAATGAACTACACAAGCTGGAAGATCCGTATGAAGATTCACCTAGAGTCACTAGATATCGAGGCATGGACCGTCACCAAAGCACCATACATTACACCTACTGACGTCGAGTTCGGAAAATGATCTGCTGATGACAAAAAGAAAGCCAACCTCAACGCCAAAGCAATGAACACATTATTTTGCGCCGTGACAAGTAATGAATTCAATCGTGTCTCTCAATGCGAGACAACATATCAGATATGTTATACTCTTCAGATAATTCATGAAGGAATCGAAAAGGTAAAGGGTCCCGCATCAATGTTTTGCATTCTACATTTGAATCTTTCAAAATGGAAGAAGGAGAGAGTATCACCGATGTGAATACTCATTTTACTAATATCACTAATGAGCTCGCAGGTCTGGGTAAGAAAATATCTGAATATGATCAAGTAATGAAGATACTAAGATCTCTCAGACCCGAATGGAAAGGAAAGACAACAGCCATTCGAGAAGCTCACAACGTGAAGGATCTAACCATTGAAGAACTAATGGGAAATCTCATGGCATATGAGATAAAACTCGAGGAAGACAAGAAGATCGAAGAAAAGCCAAATAAGAAGAGCCTAGCATTCAAATCTCAAGAAGAAGATTACAACTATACCGACAAAGAGGACCAAATTGCCTTTGTCTCAAAGAACTTTAGAGAGTTTATTACAAGTAAGTATGGCAAACGTTCATTTCGACCTACTAACAATATTATTTGTTTCGGCTGCAACAAACCAGGACACGTAAAGAGAGATTGTCTCTTGGAGAAGAACAACCGAGACTACAAAGATCGTGAAAAAGCCAGAGAGAATAATGAACAAAGAAGCGACAGAAGGAACAAATTTCGACGACCGAAGAAGGAAGCTTACGTAGCTTTCGACCAAAGCGATATCTCTTCATCCGATGAATCCTCGTCAGATGACAAAGATGAAAGAAGAGAAACTGCCCACATGTGTTTCTTAGCCTCCACATCATCAAAGGTAAGTACTGTGCATAATTCATCACCTAGTGATAGTGATTCATCATCTAGCGATGATGAAGACATGGACTATAGGGGAGCATATAAGGAGCTATGCAAAATGCATGAAAAGCTCATAAAAGAACACAAGAAAACTCTTAAAATAGTTTAAAAAGAGGTTAAAGAAAAGGAAGAGACTATTAAAGAAAATATCATTCTAAACAAAAAGAATAACTCTTTAGAAAAAGACATTTCTTCTATGAATGAGAAAATTGAAAGTTTGAGTAATCTTATCGTATCCGTCAAAGACAAATACGACTCTACGATGAAGATTATTGAAAATTTCAATAAAGAAAAAGGGAAGCTAGATAGTTTAATAAATAACCAAAAAAGCTTCATCTAGCAAAACTGGAATTGGATATGACTCTAATCATACCAAGAAACGGGTCAAGCATAGTAGGATGCATCATACTAATCAAAATTTTCTGAGCATCTGGATACCGAAAAACTTGACCGATCAAAAGCAAAAAAGGTATTCAACTGATTTTGTTCGCAAAGTTCATTTAAATAAGAATTATCGATATGTTTCTAATGACGGAACTAAACCATATTGGGTTTGGTTTCCTAAAGACTAACCTCTTGGACTATATATATAAAGAGTATCA
The DNA here is from genome assembly GCA_030789695.1 of Scilla litardierei. NCBI lineage: Eukaryota > Viridiplantae > Streptophyta > Magnoliopsida > Asparagales > Asparagaceae > Scilla > Scilla litardierei. The sequence goes on from CM061141.1 coordinate 16,851,157, forward strand.
CAAACGTTTACATTTACAGGTACTCTAAAAACCAATGAGGAGGAACAGAACTGCTTCAAAAACGCCTTGCGATGAAAATTGAATTACGTCACAAATTTTTATTGAATATGTACTCATGTTCGCGTATATTTAATTTGCTCATTCCAAATACTTTTAAATGCTTTTAATGTTTGCTATAAAAAGTTCCTCTGCCGCACATACCCTCGGGATGAGAAAACAGCTCAACCCAGCAGGGAGTCGACTACCTCCTTCAGGAAGTCGACTACTAGAGTGCTGTGCAAATTTCTGGATTTGAGTGTTTTGTTTTTTTAATCTCTAGGAGAAGCTTTAGGAACCCCTTACAATTGTATGTTATTGGATTACATAGAGATGATCGATGAGAATATTCTGGAGAAAATGTATTTGCCTGAAAGATATTTCCAAACAAAACGACCATCTAGCGATCTTCGCTATCCAGGAAGAATCCTAGCAAATAAATTGTCATATAATATTACTCGGAAATCTGGAAGTCACTCTGTGTTATCTGAGAAGCAAGCGAAGTGCATTTATGCCATGCTAGGAAACATTCGTGTAAATTGGGCCAAAGTCACCATGGACTCCATCCTTGCATCTGCCTCTTCTGGTAGACCTTCATCTACCTTAGCCCATGGTCATTACCTCACCATCTTGTTTATTGGATATAATATACCTTTGGATAATGAAACCGAAATTCTGGAACCGGCTCGCATCTTTGATGTACATGCACTTGGCCGAATGAATCTTCATAAAGATCTCGACCAGAATATTCCAGAGGAAAGGCTCGCTGCTGAAGGAAGATCATCATCCTCAAAGAAGAAAGGTAAAGAACCTCTTCTTATTGATACAGATGACGAAGAGGAAGAAAATGATGGTGAAGAAGGAGAAGAAGAAGACCCACCGGCATACATTGTTGATCTTCAAGATATGCTCTTGAAGAAGATTGGAAAATTGAAGATTTCTCAAGAAAAGGGATTTGAAGTCCTCAACAAAAAGGTGGATGATCTGAAGGACTTTGTGGCGAGCAGCAACAAAATAACGGAAGAGACTCTGAGGTTGATCCTTCGCGAGATCAAGGAATTGATGAAGAATGGAGGAGATTTATAAACAAAGTCATTTGGTTTCTAAAACAATGGTTCTTTGACAAACAATGTTCATCTTAGTCTGTAATAACTTTTTTGTAATGTGATGTTTTGAACTAGTTACTCATGCTTTTAGTTTGATATGTTTATGCTTATGGTGTGATATGTTATGCTCTAAAGATGCTTCAATCATATCATATATCATTATCAACTAATGATGTTTTGCAGAAATGATCTTAAAGTACCTTGAACTACTTCTCTCTCTAAACTTCTATATTTATTGAATATAGCTTGATTGATTCTTGGTGAAATATTATATGTCATTCTCTTATTGATGACAATGTGGAGAAAAATGATAAAATGCAAAAATGTGAGTGGATATTATTTTACTAACCGGCTCTGATGCAGGAGGAGTGCCGCATCTAAGTAGGGGGAGTAAGTTATTTTAAAGTTATTTCATTAAGTCAATATTCATTAAATATACTTCATTTTTCATTTGGGTGTTATCATCAAAAAGGGGGAGAGTGATGGGAAATCGAATCCCACCCCTAAGTGGTTTTGATGATGAGCACACCAAATGATGTTAGTGTACTAACTACACTACAACTCAAGCGTCCAGGTTGTGCGAATGATATCTTTTACGCATACTCCGAAGAAGCTCAACCACACTCGAGACGAAGACAAATTTGCTAGTTCTACATCAAGCACAAGATGAAGCCCGTGTTCAAGCTTAATGAAGAAGGAACTCAAATTCAGGAGAAGCAAGCTCATATCAGATCAGCTTCCCCAAGGTCTTTTCTTAGTGTAGTGTGAGTTGTGTTTCTTATGATTATGTTAAATCCAAAGTAGATATAGCATACACATATAAATGATTTCGAAAATAAATGTTTTAAATGTTTTAAAATCATTTTAAACTCTTGAGAGCAATTGCTAGCTTTTTCATATCCTTGTAGGCAATCCCCATTACACATAGGAGTTGACTGCACTCTTTGCTAGTTAAGTTTCAAAAGAAATTGCTCTAGGAGTCGACTACCAAAGGAGGGAGTCGACTACCACTGGGAAGCAAATTTTCCAATGAAACACTTTGGGAGTCGGCTACCACTTCTAGGGAGTCGACTACCAGCTGACAAATTTCAACAATTTGACTTCTTGTTTTCTCTCGTCCATCCTCCTAACGCTGATCAGCGGGGTCCACCTCTAAGGTAGGATCCTTAAAAGCATGGTCATCGATGTACTCAGTCTATGAACCTAACATATATTTCATTAATTCATTTGAAATATATGTCAGCGATAGCTCGACAAGATTTTAAATTAATGAAAATAGTAACTTGCAATTTAAGATAATAAGAAAGTTAGAACACATCAGAACATGTGCATAGCCAAAAATGAGAACACGTGGAAATTAAAGACATAAGGTTCATCGACGATTAATATACATTTGCATTTTAAACGAGGTCAGCAAAGTTGGCAATTTTGAATACTTTTCAGTTGTTTGTGCCAGTGAATAGGTCCATGTCAGAGTAGGTAAAATGTTCTCGATACACCCTATCATCGGGGTTTACCGTGACGCCTCTTGCCATTCCTAACCTGGAAGATGGCCAAGATACTTGCCTCCATTAGTGTGGTATGGAGGTACATGTAAGATGTTCAAGCCACATTTACGGACTCTACTACATGAACCAACCCCACCCAAGGTGTCTGTCTAGTAATCGAATAGATAACATCACATCTGTATTCGATGATATCACATATATGTTTTATGTCATACCCTCTGTCCAAATTAGTTCAACTTGATAGCATGCAGATAGTAAAGGTGGTTCAATTTGATAGCAGGCAGATAGTAAATGTAGTTTAATTTGATAGCATGCAGATTGTAAAGGTAGTTTAATTTGATAGCATGCAGATAGTGAATTGTTCTAAACAACAACATTAATATAACGTGTCCATTTAATCAGAAAGCGAATGGTACAATGGAAACATATAATTTGGTTCCAAAGTCAACAAGCACACTGAAATATGATTTTAGCACTAAAGTTTGAACCGTTCGTTTTGCAATTCATTTACGATAAAATACTTGCCTCGAGGTGAGTTTGGGTGTCCAAGTGATTGTAGCGTAAGGCGCGTTGTATCTGCATCACAGATTTGGTATCAAACGGAAGTTTTAACTAATTAATTACCATTATAACTAACTTATACATGGTTATATATAACCTACTGTTATCTATTATACAATTCAAGACTGTTTTTGAATCTTTGTCCTACGCGTCAGTTTTGTCCAGTCATATCTTGGGTTGCTGACTGGGACGCCGACTAATATAATTTTTAAACCAAAAACAAACTTTAACAACTTCCCCACTTTCTCCTTCCAACGTTGCCTGCAAATATGGATTTAGTTATGCAAACAGTTTTTTGAATGAAAGCAATTCACACGTTGTATAACCAACCGCACAGACATTGCACTTCTCCTTCCCAACTCATGTTAATAACCCCTAAAATTTTAGTCAGTGGCCGGATCGAATCGTCAACATATTGCACGTGCCTGTAGTGCAATGTGATAACAAATTTCATGCTCTTTTCTTATCACAGCTTTTTAAAATCGAAAAAATCCTTTCATTTTGTATAACAGCAAACATTGCACGTTCCTTCCCAACTCACGTTTGGTTATGCAAACACAAATTTCATGCAGCTGCAAATTTAACACGGGCGTCGAAGGCGCCCGCCGACGCCGAAGCTAGGTTTTTGTTCGTTTAGATTTTGGATGTGGTAATAATTTTTGGGGAGAACAAATATTTTGAGTGGAAATCTTAGATGAATCGTGCCTGAGGGCACTGGTTATGACTAGTTAACATACATGTATTAACAGAATTAATATGATACAACTAATATCACCAACCGTTGTTATACCATTAGTTAAAAAAAGTCTAACAGTATGTCTTTTAACCTAATTTTAAACTACTGTTATAAACTGATTTCAACAACACTTATTTTATCAAGCTAATATACTGATATTAACCAAACTCATTAAGAAAACTAACATATTAAACTAACCTACTGCGATACAAAGCAATATATATGATTTAACAGAACTAATATTATCAGTTAACATTACTAAACTAATATTACATCATCATTACTATTAATGCTAACCATTATACTAACATACTGATTTAAAGGAACGAACATACTAGTATATTACATGCTACCAGAATTTATATATACTAGCATATATTAACTTATCAACTAACTAACATTGATTTTATAATATACTAATTAACATTAACTTACTAACGTCATTATACTAATTGATTATAAACTTAAACTCATTTTATAATAAAAATTTAAATACTCAAGTAACTTAAAAATAGCCCAATAATCCAATAAGTTAATGATTCATACCAATAAATAGGACCAAAGCTCAATAGCTTCAATTGAACCCATTTAAAACCCAATAAAACTATACTCAATCCCCAATAAGCATAACGTATCAAATAAAACCCAATATCCAATAACCAAACCCAATAAAACCCGATAGTAATTACTTACCATGCCTTCTTCCTCTTCTTTCTCGTCTCCTCCTTTCTATCTTCTTCCTTTCTTCTTTCTTCTTGCTGTAGGGGGGAAATTTTGGCGCGGTAAGGGGCGGCTCCGGCGGGCGGTGGCGCTGGGCGCGTCAGCAAGCGGCGGTGCTGGTGCGCGCGACGGCGGGGCAGGTAGCGGCGCGCGCGCGCGGCAGCAAGCGGTGGCGCATGCTGGGAGCGTACGGCGACGCGCGCGACCTGTGTAGGCGGCTGCGGGAGGGGGAGCGAGAGCCGAGGGAGAGGTGAATTGTTGAAGCTTCTGATCCAATTCGGATCTGATTTGATCCCCCCCTCTTTTCAATTTGATTTGGGTTTTGAATTGGCTAAAAATTGATTTGGGTTTGAATTGGTTTTGGTTTGATTCGGGGCTGAATGTTGATGTGTGCTTGGTTGATTGAGAATGAAAGGGGAAGAATCAGGGAGATGGAAAGAGGGAGGTGTTGATGCTGTTGTTGTGCTGGTTGTTGTTGTGCTGGTTGTTTATTGCTTGATTTTAAGAACAGTGAGGGGGGGGGGGGGGTGGGATTTGATGAGGATGCGTTGGTCACGGGGTTGCATGTTGGACTCACCCAATTCATACGGTGGGATTCAGTAGGTAAGGTTAGGGTTTGACTAGGGTAGGTGGGTATGGTTAGGGTTAAAATTAAACATGCAATTAGTAATTTAATTTAGTTAAAAGTAATTAGTTAGGGTTCAAAAGTAACTAATTACGACATGATAAAAATTTCGAAAAGCAGAGGCGCGCTCGCATCGATGCGTAGAAGAGAAGAACATACGGATGAAAAACACTCGAACGATTGAAGGAAAATATAGGCACACAACAATCAAACACGACTAAAAATACAGGCCGTTACAGCTCCTCATCAGACCTATCCGATGCTAATTTTGACAAGAATGGGCGATCTCAGAGTGTCGTGGCAAGACTCAAGGGGCTTGACGCTCTCCCTGGCGTCGGAATCGGCGGAAATTCAATGACGAGGGCAGAGCTCCGGTGATGGGCGTCGGAGTGCAGAGTATCTCGGATAGTGCGTGGGCCTTTTCGGAAATAAACGATACGGTCTATCACCATAATTAATTTTAGTGGCAAACTTGTAAATCAATGGTTTGTGTGGAAGCGTTAATGGCAAATTGGTTAACAAGTGGGATGTGCGCGGAGTAAACCGGTGGGTGCGCAAATCAATTCCCATGATTTAAAGGAACGATATAAAAATCCACATACATATACGCAACCGCCGCAGCTTTCTAGGTGCCTAGCAGGGTCCCCAGGGTTTATCTCCAACATTCCTATCTTCCCGTTTCTCACTCTATTCTGTTCATTTACAAACCCTAGAATAGAATCAATCAAACGAAGAACTATCGAAGGGAAAAAGTGATAAAATTAGAGGGGAAAAGGATGTCTTCATCCGCTAACATAATTGTTCTTCTTAGTCTGGGGATAGCTGGGATTTTACTGGTGACCCGCAAGCTGAAGCGGGTCGTGAAGCAGGATTTGGGGGCTTTCGTGCAGAGATTCGAGCTTCTTCCGCCGCCTCAGCCTGCTCCTCCGAAAGCTCCTCACCCCCTCACCGGCCTCACATTTGCCGTCGCCGACGTGTAAGCAAACTCCACCATTCTCCGATTTCTATTCAAATTTCTTCATTCAATCTGGATGGCAGGGCGGAATCAATTGTGGAATTGTTGATGTTTCATTTGTTTTCCATTATGGACAATTTATTCATTTTATATCAACTAGTTAAAAATAGACGGGTTTGTAATCCTCGATGTCTTAAAAGCTTCATGGGCTTGTTGTCTATTGGAAATTAATGCTTAAAATGTTCCAAATTAAATTACATGGGCTCTTAAGTTAATTCAAGTCTTTAACCCAGGGGAAGATAATTCTGAAATATTTTGTTTTTTATAACACCATCGCTAGGCCATGCAAGTTGAACTATTGGGGTACTGGTATTATGATTTATCTTGATTAGCTTCTGTTAGCCTTCATTAAGTGCTAATTTTTTGAGATCTCAATTAAATTAAACTACTCGAAGGTTTTTCACACTTGATCGGTTGTAGGAATTATATATACTATAAATCATTTTGAGACAATGATATGTAAATTTTTAGGTCATTTTTTGATTATCAAATCACGAGGAGATATAAAAGCCTGATAATATGTAGCTCTTTCTTGGCCTCTTTGTTTATTATGTGAACATGATATCCATGGAAACAGCGATATGGTATATTGGGTTCGACTTGGGTTTTTATTTTTCCTTTTCAATATTAACAAGGTTTGTGGGTTTTTTATTTTTTAAAGAAATCTGAAAACTATTTATGAATTAATAGTCAGTTCTATGTTACACCAAATAATTCACCCAGCTTGTTGATTATGTATGGTTCCCTAATTGTTTAGTATTCTTCTCAAATTGACGGTAGACAAATTGAAATTTTTTCGTTTTGAAACCTTTAGGCTCTGTTTGGTGATGTGCTAAACTAGGGGTTAAGAGGGTTTAACTCAGGTTAACGTTACCAAATAATTTTTGAAATACACATGTTTAAATAAAGAGAGTTTAGAGATTAGGATATTTAACTGGATTAAACGGAGGTTTACTAATCCTTATGTTATGTGTGTGTTATCTACTAACCCAGGTTTTCTCATTAATAACTTGGATTGAAATATCCATAAAAAATAAAGAAATAAATGATTTTTGTCTTTTAAAAAGCACTTAACTCATTTTATATTGCCAAACATAAAATTGTATTAGATAAATTTCAAGACCATTTATCCAGACATTACAAATGTTTAAAAGTTAATTTAATTTGGAGAAAGTTATTAACCTATCTTTTGTTAATCCAAGGTTGCTTTCAGCCTTAACTCACTGCCAAATGGCACCTTAAGGACCTCTAATATTCTAAACCAAACCTACTTGTGCATCTACTACGAACCTGATTTGATTTGGGGATAAAAATTGGAATTTTAGTGGAACGATGGGATCTTTACAGTAAAGATGGGATAGGGCTAAAAGAGTGAATTTTGGGAGGAAAGACGATTTTTATTGATAATAGAAAGTGGATACAAAGATAGACATCATCTTTTGAGATTAGGACCACTCTCTAGCTTTTACTTCGAGAAGAAAGCTTAAATCTCCCAAGATCTAAACTATTATACTATTTAACTCTTCTCATCTCAATATTCTTATCCAAATTAACATATCCGACATTCTAATCTTTTCCCCTATTTTATATTAAATCCTCCTCATGAGCCGATACCTCAAAATTACCAAAATATCCCTGACCTAGGGGTTTTAGACCAAAATAAATTCTGTCCATGCACCTCTCTGAAATTACAGTTCTACTACTGTGTCCAGAACTTACAGATTTGCTACTGGATCGCCATAAACCACAATACTAACATCATCAAACACTTCTTTTGTTATACACGTCTTTTCTTCATAACCTTTGACTAAAATGTAGTTAGAAAGTATCCTCGGTGTATGTATTAGTTTGTTCAGAACTTATGTGTAGCATGCCTCCGATTCTCAACTAACGGAATGATTCTGAGAAGTTGAAATTCTGATAGTCCATTTGATAACGGTTAAATACTTCACTGAGATTTATATTTTCCCTAAAGCATGCTATTTTTGATATTTGTGAAATGATGTTTAACACAAGAAGAGTGTCATTATATCAACCATGACCCACCTTTCTGCCGCGCTTTCCTATTTAAGGTGGATTAGGATGTGTCCATTTATCTGATTCACTAGCTAGCATATGTGGATTTTTTATATTCTATTTTTTAAATGATGCTTCCATGACACAAGGCAGACTTTTGCTTCTTGCACTGGCTTACATGTTTGTCTTTCATATTGTTGAACTTAATATATTTGCTCCCATACTGTGACTTTGCTAGAATTCTAAATTAGATTCAATTTATCAGATTTGACATTGATGGATATGTAACTGGGTTTGGCAATCCTGACTGGGCAAGAATACATGAACCTGCATCACGTACATCCACATTGGTTTCTGTGCTCATAGAAGGTGGTGCCACTTGTGTTGGGAAAACTGTTGTTGATGACATGGCATACAGGTGATGCTTGATGTTCTTCCCTATGTAGCTATGTTTCTTTATCTCAAATGGTGCTATATAAAGTGATGTAAGCTTCTTAGGCTTATCCAAGTTTGCTTCTACATAAATTTTCGTCCTTTTATTATACCTTTGAGGCTTAAACATTTTGTACTTTTTTCTTTCCCTGCATCAATATTTACTTTTGACTATAACCTTAACAAATGAATACTTGATATCTTCAGCATCAGTGGTGAAAATAAACATTTTGGGGCCCCAACGAACCCTGTAGCTCCTGATCGAGTACCTGGGGGATGTTCGAGTGGATCAGCTGTAGCTGTTGCCGGTGATCTAGTAGATTTTGCTTTGGGTGAGTTGATCTAACAATAACTTGCCAGTTTGCAATATAGCTAATCTAAGCTTTCCTGTTACAGTAATGTGCAATTTCCATGTCATTTTGGGGTGAATTTAAATAGCCCATACTTTTGTTTTGCACTTAAAAATTTTGTAACTTTGTATGTTGATTTTGCTAGCTTTTGCAACACATGCCAAACTGTATAGAAATTTTATGTTCATTCATCTTTATGCATGTTGTTGGTTTTCACTAGTTTTTGCTTCTTTCAAAATTCAGGGCTTTTGAGCATATGCATGCATGCGTTTTCCATTGTGCAAGTTGTGTGTGGTGTAGATGCTTGTCTGTTTTCCCAAATTGTGCAAGCTGAGCACGTGCATGCATGCATGTGTCTTTCCCTTGTGTGCATGTCTGCATGTGCTAGTGGAGTGCATGCATGCATGTATTTTTCCCTTGTGCAAGTGACATATCAATGTGTCATGCATATGTTTTTGGGGTGTGTTTGGGGGATGGGGGTATGTTATGCAGTCTATTGTAAAGTTTATAAATGACAGTTTTTGTCCAGTACAACCAGCATTGCTATATTTAATTTCAGAAATATATCAGAAACCTGGAATGTTAGTGTCACCTAACTGTCTAGTTCACATGCTCAAAAAATAACTCATCACAAGAGGGCCCTATAATTTTTTGGCACTTAATGAAATTTGCTTCCATAATTTAACTACCTTGGTATGTGTGATCACACTAGTTGTAGTTTCGTTATTTTCATGGGGGTAAATGACTTGCTTGATGCTATCCAATCCTTTGAACTTCGACGGACGTTGCCTTAGCCCCTACATTAATGTTGGTCTTCTTTATTAAATAACATTGCATTCTGATGCGATCATTACGTACGAGAGGAGGAGGCGCAAACATGATGTCCATGAGCCGTGGGAGCAAAAGGGATGAAATTTCTATGCACACAACAAGCTGGAAGGAAATTGCTTTGCACACTACAATAGGGGTTATAAGAGGCCAGCCGGCCCTAGTTTTCTGGAGGGGGAAATTGATGTTGAATATTGATATTTTGTGAGAGTTCTTCGAGAATTCTTAGGTAGATCTGGGAGAGTGCGGACGTCCTCGTTTATCGGCGTCTTGGGAGGGTGATTGCCCCTATATTGTAACCAAAAGTTATTCTTTTATTCGCTGTTTTAGCAAATATAATTTTAGATTTGGGTGAATCCTATCAATTTGGTATCAAAGCCAGTGACGATCCATGGCGGCGTCGATGATATCTAATCTCATCTCTTTGATCTTGTAGGAAGGGATGGGATTGACCACGAAGGAATTAGAGGCTCACATGCAATACATCCAAGCGTCTAGACAACGGCGACAAGAGATCAAGCAAGGGATCGAACAAATAAAGCTACTCTTGGCCAAAGGGGGGAACGACGGTAAGGATTCAGATCTAAAGACGACGATGATCCCCAATCAAGAGGGGGTGATCTTGGAAGTTTCAGATCCAGATCTGAAAGTTTCAGATCTGAATCTGAACAGATCTGGATTTCTTTAGAACGATAGTGAAAGAGGTGGAGATCAATTCCATCCTTTTGATCTGAGAGGAGGCTTGCGCGTACTTGGAGTAGGGCCTCCACGGACTTCATGCACCACCTTGAGGACAATGTGGATTTTTGGAGGCGGAGTAATGATGCGATCATTACGTACGAGAGGAGGACGATGCGTAAACATGATGTCTATGAGCCGCGAGAGCAAAAGGGGTGAAATTTCTATGCACACAACAAGATGGAAGGGAATTGCTTAGCACACTACAATAGGGGTTATAAGAGGCCAGCCGGCCCCAGTTTTCTGGAGGGGGAAATTGTTGTTGAATATTGATATTTTGTGAGAGTTCTTCGAGAATTCTTAGGTAGATCTAGGAGAGTGCGGACATCCTCGCTTACCAGCGTCTTGGGAGGGTGGTTGCCCCTATATTGTAACCAAAAGTTATCCTTTTATTTGATGTTTTAGCAATATAATTTCAGATTTGGGTGAATCCTATCACATTCTTTATGGATCTTGCACTATATAAAGATCATATATTAGCTAGTGCTTACAAACGGGCATATCAGCAGGATTGACCTTTTGATTATTTGGTTATTTGATGATTTATGTTTGTATGTTTGTCTACTGTCAGGAACTCCCTGTCGTGGAACAAAACAAATATATGAAAAACTATTAATGAATCTCAATCAAGCACAAAAATCACTATCCGCTAAGTGCATGCTGTTATAGATATTGCATCCTGTTTGGAAGCCTTAGAGGTTGTTATTCCATCTAGAGGATGCCATAATGCAAATAAAGTTTGAGGGTTTCACAAATCCCAATTTGCGATTAAAATTGATTTGCATGATGTAAGGCATATTGCGTGAGGACAAGCAAGAGTCTGAACAACTGCTGAAAATATCATTGTGACTGTTCATGCAGCCATAGGCTCTAGCATGCCTGTCCCTCATACCCGACATAATAGGGCTATTCATGGCCATGTTCTTAGCAGTGATGTCACCTAGTGGTGTCATTTGGAAGGGATGATGATCATAATGTGCAACATGATACACTCAACAAGGTCATAGTGTTATTAATGACTTAACCAGGGTTCTATCACGCATGAAAACTTCAAAATGGGTGCCGTGTTCGCACGAGACGTGCAGCGTTTCACGGACACTTGCAGGACACTTGCCCGACGTGTATTAGACACTCTGAAGCTGTGTTTGATTTTACTCGACATGTATCAGGCACTATGAAGCTGAGTTTGATTTTAAAAATGTAAAAAGTTACATGTTCAAGATGTTTTAGCTTTAAATAAAACTTAGAAAATAGCTTGTCGGATACTTTAAAGCCACATGTCTCTAAACCAAAATGTCAAAATTATCTTCTTAACTAAGAAGGTGCCATGTCAACTAATACTAAATATCACTTGAACTACATTAGAAGCTTGTGATTTTTGTCATTGACATTTTATATCATCTTTAATTTTAATTTAACACATTGTAGTTACTATGGAGTTTGATGTGTATTATAGATCGATACTCATAGGAGCACATACACGTTGGTATCTTCGTGTATTTGTGTCCTACTCTTTAAGATCTTAAGTGTCCGTGTCGTGTTGTATTTGCATCATGTATCCATTTCAGTGGGGTTCTTCGACGCATCCCCCCCACCCCCCCGAGAAAAAAAAAACAACTCTCGTCTCTATCCATATTTTCCCCCACATATCTGTTTCTCTTCTTTTTTGCCATTCCATTTATCTGGTACATTCTTACCTTCTCCATCTCAGCAATCTCTTCATCATTGTACTCTGATTCCTAGCCTGGTAATTGTTTGTTTCATCGTTGAAAATATACAATAGGCAGACCATTTTGATTTTACGCTTATTGCATCTGAAGTCTTGTTTCATCCATCAGTTTACTACAGTATGTTGCCTCGATATAGTAGCTTGTACTGCCCATGAAAGTCATTGCAATGGAAAGCACCATCGGCATACATGTTCTAGAATTTATGAAGAGTTGTGCCTTCAAGCAGTTAAATTATTTATATGGGAGGTAAATAATGGAGTCAAAGTCTGTTTGGTATGCCAATTACATATTTCCCAAGCGAGTGGTGTTAATGGACAAAAGATTCAACTGAGTTTTCAGGTGGTCCTAAGTGGTGGTGTGCTATCTATTTTTTGTCTTTTTTTCTGGGGCGGGGGCGAGGGTCTAAGACTGCCTAGGTATGGAGGCAACCTTTTTTTAATTTAAATGGAGATTTATAGGACGTGAAAAGGAAAATACAGCATACCTATGCCCATGAACTTTCTACTGCCATTTATGTCTATTTGCTGTTGCTGACCTTGAATGGGCCCCATTCCTGAAGGTTGAATTTACTGCAACTTGTTTGTCAACTCTTCGCTTCTTATGTGCATTAAAATGTTGTAAAAAAGGAAGATCAAAATCGACCCACTTCTCCTAAAGGAATTTGAGATAGAGCCCTACTGCTTTCTTATCGCAGGGGTGTGCCAGCATGATAGCAAAGGCAATGATGCTGCCGTCATGGCTGATTGAAGGCAGAGAGAGGCAATGGCTAATTGCAGCTTCTTCCACACCTTTTTTCTTTTTCATTTTTGCTCTTTCACTATTAACTTTCAGCACTTAATCAGGGTAATCCATGCCGTCTGGCTAGGGGGTTGCCTATGTTATCTTTACTGCTTTGAACTCCAATGTTCGTTGGGGCGATAAGTCATCTTATGATGCTTTAAGAATTAATATGGGTATATAAGGTGTGTTCTACCGGGAAGGTTAGCTTGTTGCATGAATTAAACGAGGTTTTGTACAGCAATGATTGGGAGCTGTACATGATAGTTTAGGTCATGTCATATTGGTGCCAGCTCTCCAGCTCGGTTCAAAAAAGGAATTTAGAATGTTGCTACGCTGTGTTTAGAATGTTGCTACGCTGTGTTGGTAGACTTTTTCTTGTTCCTCTAATTAAGCCTGGGTTCCACTTTTTTTAATCTAGTTGCAGATTAGTAACCTGGTTTTCACTAGTGTTTTGGATAGTTTTTGAAGAAAACTGTTTAGTTTTAACCATCCATACATTTTTTGTTTGTATGCAATCTATCTATATTGTTATTAGGGTTGATATTGTAAAGCTATCTGGTCTCCTGTATTTTGAAGAGATGAGAGTGGATGCATCTCATAACATACTGTGCATCTCATAATATTCTGCTTGTAGTTTAAAAATTTTCTATTCTTGTAAAACGTCAGTAGGATTCAAATTATCTGGTCTTCTGCAGCATGAGAACTAAGAATCAAGAGTCTTCATCACCATAAAAGACTAATGGATGTTCAATATTTATGTATTTGCATATTCCTATATAAATTAAATCAGTTATAGATTTGAAAGGATGTGCTGCATCGAGTTTTGAACATTGCAAAGAAAGTTATCAAACAATCAATTTGGTTATTTAATATTCAAATATTTTTGAGCAAGCATTTATTGCTGTTGCTAATCTAATTGTATCCAGTGAATCATTAGATCCACTCTTCCAGTGCATGATTGGAATCACCTTTAGTTCTCAAAAGCCAATCTTCTTGTTGCACCCATGCAAATATATGTAGTGCTCCTTTTTGTTTAGATTAATCTTGGTTTCATTTTCTTATTAATGTGGAAATGCTTTCTACATGCATCGACATTGTATTCTTAGTAGGCCCTATGTTTATCTTTAAAGGGCATCAAAATAATGATTATGTCTTTGTTTATTCTTTTCTTCTAGATAAGGGTTATTCATTTTTGAATGTGTATATAGGTCTGGATACCGATGGTGGTGTGAGAATACCTGGGGGATTCTGTGGTATCTTCGGTTTCAGACCATCACATGCAGCTGTCTCTAATATTGGTGTCCTTCCTGTCTCACCAAGTTTCGACACTCCAGGTAGTACTATTCAATTTTGCAATATTTCATGAACATGCGTCAGACACCCTGTTTTGCACCTTACTTTTGATCCACTAAAAGTGTAAACTTCCGGGCCATTTTATTTCCATATGGTCAATGTACACGCCCCTTTTAGATGGCAACAGTGGTACATCGGTCTGATTCTTATGCCGACTCCAAGAAGTTCACATCTAGGTCGATTTGATTTCATAAATGGACTAGTTTTTTCTGCTTTAGTGTGTGAACCAGCTTGGAACAAAATCTAAAACTGTAGTTCAACATATTTAGATGGAAAACAACTGAAAGAAAATCCGTACATTGCATTATGTTTTAGATGATATTGCAATGCACATCATACTTGAACATACTACCAGAATAGTACGAACATGATCTGCATGATAACAATAAACAGGTTTGTTGCTAGTCATATGTAGACCATGTAACTTGAGAGGCACAGACGATCCCAAAGAAGAAGAAAACTTTTCACATTAAACTTAAAGAAGTAACTGCAAAATGCCATAAGCAACAAGCTAATCAGAGAAGGAGAGAAGGAAAAAAAGATGTGAATAATAATAACCGCACGAGTGAGGCTTATATCCAGATACATGATAGTCTGGACTCTTTTGTGTGTTTTAGGCCCTTTAGGGGCAATTTGGAATTTTTCGGACACCCTTTAGGGGCATTTTGGAAATTTTCGGATTTCTGGGGGCGTTTTGAGAAATTTCAGCCTTTTTGGGGTTTTCTGCAAAATTGTAATTTCTAAACACTATTTATAGGGGGAAGTGCTGATGTATTTCAGAGGCTATTATTTTGAGAGTTGATTCTAAAAGAGGTGAGATTATACCTCGTTCTTCGGAACAGTGCGGACGTCCTCTAAAATTGGCGTCATGGGAGAGCGGCCACCTCTATAATTGTGGTTAATCTTTATATTTTCAGTTTTATTAATAAAAATCGAATCTTTGTTTTGGTTCCTATCAACGTGGTAACAGAGCATCAAGATCCATGGTGATGACTAGATCTAAAGTCAACATAGACGAAATCCTAGAGAGGGTGGAAGCAAGTCAAAAGAAACAAGACGAAATTCTAGCGCAAATCATGCAACAACTCGCGCTCCTAGCAACGAAAGGTGGAAACGACGGCGAAAACCCTAATTTTGGGCTAAAGGCATCGACTTTAGATGAGAAAGAGGAAAAAGTCGACAGCTTTGATGCGGATCTGCATCCAGACGACGAAGGGATACTTTTTGACGTCGATCACTACGTCGAGGAGGAAGGGGAGGAGCCCATGATGGAGGAAATCAATCCCACAAACCCTAGGAAGGCAAATCCACGATGGAAGATGGCTCCGGCATCAAAACAAGGGGGGACTCCTGGAAGGGCTGTCGCGCCTTCAGCAGGGGCGGCTGCCCCCCCAGTTTGTCCATTTGGACATGGTGCCCCTGTCCAGCAACCCGGGGGCGCCAACCCCTCCCGCACGGGCGCAGGGCCCCCTCGGGTCCAGATTTAGGGCGTAGTGCCCATCAAGGCCCAGATCCAGAAGGTTTCGAGCCCAAACAACAAAAACGTGATATCTTGAGGCAGCGAAACAGAAACGGTCTGAATCCTGGAGGCCGAAGAGGGCCCCAAGGCCATTGGTTTTCAGTTCGAAGTCCTTCCGAGCGTCAACATTTCAGTTTTGGGCATGGAAGACCTTCGGATCTGTTGGACGACTACTTTGGCTTTCTTCCGAACGTCATTGAAGGTGGTGAAGACCGATCTCATCCTTTTTGACCCGGGAGGAGGTATGCAATATACTTGGAATGAGAGGCCCACGCACTTCATGCACCACCTTGAGGACAAGGTGGTTTTTCGGGGGCGGAGTAATGATAGATCTGGACTCTTTTGTGTGTTTTAGGCCCTTTAGGTGCATTTTGTGAATTTTCGGATTTCTGAGGGCATTTTGGGAAATTTCAGACTTTTTAGGGTTTTCTGCAAAATTGTAATTTCTGAACACTATTTATAGGGGGGATGACTGAGGTATTTTCGGAGGCTATTATTTTGAGAGCTGATTCTAAAAGAGGCGAGATTATCCCTCGTTCTTCGGGAGAGTGCGGACGTCCTCTAAAATTGGCGTTTTGGGAGAACGGCCACATCTATAATTGTGGTTAGTTATCTTTATATTTTCAGTTTTATTAATAAAAATCGAATCTTTGTTTTGGTTCCTATCAATACACGAAGAGGCTATATGTCATTCAAAATGACCAAGAGGGTAGGACACATTCAAAAAGCCTTTAATTTGGTGTAGCCAATGAAATTTGTACTTGAAAATGAAGCTTCTGCGACCTATTCAGAAGGAAAAGGTCACACATGAACGAAATATCGGCATTAATTTTTTTTCCTGTCACGATTAGTAGCTCCTTAACACCAGACAAAAAACCAACCGACTTTTATTGTTTTCACTCGAGTAACAGAGACCGATTTTTTCTTCCTACGATATGTGTACAGCTTGGCTGAAGTCTGACTCCATCCTGTTCACACACATGCATGCATTTATATATATATGTGTATTGTGGAACTGTCATGAAAGTTCCAATCACCACACACAATTAGCACCTCATCTATTGAAAATATGCCAAAAAAATTTCTTTTAGGTAATTTTATGTTGTAGCATTTTCGTTGTTCTTATGTGTTTTTGCTATTGAAATAGTTAGTATGTCATGCCTACAGTTCTATCACAGGTTAAGAACACAAATTGTTATTGAATGTATTAAATTAGGTAGCTATGGTTGTTTAACCAGGCATGTCGAGCTGCTACCAACATGAGCTCAACGTGCTTAATGAATTCGGCTGCAATATTATGAGAGACCTAGAGAACCATGCACGGAATGTCTGATGCATGATTAAAGTCATTTAATGGTCCTCGATACTCTCTTTAAATTTTATGAAGACGCCACATTCATGATGCAAATGTTGCATTACTTACAGTATTGTAATATTTACTGCCAACTGTAAAAAAGGATTATTGCATGTAGCTTACTGACTAAATAGCAGTAGTACCATTCTTGAACCTAAATCACGAAAAGATAATCTTGAGATGGTTGATCTAGACATACCTTTGCACGTATTCTCTCCTCATTTGTGTCGGAACTTTTCACTTCTGCCAACTAATGTTTACACAAGTTGTGAACCATTGACACTCTTGTCGCCTACAGTAACATGTGATTATTGGCTTGATGACATCTCACGTTGGTTTTCTCTAGTTGGCTAACCTTCTATTTAGCCACACAATCTTCTATGTGAATTACTGGAATTATGCTTTGAAAAGCATTCCATGCAATACATGAATGGAAAAAATGCACGCACGCCCACACACACACGTGCACTGAAACAACGAAGGAGAAACACACCCAAAGAAGGGGGTGGATTGGAAGGAAAAAACTATAGCTTAATGGTTATGGTGCCCAACTTTCTGTGCAATGAATACAAGAAGCTTAAAACAATTGTTTATCAAGTTTTCTTTATGGACATGTATACTTTGTTCCAATATTTTATTTTTAAATGCCAATATGTTTTTACATTATTTCAAACAATGCAAATCAGTTTCAAACAATACAAATCAGTTTGTCGCTGGCAAGCTACCGTTTCTAAATACAAGTATCATAGTATCATATACCAAAAGAAAACGCGATCTACTCTAAATTGTTTGGAAAAATTGTTCATAATAGCACTTATTCTTCACTAAAAAACTGCAATTTTCTCCCACATGCATATTTATGCATTCAGTCACTTGATTCTCTTCACGCGATGGATGACTATTTTGGCAAATGGTGAGTGTACGTCAATATATGCAGGTTAAGTCCAAGGGTTTGTTATATGGTTGGGAACTTGCGTCACGTGGAACCATGCCGTGATCTTAATCTTGAGATGAATATGCAAATTAGTGAGACCTTTTTTTTCCACTCATTAACGAGAATGCATTTAGAGTCTGAAAACAAATTTCAAATGACAAATGAAGTAATACTCTTTCATCAGCACACATATCATTTGAGAAGTGATTGCACATATGATCACAGTGGTGTTGACTTGATATCCTCTCCATCAGGCATCTTAAACCAACTGGACAATACCAAAAACAAGTGAAATCAATTCAGTTTACTGTTTAAACTAATAGATCGTTGTTGTTACTTAAAACTTCGTGCCATAAATCAGTTTCAAACACTTGTTGATTAGCAATATGGATACATCTGGATACATATGCATGCAAACATGCCAGACATGGTACATTTTGCACTATTTATGTGTTGAAACTTGAAAGTGTCTTTTGGTACTAAATTCACCAGCCTGCCTTCCAGCAAGCTTATTTATCTTCATTCTGATTCCCCAATTAATAGTCCCATGCAAAAGTAACAAATGTTTATTTGTTGGTTTTGTAGGATGGTTTGCAAAGGATGCTAGCATCTTACGTCGCGTGGGCCATGTATTGCTTCAACTCCCACATGGAGACACGCGACAGCCTAGACAAATTATTATCGCTGATGATTGTTTTCAGATGTCAAAAATCCCCGCAACGAGGTTGATTCAGGTGGTGATCAAGTCCACAGAGAAAGTATTTGGAAGTATGTGTTAGTTTTTAGCAGTTATGTTGATAGACATGCCACTTTAAGAAGTAATAATTTTTGTCATTTTGCTAGCATATTGATTTCCTCGTTTGATTAACATGATCAATGCTGACTTCAGGGCAAGTTTTAAAACATTTAAATCTTGGAGACTATCTACGCTCAAAAGTTACAAGCTTAAAAGAACTTCAAGAACTTCAAAATGAGATGCTGAATGGTGATTCAAAAATTTCTTCATTAGCACAACTTGCAACTGCCATGCAAGCTATTAAAAAGTGAGTTCTATCTGGATTATTGATATGCAATGGAATTTTGGTACCTATACTTATAGTAGCAGTTTACTTGTTTGTAGCTTACGGTGTTGATCTACTTGCATTTTTATAGTGTTGATCTACTTGCATCCTCCTAAAAGTCGGTGTTCTGTTTTTTGCACCACATCGTTTTGAATCCATAATTACATTTTTGAGGTGGCAACAGCTTTCAGTTTTAAAGATATTCTGATTTTGAGTATTTTAAAATTGGATCACTTTGGCTTGGCAAAAGATTGTTTCATACTCCCGTTATTGTTATTCATCTTCTGCTAAAATGGGTAAACATTATGAGGTTCCAAAGAAATATTTTCATTACTGAGAGTTAAAAAAGTATCGGAATAGATGAAGATGTGCAACGCTTAGTATGTTTAAACGGATCAGATTTTCTTAGTTGGAAGCAATCTATGAGGTTTCGGCGGCAGTTTCGTCTCGGTTTTGAAGGGCAGTTGGACGAATTGACAGGAAGGGAGTTAGACCATTTGACTGGAGAGATTGGTTATGTCAGTTTTCTGCTGAAGTATGGTGATATTGCTTGAAATGAGGTTGCTACGCTTAGTTCCTCTCTTCATTTTTAGGCGAGGAACTTGATCGCGGTTGCATTAATCATCTGTTAACATTCTAGGAATAAAGCACCCTACTGCTGTTCCTCATTTGTGTAGGTACCGCAGGACACTGAAATATAATATAGCAGGCTAAGGTGCTACAAGCTTGGTCTTGTGAGAAGCCATTAAATTAATTTGTATTTGAAGTTCTTCTCATACTCTGAGCATAATGTCTTATTTGGATGAGATGCACAGGTTCAACAGTCATCTTGTACTCGCTATCTTAACCACACCTGGTTGTGGTTCATGCTAATTATTAATCAGAACTCATGATGAATATCTGCTTCATGTTAACTTAAAGGGGTACCTAGCATAATGAAGTAAAAAGTTGCATAATGAGGTCTGAGGTGTAAAAAAATCTTTGTTGTTGCGAGTAAATTGGTATTTCTATGTCTTGTTCCCCTAGTCTGTTTCGTGTTGTCTGTCATTACTATGATTCTTTGATCCAGTATCATTATGGTGCTAGGTTTTGACAACTTTTGTCCGAGGATATAAATTTTATATTTCTAATTTCTTGGGTGCTTATGCTCAAGATGCTAGGAATATATAATGACCACCAGAAAATCCATATATGATAAGATTTTATTATTTTTTTATTTTTAAAGTTGATGTTTCTTTTCTACAGCTTTGCTGAAGTCAAGGAGAATCTGTAAAGTACTGGCACTTTTTTGATCAGAAGTAAAGTAATATACTGTGGTCCTTGTTAAAACTCATCTTGAGTTGCTTATTGTCTGAAATCATCAGGTTTCAAGATATAATGCATTTTGCATGCTTAATACTATAAAGTTACCCTAGAAGAAGCAATAGTTGTTAAATTTAAGGTGGATCTATTATTAAGTAAAATTTTGCTCCCATTGCATAAGATATGTGCATTTTTCTTATTTCTTCCCTTGGTGCAAGAGAGTCTGTGATTTTAGTTTCTTCTACTTTGGCATGTAAGCCTTTATCTGTGATGGCTTTATATAATCTCAATCAACGACTTAACAGTTATCCGACTTAACAGTTATCTGCTTGTTTTCTCTACAATATATTTTCCTGCTAATTTTGGATACATCTGGTACTAAGTTGGGCTTTATCCCATGTAAGAAAATGGATCTACCATACGTATCTTCTTGATATCTTGTTAGTTTAACAGTCACTGACCATTCCGTGCAATATGAATCCAGGTATGAGTTTAAGAATAATCATAAGGAGGCGATCAACTCGGGTAATATTGCAGTTGATCCTCATATATCAATGCATTCAAGTGAATCATCAGAAACTAGTGATGCATATATTGACTACTGCTATTCTTCAAGAAATCAGACACGCTTGGCTCTCAATTCTCTTTTGAAGGTACTAACTAGTTATCTGCTTTAAAGCAGTGGAAGAAGAATGTTTATTTGTTACGTTTTGTTTCTTTTCTCATTCAACATTTAGGATACCTTTTTTGGCATTATCATCATCTGCGGGTGTAACTAGTAACTTTTGACTAGATAATCTTCTGCCAGTTGGAAATAGGTGGACTACAACTCTCTTACACTACTTGAAATTTCTGTAATTGCTTTGCTGCCTTTCAACCCAGATTTCTTACATACTGTTGGGAATGTAGTAACAAATCTATGTAAATTTAAACGAAAATTAAGAAACAAATGTACCCATTCAGAAAAAGCGTGCATTGTGCATTGTCCTAAATGGACGACGGTTGATCCTCGTACAATCAGCCTATGTGTGTCTCCCTCCGGCGGTATGATTCCCTTTCTACCGGCAAACCATCGAGTGAATGATTTTGATGTTGACGGGCCTTCAGCTACAAGGATGTCCAATAATAAAATTAGATTGTAAATAGATGAATATAAATTGAGGTTGAGGGAAAGATCTTCCAAGGGTTGGAGAAGAAGAGTAGGGGGGGGGGGGGGGGGGGAGAGAGAGAGAGAGAGAGAGAGAGAGAGAGAGAGAGAGAGAGAGAGAGAGAGAGAGAGAGAGAGATCCTTCTCTCTTCTAGGTTTTTTTTCCCTTTTATATAACCTGAGTTGAGAGAGTTCTCCCTTATTCCTTTAATGTTTGGTTACAATGAAGGGGAAAGTGGAGAACAGTTGATCATGAGGAGAAATGTACGAAAGAATTAAAGAGGAGAAAATGGGAGAAAAAAGCATAATTACAGAAAAAGTAACGACAAAGATAATACATTGATTTCAGGTCCAAAACAGGACTTTATAGTAAATTGAAATTTTATTTCTTTTAAAAATGTTCAACACATACTTGTTATGATAAGTCACAAGTTACCCTGAGTCGGACATCTATTTATGGTTATAGTCATGATGGAGCGTTTGTATGCCAGAATTCTCCCAATATCATGACCTCCATCTAGTCATGGGTTCCCATATCAAAAATCTTATGATGACTCTTGGAACAAAGATGATAAACTCCAAAAATGTTTGCCATTCCGGTTACATTTGATTATACAGTGTCTTTATTCAGTTTAATCAGTTTATATGGTATTTCTATACTAAGATTATTTCATATATATGTCTTATGCACATATTTGTATACCTAATTGAGCAATATGTTGAAGTGGCTAGTACTTAGCTTTCATTGTCAGAATGCAGATACTATTGTTCATGGCAATGTCTTTGTAGGAATTTAGCAACGTAGTATTAGGGGTGAATCTATATCATGACTATAAACTGGATTTCAGAGAAGTCATACATTGTTGATTGCAAATTGACTTCACTTATAAAGGTTTATGATAAAATGCGTTGTTTAATTCATAGTTTTATGTTTCGGCCGAAACCGGTCGGTATCGGCCGTTTCGGATCGGTATCGGAGGGGACCGGTCCGAAACCACACTTCAATTCTCGATATCGGCCGTATCGGCCATGGTATCGGCCGGGTTTCGGCCGGTATCACCCGATACCGGTCGAAACTTGGCCGATACCAGCTAAAACTAAAAAAAATGAAAACCAGAAGGAGGAAAGCAGCATCACCAAAATCCAAAAAGAAGAAGAAGAAAACGAAGATGAAGAGAAAGAGGAGAGAGATGGAGAGAGAGACTTACCTCATGGTCGCCCGCCTTTCGCCGCATCTCCAAAGAAGCCCGCCTCCTGCTACTCACCCCATATATTTTGCTAAACATATTTCATTTATGTACAAGTTTGCCATTCTCTTTACCATTTTAATGGTAACCTTGTAAATAAATGCAATATGTTTAGCAAAATGTGTGATGTGACTAGCAGTTTGTTTAAAAAATTAGGCGAACTTGTAAATAAATACAATATGTCTAGCAAACTGTGTAATGTGAGTAGCAGTTAGTGAAACTTATTTCTTGTTATAGATAAATGTGAGTACGAAAGTACTTAAAAATATCGATACAGACAAAACGAAACTCACTTCCGATACCACTGAAACGAGCGATACCGAAACCAAAACCTAAATTTTCGAGAGATCGAGACCGAGATCGAAACCGAGACCTCAAACCTACTTTAATTCAGGTAACCTTTAAACTGTACTATACCAGCATAGCATCCAAGTCTGCACTAACAGAATGTGTTCATGGCAACTTGTTTACTTCTTAAACCGAAGTGAATTAGTGTAACCATTAAACCAAGTATATATTTTTAAAAAATCATACTTACATGCTTAGAGCATAAACACTTGTTATTGCAATGAAGAGTATTGGACTGAATTTTTTTGTCAATTCAGTGGAGGAATTGGATTAATTTTACTCCTAGCAAACACACTACCCGAAACATTAACTTCTTACATAGTAATGGTCAAACTGATCATTACCTTTCCAAAATTAGTTCTTCGCTATGCATGCATTAAAAATTAATCCAGGTTAGGTTATTCAATTTCATGTCTAACCAAATCCGTGACAAATTTTACAACTGGTGACAAGTTAACAACAATTTCATTGTCGGTAAATGATAATGTAATATATCCTAGCAAGCAGTTTTAGCTTTGCCAACGACACTCGTCTTTAGTTCATGCGACAAAAAAGTTGCCTAGGAGGACAATCTACCTATTTGGTAAACAATGTAGTTTAAGCTCTTGCAACCAACCAGGATGCCAGCGGCTGACCGTTTGTCCGAGACAAATAAAAATGAGAAAATAAGTGGGGAAGAAGATAGACTGACTATATGTTACTGCATTATTCTCTTAGACACGATAAAGGCCCGAGGGACCTATGAAGAAGAATACCCTTTCTAGAGATAATTAATTGTTCAATAATTGGATGAATGTTACACGTTTCATCTCTTGGCCTCACAGGTTTTATTTACTCAAGCAGCATGACATGAGTTAGTATGAATATTACTTATGTTGTACAAGTATCCATACGTGGTTATTAATCTTCTCAATACATTTCTTGTTCTGCTTGAAGAACGTTTGCTAAGTACCTAAAGCGAGCAAGCAGTATCTATTCTGTGATAGAACATTTTTATATTTGTACAATTGTTGTATTTAACTAAACACTTTTGCCATCAGTGCTGTAAGATATATGCTAATTTGGTGCGATCCGAATGAGATTTGGGGATAAAAATAGGGGTTTTAGTGGATTTGGGGGAAAATGTAGGATTTTTATCAGATCTCAAAGGAAAATAACAAGAGTTGACCTCTTTAGAGAGGATGCCGCTCTACTAGTTTTTTATTCGAGAGAAAAGCCTAACTCTCCACAAACTAGTGTTGTATCAACCTCCTAGTGATTCTTCTTCACAAATTCACAAAATTTAGCTTGAATCACCTAACCCTAGCCGCCATCTTATTATAATGGACGTTTTCCTAGAATCATAGAATTACAAAAATACCATTGATGCATAAAATTACAAGTTTGCCGCTATGTCAGAGTATTACGAAAATGCCACCGGTATTTGCGATCACATCATTATCCCGCTCCCAAAGAACCACATTGTCCTCAAGGTGGTGGCATGAAATTCATGAGGCACGCTACTCCAAATGGTGGTGCTCTTTCTCTCCTGGTTCATCTTCCTAAGCTGTTATGCCTTCATCTTCGACCATCAAGACTTAGAGAACGTGGTCCCGGTAATGATGTGCTGGCATGAACTTCTCGTCACATTGAAAGCATATTCCATGTTTACGTTTATTTTGGATCTCGGCCTCGGCGAGGCACTTGAACTGTCTATCAGTTCGAGACTCGCTATTTCTGTCCCGACTCGTCTGGACCCATGCAGTCTAGTATTTTCATATCTCTGTGGCAGTATTAGTGCGGAATGTGACCACCCTCATAGCTACCTTGGCCCATCGCTCCTCTATCATTTGGGCCAGTTGCATTGTGTCCCGCAGCCCTCTCAGTTTCTGTATGCGAAGCTCGGTACATATGTTTGCTTGAAGCCCTTTGATGAAAGCTATCCTCCAGCGACTCCTCAGACAATCCCCACCCTTGGTCCGATATCATCTTAAACTTCTTTATGTATTCTCTGACTGTTTCCTTTTGTCTGTGAGGGCAAAGAGCTGCTTATGTAGATGTCCTCTTATAGTGTCACAAAAACTAAGAATCAAACACTTCTTGAATTCCTCCTATGAATGCACATGCCGCTTCTACTCCATCCATTGGTGTCAAGATAAAGCTTCGTCCTCCAAACAATTTTCCACAATATCCAACTTCTCCAT
The DNA here is from genome assembly GCA_030789695.1 of Scilla litardierei. Taxonomy (NCBI): domain Eukaryota; kingdom Viridiplantae; phylum Streptophyta; class Magnoliopsida; order Asparagales; family Asparagaceae; genus Scilla; species Scilla litardierei. The sequence continues at coordinate 16,876,786 of CM061141.1, forward strand.
CAGGCATGTCACCGTAAAACATATCTCCACTGGTAAATCCATATATACAGGTCCACCCCATTAAAGATCATCATCTTCAACTTTCGGACTTTGCTTTCAATGCTGAAAACTTACTGTTCTGGTCTTCCTTTATGCGGACCATAGTGGAACTGTCGATAAGTGTGATGTGGTGCATCTCACTCCAAATTGGGCTCTATATGATCTGTCGTCGTCTCCCACTCATTATCGCTCTAATCCACGTTGGCTCTGTCCTCGTAGTCTGGAAAACATCGTCAGGCCTCTCTCCTGCAATCCAGGGGCCGTTCACTAGAGGTCATCCAGATCCTTGCCGGCATCCCAGTGTGCTCGTCGGTGATGGTCCGCCTCTTGGCGGACCGCTCAGGGTCACAGGTCCCGTGGCGGCCCCTGCTGGTGGTGGCCAAAACCCTGGCGGGCCGCCTGGAAGCCGTGAGGCCCCAGCGGCCCAGGCGGGTTGCGTGGGGGCCGCGAGGCCCTAGGCGGCTCAGCTGGGGATTGGCTGGGTCCTGGTGTGCTGCATGGGGTTTGTGAGGCCCCAAGCGGTCTGCCCTCAGGCCGTGGTGCCTCGGCGAGGGTGGGGGGTCGTCGCCCCCGTGGGTTCTTTCGTCTCTTCATCGAACTCTAGGTCTACATCGGATAGAAGTCCTTCCACAAATTCTTCAACTTTTTCCTTCCATTTCACCAAAAGTCTTGCCTTTCACCCTAGATCTGAGTTGACGTCCTCGTCCTTGCCCAGATCTGACTTCTTCGTCCCTTGCATCTTTGTGATCTGTTGCGAGAGTTACTGTGTTACTTGCACAACGGCTTCCAACAATGCAGTCGTCCTTGCCTCCGATGCCTTCATCAGAGATTCGATAGACGCCAACTTTTCCTCCATTGATTAATATAGACGCCAACCTTTCCTCCATTAATTAATAGGATTTCTTCAATCCCTCCGCATCGACTTTTGAGTTTCTCCTTCAAAGCTTCGACATTTCTCATCGTCGTTATTAGGATCTTGCTCTGATACTAGTTTGATGTGATCCAGAAGAGATTTGGGGATAAAATAGGGTTTTTAGGAGATTTGGGAAAAAAGATAGGATTTTTATTAGATCTTAAAGGAAAATAACAAGATAGTTGATCTCTTTCAAGAGGAGGCCGTTCTCTTAGCTTTAATTCAAGAGAAAAACCTAACTCATCACAAAACATCCTAGTGATTCTTCTTCACAAAATTCAGCCTGTCTCTAACCCTAGCGGTTATCTAATTATAATGGCTGTTTCTCCAGAATTACAGAAATTACAAAAATTCCTCGGATGCCTAAAATTACTAGGTTGCCTTTGCATCAGAATATTACGAGAATGTCACTTGTACTTGTGATCCCATCATAATTACTGGAGTATTGTTAGCTTGTTCACACTCATTACTCATTTGCCATGGACAGAACTTCTAAAAGAGCGTATCCAGTTTGGGTGACATATGACAGAAGTGGGAAGGGATGGTCTAGGATCTGAAGAAGAAGAAAGTTGGGAATTTGATAAATTTTTGGGTCTTACACACAAGGATCAAACGATTATCAACTTGTATGTGGAGATTTCTCGGAACACTCGCCTAATCAACCAAGCCCACTCTCGAACTCCGATAAAAAATTGATTTTTCTGGAAAAAACTACAATTTTACTCCAAAAGTTCCATTCAAACCTTCATTCAAAAAATAGATAAATTTATTACCTTTATATAGTCTTACAAATTGACTTTTAAAAATCCAATGGGTGACTACACCTCTAAAATAACGAAAACACACACCTCTAAAATAATTAAAACACTCAAAAAATAAAATTAAAGACCCAAATGGACTCAAACTTTATTCTAAATAAAATAACTAAAAGATTCAAAATAATAGAAGACGTGAAGGATTCGAACTCTATGTCAAATATAAAATCTAAAATAAAATAAAAAAAGACTCATTTTACAATTGGATCCCTATTCGTCTTCCCGGCTTTGAGCACTTCACCATTTGGAGCATAATCGGGTAGAAATCAACTGACCATTGTAATTGGAGAAGATGTATCCATGAATTTTGAAGTGTAGCATGATGTAGATTTGTAGACGTATATCTTCTGAGTTTTTTTTCCAAATCACAAAAGACATGAAAGCATATGAAACTTATTTGTTGGTAGGATGCGGAGAATCTGGGATGCCAAACTCTATGTGCTCAATTTCTTCAAGTGGTGTCTACAATCTAACTGCTAGCATATGATCAACGCGTGGTTTGAACTTTACCATTAACTATAGATTCATCTTAGGTTTGAGCTCAAATTTAATTTCTAATATGAATATAGACTCAGGCTCTAACTTGATCTTAGACTTGGTATCTAGTTTGGGCTCGATCATTGACTTGACAGCTGGTTCATGCTCTTGTTTGACCTTAAAAGGTTTCATCATGTTTGGCTCATTGGAGTTTAAACCGTTTTGTTGACCAACTCGAATCTTAGGTTGGGAATGTTTTAAATCTTTCTATTTAACATGAATACATGTGTATTTGATCTTCCAGCACTCATCACATCAAAGTTGTATAACCAATGTGTTCCTAGCAAAATGTGTGTTGCATCCATGGATATAATATCACACCAAATGTGATCATGATGGCTCGCAAGCTGCACACTAAACATTCCTGGGTAACCGAATGAGCAATCTTGTGAATCCAAATGATATTATATGGCTGTAGGTTAGTTTAAGCCACTACACTCATTCTTTCTAAGGTTGATTTGATGATAATATTAACACAACTAACTTTATCAAATATAAATTTTTAGGACTTATTATGTACCTTGATGTAAGTATAGAAAATACATGTCATTCGTTAATCTTTCTTACCTTTAGGTGTTATAGGCGGACACATATTGATATTATCATGAGCACTAGATTCATATAAATCTTCATCAGCATCAGTAGTACTCTCAGATGCATAATTTTTTCATTCATTTATATTTTATCATATAGAAGATGAACAGGTTCAGTAAGGGTGTCTATGCATACTTGCATAAGTTCACTTACAACTGGCTTGACCGTAACTGAATTTGGATTGAAAATGGTTTCAGAATCTTCAAAATAGCATGATGGTGCAAAATTCCAGTAAAAATCCATAGAAAATACATCAAAATTAGCAAGCAGTACTGTGCAATCAACGACTAGATTGAGCCGTTGATGGGTCAACATGGCTCGTCTCGGGACGGCTTAGTTGGTTGGGCTTTGGCTCGGTCGACTCAACTGAGCTGATGAATAGTGTCAGCTCAATTGAGCAGATGAACAGTTTCAACAGCTGTGACTGATGCGGCTTGTTGGCATGGCTAGATGGCAAAAATGGCATGTTGAAGCCGTTACTATAGCATATTGGCACCGATGTTTATCCGACCAAATTCACTGACGGTCTTCGTTGATTTTGGTTGTGCGTTTGCATTGATGCGTCACACTTGATGGAGGGGTCAGCGGGGGTTGCCGTCATCAGAGGCGGTGTCGACATTGACAAAACTCAATGAAGACGACAGTGGGGGTGTCGAAAATGTCGATATAGGTGATAGATGTGTTGGAGCATTGAGATGGTGACGACGAGGCTCGAGAATGCCATTGATGGTGACCTTGGGTCTCAAGAATGCTGTTGGTGATGACGGCTGGCTCTGGGGCGACAAGGTCGTTGACGGATGAGGACAGTAACAGAGCTAGGGTTCGGGGAGACGAGGAACAACACAAAGGTTTTTACTATTTCTTCTTCTTTCTTTCTTTATTGTTTCTTCTCTTTGTTTTAAAAAACTTTTTTTGTTTTTCCTTAGAATTTTCTAATACCTCTATTTTTTAATTTTTATCTCTTTTTTATTTTTTTGTTGATCTCTCTTTTTTGAGTTTTTAATCTCTCCTTTGTTTTATTTTTTTGAGTCTAAAAATCCCAAAGATACGATGAAAAAAAGATAAAAAGAAAAGGAAAAAAAAGTAAGATTCTAAAACCTAACTAAAAGAAAAAGAAAAAAGTGTTTTTATGAGGAAAAAGAAGAAAAGAAGACAAATCATTTTTTAGTTTTGATACTAAATGTGATACAAAACGGAATTGGGAAGGGATGCAGAGATTTGGAGAAGAAAAAAATGTTAGATAATTTTTTGGGTCTCGCACCTTGGGGATCTAACGATCATTGACTTGTCACATCTTAGACGGATATTTTCGAACCTCTTGCGCAGTCGATCGAGTCCACTCTTGTATTCTAATGTAAAGGATTTGATTTTTTGAAGAAACTGAAAGTTTACATCAATTTTTTTATTCAACTCTTCATTCATAAAATAAATAAGTTTGCAACCTTATATATGCTTACAAGTTGGCTTTCAACTCTTCATTCATAAAATAAATAAGTTTGCAACCTTATATAAGCTTACAAGTTGGCTTTCAAAAATCACACCCAATGTAAGATTAAAATTCTAAAATAACTAAAACACTCAAAATAAATAAATAAATCATCCAAAATGACTTAAACTTCATCCTCAATAAAATAGTCAAAAGACAATAAATAGAAGACTCAAAGGACTCAAACTCCATTTCAAATATAAAATCTAAAATAAAATCAAAAAGGACTCTATCTCAATTTCACTTGATTTTTATCATTTGGTCCCTGGTGTTAGACTCAAATCGTAATTCTCTACCACAAAACCACGTCTTTACTGCTTGTGTATCCCTTGTTTGTCTAGGGCAAATTGGGAAGTCAAGTTGGGAAAGTCGTTCCTTTGTTTCTTGTCCTTCCTACCCATCAAGTGGTTGGTTATGATTCATGACAATCCACCCTCTTGTCCATAGTCTCCTTGACGTGGATGTGGAATCATTTTATGGTGTTGATTTCAGGCAGACAGTCGGACCTAAAATTTTATCAAATATTTGATGGAATCTTGTCCTCCCTGTTGATGGGAAAAGGCTCAAATCCATGCAGCGCACTCTCTATTATGAAGTGGTGGCCATGTTCAGATGTACCGAGCATGACACATTCTTCATACCATATGGTTTCTATCAGGATGCTTCTGAAGATTCCTTAATTTTATTGTGATATTTCGCGAAGTTGAATGCACAATTTGATTTGCCTATCAGTTACGTTTCGTTCTTTTTTGGTGTCTTTGTTGTTTTGTTCTTGTTCTTTCTATTTAAGAGGGTTGTTTTTTGTTTTTTTTGTTTTGTGCGTGTGTTTTTTTTTGGTTTTTTTTTGTGTTTTGTTTGGGGGGGGGGGACTGGAATTTTGAAAAAAAACATTATAATAAGGTTGTGCATGGTAAGATCTTATGTTTGGAAATGTAATTCATGGTCTTTATTTCGTTCCGGCTGTGTAATCAATAAAGTTCTGGACTACTTGAATTATGCATGGCGGTTCCATACTTCTCTCATAATTATGGATGAAATAAATAAACATTTGAATTTGTGAACGAAAACATTATTCTTGATTATTACTTGTGCTAAATTCCCACGACTTACTAGTCCTTGTTCTGTGGTCTTTTATGGGATACTTGCAGGATGATGTGATTCTTGTTCTTCCTACAGTTTTAGGATCTCCTCCGAAACTTAATGGAAAGGAAATTCTATCGGTGGATTACCAGACACGCATGTTATGTCTATCGGCTGTTGCAAGCATGTCAGGTTGTTGTCAGGTATTGTTCCTTTGCTTGCCAACTTAATAAATATAGATTTTTAATCTTATTTTTGTGCCAGTTGGCTAGCATTTTCATTGGGTTATGTAGAATTTAAGTTATTTGCAATACTTTTGTTTGTGATATGGCTATTGATTATCTTATTGCAGGTGACCATACCCTTAGGTCTCTATGAAAAGTCTCCTGCGTCTGTGTCCATTATTGCAAGGCAAGGAGGTGATCGCTTCTTATTAGATACTCTCCAATCCTTGTATGCCTCGCTTCAAGAACAAATTGATATCGCCATGAATTCAAATGTTTCGAACAGTAGCCTCTGCAAGGAAGAATCTGCAGAAATTGCAAAAGAAAAGGTCGGTTTTACTTTTAAATCAACTTTTACTTGGTAATTCTCTATCTTCTATTCTTTCCTGCCAGTTTTACCTTATTTCTTTATGCCTCTGATTTTTCTGATTGCATGAGGAGGTTGGCTGTTTCTTTTGGTTATACTGACAATCATTAGATTAATGGTATTGACTGTATGGGGATCAGACTGATTTTACGAAACTTGGCATAAACATTTTTGTGTATTATAAGAAGGGTAATTTTTAGATTTAGGGTAATTTTTAGAAATAATATCAATTTTCGACCAAAAAAAAATTTATTCTCAAAAATCGACCAAGTTTCGCCACGTCAACGGCGAGGAGCCGCAGATTGGACAATACCGCACTTGCCAAGTGCGGCATTTTTGGCCGCACTTGCCAAGTGCGGCCAAAACCTGGCCGCACTTGGCAAGTGCGGCCAAAAAAAGCTTTTCCACTGCCTTAGTGATTTAGTTGGCATATTTTGGCAAGTATATGCCTCAGCATTTTGGCCGCACTTGGCAAGTGCGGCCAAAAATGCCACACTTGGCAAGTGCGGTATTATCCACCATAGCCTGCGCGGCCACGCGCCTCGCCGCTGACGTGTCGAAACTTGGTCGATTTTTGAGAATAATTTTTTTTTGGGTCGAAAATTGATATTATTTCTAAAAATTATACTAAATCTAAAAATTACCCTTATAAGAATGTTGTTTTTGAAATTACTGATGGCCTCCCTCTTCGAATCTTCTCATAGAAACTTGCGATGTGATATTCCTGATTTTGGTGCTTGCTCTTTACCAGGGAAACATTGCTTACAGAGAGAAACAATGGCAGAAAGCGATTAATCTATACACTGAAGCAATCAAGCTAAATGAAAAGAATGCCACCTACTACAGTAATAGGGCTGCTGTTTATTTGGAGCTGGGAAGGTACTATTTTTATTTTTCTATTAGATTTTAACTTCTTCGGTTCTTTTCTGTATATACAACTAATTTCGTTCTGTTTGATTCAGTTACCTTCAAGCAGAAGCTGATTGCAACAAAGCCATCAGCATTGATAAAAAGGTTAGTTCCTTTACGGTTAAGCATTACGATTGTCTGGAGATACAGAATTTATGTTATATTGTTGCTTAAAGATGTCAGAACAAATTTCTTAAGACCGTTTTCTAGTAACTAATTTATGAGTTGGCTGCATTCCATGGCTAATGGAATAAATAATAACTCATACATCTATTCTATAATTCTATTCTATAAAATAGGGATTTACCAAATTGCCATTGTCCTACTAGGACAAAGAGGCTGATAGAGACGTGGCTTAGGTTTGGTCACCTCATCATGGTGGGGCCCACTTGATGGAGGGTGGGAGTGTGGGTCCAATTGTGGGTGGTGTTGTTTGGAGTTGGGTTAAATGGTCACCACATTCCAATTATTTGCAAGATTGCCGTTGCTTTTTCATAACACCAAATGCCCCTTCCAATTCCACATATTTACGGGTTTGCCATCGTGGTTTTTTCACTGACCCCGGCATTTTTTGCGTTTTAACACCTGGCTTTTCCCCCTTTACCCCCGACGATACCCGTACACACACCCACACTTCTCTTTATTTTTCGTTTGCCCACGGGTCCCGTCTCCTCTCGACGATACACACACCCACTCTTCTCGCTCTTTTGTTTGTTGCTCGCTTGCACTGCATTCTGTGTTTGGTTTTTTTCGTCGGTCACCGTGCACTATGTGCACGGGTAATTTCTAGTGCTTTAACAATGTCTAGAGGATATGTCATTATGTGGTCACTGGTCACATTGGGAATATCATAATGGAAACATGATAGATGTTTGCATTTCAAACACGACATGAACTCCTGTTGGATCAAAATTTGGAGCATATTTTAAAAGAATGCTAATACCGGCTGATAAGGTCGTGCGTAATTAAATTGTTTCACATTGGAAAAGTTATAAAAAGATGGACATAAATTAGTAGTTCGGCTTCTACCCATACACGCTTTTGGGTTAAATATGATTCCAACTAAGTTTATGTTCTTACCAATTTGATCCTCTTGGAGCTGATCTAGTTGTAACAAGTGGTGTTAGAGCCCGTTTGTGACCCGATGTGAATTTGGAGTTACGATGTGCAGCCTGATAAAGCCGGTGTATAGTAGATGGTGGAGTCTAGAGCTGTTTGTGTTCTACCTCTAGTGTGCTGCCTATGGCTAAGGTATTATTGATGAAGCTTAAATGTCGTTTGTGTCCAGAGCATGTTAAAAAGCTCTCTTGAGCCAACGTGAGTGCCAGGGATTGTTGCCCCCATGTAACCTTCATGGATCACACATGAACAGGGAGGTTGTTAAGATCATGTGTGATTAAATTAGTCAAACTTTGGAAAAATTTAAGAAAGGTGATAGAAATATATCAGTAGTTGACTATATACTCATTGACTTGAGCATTTGGGTTAAATATGATTCCAAATAAGTTTATGTTCTCATCCAAGGTTTTAGGTCACTGTTTCGGTCTTTTGAAAATTTAGGTTTTGGTATTGGTTTCGCACGTTTTGGTGGGTTCAGAAGTAAGTTTCGTTTAGTCCATATCGACATTTTCGGTTTTGGGTATTGGTTTCGGTTTCGGAGATACTTCAAAATATGTATATACAAACAGTAACATATTTTTTATACATATACATACATCAATAATTTATACTAGGTATATATGTGTACAAAATTTTTAGCTGGAACTCATCTAGTAATCTAGTCAGCCCTTCATTATTTTATTAATATAAAAGAATAACAATAAAAATGACGAAGCATAAATATAATCTAATATTACAAAAATGAATAAAATAAAGATTAAGACAAATAAAACTGTGCTAAGTCAAAGAGTATCTCCGAATCTAATAACAAAATGGCACATTTAAATACATAGTCTTGAAATGTTTCTTATATGTGATAATCTACACTCACTTCAATTCAAAAGACTCTGTATTTACTAGTATTCTGGATGTACGCATATGGAAAATTTTCTTTTGAATTAAAGGGATGAGAGATTATCACATATAAGAATTATTTAAAGACTCGATATTTAAATGTGCTATCTTTTCTCACCAGCCATGGCTTTGACTTGAAAAGGGAACACGAACCCTTTATTGCTGAAAAAACCTTTTAACTGTGAAAAATCTCTTCATGCCCATCTTTCGATACTTCGGAACATGTCATCACATCCGGTCAACAATGAGGTGGGCTGACTTAGACGCTGCGAGTCAACGTGGGCTTTCATCAGCGCGAGTGATCAGGCTCCTTAGCTAGGTAGCTTGGGTATGGAAAGTGGTGGCCGAGCTACTGTGAAGACGTCCGATCTGACTCTGAGGAACTCTGAGCTAGTGGAAGTACATCCATCGAGTTACCTGCAACACAAGAAGACGTAAGGATGATCGGATTTGGGTTCCGACCCAAATCCCCTCCGATGCCTAAGTTAGCGACTGAACTTAAGACTGACGAGTCTGATCTTAGGGAGATTGACAGTGAGGCTCACCGACCGAGTTAGGGAGGAAGAAATATGTAGTCGAAAGTAAAATGCAAGTGGTATCAGAGTACCTCACTTGGCGCTTCCGAGGCTTGGTCCTTTTATAGGGGCCGTACCTCTTCGGTCCTTTCGTGGGGGTAACTGCCTTGTTCGATCGTGGCACGTGGGGCCCAATATATCGGGTGTTGTGATCGAGAGGCCATTATGTGTTAAGGCCGTTGGGCTTTTGTCCTTTCCCCCACCAAAATATCTCCCCTCCCACGTGCGCCCCTTACTCTCTCTTTCCCTATGTCTCTCTCCCCGACTCCCTCTCTCGCGAAGACCACAGTGGCGGTGAGAAAAAAATTCCCGCCGCCTCGCGATCTCTCTATTCTCACTCTCGCCGACCCTCTATGTCATTCCTTCATCTCGAAGGAACCAACACGCCCCCTCCTCTCGCCACCTTGCTGACGCGTGGCGTGGCATTGCTCCTCCACCAAGACCTAAAATCCGAGGATTTCGACACAAATTCTCCACGATTTGAGGCTGGATGTGTTCGTGGCATCTCTCTTAGCTTCTCAGGTCTTCTTCCACATCTATTTAAGCTCGATTTGAGCCCTAAGATTTTCGGTTTTATGTAAAGGTGAATTTTTTCAAGAAAGATTAGGGTTTTCGCTGGAATCAGTTTCGGTTTTGAGCTCTGTAATTGGATTTCTCTCTGATTCCTTCATCAGTCCACGATCTGAGGTAATATCACTCTGATTCTTTGAATATTGGATTTTGTTTCCTTAGTTCCTGCGATGTGAATCTGAGCACCGGGCGAGGCGGCGAACTGCGTCACAGCCCTATTGACCCTCGAAATAGTTTCTGTTAGACCATCCCCCTTGACTGAGATGTGTAGGACCATTTCCCCCTTGCCTGTGGGCTGTTTTTATGTTCTCCCTCTCGCTAGGACTGTCCGACCTATCCTTTTCGCTGCAGTATACAGAACTATTCTAGGATCATTTTGTGACTGAAAATGGTCACTATGACCAGAACTTGTTACTGACCCTAAGGATTTTTCCCTTATCATATCTGTTGGGAATTTTCAGAGTTGGATAATAATTTTTATTACACTTGATGCTTGGTAAATGGTGTATGTTGGCTTAGAAATTATCCAATGATTGAATATGAGGGGTTTGGCCTCAAAGGCCGTTGGAAATTATGGAACGCGGCTTGAAGGATCTAAGTTTACTGTCCCTATAATCATAAAACGCTGCCTGAAGAATCATATAAAACCATTAACAAATGGTTAAGTCCCGAAAATGATTAATGATGAAATCTTATCTGAGATCACCATATTGTCTCTCCACCCATTTGACCACCCCTATAAATTCTAAGAGTGACAATGGACGTTGCCTTTATTTGCAGGTTCGCTCTTACTCCTATTTATATTCAAGTTTCAGTCTATGTAGCATATTAGAATAGCATGTTATATCCATGCTTAAATATCTAATTTCTGCACTTCTAAACATGTTAAGTATTATGATGCTTCCTCATCATTAATTGCTATGGAGTTAATTAGTGGCCCATGACATTGGACTAGTTAGTATATTAGGTGTGCTATGGAAACAATGATTTGAAATTCAGTGGACTATTTATATGTTTAGAATGAATGAGAATGTGATTGGAACCAGAATGTCATAGCACACAAGTATACGAATTGAGTTTAATGTGGCTTTAGAATTTAATTCGCCTTGGAAAATCATGCTTAAAATATTGTGTAGAATAACACTTGGACTATATCACTGAGGCGCTGAGAGATGTACACTATTATACACTTGGCACTTCAGACTCACGAGCTTTGGGGTAAATCATATTGGTGAGTGCGGGAGCAACTAGAGCCACGCTCCTGTTGACTTGACCGCATCAGGTAGTTCCGACCTGGGTCACATCATTGAATCAGGATCTGACCCTTATTGTGCCGTCGGACTTAATTACTGAGTTCCACACTGTTGACTCATGGCCCATACCATCCATGTTGTGGGCCTGGCCCAGGTGAGCGCCCCTGGGTACTGAGGTGGACTCCTTGGTTGTTTCTGTACTCTCCAATATGATTCACGGTCTATGTTTGGCATAGAATAATAGAACTATGATATTGTCACCTTTAATTGTTAACTGAATTGCATGTTGTCTTAAATGCCAATGTAATACTAAACAGTTGGTTATTGTTCTCAGTTACTGTTTTCTAGTTAATGTTTTCCCATGTTCACATATTTAAATTCCAAATTTTTTAGAATCATTGTGATTTACTGGTGGACCTTCATTTTTGTTGTACCACCAAGTGTTGATCCAGATATAGAGGAGACACCCGAGTTTGTGAACCCAGCTGACGTTTGATTAGAGTTAGAATATGTATTTTTGTGTTAGTAACAGATGTACTTTTGGTCCGCATGCTTATAGCATGATGTATAGCCTTTTGTAAAGCGTGCTTTTGCCATGATTTACATCAATTTGTAAACTCGTTCATATATATAAATGAAAGTTTTTGTTAAGCATTTTGATACATCTCTGCTTGTCTAGATTGGTTTTATTGGTTAACTGCAGGACCTGCTATCTTTTGCAAAACATGATGTGACCCCGGGTTGCTGGGCGTGTCATGTTTTTTAGGTGGCCCATGCAGGTCCTCGCAACCAACCTCATGAACAGTTTAGAAAGAGTAGGATGTGTCGTGATAAAAATGCTTAACTAGAAAATTGACATTTACCTGTGTATACAGGCATATGCGAGTTTACAATCGTCGAAAGCGCATCGTGAGGATGGCTCAGAACGCTTCTGGCTCTTGTTCGAGCAAACATACAGTCCATTAGATCTCAGATCACAGGCCCTACGAGAGCTTGTTCAGGCTATTTGTGAGGAGCCTAAGACTACTGGATGAGTGCAACAGTTTCGGGCGCTACGTCCGACTCCATTTACTGGTCGAGAGGATCCTTTACAGGCAGAGGAGTGGTTGCGTGACACTGTAGCCAACCTGACTGCAGTAGAAATTCCCATGGGATTCTGGGTGAAGATTGCGAAGTTACAGTTGAAGGATGGGCCAGAATCTGGTGGGACGCAGCATCGGATCGGCTAGCAAAGCCTATTTCCTGGGATACATTCAAGGAGCAATTCAATGCTCAGTTCTTTTCTCATGAGGCTTAGATGGAGTTGAAGACACGATTCACCAATCTGAAGCAGGGTCCCAGGTTTGTTGAGGAGTATGATGTTGAGCTCTCTATGCTCAGCAGATTTGCAAAAGAGATGGTCTCTACTCCCGAAGCTCGAGCTCGTTGTTTCCAGTAGGATCTGAACATAAAGCTCCGGGAGAAGATGGTTGGGTTGGGCCTGACGACTCATGCAGATGTATTTGCGACAGCTCGCGAGTACGAGTACATACAGAGGGAAGCTGATCGGGAGCGCCACATGTCTGTCCCTCCGAGACGACCACCACCTACAGCTGCTACCGAGGGGACGGGTTGACGACCTTTGCCTCCTGCCAGACATGTACACCTGCCAGTACATCAGGTTCAGTTCAAGAGGCCGGCTCCACATCAGCAACAGCCACGTCCAATATGTCACTACTGTGGCAAGAGTGGTCATTATAAGGAGTGTCGATGGCGTTTAGGCCTTTGTTTGGTCTGTGGGTCCAATGAGCACCGTGCCAGAGATTGTCCGTAGAAAGGATCAGTAGCACCAGCTCCTGCACCAGCTCCTGTCTGTGCTCCTGCTCATGCTCCTCCAGCAGGAAATGCACCACGTAGACCACCGCTTTCTCCCCAGAAGAAGGTTTTTCAGCAGGCCAGCTCACAAGCACCACCTTCGAAGCGCCAGACTTTTACTATGACAGCAGTGGAGGCTGAGGCACTGGTGAAGTGATTACTGGTAAGAATTTAATGCTTCCAGTAATTACTTTCATATTTAGTTACATGTTTACTAGACATAGTATCTTTGACACTAGGTATTGTACTAGTCGCTGGTAGACCTGCCCTTACATTATTCGATTCAGGAGCCTCGCATTGTTTCTAGCCACTCGATTTGTTAGCACACAAAACATTCCTGTCGAATCCTTGACTACCCATTGGAATGTTAATATTGGTGGTGGTATATTGAAGACCTCAGTGTCCTGTAGTTGTTTGTAGGCAAGAGCTATTTGCAGATTTTCTGGTGATTGAGATGCCTAGTTTTGATGTTGTCTTTAGAATGGATTGGTTAGCGACATTTCATGCTACCATTGACTGTCGTCAAAGGAGGGTAGTATTTGAGATGCCTGATCATCCAAGGTTTGAGTTCATCAGCGGAGGTAGAACTGAGGGGCCAATACGATTTAGAGCCCGACCAGCAGAAGATGTGGTGAGTGCCATGGAGGTTGATGAACCAGAGATGCCAGAGATAGTACGGGAATTCATGGACGTGTTTCCGGACGATCTTACAGAATTACCTCCGGAACGTGCCGTTGAATTTTCTATTGATTTGGTACCAGGTGCCCAGCCGATATCTAAGAAACCATATCGTATGGTGCCACCAGAGCTAGAAGAAGTCCGTACCCAGTTGAATGAACTGTTGAAGAAGGGTTGGATACGACCTAGCGTCTCTCCTTGGGGTGCTCTTATATTGTTGGTATCAAAGAAAGATGGGACTCGACGCATGTGTGTCGATTACAGGGAATTGAACAAGGTGACAGTGAAGAACAAATATCCTCTTCCCCATATCGATGACATCTTTGAACAACTAGGAGGATCGAGCATTTATTCGAAGTTGGATTTGAGGACGGGATTCCATCAGTTGAGAGTGAAGAAGGATGACATTCATAAGACTGCATTCAGAACCAAGTATAGGTACTATGAGTTCTTGGTGATGCCATTTGGCGTGACCAATGCTCTGACAGTGTTTATGAGCTGATGAACCTAGTGCTATATGAGTATTTGGATAAGTTTGTAGTTGTCTATCTTGATGATATCCTGATGTATTCGAAGGACACCCAAGAGCATACCGAACATTTGAGGAAGGTCCTGAAAACCATGAGACAACACCAATTGGTCGCCAAACTCAGCAAATGCCAATTCTATCTGAACAAGGTGGCGTATTTAGGCCACATGGTATCTGGAGAAGGAATCTCTGTCGATCTTGGAAAAGTAATAGCTGTTCAGAACTGGCCTATACCAGGGACCGTAACAGAGATTCGTAGCTTCTTGGGGTTGGTTGGTTACTATCGAAGGTTTATTAAATATTTCTCGAAGATCGCGGAGCCTATGACGCGATTAAGAAGAAAGGATGCAGTGTTCGTCTGGTCTAAGGCATGTGATGATGCTTTCCAGGAGCTAAAGAAGAGATTGACATCCGCCCCAATTTTGGTTATTCCTGATCGGACGGGAGGATTTGAAGTATTCTGTGATGCATCGAGAAAGGACTTGGATGTGTATTACACCAGCATGGCAGGGTTGTAGCTTATGCATCCAAAAAGTTGAAGAACCATGAGAAGAATTATCCCAATTTCTCCCAATTTCTTCCTACCAGTGTTTTTAAAGGCGACAAAGGCGTACGCCTCAAGGCGCGCCTCGCCCTGAGGCGCGTCTCCAGCGTCATGAGGCACGAGAGAAAAGGCGCTCACTCGTCGAAGGCGCTCAAATGCGTACACCTCAGGTCGAAGGCGCTCAAAGGCGTACGCCTCGGGTCGGAGGCGCCGCAAATGCGTTAGGGTTTTCACGCCTTCAAACAGGTTAGTTTTTGCAAATTTTTTTAATTCCAAGTTATAAAAGCTAAAAGAGAGAGAGAAAGAGAGATCGCCACCGCCTTGATTCCCCCCGCCCTAGGTGCGTAACCTCGCGCCGCCCCGCCCCTTCTTCGTTCTTCTTTCTCTTTTTTCTTCCTTCTTCCTTCTTCCTTATTCGTTCTTTTTTTCCTTCGTTTTTCCTTCTTCCTTCTTCTCCGTTCCTTCTTCTTCGTTCCCCCCGCCCCTCGTCGGGAGTTCGCCTGCAGTCTGTTCGCCCGCCGTTTTATTCTTTGTAGTCTGTTCGCCTGCAGTCTGTTCGTTTTTTTCTTTGCGTCTGTTCGCCTGCAGTTCGTTTTTTGGTTCGATTTGTATGTTTTTTACATTCTTGTTTTATTTGGTTAATTTTTTATTAACAATCAAGTTTTTAGTACAACTACATGTTTTTCAGAATTGTGGGTTGGATCAGTCCAATTGGTTACTTATGTATGTCAGAAGACTCAGAACATTTCGATCAAATTTAATGATTAGATTAATTTCATATCTATATAAATATATTAATGTATGCTTGTTCTTGTTAATGTTGGAATTGGGATGAGTACCAACAAGGACTTTGCTTAGGAATATGGTTGTGAAGTAGTCGGTAAACCTAAGGGGTATTTGCTTTGTAAATTCTGTCACAAGCAATGTTCGGGTGGAATTAATCGGTTGAAAAACCATTTGGTTAGAACTAGACATGGAATGACGCAGTGTACTCAAGTCCCTGACGATGTAAAGGCCAAGTGTGCAGCTGGTTTGTTGAGTTATGAAAAAGAGAAGGAAAAAATGAAGCGTTAACCGAAAGCATTGGGAGGGCTGGTATGAGTAGTAGCGGTTCGTCGATTGGGGATGCACCCTTTGATGTATCTAGGTCTGAAGACATTTTAGATACACCTACATCATTCTTAGCGCCAAGACCAAGGGGTGCAATGGACCAATTTGTATCTTCAACACCAAGCTTGAGAGTTTTGAATACTAAAGAGAAGAAAGAGGAGCGCAAAGAGGTATGCAGAGCAATAGGTAGATGTATTTATGCAAATGCATTGTCCTTCAATTTAATGAATGATCCTTACTGGAAATATGCGGTTGAGTGAATAGCAAATTATGATCTAGGATTCAAACCTCCTTCTATGCATGATGTTACAATATGGATATTATCTGATGAGGTGAAGCATGTTGACGGATTAATGGAAGAGTACAAGTTGTTATGAAATAAATATGGTTGTACAATTATGTCTGATGGATGGACTGATCAAAAGGGTAGACGTTTGATTAATTTCTTGGTGAATATTCCTACTGGCATAATTTTCTTTAAATCTGTTGATGCATCAGATACTGTTAAGGATGGGAGCCTCATGTTCAAGTATTTGGATCAAGTTGTTGTAGAAGTTGGTGAGGAGAATATCGCACAAATTGTTACTGATACTGCTTCAAATTATGTGAGTGCAGGAAAGAATTTAATGGAAAAGAGGAAGCAATTGTTTTGGACTCCATGTGCAGCTCACTGCATTGACTTGATATTGGAATCCATTGGTTCAATGAAGATTTTTGCAACCACTCTAGCCCAGGCAAAGCAGGTCACTAAGTTTATCTATCGGCATGCTTGGGTTTTAGCGTACATGAGGGGTTTTAGCCATCAACGTGACCTTGTACGCCAAGCTGTGACTCGTTTTGCGACTGCTTATCTCGCTTTGCCAAGTTTATACAAACGTAAGAGAGATGTTCAAGCCATGTTCACATCAGAGAAATGGAACTCCAGTGTTTGGGCAAACCATATTGAAGGAGTACAAGCAAAACATACAAGACTTTTTGACAGAAAGTTTTGGAACAATGTTTCTTATTGTGTGAGATCAACTGTTCCCATTGTTGCAGTATTGAGAGAGGTTGATTCGGATAGAAGGACTTCGATGTCATTCTTGTATGAAATGATGGATACTGCTAAAGAAAGGATTAGAGATGCATGTGGCAACAACGAGAGGCATTACATGCCAATTTGGAACTAGATTGATGCAAGATGGCATAATCAACTTCATCATTCACTTCATGCAGCGGGGTATTACCTTAATCCCAATTTCGATTTGAAAGAAATTTCAAAGCCGATGAAGAAGTAAGGAAAGGTTTAACTGCAAGCATGGATAGGATGGTGAGACCAGATAGCGAGGAAAGGCTTAATGCAGATCTTCAATTGGATTCTTATGATAATGCATTGGGAGAATTTGGAGGCGACATGAACATTTAAACACGAGAAAAGCGTTCTCCAGGTATACCATATATCTATATTTTTTATTATGTCAAGTTGTTAGCTTCATCAAGTTATTCATAATTTAACTCTAAATTTAATGATTTAGTTGATTGGTGGCTGCGTTATAGAAATGATTGTCCAGAATTGCAAAGGTTTGCTGTTAGGGTTTTAAGCCTCACATGTAGTAGTGCTTCGGGTTGTGAGTGAAATTGGAGCAATTTGAACATGCATCCTTAAAGTTTTCTCTTCAGAGCCGAAGAGAACGTATCAATTATGTATTTATGCAATTTACATTTTACAAGTAACTAATATAGTAACTTGTATGATAAATAGGTGCACACGAAGAAGCGAAATCGCTTGGATCAACAAAGGCCCCATGCTCTTGTTTTTGTCATGTACAACTTGAAGTTGAGAGAAAGACACAAGGAGGATATCCACATTAAATATCGATCTCATCATAAAAGTTGTATATTCGGATGATGAGTGGATTATAGAAGAACAAGAACCACTTCTTCCCGATGGAGTTGGATGGTTAGAAGATGAAAGCTTAGATGTGAATGTTCCTTCTATAAGCTTGGTTGGTGTTGGAGGAGATAATGTGAAGAAGAGATACCTATTGCTAGTAACGTTCCTCCTTTGAGTACGTCAAGTACCATTCCTCCTGCGACTATGAAGAGTAGCATTCCTTCTACGACTAGGCCGAGTGACATTCCTCGTACAACTTTGCCGAGTAGCATTCCTCCTGTGAGTACGCCGAGTAGCACTTCTAGTACCGGGTTTATGGCTGATGCACGAAAAAGAAATGCTACTCAAGTGTCATTTACTTATCAAAGGCAAATGAAAACCCAAAGAATCATGGTAAGTACATTCTATTTGATATTATTAGCCTATTTTTGATGTCTTGTTTCATACAAAGTTGGTAACTTTGTGCATAATTGGTGTATATCTAGGTGGTATTGGAAGTGGAACTCACGGAGCAATTGGTAAGGGCAAGGACAAATCTCCGCGTGTCTATGATAATGATGATGAGGTTGGAGTTGGAGATGAAGATAATGTTAGTAGCCTGGGAAGTTTTGGGGTGGTAGATGGCTTAAGTGAAGATTCTGCGTTTGATGATGTGGAAGAGTAGATTTAGAGTTTAATTTTGCAACTCAAATACTCTCATCTCTTTTGGATGTTTTTTATTTGTCTTTGGAGTGTTATTTTAATATTTTGATACTTTAATGATGGTTTGGAACTTAAATCTATGTTTTTACATTTATATTTCATAATTATGTGGTTATAAAGTGTTACGCCTCACAACATGCTGAAGGCTTACGCCTTACGCGTTGAGGCTTACGCCTCACGTCACGGGTCTCGAAAAAACGCCTCACGTCACGCCTTCGTGTTTTAAAACTTTGCTTCCTACTATTGCTCACTCACGGGGACCCTAGGGGTTGTCTCAATGCTTCACGGAAAAGTAACGTGGGAATCATGGGACCCTAGGGTTACATAAATCATAGTTCGCATGGACCCTAGGTTCATGGGGGAATCTGTTCACTCATGGGGATGGTTATTCGATTTTTTAACCCATCTTTTTTACATTCATGCCGGAATCCTAGGGTTCCGGCCGAAACCAATTTTTTTTTGTATATCGGTCTCATTATCCACCGAGACCGATACGAAACGGCCAAAACCCTAGGGTTTCGACCGATACCCAAAACCTTGTTGACTCCCCTGGGGCTGATCTAGTCATAACACTGTCACAACTTGTAAGCTGCAATGATTTAGTCATTTATGTAGTATTGATGTATACGTTGAGATTTTGATCTCAGTTTGCGTTGCCTATACAGGGCAAATCATAAGCAGTCTACAAGGCCATTGTGCTTGGTACACGGAGTGTGGCCATGGATTTTTCAGCACCCAGTTTAGATATGAAAGTGAAGTTTCCTATATTGCCATGTAATTTATTTGCCAATTTTCATAACTTAGTTCCATTATCATGGCTACTCCAAGTCACAAGATTAGGTGGCAACATTTCGCTTAGTTGATTGGCAATAGCTAGGGTAACCAACCTTGTGAGGGTCAGGGAACATTAAAAGCACTAGATTACAAGGTTTAAACACAACAAAATTGTATCCCAAAAGTTTTATTAAATACCGTTTCATAATGTTCAGAATGAAAAGCGCTAGCTATATAGATTCTGGCATGAGTGTGTGTTGGCATTGCTTGTGTGAAGTCTTTTGTGTATGTTCCCTCATGCACATGCATGCCCTTTTTGTATTTTTGTTGATTGTTAGTTGATGTTTGAGAAGGAAGGGGGGAATGTGTTCCAAGCTTGATGTGTGATAATCAGTTCCAAAATGGTCTATCTAGATAGCCACCGTGCTCATAAGCTGTGTTTCTTATCAAGGTTTTAGGTCTCGTTTTCGGTCTGGATATCGTTCTTCCCAAAATTTAGGTTTCGGTATTGGTATCGGTATCGGTATCGTCCGTTTCAACGGTTTCGGAAGCAAGTTTCGGTTTCGTCCGTATCGCTAGTTTCGGCAGTTTCGTTTCGGGTATCGGTTTTGGTTTCGGGGATACTTTAAATATGTATATACTATATACACACAGTGATGGTTTCGGAGGTTATTAAATCTAAACCTATCAAATGCTATTAAATACTTAACAAACTAAAATATTAATCATATACTATCAAATACTAAATACTAAATAGATAAATAAATAGATCCTAAAGCTTGCCTTGCGCACCCACCGTTTTACCTTGCGCACATACCACTTATTTACAAGTTTGCCAAAAAAATCGCTGGGCGTTGCTTTGCGCACCCACCATTTTGCTTTGCGCACATACCACTTATTTACAGGGTTGCCACAAAATATCTGCTTGATATGCACACCGACTGTTTTACTTTACGCACAACACAACATCTCCTGAAAGGTGACTCGGGCCTCTTTCTCACTCTCTCACTCTCACTCTCACGCTAGTTCGACGAGGCAGGCGGGTTCGGCGAGGCGACGACGCGATGAGGTGAGTTCAATTTTTTCATCATCTTTCTTTTGTTCTTTTTCTTCTTTTTTCAGCAATTTTTTCTTGGTTTTGCATCTTCTTCGTCTAATTCTTCATCATTTTCAAGCCGAAACCCTAGGGGTTTCTCTTATCTTTTAACCGAGCTTTCTATGCAACATATTGATTCACGAAATATTTTGGGTTTTTTTAGAGAATTTTTATTTAATTACACATTCTTCTTCATCCGTCTTCGACCGGTGCTGAACGGTATTGGCCAGTTTTGGCCTCGGCCGAAACTCGCCGGCCAGTACCGGCCGAAACTGACCGATACCATTTAGTATCGGCCAGTTTCGGCCAGTACCGGCCGAAACTGACCGATACCGTTCAGTATCGGTCGATACTGAAACTAACCATTGGTTTCGATATCGTCAACTGCCGATACCGATACGATACGGTCGATACCTAATGGTATCGGTCGATACCTCAAACCCTGGTTCTTATGGCTTCTCAACCATAAAGTTCAAACATAAAACACAACCTCATATAGCCAACCCCCTTTTTTTCGCCCCCTTTGCATCATCTCGCATACAATCGGGCAGCTGACGTTTTCTCTTAAATTTTTCCCATCATCTCTCATCCAGTCTCTCATCACTATCTTTTTGAGTTGCTCCTAAAATATTTGCCCCGCATGTTGATTTTTATCCAATCGAGCAAATCTGTTTCAAACATTGATCTTTCTTAATAAGCACCTAAAATTTCCAACAAACAAGCATCTTACTTATTTAAATTTTCTGTTAAAAGTGCTTTTGGATAGGTTCTTTACAAGGCTTATCTATACGATAAGGGCAGACCAAACACACCCTGAATGTAATTTATGATGCTATGATGAACATCCAGATTAAGTATCTGCTACAAGATAACAACATCGGGTTCTCTTTCATGAGTTCATTACTGGAAACTTATTTTGGTTGAATTCCAAAAGTATTGCAGTATCGAGATATGCCAAACTGGAAGAATGCCCTCTAGAAGAACTATTACAGTTTTATTACGAGACAATGAAGGCCATCAAGAAGAAGGTAATTTAAATGACTTAAGGGCCATTGCCTTTTATATCCTATCGGTAAATGTACACTAAATGATGGTGCAATTGACCGCTTTAGGGATAGCGTCACTGCCTCATATTGTAGGAATGCTGCCTCATATTGTTGGAATGAAGGTGACCGATAAGAAACCAAGCATATGCAAAACCACTTTTAAGGGGGAGTGACCTCTATATGTCACTGGTGATATACTTGATGTAAACAACAAATTCTGGGAGGATGCAGCACATATTGACATTGATGCCAAATGAATAAAATGGATATTTTTAACTTAACCTTGCATCGAGTCTGCCTGTGAATCACATCAATGCCGTTCATCAGGATATTTTCATCGTGCATACTGGAACTCTCCTAATGTATGTCAGATTCCTAAATTGAATGATGTGCCATAAAGCATTCATTGTAGTATTCTGGAGAAGTTTCTGCGGTGAATTCTCTTTGTGAGACTCGCTCAGGTTTAGATCAGATGAAGGGTGATAGACTCTAAAGCATGACTAGTTTGGAAGGGGAATGCTCCTTGTACGCCCCCTTCTACCAATGGCACTGCTTCGCCTAGTGAAAACTCCTAGGCTCCATTTGTATAGGGGAGCTAGGAAGTAGTCATAGGCGAGGCTAGCTCTCTTCTGACTCTTCCAATGACATGTTACTTCCCTCATATGACAAGCTATTTTTGAATCCCTCCCAAAGAAAAGAGTCTGTTTATGACTCCACCTTTTTGTAAGAGTTATGGCCAGGTTTGAATAGACCCTATCCAACGGATTCCAATGATTTCAATTTTTCATATGGATTGGGGCAATCCAAAGGACACTTGTTTGGATGTCATTTTTGATTAGTTATAAAGACGTTAATACAAAAACTTATCATTTGGACTGAAAAAGAGGTGTTGACCTCATTTTTCTGATCCAACGGATTTGTTCTAGTTAATAAGTTACTTTTTTGGTCTAAAAATATAATATATGATGAAGTTATTATGACATCCAAACAATTTTTTTGGATTATAATTCAAAAAATTCTAACACTTTGTAACATGGATGCAATCCAATGGATCAGCATCCCATTATTCAAACAAAGTCTAAAATATACCAATCTTAATCCCTCAGTGTAATCCATGCACTTCCCTTCATCCTAAAAACAAGGGAACTTACTCCTCCCCTTACTGATAAACAGGTCCGATGTGGTGCTTGTCCCAAAAATTCATATTGCTTTTGAGGCAATGTGAATACTGCTTGCCAGCAGCAAAGAAGTTAAAGCCAACACGATTATCATCATGTCAGGAGGGAGTCACAGTGAAGTCATTGAAGCTGTAAGTATTGTTGAAACATCAGCTGAGCAACATCAATTGGTAATGGGAGGACCAAAGAAACTGACATCATACTTGTGGAGGATTAATTGACGAATGGCACATATCCTGATGGGTGTAAAAGTTATAGATATTCTTGAAATAAAAGAAAGAAAAATGAAGAATAAGTGGAACTGTTAAGCGTCAAAGTTATGCCAGGAAGGTAAAGGTTGCTATCAGCTTAAGTGGAGAAAGTGATCATCTCACGAGCGTCCCATTGTTTTAAAAGGCACCGCCTAGGCCTGGCCAATCTTTTAGCTGCCCGCTCAAGTATTAGGCCCCCCTATTTAGGTGGGCCAGCCGTCTAAGAGGGCGTGGGCGGGCTAGGCGTCCCCTTAGGCGGGTGCTGACCCCGCCCGTTTTAAACATATTTATAATAGGAAATTTGAATATCAAAATATTAAATGTGATATCTGGTTTATACTTTTATTCCTTTTGATATAATTTTTTGAATTTTAATATATTATCTTTAAAGTTTGAACTATCGTATAGGTTTAGGTTTAGATAAAAAATGTTAGGCGTCTCGGGCATCACCTAAGTTTGTTTTTTATTGTTTAACTAGTTTATAGATGGAAACTTGAATATTAAAATATTAAATATGATATTTGTCATATACTGTTATTATTCTTGAACATATTTTTGAATGTTTGTATATGTTAGTTTTATGGAGGGAAAAAACGTATAGGCTCCGCTTAGTTCACTGGCCTGACGCCTCACCTCCGTCTCCGCTTTTTGAAAACATTACGGAGTACCGGCAGTGTTAAAAAAGGGTTGAACACTAGCAACAAGTAACATGCTCTCAGGAAAACAATGATTTAGTTAATGATGTATTCCTGAAATGGAAGTTGTTGAAACACATTATACGGAGAACATTGGAAAGTTGTGTCAAATAAAATTTCATGTGGCGCATGTCAGGCTTTTTGACAGAGCAAGGCTGATCAATGAATGACCCTACCAGACCGAGACTAGCATTAAGTGACATGACCATCAGAATGTGAAGGTGCTCTCACTCAGTGACGCTGTTCAAGTCATGGGGTGTCTGGGTAAATGACACAGGGTGCTAGTGAGGAAAATTGGCTATTAATTATTGAAGGCAATTGTTTCGGAGACATTGCTCCAAGTATGGTTGCCATTTTGTGTATAAATTATGATTGTGAAAGCATGATTTATGTGTGGACTGAACCTTTTTTGCATCACACCAACAAGCATCAATAAAATCAACACAAGCATTGACACCAAACAAAATAAGGCAATAAGTATATAGGGTTGCAGAATTGGTAACCTTAAGGGATTAAAACAGCCACTACGAAAGTTCCTTGCCAGTTTACAGCTGCATGAAAAAAATTTGACCCGCTTTGGTGATGCCATGCAAATTCAACTACCGCCAATTGTGTATATGTCTCCTGTCATGGCATATGCTCTTTGCGGTGTGAATGGATTTGGGGGTGGTGGTTGTTATTCATTACATTAATATAGCTGCAGAAAACTACGTTGAAGTGATAACCCCTACATCACAGAGAGTTAATAGGACAATAACATATTTCACTGATTTCTTTCTGTTTAACCAGTAAACGATTTGGTATTTGTTGGATTAAACTGTAAACTCAACTATTGTGTTTCTTTTCATTGTATAGAATGTTAAATCTTATTTAAGGCGAGGAACTGCAAGGGAGATGCTGGGATATTACAAAGAAGCGATGGAAGGTATGCACATGTTTGCATATTTCATGTTGCCATATGAGGGCGGCAGGGTTGGGGTGTTTGCCTCTCTCACACGTGGCCACGTCTATTCCTTTCACAGATTTGATTTTGGTTGTTGGATCATGTTGTTTTTCCCTCGCAGATTTTAAGTATGCCCTTGTTTTGGAGCCGACCAACAAGACAGCGAGCCTTGCTAGTAATAGAATAAAGAAATATGTCCATTAGATAGATGATATCAGCCCTGATAGCCAGTTGAGAGTCACAAGTTAAGGCCCACAATGTGCAATGCCTTGTCCTGAAAACTCGGGGATGGAATCCGGCGGGCACCAGATGGAGAGAATAACTTTGGATTCAACCATCCCCTGGCATGCCTCAAGATTTCATATGCTGCAGCATTTTGCTTGCTTTATGACTGAGGTACTCTCTACCATCCATCTATTGAACTTCTGCATCTGGAGACTTGCGAAGCATCGGCAGCTGTTCCTAAATTTGTTTTGCGTCGTTTTTAATGTTCAGTGTATCGATAATATAGTGTAGCATAGACCGGTTTTGAGTTGTCACACATTCAACGGAAGCACCCATGGGCCATTTTGTAACAAAATCGTATATATTTCGTATATCCTTCGCTTGTGTGTTGAAGCGGCGTGCATATGGTCTTTCTGTTTAACAGATAAAGAAGCAAGCCTTGTGCTAACTTCTGAATTTAATTTTTTTCTCCTCCATCAGTACCGTCATTTTTTCTGAGCATCGCCTTGGGTCCATCTGGCGTCTTCCCTTGTGAAATCTTCTCACTATCAGTACCTTCTTTATATTGCTGGCGAATTGCGTGGACAAGTCAGGTCCCTCTACCTCCCAACTGGCATGTTAGTCATGGTATCATGGTGAGAAAACTACCATTTTTCATTTTAATTGTGTTTTTCAATGCTTCCTGTAATCGTCCATGTGTGATGATGAACGCCCGGTGGCAATTTGCACGACTGAAACATTATTACGCGGCAAGCAGCAGCCGCGCTTGCCGCAGTGGATGGCCATTCTGTCCATGGTGGACATCTGTGTAAGGATATGGGCCATATGGCTATGACTTGGCTTCTCAAAGAGAATGAAGGCCATGCAGTAGAAGAAGCAAGGGTTGTTTTCAGCGGATTGAGATGTGGGAGGCTATGGGTAGTGTTTGAAGCGTGGGATGCACGCTCCTCCCTCGCAAGAGTGTCAAACCGGTGCTTGCCTCGGGAGTGCCGCTATACACACATACAAAATTGCGGTGCACGCTTTCCATTGTTTACAACTTTGCCATTCAAAATTTACAAGTTTGCCATTCAAATTCCTTTCTTAAAATCTCCAGCCATGACCCATCAACGTCTCCATTCCTCCTCTTCCTCCCTCCAAAGTTACGATGGGATCGAGAGGGAAATGAAGATGAGGGGGGCGGGGTGGCAGTGGTCATATTTCTGCCACTGTTTTTCATCATCTTCATCATTTTCATTTATTAAAAAAAAAATCTAGATGCGGTTGAGATCAATAATGAGAATGAGACGAAGATAAATAAGTGAAGGAGGCCCATTATGATGTTGTCATCCTATCCTCGTAATGAGGAGTAGATGAAGATGAGAGGATGAGGAGCCCAAACACAACGGTGACCGAGGTTTTTCTCTCACACAGAGAGTGTGGTGTATGTCCGTGCGTGCGCACGCATTTTGAGGATATGTGTGGTATAAAGTAAACGAATATGAGTTTTAAAAATATTTAGTATGTGTAACGCAAACATGGTATGTATGTATAGGACCCTTTAAAAGGGATCGGAAGGGGAGCAAGTGAGGCTTGAGATGTGTGGAGCTCTGACCTGTGGATTCTGTTACTTCTCTATGAGCTGTTCGGTACTGAAAGCTTAGGTTATGCTCGAGGCTCTCATCCAATGGACAGATGTTAACATGAGCTTCCACTTGGGCTTGTTTGGTGGCTTGACCACTTTTGATTCATGTACCAAGTTCGTGATCTGACCTGTTTGTATTTTGTTTGGATGACCAGCTGGAAATCATGAGGGTTTGCTTTCAGTGATAGGGTGCAGAGTTACCAATTTTTCTCTTGTCTTGTTTTAATTGACAGACCAATTGTCAGGTCCAGGAAAAAAATCACGAGTTAAATAATTTGCACTGGTTATAACCAAGAAGACAAGGGAATCTTATTTTGATGAAAAGTTTGTTCTCACTATCATTGAATTTATGCCAATAGCGTCCCTACATTGTCCTAGGAGATGATCACTCACAGAAAAGCTCACTAAAGAAAGATGAGAGAGGGGGAAAAAGAAAAAAGAAAAAAAAGAAAGCAAGAAACAAGGTTTTCATGATAACAGAAATGCACTTGGACCCTTGCAGATCAAAAAGCAATTCATGCGAAAGAGATGTTTGCAAAAGGTGTTCTTTTTTCAAACCATATATAGTATAAAGATTTTTTTTGTTGTAGGTGTGGTTTTCATTACAGGTTTGTAACTTCATCGTCTAAAACGGCATTTTTGTGTCTAATAGATCAGGTGCAAGACATAAAAAGGTGGGCCCTCAACGAGTACAAGTCCATGTAGGCGCTTATACTTTCCACCTTTATGTGTCTTGACACCTGATCTATTATGTTACATGTTTCTCTAAGTTTTAAGTGTGTTATATATATATATATAGTTTCAACAGCTGATTTGTGTCATCGTCCATATAAAATAATTATAGGCCACTGATTATTCTAATTCTAACACTAATAATTCATGGTTAGACTGCTATAAGGGAAAATGAATGTATCAAGCTTCTCAAATTAATGTATTAAACTAGAACCTGAAGAATTACAACTTGATTACTTGAATTGAACATCAATCTTGTCCATAAACCAACTTAGCTTCTGGAAGAGTAATAAAAAATCACAAAGAGATTAATGAATATGTGGTGTTAGCATATGAATTTTCTACGCTGACGGTGACAGCCATGTGTCGATTAATGGTTGGGTGTGAACGTTTTGCAAATAAACCCATTCTTTTTCCAAAACCCAAAAAAATTTGCATAAAACCCCCCCCACACAGTTCCATCGATGAGGGAGGAGGTCCTAATTTCTAGTGTAAATATAAATGATGATTAGGACTAATTAGACAGTGACAATGGAAGCAAAGTTCATAATGACGTGTCATACTCGAACGCTCTTGTTTGGTAAGAAAAGCAAAATCATTGGCTTGAAAATGTCAGTTAAAAGAAACTGGTCTTATTATCCTATGCTTATCATGCAACAACAAGTGATAATCTCGTACAAGAAAGGTATTGCGGCGCACGGTAGCTAATTCACATGCTATATAGTTTTGGGTAAGGTCTTTCTTTTCGTTTCAAACAGTTTTAATCTCTTTGTAATTAGCGGTAGCAAGTAATAAAAAATTACAAAGAGATTAAAGTAATGAAAAACCAATGTATTAAAATAATGCATCTGAATTAGCGGTCTTTCCATTGGTTTTTCGAAGGGCGATGCTGTAATACATTGAAAACTTTGAGGATAAAAAATAATGCAGATATGAGCTGTACGCACGGCCGGCAGGTCTCAGGGGAGAGTACACCGGAGGCAGTCAACTTGGTAACAGGGTTTGCTTCTTAAGATGGCTACAGATTTAATTAATTTAATCATTGGTCCCGTATATTTAATTAATGTTAATTATATTTAATCTCATTAAAAATCTGTAGCACGTAGCACGGCTCTTTCTATCATTAGCTGTTCCATTTTATTATGTAAGTCCCCCTTGGGACTGACAATTATTAACTAATTAATTAATAGTTAATCTCTTAATCTCTTGTTAAGTTTTTCCCGAGATTCCCGTCTGCCGAGCTGCACGACGTTAAAAATTGTCACCCATTTGTCATTGCACCCTACAGTCCGACCAATCAGTTACCTCCACGCGTCCAAATATATTTTTTCATAAGAACAACAAATTTCCGAATTAAGTTTTTTTAAAAAAAAATCGAGGAGATAAATGGACAAGAAAGGTGTGAAGGCAACCGGAACGGCCCGCCTCGAGCGGAAAGGGATGATGGGCATTATTCTGCTTTTTTTATTCAAAATTTAAAGGCGGTGGGCCCAGCTTCTTAACAGAATCTGGACACGTGGAAGCGTCACATGCGTCTGGCTCCCTGGGGTCTGTCACTGCGGCTGCGGCTGAAGAAATAAGGTTTTAAAAAAATAGGAGAAAATACTCCAAAGGTTATCCCATTGGAGAACTAAAATTCGCCTGGAAATACGCCAATTTATTATTTAGTTACATAATATTTAAAATTAATTCAGATCATTTGCGGCTCTACTTTCGTGCATATCGATTTTCTGTTGAGTTTTTATTTTTTTTAAAACTGGCTGTTGCCGGTGAAGAAGCGGTTGACGATATGGGTAATGATTGACCAATATGGGGGCATGCCCCAACGAGAGCAAAAGGGCGAGGTGGATGAGTGAGAGAGAGGGGATAAGGCCGTTACGGGATCCCGTCAGCAACGTAACGCCGTAGGCTGGCCGTCAGCAGCTGTAGGACCCACAGTGCGTAGCCCAGCTGGCTCTCAGCAACTAGCCTACTGCTGCTCGCTGTGGTCGCTGCCGGCCCCTGCATCATTTTGGTGGGGTCAGAGCGAGGTCGCGGTCGCAGTGCTGGTGGTGGGCCCCAGTGGGCCACACTCGCAAAATTCAGTCTGACATTGACAGGCGGGCCTCATCCCACGTGTGTGGGTGCCGACCGCCGGGTCCCACTCCACCAAATCCCTCCATTTCTTATCTTTATTTTGCACACGAATTTTGTCGCAATCCCGTGATCATTATTTTTTATTTGGGTTTTTCTCATATTTTTTATTTGGGTTTTTATTTTTATACAGCGCCCTTGAAGATTGGCAATACAAATCAAACAGCCGTGAACGAAGAGTAAAGTCCGGATGTGTGGCCCCGATGATGCCAGATCGATGGCGGAAAGTTGCCTCAACGGCTAACCTCCGTCGATTCAAAAGAAAAATCACGGCAAAATTTATTTTCAGTTAAAAAAGCAGGGGGTGAACTTGTAGTGTTAAAATGGTGTGACAGGAGAGAGAGAGAGAGAGAGAGAGGCATATCCCTCCGTGATTAATTGATGCCCCATCCCATTCTCCTCACTACTCTGCTTTGGTTTGCAACCTCTCAAACAAATAACCCCCGTCCCATCTCCATCGTTTCTCCTCAAATTCACAAACGAAATAACCACAAATTTTGACTCACAAAAAATAATAAAATAAAATGAAGAGAGAGCATCAAGAGAGTAGCGGCGGCGGCGGCGGCGGCGGCGGCGGAGGTGGGATGCCGCCGCTGACGGTGGGCGGAAAGGGGAAGATGGTAGAAGAGGAGACAGACGCCGGCGTCGACGAGCTACTGGCAGCCCTCGGTTACAAGGTTCGGTCGTCGGACATGGCCGATGTCGCACAGAAGCTTGAGCAGCTCGATATGGTGATGGGCACCAGCGCCGCCCAAGACGATGCTATTGTCTCTCATCTCGCCTCCGATACGGTTCACTACAACCCATCGGATCTCTCGACGTGGCTCGAAAGCATGCTCTCCGAGCTCAACGCGCCGCCACCGCCGCTCCCTCCGCCGCCGCCGCCTCCGCAAGCACAATCTTATCCCAGTCCCTTCGATTTACCCGTACCTTCGTCTTCATTCATCTTCGATTCTCCTGCTGCTGCTGAGTCCTCCACTGTGACCACCGATCTCAGACCAATCTATGGATCCGACCCTGCTGATGCTGCTGCTGTCGGAACCGGCAGAGGTAGGAAGAGGATGAGGACGAATCCCACTTCATCATCTTCCTCCTCTTCTCGTGGAGGCAGCGGAGTTTCACCTCCACTTGTGAACCCTACGACGACACCTGCGGCGGCCGAGGTCTCATCGCTTCCTCTGGTGGTCGTGGACTCTCAAGAAGCGGGGATTCGGCTGGTCCATACCCTGATGGCCTGTGCCGAAGCTGTCCAGCAAGAGCATTACAAGGCGGCCGATACTCTCGTCAAGCAAATCTCCGTCCTCGCCGCCTCTCAAGGTGGCGCGATGCGGAAAGTCGCAGGATACTTTGCCGAAGCTCTAGCTCGCCGGATCTACAGGCTCCATCCTCAACAAGATTGTTCTCTCGAATCGGCCTTTTCCGATATCCTCCAGATGCACTTCTACGAAAGCTGCCCTTATCTCAAATTCGCGCACTTCACCGCCAATCAAGCAATCTTGGAGGCCTTTGCCGGCTGCCGCCGCGTCCACGTCATCGATTTCGGGATGAAGCAAGGGATGCAGTGGCCGGCCCTAATGCAAGCCCTCGCCCTCCGTCCAGGTGGCCCTCCGTCCTTCCGCCTCACCGGAATCGGCCCGCCTCAGCCCGACAACACCGACGCATTGCAGCAAGTCGGATGGAAGCTCGCTCAGCTCGCCGATCAAATCCATGTCGATTTCGAGTACCGGGGGTTCGTAGCAAACAGCCTCGCCGATCTCGAACCCTATCTTCTCGAATCATCTCCCAATTTGAAGAGCTCAGATTCATCTGATGTCGTTGAAGCGGTTGCCGTGAATTCCATCTTCGAATTGCACAAGCTCCTATCTCGTCAAGGCGCAATCGACAAGGTTTTAAACACAGTGAAGGCGATGAAACCCAAGATCGTGACGGTGGTTGAGCAAGAGGCAAACCACAACGCTGGTTCCTTCGCCGAGCGGTTCACCGAAGCGTTGCACTACTATTCGACCATGTTCGATTCGTTGGAGGGCGGGGCTTCGGCCGACGCGGTGAATGGCGGGCAGCAGGACCACGTTATGTCGGAGGTGTACCTGGGCCGTCAGATATGCAACGTGGTGGCCTGCGAGGGTTCCGAGCGGTTCGAGAGGCACGAGACTTTGGTCCAGTGGAGGAACCGGTTGGTTCGGGCCGGGTTCGAACCGGTTCACCTGGGTTCTAACGCGTTCAAGCAGGCGAGCATGCTGCTGGAGCTTTTCGCCGGCGGCGAGGGGTACAGGGTGGAGGAGAAAGATGGGTGCCTCACTCTGGGGTGGCACACCAGACCGCTCATCTCCACGTCAGCGTGGCGGGTAGCCGAGGCGTAAGATGGTTGGTTGGAGGATCCTGGCCGCTGTGCGGGGATGCGACGGTGTGGTGGGGGCGCGAGTGCAGCGTAAAAGGCGTTAACTGGTTCCTTATACTGATCTGAATCTGACGAAGGAACAGGGGCGGAGCAACCCACCACACCTTGGCTCATCAATCGCCGTTTTTTTTTAACTTTTCTCTCGCGTTTTTTAATTTCCTTTTTTTGTTTTGTTTTGTTTGTTTTTCGGTTGGACCTCTTTGGAAAATGGTGGGAATGTGTACGTAGTTATCTAAAACCTAGTGCTTATTATATAATATACGGTCGTAGAGGGGAATATATCTAAATTAAAATTGTCCTAGACTTGCTTGGTTCTTGTTAGTGTGGAATGTAGATGTGGAATCTGTACATTGTAATCATACTAGTATATGTGGAAAATTATGCGCTCGTTAGCTGACTAACGTGCGCTAGTAGAGCGTTTGTGAGGGCGATTTTCTGTGGAATGTTAGGGCAAAATCTTGAGTGTTCGAAAGAAAAATTTGAGAAGGAGGTTTCGAATGAGAAAGAGGAGCCAACCCTGTGATGTTCCAAAGAGGTCAAAAGTATGCCGTCGTTTGTTTCTCCTCTGGGGGAAGATCGAAATTCGGTCTTGGCGGAGGTTTTTTGGTAGGGGGAGGTTCGACGATGGGGGAGAAATCGTTCAAGGATGCTTGTAAAGGTAATGCTGTAGGAGAGGATAGAGGGATGGATATGGATGAGGAAGAGATGGGTACGGGCGATGATGTTTGGGTATCTAAGAATGGCGAGTGGGATAGTGTTTCTTTCTCTTCTGCATTTAAGGAGCGAATTCGGCGGAGATGTCGGAGGGCGGTCATCGTTAAATTGCTGGGGAGGTTCGTTTCGACATCTATGCTGGAAGTGAAGCTAAGGGCTCTGTGGAAGCCTAAAGGGGATATGGAATTTGTTGATCTAGGGGAAGGTTTTGTTATGGTCAAATTCAACTGTGATGAAGATAGGGCCTTCGCGATGGAGGAGGGACCATGGATGGTGCTAGGGCGTTATCTCATGATCAGGAATTGGGTCCCTGAGTTCTCACCATTAGAAGCTGAGATCGGATCGACGTCGGTATGGATTCGATTCCCGTTTCTGCCGATTGAGTATTATGATGATAAGGTTTTGAAACTGCTGGGGAGTTGCGTAGGGAAGTTTGTGAAGGTGGATGCTAATACCCAGTTAGTCATGAAGGCCAGATTCGCTAGGGTGTGTGTTGAGATTGATCTCAGTAAACCTCTGAAGACCAAAATTATGGTGGATGGGAAATGGCAGGAGGTGCAGTATGAGGGTTTGGGGTTGATTTGCTTCAAATGTGGGAGAGTGGGGCATAAGGAGCCGTGTCCCTACAAACTGCAGGATATTAAGAAGGATGTTAAAATGCCGGAGGATGCAGGGAGAGCAGATGATGGAGTTTTGAGGTCGGAGGCTTTGAAAGGGGAGAGGAATTTACAGGATGAGACAAATTCTAAACCAGAGTTTGGTCCTTGGCTTCTTGCTAGCGATAGACGTGCTCGAAAGGATGGGAGGAAGGTTAGGAACTTTGGCCTAGGTGAGGGCCTGGCTGAGTCAGTAAAGGGCAACAGATTCTCTGTTCTTGACCCCAAGATTGTGGATGTTGATGAGGATGCTGACTGTGGAGTATTGATAGGAGGACCTGCTGGAAATTATGGCCTATCCCCTGGCTAAGAATAGTACTATGGAAGATGCTCTCATATGGAGGAATTCTTCCAATGGTGTATTTGATACGAAGTCAGCTTATTTGAGCATGCTAGATTTGAAGGAGGAAGAGAATTTTTCATGGCTATGGAGCCATAAGATTCCTGCAAGATGGAATTATTTTCTGTGGCTTGCTGTTAAAGAGAGGCTAGTAACAGCTCAGCTCAGATTTCGCAGAGGGTTGGCTGATAATGAAGAATGTAGAATCTGTGGTGATGTGGTGGAGGACGTTATGCATGTGTTGCGAGATTGCTCCAGGGCTAAGGCTACTTGGGACATGCTGTTGCCGGAAAAGGTCAAGCATGATTTCTTTGATCAGAAACACAAGGATTGGTTCATTGATGGACTGAGGAAGAAGAGGAAGGATTGTCCTAGGTGGAACTATATGTTTGTTGCAGCAACTTGGAGAATTTGGACTGAAAGATGTATAGAAATTTTTAATCCGGGCATTCAGAGGAAGGAGGTCTTCAGTATGTGCAATGGTATATTAGCATTGGCGTCGGAAATGGATCTAGCCTTCTCTGCTGAAAGTGGTGTGGGGAATGATAGGTTGCTAGTAAAATGGGTACCCCCGATTGAGGGGTGGGTTAAGTTGAATGTGGACGGAGCAGCGATGGAGTCGTTGGGCAATGCAGGAGCTGATTCGGGTGCTGCAGGAGCTGGTGGAGTCTTGAGGGATTATAGAGGTAAGTGGATCACAGGATTTGCTGCTTTCTTAGGCTCTTGTTCTTCTTTGGGAGCAGAGGTTCATGCGATTCTGATTGGACTAAAATGGGCATGGAGATTGGGGTTTAGGAAGGTGATTTGTGAGTCTGATTCCTTGATTGCTGTTAAATTGATTGAGGAGGCTAACGTTGAATTTCACCCGCTAGCGGCGCTTATCCTGGATATTAAGGAGTTGAGGATGAGAGATTGGGAGGTTGGGTTACAACATTCTCTAAGGGAAGGAAATAGTGTGGCTGATGGCTTGGCGCAGTTGGGATCCAAGCTTGTGGAAGAGTTTCTGGAGTTTGGCTCTCCCCCAGAAAGTGTATCGATGCTGCTGGAGAAGGATGCTGTAGGAGCTGGGGTTGTAAGGGAACGCAAGGTTCCGTAAGACAGTTGTTTAGTTTTTCATTTACATCTATAAAAAAGGAGGGAACTAACTACACCGCATACATGCGGTGCTTGAGATAACTTTTTGCCAAAATTAGGTAATTATAGGTGAAGAGGTACGGTGAAAAGACATAATATAACGTTTTTTTTAAATATTGACCAAAAATCATCACAGCACCGCATGAATGCGGTGCAGTTAGTCCAAGCCCAAAAAAAAAAGAGAATTGCTACATACACCCCTATCTATAGGGGTGTATGTAATAATTGAATGCCAAAATTAGAAATTATATCACATCCCACCTTGTACACTATCATTCTTGTTTTTTTTCTTTTTTAGATCATAATCATTGCATACACCCCTATTGATAGGGGTGTATATAGTCTTGGCCAAAAAAACAGAATCTGTACATTGTACGGATTTTTTCCTGCTCGGTAAATGTGAAGGGTAGGGTCCTTTTCACCTTCCTAATTTTTAAACCATAATTAATTAAAAAAATAAATAAATATGGTAATTTATTTGGATGGGGACCCGCGTAGTGGTGACTGCCACATCTGTCCAATCGAGATCAGATGGCTGTCAGAGAGAGATTGCGGGTTTGCCCAGCGGGGGGAACACGGGGGCCCAACACTAAATTGGAAGGGATGACATGTGCTCGAAATTGAGCGGGCCGCCGGCCCAATCTTGGATGGGAAATTGAGGTGTCAAATCGATTTCGATCCGACGGTCGTGACCACACCACGTTTCACAGCCAAACGAAAGCGATGCTCTGGGCTGCAAAATAAAATCGTTGTGTCCTAATCTTTGCAGAATGAACAAAATAAACCGGGCCCATTTCGCCTGCAAGTCGGGGCCCATTTAGTAAAATTAGTTCACACATTATTTTATTAATGGGACTGAGGAGGAATAAGAGAGTTAAACTATACAAACACTAAAATAATATCTCAAAAAAAAAAAATTTGCCCAGCATGTTTCATCGTACGGACCAAACGGTACATTAGGTTAAATTTAAAGAGAATTGCTCCCTGCACCGAATATTCGGTGCATGGAGATGACTTTGTTTCAAAAATTGCAAAAAAATTTAACTTACCGGTCACTTTCCTCTTTCTCTCTCTCAATTTCTTTACCCTTTTGAAAAACTGTCACCTCTCCACACCGAACGGGGAGGTGCATATAGTCGTTCTCAATTTAAAAAGAAAAACATTTTATAACTATGAGTGTGATGAATAACTCCAGTGGACAGACTTGTTAATAAGTGATATGCACAGGAGTAACAACAAACTTGTAAATAAGTGATGTGTGTGCAGAGTAAAACGACGGGTGTGCAAATCAATTCCCAAAAATTATATATAAACAACAAGAAGAAGAACACGATTATTGTAAAAGGTGGGGAGGAAACTTCTTGGAAACATCCCTTCACTGATCAATTACCAACATAAGCATGCTATCAACACAAACACAAACCTCTTCTTCAATTGGAAGATATGGGAGTATGGCCTCTCCATGACTCATTCATGGCACAACTTGTGCATTCAACTCCAATCAACACCCATGCTGTGCCCACTATTGAAAGAAGTAGGTTTGTTTTGTTTCTAAGTGAGAGGGCATTTGCTTAGCAAAAGAGGCATTAGACAAATGGTGCTTTTAGATTTGATCTGAATCTTAGGGCTATTTGTGCTTGTCACCTATGCAGGATATTAGCCTCATGCCCCAATATCCACATCTCTCTCTCTCTGTTGTTGTTCTTATCACTTGCATTGCCAATCTAGATCAATCTAGAAGAGGGCATCCTGGATCAGTGGGAATATTTATATCATGGTGCAATGCAATTGGAGGAATCTACTCCTGATGGTCCAAGGGCACTTGCCCTTCTCTGTATTCCTATCCATATCAACCTTTGATGTGATGTCGGTGTGCGCAACCAGATCCGATCAACTCGCCCTTGACCCATCAGTGGTTAAGTCACGTGATCCGCACTCCACAACAGCCAAGTGCGTAAGCAGGTTGAACCCAGGCGGAGGCACTGGCTTCGACTCCTCCGATGCTACGTTGATGAGAACCTGAGCGAGAAATATATAAAATAAGAGAAATATACAGACATGTCCTTCATTTTCTAGAGCAGGTATTACTAGAATTGCCGTGCTTCCTAGACCTCAGGGCATTTATTGGAAATAACATGAAAGTGTTCGTAGAGCTTTAGATTTCAGTACAAAGTTTTCTTTCATCAGTCCAACAATGGTCCTATAGCCTATGTAGCTAATTAGGCAAGTACAGTGAAGTACACTAGGCCGGTAAAAAGAAGTACCAGTGGGCAGTTAAAATTCAGGCCCATCTTGTTGGCATGATCAACCCCCCCTGCAGTTAGTTTTGGCCCTCTCTACAATACACCATATCTCAGTATTCCCTGAATGGGCCTGCTGCTACTTGCCACTGAAGTTTTGAAAGCACTCAATAATTCATTCAAACTGCATCATTAGATGAACATGCATATACACACAGTTTTGTATCCGTATTCAAATTCTATAGAATAGGGACATTTCCATTAGTACCTGATACTGATCTGCACATCTATCAAGTAACAACTCGGATCTTTTGATAACCTGCATGTTTGCCCAAAGAATACACCAGAAGTAGGTTTCAAAGTTCATGAACTCAAAGTAGTATTTCAGAAATCTTAGCTCGCCCATTTGAAGTAAATTTCCTTCTTCATAGAAATCTTAGCATGTGAAATTCCAGGCTTAAGATTCAAAGTGTTTAGGTGGGTCAATTCCTGGTGGCTATCCAGAAGGAGAAAGGAGTTAGCAAAGAAACACATTGAAAGAATAATGATAATTAGAGGATGTTGACCTGGGGTTTAGCCATGCAGGCCTCTGCCCATTGCACAAATTCAGAAGAGATCTCACTAATCCCATTCTAAACTCCTTTTTGGGTAGTGATATGTCACAAAATTCAAATAAGAAAACAAAATATAAGTTTTGGTAGAGGAATTATCTTCAATTTTATTAACTGTTCATCAAACCAAAATACACCACAAATTCCTTACAAATTCTCACAAAATTTCATTGACTCAATTGAACCCAAGATCCCTTGTTGATGCTAACACAAAGACCCCTAACGTAAATTGAATTACCATTCATAATTAATTGCAGACCAAATTAGACTTCTAAAAAGATAGAACTCGCATAACAGAAAAACCAACTAAAAACCCTAGCTCAAAAACCAAGTTTCTTAGAAAAGCTATGTATGTATGCATATTCATCTCAAACTCGTAACCTTTGATGGAAGGGCAAGATCACATACAAGTTTAATGTGCGGACTTGAGAAAATATACATTTGGTACATGGCACTCATTAATCACTGAACATTTTTGACATCACAAAGTTGCCACTCCACAAAATGTATGAATATGTTAACAAAATAATTTTAAAAAACAAAAAGACGGAGCAAATGTATAATCTTCACCAATAATAATTTTAGACATGCTCAAACGAGAATTCCCAGACTCTCAATCAACTTTCAAAGCACATGTCATAATATTTCTTCCAGAAAGCATTGGCCAATCATTCTGTACATTAGATCAACTAGAACGTTACTGATTTCTTTATTTTTGTTTTAACTTTTTTGTTCTGGTTTATGGAACTTGAAAGTTCAAGAAACTAAGAAAGGTTGTATTACAACAAGGAATAGCAGCTCCAAGATGTCAAGATCCCCCCCCAAAAAACCCCATCTGTTGGTATCGGCGCAGGTGCATATTAGCATCTTCCATGAGAATGCCCTTAAGAATGATAACACGTTCCATCCACCGTGCTGCTGCAAGTGCTCTCTGTGCTCAAGATGCATAAAGAGGTTCCGGGTCTGTTATCCTTTTTAACCTGATCAAAAGGCGGAAACAATTATAAATATCTTTAAAAATGAAGTCTGTCATATATGGTAAATGTTACTGCGCTACCAGAAACATCAATGTAAGTGCACTTACACAAAGTTGCATATTGATTAGTCGGGGTTATTCAACTTGGATTTAAGGGATTGAAATCCAAAAAATCTGGATTTCATTTCAAGTTGTATTTGGACTAGGATATGTATTTGGATTTCCTTGGATTTGGATTTCATAGTTGGATTAATAGATGATGAGGTATTATTTATTATTTTATATGTAATATTTTGAATGGCCTAAAATCATTTTTAATTTCTATATTCACTTCTGTTTTCTACAATCAATCTAAAATTTCTTTTTTCACTAATAAGTTAAGCATGTGAATATATGATAGCACAACTCTATCATATAGCTAAAATATTCCGTTAAACAGTAGCTTTAGAAAAAAAAAGTAGGGATGAGAACTAGAAATATGAGGGCTCTGATTGAGCTCAGTCGTCAACAAAAATTAGATTTCTGATGAAGGTTAGTGAACTGATGATGGCCTCTCACAAAGAAATTGAATTAAAAACAAGAAAGTATCAACTTCTAAAGCACAATTATTCAAATATCAAAGGTATTATGTTAAATTCATAGTTTTAATTATGAGAAATATAGATATTATTAGCTTTAGTTGAGCTATTACCAAAGATTAAACTTCTAATATATGAACTGAGAGAGATCGTTACAGAATTGCAAAATACCAGCAAAGCAATTTATGGATGACACCAGCAAAAACCAAATTAAACTTGAAATATTCGACAACGAAAAAAAGCACAATCCATGACAATGGAATCAAGACATGCAGATTCACATCACCATCATCGTTCATCATTAGCAAACCTAACCTTCATCATCATTCTCCTCAACATTTTTACCCAACCAGTGAGAAAAAAGATAACGAATTTTACGAACCGGGCCAAACTATTCAATCATATTCGTCACATCGCCGTCGATGACAGCAATGAGCCTCGAGTCAAGGGATCCATCAGGGAACTGAAACTTGACATCGATCAACCTGGATATGCATGTCAGATCTCTGCTATCTTCATGAACGGCGATCTAAAACTCGAGCTTCTCTGTAGACGAGGTAGATGAGGGAGATGATGTAGTGGTGTATTGATGTGTTCATATTTTCCATGTTTTATTGCATTATTTCACGCCATTTTAGTCGCTCAAAACCTATATTTGTTGCTCATTTAATCGTATACACACAGTTTTGTATCCGTATTCAAATTCTAAAGAATAGGGACATTTCCATTAGTACCTGATACTGATCTGCACATCTATCAAGTAACAACTCGGATCTTTTGATAACCTGCATGTTTGCCCAAAGAATACACCAGAAGTAGGTTTCAAAGTTCATGAACTCAAAGTAGTATTTCAGAAATCTTAGCTCGCCCATTTGAAGTAAATTTCCTTCTTCATAGAAATCTTAGCATGTGAAATTCCAGGCTTAAGATTCAAAGTGTTTAGGTGGGTCAATTCCTGGTGGCTATCCAGAAGGAGAAAGGAGTTAGCAAAGAAACACATTGAAAGAATAATGATAATTAGAGGATGTTAACCTGGGGTTTAGCCATGGAGGCCTCTGCCCATTGCACAAATTCAGAAGAGATCTCACTAATCCCATTCTAAACTCCTTTTTGGGTAGTGATATGTCACAAAATTCAAATAAGAAAACAAAATATAAGTTTTGGTAGAGGAATTATCTTCAATTTTATTAACTGTTCATCAAACCAAAATACACCACAAATTCCTTACAAATTCTCACAAAATTTCATTGACTCAATTGAACCCAAGATCCCTTGTTGATGCTAACACAAAGACCCCTAACGTAAATTGAATTACCTTTCATAATTAATTGCAGACCAAATTAGACTTCTAAAAAGATAGAACTCGCATAACAGAAAAACCAACTAAAAACCCTAGCTCAAAAACCAAGTTTCTTAGAAACGCTATGTATGTATGCATATTCATCTCAAACTCGTAACCTTTGATGGAAGGGCAAGATCACATACAAGTTTAATGTGCGGACTTGAGAAAATATACATTTGGTACATGGCACTCATTAATCACTGAACATTTTTGACATCACAAAGTTGCCACTCCACAAAATGTATGAATATGTTAACAAAATAATTTTAAAAAACAAAAAGACGGAGCAAATGTATAATCTTCACCAATAATAATTTTAGACATGCTCAAACGAGAATTCCCAGACTCTCAATCAACTTTCAAAGCATATGTCATAATATTTCTTCCAGAAAGCATTGGCCAATCATTCTGTACATTAGATCAACTAGAACGTTACTGATTTCTTTATTTTTGTTTTAACTTTTTTGTTCTGGTTTATGGAACTTGAAAGTTCAAGAAACTAAGAAAGGTTGTATTACAACAAGGAATAGCAGCTCCAAGATGTCAAGATCCCCCCCCCCAAAAAACCCCATCTGTTGGTATCGGCGCAGGTGCATATTAGCATCTTCCATGAGAATGCCCTTAAGAATGATAACACGTTCCATCCACCGTGCTGCTGCAAGTGCTCTCTGTGCTCAAGATGCATAAAGAGGTTCCGGGTCTGTTATCCTTTTTAACCTGATCAAAAGGCGGAAACAATTATAAATATCTTTAAAAATGAAGTCTGTCATATATGGTAAATGTTACTGCGCTACCAGAAACATCAATGTAAGTGCACTTACACAAAGTTGCATATTGATTAGTCGGGGTTATTCAACTTGGATTTAAGGGATTGAAATCCAAAAAATCTGGATTTCATTTCAAGTTGTATTTGGACTAGGATATGTATTTGGATTTCCTTGGATTTGGATTTCATAGTTGGATTAATAGATGATGAGGTATTATTTATTATTTTATATGTAATATTTTGAATGGCCTAAAATCATTTTTAATTTCTATATTCACTTCTGTTTTCTACAATCAATCTAAAATTTCTTTTTTCACTAATAAGTTAAGCATGTGAATATATGATAGCACAACTCTATCATATAGCTAAAATATTCCGTTAAACAGTAGCTTTAGAAAAAAAAAGTAGGGATGAGAACTAGAAATATGAGGGCTCTGATTGAGCTCAGTCGTCAACAAAAATTAGATTTCTGATGAAGGTTAGTGAACTGATGATGGCCTCTCACAAAGAAATTGAATTAAAAACAAGAAAGTATCAACTTCTAAAGCACAATTATTCAAATATCAAAGGTATTATGTTAAATTCATAGTTTTAATTATGAGAAATATAGATATTATTAGCTTTAGTTGAGCTATTACCAAAGATTAAACTTCTAATATATGAACTGAGAGAGATCGTTACAGAATTGCAAAATACCAGCAAAGCAATTTATGGATGACACCAGCAAAAACCAAATTAAACTTGAAATATTCGACAACGAAAAAAAGCACAATCCATGACAATGGAATCAAGACATGCAGATTCACATCACCATCATCGTTCATCATTAGCAAACCTAACCTTCATCATCATTCTCCTCAACATTTTTACCCAACCAGTGAGCAAAAAGATAACGAATTTTACGAACCGGGCCAAACTATTCAATCATATTCGTCACATCGCCGTCGATGACAGCAATGAGCCTCGAGTCAAGGGATCCATCAGGGAACTGAAACTTGACATCGATCAACCTGGATATGCATGTCAGATCTCTGCTATCTTCATGAACGGCGATCTAAAACTCGAGCTTCTCTGTAGACGAGGTAGATG
This sequence comes from Scilla litardierei, assembly GCA_030789695.1. Lineage (NCBI taxonomy): Eukaryota > Viridiplantae > Streptophyta > Magnoliopsida > Asparagales > Asparagaceae > Scilla > Scilla litardierei. The sequence continues at coordinate 16,918,992 of CM061141.1, forward strand.
AGGGAGATGATGTAGTGGTGTATTGATGTGTTCATATTTTCCATGTTTTATTGCATTATTTCACGCCATTTTAGTCGCTCAAAACCTATATTTGTTGCTCATTTAATCGTATACACACAGTTTTGTATCCGTATTCAAATTCTAAAGAATAGGGACATTTCCATTAGTACCTGATACTGATCTGCACATCTATCAAGTAACAACTCGGATCTTTTGATAACCTGCATGTTTGCCCAAAGAATACACCAGAAGTAGGTTTCAAAGTTCATGAACTCAAAGTAGTATTTCAGAAATCTTAGCTCGCCCATTTGAAGTAAATTTCCTTCTTCATAGAAATCTTAGCATGTGAAATTCCAGGCTTAAGATTCAAAGTGTTTAGGTGGGTCAATTCCTGGTGGCTATCCAGAAGGAGAAAGGAGTTAGCAAAGAAACACATTGAAAGAATAATGATAATTAGAGGATGTTAACCTGGGGTTTAGCCATGGAGGCCTCTGCCCATTGCACAAATTCAGAAGAGATCTCACTAATCCCATTCTAAACTCCTTTTTGGGTAGTGATATGTCACAAAATTCAAATAAGAAAACAAAATATAAGTTTTGGTAGAGGAATTATCTTCAATTTTATTAACTGTTCATCAAACCAAAATACACCACAAATTCCTTACAAATTCTCACAAAATTTCATTGACTCAATTGAACCCAAGATCCCTTGTTGATGCTAACACAAAGACCCCTAACGTAAATTGAATTACCTTTCATAATTAATTGCAGACCAAATTAGACTTCTAAAAAGATAGAACTCGCATAACAGAAAAACCAACTAAAAACCCTAGCTCAAAAACCAAGTTTCTTAGAAACGCTATGTATGTATGCATATTCATCTCAAACTCGTAACCTTTGATGGAAGGGCAAGATCACATACAAGTTTAATGTGCGGACTTGAGAAAATATACATTTGGTACATGGCACTCATTAATCACTGAACATTTTTGACATCACAAAGTTGCCACTCCACAAAATGTATGAATATGTTAACAAAATAATTTTAAAAAACAAAAAGACGGAGCAAATGTATAATCTTCACCAATAATAATTTTAGACATGCTCAAACGAGAATTCCCAGACTCTCAAACAACTTTCAAAGCACATGTCATAATATTTCTTCCAGAAAGCATTGGCCAATCATTCTGTACATTAGATCAACTAGAACGTTACTGATTTCTTTATTTTTGTTTTAACTTTTTTGTTCTGGTTTATGGAACTTGAAAGTTCAAGAAACTAAGAAAGGTTGTATTACAACAAGGAATAGCAGCTCCAAGATGTCAAGATCCCCCCCCCCAAAAAACCCCATCTGTTGGTATCGGCGCAGGTGCATATTAGCATCTTCCATGAGAATGCCCTTAAGAATGATAACACGTTCCATCCACCGTGCTGCTGCAAGTGCTCTCTGTGCTCAAGATGCATAAAGAGGTTCCGGGTCTGTTATCCTTTTTAACCTGATCAAAAGGCGGAAACAATTATAAATATCTTTAAAAATGAAGTCTGTCATATATGGTAAATGTTACTGCGCTACCAGAAACATCAATGTAAGTGCACTTACACAAAGTTGCATATTGATTAGTCGGGGTTATTCAACTTGGATTTAAGGGATTGAAATCCAAAAAATCTGGATTTCATTTCAAGTTGTATTTGGACTAGAATATGTATTTGGATTTCCTTGGATTTGGATTTCATAGTTGGATTAATAGATGATGAGGTATTATTTATTATTTTATATGTAATATTTTGAATGGCCTAAAATCATTTTTAATTTCTATATTCACTTCTGTTTTCTACAATCAATCTAAAATTTCTTTTTTCACTAATAAGTTAAGCATGTGAATATATGATAGCACAACTCTATCATATAGCTAAAATATTCCGTTAAACAGTAGCTTTAGAAAAAAAAAGTAGGGATGAGAACTAGAAATATGAGGGCTCTGATTGAGCTCAGTCGTCAACAAAAATTAGATTTCTGATGAAGGTTAGTGAACTGATGATGGCCTCTCACAAAGAAATTGAATTAAAAACAAGAAAGTATCAACTTCTAAAGCACAATTATTCAAATATCAAAGGTATTATGTTAAATTCATAGTTTTAATTATGAGAAATATAGATATTATTAGCTTTAGTTGAGCTATTACCAAAGATTAAACTTCTAATATATGAACTGAGAGAGATCGTTACAGAATTGCAAAATACCAGCAAAGCAATTTATGGATGACACCAGCAAAAACCAAATTAAACTTGAAATATTCGACAACGAAAAAAAGCACAATCCATGACAATGGAATCAAGACATGCAGATTCACATCACCATCATCGTTCATCATTAGCAAACCTAACCTTCATCATCATTCTCCTCAACATTTTTACCCAACCAGTGAGCAAAAAGATAACGAATTTTACGAACCGGGCCAAACTATTCAATCATATTCGTCACATCGCCGTCGATGACAGCAATGAGCCTCGAGTCAAGGGATCCATCAGGGAACTGAAACTTGACATCGATCAACCTGGATATGCATGTCAGATCTCTGCTATCTTCATGAACGGCGATCTAAAACTCGAGCTTCTCTGTAGACGAGGTAGATGAGGGAGATGATGTAGTGGTGTATTGATGTGTTCATATTTTCCATGTTTTATTGCATTATTTCACGCCATTTTAGTCGCTCAAAACCTATATTTGTTGCTCATTTAATCGTATACACACAGTTTTGTATCCGTATTCAAATTCTAAAGAATAGGGACATTTCCATTAGTACCTGATACTGATCTGCACATCTATCAAGTAACAACTCGGATCTTTTGATAACCTGCATGTTTGCCCAAAGAATACACCAGAAGTAGGTTTCAAAGTTCATGAACTCAAAGTAGTATTTCAGAAATCTTAGCTCGCCCATTTGAAGTAAATTTCCTTCTTCATAGAAATCTTAGCATGTGAAATTCCAGGCTTAAGATTCAAAGTGTTTAGGTGGGTCAATTCCTGGTGGCTATCCAGAAGGAGAAAGGAGTTAGCAAAGAAACACATTGAAAGAATAATGATAATTAGAGGATGTTAACCTGGGGTTTAGCCATGGAGGCCTCTGCCCATTGCACAAATTCAGAAGAGATCTCACTAATCCCATTCTAAACTCCTTTTTGGGTAGTGATATGTCACAAAATTCAAATAAGAAAACAAAATATAAGTTTTGGTAGAGGAATTATCTTCAATTTTATTAACTGTTCATCAAACCAAAATACACCACAAATTCCTTACAAATTCTCACAAAATTTCATTGACTCAATTGAACCCAAGATCCCTTGTTGATGCTAACACAAAGACCCCTAACGTAAATTGAATTACCTTTCATAATTAATTGCAGACCAAATTAGACTTCTAAAAAGATAGAACTCGCATAACAGAAAAACCAACTAAAAACCCTAGCTCAAAAACCAAGTTTCTTAGAAACGCTATGTATGTATGCATATTCATCTCAAACTCGTAACCTTTGATGGAAGGGCAAGATCACATACAAGTTTAATGTGCGGACTTGAGAAAATATACATTTGGTACATGGCACTCATTAATCACTGAACATTTTTGACATCACAAAGTTGCCACTCCACAAAATGTATGAATATGTTAACAAAATAATTTTAAAAAACAAAAAGACGGAGCAAATGTATAATCTTCACCAATAATAATTTTAGACATGCTCAAACGAGAATTCCCAGACTCTCAATCAACTTTCAAAGCACATGTCATAATATTTCTTCCAGAAAGCATTGGCCAATCATTCTGTACATTAGATCAACTAGAACGTTACTGATTTCTTTATTTTTGTTTTAACTTTTTTGTTCTGGTTTATGGAACTTGAAAGTTCAAGAAACTAAGAAAGGTTGTATTACAACAAGGAATAGCAGCTCCAAGATGTCAAGATCCCCCCCCAAAAAACCCCATCTGTTGGTATCGGCGCAGGTGCATATTAGCATCTTCCATGAGAATGCCCTTAAGAATGATAACACGTTCCATCCACCGTGCTGCTGCAAGTGCTCTCTGTGCTCAAGATGCATAAAGAGGTTCCGGGTCTGTTATCCTTTTTAACCTGATCAAAAGGCGGAAACAATTATAAATATCTTTAAAAATGAAGTCTGTCATATATGGTAAATGTTACTGCGCTACCAGAAACATCAATGTAAGTGCACTTACACAAAGTTGCATATTGATTAGTCGGTGTTATTCAACTTGGATTTAAGGGATTGAAATCCAAAAAATCTGGATTTCATTTCAAGTTGTATTTGGACTAGGATATGTATTTGGATTTCCTTGGATTTGGATTTCATAGTTGGATTAATAGATGATGAGGTATTATTTATTATTTTATATGTAATATTTTGAATGGCCTAAAATCATTTTTAATTTCTATATTCACTTCTGTTTTCTACAATCAATCTAAAATTTCTTTTTTCACTAATAAGTTAAGCATGTGAATATATGATAGCACAACTCTATCATATAGCTAAAATATTCCGTTAAACAGTAGCTTTAGAAAAAAAAAGTAGGGATGAGAACTAGAAATATGAGGGCTCTGATTGAGCTCAGTCGTCAACAAAAATTAGATTTCTGATGAAGGTTAGTGAACTGATGATGGCCTCTCACAAAGAAATTGAATTAAAAACAAGAAAGTATCAACTTCTAAAGCACAATTATTCAAATATCAAAGGTATTATGTTAAATTCATAGTTTTAATTATGAGAAATATAGATATTATTAGCTTTAGTTGAGCTATTACCAAAGATTAAACTTCTAATATATGAACTGAGAGAGATCGTTACAGAATTGCAAAATACCAGCAAAGCAATTTATGGATGACACCAGCAAAAACCAAATTAAACTTGAAATATTCGACAACGAAAAAAAGCACAATCCATGACAATGGAATCAAGACATGCAGATTCACATCACCATCATCGTTCATCATTAGCAAACCTAACCTTCATCATCATTCTCCTCAACATTTTTACCCAACCAGTGAGCAAAAAGATAACGAATTTTACGAACCGGGCCAAACTATTCAATCATATTCGTCACATCGCCGTCGATGACAGCAATGAGCCTCGAGTCAAGGGATCCATCAGGGAACTGAAACTTGACATCGATCAACCTGGATATGCATGTCAGATCTCTGCTATCTTCATGAACGGCGATCTAAAACTCGAGCTTCTCTGTAGACGAGGTAGATGAGGGAGATGATGTAGTGGTGTATTGATGTGTTCATATTTTCCATGTTTTATTGCATTATTTCACGCCATTTTAGTCGCTCAAAACCTATATTTGTTGCTCATTTAATCGTATACACACAGTTTTGTATCCGTATTCAAATTCTAAAGAATAGGGACATTTCCATTAGTACCTGATACTGATCTGCACATCTATCAAGTAACAACTCGGATCTTTTGATAACCTGCATGTTTGCCCAAAGAATACACCAGAAGTAGGTTTCAAAGTTCATGAACTCAAAGTAGTATTTCAGAAATCTTAGCTCGCCCATTTGAAGTAAATTTCCTTCTTCATAGAAATCTTAGCATGTGAAATTCCAGGCTTAAGATTCAAAGTGTTTAGGTGGGTCAATTCCTGGTGGCTATCCAGAAGGAGAAAGGAGTTAGCAAAGAAACACATTGAAAGAATAATGATAATTAGAGGATGTTAACCTGGGGTTTAGCCATGGAGGCCTCTGCCCATTGCACAAATTCAGAAGAGATCTCACTAATCCCATTCTAAACTCCTTTTTGGGTAGTGATATGTCACAAAATTCAAATAAGAAAACAAAATATAAGTTTTGGTAGAGGAATTATCTTCAATTTTATTAACTGTTCATCAAACCAAAATACACCACAAATTCCTTACAAATTCTCACAAAATTTCATTGACTCAATTGAACCCAAGATCCCTTGTTGATGCTAACACAAAGACCCCTAACGTAAATTGAATTACCTTTCATAATTAATTGCAGACCAAATTAGACTTCTAAAAAGATAGAACTCGCATAACAGAAAAACCAACTAAAAACCCTAGCTCAAAAACCAAGTTTCTTAGAAACGCTATGTATGTATGCATATTCATCTCAAACTCGTAACCTTTGATGGAAGGGCAAGATCACATACAAGTTTAATGTGCGGACTTGAGAAAATATACATTTGGTACATGGCACTCATTAATCACTGAACATTTTTGACATCACAAAGTTGCCACTCCACAAAATGTATGAATATGTTAACAAAATAATTTTAAAAAACAAAAAGACGGAGCAAATGTATAATCTTCACCAATAATAATTTTAGACATGCTCAAACGAGAATTCCCAGACTCTCAATCAACTTTCAAAGCACATGTCATAATATTTCTTCCAGAAAGCATTGGCCAATCATTCTGTACATTAGATCAACTAGAACGTTACTGATTTCTTTATTTTTGTTTTAACTTTTTTGTTCTGGTTTATGGAACTTGAAAGTTCAAGAAACTAAGAAAGGTTGTATTACAACAAGGAATAGCAGCTCCAAGATGTCAAGATCCCCCCCCAAAAAACCCCATCTGTTGGTATCGGCGCAGGTGCATATTAGCATCTTCCATGAGAATGCCCTTAAGAATGATAACACGTTCCATCCACCGTGCTGCTGCAAGTGCTCTCTGTGCTCAAGATGCATAAAGAGGTTCCGGGTCTGTTATCCTTTTTAACCTGATCAAAAGGCGGAAACAATTATAAATATCTTTAAAAATGAAGTCTGTCATATATGGTAAATGTTACTGCGCTACCAGAAACATCAATGTAAGTGCACTTACACAAAGTTGCATATTGATTAGTCGGTGTTATTCAACTTGGATTTAAGGGATTGAAATCCAAAAAATCTGGATTTCATTTCAAGTTGTATTTGGACTAGGATATGTATTTGGATTTCCTTGGATTTGGATTTCATAGTTGGATTAATAGATGATGAGGTATTATTTATTATTTTATATGTAATATTTTGAATGGCCTAAAATCATTTTTAATTTCTATATTCACTTCTGTTTTCTACAATCAATCTAAAATTTCTTTTTTCACTAATAAGTTAAGCATGTGAATATATGATAGCACAACTCTATCATATAGCTAAAATATTCCGTTAAACAGTAGCTTTAGAAAAAAAAAGTAGGGATGAGAACTAGAAATATGAGGGCTCTGATTGAGCTCAGTCGTCAACAAAAATTAGATTTCTGATGAAGGTTAGTGAACTGATGATGGCCTCTCACAAAGAAATTGAATTAAAAACAAGAAAGTATCAACTTCTAAAGCACAATTATTCAAATATCAAAGGTATTATGTTAAATTCATAGTTTTAATTATGAGAAATATAGATATTATTAGCTTTAGTTGAGCTATTACCAAAGATTAAACTTCTAATATATGAACTGAGAGAGATCGTTACAGAATTGCAAAATACCAGCAAAGCAATTTATGGATGACACCAGCAAAAACCAAATTAAACTTGAAATATTCGACAACGAAAAAAAGCACAATCCATGACAATGGAATCAAGACATGCAGATTCACATCACCATCATCGTTCATCATTAGCAAACCTAACCTTCATCATCATTCTCCTCAACATTTTTACCCAACCAGTGAGCAAAAAGATAACGAATTTTACGAACCGGGCCAAACTATTCAATCATATTCGTCACATCGCCGTCGATGACAGCAATGAGCCTCGAGTCAAGGGATCCATCAGGGAACTGAAACTTGACATCGATCAACCTGGATATGCATGTCAGATCTCTGCTATCTTCATGAACGGCGATCTAAAACTCGAGCTTCTCTGTAGACGAGGTAGATGAGGGAGATGATGTAGTGGTGTATTGATGTGTTCATATTTTCCATGTTTTATTGCATTATTTCACGCCATTTTAGTCGCTCAAAACCTATATTTGTTGCTCATTTAATCGTATACACACAGTTTTGTATCCGTATTCAAATTCTAAAGAATAGGGACATTTCCATTAGTACCTGATACTGATCTGCACATCTATCAAGTAACAACTCGGATCTTTTGATAACCTGCATGTTTGCCCAAAGAATACACCAGAAGTAGGTTTCAAAGTTCATGAACTCAAAGTAGTATTTCAGAAATCTTAGCTCGCCCATTTGAAGTAAATTTCCTTCTTCATAGAAATCTTAGCATGTGAAATTCCAGGCTTAAGATTCAAAGTGTTTAGGTGGGTCAATTCCTGGTGGCTATCCAGAAGGAGAAAGGAGTTAGCAAAGAAACACATTGAAAGAATAATGATAATTAGAGGATGTTAACCTGGGGTTTAGCCATGGAGGCCTCTGCCCATTGCACAAATTCAGAAGAGATCTCACTAATCCCATTCTAAACTCCTTTTTGGGTAGTGATATGTCACAAAATTCAAATAAGAAAACAAAATATAAGTTTTGGTAGAGGAATTATCTTCAATTTTATTAACTGTTCATCAAACCAAAATACACCACAAATTCCTTACAAATTCTCACAAAATTTCATTGACTCAATTGAACCCAAGATCCCTTGTTGATGCTAACACAAAGACCCCTAACGTAAATTGAATTACCTTTCATAATTAATTGCAGACCAAATTAGACTTCTAAAAAGATAGAACTCGCATAACAGAAAAACCAACTAAAAACCCTAGCTCAAAAACCAAGTTTCTTAGAAACGCTATGTATGTATGCATATTCATCTCAAACTCGTAACCTTTGATGGAAGGGCAAGATCACATACAAGTTTAATGTGCGGACTTGAGAAAATATACATTTGGTACATGGCACTCATTAATCACTGAACATTTTTGACATCACAAAGTTGCCACTCCACAAAATGTATGAATATGTTAACAAAATAATTTTAAAAAACAAAAAGACGGAGCAAATGTATAATCTTCACCAATAATAATTTTAGACATGCTCAAACGAGAATTCCCAGACTCTCAATCAACTTTCAAAGCACATGTCATAATATTTCTTCCAGAAAGCATTGGCCAATCATTCTGTACATTAGATCAACTAGAACGTTACTGATTTCTTTATTTTTGTTTTAACTTTTTTGTTCTGGTTTATGGAACTTGAAAGTTCAAGAAACTAAGAAAGGTTGTATTACAACAAGGAATAGCAGCTCCAAGATGTCAAGATCCCCCCCCAAAAAACCCCATCTGTTGGTATCGGCGCAGGTGCATATTAGCATCTTCCATGAGAATGCCCTTAAGAATGATAACACGTTCCATCCACCGTGCTGCTGCAAGTGCTCTCTGTGCTCAAGATGCATAAAGAGGTTCCGGGTCTGTTATCCTTTTTAACCTGATCAAAAGGCGGAAACAATTATAAATATCTTTAAAAATGAAGTCTGTCATATATGGTAAATGTTACTGCGCTACCAGAAACATCAATGTAAGTGCACTTACACAAAGTTGCATATTGATTAGTCGGGGTTATTCAACTTGGATTTAAGGGATTGAAATCCAAAAAATCTGGATTTCATTTCAAGTTGTATTTGGACTAGGATATGTATTTGGATTTCCTTGGATTTGGATTTCATAGTTGGATTAATAGATGATGAGGTATTATTTATTATTTTATATGTAATATTTTGAATGGCCTAAAATCATTTTTAATTTCTATATTCACTTCTGTTTTCTACAATCAATCTAAAATTTCTTTTTTCACTAATAAGTTAAGCATGTGAATATATGATAGCACAACTCTATCATATAGCTAAAATATTCCGTTAAACAGTAGCTTTAGAAAAAAAAAGTAGGGATGAGAACTAGAAATATGAGGGCTCTGATTGAGCTCAGTCGTCAACAAAAATTAGATTTCTGATGAAGGTTAGTGAACTGATGATGGCCTCTCACAAAGAAATTGAATTAAAAACAAGAAAGTATCAACTTCTAAAGCACAATTATTCAAATATCAAAGGTATTATGTTAAATTCATAGTTTTAATTATGAGAAATATAGATATTATTAGCTTTAGTTGAGCTATTACCAAAGATTAAACTTCTAATATATGAACTGAGAGAGATCGTTACAGAATTGCAAAATACCAGCAAAGCAATTTATGGATGACACCAGCAAAAACCAAATTAAACTTGAAATATTCGACAACGAAAAAAAGCACAATCCATGACAATGGAATCAAGACATGCAGATTCACATCACCATCATCGTTCATCATTAGCAAACCTAACCTTCATCATCATTCTCCTCAACATTTTTACCCAACCAGTGAGCAAAAAGATAACGAATTTTACGAACCGGGCCAAACTATTCAATCATATTCGTCACATCGCCGTCGATGACAGCAATGAGCCTCGAGTCAAGGGATCCATCAGGGAACTGAAACTTGACATCGATCAACCTGGATATGCATGTCAGATCTCTGCTATCTTCATGAACGGCGATCTAAAACTCGAGCTTCTCTGTAGACGAGGTAGATGAGGGAGATGATGTAGTGGTGTATTGATGTGTTCATATTTTCCATGTTTTATTGCATTATTTCACGCCATTTTAGTCGCTCAAAACCTATATTTGTTGCTCATTTAATCGTATACACACAGTTTTGTATCCGTATTCAAATTCTAAAGAATAGGGACATTTCCATTAGTACCTGATACTGATCTGCACATCTATCAAGTAACAACTCGGATCTTTTGATAACCTGCATGTTTGCCCAAAGAATACACCAGAAGTAGGTTTCAAAGTTCATGAACTCAAAGTAGTATTTCAGAAATCTTAGCTCGCCCATTTGAAGTAAATTTCCTTCTTCATAGAAATCTTAGCATGTGAAATTCCAGGCTTAAGATTCAAAGTGTTTAGGTGGGTCAATTCCTGGTGGCTATCCAGAAGGAGAAAGGAGTTAGCAAAGAAACACATTGAAAGAATAATGATAATTAGAGGATGTTAACCTGGGGTTTAGCCATGGAGGCCTCTGCCCATTGCACAAATTCAGAAGAGATCTCACTAATCCCATTCTAAACTCCTTTTTGGGTAGTGATATGTCACAAAATTCAAATAAGAAAACAAAATATAAGTTTTGGTAGAGGAATTATCTTCAATTTTATTAACTGTTCATCAAACCAAAATACACCACAAATTCCTTACAAATTCTCACAAAATTTCATTGACTCAATTGAACCCAAGATCCCTTGTTGATGCTAACACAAAGACCCCTAACGTAAATTGAATTACCTTTCATAATTAATTGCAGACCAAATTAGACTTCTAAAAAGATAGAACTCGCATAACAGAAAAACCAACTAAAAACCCTAGCTCAAAAACCAAGTTTCTTAGAAAAGCTATGTATGTATGCATATTCATCTCAAACTCGTAACCTTTGATGGAAGGGCAAGATCACATACAAGTTTAATGTGCGGACTTGAGAAAATATACATTTGGTACATGGCACTCATTAATCACTGAACATTTTTGACATCACAAAGTTGCCACTCCACAAAATGTATGAATATGTTAACAAAATAATTTTAAAAAACAAAAAGACGGAGCAAATGTATAATCTTCACCAATAATAATTTTAGACATGCTCAAACGAGAATTCCCAGACTCTCAATCAACTTTCAAAGCATATGTCATAATATTTCTTCCAGAAAGCATTGGCCAATCATTCTGTACATTAGATCAACTAGAACGTTACTGATTTCTTTATTTTTGTTTTAACTTTTTTGTTCTGGTTTATGGAACTTGAAAGTTCAAGAAACTAAGAAAGGTTGTATTACAACAAGGAATAGCAGCTCCAAGATGTCAAGATCCCCCCCCAAAAAACCCCATCTGTTGGTATCGGCGCAGGTGCATATTAGCATCTTCCATGAGAATGCCCTTAAGAATGATAACACGTTCCATCCACCGTGCTGCTGCAAGTGCTCTCTGTGCTCAAGATGCATAAAGAGGTTCCGGGTCTGTTATCCTTTTTAACCTGATCAAAAGGCGGAAACAATTATAAATATCTTTAAAAATGAAGTCTGTCATATATGGTAAATGTTACTGCGCTACCAGAAACATCAATGTAAGTGCACTTACACAAAGTTGCATATTGATTAGTCGGGGTTATTCAACTTGGATTTAAGGGATTGAAATCCAAAAAATCTGGATTTCATTTCAAGTTGTATTTGGACTAGGATATGTATTTGGATTTCCTTGGATTTGGATTTCATAGTTGGATTAATAGATGATGAGGTATTATTTATTATTTTATATGTAATATTTTGAATGGCCTAAAATCATTTTTAATTTCTATATTCACTTCTGTTTTCTACAATCAATCTAAAATTTCTTTTTTCACTAATAAGTTAAGCATGTGAATATATGATAGCACAACTCTATCATATAGCTAAAATATTCCGTTAAACAGTAGCTTTAGAAAAAAAAAGTAGGGATGAGAACTAGAAATATGAGGGCTCTGATTGAGCTCAGTCGTCAACAAAAATTAGATTTCTGATGAAGGTTAGTGAACTGATGATGGCCTCTCACAAAGAAATTGAATTAAAAACAAGAAAGTATCAACTTCTAAAGCACAATTATTCAAATATCAAAGGTATTATGTTAAATTCATAGTTTTAATTATGAGAAATATAGATATTATTAGCTTTAGTTGAGCTATTACCAAAGATTAAACTTCTAATATATGAACTGAGAGAGATCGTTACAGAATTGCAAAATACCAGCAAAGCAATTTATGGATGACACCAGCAAAAACCAAATTAAACTTGAAATATTCGACAACGAAAAAAAGCACAATCCATGACAATGGAATCAAGACATGCAGATTCACATCACCATCATCGTTCATCATTAGCAAACCTAACCTTCATCATCATTCTCCTCAACATTTTTACCCAACCAGTGAGCAAAAAGATAACGAATTTTACGAACCGGGCCAAACTATTCAATCATATTCGTCACATCGCCGTCGATGACAGCAATGAGCCTCGAGTCAAGGGATCCATCAGGGAACTGAAACTTGACATCGATCAACCTGGATATGCATGTCAGATCTCTGCTATCTTCATGAACGGCGATCTAAAACTCGAGCTTCTCTGTAGACGAGGTAGATGAGGGAGATGATGTAGTGGTGTATTGATGTGTTCATATTTTCCATGTTTTATTGCATTATTTCACGCCATTTTAGTCGCTCAAAACCTATATTTGTTGCTCATTTAATCGTATACACACAGTTTTGTATCCGTATTCAAATTCTAAAGAATAGGGACATTTCCATTAGTACCTGATACTGATCTGCACATCTATCAAGTAACAACTCGGATCTTTTGATAACCTGCATGTTTGCCCAAAGAATACACCAGAAGTAGGTTTCAAAGTTCATGAACTCAAAGTAGTATTTCAGAAATCTTAGCTCGCCCATTTGAAGTAAATTTCCTTCTTCATAGAAATCTTAGCATGTGAAATTCCAGGCTTAAGATTCAAAGTGTTTAGGTGGGTCAATTCCTGGTGGCTATCCAGAAGGAGAAAGGAGTTAGCAAAGAAACACATTGAAAGAATAATGATAATTAGAGGATGTTAACCTGGGGTTTAGCCATGGAGGCCTCTGCCCATTGCACAAATTCAGAAGAGATCTCACTAATCCCATTCTAAACTCCTTTTTGGGTAGTGATATGTCACAAAATTCAAATAAGAAAACAAAATATAAGTTTTGGTAGAGGAATTATCTTCAATTTTATTAACTGTTCATCAAACCAAAATACACCACAAATTCCTTACAAATTCTCACAAAATTTCATTGACTCAATTGAACCCAAGATCCCTTGTTGATGCTAACACAAAGACCCCTAACGTAAATTGAATTACCTTTCATAATTAATTGCAGACCAAATTAGACTTCTAAAAAGATAGAACTCGCATAACAGAAAAACCAACTAAAAACCCTAGCTCAAAAACCAAGTTTCTTAGAAACGCTATGTATGTATGCATATTCATCTCAAACTCGTAACCTTTGATGGAAGGGCAAGATCACATACAAGTTTAATGTGCGGACTTGAGAAAATATACATTTGGTACATGGCACTCATTAATCACTGAACATTTTTGACATCACAAAGTTGCCACTCCACAAAATGTATGAATATGTTAACAAAATAATTTTAAAAAACAAAAAGACGGAGTAAATGTATAATCTTCACCAATAATAATTTTAGACATGCTCAAACGAGAATTCCCAGACTCTCAATCAACTTTCAAAGCATATGTCATAATATTTCTTCCAGAAAGCATTGGCCAATCATTCTGTACATTAGATCAACTAGAACGTTACTGATTTCTTTATTTTTGTTTTAACTTTTTTGTTCTGGTTTATGGAACTTGAAAGTTCAAGAAACTAAGAAAGGTTGTATTACAACAAGGAATAGCAGCTCCAAGATGTCAAGATCCCCCCCCCCCCCCAAAAAAAAACCCCATCTGTTGGTATCGGCGCAGGTGCATATTAGCATCTTCCATGAGAATGCCCTTAAGAATGATAACACGTTCCATCCACCGTGCTGCTGCAAGTGCTCTCTGTGCTCAAGATGCATAAAGAGGTTCCGGGTCTGTTATCCTTTTTAACCTGATCAAAAGGCGGAAACAATTATAAATATCTTTAAAAATGAAGTCTGTCATATATGGTAAATGTTACTGCGCTACCAGAAACATCAATGTAAGTGCACTTACACAAAGTTGCATATTGATTAGTCGGGGTTATTCAACTTGGATTTAAGGGATTGAAATCCAAAAAATCTGGATTTCATTTCAAGTTGTATTTGGACTAGGATATGTATTTGGATTTCCTTGGATTTGGATTTCATAGTTGGATTAATAGATGATGAGGTATTATTTATTATTTTATATGTAATATTTTGAATGGCCTAAAATCATTTTTAATTTCTATATTCACTTCTGTTTTCTACAATCAATCTAAAATTTCTTTTTTCACTAATAAGTTAAGCATGTGAATATATGATAGCACAACTCTATCATATAGCTAAAATATTCCGTTAAACAGTAGCTTTAGAAAAAAAAAGTAGGGATGAGAACTAGAAATATGAGGGCTCTGATTGAGCTCAGTCGTCAACAAAAATTAGATTTCTGATGAAGGTTAGTGAACTGATGATGGCCTCTCACAAAGAAATTGAATTAAAAACAAGAAAGTATCAACTTCTAAAGCACAATTATTCAAATATCAAAGGTATTATGTTAAATTCATAGTTTTAATTATGAGAAATATAGATATTATTAGCTTTAGTTGAGCTATTACCAAAGATTAAACTTCTAATATATGAACTGAGAGAGATCGTTACAGAATTGCAAAATACCAGCAAAGCAATTTATGGATGACACCAGCAAAAACCAAATTAAACTTGAAATATTCGACAACGAAAAAAAGCACAATCCATGACAATGGAATCAAGACATGCAGATTCACATCACCATCATCGTTCATCATTAGCAAACCTAACCTTCATCATCATTCTCCTCAACATTTTTACCCAACCAGTGAGCAAAAAGATAACGAATTTTACGAACCGGGCCAAACTATTCAATCATATTCGTCACATCGCCGTCGATGACAGCAATGAGCCTCGAGTCAAGGGATCCATCAGGGAACTGAAACTTGACATCGATCAACCTGGATATGCATGTCAGATCTCTGCTATCTTCATGAACGGCGATCTAAAACTCGAGCTTCTCTGTAGACGAGGTAGATGAGGGAGATGATGTAGTGGTGTATTGATGTGTTCATATTTTCCATGTTTTATTGCATTATTTCACGCCATTTTAGTCGCTCAAAACCTATATTTGTTGCTCATTTAATCGTTTATCGTATTATATCACTTTCAGAGCTTTATTCGCATTTTCAGGAGTTTTGAAGCGATTTGGAACAAATTGGAGTTATGGACACATCCGAGATCACCAGGGCATCTATGGCAAGGTTCGATAGGTGTTTGGCAAGGTGAAGAAGGAGATCGGAGGAAAAGAGAGAGAGAGAGAAGCTTCAAAGGCAAAAAAGTCTGTTTTCCTAGGCAGCTCAGTAGAGCTGCTCAGCACTCGACCGAGCTGATACTCAGAATCAAGAAGCAGAACAGATACACCCCACTCGACCGAGTAGAGCATCAACTCCACCGAGCGGAACCAAATTCCAGTACGATGATTCTGAAAACTTTTCAAGCCTACTATAGCTCGACCGAGCAGATCGACGACTCGACTGAGTACTTCAATTACTCGATTGAGCTGAACAATTTTCTAGAGCGGCATTTTGAAGCTAAAGCAACAAGCCATTGTAGCTCGACCGAGCACAAAGGCTACTTGACCGAGTGCAACTGTACTCAGTCGAATAAGGCAAGCGCGCAGACTTTTCAGACAGCCTCACATTTTTGTGATTTGCTATCATTCCAGTTGGCAAAGTATTTTTCTCATATTTTTCATGGATAGTATACTTCATGACGGTTCCAACGTCGCAAAGAACGCGCCAATCGGAGGTCGGATGAATTCTACAGAAATTCTGCAGGATAGTACTGCAGTGATGAAATCTGCACTCGACCGAGTGATGTTTCTACTCGACCGAGCTACAGTCAGGGTCCACCAGTAAGTTGCGGCCAGAGACAGTTTTGGGCCGAATTTGAGAGGGATTTTGCTGGGGTTTTCTAGGGTTATTTGCTAGGGTTTAAGGGGACTATATATAGGGATTGTAGCCGTCATTGAAGAGGTGAGATCTTATTTTCTTTGAAGTTTTGTGGAGACTTTTTTTGGAGTTAGGCTATGCCCTAAGTCCCTCCCTTGTATCAAGATAAGTATTTTTGTTCTCGTTAATTCCATTGTTATTTTTTTGTGATTGCTTATTGTTTATCTCTCTTTGATGCATGCAATGAAGTTCTTTATCGTTCTTATATCTATTGCTATGCTTGAGTAATCTTTTCTATGGCTAATGGATTAGCCCTAGGATCTCAGGATTTAGATGTAAAGTTAGGATTTTTAGATTGCGTTGGTATAAAACGGATGTGTTTTGGTTGATCCAGCCAAGTTTGTAGAAGATCTCGTACTGGAATCGTGACCACGAGAGTGGCACGATGAGCTTAAAGAGTATCCTATGAACTTAATTAGGTTAATCAGTGGATTCAATTAGGGTTAGTGACCACGAGAGTGAAGCGCACCTTGATGGAATCTACTGACGTCCTATATTACTATTGATGACTACGAGAGTAGCGTCAATAAGAGCCACCAAAGCACAGATCGAAGCTCTATCCACGAGAGTGACATGAGTGGAGATCATTCTATCCACGAGAGTGGCATGAATAGTTGTCGATCCTAATGCACGGATCGCGTGTGAGGCTATCCACGATAGTGGGGCTAAGCGTGTGATATGTTAGACGAATGGCGTGTCAAGCCATGAGTTCTACATCTTAGATGCGACAACCCCTAATAAATTCAATGCAACGTAAGAGTTCTAACCTAGCATCGACATCCGACGATCCTAGCGGTGACCCCTAATGCCCTAGTCTTTTCTTTGTGTGGAATTCTTTGTTTGCGATATCAGTGACACGACCTTCGCATCCATCACCATTACGACACTCCACAATCCGCATCCACCAATAAACACGCAAGTCTAACTCAACCTAGGAGTAGATAGGTAGTATAGCACCGCTTCCCCGTATTCGATACCCGATTGCCGCTATACCGTGCGCTTGCGGTAAAATGACATCGTTTCCGGAGTTAATTCCAGGTCGATCATGTATGTAGACAAGGGAGAAGAGAGGAATGTCTATGATTTGCTGTGATAGCCCCCTTTTTTGGGGGGAGATAGAATAATCCAACTTGGATTCTTCAATCCTAGTGTTTTGATTTGAGCCATCCACTACAAATAGTTGGACTCAAAACTAGATCCGCAAGAGAGAGAGAGAGAGAGTAAGCCAACTTGGATTCTTCAATCCTAGTGTTTTGATTTGAGCCATCCCCTATAAATAGTTGGACTCAAAACTAGATACTTGGATTCAAAACCATATACGAGCCATAGCTCGCTTGGCGCTTCCCCCTTCCATCCGAGGAGGCTAGGGATCGAGAGGCCCAGCGCGCATGTTGAAGTGCTTTCCGATGAATAAAAAACCATATATGAGTCCAAGTGTCCAATAACTCTAGATCTCCAAATCCAAATTGAATAATGCCATATTTCAAAATCTATAACGTTTCCATAAACTGAAAAATACTTTCCCAAGATATTTCATTGTTTCTCAGGGACGCAATGACCTGAAATTATTACGTGCATGGAAAAACGCATTACAAGCACCTCAAACTTCTTAAGGTAGCTAACATGCAAAAGTCAAGATGAAGTTGGAGTGTTGTTGGTAGAATGTTGGAAATTCGGTGCGGTCACCTAGTGGTATTTTTGTAGTTGTGGATTCTAGTGGCAAATTTGTTAGTTTGGGCCTTAATGGCATGTTTTGTAATATTGGGCAAATCAGCCCTTTATATTGAAAGGAGGGTTAGGGGTAGAGTTATGTTGAATTTGGAGCAATAAGAAGAGAGAATAGGAGTAGATTAAGAGTGGATCTTGGAGAGTTAGCCATTTATCTTGAATCAAAGGGTAGGACAATGGTTTCTTCTCTAATTGAAACCAACTATCTTGTATTTCCATTTTATTATTTATAAAAATGATCTCCAATGCTCAAATTTCTTCCACCAAAACTCTAGAATTTCCTAACATTGGTATCGGAGCTCTACGATCCATGGCGGTAGTGGAAAAAAGAAAAAGATCGAAGCTCTGGCGGCAAGATTTGATACCGAGCTCAGGGAGTTTAAGAAATCGACAGATGTAAATTTCTTTACGATGAATGTGAGAATGTTGGCAATGGTGGATATACTCTCAAATCAGATCTCAACTTAAGTTGGCCTTCAAATCGGTGCGGTTATAGAAACCATAATGAAAAATTGAAGAGATGAATAGAAGCCTTAGATTTAAAGGAATGTGCTCATCAAATCCAGATCTGAGAGAAGATGAAGTCCCCAATGAAGATCGGAGGAGAAAAGATCAAGCTTTGGGTAAAAGAAAGAGGAACAACGTCATCTTTGAAGGCGATCTACCACCGGAAGACGGCAATTGAGAAGGGGATCAAAACCCATACTTTCGGCTAGCAAGGGGAATCCGGTGCCGACAGCCACCATAGGAGGACCGTTGGCCCCCAAAATCTCAGTTGGGGGGCGGCGGCCCCTGCCCCGCAGTGCCTGGGGGCGAGCGAGCCCCAGGTAACAGCCTGGGGGCCATGAGTAGGGGTGGCAAATGAATCTGATCCGACCTGAACCAGAACCCGGCTTCCATAACCGGCTATGTGTAGAGGTCTATTCAGGTCGGGTAGAAACCAGGTCGACCCGGATAAAATCTGGGTCGGGTGCGGGTTTGATCCACCAACCCAGGTCTACCCGGATTCTACCCGGTTGGCTTTTAATTTCAATATAAATTTATATAATCACTTCAATACACAACTACACGTGCGAGTTGTGGTTATAAGGTCTGAATTGTTGTCTCTTTCATTAAGAGATCATGGGTTCAATTCCCTTCATTAACTTCTTAGTTAATTTCATTACTTCCTTGCAGCGGTTTATTAGTAATAAAATGGTAAAGATAATTATACTTACATGATGTCAATAACAACATTTAAGCGACGAGCCACTGTCAGCACTTAATAAATAGCCGGTAGCTTTTAATAAATAGCTGGATATCGAAAAATGAGCACTTGCAAATCTTAATTTTGAATGGAATTAAATAGTGTAAATGCTCAATTAAGTGTCAAGAGCTTTGTAGCTCAGTTGGTTTGTGCATTAGGATGACTATGGTTAGTCGCATGATCTAGGCCTGTTTTTCATAGTTTGATTGAAAGAATAAATTTTTAACTGAAAATTTAAATGAATCCGGGTTAACCTGAACCTATCCCGGACATATTTCGGGTAACCAAACCCGACCCGGATTCAATTCGGGTTCGGGTTTACCCATATACGGATTCAACCCGACTAGTTTGCCCCTAGCAACGAGAGCCCTATGCGTCTGCTTGGGGGTCGCACAAGCCTCAATCCCAAGTGCCTCTGCAAGGGGGTGTGGACTCCCCTGCGCAGTCGCAGGGGCCCTGCTGGCCTCCTCGTTGCCGCAGGGGGCCCGTAAGCCCACTGCGCCATTGCAGGATCCCTCAGGGCCCCGTTCCGACCAGTGCTTGGGCCCTTGGCCCCTAATGATAGTTCAAGGGGGGCCGACCCTCTCCTTGGAGCCCAACGGTCTCACGACACATACATGTGCATCTATGGAGTCCGACGCCAAGCACGGAGTGCCGACAACCACTTTAGGGGTTATGAAGAGCTTGATGGTGACCCTTAGGGCTTGTTTGGGAAAGGCATATGTCCAGATTGGGGAGATGGAGCCTGGGACAACAGTGAAGTAGGAATAGACACGTGTAAAGATGGAGGAGCTTTGCAAAATACTTATCAACGGCCCTACTTCGGGCAACCAAGAGAGAGAGAGAGAGAGAGAGAGAGAGAGAGAGAGCAGGACAGTGGGTCTTTGGCCCTGAGAGCAAGGTTCGAAAGCTGAAGTTGTTAGTCTTCGAAGGAAAGGATCCTTATGGGTGGGTTTACCGAACGGAGAGGAATTCGTGGTAAACCGCTTGATTGAGACAGAGAAACTGTGGACATCCAGTGTCTGCTTAAAAGGAAAGGCCTTGTCCTGGTACCTGTGAAAGCAACAACGGCAGCGTGCACGATCGTGGGAGGAGTTCAAGGACTACTTGTTGGACCATTTTCGTGACACCCTGGGTGGAGACTTACACGAGCAACTGCTTGCTCTTCGACAAGAGGACATCGTCAATGACTACAATGAGAAATTAAAGGCACTTGCGGGGCGCGTGAGGGGAATCCCTGAGGTGACGTTAGAGGTGAGCTTCATGAATGGACTGAGGCTTGAGATTCAAGCCGAGCTCCGCTTGCAGAGGCCGATGGGATTAATAGAGACGTTGAATTTGGTCTATTTGGTTGAGGATATGCTTATCATGGAACGGCGGTCCACTGTAGAGCATAACATGGTCACATTATGCACTAAGTTGGTTGAGGAGACCCAGAAGTCCCAACTAACGATGGTCCCGACAGCACAAGGGAAGGACGACGGCGAGCCTCCAACGAACGGCAAGTTCAAGAATCTCATATAGAGGGAGATCCTGGACAGACGTGCCAAGGGGTTATGCTATCGATGTGGCAAGAGGTCCGGTCCAGGACATCATTGTTGGAATCGTGCGCTGCAAGTACTGATCGTCGAAAAAGAAGAGGGCGCAGCCACTGGTGAGCATATGGTGAGCATGAGTCTGGAGAGGACAAGCACCCCCATTTGGAGTAGCACACCCACAGATTTCATGCACCACCTTGAGAACAATGTGGTTCTTTGGAGGGCAGAGTAGTGTTGGGAATGGGGTGCGTCCACCTAGTGGCATTTTTGTAGTTTTGGGCCCTAGTGACAAACTTGTTATTTTGGGCCTTAATGGTATGTTTTGTAATATTGGGCAAATCGACCTTTTATATTGAGAGGGAGGGTTAGTGCTAGAGTTAAGTTGAATTTGAAGAAAAAAGAAGAGAGAATGTGAGTAGATTAAGAGTTAATCTTGAAGAGTTTAGCCCTTTATCTTGAATCAAAGAGTAGGAGAGCAATTTCCTATCTAATTGGAACGATTTCCGTTTTATTATCTATGAATTTCCAAACATAGAACAATAGTAAATGATGGGAAACGTTGATGAAATAAAGAGGATTGCCCTCAAGAGAAATGCTCTCCCTTATTTTTGGGTAAAGGGTGAGAATAATTAATTCATTTATCTGTTCAAAAAGACATACAAAGGCATTCATTGGATATGCCATCTGATATTAACTTGAACATAATTCTCATCACACCAATTTCCACCATCAAAATAGGTTTAGCATTGAAGCAGATTTCTAAACTGAGAGTGCTTCCTAAGTAAAAAAGCACATATCTCTAACCGTGGAAAGATGGTTCCTGTATAGACTATAGACTGATGCAAGGGACACGGACACTTCAATTTGGAAGCTCTGAAGTGTCAGATATCAGGTCAAACATCGACATTCATTGCTGTGTTTTTGTTTTGTGTGTGTTCTCTTCAGAATTTTCAGAATTTTCTTCATGATGTGTTGTGTCAATGTCGGGTTAGTGTGTCCATGGTCAAGCTACCAAGCTGGTGCCAAATCCCTCATCAAGAATGTTGAACTCAAAAGTTGTATGATGAGATCGTGATGTATCAGAGGAGGTGGCGCAGAGCAGATCGTGGAGCGGCTAACTAACCCATGGACGTTTTTTTGTAATTGTTGGGGTTTCCTGTGTATTTTTGTAATCTGGACAAACCTGTCCTCTATATATATTTGGGGGTTGGGGTTAATGTTCACCGTGTTTAAATTGAGAAAGTAAAACCTAGAAGTAAAGTAGAACCGTCGATAAAGAAGAGTTAAGCCTTGTCTCTTGCATTAAAGGCTAATAAACCGATTTCCTCTAGGAAGAAATCAACTTGTATCATGTATTCCACTTTCCACAATAAAAATCTGAGTTTTATCTCTTCAAACTCTAGTTTTTTCTTATCAAATTGGTATCAGAACCTAGACCCTCATGGCGGAGAAAGAAAGATCGAAGCTTTGGAGGACACGATAGATGCCGAGATCAAGGGGCTCAAGAGATCAAACGAGAAGAAGTTTTCTTCGATGGATGAGAGAATGTTATCGATGGAAGAGAGAATCACAAATCAAATGAAGACGTCTATGAAAATCCTAATGAAAAACATGGAAGAGATGAATGGAAGCCCTAAATCTAAGAAGAAGAGCTCATCAAATCCAGATCTGCAGGAAGATGAAGACCCCAACGTAGATCGCAGTAGAAAGGAGCAGACTTTGTCCAAAGGCAAGGGGAGAGTTGTGATTTTGAAGGAGATCCGTCGTAAAAGAACGATGAATGGCGATAATGGGAGCAAAACTCCATCCACAGGCATGGGGGGTGCCTGGCGCCGGCAACAGCACCTAGAGGGCCACCGGACCCCAAAACCTAAACTAGGGGCGACAACCCACGATCACACCCCCCCCCATGGCCTCGCGGGGCCTCGGTACCCCCACCATTGCTAGGCCCCGACGACTTCATTGGAAGCTTGCGAGCCCCTGACGCATTCGTAACGGGGCTGCATGCCCCCGCAGTCGTAGTTGCCTCAGCCCCTGACGCAGCATTAGGGGCACAAGGGCCCTGATCCGGCCAACTACAGGGCCGCTGGCCCCTAGCGACATTCCGAGGCGGTGGCCCCTTTCTTGGAGCCCAGCAGTCCCACGACGCGTAGGGGATACCGGAGCTCGACGCCGATCTTGGAAAAATGGCGACCACTTCAGGAGTACGGTAATCGTGATGGTGACCCTTGGGGCTCGACAGAAGAAGAAGATCCAGATTGGGATATCAAATGAATAACAATGAAGCAAGACAACACATGAGGAGATGGAGGAGCTCCGTGGAATGCATATCAATAATACCACTTCGGCCAGCCGAAGGGAAGAGCACGACATGTGGAAGCTGAAGATGTCAGTCTTCGAAGGAAAGGATCCTTATGGATGGATTAACTGCATAGAGAGAGATAGTTTGTGGTGAACCACCTGACGGAGTTAGAGAAGCTGCATGTGACAGGTATTTGCCGGAAGGAAAGGTGTTGTCCTGGTTTCAGTGGAGGAAACATTGGCAAACTGTGAGGCCATGTGAGGAGTTTAAAGACTGCTTACTGAATCGATTTAGAGACACCCAAGGTGGAGATTTACACGAGCAACTCTGTATTCTTAGGCAAGATAGCACGGTTAGAGACTACATAGAGAGGTTCGAGGAACGCTCAGGCCGTGTGAGAGGGATACCAACATTGATGGGGAGCTTCATGACGGGGCTCATGATAGACATCCGAGCTGAGCTTCGCCGAGACCAAGGGAGCTGATGGACATGATAGAGCTAGCCCAAATAGTGTATAATATACCCACAACAGAGCGACGAGTTAAGAGGGCTTGCAACGGCTCCACTTTCTGTAGCCAGACACCATCAGGAGGACAGAGGGCCCCTGCAAGGGGAGTCCAGACTGGAGGAGCCTAGTCTGGCAAGGAGAGGAGCAGCGGTGCACAATTGAGTGAGCAATTAAGCGCAAGATAGAGGCGGAGATGCAGAATAAGAAGGCGAAGTGATTTTGTTTTCGATGTGATAAAAAATTTACACATGGACATTGCTGCCAAGACCACTCCCTTTAAGCGCTACTAGTGGATGAGGAGGAGGACGAGTGTGTGGAGGTGGATGATGAGGGGGAAGATAAGCAGGAGCACTCCCACTTAAACGTTACAGAGGTCTCACTTAACTATGCGGTGTGCTTCACTCGGAACCACATTATGAAGTTGACCAGAGGATTTTAGAACATGATGTCACATTGTTAATTGATAGTGGGATCACCCATAATTTCATATCTAACTGGATGGTGGATCAGCATGGGTTGCAACTGGACACCGAAGGTTTCGGAGTGATGATGTGGTCAAAGCAGGTGGAGCATATCAAACAAGTACGTAGTGGCCTTATTTTGACTCTCCAAGGAATACAGATCATGGAAGATTTTGCCACTCGACCTGGGCAGCACAGATGATATTTTGGTTATGAGATGGTTGCAGTCCTTGGATGATACAAGAATTAACTGGAAGCTATTAAGGATAGAGTTCTAGGAGGGAGGAAGAGTGGTGACGATTTAGGGTGAACCCACCTTGTGCCGAACCAGTGTTTCCTTGAAAACCATGGCTAAAGCGATCCAGACAGAGGATGCACAATTCTTAGTGGAGTTATAGTGAATGGCATATGAGGATGCAGAGATGGGACATGACATTCCTCCAGTGGTGCAACAGATATTGGTTCGGCTTGAGGGGGTGTTCCAGACGCCTAGTGGACTCCTACCTTCCCGGGACCATGAGCATGCCATAATCTTGCGAGAGGGTATCTCACCTATTAGCGTGAGGCCATACCGCTATCTATAGGTGCCGAAGGGAAAGATCGTCATGGTGGTGGCAGAGAAAATCCCGTCAAAGTGATATAGCCTAGTGTTATCCCTTTCTCGAGCCCGGTCCTGCTGGTTAAGAAGAATGATAGGAGTTGGAGGGTTTGCATCGATTACAAGGCGTTAAATAAGAAGACGTTGCCAGACAAATTTTCTATTCATGTGATCGACGAGCTTCTAGATGAGTTTCCAAGATTGATTTGAAGTCCGGGTATCACCAGATCCGAATGCGAGCTGAGGATGTGGCCAAGACTACTTTCAGGACACATATGTGCCACTATGAGTTTCTGGTCATGATCTTTGGCTTGACCAATGCACATGTCACTTTCAGGCATGGATAAACAAAGTGTTTTGCCCATATTTAAGAAGGTTTGTGCCGGTGTTCTTCGATGACATTTTGGTGTACATCCGATCTATGGAGATACATGTGGAGCACTTAGAGATCGTGCTACATGAGCTACAGAACCACTAGATTTATGCCAATATAAAGTGCATGTTCGTCCAGCTAAGGAAGGAGTACTTGAGGCATGTGGTGGCAACGGAGGGGTAGAAATGGATAGATCGAAAATTAAAGCCATGAGTGACTGCCTAGCCCTACCACTCTGCGAGGGTTGAGAGATTTTTGGGACAACAAGCTACTCAGGAAGTTCGTCAAAGGGTATAGCAACATCGACTGGCCACTGACGGGACAGCTTAAAAAGACAATTTCTAGGACGAGAAAGCAATTCAAGCTTTTGAGGCCTTGAATAGGGCCATAATGAGCGTACCGGTGTTAGCCCTTCTAGATTTTAGCTGGCCTTTTGTGGTAGAGTCAAACGCTTCTGGTTATGTGTTGGGTGTAGTGTTGATGCAGGACCAGAGGTCGGTGGCTTACTTTAACCACGTGCCGACAGCGAGAGCTCGGCTTAAGTCTATATATGGGCACAAGTTGATGACTATTGTGTTGGCAGTGCAGAAGTGGAGACCCTATTTGATTGGTCGTCGCTCTATAGTCCGTACAGATAGAGTAGCCTTAAATACCTATTGGAACGGCGGATGGTGACTGAGGAGTATCAAAGGTGATTAACCAAGCTATTATGGTATGATTTTGAGATACAATACTGATCAGAACTGGAGAATAAGATGACAGATGCTTTATTACGACGAAGAGTGTATTCACAATTGGCCGCATTATCGGTATCAATGAATCTTGATTGGGTCCCTTGATGCGTGAGATTGAGAAGAATGATGGACTGACAAAGATTTGGTCCATACTTCTACATGGATCGATGGAATTTCCAGGGTATTCATTAGAGGGGCAATGTCTCTCGTACAAGGTGAGGCTGGTCTTGCCTAGAACTTCTACATACATCTTGAGCATATTGCAGTTTCATGATAGTGAATTTGGAGTCCATTCTGGAGTCATCAAAACCTATCAACGCCTATATAGAGGGTTGTTTTGGGAGAGGATGAGGAAGGACGTCGCAGAGATGGTGGCGAAATGTGACGTCTGTCAGCGTCACAAATATATGATGACGACTCCTGGAGGTTTGCTACTGCCCTTATCCTTGCAAAATCGAGTCTGAAAGGAGGCGGCGATGGATTTTATTGATGGACTGACGAGATCTGATTGATATTCAGTCATCCTTGTGACAGTGTATATTTGAAGACGCAGTCAGCGATCTTTGGCGGACAAGAGGAATGAGAAGCCGTCACCCTGCTACTTTGGTCCTTATGAGATCGGGTCTAAGATTTGTGAGGTTGTCTATAAATTGAACTTGCAACCAGAGTCAAGCCATCCACTCAATTTTGATGGCTCAATTTTTCATGTATCGCAGCTTCGCTAGGCAATTGGAGACCTCACCCCTTCATCACTACCACATGCTCTGACGGAGGATATGTAAGTGATCTTGGAACCGACAGAGCTGAAGAGGATTCGTAGAGAAAGTACATGGACACATGAAGGAGTTGATTTAGTGGAAGGGCCTTCCAGACCATGAGACCACTTGGCAGCCTATTGGAGTAACTGTGTAGCGATTTCAAATATCCACCTTGAGGTAAAGGTGATTCTTTTGTGAAAAAGTTATGATGGGATCGTGACATATCAGAGAGACGATTCAGAGCAGATGATGGATCGGCTAACTAACACATGGACGATTTTGTAATTTTTGGGGTTTCAGGGGTATTTTTGTAAATCTGGACAAATCTGTCTGCTATATGTTTGGGGGTTGGAGTTAATGTTCATCATGTTGAAATTGAGAAAGTAAACCCTAGAAGTAGAGTAAAACCCAAGATAGAGAAGATTTAAGCAATGTCTCTTGAATTAGAGGCAAAGAGAGCGATTTCCTCCCGAAAGAAATCAACTTATATCTTGTATTCCACTTTCCTCTATAAAACTTTTCAAATCCCAGCTTTTTTCCTATCATTGTGCATATTACATACCTTAAAACAAATCCACAGTCTAGCATAAAATAAGTTTCAAGCAACCCCACTAACACATACAGTGAACCGTTGTGTGTGCGTGTGCGCACGGTGTGTGTGTGTGTGTGTGTGTGTGTGTGTGTTTTGGTGGGGGGTATAGCACAGCATGTGTATGTAGTATTGCACAATCCTAGAAGAGTGAATTAACAAGCATACCATAGGGAGCAACTTCCCAACGTGGTGTGTTGTAAAAGCATTATGATAGCAGATGTCCAAAGTTTGCATGCAGGTATAGCATACAGTACAGTGAAATCTTTGTAAACATTTTAAAGAACTTCACAGATAACAAGTATGTAGAAATGCAGTATGCTTTACAACACTTGGTATAAGCCAATCTATCCAAAATAAGAGGGAATTTGTGATTCTTCTTAGTGAAAAGGTGGTCAAGAATATTGACAGAAGACCACATACTCCGAAAAAATAACGACGACAACCAAAACAATAATATATAAATAAATATACAAATTAGAGATAAGATAATGTATTTTAGCATAGAACGTATAAGGAATCACTCCTTTATCCAACTTCTGCAAAGTTTATAGTCTGTCACCTAGTTGTTAATTGTTTTTCCCACATTCTAGACCAAATCATGAATGAAAGACATTTTCCATCTACAACTAGTAGAAGCCTTCAAAATTAGTACTTTTATCTCTTCAAACTTTGTGGATCCTGAGGATTACCTAATCAATTAATCATACAATGTAAGAGGTCAGAAGATGGCTTGGAAAGAGAACTTTGAGCTATATCAGCAACTTCGTAAAGCAAGTCAAGCAGGTAGACTCCCTCTGTTGACATGTATGACATCCTATATCGAATAGGCAGTTCATAGAGCTAGTAATATCTGGAAAGCTGCAGACTTAATTAGCCAAAACCATATTGTGCGTACTTCAACATGTATCATTGTATGGTATTTGCTTTTTTTCTTCCCAGTTCACAATCCTATATTACTACCTTTCTAATTCTATGCTCTTTTTCTTGCCAAAATTTTTGAAGGGCATGTATGATTCTTTACTGCTCTCCCCATTTTGTGGAAAGATTACTCCGCTTTTTCTTACTAGGTTTGGACTCCAAAACTTAGTTTAATTACATCAAAGATCCCCAAAATAACTATTGAATACCTATAATTCCAAACTCAAAACTTGCCTTAAGCTGGAAATTCCAATCGCATACTAATGTGTTCGCAGACATCTGTTCTTGACTAGGAGATGTCAGCCGCATATATCTACATAGTTAAAAATCAGCTGCCCATTTCGCTAGACGGTCAGGCACACAACTCGGTTGTGGGCAGATATGTACCATTGAAGCAAAATTCTGCTCCGTATGTAAGCTCTGTCATGTTCCTGGACAATACAGACATCTGATTTGACCTGACACTTCATATATGGTTGAAAAGTTCTCAAAGATTATGGTGATTGAGTAGTATGTATGGTTAGGCATGTGAAACTTAATTAATGAAATAAAAATAATAGATAACCATGCGAATGCTCAATGAGATTATTGATGGGATTCCAACACATAAAATACAATTGTTGCCCTATGGGCGCACATCCATATAAATTCTCAACTGGACAAACATTGTACCCAAACAAACAAGTCAAAAAAACTTGCTTGAGATGGAAAATAGCAAGATCAATTGACGTTTTCATGCTATATGTTTGTTTCTCATGTATCACATGCGTTTTTCAAGAAAAAAGTTTAAGTGTTTTTGATGTGATTTGGGAATTTGTAAGAAAGGTTCCTTGCATACTAACCAATTATCTTTGGCCCATGTACATCCATCAGTATCCACCACATGCAAGCTCAAGGCATGCCTGGAATTAGGAGAGAGATTCTCGAAGCTACCACAAGCAGAAGTAAGTAACCTAAAGAATTAGAATATGAACTCAACAAAATGTAATCCCAGTTGCAACAATACTAACCTTTGGTGCACAAGGTCACCATGTATAACTACCAAAGAGCCTGCTTTGACTTCTAGGGGTACAAATTCCTTTTGATCATACGATGGTGAAGGACGGTCAAAGTGCACTCCAGTTTCATCTCTAATAAACCTCCTTACAAGGCCATCTAAGATCACAAAAGAAATTGAAGTAGATGGCAACAATTATAAGAACTCTAATGATCTCGGTAATAGCCGAAATAGGAACCAACAGAAAGAGGAAAGCCTACTTTTGTGTGAGCCAGGAATGGCCCAGAGGCAACCATTAGTTACGGTTGCATCTTCTAAAGCAAGCCACAACCCTGTGCAGGATGGAGGTTCTGTATAGAGAAAAGAATTATCCTGATGTGGTACAACTTCTCCACCAATGCCTGGTTGCTACATGTGAAAAAATATAGTCCATAAAAAGCGTATATGTATGAACACTTAAGGAATTATATATCACATGGCATAATTCAGTATGGACTTGCTATTTGATTTACACCTAATACTAATTACTCAATTTCTAAAAAGAAAGTGAAGATACAGTACAAGAATGACTGCTGAAACAGTACAAGAATGACTATTAACAGTCTATGTATCCTATCGCATTGAAAAGAACAGAGAATGAAGCAAGAATAACAAAAATCTGCCAAAGATGGTAGATTGATAAAGGAGAATGTAGAATGGAGGAGGGAGAAAAGGGTAGAAGAGAATGGAAAAAAGAATTAAGAGAAGTTGGGTCTTCAAATTGAGTTGATCATAGACTGTTAATTATCCAGGATTGAAACCAAAAGGTTTCATAATACCTTAAATATGTACATAGACTGAATAACCACAGGCCTCTTGTATCCCAATGAGCAAAACATGCTCGACACTTTATCTGAGTTGGAGAATTTTTTGAACACTGGTTCAATATCATGTAATGCTGCACATGAGTAAAAGGTCAATGAAAGTCAGATCTGAAGAAATCATTCCTACCTAGCGAATGAAAACAGTTTAGATTAATAGAATATGCAAACCATGGCCAACTTTATTAATAGAGAGTTCCTTGGACTGCTTTAAGCTTCCATCATCACCAAATGCCTTCTCTGCATCAACATAGATGAGCAGAAACAAATTAATCCGCTTCTCATAAAATTTATTGCATGAGATTAACCATGGCACTTGAGATACATAGGAACATACATAATTTTATAATATGGAAGTAGATATATCGATCCACAGTCAGAGACAACATATAAATCAAAGGTTTAATGCTTCAGGCAGAAAGGCCAAGTGCAATGCAATTTATGACTAATTGCAGTTTTGCATATGTTGTTGGACATGGTTGTGGCCATTGCCATATCAAACAACCCTTGTATGGTAGCAGTGATCTTAGATATCAATAGTGGAGAAGACTAAAATATGAGAAACATAGTGTTCTGATTCTTCTGACGCAACATGACACGTCAAATCAGTGTGAATCAAGACAAAGGGGTGAAATGATTAGACACATTAGCTCCCATGGTGTTCATTTTTTCCTTCCTACCAGAATCATATTTAGCTACAATGTAGATGGCTAAAATTTCTACTTGGAATGTAAACTTGGAAAGAACAAGGTGGTATATGAATCTTTCGAGATGAGATCAGATAAAAATGAATGTGCATGGTCATGAGCAAATACAAGGAGAAGATAAAATTAAGATTTGCTACTGGATATCACCATTTATGGTTTTCAGTAATGGAATAATCCTTTAAAGTAAAATGGAGATAAGCATCATGGAGGATTGAAGAATATATGACATATTCTCCATAATGGTTGGCAATGATCTAGCAAATATGTTGCACAGGGGAAGTGACCAAGGCCATTGGAAGTTTTGGTAGAACTGAATCAACCTTCCCAAGAATTATGAATATACATATCCAAAAGAGAAATGTAACACACTGATGTTATAATTGCCATTAATGATGCATAACACAGAGAGACAAATATCGCACTTTACTAGGAATAGAAGTGTAGGCTAACTTATTTACTAGAACATTGTTAGCAAGCCATTTACATAGGAAAATTTATAAGGCAATAGTCCAAAAACTTCATTCCCACCCCCCCCCCCCCCCCCCCCCCCCCCGCGTCATCTGTTAATGTTTTCTTTTCCCTTCCTCTATTTGTTTGAACCTGTCTCCTCCTCTGGTCCCTCTAGTATAGCATTCGTGGTATGCAAGGAGACACAAGCCTGGAATGCAAACAGTCCTAGTTAATTGACAAAAAAGGCTAGGCAAGGGCTTTTGATGAAAATGGATAGAAATACATAATGCGCATTAGCTTGTAGATTGGTGTAACTGCATACTGAAATATTAGTCATCTACAAGTAAGACGAACCTTATGGTTTTTTTTAAAGGAAGTAAACTGCATTGACTAACCAAATAAGTATCATTCTCAAGGGATGGTGAAAGTCGCTACCAAGTAAAACATCTATATAATAAACAAAATGCTTATTTGCTTTGCATTCTCATTTATAATGGAGAAACGGATATCTACAGAATTCAATGTTGCTTTGTCCTGGACATGAATTATAAAATGCCTAAATACTCACCACGCAGTGTCGTATTGCTAGTAGCACCTATTGATGCAACATAGCAAAACAAGTTACATGGTGTCTTCTCTTTTCTAATGAAAGCTTTCACATAATAACAGTCTTGAATTTATAATGCATCCCTCTTGTTTCTTTCAAGTTCTTTACATAATTCTCGCATAGACACCTTTGGAAACCCTTGCAGAGTCTGTGAAATCATAAACAGATATAGGGTTTCACACTCTTCCACCTTGCTTTAAGTTGGGAAAATCGATACACTGCCGTCAACACCAAATGTGTGAAGTGCGGATAAATCAGAATAACATATCGCCAACTAATTCAATACAGAGTTAAGATATTGAAGGAATCATAAAAAGCACAAGAAATCCACCACAATTGCAAGACCAATCAATCACATAGAGACACCTAGATTTATATTGGTTCGGCCAAGATCAGAGTCTACGTCTAGTCTTCTCTTGTCATGGTTTCTACTAGATCAGATATGTATCAAGAAGACTTACACCGACTACAAAGAACTTCTCCAACAATAAGCGAACCCTCTCGACAAAGTAATTCTAGCACTCTAGAAATTACAAGGCCTCATGACCACTCTACAATAAAGAGATCTTACTAGAAACCATAGAATAAGGACTAACTCTCACTCAAAAGCTCATAGCCATGCTCTTCTTCTTCCTTACTCAATAGCCCCTCCAAAAGTATGCGCCTCAATCCGTATTAGCCTTAGGTATTGATGATTAGGTTTATTAGACCCATCTTAAGTCATGGTTGTTCGATCTGATTAATAATCAATCGGATCTGATTAATAATCAATCGGACGACGAAGATCCATTTTTGCATCAGCTAAATTACGCACCATCAGACATCTGATCCAGTGCGGTCAGATGTCTAGTGCAATAGGTCGGTTTTATCATTAAACTGTCAGACGTCTGGTCCAAATCCATCATAAGTCTGATAGAAAGACTGTACCAGGTGCAAAATTTCATAGAGTTGTGAGGAATTACACCCACATGCCATTTAGCCGTCTGAAAGTAGTCAAGCGTCTGATCATTCAGCCAGACGGACGTCTGATCATATAACATCAGATGTATGTCGTGTGTTTGACATATCTCCTTGGAGCTGCTAGAACCAGACGTATAGTCCTATACCACCAGACGTCTAGTGACAGCAGAACTTCCATAATAAAGTTTGAAGCATAAACTTCAACACTTTATACTAGGCTTAATTTCGGAAAACTACCTCATACTTTCGTTGAATTCCAAAAGAATACCTCTTATTTTGATATAATCACAAAATTACCTCATACTCTTCAGGTTTCGATGAACTCACTCATCTCCTCATCCCCTCTCCCCCATCATTTCCCTTTGCCCTTTATCCATCGCCGCTCATCCCCATTCTACCCACCGCCGCCCTCCTCCCACTCCTCCCATCGCCCCCCCCCCCCCCCCCCAACACCCCCACTGCCACCCTTTGCCATCCATCCATCGCTGCACATCCCCCATCCACCCACCGCCACCATCATCCCCCCAACCGTCCGCCGCCCCCTCCCCCTCCCTCCACCATAGCCCCCCACCCCCCTTCCCCCACCGCCGCCCTCGTCCACCACTTCCTCCCACCACCGCCCTCCTCTTTCCACCATCCCACATATATCAAAGTATGAGGTAGTTCTTCGATACCAAAGTATGAGGGAATTTATCGAAACCTGAAAAGTATGATGTAGTTTTGCGATTATATCAAAATAAGAGGTACTTTTTATAAGAGGTATTTTTTTGGAATTCCGTGAAAGTATGAGGTAGTTTTCCGGAATTAAACCATTTATACTAAGCTTGATCTTAGTAGTTACCTTACATGTTATCAGAGAAGACAGTCCCATCAAGTTCTTACGGTGTGGCTAAAATATGTTCATATTATCATCATCTATGTATGCCTTCTAATGTGTCTTCAATGCGTCTCATTTTGCTCCCAGCAAGTGTTAAGCCTTGCAAAAGTTTGAGCTTTTGGACACGGCAAGTACCCAACATTCCCCTACTGAAAAAATTCCTCGGATTTTTAACATTAGAGAAGAGCGCATACATATGAGTAAGAAGCAACAATCAGAACAAATCTGTCTTCAGAGAAATACTCACCCTCGAAGAAGAAGGAGACATTCTCCGCGCTATTGAAGAAGTATCCATCTGTAGTTTCCTTCTAAAGTAACAAAAAATTAAATTAAATTAAAATTGAAAGGGGGAAAACCAAGGATTCATTTATTCTACATAAAATGAAATCTCAAATTAAATTCTTGTTTAAAATACCTGATTCTTGGTTGAAAAGACTGAGGACTTGGAGGGATCGAAACCCTTCAGAAGTTCAGCCATCCTGAACCTCATATCCTGAATCTCTTCGGGGCTAGCGAACGAATCAATGATCAAATAGCCTAGAACAAAATAGAATGATTATTCATAAATAATTGTTGATTCGACAAAAACATTGATTACCATTTGAGCTGAAGAAATGGAGTTGATCGGGGCTGAGACTTCCAGTGACTCCCATTGCTGCGAATTCGATTTGATGACCGACGAAGAAGAAGACAAAAGTCAAAACGACGAACAATTTGTTGCTCGCGAGATGTTTGATAAAATAAACCGACCTTTTAAAGGCTTTTTGGAGTTCCAAGCGTACAAGAAAAGACCAAAAGAGCCGTACACTCCGACACAAGTTTGTGATCGAGTGTCGCCAATCTAAATACATGAGAACGAGGGCTGTTCTGCTGTAGGAAAGTATAATTGGGAAAGTTTAAAATTTGGGAATCTGATGAGAGAGAAATTTGTGTGTAGTGTGTTCTTTTGTTGGAAAGTGGGATTGGATTGTGGAATTGGAAAGTTGAGGTGTGGTCCACTTCGAGTAGTGTGTTCTTTTGGCTGAAGAAAGTTGGAGGTGGAAAGTGGGGTATGGTCCACTCAACTAAACTAAATAATTAAAACTTAATTAATTAAATAATATATTACCTAATTAACCCTTAAAATAATTAACTGATGTGCGAAAATACTAATCAAAGGCATTTATAGTATGGGGCCATGTCATTTCACGCCTGCAGCAAACCAAAATAAAAAAAGAAAGAGAAAGAGACCGGCTGATTGGTTGGAGGAGTGAGAAGGGGCCCACATAACATGTAAATCCTTTGTAATCCGAGAGTTTAGCTCGGATTGTTGCATGCGCAGAGGAATCGCAAATTTGAGTGCCACGTCTGCATTTTATCTCCAAATTTCGAGTGCCAAAAGAACAGGCTGTAAGCAAATCAAGCCGGATTCCATCCCTCTGACATGAACATCACAAAAACGAGATTCCCTTCTCAGGAATCGGGCAAAAGAACAGACCCCTAATCCGTGTCTGCAGGAACGATTCATTTAACATTTTTCTCTTTAAGATTTTTCCCTTTAAAACGTTGTTTTCCAAAAAATTAGTAGAATTTAAAATAACAATAAATTAACGTAAAAATATTTAGCGGCATGTACGCCTTCGACATAGAACAACAAATTCAACGCATGCGCCTTCGACACAGAACAACAAATTTGGCGCGGACGCCTTTGACGCGGAACAACAAATTGTCGTAAAAAACCCGTGCACGTGGACAAGTTTCATTTAAGATTTTTTTCCCGTGAAATCTTTGTTCCCAAAAAAATTAATAAAATTTAAAAGATACACAAATTAACGTGAAAATATTTAGCGACACAGGCGCCTTTGGCGTGGGGAATACCATATTTGGCACTGGCGCCTTCGACACGAAACAACAAATTTGGTGCGGAACAACAAATTCGGCACCGGTGCCTTCGGTACTGAATAACAAATTCAACGCAAGGAGCTTCCGCGCGGAACAACAAATTAGGGTAAAAAAACCTCGTGCACGCATGCACGCTTCAATTAAGATTTTCCCCCGCGAAATCTTTGTTCACCAAAACATTATTAAAATTTAAAATAACAACAAATTAACGTAAAAATATTTAGCAGCATGAGCGCATTCGTCGCGGAACAACAAATTCGACGTATGCGCCTTCGACCCTGAACAACAAATTCGGCACGAGCGCCTTAGGCGCGAAATAACAAATTAGCGTAAAATAACAAATTCAACGGCGCGGAACAACAAATTAGCGTAAAAAAACAATGCCCGCGGGCACGGTTAATTTAAGATTTTTCCCCGCAAAATCTTTGCTCCCAAAAAAATATTAAAATTTAAAAGATAACAAATTAGCATAAAAATATTTAGCAGCACATGTGCCTTAGGCGCGGAACAACAAATTCGCGTAGAACAAAAAGTTCGGCGTGAGCGCCTTTGGCACGAAACAACAAAAAAAATTCAGCGAGCGCCTTCGGCGCAAAACAACAAATTAGCGTAAAAAAATTTCACGTGCGTCTTTGGCGCAAAACTGGTTCACTGGATACTTTCAAAGTTGGATCAAATTTCAAAACTCACATTCATGGTTTCAAAGCTCCCTTCATTTCAAAGTTGGATCAAATTTTAAAGCTAGATCAAATTTCAAAGCTGGACCAAATTTCAAAGCTCACATTCATGATTTCAAAACTTCATCTCAACCTTCCATTTTCCAAGATCAAATCCCAGCCACTCTTTATCTTGTTCTAGACAGTCCTAAAATTCAAAAAAGGTGTCAAATGTATAATAGACTAGTCATAACTCGTGTCCGCGGGCACAGTTCATTTAAGAATTTCCCTCGCGAAATCTTTGTTTTCCAAAAAATAATTAAAATTTAAAAGAATAATAAATTAATGTAAAAATATTTAGCGGCATGGGCGCCTTCGGTGTGGGAGACTTCGGCGCGGAACAACAAATTCGGCGCATGCGCATTCGACACGGAACAATAAATTCGGTGCGAGTGCCTTCGGCACAGAACAATAAATTGGCGTAAAAAACTCGTGCCCGCTATCACGGTTCATTTAAATCCCCCCGCGCGCGAAATCTTTGTTCGCCAAAAAAATATAAAAATTTAAAAGAACAACAAATTTGCGTAAAATATTTAGTGGCAAGGGTGTCTTCGGCGCGGAACAACAAATTCAGCGCAGGCGCCTTCGACACAGAACACCAAATTCGGCGTGGAACAACAAATTCAGAATGGGCACCTTCGGCGCGGAACAACAAATTCGGCATGGGCGCCTTCAGCGCAAAACAATAAATTAGTGTAGAACCACAAATTCGACACGGACGCCTTCGGCGCGAAACAACAAATTCGGCACGGACGCCTTCGGCGAGAAACAACAAATTAGCGTAGAACAACAAATTCGGCACGGACCCCTTCGGCGTGAAACAACAAATTAGCGTAAAAAACCGTGTGCTCGCGAGTACGATTTATTTAAGATTTTCCTCCGCGAAATCTTTGTTCCCAAAAAATTATTAAAATTTAAAAGAAGAACAAATTTAGCAGTACGGGCGCCTTCGTCGCGGAACAACAAATTCGGCGCAGTCGCCTTCGACACGGAACAACAAATTCGACATAGGCGCCTTCGGCACGGAACAACAAATTAGCGTAGAACAACAAATTTGGCGCGGAACAATAAATTAGCGTTAAAACCCACGTTCCTGCAGGTACGGTTCATTTAAGATATCCCCGCGAAATATTTGTTCCCCAAAAAATTATTAAAATTTAAAAGAACGACAAATTAGCGTAAAAATATTTAGCGGCACGGGCGCCTTCGGCGCGGAACAACAAATTCGGTGCGGGCGCCTTCTATGCAGAACAACAAATTCGCATAGAACAACAAATTCAACGCGGACGCATTCGGCGCTGAAGAACAAAAAAATTTAGCGGACGCCTTCGACGTAAAACTGATTTAATGGCTGCTTTCAAAGCTGGACCAAATTTCAAAGCTCACATTCATGGTTTCAAAGCTCACTTCGTTTCAAAATTGGATCAAATTTCAAAGCTCATATCCATGGTTTCAAAGCTTCAACTCAACCTTATACTTTCCAAGATCAAATCTCGCCAATTTTGTCTTATCCTAGTCAGCTACAAATTTGGTAAAAATATTTAGCGGCACGGGCGCCTTCGATGCAGAACAACAAATTCGGCCCATGCGCCTTCGACACGGAACAACAAATTCGGCACGGGAGCCTTCGGCGCGTAACAACAAATTAGCGTAGAACAACAAAATCGGCACAGAACAACAAATTAACGTAAAAAAACTCGTGCCCGCAAGCACGGTTCATTTATGATTTTCCACCGGGAAATCTTTGTTCCCCAAAAAATTATTAAAATTTAAAAGATCAACAAATTAGCGTTAAAATATTTAGCGGAACAGGCGCCTTTGGCGCGGAACAAGAAATTCGGCGAGGGCACCTTCGGCATGGAACAAGAAATTCGGCGATGTCGCATTCCGTGCGGAACAACAAAAAAAATTTAGCGGGCGCCTCCGGCACGGAACAATTTAGCGTAAAAAAATTTCGCATGCGGTTTCGGAGCAAAATTGGTTCACTAACTGCTTTCAAAGCTGGACCAAATTTCAAAGCTCACATTCATGGTTTTAAAGCTCCCTTCATTTCAAAATTGGACCAAATTTCAAAGCTCACATTCATGGTTTCAAATCTTCATCTCAACCTTCCATTTTCCAAGATCAAATCTTAGTCACTCTTTATCTTGTTCTAGTCAGCCATAGAATTCAAAAACATCAGTCAAATGTATAATAGATTGCTACATGCACCTCAAATTGAGGTGCATGTATGTGATATTTTATCCAAAGTAGAAAGAAATTGTGAGTGAGAGAGAGAGGTGTGGATGTGATCCACAATATGATTTTTCTTTCCTTTTTAGGTAAAAAGTCACATACATACACCAGAAATGAGGTGTATATAGTCCGGCTCATATATATACACCACAAATGAGGGTGTAATTTTGCTGAAGAGGACAATGGGTTGTTAGAATGATGGTCAGGATTTGGCCATATCAGCATAGAGGGGATGATAGCTTAGATGTCTTTTTGCGAGGTCTACCGGGTTGTGGGTCTTGCTCTGGGTATGATCATTGGTGCATGAAGATGTGGTTGGGGTGTTGCGAGTGGGAGGTGATGGGAGGTGAGGGTGGGATGAGAATTTGATGTGAGTGAGGTGAACGAGTGATGTGAGATTACAAATGAGAGGGAAATCTTGCTGCCTGGTATAAAGGGTTTGGTGTAGTGGTGACCAGGTTTTGGCCACCTCAGTGTGAAGGGGTTGGAGGGGTTGGAGGTATTTTTGCGAGGTCCACTGGGTTGTGGGTCTTGCTCTATGTGTGGCCTTTGGTTCATGAAGATGGGGTTGGGTGATGGGAGGTGGTTGATAGGAGATGATGGGAGTGGTAGAGAGGAGACGTGTTGATGTGATTGAGGTGATATTGAGATGGTAAATTGATAGGAATGAGGTGATAGTTGGATGGGAGAGATGGGGTGTAGGCCCCGCTTTCCTAATACACTTAAATCACAGCCGCATATACACCCATCTTTCTCACAGAACACCTTGCACCCATGTTCACACCCACATAAATACACACGTTGATGTGGGAACCGCTCCATAGGAGGGGTAGGTGGGTTTGTGGGGCCCGTGCACTATATGCACGGGTATTTTCTAGGTATCTATTATACATTTGAGGAATTTGTTCCATGTGGTAATGTCACATCGCCACATGTAATGCCACATCACCTCGACCGTAAAAACCACCCAAAAGAAACCCAAAAACACACCGCAAACTCAAATAACACCTAGAAAACAAACCCAACTTCACATCCACCAATCAAAAAACACCAAAACCTCAAGATGAACCCACATGCACATCCATTCTTTCCATTTGACCCGGTTTGGTTCCCATGTCCAGATTGTATGGGGTTTTTATGGGTGCATTATTTCTTGTCTATTATGCAGTTGCGGGACATTGTCTATGGCTTTGTCTCATGTGGCAATGTCTCATTACCCCCTAAAAACTCAATAACCACCCAAACCCCCCCCCCACCCCACAAACCCAAAAAGCACCCAAAAACAAAAAAAAACCCAAAAACCAACCTCCAATATATTATACATTTCCCACGGCTTTGTCCCATGTGGCAATGTCCCATCGGCCCCCCTCCCCAAAACCAAATAATCGCCCAAGACTCCAAAAACCCAAAAAAAACCAAAAAAATAAAAAAAAACCCCCAAAAACCAACCTGCAATCAAAACAACCCCTAAAACCCTAAGATAATACTCACATTCACACCCACTCTTCCCATTTGCATCCTGTTTTGCACCTGGCGGAAAACCCATATATAAGCCTCGCATCCTGATTGTGTAGGAGGTTTTTGGGTGCCCGTGTTATATTTGAGATTTTCACGTATCCATTCCTTACATCTATTTTATTTTATATCCGTTCTTTAAATCCTTATATTTTGATATAGTTTTTCAAATTTCTTAAAAGTTACATTAAATTGATAATTATATGTAACATGATTTATAAGATTGCAGGACATTGCCCACGGCTTGTCCCATGTGGCAATGTCCCATCACCCCATTAAACCTAATAATCACCCAAACCCCCAAAAACCCATCCCCAACCCCAAATAAACAACCAAAAACAAAAAAAAACCCAAAAATACAAACTCCAATCAAAAAACCCCAAGACAATATCCACACTCACACTTATTCTTCACATTTGCACTATGTTTTGTATCCTACGGAACACCCATGTAGTGCACACGTTCTGGTTGTTGGGGGGTGGTTGGGGGTGGGGGATGGAGTGGTTGAGTGCCCTTGTTATACTTGGGGGTTTCACGTATCCATTCCTTACATCTATCTTATTTTTATATGCGTTCTATGAATCATTATATTTTGATATTAGTTTTACAAATTTCTTAAAACTTACAGTAAATTGATATTTATAAGTAACATGATTTATAGGAAATATTTTGTTAAGGTTAGCCAAAAATAATGTTTATGTTGTGAATGGAAATACCAGAGTCGGTTAGGATTGCGGGTATCTTAGATATACGCCCATATCTATGTATCTTATCTTTCTACTCTCCTATCCTGCCTATAAATAAAGGGCTGGGGGTTCCTCCCCCCAGTAGTTGATTCATAACACGTTATCAGCAGAGCCTCTAAACAAATTTTTCCACAAAAATCGATCGTTGCGAAAAGCGAAGAAAGGCGGGAGATCCACACACGCGTATCAAGCTTCATTAAACGAGCGTCGTCATCCGCGTAGCTTCGTTCAACCGTCGCTACATCCGGAGGACGGATATAGAGGTAAAACCCGCTAAAAATGTCGTTTTTATCATACGTATGATTGCTTTCTCCATATATCTCGCAAGATCGATGTGGAATCTGGGCTTATCGCCCCAAAAATCATGTTTTTTAAACATGCTTTTAATCTAAAAATAATGAAAAATAGGGTTTTTTGAAACCTTACCCGTACCTCGCTGGTGGCCTTGTCGCCGGCCCTCCCCCCGGTGTTCGGCACGGCGCCACTTAGATCCCCCCGAAGGGGGGAGCGGCCGCCCGTCGCCCCGAACAGACGGACCCCCTCGAAGGGGGGCCGTCATGTTTCGCCGCAGATGGACCCCCCCGAAGGGGGGGCCGTCGTTTTCCCCGCAGTCGGACCCCCCGAAGGGGGGCCGATGCTTCGCCATTGACGGACCCCCCCGAAGGGGGGGCCGCCGCTCCCCCCAGCTCCGGCGAGGGGGTGCCCACCCCCTCTTGCCGCCGCCCGGCGGCAACCTGCTGAGGGGCGACGGCGGCTAACCCTAGCCGCCGCCCCTCAATCTTTTTAGCCGCCGCCGCCCCTCAATCTTTTTTTATATTGGGCCCGAAGTCCAGTCAAAAAAGCCTTGCGGGCCTGAAGCCAGTAGGCAAACTGCGGGTTTTCGGGCCCGCAGGCCATTTCTGTTTCGAAAAATAACAAGGGGGTCCAAGATATAAGCCTTAGACGGGATGATTTGGGCTAAAAATTGAGTAAAAATGGCGTTTTGTAGACCCAAAAATCCATGTAAAATCATGATACATTATGGGGCAGTAAGGGGACTGGGGGGCTTTTGGGGATAAATTAAAAAGGAAAACTTCTTCCTTTTACGAAGAACATGTTTAATTATTGGGCTCTTTTCCAATCTCTTTGGATAAACCCAACTAGCACAACCCTTGCATTAAATGATTTCTTTTGTAAAATCATTAATATATGCTTCACATCATTTGGCTATTTCTGCGGATAAACTATGTTTGGTTGTGCATATTTTAAAAAAAACTTAATAATTTGGAAGATCCTGCGACCGCTCTGCCGTTAGTCAGCTAACCTAATGGTGTATAACGTTGCCCCGTGGTCCAATAATTATTAAGTAATTAAATTGTTTATCCCTTTCATGTGAATATAAATGCCTGTGATGGTTGTGCTGAAAATGTGTGCTGAAAATGTTTGATGAGCACAAATTTTTGCATGGATGGCTAATTGCGGTTTTTGGATCGGCTGTTTAAGTCCCACATTTTATTTTCCTGCACTTTTCTTTTACTTTTGAGAGAAATTGTAGTGAGTAATTTATGTAAATGTCCAAGACCGAAGACCACTTTCCATGGAGACGGAGGCCGCAATTGAAGCTGAGGATCTTATATGGGACCCACGGAGTTTCCAAAGCTGTAATTTCTTTTTTGTAAAAAAGCTTTCATTTGTGTAATATGGACTATAATTGACTTTGGAATTTTTATTTATGTGGGACTGGCTGATCCACGCAATTAGCTCTTCATATAAAAATTGCATCCGTATGAAAATGTTTATTGTTTAAAATATTAATTCATGCAAATTTGTGCTCTGCTAGATAAAATGGCTAAAATCGCAAGTGTCGATTTCGAAGTGCTGGATGCATCAGGAAGAAACTATCTGAGCTGGCAGCTCGATGTGAAGTTTCATCTGCGGACAAAGTCCCTCATTTCTGCTGTGACTAATAATGAAAATGTAAGGGATATAGAAAACGCGCAAGCCATTATCTATATTCGTCACCATGTGGACAAGCCCTAAAGGCTGAATACCTTACGGTCGAAGATCCCTATGAGTTGTGGACTGCCCTTGAGGATAGATATAAACATCAGCAAGATTTTATACTACCAAGGGCATGATATGAGTGGGAGAACCTGAGACTGCAGGACTTCAAGTCCATAGCTGAGTACAACTCAGCTCTATTTAGCATCACCTCATGCCTGAAGTTGTGTGGTGAAAAAGTCTAAGAAGATCGCATGCTGGAAAAGACGTACACGTCTTTCCATGAGAAAGATGCGATACTTATGCAGCAATACCGTGAACGAAAGTTCATCAAGTATTCTGAGCTGCTGTCATGTTCACTCATGGCCAAACAAAACAGAGAGCTTCTCATCGTCACTCATAACATGCACCCCCTGGCACTGCCCCCTACCAGAAGCTCATAACGCATCTTCTTTTTCCAAAAATAAGAGAGACAATAAACGAAAAGAAAGACCACAGAAAGGGGGACAGAACAAACGGGCTAGGGGCCAAGTCCAGCAAAGAAGAAATGAAAGTAAGCATCTGGCGCAGAAATGACAGCAATAGAAATGATGCACCCCCACCCAAGAGGGAATGGGAAGACCAGTGCAATAGCTGTGGCATGAAAGGCCACTGGTCCAGAGTGTGTCGAACTCCGCAGCATCTATAGGATTTGTATAAAGAAAACAAGAAATATAAAGCTGAAACAAACCTGATGACCTCTGATGCTCCAGTCAAGTTTACAGCTGACGACTTCGAACATGATGACATGCTTGATTAGCCTTCTATTTTTATCTTAGCAAATTGTTTAGAACATTTCATGTTATGAGAGCTTTCATATTATGTAATTTGATTTTGAATGAAAATGTTTCTCTGAAACTGTGCATATATAGTTCATCTTTTAATAGATGAACTGCTCTCATGACTGATTAGTAGACAATAAACACATACGATCCTCTAATACAAAGCCCAATATCGGGGCCATATTGAAGGTTCTGGGAACGCAACACTGTTGCCCCCAAATGACACAGAAATAAAAATAAAGGATGCACTATTCTCTCCGAATTCCAAAAGAAACTTACTAAGTTTCAAGGACATCCGTTTCGACGGATTCTATTTGGAAACAGCAAATGTAAATGAAAAACAAATTACTGTATGTAACGTCTCAAGAAAA
This sequence comes from Scilla litardierei, assembly GCA_030789695.1. Classification (NCBI taxonomy): domain Eukaryota; kingdom Viridiplantae; phylum Streptophyta; class Magnoliopsida; order Asparagales; family Asparagaceae; genus Scilla; species Scilla litardierei. The sequence continues at coordinate 16,963,242 of CM061141.1, forward strand.
AGGATTAAAATCCATACTTGAACGTTTTAAGAGCCTTACATGCCTCTACCATACAAAGATTCGAAGAGAGGAAGCTGATTTCACAGAGCACCTGAAGTGCCCGACATCAGCCATGTTTTTACTTAGGCATGATAGATTTGGCCACCCTGGATCAGTAATAATGGATATCATCTTATCCTATTGGTATGAATTGAAGAACCAGAAGATTCTTCAGAAGGGATAATTCCCCCACATCCCTTATAAGGGAAAAACAAATTACAAGGTCATCTCTATTAAAATCTGACAAAAGAATCTCCACGCTTCCTCAAAAGAAAAATAAGGAGATTGATGTGGACAAATCCACCCCCTAGTGGGCTATTTTGCTACTTTATTGTACTGATAATTGCATCCTCAAATACTCGTATGTGTGTCTACTAATGACCCGCAACCCAGATTTTCCAAAGCTATTAGCACAAATAAAAATGTTGCGGACACATTTTCCAGACAATCAAATAAAGAAAATAAGTCTGGTTAATGTTGGGGAATATACCTCCCGGTCATTTCAAGAGTACTGCCAAGCAACGAGAATAGAAAATGAGCATACAGTGCCGCATGTTCATACCCAAAATGGGTCGACAGAGTCACTGATAAGTAGACTCCAATGGATTGAACGTCCATTAAATCCCGATTGCATATGGATGCATGGGGACATGCAAATTCTGCATGATGCATCGTAAATGAAAATAAGACCATCTGGAGGTCAGAGTCTCCAATGCAACTTGCATATGGAATGCCACCGAGCATTTCTCATCTGAAAATCTTTGGTCGCGCAGTTTAAATCCACATCGCACCACCACAGAGGACAAAAATGGGTCCTCAACGTCGCCTAGGTATCTATGTAGGGTTTGACTCACCCTCAATTATAAGATACCTAGAACCCCAAACAGGGGGACGAATTTAAGGCATATCTTGAAGACTGTGATTTCGATGAGACGAGTTTCCCCAAAATAGGCCCAGATACTGGAAAATCTGGCGCGAAGCAAATTGTAATGTGGGATAAAAAAACTTGAGCCACTATGATTCGGTAACAAAACAAATGTGAAGACGCAATCCTGAAGATCCTCCACATACAGAACAATGTTCACCACTTACCGAACTCATTTACTGACAACCAGAAGATTGTCAAATCACACATCCCTGCAGCAAAAACTCCAGCTAGGATTGACATCTCCGAGAATGGATGCAATCCACCAGCAACAGAAGTGGCTGATCCTCAACAGAAAAGAGGCAGATCACCAGGCTCCAAGGACAGAAACTCCTGGAGACCTTAAGACAATACTATCACATGACAATGAGCTCATGTCCACACCCTCACCCTTCCCGAAATCGACTGCAGAGAAACTACCGGGAAAAACTGAAATCGAAAGTAAATGTTGTACGTACTGGGGAGGTGTTGGACAGATAGAACATAAATTGTTGACAATGTATTCACGTATCATATTGCCATATACATCGCAAAAGCGATGTTGTTTATAAATTATCGTTCCATACTCCGTTGCTAGAATGCAAACGTAGAGATTGGCCAAATATGGAACGAGGCAATAAAAGATGAGCTGGACTCACTTTTGAAACATGAAATGTTCGGACCTGAAGTCCAGACACCAAAAGGTGTCAAACCTGTGGGTGAAATAAGTATTGCACACATAAGAAAAAATAAATACAAAATCGTATGCTATAAGATACAACTAGGGATTGAACAAATTAAAATGAGCATGACTCATAAATGATGCATCAGACTCCCTAAGTTATCAGATGTGAATACGTTATGATTTGGCAAAGAAAATTTTGGATATGCTGTTATTGGATGTTGTGACGGCATACCTTTGTGGATATCTTGGTAAAGATAAATTCCACATTTCCTTAAATGCCCGAGTAGACTTTGGGACGTCTGTTCTATTGAAGAAAAACAATAAGAATAATAAATAATGTACAACCAAGAGAATCACTTGACAAATCAATGATTCCTACCGAGGGTTGTCTTTGCATCTAAACAAAGAACATGATTTGAGATCATAGTTGTAAATAACTAAAATCTCATCGGATCTCCTGAAGAGAAAACCGAAACATCTGTTCAAGCCTGGCTATTAAACATGAAATGAAAGACCTAGGCAAATATAAGTCAAGGCTCATAGAATCCTATTACATATGCTCAGAAGTGCATTGGAAAAATTAAAAAGACCATTGTCATCCAAAGTGCACCTATGGCAGGACACTCTATGGATGTACAAAAAGACCCCTTCCGATCGCTGGAGGGAAGGATATAACTGGTCATAAAGTCATTTATCTAAGTGCAATCAGGCACTCACTGACTAACTGCAAGCATCCCGATATAACAGTTGCAGTAAACTCATTAGCCATAGATAGTTGGCACCTAAAAAGGGCCATTAGACCAGAGTTAAGCCTTTTGTGCTTCCTCCAAGGGTCAAAAGATTTGGACTTACATTATAAAGTATCATCCTCCAAGTTTATGTAATGCAGGTTACAGGTCCGATCCATATACTGAGAAATCACAGACAAGGTACCCACAGTGGGATGGCCATCTACTGCAGATCTGCAAAGCAACTTATGAAGGCAACATCATCCTATCATTCCGAGATCCTCACCATTCCAGAATCACACCAATGGTGTATTTGGGGGTGCCTGGTGGTACATCACATCCCAGTGACGACTGGGATAGAGGCTGATATTGTGGAGCTGACCACATAGTCTGAAGACCACATCAGAGGCAACGAAACTTAGCACACCTCTCCAGAGTTTCTGGATTTAGCAGCTACTTAATGGCGATAATATTTGTAATCTGTGCATATTTTCGGAATGTTGTAAATAGGAGTGATGAGATAAGCCTAAAAGATCTGAAAGCCTAAGAGCTTTTATAGATTAGGGAGAGTTGAGGAAATTTGTACTCTTTTCCCTTAGCTATGGGTTTTCCCACTGGGGTTTCCATAGCCAAAGGTTTTAACGAGGCAAATCACATGAACTCTGGATCTTGAAGTATTCACCCTTCTGTGACGCTCAGAATCCAGAAGTATTCATGTGCAGAGTCACTTGTACAAATCAGGGGGAATTAAAGAGCGTTTGTACACTTTTTCCTTAACTATGGTTTCTCCCACAGGGTTTTCCATAGCTAAAGGTTTTAATGAGGCAAACCTCACCAACTCAGGATACTGAAGTATCCACCCCATGTGAGACTCCTATTACGCTCAGAATCCTGAAGTATTCATGAGCAGAGTCCACACCTATGGCTGGATAAAGGGGAGTGTTGTGAATGGAAATACCACAGTCGGTTCGGATTGCGTGTATCTTAGATATACGCCCATATCTATGTATCTTATCATTCTACTCTCTTATACTGCCTAAAAATAAAGGGCTGAGGGTTCCTCCCCCGGTAGTCGATTCATAACAGTTTAACAACTGTACCCTCGTCTTTTTTTCTTATATCAACTTTCTCATCCTTGTTGTCATGATTCCTTACCGACCACCTTAAAAACTTCATCAGTGTTGACCCACATCGCGCTTCTCTCTTCCTTCCAAAACCCTAAACCTAATCCTAATCACCCAAAAAAAACTCTAACCCTAATCTCCCTATTATCCTTATATATCCATACCTTAGTCCCAAAATGTGGACCAATTTCACACTAAAACCTGAGCATCATCCTTCAAGTAATTTATGAGCATATTCGGGTGCTCTCCCCAAATCTCAATTTTGAAGAGGATGATGTTGTATTTGGCGGGCGTTACTTTTCATCTTGCCCTTAAGTTTGAATTGGAACTATTGTGGGCCTCGATAGGGTAATAAATAGGTTCAGAACCCCCCACCAAGTCTCAAATTTTTCTAAACTTACCAAATGAACCCAAAATACAAAGAGCTTCTAGCTTTTAACCAATTTGTTATATAATATTCAAAATCCTATTTAATAATTTACTTTTTAATAAGTCATACACCCTACAAGTATAATCAATCCAGTAGGGAAGGGGTGTATTACATATCTCAAGAGGCTAATATTAACATGATGTTTTATACATGACTCGAGAGAAGTGGTTAATCAATGTAAGTTATGAAAACTGTAGAATTGATCGTATCTTTTTATAATCAAAAAAGGGGAAGTAGCACAATGCGTGAACTCGCCAATATATGTTTATGTGTTTTCAATTTCTTACCGCGATCATCATTTTGGCATTTTACCCCAACCCTTTTGGCGTCAGTTGCCAGCTCTTCCAATGTATTACTAAAATGGATACGTATTCAGAAGGTGCAACTTATGTTTTATATGTACAAAAAAGAATGTGAGGCAGATAAGATAACATTACTATTACAATTAAACTATAAACCGTTTTTATTGTAAAAAGTCATTATTTAATATCATATATATTATGATCTTAAAACACAAAATACATGATAATATATAACTATTTTCTTTTTTTACATTTACGGTTGACTGTTATCCAAACATAAGTATTAGTCAAAGGGAATTGTATATATTTCAATTGTTGTTTTTTTAAAATATTGAAATATTTTTCTTCAAATAATTTTAGCCCATATTACCTAATGTAGATAAGTGATGCATGTTTATGGGAAGAATTTTAAAAAGGCAAAACCACACGTTGTCTTATCCGTAAATATACTATAAGAACTATTATATATAAAATGTGAGTGACCAATGTATCGTATTGGTTGTTCATCTCTAAGTTCACATATGTTTGCACATATAACTCAATTTATTCATAATCCAATGCTTAAGTTGTTTTCTTTTGTTTTGTGCACATGAAATAGCCGAACTTAAAGTACAAATATTTTACGAAGCTCAAACCAAGAATTTATTAACCTCTTAGGCCCTGTTTGGATTTCAAGGGCATGTTTGGCTTTGATGTTTTCAAAACTATAGTTAATTTTAGGCTGCAGTTAACTGCTTGCGACCTCTGTTTTACAAACCTTTACCTTTAGTTTTCAAGACTATAGTAATGTTTAATCTTTATTATAGTTTGGATACAATACAGAAACACACATTCCCTTTCAAGGTTTGAAGTTCAAAAAATATAGTAATATGTACGTGTGCATACACTGTTGAAAAACAATTTGATTTTTTTTTCCAGATTTTTTTATACATTCTAAAACCCCATGTAACCACCCTGTTATTGATGTAGAGTGTATTATACTATGTATTTTTGATCGTATATGAATCTTGTAGCATACACGTATTTTTCTGGATTTTTAGTATTTATCCGTGATTTTTATGATTAATAAATAAACCCCATTTATATATATTTTAAATTATTTCTAAATAAAAATGTATTTTTATACATTTTAATTAAACATAAAAATGATTTTACATAATTTTTATACATTTAAAATAAAAATTAAAACTAATTTTACTAAGATGACACATGGCCATCCACTTATCACGCTTAAACATGAGTCATCCCTTCACTCGTCACTATATCCTTAATCCTCATCTTAAGAGAATATAAAAGAGAGGAAGAAAATAAGAAATAGAGAAGAAATAGAAAAAATGAGCTAGCTCTCACCCTCTCTCCACTCTCACCCCCTTCCTCTTCCCTTGGCCGGCCACCCTCTCCTCTCTCCCTCCTCCTTGGCCCACCACCACCACCACCCTCTCCCCTTAATTCCTCCCCTTGGCCGAACACATCACTCCTCCTCTCTCTCATTGGTGTAACTCTAAGCTAGAAGGAGAAGGAAAGGAATAGAAGAGAAGTGTATCTCCCTCACTCTCTACAATTTGCATATAGTAGGAATTTCATAGTTTGGATGTATGAATACTACCTTTAAAATTGTTTTATCCATGTTGTGAATATTAACCATCATGTTGTGTTATTAATCCCCCATGTTATGAATCTTAATCTTTGAAATTTATCTTTAAAAATAAATATCATGTTGTGAATATTAATCACCATGTTGTGCTCTTAGAGATTAAATGCAATGTGATGTTCTTCCCTTTCATAGAGATAAAGTATGATGGATATCTGTTGATGTACAATAGCTTATGAGAACCACTATTTCTTGCCATGTTTGGGATTTTTCAATTGTGCCATGGCACTATGCTCTACATATGCCATGACACTATGATATGCCATGACACTATGGTTATGTTTTTTTATGCCAGACACTATGTTTATGCCATTACACTTGCTTATGCCATGACACTATGCTTATGTTCCTTTATGTCATAACACTATGCTTATGACATGAGATTATGCTTATGTTCTACACATGCCATTACTCTATGTTCATGACATGACACTATGCTTATGTTTTACAATGCCATGACACTATGCTTATGTTCTATATCAAAATTATGATGTTGCCATGTTTAGGATGTTAGACTTATAGCGTACGGATGATGTTTTATTTATGGTGCGGATGTTTTACATCATGATTGATCCTTACTACTTCATTATACATATGATGATACTATGATGATGTTGTCCTATTTCGTGCCAAGATCATGATGCTTCCTTTATGTATATGATATTTTGTGATACGATGATGGTCGCCTAAGTTATGACATTGATGTGATAATGGTTGCAAATGAAATGACGTATAACGATCGATATAACCGCACATATGTTGAGGCGAGGACATGGTCACTTATGAATTAAGTGAGTACCCGAGTATATTATGATAACCTGAAACGTCTCAGTCTATCCCGAAGTGGGTGAGTATTCCAGATTCGTGGTTGGGAAAGTAAAATGGAATCGTAAGGAACTAGACTAGACTGGATTTGTATCGCAATCGCACTCCCGACAGCTGGCAAGGAGAGTTGGGCAGAGTTGAAGAGGCCCATGGGTGTACTCGTGATGCACTATGCTGTATATCTGGATATTATATTCGCACTCCCGTAGGCCCCATTAACAGTGATAGTGTCCACTTGCAGGGTACCTTTTTTCCACCCACCTACAGAGCCTTATGTATTACATTTTACTGGGATTCCAAATCGTTAGTTTAACAACAATAACAATACAACTGTTTGATAACCCTTCTTTTCAATGTAGTATATTTACTTTCATGCCTCACATCATCGCATGTTTTCATTTATGCTTAGAGATGAGATTTCATTTAGAGTGCTCTATTATTACCCACATGATGCTTGATGCCATAGTTATATAAAACAATCTTAAATATAGTATTCCACACCTCGAATTGTGTTTTTTCTACCGGACGTGTATTGACATGTCCACCCCCCATTTTCTCCAGAACTAGAGCCAGAGACTACAGAGCAGGTTCATTCCCAAGAGACTGCCCAAGACGTTGAGCTTGAGGTCGAACCCTCAGAGGGCGACTTCATTGAGTTAGCCACCCATTGCTATAGACTTCTTCTTTTTGTTTGTTGCATGGTGTGAGTTGTGCCTTTTGGGTGTAGACGTTTTTTTGGGGTCTAGACTTCTTATGTATTTTGTTTTTCCCAGTCTCTCATATATTTTTCGTGTATCTTCCGGTTGTACCTTCTTGAGACAGATATTTATATATTTAAATTTTGTGACTATGTGATCTCTTTGTATTAGAGCATGTACATTTACTTTTTTTATCTGTCATTCGTATTGTCCCAGCATTTGCAGTGGCCTAAAAAATTTACATTATTGTATCACGCTGGGTGTATTTAGAGCCAAGAGATCGAATCCTTGGAATCAAATATTACCGCGACATTGTCATCCTCCATCCTCTACATGCGCCTTGGAAACTTTCGTATTTCCCAGGTATTTCTAGAGAACGGCACGTGACACCCTAAAACTCTGTATATGAGTGAACCCTAGGGACATTTAAGCATCGATTCACCCGTTGTAAAAAGTTTTATTCTTCTGAAATCATTGAATTTATAACGGGTAAATGGAGTGTCAAATAGCGTTGGATTCACTTGATTTTGGTGTGGTGATCATGCACGATATGTAAAACATACCCAAAAATTTTCAAATTTTTTTATTAAACTGTGGCAGTTAGTATAGTAATTTTCCTGCACTGATAACACACATACATATTTCTCTTAAAAATATCCAATTTAGTTAGATTTTTCTAAACTATAGCTAATGCCAACGTTTGGAGCTTATTAGCTAATTTTATGAAACTTTTAATATTAATCAAACGCAACTCAGTTTAGCTCTTTAGAGTTGTGTGACCAAGCACATTGAGGTGATGGACTTCTTTCTACATGAATAGAAGAAGATAATAGCTCTAGAGAAGGTCTTGATGGATTATAATCTTGTAGATATGATTACGAAGACACTTGTTGCAATCAAGCTCAGGCATTGCTTGAGCTTGATATACACTTGGTGAGTGGTTTGACTGATTCCCATTGTCATTAGTGTTTCATAAATTCTTGATCTGTGTAGAGATATTTGGAATTTGGGTAGAGCCGTTGTGGAGAGCCTGAAGATGTCTTGGTGGTATATGGAGAATTGCTTATGTGATGGAGAAAGTTTGAAGCAGTGTAGAGTGTTGAAATTATGCTTTAAATTTCTCAAAATCTGGGCATGACACGACCGTACCAAATTCTCAGTTCAATTAGCACGATCGTGCAGACATGGCAGAGGTTCCACCCAATGGCACGATCGTGCCAAACCTATGGTAAGGTTGGCACAATCGTGTACTGTGGACAGAAAGTTCTGGGATATTGGCATGGTCGTGCCAGATTTTGTATTGGGTTAGCACGATCGTGCGGGAGAAACAGAAAGTCCAGATTTTCTAAACCATGCAGTGGCACGACCGTGCCGATACCCAGTCGGGTTTATTTTGACCCGCAGGTTTTAATTTGGTCCGTTGATTTGATACTTGATCAAATCGAATGGCCACGACTTAAAACTCCGTCCTCTACTCGAGGAAGAATTTATTTGATATAAAACCAAGAGAACACATTGTTTTGACGGCACGAACGGCGCATGGTGCAAACAAGGTGCTAGAGTCAATTGGAGAATACAGCGTTTGCGCTGCTAGTGCGAGCCGTGGAAGAGAAGATAGTCCTTGTTCTACGGTTTCTGGTAAGATCTTTTCATTATTGAGCGTGCATACGACTTTGTATTTGCTAAAGTACTAGATTTATATTGTCAAGAGGGTTTGCTCATTGTCTTTGTAGTCGGTGTATTCTCGTGTTCTGTATCTCTGATCTAGTAAAAACCGTGACAACGGAAGACGGGACGTATGCGCCACATTGGACCGAACCAGTATAAATCATGTGTCTCTGTGTGATTGCTTGATTTTGCGTGTGGTGGTTATCTTTTGTGCTTTCTATGATTTCTTTAATATCATACTTTGTTTGTTAAAGTTCATGACAGATTATTATCTATATTATGCTGTTGCGTCATTCACCCCAACATGTATTTGCTAGTGGAAAGCTCCCAAACTAAACCCCTGATTCAAAGCCTGTATGAGAACAGGGCATTACAAGTATTGAGAAGCCCATCCACACTTCCACTTTCCCACGTAAGTCTGATGCATGACATTATGCATACCTAAAGATAATTAAACGTCAATCAAACCACAGTAGTTTAGTGACCATAACAAACCATCCTAATCAAAGATAAATAAATCACCAACACTAAGTCTTGGTACTATTCTACCTGCTTCCCTTGTGGAACTTTACTATTCGCACCAATCACCAATAACAAAGCACTTAAGCAAAGATGATGACGCTGAGAACAGATGATAAGTCTCCATCCTATCCATTTATAGCTCAAATCTTCTTAGCATGGCTTCAATGTTTCAATTATCAACCCTAGCTACCACTGAGCCAAATACTTACCATCGAGTATTATGCTCATGCTAACTAGAAATCTCAAGTAGTAGGTAGAAAGTTGGATTTGTTTCTAGCAAGAGATGGCCAAATTTGGCTGTTAAAAAGTGCAGTAGGTAAATTAATTAAGTATTAACCGAGGCAGTGATAAACCATCACAAAGCACCAAACGGAGATAAAAATTTATGTTGGGCCCAAGCAAACACAACTAAAGATATACCCTTCGGTGAGCAAGCAAACAAGATATCTTCACGAGCACAATAAAGCCAAATCTCCCAACAGCTCATCAATCACAGAGCTGAATTGGATACAACCTCTCTCTCCCCCATTCATATATGCTAATTAAATTCAGTGCATTGCCCTATATTTTCTGCCTGCCTGCCTGCAACCAGAGCAAATGGGTAATATGCAGTCCTTGAAGTTAGCCATCATCCTCATGATCATCTCCACTTCAGTTCATGTCCGTGTTCAAGCTCTCAACATTGGGGTTATGTCCGTTAGCCCCGGGCTCTCATCGGTCCGTTTCTTATTCATCTCCAAATCTTTCATTCATTTGATGTTGTTTGGTGCTGATGGAATATTCAATATTGAGTGGTTTTTGTGCAGAGCAAACAGCAGTGCAGTAGAAAATGTGAGTCTGATCACTGTTCAGGTATGCAAATGATCCCCCCAAACAACAACAACAAAAAGAGATTTTGGGTAACTCTGTTTTTGATGAAATTGTTGATTATGTGTAGTGCCTCCATTCATGAGATATGGGAAATATTGTGGGATTTTGTACAGTGGGTGCCCAGGGGAGAAGCCTTGTGATGGGTTGGATGCATGCTGCATGGTCCATGATGCCTGCATCCAGGCTAAGCACAGTTATGTCTCTCTCTTTTCCCTTCTTCCTCTCCTTTATTTTCATTTTTCATTTTTTTTGACAATTCTCTTTTTTTAAATGGACTTTGAAAGATAACTCAATGACACATATTATAAAAATCCAAATTTATATTTGAGAAATTGTAAATACACTCAATGGCGGCCATGGTGTACAAATCTACAAGCACAACCATCCATTATTTCATATGAACCTATTCCATTTGGCTCCTTGGTATTTATTATTATTATTATTATTATTTAAAATCAACTAAAATATTATTTTTCAAGGCATAAGGGCATCTTGATTAAAAAAATGATTATATGCTAGTCATGTGAACATGTTTTTCAAATGACAAGCCGACGGAGTAGGCTTGTCTAAAAAAGTATAGAAAAGTTAAATGGGTTTATATATCACATAAAAAGTTAGGGGGTTTCAATAAAACATGCCACAGTTGAGAGGAGTTAATTGATAAATTTACCCAATCTTTTATGTCACTCCAAAAAAAAAATCCTCTAAGGGGCTGTTCTTTTGCCAAGAATAGGGGCGGGAATGCCAAATTTGGCACTATTTCTGCACTATTCATCCTATTCTAAGTTTGTATTCCAAGCGGTTGTTCTTTTGGTCGTGGAATAGAATCCTACGTGGCTATTCCAATTTGGTAATGATGAGCACTTTTGTATTCCAAGCTTTTTGCGTGGAATACAATGGAATCCTTGGGAATGATGGGCCCCACTCTCTCATCTCTCTCTAACTCTCTCCCCTCCAACTCATCCTCTTTCTACTTTTTCATTCCAACTCTCTAATCCCAAAAGAACACAAGAATAGAATGTGGACCCCACTTTCTATTCCAAACCGCACTTTACATAGTCTATTCCACCCAAAAGAACACAAAACCACATTTTCTCTCTCATTGGAATACAAACTTTCCCATATTCCATTTTTCTATATTCCAGCAAAAGAACATGCCCTAAGTGCATTTTTGTCTTGTAAAACATTGTGGAGTAAGTAATCCCAGCATGTGGACCCCAGCCCCTACTGCATCTCTCCCCCTTCTCCCTACCCCCATAATCTATCCTCTCTCGTCTCAACGCACCGTCCACCGTAGTCGTGATCTAACGTCACCCCCGACCGTTGTTGACCCTGCCACCATCACGTTGGACTACCATAGCCGTCCCATCGATGTTCCCCTTGTAACTCAAGCCTCGCTGCTCACCACCATCATCTGTCGCTGCCACCGCCTTGTGTCACAGTTGTCACGTCATAGCTTGGTTGGCATCTAAGTGGTGCTTACTTGGCATGGGTAGGAATTTTCTAGAAAATTCCCAAGATCAATTTTTTAAATAGGGGATCTAGAATGTTCTTATACATTCATGTAAACTTTTTAATAAGAGGTCTTTAAGGACATTTACGAGGCAGGTTCTAGAGACTCACTCTAGATCATTGGATTATAAAAGTATCTAGAAACCAAATCTTCATCATTCATTGTATGATAGCCTCACCTATAAAAGGGGGACAAGGATATGCCATTTGTGTCCAAAACAAATCATCAAGCAATAGCCAAGTGAAGGCAATATATTTTACCACTTTCAAATTCTTCGCTTGTGTTCTTAAGTGCCTTATGAGTGTGAGAATGTAAGGAAAGGCTGACTTGGCCATTTTAATAGTGAGGGAGCTCAATACCACACGAGATTGGAGAACTAAAGTAGCAAAATAATCCTCCCATGACAGTTGGTATCAGAGCTTGCAGTTCGTAGAAAATAACAAGAAATTTTAAAATCACACGACCATGTGAATGAAGAGTCATGGATATCATTGGCTTTCAAGACATCATTTTATGTGGGGTTCTTTGTTTGCAAGTGTGAAACCTCACGACCCAACCAAGAACACAAGCATTTGCAAGTGTAAAACCCTTGAAGAAGACCAAATCTTGGAACCCCATGGCCAGGCAAGTCTATTTGAAAAAGTCATGGCCAACTAAGCATACCATTGTTGTGATTTTCACTGATCACTATAAGACTCACTGATTACAGTAAAACAATAAAAATACTGATCACGGTAAAACAGTAAAAATTGGGGAGCAAAAAAAATCTTCACTATTTCTCACTGGAAATAACTTTACACACTCTATGTTAAACACCACTAAAAATAAAACTCTCTACAACCTTTTACCTCTCTGGGTGGTTTTCTCTCACTGGAGAAATCCCTCAATTTTAACTATTTGAGTTTCCTTCTCTCCTTCTCTTGAAGATGAGATGTGATTTTGGGATGCTTTCAAAGCTCTACCTTCATTCCCTTTTATAGGGATGAGAACCTTGCAAAAACATCACCAATGACGTTGAGCAAACGGTATGTGGGTGGGAACAAAAGAAAAAAAAGAAAAACAAACGTGGGTGGTTACTTGGACCTTTCAAAGGTTGGGTAGCTGGACCTTTCAATTCTCCCCCTCCAGCTGCATATGAAGTGATTGTCACTTAACAATCATCACAGCTATGTCTCTGCATAGCTCTAGCTTTTCCCGTGTCACCACCTTCGTGAACATGTCTGCTGGATTTTCCTTCGTATGGATCTTCACTATTCTTAACAGTTGTTGATCCATCACCTCGCGTATCCAATGGTAGCGAATGTCGATATACTTTGTCCGAGCATGATACAACGAATTCTTGCTCAGACCTAAAGCACTTTGACTATCATAATGTACTTTGTATATTTTCTGCTTGATCTCTAATTCTTGAAGAAATCGTTTTAACCACAACATTTACTTACCAGCTTCTGTAATTGCAAGATACTCCGCCTCTGTTGTAGATAGCGCAACACACTTCTGCAATCTTGACTGACAGGACGCAGCTCCTCCTGCAAAAGTGTAGACAAAACCTGATGTAGATTTTCTATTATCAAGATCTCCGGCCATATCTGAATCTGTATAGCCCTCCAAGATTAGATCAGCTTCTCTGTAGTACAGACATGCCTTTGAAGTACCATTAAGGTATCGGAGAATCCACGTGACCTCCTCCCAATGTTCCTTTCCTGGATTAGAAAGGAATCGGCTTACCATTCCCACCGCATGGACAATGTCAAGACGTGTACATACCATTGCATACATCAGACTCCCAACTGCTGAAGAATAAGGTATCGATGACATATCCCATGTCTCTTTCTTGGATGAAGGGCTTGACCTCCTGCTCAACTTAAAGTGGTTGACTAATGGAATGCTAACTGATTTGGCATGATCCATTTTGAATCTCTTTATCACTCGTTCAACTTACTTCTCTTGAGATAGCCATAGCTTGTTATGTTTCCTATCTCGGACTATCTGCATTCCCACAATTTGTTGAGCCGGACCTAAGTCTTTCATATCAAAAGACTTAGAGAGTTCCTTCTTCAGCTGGCCGATTTTTATTGCATCTTGTCCAACGATCAGCATATCGTCGTCATATAAAAGTAATGCAACGAAGTTACCGTCTAAAAACTGCTGTGTATAAACACACTGGTCTGCAGCGGTCCTTTTGTAGACTTGATTCGTCATGAATGAGTCAAACTTCATGTACCATTGTCAAGATGCTTGCTTAAGGCCGTACAGACTCTTCTTCAGCTTGCATACAATGTTTTCTTTGCCTGAAACCTGGAAACCTTCTGGCCGATCCATGTAGATTTCTTCATGTAGATCACCATGAAGAAACACTGTCATGACATTCATCTGCTTAAGCTCTAAGTTTAACCTGGCTACCAATCCGAGGATGACACGGATTGAAGCCATTTTCATAACAGGTGAAAAGATCTCATCAAAATCAATACCTTTCTTCTGAAGGAAGCCTTTGATCACCATCCGAACTTTGTGTTTCACCATATTTTCGTTGCCATCTTTCTTGAGCTTGAACACCCATTTGTTCTTCAACGCCTTCTTTCCTTCTGGAAGCTTGACCAACTCATAAGTAGAATTCTTCTACAGAGATTCCATCTCATCTTGCATAGGTTGCAACCAACTTTCTTTGTTCTTATGAGATATTACTTCTTGGAAACTCTCTGGCTCCCCCTCTTCAGAAAGTAGAAGATATTCAGCTTCTGAATATCTGGTTGATGAAATCCGGCCTCGTTCAGATATCTGTACTTGTGAGTTGTTGACTTCAGGAGGTGTAGCATCATCTGCCTGCGGTGATGATGGCGCAGTAGCTGCTGGAGAGGGTTGTGGCTCCCCCTGCTTAGCATCCGCCTCTTCTTCCACGTCTTGTTCAACATCATCATCATCTTCTGATATTTCTTCATGCACCTCTTCGTATTGCGTTGGTGCTGGGTCTGGAACAATGTCTTCAGCACTTGAGCTTACATTTGAAGACACAATTGGCTTTCAATGTCTTCCAATGTCTGATTTTCTCGAAACAGCACATCCCTGCTCCGAATAACCTTCTTCGTCTTTGGGTCCCACAACATGTACCCAAATTCTTCATCTCCATAGCCGATGAAGATACAAGGAATAGTCCTCGCATCAAGCTTCTGCCGTTGCTCCTTGGATACATGTGCAAAGGCTAAGCAACCGAATACCCTCAAGTGGAAGTATGCGGGATTTTTAGCAGACCACACCTTCTCTGGAATCGCAAAATCCAAAGGTACTGATGGTGATCTGTTGATGAGGTAGCAGGCGGCACGAACAACTTCTCTCCATAATGGCTTTGGTAGCTTAGCCATACTGAGCATGCTTTTGACCTCCATGATCGTCTGGTTCATCCTTTCAGCAACGTCGTTGTGTTGTGGAGTCCGAGGAACCGTCTTCTCATGTCTAATGCCTTGACTTCTGCAGTAGACATCGAACGCTCTGGAAGTGTATTCGCCTCTATTATCTGAGCGGATGCACTTTAACTGCTTTCATGTCTCACGTTCGACCATGACGTGAAACAGCTTGAAATAGTCGAGCACTTGGTCTTTCGTCCTCAAGAAATAGACCCACACCTTTTGAGAAGCATCATCAATGAAGGTCAAGAAGTACATATTTCCACCTAGTGATTCGACCTCCAGGGAACCGCAAACATTAGAGTGGACCAGACTGAGTAACTCTGATCTCCTTGTTGAAGAAGAACTGAAGGAGACTCTATATTGCTTGCAAACTAAGCAATGCTGACAAGGATCTAGTCCAGCATCCTTAGTGATTGAGATCAGCTCCTTCTTTGTCAAGAGGGATAACCCTCTCTCAATCATATGACCGAGTCGTTGGTGTCACAAACTTTGAGTAGCCTCACGTTCCACCACGTTAAGGCCGTCGGTACATATCTTCACATGAATTTTGTATAGGGTACCGCAAATGTGCCCATTTGCAGTAATCATGGCACCTTTCGTCATTCTCTACGTGCCGTTGTTGAAGTGGTTGTCGAAGCCCTGTTTGTCAAGGGCTGTCCCAGAGAGCAAGTTTAGCCCGAGATCTGGCACATGGCGGACATCCTTCAGCGTGATTGTGTAGCCGACGTTCGTCTAAATCTGAACGCCGTAAATTTCTACAATCTTGCAGGAACTTGTATTTCCCATCTTCACGATGCTAAAGTCTCCTGCTTTGTAGCTAGTCAAGAAGTCTCTTCGAGGAGTGGCGTGGAAGGATGATGATGTATCAACCACCCACTCGCTGTCCTGGTTAGAAACGTGAAGGTATGTCTCTTCTTGGACATATCAAATGTCCACTTCTTCGGTACAAGTGACTAACGCTTCTCCATCCTTGGTCTTCTGTTGAGAACCATTTTGACCTTGTTCTCGTAACAGCTTCCGGCAGTTTTTCTTCATGTGGCCCTTTATGCCACAATGGTAACACTTGTAGGTTGGCCTCCTCCAGTTGTGGACCTGCCACAGCTTTTGCTCCTGCCTCTGTCCCAGCTTCAAACACCTCCTTGTTGTCTTCCTCGAGTCTCTGTCACGAGGGCATGCAATTGGTCGGTGCCGGCTTCTTTTCTCCTGGCCTTCTCGTTGAAGAAGGCATCCTTAACTATAGACATGGTAAGTTTGCCGTTTGGAGCCAAATTGCTGAGAGAGACCACCAATGTCTCCCAGTTGTCTGGAAGAGAACTGAGAAGAAGAAGAGCTTGCTCTTCATTCCCGAGCTGTAACTCCACTGTTGATAGCTGATTCACCAGGCTCTGGAACTCGCTCGTGTGCTCCGCAACAGAAGTTCCACTCCGTAGCCTCAAATTTACCAATCGCCTCATTAATAAGGCTTTATTTCGAGCAGTCTTAACTTAGTACATGTCCTCTAGTTTTTGCCAGAGGGCATATGCGTCCGTCTCCTGCGCAACATGGTGGAAGACGCTGTGATCGATCCATTGTTGGATTTGACCGACCGTCTTTCGATTCATCTTCTTCCAGTCAGCTTCTTTGGTGGATTCCGGCTTTACTCCTTTGACCTCCAATGGGTCAAATAAATCTTTACAACTGAGGAGATCCTCCATTCGAGGTCTCCAGTGAGTAATTTATGGCCGTCGGCTTGACCATAGCTCCCGATGAGGATGATTCTTCCATTGACATTTGAAGAGAAAAGAAAAGAAATATCCCAAAAAAATTCGCTCCTTTTTTACTCTCACAAACAGCTCACCTAGGCTCTGATACCACTTGTTGTGATTCTCAATGATCACTATAAGACTTACTGATTACAGTAAAACAGTAAAAATACTGATCACGGTAAAACAGAAAAAATTGGAGAGTAAAAAAAGGCTTCACTATTTCTCACTGGAAATAACTTTACACACTCTATGGTAAACACCACTAAAAAATAATACTCTCTACAACCTTTTACCTCTCTAGCTCACTGGAGAAAACCCTCAATTTTATCTCTTTGGGTTTCCTTATCTCTTTCTCTTGAAATTGAGATGTGATTTTGGGATGCTTTCAAAGCTCTGCCTTCATCTCCTTTTATAGGGATGAGAACCTTGCAAAAACGTCACCAATGACATTGAGCAAACGGTATGTGTGTGGGAACACAAGAAAAAAGAAAAACAAACGTGGGTGGCTACTTGGACCTTTCAAAGGTTAGGTACCTGGACCTTTCAATTCCCAAAATCACATCTCATCTTCAAGAGAAAGAGAGAAGGAAACCAAAAGAGGTAAAAGTGAGGGATTTCTCGAGTGAGAGAAAATTACCCAGAGAGGTAAAAGGTTGTAAAGAGTATTATTTTTTAGTTGTGTTTACCATAGAGTGTGTAAAATTATTTCCAGTAAGAAATAGTGAAGCCTTTTTTACTCTTCAATTTTTATTGTTTTACCGTGATCAGTATTTTTACTGCTTTACTGTAATCAGTAAGTCTTACAGTAATCAGTCAGAATCACAACAAGTGGTATCAGAGTCTAGGTGAGCTGTGTGAGAGAGTAAAAAAAGGAGCAAATTTTTTTGGGGATAATTTTTTTCTTTTCTCTTCAAAATGTCAATGGAAGAATCATCCTCATCGGAAGCTATGGTCAAGATGACGACCATAAATTACACAATGTGGAGATCTCGAATGGAGGATCTCCTCAGTTGTAAAGATTTAGTTGACCCATTGGAGGTCAAAGGAGTAAAGCCGGGATCCACCAAAGAAGCTGATTGGAAGAAGATGAATCGAAAGACGGTTAGTCAAATCCGATAATGGATCGGTCACAGCATCTTCTACCATGTTGCACAGGAGACAGACGCATATGCCCTCTGGCAAAAGCTAGAGGGCATGTACTAAACCAAGACTGCTCGAAATAAAGCTTTATTAATGAGGCGATTGATAAATTTGAAGCTACAGAGTGGAACTTTCGTTGTGGAGCACACGAGCGAGTTCCAGAGCATGGTGAATCAGCTATCTGCAGTGGAGTTACAGCTCGAGGATGAAGATCAAGCTTTTCTCCTTCTTAGTTCTCTTCCAGACAACTGGAAGACATTGGTGGTCTCTCTCAGCAATTCAGCTCCAAACGGCAAACTTACCGTGTCATATGGTTAAGGATGCCCTCTTCAACAAGGAGGCCAGAAGAAAAGAAGCCGGCACTGACTAATCGCATGCCCTCATCACAGAGACTCGAGGAAGACAACAAGGAGGTGGTCGAAGCTGAGGCAGAGGCATGAGCAAAAACCGTGGTAGGTCCACGGACGGAAGGAGGCCTACCTACAAGTGTTACCATTGTGGCATGGAGGGCCACATAAACAAAAACTACTTAAAGCTGTTACGAGAACAATGTCAAAATGGTTCTCAACAGAAAACCAAGGATGGAGAAGCGTTAGTCACTTGTACCGGAGAAGTGGACATTTGATATGTCGAAGAAGAGACATGCCTTCACGTTTCCAACCAGAACAGCGAGTGGGTTGTTGATACATCAGCATCCTTCTACGCCACTGCTCGAACAGACTTCTTCACTAGCTACAAAGCAGGAGACCTTGGCATCGTGAAGATGTGGAATACAAGTTCCTACAAGATTGTAGGAATTGGCAACGTTCAGATTCAGACGAACGTCGGCTGCACAATCACGCTGAAGGATGTCTGCCATGTGCCAGATCTCCAGCTAAACTTGCTCTCTAGGACATCCTTTAACAAACAGGGCTTCGACAACCACTTTAGCAAGGGCACATAGAGAATGACGAAAGGTTCCATGATTACTGCAAAGGGGCACATTTGCGGGCTCATATGAAAATATGTACCGACTACCTTAACGTGGTGGAACGTGAGGCTACTCAAAATCTGTGGCACCAACGACTCGGTCACATGAGTGAGAAATGGTTATCTCTCTTAACAAAGAAGGAGCTGTTCTCAATCATTAAGGATGCTGGACTAGATACTTGTCAGCATCGCTTAGTTGGCAAGCAACATAGACTCTCCTTTAGTTCTTCAACAACAAGGAGATCGAAGTTACTCAGTCTGGTCCACTCTGATGTTTGCGGTCCCTGGAGGTCGAATCACTAGGTCGAAACAGGTATTTCTTGACATTCATTGATGATGCTTCTCGGAAGGTGCTGGTCTACTTCTTGAGGACAAAAGACCAAGTGCTCGACTACTTCAAGCTGTTCCACGTCATGATCGAACATGAGACAAGAAAGAAGTTAAAGTGCCTCCGCTCAGAAAATGGAGGTGAATACACTTCCAGAGAGTTCGATGTCTACTGCAGAAGTCAAGACATTAGAATGAGAAGACGGTTCCTCGCACTCCACAACACAATGGCGTTACTGAAAGGAAGAACCGGACGATCATGGAGAAGGTCAGAAGCATGCTCAGTATGGCTAAGCTAACAAAGCCATTCTGGAGAGAAGCTGTTCGTGCCGCCTACTAATTCATCAACAGATCACCATCAGTACCTTTGGATTTTGCGATTCCAGAGAAGGTGTGGTCTGCTAAAAATCCATCATACTTCCACTTGAGGGTATTCGGTTGCTTAGCCTTTGCACATGTATCCAAGGAGCAAAGGCAGAAGCTTGATGCGAGGACCATTCCTTGTATCTTCATCGGCCATGGAGATGAAGAATTTGGGTACAGGTTGTGGGACCCAAAGACGAAGATGGTTATTCGAAGCAGTGATGTGATGTTCCAAGAAAATCAGATCTTGGAAGACATTGAAAAGCCAATGGTGTCTTCAAATGCAAGCTCAAGTGCTGAAGACATTGTTCTAGACCCAGCACCAACACAATACGAAGAGGTGCATGAAGAAATACCAGAAAAAGAGGATGATGTCGAACAAGACGTGGAAGAAGAGGCAGATGCTGAGCAGGGGGAGCCACAACCCTCTCTAGCAGCTACTGCACCACCATCACCGCAGGCAGATGATGGTACACCTCCTGAATTCAATAACTTACATGTATGGAGATCTGAACGGGGCCGGATTCTATCAACCAGATATTCAGAAGTTGAATATCTTCTACTTTCTAAAGAGTGGGAGCCAGAGAGTTTCCACGAAGCAATATCTCACAAGAACAAAGAAAGTTGGTTGCAAGCTATGCAAGATGAGATGGAATCTCTGCAGAAGAATTCTACTTATGAGTTGGTCAAGCTTCCACAAGGAAAGAAGGCGTTGAAGAACAAATGAGTGTTCAAGCTCAAGAAAGATGGCAACAGAAAGATGGTGAAACATAAAGCTCGGCTGGTGGTCAAAAGCTTCCTTCAGAAGGAAGGTATTAACTTTGATGAGATCTTTTCACCTGTTGTAAAGATGGCTTCAATCCGCGTCAACCTCGGATTGATAGCATTGTTAAATTTAGAGCTTGAGCAGATGGATGTCAAGACGACGTTTCTTCATGGTAATCTACATGAAGAAATCTGCATAGAGTAGCCAGAAGGTTTCAAGGTTTCAGGCAAAGAAAACCTCGTATGTAAGCTGAAGAAGAGTCTGTACGACCTCAAGCAAGCACCACGGCAGTGGTACATGAAGTTTGACTCATTCATGATGAGTCAAGTCTACAAAAGGACCGTTGCAGACCAGTGTGTTTATACACAGTAGTTTCCAGACGGTAACTTCGTTGCATTACTTTTATATGTCGACGATATGCTGAGCGTTGGACAAGATGCAACAAAAATCGGCCAGCTGAAGAATGAACTCTCTAAGTCTTTAGATATGAAAGACTTAGGTCCGGCTCAACAAATTATGGGAATGCAGATAGTCCGAGATAGGAAACATAACAAGCTATGGCTATCTCAAGAGAAGTATATTGAACGCGTGATCAAGAGATTCAAGATGGATCATGCTAAACTAGTTAGCATTCCATTAGCCAACCACTTCAAGTTGAGCAGGAGGTCAAGCCCTTCATCCAAGAAAGAGACGGAGGAGATGTCATCGATGCCTTATTCTTCAGTAGTTGGGAGTCTGATGTATGCAATGGTGTGTACACGTCCTGACATAGCCCATGCGGTGGGAATGGTAAGCCGATTCCTTTCTAATCCAGGAAAGGAACATTGGGAGGCGGTTAAGTGGATTCTCCAATACCTTGATGGTACTTCAAAGGCATGTCTGTACTACAGAGAAGCTGATCTAATCTTGGAGGGCTATACAGATTCAGATATGGCCGGAGATCTTGATAATAGAAAATCTACATCAGGTTTTGTCTACACTTTTGCAGGAGGAGCTGCGTCCTGTCAGTCAAAATTGCAGAAGTGTGTTGCGCTATCCACAACAGAGGCGAAGTATCTTGCAATTACAAAAGCTGGTAAGTAAATGTTGTGGTTAAAATGATTTCTTCAAGAATTAGAGATCAAGCAGAAAATGTACAAGATACATTACGATAGTCAAAGTGCTTTAGGTCTGAGCAAGAATTCGATGTATCATGCTCGGACAAAGCATATCGACATTTGCTACCATTGGATACGCGAGGTGATGGATCAACAGCTGTTGAGACTAATGAAGATCCATACGAAGGAAAATCCATCAGACATGTTCACGAAGGTGGTGACATGGGAAAAGTTAGAGCTATGCAGAGACATAGCTGTGATGGTTGTGAAGTGACAATCACTTCAGATGCAACTGGAGGGGGAAGAATTGAAAGGTCCAGCTACCTAACCTTTGAAAGGTCTAAGTAGCCACCCACGTTTGTTTTTCTTTTTTCTTTTGTTCCCACTCACCTACCGTTTGCTCAACGTCATTGGTGACGTTTTTGCAAGGTTTTCATCCTATAAAGGGAGATGAAGGCAGATCTTTGAAAGCATCCCAAAATCGCATTGCATCTTCAAGAGAAAGAGAGAAGGAAACCAAACGAGGTAAAATTGAGGGATTTCTCCAGGGAGAGAAAATTACCAGCTTATTTGAAAAAAGCAAGCCTATTTGAAAAAGCAACCCAAAGAGGCCAAGCAAGCCTATTTGAAAAAGTCATGGCCAACCAAGCATCACATGTGTGAAACCCAACATGGTCCCTTGCAGGTAGCTTCGCGACAATAGAAGAGATATGTGTGTTTCTCCTTTTGAATGAATGTACCAAGGCCCACCTTTGTATGTAGCATGACCCTCCTTTGAATGAATGCTCACGAACACCCCATCAGACTTTTATACATGGATGAAAGCAATCCAAGTGTACATTGCATGTGTTGGTTTCCTTTGGCCCTCTGTTGTGGTCACCACTAAGAGATTAATATGGGAGGGATGCAATCCATGGCCAGTAGAGGAAGTTCCCTTGCATGGGGAATGCATCTTGAAACATATGTGTTGCTTTTGTAAGAGTGGTCTCAAGATTGAATCTCTTTGCATGTCATCCATGTGTTTCGGCCAAGCAAGAGAAGACCAAGTTGGCTTTGCAAAACTCATGCTTGTAGGAATGAAGAGGTCACTTTCATGTAGCACCACCCCCCCCCCCCCAAAAAAAAAAAAAAAACCCAACCCCCCCAAAAAAAATTTGATATATATATATATATACTAGAAATTGCCCGTGCACTTGGTGCACGGAGCAAAAATAACCACCAACGAACATGGCCGCAATGCACGCGCGGAACCGGGAAGAGCGAAAAGCGTGTGTGCATGTCGGCAACGTCGGATGGTAAAAGGGGAGCGAATGCACGGACCCCCAAAAACCAATCCACACACAGTAAGGATGCGGGACCCACACGGGTGTTTCGATGAGTGCAAAAACAGGTGAAAATAAGAATAGTGGGTTTAAGTGTGTGTAGTGTCTTGGGGTTTTTTGGTGTTTTTGCTTGGGGGTGTGATTTTGGGTGTTTGGGTTTGGGTGTGTTTTTGGGGGTTGGGTGGAATTTTGTGTTTTTTAGGTTTTGGGTTTAAGAAGGGTGTCCCATGTGGCGATGTGACATTGCCACATGGGACAAAGATTCAAAAACATCCCTCATTTGTAATATAGATAGATAGATAGATAGATATATATATAAGCTTGACTTATTTACATATTTCTCATATATGATGACAAAGGTACACAATTTTCTAAACAAAAAGTAAAAATACACCCCATGTGATCATTTGTACATAAAGAAAAACATATCATGTACGCATACATGATGCATATTTCTCATGTGTCATATGATGAACATGTTTCTCTTCTTCAGACGACGAGAATTAATAGTTAGGTAATGACTTCTCATCAAGGCGGCTACGTGCAATTTAAGTGGGAATTAATTCATATATGATTGTTATGGGTTGTGGTCGCAGATGACTACCTCAGCACAGAATGCAACACAAACTTCCTAAGCTGCATTGCAGCGTTCAGGGACTCTGATGACCCAACCTTCAAAGGCAACAAGTGCATGGTTCAAGAGGTTGCGGATGTCCTCACTGTGGTCATTGAAGCTGCCATTTTGGCTGGAAGGGCTCTTCACAAGCCATGATTTTTTTTTTGTATTTTAATTTAGGGTTTCAGAAAAGCTTGATCATTTGTTCTGTCGCTGCTAAGTGTGCATCGTCGGATGTTCTTTATATAAACTGCAAGTTAAATTCGGCACTGATATAAGATGTGTGTGAAGGCTTGATGTAGTTGGCTACTAAATAGATCATGAAGTGCAAGGGCATATTGACCAGCAGACATAATGAACAAATCATGAGTATTGTACTAAATGAATTAAATTAACAGACTACATGTGAAATTCTAGCAATAAGCATATACCATGCAGAGTCTTTGTAATTTTCACTGGTGTCCATTTCCCTCTTGGAGAGGTCCAGATGAAACAGACCTGTAGATGAGAAACCATTGAGAGACACATCACAAAACCAACCCCTGGTAAGTATTAAATAAAAGTCATTTGAATAAAAATCAAGAAGAGCAAATTTTGAAACTTACACAAGCATTAAGAAACTGAATTGAGTGATGGTACGATTTTGATTAGCATGAAAACCATGCCGAGATGTGTGAATATTTTCCCAGCCAGATGTTAGCCTTAAACACTAACCAGATGGAAGCAATTAATCTATAGAAACCTTTCAGAAAGATACCGGTTGATCGAAACTCTAGCACATGAAAAACAAAATTTCTTTCAAGGCAAGTCTATCTCCTAATGTCGAAATTATTGGAAGTCTGGACAGTTTACTCAAAAAATGCATATTTATATGCACAAGATGCAAAAAAATGGTATTCACTCTCAAAGAGATTGTCGGTTTAAAAGGATATGAAGCTAATTATTTTTGAGACTTTTGAAACAAACCATTTGTTTTAACCTCTGTTTTAATACTAATTTAGAAGGAAGATATATTTGATATTTGGATAATGAATGCACTAATCATATGACAGGAAATAATAACAACAAAGAGGCAGTTCTGGACAACACAATATCTTGCTTTCTTCTGCATGTGGCCCCTTCATTTCTTCTGCATATTACCGAAGAGGCCACCAAACAAAGATAGTGCTGGACAAGACACCATACGAAGCATGGTAGCAGTAGGCCAAAAGGAGACTTTCTCAAAATTTTCAGCTCACCTATCCACATATATCAACACAATAGAAATTGATGAAAAAGGAGAAAACTACATTTTTATGAGCTACAATGAAGAATCAAATGCTTACAGATTATTTGATTCTCATACTAGCAAGTTGGTTTTCGAAAGATGTGGGAAACGGAAAGATATTCCGAGCCCAAGCACCAAAAAATCACTGAAAAATAAAGAAAGTGACCAACTCTAACTTAAGAACCTACAAGTCCAATATCTCCAAGTTGATAAGCATCCTCTTCAAATACACCTGGTTTATTGCCACGGAATATGCCATCACTACATGATATTCATGAATCTTGTAAACTAGAATTTTCTGCGTATAAGCCACAAAAGTTCAAAAACGATAGATGAAATCGAAGCAAAAGCAAGGACCCAAGCCTTGTCGTTAACAGCTACGGTAGAGCAATTAGAAGAAACAAGCAATCACCAATTCCAAAGAAGAGAAAGGCCTTAGTTGATGGCCATTTATTTGATTGCCTCGATCATTTGGCAGTTCACTACAGTCCATAGTACTCACACAAATCGTCAGCATTATAAAAAAGATTACAAATTCAGGAGGAATATTGGAAGGCAATTTGTAGTCTAAAATATCTTTGAACAAATAATCTATGCTCTAGAAAGGTGTTCGAAGCATGTCGAATGTAGTGAGAAAAATATCAAGATCGAAAAATCTAGATTTTAGAAATGTAGTAAGTGTTTGGTTAGTGGGAAAAGGAAAGGAAGAAAAATGAAATGAAAAGGAAAAAGAAAAAGAAAGAAAAGGAAAATGAAATGAGATTCCTTCTCATGTTTGGTTACCAAGGAAAATTGGGAAGAAAATTGAATGGAAAATATAGAAATTGGGAAGAAAGTCAAATTTTTTTTTTTTTGAAAAATGCACGAATTATTCATGATTTTTTGATACAAACTTAAGAATAATTCATGGATTCATTAAAAATAACAACTAATTATGTTTGCTAAAAAAATATAAATACATGAAAGTGTGAGAAATTAGTTTACATCTCTTTTCCCTCATTTTCCTTGGGTCAAAAAGAGGAAAATCGCAAAGAAAAGTTTTAATAAAAATTTTCCTGTGTTTTCTTTCATTTTCATTTTCCTTTGTTTTTTCTTTCCAACCAAACAATGGAAATACTTTTCCTTCTAACTTTCTTTCCTTTTCTTTCATTTTCCTTCAAACCAAACACACCTTGAAACGAAAAAAAAATCTGGTTAAGATATCAGGTTTCCATTAACATCAACATTATCAGCACCGGCAAGCCCATGAGTTCGATGTCAAAAACAAGTCATTAACAATCTATAGAAACATTACAAACATAATAAATATGCTTATTAAAGGCGACAACATCAAAGTATGCGTGTTATTGTGCTGGCCGGCATTTCAGGCAAAAATATAAGATGCCAAAAATCGGCAGCCAAACGATTGATCCAGTAACTTCTACTAAATACTAACATCAATTTAACACAACTGAACCAGTTGAATTCCTCCCATAACAAACCAAGGCCGGCATGGTGTATGGTTCAGTATTAATGATGTCACAAAAACAAGACACTCCTACAATTAGCATTTGGAACAAAATACTTCCCTGCAGGAAAGTGATTGATGCAGTCAATGCCGGCAAATGTAGAAAGGAAACCGTATAAACAACAATTTCTTAACTAATTAGAGACAAATCATCCACCCACCACCAATAATTAACGTGTGGCTCTCTTTCTCGTCTGAATGATTCTATATAAACAGCTATAGGAGCTAGCCATTAATACAAATTGCAATCAGAATCAAGAACCTGGTATCAACAAAAGAGAGAGAGGAGAAGATGAGAGAGATCCTTCACATTCAGGGTGGCCAATGTGGAAACCAGATTGGTTCCAAGTTCTGGGAAGTTGTCTGCGATGAGCATGGAATCGACCCGACAGGTCGATGCGTTGGGAGCTCCGAGATGCAGCTGGAGAGGGTGAATGTGTACTACAATGAGGCCAGCGGCGGAAGATTCGTCCCCCGTGCGGTCCTCATGGACCTTGAGCCTGGCACCATGGACAGCATTCGGACTGGCCCCTACGGGCAGATCTTTCGACCGGATAACTTTATTTTTGGTCAGTCTGGTGCTGGAAACAACTGGGCTAAAGGTCACTACACCGAGGGTGCTGAGCTTATTGATTCTGTCCTTGATATTGTTCGCAAGGAGGCTGAGAACTGTGATTGCTTGCAAGGTATTATTCAATATAGCCTCTCAACCCACTTAATATAAAGTTTGTAGCATCTGCCATATGTATCCCTCCGACTAGCATACACTTGGCGTCCGTAATATATTGAAATTTTTCCTCGTTTCTTATAGATTTTCAGTAATTTGTGTCCTCAATTGATCTTGCAGGATTCCAAGTATGCCATTCCCTTGGCGGCGGAACTGGATCGGGCATGGGCACTCTTCTCATCTCCAAGATCAGGGAAGAATACCCTGATCGCATGATGCTCACTTTCTCAGTCTTCCCATCTCCCAAGGTCTCGGACACGGTTGTTGAACCCTACAATGCCACCCTCTCTGTTCATCAGCTTGTCGAGAATGCAGATGAGTGCATGGTCCTCGACAATGAAGCCCTCTATGACATATGTTTCAGAACCCTCAAGCTCACTACGCCTAGCTGTAAGTTCTTTTTAGCTATCACGACTGGTTATTCCTTGAGTTTTCCGACATAACTAAAATTCGTTATTTTCCTTTGTTACCAACAGTTGGGGACCTGAACCATCTAATATCCGTGACAATGAGTGGAGTCACATGCTGCCTGCGATTCCCAGGCCAACTGAATTCTGACCTGCGAAAGCTTGCGGTCAATCTGATCCCCTTCCCTCGACTCCATTTCTTTATGGTTGGATTTGCCCCTTTGACTTCCCGTGGCTCTCAGCAGTACCGGTCCCTGACCGTCCCTGAACTGACACAACAAATGTGGGATGCCAAGAACATGATGTGTGCTGCAGACCCCCGACATGGCCGTTACCTCACTGCATCCGCGATGTTCCGTGGTAAGATGAGCACCAAAGAAGTCGATGAGCAAATGATCAACGTGCAGAACAAGAACTCGTCCAACTTTGTTGAGTGGATCCCCAACAATGTCAAGTCCAGCGTCTGTGACATACCACCTAGAGGCTTTTCCATGGCATCTACATTTGTTGGCAACTCGACATCTATTCAGGAGATGTTTAGGCGCGTCAGCGAGCAGTTTACAGCAATGTTCAGGAGGAAGGCTTTCTTGCATTGGTACACTGGGGAAGGCATGGATGAGATGGAATTTACAGAGGCCGAGAGTAACATGAACGATTTGGTGTCTGAATACCAACAGTATCAAGATGCAACAGCAGACGATGAGGGTGATTACGAAGATCAGGAAGACGCGGACCATGATAACTAAGAAACTCGATTCATATGATGCCATCCTATCTACTCTAGTAAATGTGATGCTACTTCTAAAATAAGTTGTATCATATTATTTGGATTGAGAGGGTGCTTTATTTGCTAAGAGTTAGATTGTAATTCTATGTTGTGCTTTTAGGTGCCTGTCCCTTTTGGCATTTAAATCCCAAGAAAGATGGACTTCCATGTCTCGCTTGGTGGGCAATAGGAGGCATCACATGAGGATGCAACCTTATTTTCAGCATGCACGTACATTTCCTGTTGGAAAGGGGACCCGGCAACATCTAGGTTAGTTGCCGGTGTACCAACCAACAGGAATTAGTCATTCTAATTCTTTGCAATTTCCAACTTTTTGTTCCCACGAAGTGCCAATTTCCCAACATTGAGGCAATCAAAGTCGAGAAAGCACCCAAATGATGGCAAATGCACGAGTGACACCAAAATTGTTTACGTGGAAGTAGAGGGGATGGCAGTTCTATTGCTTTCTCTACATGGATCACTAAATGCATGATTGGTACAATTGTCAATCATTTTGCAAGAAACCTTGTAGCCAAGTTAGATGGTCCTTAAGAAATTGAATCGACAATGAATGCAAACGTTAAGGATTGGGCAAAAGGTTCACTTCAGACAACATTTTGCTCAGACATATAGGGAAGAGAAATTTACACAGTGGGATGTCAGTTTCTTTGAAAAAAGAAAAAGAGTGAAAAAGAGAAGAAAAGAGTAGTTCCAGTGGGGAAATGGAGGAAATTACTCGAATCAACCCTTGCATGACAAAAAACACCGAATGAGATATATACTCTAAAACTGTACAATACCCCATTTCAGAACATAACCTGATTCTCAACTTGAAGGCTCAGTTCATATGTAATCATCATTGCATAAACAAACTGAATGCTCATATTAAGATACTCTAGAAATATGCAACAGACAAAATAAAAAAGGTAAATGCAACAGATAAGAACAATAGACACTGAACAGAGAAGGCTTAGAGAAGACATGGTTCCTAAATGCCATTAGTGTCCATAGCTCCATATCCCTACAACGCGGAAACTCGATGCAAGGGCTACAACCTCGCATGTATATGTGCCTCCGTATGCCTATGACACTGCAACTCGATGAGGGAACTTATTTTTTTTTTGATCCTCTTGTCGTCCATGCTTCATTATGCCTATGACACAGCAAACCAATGTGAGGGCAAATATACACTCATTCACCTCAGTGTATATACTTCAGTATCAAAATATGCCGATGCCATTGCAACATGAGGGCACCTACACCCTCACTCTCCTTGATGCCCATGTCTTAACAGTGAAATGCCATGCACCATAAGGTCACCTACACCCTCACTCACCTCCTTGCTTAATTGTGAAATATGTCCATATAACTGCACCGTGGGTGTACCTACACCCTCACTCTCCTGGGTGATAATAACGTCATTGCATCATTGCACCGTAAAATAACCTACCGCCTCACTTGTCTTGATGTCTACGATATCATGACTAAATATGCTATGATATTACAACCTTATGTGAGGGCACCTTCACCGTCAATTTTGTTGGTATTCATGGATCTATATGCACATGAAGTTGTATCAAAGCTTGGCATTATAACTGTTAGATATTAATTTTTATAGTTAGTTTATTGTGTATGTCTCTTAGTATAGTGTGCTACTCTTTTATGTTCATGTATTAGTCTCTTAGGTTCTTAGGTTATTAGGTTCTTGTGAGAGTCTCTTTGTTTCTTGTGTTGGCTCTTGGCCTTTTGTGCCTAATCATGATTCATGTGTTACATATATGGGGGATATCTCTTGTAACCATAAGCATCAAGTAATACAAATCTTTCTCTTCTTCTTATTGACATGGTATCAGATCCTACCTCACGAAACAGATTAAACAAAACAAAGTAATTATGAAAAGTAGTGATACGGCAATTATATATGGTGGGTGCAGGAGGTGGGTATGATAAGTGATTTATGTTAACTTCCCCACCAATCATGTCTCGACATAAGGCAACAACTACCTCTTAGCCTTACCTATAAATTGGGGCCTCTATCCACATTTGAGAAATACAACAACAAGGAAAGAAAAACATTAACCAAGAGGATGATGGCAATATGACAGGACAAGAGAGAGAAGCCATGTTAAGGGAACAATGACAATAATGAAGGAGAGACCAAGACTTCTCTTCTTTGCCTCCTTCGCAACGAGTTGAGGTTCTTAGGCATTTATGCTTAGTGACACTGATCCTCTCACTTCTTCATATATGTAATTAGTGTCGTATTAATTAAATAGTTTGCTACGGATTGCGGAATCACAGGAGCAAATCATACAAAAAAGAAAAGTAGAAAAAGTAACAATACTGATGCCACAAAGATTTATGTGATTCGACACTATGTCATGCATACACAGATAGCAACAAATCGATGTTCATTATATCAGATGTGAAGAATACAAACACAAAACAATAAATTGCTAGAACCTAAACCTATAATTGAAGCTTTAGAAGAAACTCTTAAGTTTTTTACAAGAGGAGAAGAAAGACTATTTTGAACTTGACAATCTTGATGACACAGCAACAACACTGGAAACTGTAGTATATCAAAGAATATATAGATTGTTTATCTGGATGCATTTTATAATCACTAACTCACTTTTGACCGCCCTAATGACTCCATCTTCAAGAATAAATCAATAACTTTTTTGTCAAGGATTCTTAAAGAGAGCATATGTTTCTTAGATCTGGCACGTATCAACCCTCTCTAAGAGTCCTCACAATGTCACCATGCATCCTGATTCTGATAGTCCTAATACCAACTATTTTACAGGATGTGTTCTCTTCTATCGAAACAACGTCACCATTGACCTTCTCATATGTAGTAAACCAACGTCAATAAGAGAATATATGAAAGAAATATCCAAAATCCAACACCCACTCATCAAGTAGGTAAGCACAATCTGTGACTGAGAGAATCATATCGGCATCCTGAACATCTTCTTCTGCAACATCAGCAACTAAGAAGTCATCATGTAATTTCTTTTTATCCTTCAATTTCCTCTTTAGACAATTAAACTTCATGTATCTCTTTTTTGCTTGTAAAAATACCACTTAATGTTCATCAACTGGGATTTTATTTTCGATCTCCTTTTGTACTTAGAAGCTTCCGCACCTTCTCTAATCAACCATTTTGGGTTAATTTATTTGATTCAAACTCAACAGAGATATTATATATACATTTATGTTTGATGTTTATTTGGCTTGCCTTCAATATGGGGTGTTCGTAGACGTGATTAGCAAGGACCAGGCTAACTCCTCAAATGCTAGTCTTATGAATCCCTTCTCGAGGATTAACCATATGTCTTCCTAAAAGCATCCTAACCCATCACTATATAAGTGTGATTGAATCACTAACGTAGACAGTTGACCCTTCATAAACATGCTGTCATATAAACATGTTTGTCTTTAGGTAATTGTGGTTGATAATACATATCAAAGCTAAATGGGAAAATGTTTGATTTGAGTTCCCATTATAGAGTAATTAGACTACTAAGTAACTAGGGTTGTTGGCTTCTTTTATGGCATTCCAAAAATCAAATCATTAAATACAAGTTACGGTTGCTCATGAATCATTGTTTAATCAGAGTCGGTTATAGTACTGGAAAGTCAGAGAAAATGTGTAAGGCTGATCTACTAGAAAATGAGGGAAGAACGAGAAGGTTGAGATATTTATATGTGCAGGCTAGTGTCTTGTGATTTTCTTACTGGATCTTCTATCCATCTACTTGCGCCTGTTCCTTGGGAAAATGTTTGGACTTTGGACGGCAATAAGACCCCTTCGAATATCCTACTTTTAACTCCTGATGAGCCATCTTTCCCTTGTTTGATTCTTCCACAAATCAGGACATCAACAAACAATTCTGAAACAAATTTTATTGGTCTTTTTGCATCGTCAGATATGCATTAGTTGTTTTCTCAATTCTTTGAGCTATCCTCGTCATACTGGGTAATTTGGAAACACTCAGAAAAAGAACCCAACAAATGTTCATACCTCGCATTACAAGAATCTTCTCGACTTACAGTTCTTTGACGTCAAGGTAAGGAGAAAGTGGATATTACATAATGAAAATTTCCTGAACAACTTTGAGCAATGCTACCACCTATTTTGCCCCTTTCCCTCCCCTTCCCTCCAGTTCTTTGTATCCTGAGACCCATCCTGTCATCATAAACCTGTCCGGGTATCCAAGTAGGATTTATATTTGAGAGAATTGATAAATATGAGCTATTCTCTAGTACGTTTTGCACCCAAATGACAAACAAATTCAGATTTGAAGTAAAGAAATTTAGAAGTGGACTTTTTATTGATTTGTGGAATAAAAATGATAGATTGATCCAATCTGGAGTGGACCTCTCCCAATCTTGTGTTAATGGAACAAGACTAATCCCCCAAATAGGATTCTTGAAGAACCCTAGCCCTCAAAATGGTTTCTATCACAACTCTTCGATAAATCCACAACTAGGGCAAGCCTCTACTTAAATACTTCTCCTAACATTTGCTAAACACATCACAAAACTAATGCAAATACTAATAAAAACAATGTGCTAGAAGTCACCCAATGGAACCCCCTTGACAGGACCCGCTGCTGCTTGACCCGCGCGCCTCTGCCTCTGGTACACGACCACATCATTACTTCCCCCAAAACGAACATTGCCCTCAAGGTTAAAGTCAGAAAACTGTGACAGTATGGTGTCATAGGACTCCCATGTCGTCTCGTGGTCCGGAAGTCCCCTCCAACGTACCAACACCTCCTTGCCCCGTCCGCCCTCGTGCCGCACCTTCAAGATATCTTGTGGCTCCAGCAACACTTTCAAGTCTTGCGTCAGAGTGGGTGGTATAGTGGATGTCGATATGTGGTCTCATATAGCCCGCCTCAACTGTGATATATGAAACAATGGATGTAATGTCCATCCTGGGGGCAGATTCAACTTGTAAGCGACTAGGCCTATCTTCGCCTGAATCTCATAAGGCCCATAAAAACAAGCAACAAGCTTTTCATTCCTCATCCTAGCCAAAGACTTCTGTCGATACAGCATCAGCTTCAAATAAACATTATCACCAACCTCGAAGTGAACCTCTCAGCGATGTTCATCAGCCTTCGCCTTCATAATCTGTTGCACCCTCGTGAGGTGCTTCTTCAACTCCTCCAGAATGGCATCTCTCTCGCTCAAGTACTGTTCCAACTGTGAAACTGGAGTTGCTCCCTTACTGTAGTGGACCAAGGAAGGGTGGTCTCTCCCATACAAAATCTGAAACGATGTAGTCTGTGCAGATGAGTGATAGGAAGTGTTGCACCAATACTCTGCCCAGGCTAGCCACCTATACTAACTCCTCGGACAATTAGAAGCAAAACAACAGAGGTACGTCTTGACACTCCTGTTGACAACCTCCGTCTGCTCGTCAGTCTGGAGATAATAGGCTGTACTCCTCCTCAAAGCGGTCCCATGGACTCGGAAAAGTTCCTTCCAGAACTGGCTCATAAAAACTCTGTCCCTATCTGACACTATCGGGATGGGAAACCTATGTAATCGAACCACCTCCCGTATGAATGTCGCCGCCACCATCATTGCCGTGTAAGGATGACGTAGTGTGATGAAATGCCCATATTTGCTCAGACGGTCAACCACCACCAAAATCACTGTGTAACGACTTCGAAATCCCGTCAATGAAGTCCATACTGATGCCCTCCCACCCCTGCTCAGGAAGGGCCAACGGCTGCAGTAGCCCTGATGGATCCATGGCAAGGTATTTGTGACGCTGGTAAATGTCACAACTAGATACCATCAACGTAATATTCCTCTTCATTCCCCGCCAGTAAAGCTCCATAGATATTCGAATATATGTCTGCTGAACTCCAGAATGCCCCCCAACCGCGCTCCCGTGGAACTCCTGAAAAATCAAGGAAACATGTATTGAAGTCCGTAGTATCACTAATCGCTACTGAAATAATAACCTCCCCCATCAAACAAATAACCGGGGTGATCAGCTATCCCCTAGGTCAGACCCTCTCGTATCCTAGACAGCTTCACATCTGCATCAACCTCTCTCCGCAATGGCTTCCAATCCATCAACAGTGGCACTGATAATGCTGCTAAGCAAGCGACATCCCCATGCGTGGAAGATCGTTTGTCGTCTTGTTCTCTAATCTGGGTCGGTATTGTATCCCAAATTTGTAGTCTACAAGTTTGGATAACCACTTTGGGTACTCCTCCGCAATCAACCTCTGCTCCAATAGGTACTTTAAGCTCCGCTAATCTGTGCACACTATGAACTGTCGCCCCAATAGGTAAGGCCGTCACTTCTGGATTACCAATACAATCACCATCAACTCCCGCTCATATACGGACTTCAGTCTAGCCCGTGCCGATAGTACCTGGCTGAAATAAGCTACTGGCCTCTGCTCATGCATCAAGACTGCCCACAAACCATACCCCGAGGCGTCAGTCTCCACCACAAACGCCTTGCCAAATTCCGGTAAGGCCAACACGGTAACAGTTGTCATATCTCGCTTTAACACATCAACCGCCTTCGTGACATCTTCACTCAACTTAAAACTGTCCTTTAACTGTCCGTCAATGGCCATGCGATAATGTTGTAACCCTGGACAAATCTGCAGTAGTATACAGTCAAGCCCAAGAACCCCCTCAACGCGCGCACTATCGTCAGCTGCGGCAAGTCTAGCATCGCCTCTACCTTCGCCCTGTCAGCTGTTACCCCCTCCGCCAAAACGACATGGCCCAAATACTCCACCTTCGGCTGCGCAAACGTGCATTTCTTCTAGTTGGCATACAACTGGTGTGCCTGCAGCTCCTGTAAAACTGTCTCCAAATCTCGCACATACTCATCCACTGTCTGACTATATACCGTAATGCCGTCGAAAAACACCAATACGAACTTCCTCAAATAGGGCTTAAAGATTTTGTTCATCAGTGCTTGAAAAGTGGCTGGGGCATTTGTCAGCCCGAAGGGCATGACCAAGAACTAGTAATGTCCCTCATAAGTACGGAAGGTTGTCTTTGGGATGTTCTCGGTCTTCATTCTAATCTGATGATACCCCGACTTCATGTCAATATTCGAAAAGACTGCCGCTCTATGTAACTCGTCTAGTAACGCATCTATCACTAGTATAGGAAACTTGTCAGACACCGTTTCCTTGTTGAGGGCGCGGTAATCCATGCAAAATCTCCAACGGTCGTCCTTCTTAACCAGTAGTACCAGGCTAGAAAAGGGACTCACACTGGGCTGTAACACTCTCGCTTGTAGCATCTCTCGAGCCTCTCAATCTCATTCTTCTGTATGTGAGGGTACCGGTAAGGACGCACACTAACTGAAGATGATCCCTCGCACAAAACAATAGCATGCGTGTGATCTCTCTGAGGACAAAGCCTTTGTGGCATCTGAAACAAGTGCTCAAAACTGTCTACCAACTCCCCAACTTCTACGGGCATTGCCTGCTCCTCCGCTTCTAGACTTGTCTGAGAAAACAGATCTGATGATCGCGACGTTTTCAGATCTAGATCTCTTTGGAAAAATTGTTGTTGGAACATCTTCGACATCTCCGCAACCCCTTCTTTCATCTCCTTGGAATTTTGCTCCGACATACTCTTCATGTTCGCCTCCAACGAAACGTTGAGATACCAAAATGATACGTTTTGCACCCACATGACAAACAAATTCAGATTTGAAGGAAGAAAAGAAATTTAGAAGTGGACTTTTTATTGATTTGTGGAATAAAAATAATCGATTGATCCAATCTGGAGTGGATCTCTCACAATCTTGTGTTAGTGGAACAAAACTAATCCCCAAATAGGATTCTTGAAGAACCCTAGCCGTCACAATGGTTTCTATCACAAATCTTCGATAAAGCTACAACCAGGGCAAGCCTACACTTAAATACTCATCCTAACATTTGCTAAACACCATACAAAACTAATGCAAATACTAATAAAAACAATGGGCTAGAAGTCACCCAATGGACCCCTCTAGACAGGACACGCCGCAGCTTGATCCGCGCGCCTCCGCCTCTGGTACACGACCGCATCATTCTCATTTGTATTTTTTTATTCATTACATTTTATCCAAAACACCATTAAAACAATAACACTTCCCATCTTTGTCCATTATCATGTCTAACCATCATTGTCAACAAAAGTGACAGAATTTTTCTCCTTATTCCACTTCTGTTTGTTAATGCCAACAATGAGACTTTACATTAAGTGGGAAATATGATTTACAGTTTATGGTTATGTATCAGAAGTATAACAACTTACACCTGAGCCCATTGCTATTTTCAGCATATAAATTTTTTAACCAACTTGTTATTGATCCCAGGCACATATGAGCCTTAAACTTTAATGGCACAGTACACTTCCACAAATAATTTGCATAAGGACACCGACCTTCTTTACCATTCAGCTGCATGTAGGACTTCACTTTGAACTTTCAGGAAGTATTCTGAGTCCACTTCCCAGTGCCGTTTGCTGCCCAAGTATCGTACCCATGATAGTTGCTGCATTGAATTAATCAGATGGAGAGTCAAAGTTTTGATGGTTATATTATGTAAAACGTTGCACACCATCTCCCATAATCCTTCTTCAGAGACTTTCTAGGCTGAATTTTTTTTCGTTTTTTTAACAAAGACCTAGCCCAGACTCGAACATAGGACCTTTCATTTTCCCAACCCAACACATTTGTTAGTGAACGGCTGACTTAGCATTGAGATTTTAAGCTACAAATATAAGCGCTCACCATCCGCAGAAAATGCTCAACCAATGTTGGTTTGAGCATCAAACATAAAGTTCAAAGCGTCATGTCAAATCCATTTCCAAACATGATTTATTAGAAGTGTAGATCCACCACATCCTATCTACCAGTGGCTTTTCTTTTCATCTCCATTTCACCGGACAGCTACAACGGAAGTGACCTAAGATCACTGTTGTAAAAAAGCATACTAAAGCTTTGCTTAAGTCACCGCTTTCTCTTCACTTTTCAGAACACTCTAGCCCCGCGTCAAGATTTTGGATATTTTTATATTGTATAAAACATTTCCAAATGTTAAATTATTGCATTAACTCAATAGTAGTATGTTGGGGGTGATTGAGATCACCTCTATTGGGTCCGATGTCTTCTTGATAGGCTTATCAAGAAAGCAATCATCCCATGGAATTTCAAAATCGCTAAACCATCAAATTGGTTACAAACAAAACTAATGACTTTTTCTACAAAATCTACAACACATAAATATATATGAAAGATAACACAAAACAAAAGATAAATACGCACCTGACACCAAGATTTAAACCGGTTCCACCAAATACTAGGTGTACGTCCATATGGAGAGATTACTAATACGTCAATAAACTTGGATTACACGTTATGACATTTGGTTTGAGAAAAATAACCAAACCCATTAAGATATCGAAGAAGAAAATAATGGATAAAATCTCTCAAACAATCCTCACTTTGCTCTCAATTTGCCGTTAGTATTTTCTACAGGTAGCCACAAACTTTTACAAGAAAACCGCATGAGATTCGCATCAAAACCCAAGCCGAAATAACTTTTAAATATCGTTGAATTTCTAAATGGGCCAGGAAAGGAATCCAAATCTGGGTCAAATTTGGATCAGAACCGATGCCGCTACACCCATGTGCACGTACCATGCATAGCGCGAGCTTGCCACACTTGTACGCTCATGAGTACACACTCGCGATGGGCCGAGCACACTCGGGCCACCTGCCCCCCCCCCCCCCCCCCCCCCCCCCCAAGTAATGGACTGTTGCTGAATAAATTTGAGAATAAATTTGAGAAATTAACTGTTGGGCTGGGCTTCAAAAAAAATCATGTTTCGACTCCAAAAAATCTCTAAAAATCATCATAAATTCTAAATTAATTTTGGGATATTTTTGGTGTTTTGTATTATATTTTTCAACATAGTATCCATCAAAATAGTGATTAAAATTTTTTTCTCTATTTTTTGTCTTTTTACTTATGCTGCTCTATTGTTCTCATTTTATGCCCCTATTTTTTTCAAAATATCACTTCGCTTTTTGCCATTTAAGCCCAGCTTAAAGCCTTAAAACAGATCGATGCATTGCCACTTCATTCTGCTTTTTCGCTTTCCGTGACCTCGCCTTAGATATTTTTCAATAGAAATTGGCTTCTTGTTTTATCAAATCCTTCTATTCATCTGTGATGACAGAAAATACCAAAAATGAAGTAAAATGTTATCACTGTAAGAAAAGAAATAACTCCACTAAACATCCACTTACGAACTAGTCTGATTTACTCAACATGTTCGAAAGGGGTAGCTTAAGCGCCTAAGTGGTCCGCTCAAGTGGTTTTAGGACATGGGCCACTTCGCATAAGTCAAATTAAGTAACTGGCTCTTTTTCCCCTTATATTTTCTTAATTATCATCTTCTATCGTAAGGAAGTTGATGCGGCTAGTAATTGGAGGAATGTGTATTTGAGTAAAATAACAAATATGGGTGTTTTTCTATTTAAGGGGGTTGAGCCGGCCATAATCAGGTGAGAGAAGTTTCTTGAGTTTATTTCCTTAGTTCCTCGATAATTTGTATTAGGAATTCCCCTATTGCTCTTAGATTAATCTCTAATAAGTTCTTCTATCTATTCGTAGTCATTATTTAGCGAGTAGTTGATTTGTAGTAGGATTTCCTTTAATTTCATATCTGAATTTCCAATAAAAATTCCCTTTTTACCATCAAAACCCTAACGAAACGCATCAATTGGTATCAGATCAGTAGATCCATGGCGAGCACACGATCTATGGAGCGGATCAAAGTGTTGGAAGATAAAGTGGAAAAGATGGAGAGCCGAATCAGCGAGGGATTTAACTATGTCAAAAAGGAGACCGCGAAGATCGTCGCGGCCGCATCCGCATCCGAAGCGCGATTGAAGGCAAAAATCGAGGCGAATAGATCTTAGATGATGAAAGATATAGCGGCGATGATCGCAAACATCAACTCAAAAACGGATCCAAGTAAAAAGGAGCCGCCTTTGACAACAAATAAAGATCTACCAGACCCTAAACCAGATCTGAAGATTTCAAGCGTAGATCTACCAGAGGCCGAAGAATCAGATCTGACTCCGGAGAGCCGCGAAGCCCCAACTCCGGTGGCGACGGCCGTCCTCGTAGTCACAGCAGCTCCGACGACCTCCCTCGAGAACGCAACAGCTCAGGCAACCTCCCAGAAGGCCTGGGCGGCGCGAGTAGACTCAGAAAGAGGGCGACGAGGACTTCTGAGTTTCATCGGCGACGGCTTCGGCGACGTAAGGGTCCGCCGCCACCTCCAGATCAACCCCCCTCCCCCGGGCGAAACCAGGGGTGCCCTCGCCGTGGTCAATGCACGCCGGAGACGCTGGAAAAAGCAGAGATCGACGATGATTATGGTTTTCAAACA
Source organism: Scilla litardierei (assembly GCA_030789695.1). NCBI lineage: Eukaryota > Viridiplantae > Streptophyta > Magnoliopsida > Asparagales > Asparagaceae > Scilla > Scilla litardierei. The sequence goes on from CM061141.1 coordinate 17,003,081, forward strand.
CCGTCGGTGCCGCCGTCGCCGCAGGCGAAGTTTCGGATGGCGGCCACTGCCCTCGGCTTCGCCTCGTCCAGGTGACTCCAATCGTACCCGCCGTCATGACCATCAGACACCGGCGTGCCGAAACAGCAAACGACACCGGCGAGCGAGGATTTGGAGCGTGGCCGGCGTCGTTGTTGACGCCATCTTGGTTCGACACGGCCTCCCTTTGCTTCGCCTGGCCCGGACGAACACAACGGCCTATGTTTCACCGGCAACGGTCGGCGAGATCGCCGGGAAATTCAATCAGCGCCGGCGAGCCGATGGCGGCTCAGGGTCGGCTTGATCCAGCCGACCTCAAGCCAAAGCCGTTGGCTCGAGCTGAGTCGACGGCTCCTGTTGGCTCAGTTGAGCCGACGGCTCGAGCCGCCGCCGCCATCGGCTTGGCTCGAGCCTATGAACAGTGCTCTTTTCTATTTTCTGGGAATTTTGAGCGAATTTCTGCCTATTTTTTCGCGCGGTTTCCGATTTCCGACGTTTTTGGGCTCGGTTGGAGTCCAATTTCAAAACGGAAAGAGCCACGGTGTGGCAGACTCAGCCACGAATACTTTTCCACTCATGCAACAACGTTTCGAGAGAGATGTTAATCGTGGGTGGCCTTTTGACCCCGAAGGAGGCGAGGAGACATACTCCCACACTCGGAAGGGCCCTCTCGTGGACGTCATGCACCACCTTGAGGACAAGGTGGTTTTTCAGGGGCAGAGTAGTGATGCAGCTAGTAATTGGAGGGAGTGGTATTTGGGTAAAATAACAAATAGTGTTGTTTTTTCTAGTTAAGGGGTTGAGCCGGCCCTAATCAGCATGCGAAAATTGTGAGAGTAATTTCTTTAGTTTACTTGTTTAATCCCTAGATAATTCGTATTATGAATTTTTCTATTTCCATTAGATCAATCTCTATTGAGTTCTTCTATCTACTCGTAGTCGTTATTTAGCGAGTAGTTGATTTGTAGTAGGATTTCCCTTAATTTCATATCTGAGTTTCCAATAAAAATCTCATTTTTACCATCAAAACCCTAGCGAAACGCATCAGAAGCATATCTTCAAAATAGAACATAGATAATATTATTAAATTTCAATCTAACTTCGATTATTCCACCGTTGTAAATAGAATTTACAATCTATGATCATGTCAATATGGACATGTTACTCCGACATGCATTGAATTCTAAAAATGCATATCACACATGTCTGACAAGAACAACATCATGATGGAATCCGTGCTATTAAGTTTACAATTATAAATGGTGAAATTGGCCTCTTAGAAGATTAAATTTATCTTACAAAATATTAATTGAACGAAAAAAATACTATAATAGTTGGCGTCACTTCCTGAATCCCTACTGATAATCCCATCCCGATAGCTTGCTACATTTTTTGCAGACCAATTTTCTTTGTTTCTTTTGTGCTTTTTGTTACATCTTCATTCTTTACTCTTTCCTATCTTATTTCTTCTCTCTGTTTGTGTGCTTCTTTCCTTTCTTTTCAAGTGTACTTATGTTTGGGTTTTGACCTTTTCTTCTGGTGTTTTTCAACTTGTCGTTTTGTTTTCCTTGTACTTTCTTTGTTTTTACTGATTTATACCGCATCTTCTTGTTTTCTTTATAGGTAATGAAATAAGCACAATAAAACCTTTTATATAAAAGAGAATAATGGGTATCATACGCCATATGAGAGAGTGCCTCATATGCCCTCTCACATAAAGGGGACGGGTACAACCAAGTACAAGCCCATATAGACTTTTACTTGGTTGCTTTATGTGAGAGGGCATATGAGTCACTCTATCATATGATACCCATTATTCTCTATATAAAATTGTTGTTTACTTTTATTAGTATCACTCTGTTACATGATATTGTGAGTTAGTGTTAGTGTATTGGGTGTGTGTGTAAAGTAAAGTAAGAAGTAATATATATATGAGGGGTTAGCCATCTAGTGGGCTAATCACTATTTTCCCAATTACAATATGGTATCAGAGCCCTAAAGAAAGAAAAAAACCAAAACCCTAAACCCCCACCGCCTCCCACGCCTGCGCTCAGCCTCCACCCGCAACCCGCCTCCACCCGCAACCCGTCTCCACCCAGCGGCCCTCAACCCGCCTCCGACCAGCGACCTCGTCCAGCGGCCTCGCCTGTGCGAGCGGCGGCCTCGCCTGTGCGAGCGGCGACCTCGTCCAACGGCCTCGCCTGTGCGACCAGCGACCTCGTCCACTCTCCATCGACCAGCGACCTCGTCCATCGTCCAGCAGCCTCGTCCAGCGGCCAGCGACCTCGTCCAGCGGCCAGCGACCTCGTCCAGCGGCCAGCGACCCTCGTCCAGCGGCCTCGCCTGTGCGAGCGCCTGCGCGCGCCGCCGCTTGCGCGCGCCGCCGCCTGCGCGCGCTGCCCTCTGGCCGCCCCCGCTGCCTTGTGATCCCCTCTCTTCCAAATCCTCTTCTAGTCCCACAAAACCCTAACTAGCTACAAAGAAAACCCACAAAACCCTAACCCTAGATCTATGGTAGAGTCATGAAAAGGGTTCCATAGATTTACGGTTAGGGTATGCCCTAGAAAAGGAAGAAGAGAAGTAGATCTGCGGATCTAAGGAGGAAGAGAGGAGAGATCTGCGGATCTGAGGAGAGATGGGGGACAATCTTACCTCCGCTGACATGAAGGCCTTCATTGGAGAGATAACGAAGCTGCTTGCTTCGAAGGAGTTGGGATCCTCGAGTGGATCGACGCCTTCACGGCCCGTGCAGAAGCTGGAATTGATGCCCAATGATGTGAAATTGGAAGGGACCAAGAATTACCTCAGTTGGTCCAGGAGGGTGCTTCTCATCCTGAAGTCGAAGGGGTTAGAAGGCGTCGTTCTGGGTTCATGTAAGGAACCGGTAGATAAGGATGGGGATGATTGGAAAGTCTGGAGCACCACCAACTCACTGGTGGCTGCTTGGTTGATGACATCGATGGTTCCACCCATTGCTGGGATGGTGGAGGCCATAGAGAGTGCTGCGGGGATATGGAGTATGGTGGAGAAAATGTATTCTGGAGCAGGGAATGTGATGCTTATGATAGAGGTTCAGGGCAAGGTTGACACCTTGAAGCAGGGGGAGATGTCTATTCTAGCCTACTCTGCGGAGTTGAAAAGGCTGTGGTCAGAGTTGGACCACTATGACCCTATTGATCTCCCTGATCCTAGGAGCGCTGCGATACACAGGAAGTGGGTGGAGCGCAGGCGTGTCACCCATTTCCTGAGGAACCTGAGTGGAGATTTTGAGGCCAGGAGAGCGAGTATGTGCCACTTATCCTCCATCCCATCTCTGGAGGAGGCCATAGCTGCAATGGCACAGGAGGAGACCAGATTGAGGGTGATGAAGGATGAGGGTATTCAGGTCACTCGGGCTGCACTGGCTGTACCGGCAGTGGCAGCAGTGAGCGAGGATCGAGAGTGCTATACATGTGGGGTGAAGGGGCACCTAAGCTTTAACTGCCCACAGAAGGGCAGTGCACGAGGACGTGGCACAGGATGAAGAGGAGGAGGTCATTGGGGCCGTGGAGGCCGTGGACGAGGTCGCGGCGGCCCACGGGCCAACTTTGCTACCGCTGACGGACGACAGGAGACAGTGATGATCGAGGCCACGCCAGCTGAGGCGTCAGATCTAGAGCAGCGGAGACAGTCCAGGTCTACTACTGAGAGCTCGGAGAGTCATGCAGACCAGACTGGGGATATTGCCTCGCCATTCGGTAACTTTGCCCACTTCGCTCACACAGGCTCAGGTAACCGATTAGCCCTCTCATGTAGAGATCATATAGAGTGGATTATTGACTCAGGTGCATCTAGTCATGTGTCAGGAGCATATAGACAATTTTCCACATATAAACCACATACCATTCATGAAACCGTTCAGACCGCTGATGGCACATCCCAACCCATTAGAGGGATTGGTACTATTCAGTGCACTCCCTCCATACGTCTCTCTTCAGTCCTTCACGTCCCATCATTTCCAGTCAACCTCTTATCTGTTGGTTCTATTGTTGATGATCTCGACTGTAGCATTACTTTTGACTCTACTCATTGTGTGTTGCAGGAAAGGAAGACTGGGAGGAGGCTTGGGACTGGGGTCAGGCGTGATGGACTGTGGTACCTTGACAGAGCTAGTGGGGATGCTGCACTGGCTGTCGTTGGTGGAGAGAAGGAAAGGGATGTACTTTTGTTACATTGTCAGTTGGGACACTTGCCTTTTGATATTTTGAGTAAAATGTATCCCGATGTTTTGAATAGAGTGAATGAAATGAATTTGAAATGTGATGCATGTGAATTTGGGAAACACACTAGGACATCATATCCTAGTGTGGGGATGAGGAGTGTAGAGAGATTTCATCTTATTCACTCTGGACAGCAACTAGCTTATTGTCTTACAAAGGGGTTGAACTCTAAAGGAGTAGAGGATGCTTGTAACAAGATGGGCATGATAAATATCTTTTGCTCATCTTGAGGGTGAGTATTGTGAGTTAGTGTTAGTGTATTGGGTGTGTGTGTAAAGTAAAGTAAGAAGTAATATATATATGAGGGGTTAGCCATCTAGTGGGCTAATCACTATTTTCCCAATTACAATACATGAGTAGTCCGTTTAGATATTTACACCTTAAAAGATCAGCAGTCACTTTAAAAGTGAAGAAAATTAGTCAATAAGTAACTTTTGATGATACTCAAGTTATAAACAGTTCTTAGGACCATTAGGAAGTCAAGGAAAATGGCCAGATGCTTGATTGAGCTCCAGGCCTTGAGCAGCAACCTAGGCCGGGGCTTAAGCTTGCCGCTTTGCCCAAGACTGCAAGTCGGTATGTTGTGATTTGGGCTCACAAAATTAGCATGATAATTGCATAGAAATATGAGTAGAAGGTGGTCCAAGATGTTAACGTGATAGCTTCTACCAACCTGGGTACTTTTCTTTCATCCCAAGTGAAGGAAGTTAGCACTTTAAGTCAATTTCTAGCTTTCAGGCTAAAAACAATGCCATCAGAAGGTAATACGCAAAGGTTGAGAATAAAATGGAAACCCAAGGCAAAGAAACTCATGTTCAGCGCAAAATGATCAGACGGTAATAGGCAAATTTTTCCTATGAAACAAACCGTATAATGATACACTATGATTGGTTTAGAGCTCTAAGTTGGCTATATGCATCCTAAGAAATATATTCACTCCCCTCATAGTAGCCCAAATTCTAGAAACGGTGCATGCCAAAATCCTTTGTGCCTGCTCCAAGCTTGATGGTGCATGCACACAAAATGAATCATTAGGAATTGTAACATGATGTCCTGTGCTAAAAAGACAAACAAATCAACAATGGTGACCAAAATGGCAGACAAGCCTCAAGAAAGGAACGGCAAAAGTTAGACGGTCCACTGCCTTCCCACATCTCCTTTTCAAACAGAAATATCAACAAGCAATCATGATGCGTGGAGAGGAGAGAAGGCAACCCTTCTTCTGTCGACAGCTATAAAGTTCGATGGAATCAGGGGGCCATGATTAACGGCATGTTCAAAGCCCAAAAAGGCTCCTTCGCCTACATTATTCATACATGAAACACTAATAATCATGTATTCGATCCCAACAACAGATATTATGAATTTATGGTGATAATCATTCGTTTTCTACTAGAATCTAATTACAAGGAGTAATGAAAGCTAAAGAGCCGATTTAAAGCAGAACCCGCACAAAGTAAATTTGCGGGCAAAATAGCAAACAGTTTGCGTGCATAAATAGGTCTGAAACCCCCATCAAAATTACTCGACAAACATTTTCAATCAAAACAAAGAGAACTGATGGATTGTTTGTAAGAGCGGTGATAGTGATAAGAAATCTAACCTTCTAATTTCTCCTTTGCGCCTCAACAAGATTCAAACTTTACATCAATTTTTCCCCCTTCTATTCGTCCTTGAATTTTAGAAGCAATCCAATTTGGAGAGGGGGTTTTCCATGAATTTTAGAAGCAATAGTTTTCAAAGTATTTCAACTAGTATAACTTATTGAGTATATAATATGTACATGAGAAAATTGGGTAAATGCCATCGGTCAACCATGGGTTTTAATTTTTACCACCAACTTTAAAAAGTTTGATAGAATAACACCCCAACTTAAAAAGAGACGAAAATACACACCTTCGTTCCCAAACATTAAAACCCAACAAAATTAAATCCCCATGCGAAAACAATTGCAGCGGACGACGTTCTCCCTCCGGCGAGCAAATCCCAGCACCTCGCACCGCCTCGAACTCCCCTCGACAGTCTCGACACCGCTCATCACCGCCAACCCACAACCCAACCCCGACAGCACCCCCATCTACGTCGACGCCGAACTCCGACCATCCTGCTTCACCGTACTCCGATCACCCCGCAACTACGGCAACGCCTCGCCGTACTCCGACAAAGCCCTATGAGCCAATATAACCCAATATGCGCCAATATGCGCCAGCGGTGTAGTGTCTGTACAAGTGTAGAAAGTAAAGTGCATGACTGTAAAGAAGTAACCGTGCAAGCTCCACTAGAACTACGTGACTCAAGTCGGAGAGTACAATATGTGACCGTTCAGTTCGTCTCTTGCCTGGGTGCTACCCAGACGAATGCCGGAACCCAGGCAGCAGGATAGTTTGCCGAAACGCAGGCAGCTAGACAGGATGCCGAAACACAGGCAGCTTGACATGTAGATCAAACTCTAGTCACTCCCGTACTCTCGCAAACTATGAGTTACCCCGAAACCCGATGATGTGTCAAGTACAAGTTCTTCACATGATTTTTTACGGGACGTTCCAAGTGAACTGTACCAAGTACAAAGGATAAAGACAAGTCCAACACAAGAAGGTGTCGTATGCTTCCGTGCTTCGAGCACGTGGTAGTGTGGTACTAAAATTCCGTACAAGCACAGTGGACTGGATTTCTGAATTTAGAACCGGTCGTGACTTACCAAAATCAACACCGTCGTATTAGGCTGGAAGAGGATCTAGTGCTTCCTCTGAAGTTGGTACACCAGAGTCTGTACCTACAACACAAAATGCTTAGTTTAGAAAACACGACTTTTCCTATTTAAATAATTAGGCTGTTTGATTTTCAAACTTGTTAAACGGTGTCGGACAATATTTAATTTTTTTATATGAACCTAAAATAATTATTTTGATTTTACTGCAAGAGGTGAGAATTTTCAGAAGCTTCTGTATTTTTATATAATTTTTAGAAACTTAAAAATAGCTTTAAACCCCTAAAATACCTAAGTGACGTGTATTTTCCGTAATTTCTTACGGGAGCAATACAAGTCGGAATTACATGAGTGAGTAGTCAAAACGACCGTCTCGAAGTCTATTATTACTTATAATTTTCTCACGAAATAGTGTAAGTGAAAACAATGAGTTACGATTTTTAGAACGAATTATACGTATTAAATTTTAAGGTTTGAAAAATTATTCTGGAAAAAGTAGGAGTCTGATCACAGTGAGACTAGTGCCATTGGATCTGAAATATCGTTTCTGATTTTTCAGAGCTAGCCTCATATTTTTCTGAGCCGTGTATATTTAGTTATTGTTATAAACGGGCTTTTGGTGGGCCTACCCGTTAGTGGGTATCCACCCATTATGTAACCCTACCACTATAAATACAGGGCTATGGATTCCATAGCCACCACGTTTACAACACGTTATCAGCATGCTCAAAGCTGAGCCGAACCCCTGCCGACGGACGAACGCGACGCGAACGGGCTTCCTTCACCGAACGTCGCTAGATCCGGCGGGTAGGATCTAGAGGTAATCCTAAAACCCTAAATCTAAAATTTTCATATGCGCATATGTTGAGATCCAATTTCCTGGATCAATCAATTAAATTTTTATCGTTTTTATTGTTCAAAATCAAACTTTTACAATAAAAAACGATTTTTTGGAAATAAAAAAACGCTTTTTTTACTAAAAATTGGATTTTTATCCCCAAAAACCATCAAACCCTATGGGATCTTCTCGCCGGAACGCGAATCCCCCCCAAAACTTGCGCCAAAACCCCCCGCCCTCCGCCCGAAGCGGCGGGCACCCCACCCCGCCATTGCTAACGGCGGGCGACCCCCCGCCGCTGCGACGGCAGGCTCGACAGCGGCGGGCCAAACCCGCCGCCTGCAGCGGCGGGCGACCCCGCCGCTGCGACGACGGGCCTGATCCGCCGCCAGCGACGGCGGGCGGCCCAGCCGCATGCAGCGGCGGGCCCCCCTGGCAGCCACTCGTATCGGGGCCCCACCGGTGCGCGCTGATATCCGGAAACCCTAGCCGCCTGAAGCGGCAATCCGCGCGACCAAAAACCCTAACTAGGGTTTCACCCCGAAAATTCACTATTTTCAAACGATTTTTCAGATTTAATTGCGATTTCTTTCCGTCAAAATCTAGACAAAATTACATGTGATTTTTATTCATCGCTTTATATTCGGATTATATGATTTTTTTTAACGTTTAAAAATTAAGAAGATCATGCGACCGCTCTGCCGTTAGTCAACTAACCTAACGGTGTATGACGTTGCCTAGTGGTCCAATAATTTTTAAACGAAAGATTTCATTTTCCATTATAAACTGCCTGTGATGATTAAATTGCCTGTAATGAATAAACTGCCTGTGATGATTAAATGCCTGCTGCATTTTATCTGCCTGCGATGAATGTCAATATTTGCTGTGGTTTTGGATCGGCTAGGGATCACAATTTTATTTTCCCGCATTATTTTCTTTTGAGAGAAATATGTAGTGAGGATAATTTTGTGATTTTACAAGACCGGCGGACGCCTCAAGAAGATGAAGGACTATTCCAGAAGAATAGGGGCCCCACGAGGGTTCCCAAGTTGTACTTTCATTTCTTTGGGACTGTATGGACTGTAATTAATATGGTGATTAGCCGATCCACGCAGCAAATATCTGTGTCTGATGTGCTTAATTATTTATTTCTATGTGAAAATATCTAATTATTGCCTATCTTTTAACATGCTAGAGTGATAAATGGCCAAAATTGCGAGCGATTTCGACGTTTTGGATGCTTCAGGCAAGAACTACTTAAGCTGGCAGTTGGACATAAAATTCCATCTGCGAGCGCAGGGATTAAGCCATGCCATCGCTGTAGGCGATAAGGTTTCTGATATAGATAAAGCGAAATCAGTTATCTATATCAGACGCCATATCGATCAGACCCTGAAGGCCGAGTACCTCACGGTGGAAGACTCGTATGAGTTATGGACCGCCCTCGAGGATAGATATAAACATCAAAGAGATGTTATACTCCCCCGAGCGTGATATGAATGGAAAAACCTCCGTCTCCAAGACTTTAAGTGTAACGGCCAGTATTTTTAGGCGTGTTTTCACTCGTGCGTGTTAGTATTTTACTTTTGTCATCCAGTTAGCTTTTCGTCCGTACGAGTTGACGCGAGCGCGTCACTATTTTCATTTTTCCGTGTCGTCAATATTCACCATCAAGTCTAACTAAATAATTTAACTTAATTATCGTGTTAATTACCAATTGTTAAACACTTTAATAATTTCACTAATTACTTTATTTACTACTTACTTCTTGGTTAATGATTACATTTAAATTCTAATTACGAAATTACTTTAACCCTACCTAAAACGACGAAACACACGTTGCCAAATACATCTTCAGTTAGTCAAGTTAGGCTTTTCTTTTTCGATTTAACAAAACCGCACGTCTCTCTTTTCCCAATTGTCTACAGATTTCATTAAATACCGTCTTAATCTAATTAAGAACTCTTTGACAAATGGGAACCATGTTCCCTTAGTAATCTCCTTAAGAAGAACATGCTGTCTTCTCCCTGCGAATTGACCAAGCCAGAAACAAAAGAGAATCAATCCGTTCTTCTTCCCCAAACCCACAAAAAAATTCATCCCAAGAACCTATTTTACCCAAAGCAAATCACCTTCCCTAAAACCAGAAACAACCCAAATTCCGAATCTGAAAACCCAAAACTTCAGATTCATTTCAGAATCAAAGGAAGAAATCAAACACAAAACAACCCAGATCTGAAAATATTTTCAGATTCAAATTCCAAGAACTCCAAAAAAACAACTCAACTTCTTCCCCACCTCTTCCCTCCATCTTCTCCCCTCTTCCTCCTCCCTCACCCTAGGCCGGCCACCTCAGCCCCTACCCACCGACCCCGCCCGAAGCCGCCAGCGCCCGGAGTCGCCTGAAGCCGCGCACGCCGCCCAGCGAAGAACCACCGCTGCCGTGCCCCTGTTGCGCCGCCGGAGCCCGCCGTTGAGCCATCCGCCGTGGCCTCCTCCCCCTCCGTGCGCGGTGAGACCCCCTCTCCCCGTCGCGCGTGCGTAAGCCCTCCCCTTGCCCTTTTGCGTGAGCTGCTGGTGTTTGAAACAAAAAAAAGAAAGAAATAGAAAACAGAACGAAGAAGAGAATAGGAGAGTTGAGAGAATTGTTAATGAGAAAGAGGAAGAGTGTCAGACATTAAAAGAAGGGATGGCCTTATTAAATATTAGAATAGTGGGTGACAGCCTATTGTTTCAAAAGGAAATAATGAAATGAAATTGATTGTTGGTAATATATGTTAGATAGGTATTATAATAGGGTTGTAGTAGGTGTAGAGTGGGTGAACCCATTGAAGTCATGTTAACATTGCAATTAGCTTAGTTAATTAATAGATAGTTAATATTAGTTGGTTAAATAATACTTTGTGTAACGACTGCTTTTCATGTATCTGGATTTTATGTATTATAATATATGTTTTGGTGGATTTTCTCCTCTTGTGTGGTTTTCGTCTCCGTAGTTTTCATTTTCGATCGATTCGTCGTATTTTCTCGCTTCTTTCTTAGGATTGTCGATTTCGAAGTTTGTCACTCGTGACGGGCTTCATAACGGTCGTATCTAACTATTAGATCAAGCCTAGGAGTCTTAGGAATCGATCCCGGGGCCCCGCGCTCCGTATCGGTACTTTCTGTGCTCATTAGCCGGTGTAAGAAGGGCCACCGACCGACTAGATGACGATCCAGTCGGTCGGCAATCCTTCTTGGACCGACTAGTTAGCTTTCTAAATTTCTCAGGAGTTACTGTTTATCGTTAGTCGGTCTAAGAACGTTGGTTGACCGACTAGGTTGCAAACTAGTCGGTCAGCAATGCTTCTTGAACCGACTAACTCATCAAATTATTTTTGTATCAGTTACTGTTTACTCTTAGTCGGTCTAAGAACGTTCATCGACCGACTAGTTGCCAAACTAGTCGGTCAGTATTTGTTCATGGACCGACTAACTCTAGAATCCTAATTTCACCTGTAGCTACTGTTTACACTTAGTCGGTCTGCGTTGGTCGACCGACCGACTAGTTGTCAAACTAGTCGGTCAGTGGTTGTTCTTTGACCGACTAACTAGTGCTGTAAACCCTAGTTTTGCCCTAGCCGCCAGCCTAGCCTATAAATACCCAACCCAAACGTTTTCTTCCCCTCCAACTCGACCCTAAACCCTAAAATCGCCCCCATTGATCCCCCACCTTCCTCCAAGCTCCATTGCTTCATTCCAAGCCCTAAATCCATCATCCAAACCATCCATCTACCCTATCTACCTCTCATCTTCCCCAAAATCTCACCAAAACCCATCAAATCCCCAAATCCCCCAAAACCCTAGTTTCCCCAATCTTCTCCAATCTTCTCCAGATTTGATCCTAGGGTTCCCCGGAGTGTTCCTTCCGTCTCCTCTCGGTAAGAGATCGATCTACCGTTGTTTTCTTAACTTATCTATATCTTTATGAAACCCTAATTAATTTCATGTGTTTGGTGTTTGTTTCCCCTAAACAGCGATTTCCTCATAGATAGCATCCGTGTGACGAGGTTGATCGTCATCCCCGGTGCTAGGCAAGTGAAACTTGCCACTTAGGGTTTAGGCCATGTTTTAGGCCATTTGCATGTTGTAGGCGTAAAAGAGGCTAGGCGACGAAATGATACTCGCCTAGGCGCAAATTGGGGAACTAGCTTGACAACGAAGCTAATTCCGACTTTTAGCATGTTGCACAATTACCATGTCATGTTTACTTTCAATTAACGGTACGCGAATATGTTCATGTCATTGCATTTTGCCTGTCACGTTTAATTTAAATTAACGGTACGCAAATATCTGTTCATGTCTTTGCATAGTAATTATTCATCGTGATTGCGTAGCGCATGCTACAATATTATATTCCTGGCTCGTGTTCCAGAAGCGAGCTTAGTGAGTTGGAAACCCCAACGCTCGACACATATGGGTGGGGTAAGAGATAAGCGGCCTGAGCCCCGAGTTGGCCTGATCCGCCACTCCGGCCAGCAGGTGGACTCTCTAGTGCACAAGTGATTAATAGTGATAGAGATAAGCGGCCTGAGCCACGAGCTGGCCAGCAGGTGGACTCTCTATGCACTAAGTGTTTACCAGTGACAAGTGATTAATAGTGGTAGAGATAAGCGGCCTGAGCCACGAGCTGGCCAGCAGGTGGACTCTCTATGCACTAAGTGATAAGTGATAAGTGATAAGTGATAAGTGATAAGTGATAAGTGATAAGTGATAAGTGATAAGTGATAAGTGATAATTGATAAGTGATAAGTGTTAAATGATAAGTGATTAGTGATTTGGTAGCTTTTGCTACATTGTGCATGCTTGCTTCTCTTTTCAAACTGTTGCATCATGCTTAACTGTCATGTCATTACTTAATACTATAACTGCTAGGTTGCTAGATGCCTCACTTTCAGTTTCCTTGCCCAAGTCTTTTAGACTTGCTGACATGTGCCCCTTTACTCTTTTGGGTGACACATGTTAGATCCTGAGCCCGAGTACCTCGTTGAGGACGAGGTGTTTGCTGACGCCGAGCCCGAGCTTGTGTTTGACGGGGAGTACGTGGACACTGGGGACCAGTCCTAGTGTCTCCGTTGCATTTTATTTTGTTAGACAGTTGTTTGTTATTGGTGTGTGGCACCCATACCTTGTTATGTTGTTGCTTTTGTTGGCCTTGTTCTGGGCCTTTAGACTCTTTTCTTTTAGCCTGGTGGCTTTTCTGGATGTTGAACATATTTGTGATGTTGGACAATATTTGTGAGATGTGAATTTTATTTCAGTCTCTCCTTGTGTTATTATTGCTATTCTGTTGTGGTTACAGGGACCTGTTTATGTATTGTGGACGCTTATCGGGTTTGGGGCTTCACAGCTCCACTCTCGTGCGGACCTTTTCACGTCTCGCCTCCATTTTAGGGAAGCGGGTCGTGACAGGTTTTAGTGGTGGCCCATGCAGGTCCTCTTCTGTAACTGCGATTTTTGGAATAGCGATAATAACATTAGAATGTCCAATAAACTAAGTTCGACGTTCGAGTCATAAGCTATGAGTCTAATCTGATTTGTTTTCCGTGTCACTAGATGGCAGGAAGGCGTTTCACCCGCGGTGGTGGTAGTGGTGCGCTCCCTCATGATGAGGAGCCTGAGCGGGAACCCACCAGCGGTGAGATGATGCGGATGATGATCCAGATGATGCAAGTACAGCAGGGCGTGCTTTTGCAAGTCCAGAATGCTCCACCTGCTCGAGCTGCCCGGGTTCTTCCGGATGCCCCTCGCTCTGAGCCAGGAGCGAAGCAATTTCGGGAGCTGGGTCCCGCATATTTTGATGGTTCTGAGGGTCCTTTGGCGGCCGATGAGTGGATTCGGAACGTCGAGGACAATCTGAAGATGGCCAAGATCACCCCGGCTGGATGGGTTGATTTGGCGAAGAGGCAGCTGAAGGATAACGCCAGGAATTGGTGGGATGCTGAAGAGAAGTTGTTGGTGGAGCCGATAGCTTGGGCTACCTTCAAAGCCAGATTTGAGGGTGAGTTCTTCCCGAAGGCTGCCAAGGAGGAGATGCTGCAGCGTTTTATCGATCTGAAGCAGGGGAACTCGTCGGTGGACATGTACCACCAGGAGTTCATGAGGCTTAGTCGGTTTGCGCCGAAGATGGTGCAGGACGCTGAGGAGAGAGCTCAGAGGTTCCTGCAGGGGCTTGCTTCGGAGCTCCAGAGCTTTGTGACCTCCTCTGACCGGGAATCTTATCAGAAGGTTCTAGTAGCTGCCAAGAGGCAGGAGCTGCTCGTGAACCAGAGGAGAGGATCTGTGGTTGGTGCTGGGAAGAGGCCTGTGGAACAGGCGAGAGCTGTGGTTAGGCCTGGATTCAGGCCGAACCAGCCTGTTCATTTTAAGAGGCCAGTAGGGCCTGCTCGGAGGACTTGCCATTTTTGTGGCAAGGAGGGCCATGTCAAGGAATCGTGTAGGAGGTTCTTGGGGCAATGTATCGCCTGCGGAGATCCTGCCCATGCTCTCAGGGAGTGCCCGAGGTTGAAGCAGCCTTGGAAGGCACCTATTGCTGCCCAGCCGTTGCAGCAGCGAGCGTCTGTTCCTGCTGGACGTGGAGCAGCTCTTGTTCCGCAGAGGCAGGCTTTTCAGCAGGCTGCTCCGCCGAGGAGGCAGGCTTTTCTGATGACCGCTGCAGAGAGCGAAGCTGTGGATGAGGTTATCGCAGGTAATCCTCATTCTAGCTATTACTTTCCTATTTGGTCTTGATTGCTAGATTATGTTGTTTGCTTGAACTTGCTTGTTTGCTAGACTAGGGTTTGATTGTTAATTGATTGATTAGGTGTGATTTTGGTGTGCACATTTCCTGCACGAGTCCTCTTTGACTCTGGTGCATCGATGTGCATTATTTCTCGGAGCTTCGTGGAGAGGCATTCCTTGTCGACGTCCCCTCTCCCCAAGAGTTGGAATATCGTTACAGGGAATGGTGTGGTCTCGGTGCATCGTGGTTGCAATTCTTGCTCGTTGGTGGTCTGTGGACATGAGCTTTTTGCTGATTTCATTGTCCACGACATCATCAACTATGATGCAGTTCTTGGGATGGACTGGCTTGCGAGCTTCTATGCTACGATCGACTGTCGGAGGAAGAAGGTGGTGTTCGAGATTCCCGGACATCCGGTATTTGAGTTCAGTCGTGGTAGCAGTTCGCTTGGTCCTGTCAGATTTCGGGCCAGGCCGGTGGAGGCTGTGGCTATGCAGATGGAGCTGGAGTGGCCAGCTGTGGTGCGAGATTTTGGCGACGTCTTCCCCGAGGAGATGTCTGGTTTGCCGCCTGATCGAGCTTTGGAATTTTCTATCGATCTTGTTCCAGGTGCGCAGCCGATTTCGAAGGCGCCGTATCGTATGGCACCTGCAGAGTTGGAAGAGTTGCGGAAGCAGTTGGATGAGCTTTTGCAGAAGGGTTATATTAATCCTAGCGTGTCTCCGTGGGGAGCACCGGTGTTGTTGGTTAAGAAGAAGGATGGTTCGCGTCGCATGTGCGTGGACTATCGGGAGTTGAATGCGGTGACCATTAAGAATAAATACCCGTTGCCTCGCATCGATGATATTTTTGATCAGCTTGGAGGTTCGAGGGTGTTTTCTAAATTGGATTTGAGGAGTGGTTACCATCAGTTGAAGGTGAAGAAGGGAGATGTTCCGAAGACAGCGTTCAGGACGAAGTATGGACACTATGAGTTCGTGGTTATGCCTTTTGGCGTAACTAACGCGCCCGCAGTTTTCATGAATCTGATGAACCTGATTTTCTACGACTTTTTGGATAAGTTTGTCGTTATCTTTATTGACGACATTCTGATCTATTCGAAGTCGGAGGAAGAGCATGCCTCGCACTTAAGGACAGTGTTGGAGATTTTGAGGAAGCATCGTTTGTATGCTAAGTTTTCGAAGTGCGAGTTTTGGCTGGATCGAGTTGCTTTTCTCAGGCATGTGGTGACTGGAGATGGTATTTCAGTGGATCCCGAGAAGATTAGGGCCATCAGGGAGTGGCCTGTTCCGTCGTCTGCGTCTGAGATTCGGAGTTTTCTTGGACTTGCTGGTTATTATCGGCGATTCATTAAGGACTTTTCTCGTATTGCTGAGCCGATGACCAGGTTGACGCGGAAGGATGTTGCTTATGTTTGGTCGGGTGATTGTGGGAGTGCTTTTGGTATTTTGAAGGAGAGGTTGACGACTGCCCCTATTCTTGTTGTGCCTGATCGCAGCGGTGGATTTGAGATCTTTTGCGATGCTTCTGGCAAGGGTCTCGGTTGTGTGTTGCATCAGCATGGGCATGTGGTGGCGTATGCGTCTCGTCAGCTTAAGGTTCATGAGAAGAATTACCCGACGCATGATTTGGAGTTGGCTGCCGTTGTGTTTGCTCTTAAGATTTGGAGGCACTTCTTGCTGAGTGAGAAAGTGGAGATTTTCACCGATCACAAAAGCTTGAAGTATATTTTCACTCAGAAGGAGCTCAACATGCGACAGCGTCGATGGTTGGAGCTTATGGCGGATTATGATATTGATTTGCAGTTTCACCCTGGCAAGGTGAATGTGGTTCCGGATGCTTTGAGTAGGCTTCCAGCGGTGATGATTTTGACTTCGCAGTGGAGATTGCAGCAGGATTTTTGCGAGTCTGGAGTGGAAATTGTTCTTCCTGGGGAGGCTTCTTCGTTGATGTACATGCAGGTACAGTCGACGATCGTGGATCGGATTAAGGCTGGCCAGGCTGAGGATCCGAAGCTGGTGAGGATTCGGGAGATGGTGGAAGCCGTTCTGCGGACTGACTTCTTGATTCATGAGGATGGCTCGCTGAGGTTTGGAGCCAGGTTGTGTGTGCCTGCTGGGGATATCAGAGAGGAGCTGATGGTGGAGGCACACAGTTCGCCGTATTCTGTGCATCCTGGTGGCACCAAGATGTACCAGGATCTTTGTCTGAATTATTGGTGGCATGGTATGAAGAGGAGCGTGGCTCGGAGTGTAGCCAAGTGCTTGGTTTGCCAGCAAGTGAAGGCGGAGCATCAGCGTTCGGCCGGGTTGCTACAACCGCTTCCGATTCCGGAGTGGAAGTGGCAACACATCACTATGGATTTCGTGACTGGACTACCTCGGAGTCCGAAGCAGAATGACGCGATTTGGGTGATCGTGGATCGATTGACCAAATCTGCGCACTTTATTCCGTTCCGAGTGGGACAGTCCACTGAGGCGCTAGCAAGGAGATATATGGAGGTAAAATTCTTTTACTCTCCGTCTTTAATTCCTTTTCCTAGTTTGGATAGTGATGTAACGTGAATCGTGCAGGAAGTTGTGCGACTTCACGGAGTCCCCGTGAGTATCGTGTCTGACAGAGACACGAGGTTCACATCTCAGTTCTGGCAGAGTTTGCAGAAGAGCTTGGGTACGCGTCTGAGTTTCAGCACGGCGTACCATCCGCAGACGGATGGCCAGTCCGAGAGGACGATTCAGATTTTGGAAGACATGCTGAGGGCGTGCATGTTGGATTTCAAGGGTTCGTGGGAGGACCATCTACACTTGGTGGAGTTCTCTTACAACAACAGCTTCCAGGCGAGTTTGGCATGGCGCCTTTCGCCGCTCTTTATGGGAGGAAATGTCGATCGCCATTGAGTTGGGATGACGTTGGTGATCGGGAGTTGTTGGGACCTGAGATGATCGTGGAGGCCGTGGATATCGTCAGGAATATTCGGGATAGGTTGAGAATTGCTCAGGACCGTTTTAAGCATTGGGCGGATGCTAAACGTCGTCCTTTGGAGTTTCAGCCGGGTGACCATGTGTTCTTGAAGATTTCCCCGAATCGTGGTGTGATTCGTTTTGGGAAGCGTGGAAAGTTGAGCCCGCGATACATTGGACCGTTTGACGTTTTGGAGAGGGTTGGCGAGGTAGCTTATCGCTTGGCCTTGCCGCCGTCTTTGGAAGGAGTTCACAATGTTTTCCATGTGTCGCAGCTTCGTCGATACATTAGCGATCCGTCTCATGCGGTGGATTTTTCGGAGATTACCGTTCGCCCCGATATGACGTATGACCAGCATCCAGTGCAGATTCTGGACAGGCGTCAGAAATCGCTTCGGAACAAGATTGTTAATCTTGTGAGGGTGATGTGGCGACACGGTTCACCTGGAGAGTCTACTTGGGAGAATGAGGATGAGATGCGAGAGCGTTTTCCACTTTTGTTTCCGGACTCGTGAGTTTTGGAAATTCCGAGGACGGAATTTTTCTTAAGTTGGGGAGGATGTAACGACTGCTTTTCATGTATCTGGATTTTATGTATTATAATATATGTTTTGGTGGATTTTCTCCTCTTGTGTGGTTTTCGTCTCCGTAGTTTTCATTTTCGATCGATTCGTCGTATTTTCTCGCTTCTTTCTTAGGATTGTCGATTTCGAAGTTTGTCACTCGTGACGGGCTTCATAACGGTCGTATCTAACTATTAGATCAAGCCTAGGAGTCTTAGGAATCGATCCCGGGGCCCCGCGCTCCGTATCGGTACTTTCTGTGCTCATTAGCCGGTGTAAGAAGGGCCACCGACCGACTAGATGACGATCCAGTCGGTCGGCAATCCTTCTTGGACCGACTAGTTAGCTTTCTAAATTTCTCAGGAGTTACTGTTTATCGTTAGTCGGTCTAAGAACGTTGGTTGACCGACTAGGTTGCAAACTAGTCGGTCAGCAATGCTTCTTGAACCGACTAACTCATCAAATTATTTTTGTATCAGTTACTGTTTACTCTTAGTCGGTCTAAGAACGTTCATCGACCGACTAGTTGCCAAACTAGTCGGTCAGTATTTGTTCATGGACCGACTAACTCTAGAATCCTAATTTCACCTGTAGCTACTGTTTACACTTAGTCGGTCTGCGTTGGTCGACCGACCGACTAGTTGTCAAACTAGTCGGTCAGTGGTTGTTCTTTGACCGACTAACTAGTGCTGTAAACCCTAGTTTTGCCCTAGCCGCCAGCCTAGCCTATAAATACCCAACCCAAACGTTTTCTTCCCCTCCAACTCGACCCTAAACCCTAAAATCGCCCCCATTGATCCCCCACCTTCCTCCAAGCTCCATTGCTTCATTCCAAGCCCTAAATCCATCATCCAAACCATCCATCTACCCTATCTACCTCTCATCTTCCCCAAAATCTCACCAAAACCCATCAAATCCCCAAATCCCCCAAAACCCTAGTTTCCCCAATCTTCTCCAATCTTCTCCAGATTTGATCCTAGGGTTCCCCGGAGTGTTCCTTCCGTCTCCTCTCGGTAAGAGATCGATCTACCGTTGTTTTCTTAACTTATCTATATCTTTATGAAACCCTAATTAATTTCATGTGTTTGGTGTTTGTTTCCCCTAAACAGCGATTTCCTCATAGATAGCATCCGTGTGACGAGGTTGATCGTCATCCCCGGTGCTAGGCAAGTGAAACTTGCCACTTAGGGTTTAGGCCATGTTTTAGGCCATTTGCATGTTGTAGGCGTAAAAGAGGCTAGGCGACGAAATGATACTCGCCTAGGCGCAAATTGGGGAACTAGCTTGACAACGAAGCTAATTCCGACTTTTAGCATGTTGCACAATTACCATGTCATGTTTACTTTCAATTAACGGTACGCGAATATGTTCATGTCATTGCATTTTGCCTGTCACGTTTAATTTAAATTAACGGTACGCAAATATCTGTTCATGTCTTTGCATAGTAATTATTCATCGTGATTGCGTAGCGCACGCTACAATATTATATTCCTGGCTCGTGTTCCAGAAGCGAGCTTAGTGAGTTGGAAACCCCAACGCTCGACACATATGGGTGGGGTAAGAGATAAGCGGCCTGAGCCCCGAGTTGGCCTGATCCGCCACTCCGGCCAGCAGGTGGACTCTCTAGTGCACAAGTGATTAATAGTGATAGAGATAAGCGGCCTGAGCCACGAGCTGGCCAGCAGGTGGACTCTCTATGCACTAAGTGTTTACCAGTGACAAGTGATTAATAGTGGTAGAGATAAGCGGCCTGAGCCACGAGCTGGCCAGCAGGTGGACTCTCTATGCACTAAGTGATAAGTGATAAGTGATAAGTGATAAGTGATAAGTGATAAGTGATAAGTGATAAGTGATAAGTGATAAGTGATAAGTGATAAGTGTTAAATGATAAGTGATTAGTGATTTGGTAGCTTTTGCTACATTGTGCATGCTTGCTTCTCTTTTCAAACTGTTGCATCATGCTTAACTGTCATGTCATTACTTAATACTATAACTGCTAGGTTGTTAGATGCCTCACTTTCAGTTTCCTTGCCCAAGTCTTTTAGACTTGCTGACATGTGCCCCTTTACTCTTTTGGGTGACACATGTTAGATCCTGAGCCCGAGTACCTCGTTGAGGACGAGGTGTTTGCTGACGCCGAGCCCGAGCTTGTGTTTGACGGGGAGTACGTGGACACTGGGGACCAGTCCTAGTGTCTCCGTTGCATTTTATTTTGTTAGACAGTTGTTTGTTATTGGTGCGTGGCACCCATACCTTGTTATGTTGTTGCTTTTGTTGGCCTTGTTCTGGGCCTTTAGACTCTTTTCTTTTAGCCTGGTGGCTTTTCTGGATGTTGAACATATTTGTGATGTTGGACAATATTTGTGAGATGTGAATTTTATTTCAGTCTCTCCTTGTGTTATTATTGCTATTCTGTTGTGGTTACAGGGACCTGTTTATGTATTGTGGACGCTTATCGGGTTTGGGGCTTCACAGCTCCACTCTCGTGCGGACCTTTTCACGTCTCGCCTCCATTTTAGGGAAGCGGGTCGTGACACTTTGTTTGCATATGGGCTTTGCCTGCAAATTGACAGTATTGTTATTTTGAACAAAACCTATCATTATTGTTAAATTATTATCAGCTTGTTAATGTTAATAATTACTTTAGCATGTATCAACTTTGTAAATGATGATTAGTGTAATGAAACCAGTATAATATAAGTCGCACCATGTTAGTATAACCCCATATAAACGCCACACTAACCGGACAACCCGATAAATTGAACGAACCCATTTTTGAGATTATTACGATAATATGTTTATTCACGACAAATCTAATTCTGTGAATTCTTTAACCAAAACAGAGAACCGGAAGTACCGGTACGTAATACCCATCGAGACAAACCCAACTGCACCAAAATCACCGAAAACAGGCAAGTATACAATTTATAATGTATTTTTGAAATTAGATGCTCCATTGGTCTTTTATTTGATATATGCTAAATTTTTAATTATAACAAAGGAAAATGATTTTCTGTAAAATGTTCATCAAACCAACCTGCTCGCCATTCTTTTATTTATTGTGAATGTTGTAAATTAATGATGGAACGTTGACGACTTAAATTAAAAGAACATCTTGCTTGGTCATTAGAGAGTGACATCGTGAGATCGTGCGCCTCGAAGGCGAAATCGTGATTTTCGTGCTGTCATTGAGTTGACAAAATTCGTGCTTGTAATTCGTGAATTAGGCTGGCTCGTGTTCCAGCACAAATCTTGGGTGGGGTAAGGGTTGAGCGGCTGCTAGGCGTATGAACGAGTACTCTCTTCAAGGGCACCACCCGTAGGCGGTGGGTTAGCGCCAATCACGGTAAGCCCCCGTGAGAAGAAGGACTCACTCATCACGTCCTAAGGGCGAGAACCCTATTGTAGAATTGACAATGCTAACAATCGTGAAATGCTAACATCGTGAAACTTGCAACTTGAAATTATTGTCTCAGTTGAATTGACATGTTAATGAAACAAAGAAAAGATCTACACTGCTTAGAACTGCATGTTAGGATGTCTTTACTTTAAATCATTTTTGTAATCAGTTTGTTTAATCCTTTCATCGTTATCTCATTTAAATGATTAATGCCTCTTAAATGCAGTATAAATTTGTATATTTCTTGCCTTGGGTTCTAACCTTTACTTGCAGACCCTTGCTGACATACATTCATGTTTTTGGATGTATGTCAGATCCCGAGCTTGAGTATCAGGAGGTTCCTTACGAGACACCTGACTTGGAGAGTCAGGAGTTCGCTGTAGACGCCGAGTCTCTCCCTGCGGAGAACTAGTGGTCGATTCCGTTGCTGCTTGCCGTAGTTGTTTTCTATTATTGTTGAGTGTACGTTATTATTGTTGTATTTCGGCCCAGCTGAGGCTTGTAGTTTTATTTCGTGTGCGGACGCTTATTATTTCTGGATGTGGCTTGTAATGTATGAATAATTCTGCTTGTTCTGAAAAACGTGCGAAGGACCTGCCCTTGCGTTTTACCACAGACGCTTCATGAACCTGAGTTTCACAGCTCCGGTTCAAGCGGACCCAGTAACACTCTCGCTTCCGACATTTTTGGGAAGCGGGGCGTTACATTAAGTCTATTGCCGAGTACAACTCGGCACTCTTTAGCATCACCTCACGCTTGAAGTTGTGTGGTGAAAAGGTGACGGAGGAGCGCATGTTAGAGAAGACGTATACATCCTTCCATGAGAAGGATGTCATACTAATGCAACAGTATCGTGAACGCAAGTTCACGAAATACTCAGAGCTTCTCTCATGCCTTCTGATGGCAGAGTAGAATCGTGACATTCTTCTGGCCACCCATAACTCACGCCCTACCGGCACTGCTCCTGCGCCTGAAGCGCATCACAGCTCCTCCCAGAAGAAGAGGAGCAACTTCAAAGGCAACCCCCAGAAGGGCAAAGCAATGAAGAAGCAGGCTAGAGGACCCCCTCCCAGAAGCAACAATGAGGGGAGGAAGAAGAATAATGTGTGGAAAAGAAAGGACGACGGCCAGACATCTGCCCCCCAGAAAGGACTGGGAAGATAAGTGCCACAGGTGTGGCATGACTGGACACTGGTCCAGGAATTGTCGGACTCCACGCCACCTGCAGGACTTGTACAAAGCGAGCCAGAAGCAAGCTGAGACAAACCTGGTGGTTCAAGAAGACCTGGCACCAATCAGGTTCATCGCTGAGGACTTCTCAAACGATGACCTGCTCGACTGAGGACATTATCCACTTTCTATGCATTGTAGCTTTCCTTTTTGAGAAACTATTTATCTGCTTGTTTTCCTTCTCTAGCATGTTGAAGTAATTTTTCAGACATTAAATTGATTATCAGTAGTATATTTTTCTGTGTGTGCCTTATACTGCGATATTTTCTTTTAAAATAGATGGACTTTAAATGCCTAGTGGACAGTGTCTCTACGCACACGATCCTCCAAGACATCTGCTTTTTTCAAAGCATTAATAAATACGATGGAACCGTAAATACAATTTCCGGTCCATCAGGTATCATTGAAGGATCAGGGGAAGCACAATTTATGCTCCCCAACAAAACAAAACTACTCATAAAAGATGCACTTCTCTCCCCTAGCTCACATAGAAACCTGTTAAGCTTTAAAGATATCCGCTTAAACGGATACCACCTTGAAACGGTGAGCAAACAAAACAGAGAATACCTTGATGTAATGTCTCATAAAACGGTGCTAAAAACACCGTCGAGCGTTTTGAGGGACTCCCGTCGGGTCTCTACCACACAAGGATCAGAGCAATGGAAGCAAACACACTAGAGCACCAGAAGTGCCATAATAAACCAGAATTCAAACTCTGGCACGATAGACTAGGACACCCTGGAAGGAATATGATGCGTCGCATCATATCCCAATCCCGTGGAATTGACCCGAAAAGCCTGACGCTATTTCAGAAGGGTGCAAATCCTTGTCCCCCTTATTACAAAGGGAAATTGATTACGAGACCATCCACCCTGAAGGTGGACTCTGAGTCTCCAAGCTTCCTAGAGAGAATACATGGAGACATTCGCGGGCCTATTCACCCCGCAAGTGGACCATTTCGGTACTACATAGTACTGATCGACGCATCTTCAAAATGGTCGTATGTGTGCCTCCTGTCCACCCGCAACGTAGCCTTTGCAAAGCTACTTGCACAAATTATAAAGTTGCGGGCACATTTCCCAGACAACCAGATCAAGAAATTGGGTCTGGACAATGCTGGGGAATTCACATCACAAGTCTTCCTAGACTACTGCCAAGCAACCGGCATAGAAGTTGAACATCATGTAGCTCATGTTCACACCCAGAACGGGTTAGCCGAATCTCTTATAAAGAGACTACAATGGATCGCTCGACCATTGTTGATGCAATGCCAGTTACCGGTAAGTGCATGGGGACATGCCATATTGCACGCTGCATCGCTGATAAGATTACGACCGTCAGGTAGTCAATCTTATTCTCCGATGCAACTTGCATATGGGAACCCGCCCGATATCTCTCACTTGAGGATATTCGGATGTGCTGTCTATGTCCCCATAGCACCACCGCACAGAACCAAGATGGGTCCTCAACGGCGTCTTGGTATCTATATTGGTTTCGACTCACCATCGATCATTAGATACCTCGAACCCCTTACAGGGGACGCCTTTAAAGCACGTCTAGCAGATTGTGAGTTTGATGAAAGCACCTTTCCGAAACTATGCATTAACACACAGAAGCCAGAAGCTTCCAAGACAATTACATGGGACACAAAGACTTTATCCCATTTTGATCCGCGTACAAATCAATGTGAAGAAGAGATCCTGAAGATCCTTCAAATTCAAAACACAGTTCACATTTTACCGGACAAATTCACTGACAACCAGAAGATTGTCAGATCACACGTCTCTGCTGCAAATACGCCAGCTAGGATTGACATACCCAAAGATGGATGCAATCCACCTGCAGCAGAAGCGGCCGTACCTCAACAAAAAAAGAGGACGACCCCCAGGCTCCAAAGATAAGAACCCTCGAAAGAGGAAAAATCCTGGAGCAATAACAACGATACCACCACAGGATGCTGAGCTCAGCCCAGCTACCTCTCCCCTCCTAACAACCCCTGAAGAGGAAAATATAGGAGAAATATCATTAAATTATGTACGTACTGGGGAGTTACTGAACAGAAAAAGCACAATCATCGATGATAACTTTGCGCTCATTATTGCCACTCACGTCACTGTATACGACGATGAAACCGATCCACGCTCTCTAGCAGAATGTAAATGCAGAGAGGATTGGCCAAAGTGGAACGAGGCAATAGGAGTAGAGCTGGACTCACTCTCAAAGCGTAAAGTTTTTGGACCTGTAGTCCTAACACCAAAGGGTGTTAAACCTGTGGGATACACGTGGGTATTCGTGAGAAAAAGTAACGAGAAAAATGAGATCGTGCGGTACAAAGCGCGCCTTGTTGCACAAGGCTTTTCCCAACGACCAGGAATAGACTATGACGATACCTATTCCCCGGTCATGGACGCGATCACTTTTCGTTTCATCATAGGCCTATCCACAAAGGAGGGTTTGGATATGCAGCTCATGGACGTTGTGACTGCATACCTATATGGAAATATAGATAAGGACATCTATATGAAAATCCCAGATGGATACAAACTACCGACAAAAATGACAGAAAGACCTCGGGACGTGTACTCTGTCAAACTCCAGAGATCACTGTATGGTCTAAAACAGTCGGGTAGAATGTGGTATAATAGATTCAGTGAATTTCTAGTGCAACAAGGATTCACAACAAATGAAGTCTGCCCCTGCATCTTTATAAGAGCAAATGGAACAGGATTCGTGATTATTGCCGTTTACGTAGACAACCTGAACATCATTGGATCTCCTGAAGAGATAAGTGAGATATCCAAAAGTCTCACACAGACTTTTGAGATGAAGGACCTTGGCAAAACAAAGTTCTACCTAGGCCTACAAATTGAACACTTAAGCGGAGGATCATGTTACACCAATCGACATACACAAAGAAAGTGCTGAAAAACTTCCTTATGGACAAATGTCATCCGCTCAGCACACCAATGGTCGTTCGATCATTGGAGGTCGACACAGACCCCTTCCGACCGCTGGAAGAGGGGGAGGAAACACTGGGTCCTGAAGTACCCTACTTAAGCGCAATTGGAGCACTCCTATACCTGGCAAACTGCACGCGTCCCGATATAGCGTTCGCGGTTAACTTACTAGCCAGATACAGTTCTGCGCCCTCAAAGCGTCACTGGAACGGAGTTAAGCAACTTCTGTGCTACCTCCAAGGGTCTGTGGACATGGGACTATACTTCAAGAAAGGTGTATCCTCTGACTTGGTCGGTTATGCAGATGCAGGATACATGTCCGACCCATATACCGCAAAGTCCCAGACCGGTTTTGTGTTCACATACGGTGGGACGGCCATCTCATGGAGATCCGTGAAGCAGACATCGATAGTAACCTCATCCAACCACTCCGAGCTCATTGCAATCCACGAAGCTAGCAGAGAATGCTTTTGGCTTCGATCAGTCATCAACCACATCCTCAAGACCACCGGCCTGAAGACGGGAGATCTTGTACCTACCACCATGTATGAAGACAATGTTGCGTGCATCGCTCAACTACGAGGTGGCTACATCAAAGGTGACAGGACGAAGCACATATCCCCCAAGCTCTTCTGGACGCATGAACAGCAAGTGGACAACCAGATCGACATCCAGCAGATCCAGTCTTGCGACAACCTGGCAGACCTGTTTACTAAAGCTTTGCCTCGCAGCACCTTTAGAAAACTTGTACTAGGAATTGGGATGAGACAATTGAGAGATTTACAAGCCTGAAGCTTGTACTTATCAGGGGGAGTTAATGTTGTGCTGTACTCTTTTTCCTTGGCTACTGGTTTTTTCCACTGGGTTTTCCATAGCCAAAGGTTTTAACGAGGCAGCCACATCAACTCTGGATCCAGAAGTATCCACCTCTGATGTTATCCATCGATCAGGGGAAGTTACGGAGACTTGTACTCTTTTCCCTTAGCCACTGGTTTTTCCCACTGGGTTTTCCTTGGCGAAGGTTTTAACGAGGCAAGAACTCTTAAACTTAAGGATCCAGAAGTATCCATAAACCCATGATCAGATAAGCTCTATGAACCCTGAAGCGTTCATCACGGCTTACAACAATGGATGGATAAGGGAAAGTGTTATAAACGGGCTTTTGGTGGGCCTACCGTTAGTGGGTATCCACCCATTATGTAACCCTACCACTATAAATACAGGGCTATGGATTCCATAGCCACCACGTTTACAACAGTTATGGATTTATAACCATTATACTCATTTAATAATTAATAAAAAAACGAAAAATGAAATATTTTTCGTAATTACGATACTGCCACTGCCTGTTAGTACCCTGTTCTTCGTTGCGTTCAAGTGGGCGGGGGTTTTCGTGGTGGCGGGCGTCGGAGACGGCGAAGGTGGCGGCGGCACACGCGGCGACGAGCGGAGGAGGGCGACGGCACCGGCGGACGCAGGAGGCGGCACGGCACAGCGGCAGCGACGGCGGATCTGTGGGCGTGAGGCGCTGCGGAACGCCGGAGGGAGGCGGGCGAGGCGGCCGTCGGCGGCCATCGGCGCTTGGGGCGAGTTCGTCGGGCGGTGGCGGAGAGAGGGGGCGGCGACGCTGCTTCGAGTTGCTGTCGACGCTCGGCGGGGACGGCGGCGCTCGGATGTGGGAGGCGAAGGTGGCGGCGGTGTTCGTGCGGCCTCAGAGCGCCTGCAATGGCGTGCGATGGTGTCGGGTTGGTGGCGGGGGCGATGTACACGGCGCTGGAGGCGGCGGAGTGGCGGTGGAGCTCGGCGAGCGGCGGTGAGGCCGCCGGGGGTGAGGGTGGCGTGGAGAGAGAGGGAGAGGGAGAGAGCGATAGGGAGAGAGTGAGAAATCGAGCGGCAACGGCCTAGGTTTTGTTTCGAAAAGAGAGAGAGGGAGAGTTACTGTGGGTTAATACAAATGGAGCGGGGTTTAAATAGGGATTTAGCAATGGCAAAATTGTAATTAGGGGGAACACTATTTTTAAAGAGGGTGGATGAGATCCAACATCTTGATTATCACCAGCTAAGGAGAGGCTGGTTACGAATAGTTGGTTGGGGGTTTAGGGTGAAAGTAAGTAAGTAAAAGTAGTTTAGTAATTGTAAAAACGTCATTAGCGATTGTAATTAGTGAAAACGGAGGAATACAAGCCCGTTTTCACAAACAACTTCGAAAAATTACGAAAACATACCCACGAGATCGTATCGTCGCGAGAATCGTGAATACAAGATCCGTTCTGGGATTTGAGCTACGGAAATACTAGTTTTAGGCCAAAACATTTAGAAAGCGGGTTTGCGGGTTCTAGGCTGAAACGATATCAGAAAATTATGAAATTAATGTGGGGAGTCCTAAATGATCATAGGATGCAACTGTAGAAGTTTGAAAACGTTTTGAAATTGTTTGAATAGAAAATAAATTCGTCGACCCAAAACGGTAATTATTGAAAATGAATTTTTATCGAAACGTTTTTGAGTATTTGAGAAAATCTGAAATTGCTGAAATACAATATGATAAGTCTAGTGCTCTAAAATATTTTTATAAGAATTTTTGAAATCAGTTTTGTTATAAAACTCTTTACGACCATTTATAAAGTAAAATTTATTTTTAAAATACGTAAAAATAGGTAAATTGAAGTGATGAAATTTCAGGTCGTTACATCCTACCCTCCTTAAAATAATTCCGTCCTCGGAATTTCAAACTTAATAAAGTAAGTAATTGATGTTATGAAGAAGCTCAAGCAAATAAATGATAGAAAATATAATATGAAATATAATGTGATATCACAGCATCTAGAAAACAAGAGATGCTGTCTAAGAATACATACTATCATCAACATTGTTTCCGAGACTAGTCTCAAGACTAGTAAGATCCTCAGACTCGGTAAACTAGTAAGGGTAGCGTTCCTTCATATCATCCTCTCGCTCCCAAGTAGACTCTCCAGGTGAGACGTGACGCCACAAGACCCTGACAAGATTGATCACTCTATTCTTGAGGGTCTTCTGTCGTCGATCCAAGATCTTGACTGGTTGCTGATCATAAGATAGATCGGGACGAACAGCAATCTCGGAGTAATCCACAATATGACTAGGATCACTCACGTAGCGTCGAAGCTGCGAGACATGAAAGACTTCATGTACTCCTTCCAATGCAGGTGACAAGACAAGGCGATAGGCCACCTCACCTACTCGCTCCAAGATATCAAACGGACCAATATATCGAGGGCTGAGCTTTCCTCTTCGTCCAAAGCAAACACAAGGATTTTACCCAGGTTCCCAGAACTTGGATACGTCCAGCCACACCAATATTCACTATATTCCCACACAGAGAAGTGAATACAATCTCACACAGAGATACCTCACACAGAGGATTTAGGATTCCCACAAAGAGATACACTTACTCTTACACAGAGAGACCTCACATAGAGGATTTGTTCTTTCACACAGAAAGAACCAAACTCTCACAAAGAGAGTAACTCCCACAAAGAGAGTAACTAATTCCCACAGAGAGAATTAGGGGTTCGAAACAAAAACAAAACGAAACAACACTTACATTTGCCTTGATATGATCTTACCAATGTGAAGAATAAGGCATGCAACTGAATGACCAAGTGCTTGAGATAGCTTTGATTGCACTTGATGATCTTTCTCTCTTCTAGGAATGAATCCTAACACTTCTCACTTGAGTGTATGAAAAAGAAGAGAAGAAAATGATCTCCAAGAAAGGAATGAGAACTAGATCCTTTGGAGAATTTTCCTATGAGCTAGCTTTAATGCATGAAGAGGAATGTGCTCATGAAGGGAAATGGGAGAGATTAGGAGTGGCTATTGATTCTCAAAGATATTCAATATCAACCAAGAGTTCTAAATGAACTAAGCCAACTCATATATATATATGAAGCCAATAAGAGCCCATAAAACCAGCCAAAAACCCAAAGGGAAGAAATCTGCAACGGCTAGATTTTGGCAGTTTACGGCACAACCAGTCGACTGATGAACAAATAACAGTCGACTGTTCAACGGCTAGAAAAAAACCCAACGGCTTTAATCTGAGCCTAGACAGTCGACTGATGAAGTCGATACAGTCGACTGTAAACAGGACATGCGCCTGTTAAACCTTCAGCAGGCGACTGCTGCATGGGATGGAATAAAACAGAGAGTTGCACTCTTACTACCACTATGTATACAAGCGACTGATGAACAAATGACAGTCGACTGTAAATAGACAGGGGACTGTTAACCCTTCATCAGTCGACTGTTGCATGAGATGGAGAAAAACAGAGAGATGCAATTTTTGCACTTATGCCTTTCAGACGACTGTTGACCATTTCACAGGCGATTGTAAATATACAAGCGACTATAAATTGAACATCAGTCGACTGATGCGAAAAGCTCAAGTAGAGTCAATAAAAATGTTGACTTGAGCCATGCATCACAGTCGACTGTGGAAGGCTCGACATGCGACTGGAAATCACCCAGTCGACTGTAAAACCTTCATCAGGCGACTGTTAGAGAGCCAGAGACTCCAAATGAGTCTTTGGACAAGATGAACCTATTGGGTTGGATCCTATGATAATCCTAAGGATCGCGAAGATGGTTAAATGCATATGCATGAGAGTATGAACATCATCAAGGCATTACAATAATCCTAGAATCAAAAAGAGAAATGCAAGTAATAGAAATTACATGGATTGCATATTGGATCTCATAGAGTGTAAGTCTTTAAGCTCACGATACCTTGATGCTCCCCATCATCTCCAAGTTTTGGCACTCCTTGATGAGCTTCCCTTCATCAAGTTTCAAGCTTTGACAATGCTTCTCTAGTTGTCCATCCATCATCATGCTCCAAGCTTTGGCTTCATTACACGATCTTCATGACTTCATCCAAGCTTGAGCACACCATCACTCTTAGATGTCTTTAAGATATCCCTTGTAATATCCTCCAAGCATTATGCTTTGTATCATCAACATATAATCATTAAGCTAAACTGAGACTAAAACATAAGATTGATTATCACACTAACATAATGTGTTGATCATCACTAAACCAAAGTTAGTCTTGAACCCAAGAACTAACAGTATGGTGTAGTGGTGTTGATATATAGGTTCATGATATTGATTTGAGATGACCGACAGAGGTGAGAAATCTCTTAATCAGAAGTTCATTGTAAGGGACTAGTTTTATGCTTTTATGAAACAGTTGCATATCCTAACGAAAACAATAGTAAGGAACAATGCAAGAGAAGTGGTTGGATCATGTGGATGGCAAGTAGACATTAGAGGGGGGGTGAAATAGTGTATATGAAATAAAACTATTTCCTCTAGAAAATCTACTTGTCATGCCCCCAAGAGTGAAATACTAGGGTGTGTATATAATATGTATAGAATGCATGGCTATTATGATGTGTGTGTGTGTGTGTACATGTGCAACCTAGGTGTTTACATACTGTGTATGTCAAATTGTATGTATGGATATCAGAGGGTGTGTGTATCCTTGTATATCTATGAGTATGCGTATATGAATTTGTATGCTTGGCTATTGGACTTATGGTAGTGTAGTGTATATTGTAGTGAATATTGGATGCATGTAGTACTATGTGAAATGGATGTGTGAATATGTCGGATGTTTATCTAAAGTATGAATGTGGATATAAGTGGTTAAGTGTAGATGGATATTGTATTTATAAGGAGCTAATCATGTATTGTTGTAGTGTTATTGTGCATATAAGTATTGGTGGTTATTGGTATATGGGTATAACTTATTTGGATGCATATATGGTTGTATCCGTGTGTGTGATATGTATACCTGGATGTTGGGGGGGTGTGTGTGTGTGTGTGTCTTTTGGGGGGGTGTGTGTGTTATAAAAACCCCTAGATCCCTCTCTTTCTCATTATTCCTTCATTTCTATTCTCTCTATTTTTTTCTTCCTATTTTACCCTTCCTTACTGATTTGGTCGAACCACATTGGGGGCATTCTCTCCGTGGCTCTAGCCAAAAAAAGAAAAAGGAAGGCAAAGGAGGAAGGAGGAGGAGGAGGAGGAGGAGGAGGAAAAGAGAATAAGATGATTTCCTATCTTAAGGATTTTGAATCAAGTTGGAGTCTTATGTGGGGATGATGCTAAAGGATGGAATTTCATGGCCAAGGAGGAATCTTCGATGGTTTTATGCAGACAAGACACTAGCTTTGAGGTAGGAATCATAATCTCTAGCCATTTATTCAATTTTTGCTTTTTTCAATGAATCTCTTTATGTTGTTGATGTCCCTGCTCTGTGCTATTTTTGTAATGGATTTAATGTAGAAAAGGTGGCACCTGATCTAATAGATCGGGTGCCAAGACACAAAAAAGTGGAAAGTACAAGCCGCACATGGGTGTGTACTTGTTGTGGGGCCCACCTTTTTGTGTCTTGGCAGCTAATCTATTAGATCAGGTGCCACCTGATCTACATGAATCCCATACTCTCAAAAGAGGGTGAGCTTCCAAGATGTGGTTGGGGGAATACCTGAGTAAGGGCAGTCATAAGGACTGGACTAGGAGGTGGAGATTCTTGGCACCCACTCGCCTGCAGGGAGTGGAGTGGTCTGTGGTAGTTGTAGTGATTATTCTCACTCCCTCTTACAAGGAGTGACATGATATGTGATACATGTAATGATGTGGATGATAATCTCACTTCTGCCAGGGACGGGGGAGTTCGAGAGGCCCCATTAAAGTTAATCAATGCTCGTGTACCACTGACGGGGTAGTTTGAGTCCTACCCCATTTGGGGTGAGGTCAGTGTCATTATGTCATGCGTTTACATTGGTTTCCAAATAATTATCAATAAATGAAGACTCTTAATTTTAATTTACACAATCGTAAATATTTCTTTTACTTGTTATAGTTGTAGTTGCTATGGTACTCTCTTCTGACTATGGACGTGTTGTATTCCATTATGTTCGCTTTCATGTCTCATTTCCTTTATGTAACTATTGTAACTTCATGTTTCCATTTATGTGTCATCTCAAAATGCCATAGTATGTCATGCATTCCATCTTGCATGAATTGTTGAATAAAATGACATAGGGGGTTAGGCATCCATACTGGACACGCTTTGACGTGCACTCCCCTCTTTCCCTCGAGTTGGCATCAAGTAGCATAGAGTTAGAGGTCCTTGGAGACTAGTGAGCATGGGGCTGGAAATGCGGGGTAGTTTAGGGAGTTGAGTTGTACTATAGGTTCGTGGAGTTTGATATTGTACTTGGGCGGTGTAGCTTTGAGTGGTAGTTTGATATTTGTATTAGATGTTGTATTGGACTTTGTATTAATAATGTGGATGAGTTGTACCTTTTGTCTATTGTGCTCTTTCTGTTATGAAGTATGTTGTTCTTTTATGTGGTTGGAGCATTACATGTACTATATTAGTATATGCTCCGTGGCCTACCTCTCTGTTTTGTACTCTCTTTCCTTCCATTTCTTCTTTATCACAACCGCCTCTTCAGGAATACCTGGGATGGATTCGTACTTTCTGTGTATCCTAGGGTGCGGGGCGTGACAGTTGTCGTGGGTATAAAGAGGAAAAGCAGGCGTTAAAGTGCAAAAAACATTGGGGGCTAAAGTGAAAAAGGCAGATGGCAAACTCATAATTATATAGAATAGGGATTGTCATTTTGGCTGCATGAAAAAGAAATGTCAATCTTGCAAATAATGGGAAGGATGTGGCCTTTGTTTGGGTTATCCACTTCCTCACCCCCAAACAACACCCCCACCATCCCAGGTGGGGCCCATGCCCTTTGTCCAATTAGGACATACACCTTTGTCTCCATCCCTCATTTTTATAATAGACTAGCGAATGTCCGTGCCTAGAGGGCATATCGAAAGTCGTCTCCCGGGCGCTAAGTCGACGAGGACAACTGACTCACGAGCAAAATGCCGATGGGGCAGTCGTATCCCGTGTGCAAGAACGACAGGGACAGTCGTCTCCCAGGCGCAATAGCGACATCGAAAAGAAACTCCGGGTCAGTCGTTGCAGCGGCGCAAAAGTGAAGGAGTTAAAAACCGAAAACATGATGCAAAAAAGTCAGAAAAAACCCAGGAGGAGGAACTGGGGGCTAACACGTAAATATAGGGTTTCCCGGGGGCTAACACGTAAATATGGGGTTCCCCAGGGGCCAAAACGGTAAACCCCCAGGGTGGTGGCATGCCGACCGACCCATTGTTAAAGGGGATGCGCGTTGCAGGCCCCCCTAGACGGGTAGCGAACCTGGGCAGATGCACCCGGGCGCCTCGCAAGCGGCCACGGGCGCAGAGCGCTCCATCGGAACCTGGACGGCCGCTATCTCGGCCGTCTGTTTGTCCTACACGGACAAATTTTTTGTTGGAGGTTTCCCACGGATTTGTCCTGACCGTGGGGAAACACCCCTATGTAATATGGATGAAAATTAAAAAGCTGAATTTTAAATATTAGAGTTTAATGGGAATCAGGTGATAAAGGAGGAATTTCCTCCTTGGTCCACACACGGCCAAGCACCCTCCATATTTTTTTGAATCCCCCCCCCCCCCCCCCCCCCCCCCCCCAATATGCTCTACACATCATCGATGAGTACATCACCAAAAATCTAGTGAACCCAACCCTTTTTGTTCATCGATTCACCCATTGCAAAAAGTTCTATGTTATGCGACCGCTGATTTTGCAAAGGATGGATCGATGGGAAAACGTGTTGGATTCACTTGATTTTTGGTGTGGTGATCATCCATGAGATACAGAGCATATTAGAAAAAAAATTCAAAAAATATATAAGGGGACCTTGGACTGTGGTGGACCAAGGAAGAAATGGCCACTTGATTCCCATTAAACCCTAAATATTACTGAATGTGTGGGTGAAGTGGTCGTGTGTAGAGCAATTAGATCTGCGTGCAAATAATTTCCCCCAGAGACCCCCTCCACCTACTTAAATCTCAGGCTGCTCTCGCCGTTAAACCTTTCCTAATTCCTAGCAAGTCTAGTAAATTGTTCTTCTCCACTCCCTAATTTTATCGTAATAATTCTGTCAACCATATCACCAAATCTTGACTCGATCAAAGTCCTTTCCCAAATTTTAAAAGAAAAAGAAAAAGAGAGTTGCTTCGTGCACCCCCCACGTTTTACTCCGCGCATATACCACTATTTAAAAGGTTACCATTTAACATAGTACTTGAATGGCAAACTTGTAAATCGTGGTATGTGCGCGGAGTAAAGCGGTGGGTGCGCGAAGCAACTCTCAAGGGAAAAAAGTGTTTCTTGGTCTCTTTTGGCATGCTTCCCTTTATCTCCTCCGTGGGCTCCATTAAACCCACCGTCTTCTCTCTCTTTCCCCTCGCTCAAGAAAAACCCATTTATTTGTACATATCACGCATCAAAAAACAGCAAAATTCATCAAATTCATTGCATCAAATTCCATCCAAAATCCAAAAAAAAAACATATATGGGTGCCAACAAGTTTGCGACGATGCTACATAGAAACAGGACCCCCAGGATTGCCATCATCCTCATCTATACTCTCCTCGAATGGGCGCTGATTGCCCTCCTCCTCTCGAATGGACTCTTCTCTTATCTCATCGCTCGCTTCGCCGACTTCTTCGGCCTGAAGCCCCCCTGCGTCTTCTGCTCCCGCGTCGATCGCGTCCTCGGCCGCCGGAAACCTTACAAAGATCTCATCTGCGATGGCCACGCAGCAGAGGTCTCCAAACTGGGCTACTGCTCGTGCCACAGGAATCTGGCCGAGGCCAGCGAGATGTGCGAGGATTGTTACTCGTCCAGGCCGGAGGCCACTGATCGGACGGTTGCCATGCTCTCTTGGATGAAGAGGAGCGAGGAGGGGGAGAAGGATTTGAGGTGCTCGTGTTGCGGTGTGGTCTTGGAGAGCGGGTTCTATTCGCCTTATTTGGCGCTCAAGCCTCCTTCTTGCGATGTGATATTGGATGACGAAGAGAGATCTGATGATGATGATGATGATTGTTTAGTCCGCAAAGAGGAATTTGTTGTTGAAAAAATGGATGCATGTGCGAAGGACGCTGTGGGTGATGAATCCCCGGAGCTGATTGCTCCGATGAGAGGGGGGAATGAGTTTTTGGGTGTGGGGGAAAGATGGGTTCCTGTCGAATTGATTGATTCTTGGACTTTGATTAAGAACAAGCTGAATTCAGTCGC
The DNA here is from genome assembly GCA_030789695.1 of Scilla litardierei. Taxonomy (NCBI): domain Eukaryota; kingdom Viridiplantae; phylum Streptophyta; class Magnoliopsida; order Asparagales; family Asparagaceae; genus Scilla; species Scilla litardierei. Next base: position 17,038,968 of record CM061141.1, read on the forward strand.
TGATGATGATATTGATGAGGAGGGGAATAGAGACTACAATGGATACGCAGCTGTGGATATTGGGGCTGTTTCGGGGTCATCGTCGGAGGAGGAGGATGAGGAGAAGGTGGCACTGCTTTCGACCATGGAAATTAGCAAGTCTCAGAATTCCCCCTTGGTTGATGTTAGTGAAAGGGAGTGCTCTTCAGCTGATCATCAATGTGGGGATCCTCGCTTGGTTTCGGCTTTGGAGGAGGAGTTGGATGTTCAAATGAAAGCCGAATATGCAGAGGGTTTTGGCGAATTTCAAGGTAATTTGTTGTTTATCTCAATGTTCTTCTCATCTATGCGTTCATTTGGTTCTTTGCTGTTATAGTATTCTGAATTACATATTTGTCGACCCGATTCATAAATGTAGCTTCTGAAGAGGATGGTAAGGTGATGGATGCCGAGGCTAACGGTGAAATATCCATAGGCAGTGAAATCTGTGACCATGAGCAGATCGAGCTGACCCATTTCGATGAACTAGCAATTCATCGTTCCTCTTGTGCAGATGAGCAATGTGCAGCAAGCTCCACTGCGATAATTGACAAAGAACAAGGTACCATTAGCTCACTCTTACTCATTCGATCAGTTAAGATCAGGTTTCATGCCATTTAGAATTAGGACCTCATCAGAGTTTCGTTGTATTTTGAATTCACAGTAACTGAAGCTGGAACACTGGAGGAAAGTATTGCAAGGAGTATTAATGGGCTTTCTATATGTACTGAAGTCAATGAGGTTGAAGACGAGAGAATGCCTGAGACACCTACTTCCATTGATGCTCATCTTGCATTGCACAAGCGGTTTTTGTTGTTAGAAAGGAGGGAATCAGGGACCGAGTCTTTGGATGGAAGTGTAGCTAGTGAGATTGATGGGAATGAGATACCGACTGTCGATCATCTTAAATCTGCACTGAGGGCAGAACGCAAGGCGCTAAGTTCACTGTATGCAGAACTGGAAGAAGAGAGGAGTGCTTCGGCAATAGCCGCGAACCAAACCATGGCGATGATCACAAGGCTGCAAGAAGAGAAGGCAGCGGTGCAGATGGAGGCATTGCAGTACCAGAGGATGATGGAAGAGCAATCGGAATATGATCAGGAGGCCTTGCAGCTTCTGAATGAACTCATGATGAAGAGGGAGAAGGAGAAGCAAGAATTAGAGAAAGAGCTGGAGGTTTATAGGAAGAGGGTACTCATTTACGAGGCTACAGAGAGAAGAAATGCAGCAGAGAGGAGCAAGGCCAATGGAACCTCTTCTGCATCATCAAGTGCTGATGACAGTGATGACCTTTCTTTCGAGTCTCACGAAGGAGAATATTGTAAATACGGCCACACCGAGAGAATCCAACATACTCATACAGATGATGTTTTAATCTCCGGGGCCGATGGAGATGCAACCAATCATCTGATTTCGCTTGATGAATCCTTAGCGGATTTTGAAGAAGAGAGGCTCTCCGTCCTAGAGCAACTCAAGGCATTGGAGGAGAAATTATTTTCCAGGAATGACAATGCATTGAAATCTATTGGGCATCTACATTTTTTGGATGAAAATGGCCATGGGCTTAATGGTGATTATGATTCTTCTGGTGATAATATAAATGGTAATTTGGTTAATGGTTTTGAACATGATGTTGATACCAATGGAAAACTTCATCAAAAGCAAAGGAACATGCTGAGCGTGGGAAAGAGGTTACTCCCTCTGTTTGATGCTACCGTTGGGATGGAGAGTGACGATGGGATGAGTCCAGAACATGAGATGAGAAATAGTTCTCCACGACCTGTTTCAAAATGTGCAACTGATGATCACAAAAGACTTGCAGTTGCCGAGGAGGTTGATAATGTATATGAGAGACTACAAGCTCTCGAGGCGGACAGAGAATTTCTCAGGCATTGTATAAGATCATTAAAGAAAGGACACAAGGGCATGGATCTACTGCAAGAGATTCTGCAACACCTTCGCGATCTAAGGACTGTGGAACTTCGTGTGAGGAACGCAGGGGATGCACTCGCTTCATTATCAACCTAACCAATACAAACCAAAGGTAAATCTATTTCTTAGTAACATATCTTGTATGTAACTAATGATTATGTGCAAACTTTAGTATCTCATAATGTCTGTTGACTATCATGAGCTCTCACAACCATTAGTATTCTCCATATTTAGCAAACAACATGTGTTATCATTTTGTCAAAGCATACCCTACATATCGGGGTTGCTCAATCTTTCAGTGTCATTCTCTCAATACCAAACCTTATCCTAATGGAGTTGCTTTGTGTTTTCAAATAGAATGTCTTTTTTTAAGTCAGCCATATGAGTAGAATGATTTTCTGACCACATTATCGCTTGTTTGGTAGATGGAAGCCGCTTTGGGTGGGAGGTGATTGGTGGTCTTCTTATATCGATCGGATGAGACAACCAAGCGATATCGGAGACCAATCCAAGCTAATGAGACATTGTATATGAGAATGGTGAACTGAAATTCTGTTGTCTATAGTATGCAGAGTTGTGGTCATGACAGGAGAAAAGGAAGCTCCTGGTTGTATTTGTTGGTTGGTTGGTTCCTTCAGCTTGTTGAGTGGAGGCAGACCTAAGAGGAGAGTCTGCACTCCACAGCCCTTTTGTTTTTGTGGGCCTTTTATTTCTGTTTCATTTCTTTTTTTCTTCTTCATGGGATCCTGATCCCCATCGGTGGGGTAAGGGCTGATGAGGGATGGCCAAGTTGGTAGGTCAGCCACCCGTATGATGTTATTAGTGTGGGTGGTGGTAGAAGTCATGCTTGCAAAGCTGGCAAAGTCTGATATTCTGCTGGCCAGCACAAGGGGCCATGTATACAACAAAGTAGGATGAGTGGAGTTCCTTTTGTTCTTTTATTTAAGATTTCCCCCCTTTCTTTTTAGAGTTGTATGATGATGATCATATTTGCATTGGCTTTTTTGATTGAGTACATGTATAATATGTTCATTATACTTTGTGAGTAATATATCTTATTTGTGGTCCTTTTGCTGTCAAAGTCTGATTAATTGTCCAAAATCTGAACATCATCAGTCGGTGTCTCAGGATTTTGCTTCTAAGTTGGTTGGTGGCATCATTGATTCATTATCAAAGTGATATCCCTAAGTTTGGATTGAAGTTGCAGCTAAAATCCGCTTAACCAAAGTATCTGTTTTTAAGGGGTTTTTTTTCCCTAATATCCATCACTTTGAACCATTGCGTTTTTTTGATATTAGTCTCTTAAATCTTTGTATCAATGAATTTTGTTAACTATGGTTACATAAAATATTTTTAAAATAATCGCTCAAAAGGGCAAATTGTTGTCAAAATAAGATTTGACCTAACAAAATTAAAAGGATTGCCGCTTCCTGTGAGCTCAGGCTTTAAGGACCCACCAAAAGACATGCATTGTGGTGGCCATGATCCACAAGGAATCCTCTCATCATGTCATCGGAGAGATTTCGGAGGTTTGTTAGCTTACAAGCAATGAGGTGGCTAATGATGTATTCATTCACCATTCCTTTGTTTTGACTGTCTTTTTCTTTATGGAAATGCATATTGCCAATGTTTTAACATGTTGGTTTGTATGGATGTGGGTAGATACGGTGCGCTCATCTCTAATGATATCTTCACGGTTTTTTCATTGATGTATATAATCCGACTCCAAGGAAGTGGCATGTCAATTACCTCAAGGTGGTCAAACGGTCCGAAAGCCCGCGGCGCGACCGACCGGGCCCGGTGTGGACCGGGCCGTGGACCGGGCTTCCCGTTTCGTGACTCCTCCCGGGCTGGCCCGGTCCGCTTGGTCAAACGTGTCGGCCTGGCCCGTTGGCCACCCCGAGACTTACCTGTTTTTCTTAGTTTAAATATATCGATAAGATGTGTATTTCTATTATACAGTTGGGGCCTATTAATATGATGTTTGACCTACTAGAATAAACCCAGTAGGACAAACCATTGGTCAAGGCTATGCCACATTGGAATGGTGGGGTCCTATTGTGGATGTGTGGGAGACTAGGCTTGCTTTGGGGTGTTGGATTTAATGTCCCCCAATTCTCATTATTTGTAAGCTTGCCATTAATTCTTCATCTACCCAAAACGCACATCATCTTCCACATATTTATGGGTTTGCTATTGGTATTTTTGCACTTTGCCCCAGGTTCTTTTGCAATTTTGCCCCTGATTTTGCCCCTTTTAACCCCCGACGATGCATGCGCGCATACACACTTCTCGCTCTTTCTTGGTTTCGCGTGTGCACCACATCTTTTCCATGGGTTTTTTGACGCCGTGTACTGTGTGCACTGGTTATTTCTAGTCTATTGTACACATGATGGAGGGAGACAAACATACATGTCCACATGGGACAAAAAGTGAGCCACACCTTTGTCTTACTAATACAAAGGGTTGGCCTAGTTTGTGCCACATGGTCATGGTGGGCCCCGCTTGGTAGGGGTGATGGCTTGGGGTTTTTTGGTCTGGGTTGAATTAGTTGAGAAGCCAGACAAAAGCCCATTCATTTCCATTATTTGCAAACTTGTCATTACTTTTTAATGAAAGCCAAATGACCATTCCGTTTCTGCTTATTTGCGGGTTTGTCATATGTCTTTTTTTTACTTTGGTCCCTTGGGTTTTTACACTTTTAATGCCCGCTTTTCCCCCTTTTATACCCATGTGGTTTGGGTTGGGATTTATGCACTTTGCTCACCCATATGGTTTTGCAATTAGTCCCTTTAACCCCCGGCGATACCCATGCACACACCCACATTTCTCGCTCTTTTTTGGTTGCGCGCATGTCCCTTCGCCTCCCAACGATACACACAGCATCCCACTCTTCTCGCTCTTTTGTCGGTTGCGTGTGTGCACTGCATCATGTGTACGGTTTTTTCTTAGTTCTCTGTGACCTATGTGCCCTTGTTATTTCTAGTAGTAGTATAATTAGACTCCATTAATTCTTTGTTGGGGGTTTTTGATATCCATCCATTGAATCTTCCGTATTTTGATATTGGTCCCTTAAATATAAGGATTAGTTTGTAAGTCTCGCAAATATATGTCTTAAACCTTAATAGACCATTACATATGAGTATTTGCTTGTAAGTCCATCAAATACATGTCTTAAACCTTAATAGTCTAAACACTGCTAGTTGGGCTTTTTAGGAGACACTTCTGTTGAGATTAAAATAATGCAAATGATATGATCTTTGGGTTTTGGCTATTGCAAGGAGGTTAAAACGGTCAAACGCAGTTTTTTTATAAAAGATTTAGAATATTCTGGTAGGCTTTTACCTAAAACGAACTCAATGAACTATTAAGATTTAAGACATATATTTGAAAGATTTACAAATAAGAGAATAATGGCTATCATACGCCATATGAGAGCCTCTCTCATACGCCCTCTCACATAAAGCACCCAAGTACAACCAAGTACAAGCTCATGTGGGCTTGTACTTGGGTGCTTTATGTGAGAGGGCGTATGAGAGAGGCTCTCATATGGCGTATGATAGCCATTATTCTATACAAATAAATACTCATATTTAAGGGCTTGTTCTTTTGCGTTATTTTGAGAGGGAATCCCGAAATTTTCACTGTTGGGCGCATTGTAGTGTGAGAAAACCGACTCAAAAAATCGTTGGCCGTTCGATTGGGGTTTCGGGTTAAAGGGATTCTCAAGCCCCGCTGGCAACGCTTGAATGCGATTCTCGAATCCCCTCGAAACCACGGGATTTCGCTGCTTTCTCGTCCTCTCGTGGGTCCCGGCGCCTACGCTCACCTCCCCTTGTTCCTGTTTCGCCTCGCTTGCTCCGTTCTCAAACCCTAGCGACTGGATCTGCGTGTGCCTCGCTTGCTCCGTTCCTGTTTCGCCTCGCTTGCTCCGTTCTTAAACCCTAGCGACTGGTTCGGCAAGCTACATGTCGAGTGGTTGGTTTGCAAGCGGTTAATCTAGGGCTTGATCTATGCGGAGGTGACCTGGCTGCCATGGATCTGCTGTTGCTGAGCTTTGTTTCTTCTTCCCGTGGAATCTAGGGCTGCCGCTTGAGATCATCGCTTCTGATCTAGCGGGAGTGCCCTTGCCATTGGGATCTGCCAGGTTTTGGGGGTTTTGTCTGCTCGGCTTTGATTGATCCTTGCTGAGGTATACCTACAAGCAATTCTATGATTTTTCGGCTAATTTTTAAGATGAACTAGGTTACCATTTGCTGAGCTTAATTTCTATGATGCAAGCCAAAAAATTTGGCCAACAGCTTAAACAGATAGGGTATGGCAAACAGGCCCAATGGTAGAAAAAATATCAGATTCATATGTCTATCAATTGAAACATGCCCATATCACCAAGCACAAAACAGTGAGCATATAGGGTCTGTCAACAGCCCCACTGGCTCCAATAATTTCAGTTTCATATGGTATGCAAGGTATCACATGCAAAATGTAATCCGTTTATTTTGTGCATTCATGTGTCATCAACCCAATGCAACCCTAGCAAGTTGACCCAATTTTAAGATGGTGACCCATTCAAGAATTTGCCCTATGATGAAAGCCAAGAAATTAAATTGACACATGCTTAATGTGGATGATAAGGTGTGTTCTTGATATGGTACGCTTAATAAATAACAAGGAATCATCAAAACACATTATATTGGTGGGTTATTCTGAGGGTAGTAGGGATAGTTGCGCTTCAATGTAGTCAATCATGGCTAGGGACGGCATTGCTGGATGTTGATCCATGGTGTACGAAATGTTATGGATATGTTATGTGTGTGTCGAGCCCTATGATGATAAAAAACGGTTGGCGTGAAGGTTCCTTCAATATAAAAATGGGTGTTGGTATTTTGTTGGACCTAAAATGGATTTGGAGTGTGTTATTATCAACTACATGCTACCAGTTTTGGTTTTGGTGATATGTTTATTTTCAAGGTATTAAAAATCATGGTTTTCAGAGTTTTGGTGCATAGATTGAAGGAGCAACCGCCAAGCCGACAAGATTTTGTTAAAATGAAATACATCAAATTTCTGAGGGCCCGTAAATATAGTGTGTCAAAGTGGTGAAACGATATTTTGACATAGCCTCATTTTCAAAGAAATTTCAAAAGAGGATAAAATGGCATTGGGTCTGTCTGACAAACTATATATGCTCACTGTCTTGTGCATGGTGATATGTAAATGTTTCAAATGATTTCCATATGATTCTGATAATTTTGTTGGCCTTGGGTCTGTCTGACAGACTCTATATGCTCCATGTCTTGTGTGCAGGGTGATGTGTGTATGTTTCAATTGATTTCCAAATGAATCTGATATGCTCAATGTCTTCTGTGCATGGTGATATGTGCATGTTTCATTTGACATCCAGATGAATCTGATACCCCAAAAGAACACCCCTTGATATCCATATGGTGAAAAAGTGTGCCAGCGGGGATTGTGATTCCCTTTCTACCGAAACCCCAAACGAACACACCCCAAAGTTTTGATTCGGGTTTCTCACCCAACAGTGCGCCCAACAGTGAAAATTGCGGGAATCCCTATCAAAATAACGCAAAAGAACACGACATACCCTATATGCTCATTGTTTTTTGCTTGTTGATATGACCATAATTCAAATTTGTTTCCATATGAATCTGATAGTTTTTGTGGCCTTGGGCCTGTTTGACATACCCTATATGCTCCCTGTTTTTGCTTTGGTGATACGTGTTTATTTCAATTGAAATCCATATGAAACTGATATGTTTTCCTCATTTGTTTGCACACTGTGTTCTGCTGTGGTGATATTCGCGTGTATAAGTTGATATCCTTATGAATCTAAATTTGTTTAGATGGATCAAAATGATGAAATAGTGGCTGTTGAAACATGTTGCGCGGCCGCGGCGACGGTCGTTTTTCTGTCATACAATTTCGCCTATACTACGATGATGTTATGGGTATGTGAGTCCCTCGGGAGCCTTCGGTTATGCGTGATCTGCATAGGAAATCGCATATGCGTAGAATCCTTTTAGGGAGTGAGAGAAGTTGTTTGCACTACTTACGAATGAGGACCGCTGCATTCATTAACGCATTAATCAGGGATAGGATTATTCTCAAAGACACTGTTCATGTGTCCATAGAGGAGCAGTTGGCAATGTTCCTTCATATCGTAGGTCACAAGTCAAAGATTAGAGTCATGCAAATTGATTTCATCCGATCCGGGTCTACAATCAGTCGTTACTTCAACCAAGTAATGCAAGCAGTGTGTGCCTTGAGGGAAATGTTCATGAAGCAAGCGCCAAATGAGACTCCTCCCGAGGTTGCCAATAATCCAAAGTGGTTTCCATATTTCAAGGTTTGTGTGTATGCGTGTATAGGGCCCTTAAGACTTTATTTCGTGAATGTAAATGTATCATTTGCCTGCTTAAATACGTTGTAGGATTGCATAGGGCTCATCGATGGGACACACATCGATGCCATGCTCCTAGCATATCTCGCACCCCGTTTTAGAGGTCGTAAGGGGGTGACGCAAAATGTCCTTGCGGCTGTAACACCAAACAAAAGATTCACATACGTCATGGCTGGGTGGGAAGGATCCGCAAATGATTTTACTGTCCTCAAAGATGCATTGTCATTACCACCCCCCACGGGTTGCGAGTTTATGAAGGTAATAGGCATACATAAACCTACTTTATATATTCGAATATTAAAGTGGTCGTTTGATGGTATAGTTGGTGTACGTTTCTGTGTGTAGGAAAATATTACCAGTGTGATGTGGGTTATACTACCATGCCGGGTTTCATATCTCCGTTCAGTAGCGTTAGATACCATTTGAAGGACCATACCGATCAAGTTCCACGAAATCGCAAAGAACTTTTCAATCTGCGCCATTATTCCTTAAGGACGAAGATAGAGTATACCTTTGGTATCCTGAAGAACAAGTTCAAGATCTTGGCATCCAAGCCCCACTATCCCTTCCCAAGCCAGGTTGACACAGTCCTTGCTTGCACGGTTTTGCATAATTATATCCAGATACAAGATCCGCATGACCCTCATCTCCTAGATGATGGTGTTGTGATCGAGGAAGACGGTGATGTTATCAATGAGCAAGATGCTTCGATTATGGATATGTCACAACAGTTGCCATTACGTGAACAAACCCAACAAAGGGACCAGTGGAAAATGCGGAGGGATATAATTGCATGGGATATGTGGGTTGACTATTGTAAAATTCATAATAATGGGAACACAAGTGAACATGACATGTGAGGTGTTTGTTATGTTTTATTTATGGGTGTGGCATGCAAGGATGTGGACTCAATAACACTTTATGTTTTATTTATGCGTATGACGTGTATGTATATGGCCTCAATACCACTTTATGTGTTATTTATGGGTATGGCATGCAAAGACGTTTTCCTATCATGTCACCAATTGAAGATTAAATTTGCTCTATTAAATTTTCATTTCGCGTTTGATATTTGCATTTGCTCTATTATTGCAGTCATGTCTGGGAATCCGAACCAAGGGTGTATGAATGACCGGACAAATCCGAACCAAAGTTGGAGTGAGAATACGCTGTTGCGACCAATGACGCGTAGGGTGGGTGACTTCCACTACCCTGTTGAGTATTGGTGTTTCATACCAATCTTATTTTGATGATGATCACAACATTATGTTGTTGCTAATGGATCTCATGTTTTAGTCTCTCAGTTTATTTCAAGGATATCTTTCTTGGAGACTAATCACTGGTGTAAGGATGGACATCTTGTGAAGAAGGGCCAATGTTTGGACTCAAGGAGTGCCAAAGCTTGGAGATGATGGATAGCAATCAATGCATCATAGATTGAAGACTTAGACTCTTTTGACAGCATTGTAATCCATGTAATTTACTTTATTGCTTTCTCTCTCTTTTGAGTCTAGGGTTGATGTAATGCCTTGCTAGATGGTTTGCTCATTCATGAACATGCATTTAACCATCTTAGTGAACCTTAGGATTATCATAGAATCCAATCCAATAGGTTCACTCTTTCTGTCAGTCGTCTGATGAGGGAAACACAGTCGACTGGGTGATTTCCAGTCGCCTGTAGATCCTTCTACAGTCACCTGATATGCACTGCTCAAGTCAACATTTCTATTGACTCAAACTTGAGCTTTACGCACAGTCGCCTGTCAATCAGTTCCCAGTCGCCTGTATATTTACAGTCGCCTGAGATTTGGTCAACAGTCACCTGTCTAGCGTAAGTGCAATCTCTGCATCTCTCTGTCTTCTCTCCATACTTTACAGTAGTCGACTGATGAAGAATATACAGTCGCTTGACTATTTGACAGTCGACTGTAGTGTTAACATCAGTCGCCTGTGCGAAGAATTGGAGAAAGAGTGCAGCTCTCTGTTTCGATCCATCCCCTGCAGCAGTCGTCTGCTGAAGGATTAACAGGCGCCTATCCTGTTTGTCAGTCGACTGTATTGACTTCGTCAGTCGACTGTCCTGGCTCAGATTATAGCCGTTGGATATTTTCTAGCCGTTGATCAGTCGACTGTCTTATGATCATCAGTCGACTGTTCCTGTCGTTTTCACCCAGTTTCTGGCCGTTGCAGATTTGCTTATTTGGCTGTTTCTTTGGGTTTTTGCGCTTGATATAGGATTCCTATATATATGAGTGTGCTGCATTTGCTTAAACTTCTTGACAACATTTGATAAACTCTTTCCTCTATATAAAATCTCAAGAGATCAATAAGCCACTCTCAAGCTCCTTCATTTCCCTCTATTTGAGCATTCATCTTTCTTCATGCATTGAAGTCCAGCTCAAGGGAAATCATCCAAGTGCTCTCAAGCATTTTCCAACACTTGGAGATCATCTTCCATGCCTTGCATTCATTCATGAGTAAGCATCTCAAGGCATAGGTAAGAGTATTTACTTTACAGGGTGTAAATTGTTTTCATATTTCTCTTTGTGGGATTAGGATACTCTCTTTGTGGGAGTTTCTCTCTTTGTGAGAGGTTGCCTCTTTGTGGGACTTGGGAATTCTCTTTGTGGGAATTAACTCTCTTTGTGGGAGTTCGAGTGTCTTAGTGTAGGGCTAACCCTAATTCTCTGAGTGGGAGTTAGTGATTCTCTGTGTGGGAGTCTTGATCCTTGTGTAGGATTGGTTGGGTCCTTGTGTAGGGCATAAATCCTCTTTGTGGGGTATCTCCTTGTAAGATTTGTATTCACTTCTCTGTGTGGGATTATAGTGAATATTGGTGTGGCTGGATGTACCCAAGTTTGGGGAACCAGGGTAAAACTTTGTGTTTGTGTTTGGATTGATTGTGCCATTTAATTCCTCTTGCATTTATAATTCCGCATTTGCAAGTTAAATTTTATTTGGACAATTTTATTGCCATTACACTATTCACCCCCATCTAGTGTGTGTTGTTAGTATTGCAAGGGTTAGACGATCCCTACAATTTGTATCAGAGCGAGGTTAAAGCATACTGCAACGATGGCATTCAACACCACTTCCGCGTCTCATGAAGAAGGTCACTCAACCGTTCGACCCCGCTCTTCAACGGAACCAACTACCCTAGTTGGAAGATCAGAATGATGATCTACATGGAGGGTCAAGACCTATGGGACATCACGGAGGTGCCATTTCAAAAGCCCACTACTCTTGCGGCTTCAAGGACAAAGGCGGAGAAGGACTTAATCAAGTTCAATGCAGAGCTATGAATGCATTACATTGCGCTCTCTCTGCTATTGAGTTCAACCGTATCTCCATGTGCAAAACGGCAAATGATATTTGGCACACCTTGGAGATTTGTCATGAAGGGACAACGAAGGTAAAGAAATCTAAACAAACTGTGTTTAGATCTAAATATGAAATGTTTAAGATGCAGGAAGGCGAAAGCATTTCAGAGATGTTCACATGGTTCACTGATATTGTGAACGCTTTGGAGGGACTCGGGAAGACGATTTTCCAATAGGATCGTGTTGAGAAGATCCTAGACTCTCTTACGCCTCGTTGGGAGTCAAAGGCCAACGGAAATTTGGAGTCTTATGACACGTCCAAATATACCGTTGAGGAGTGCATTGGAAATCTCATGGCGTATGAAGTGAAGCTTCAACACAAGAAGGAGATTCATCCAACGAAGCCCGAGAAGCTAGAGAAGCAAAAAGGGGTTGCATTCCATGCCAAGGAGGAGCCAATCAAGTGGAGGAGGAAATTCCGTCGAGAAGCTCCTAGCGAAGAAGATGAGCAAGAAGATGCAAGTGGAGAAGAAATTGAGGATCTTGCCGAGCAATTCAAAGCTTTCCTCAAATGCAAGTAAGGTAAGTCTTTGTCAAAGTTTGCTTCCAATTCTAACAGAGTTCCTACTTGTTACACTTGCAGTGGAAAAGGTCACTTGTCCACCGAATGCCCTTCCAAACCTATTAAATAAACTTACAAGGGTAAAGGGAAAAGCATTGGAAAGGAAGGTCCAAGTCCAAAAATCACAAGAAGGGACTTGTCGGGACCTTTGATGATTCGAGTGAGGACACTTCTAGTAACGAAGAAGATGATACAAAAGAGGATGCTCACGCATGCTTTGTAGCCATGGATGTTCCTACTCCAATTCCCTCCGGATTAAACGAAGAAGAGTTGGATGCTGGGCTTGACGCATACAACTCCTATGAGGATTCGCGCCTCGCGGCTAATGAGGAGAAGTCGTCATCAAGCTCTTGCAAGGATGATGATGTTGTTGTTGTTGAGATCGAGGAAGAAAAGATCTCATATGAGGAGCTCAAGTTCAAATTTGACTTGGCCTCTGAAAAGGCTAGTAAGTGCATCAACTCTTACAATAAATTAAAAGCAAAATATAAGATTGCTAAGAGTAGAATGCATAAACTAATTATTGCAAGTGTAGTTCATGATGAAAGGCATGTTTATGACACTTGTGAGAGAGACACATTTCTCTCTCAAGTTAAGGAATTGAGCACTTCTAATGAAAATCTCATTGCTCAAAACCTTAGCTTAGATGCTCACATTCAACAACTTACGTTGAAATGTGAAGAGGAATCCCGGAAGCTCATAAACTTTGTGTATTCTAGGGATTCACTCCACGATTTTTTGGAAAAACAACATCCGGCAAATCATAGAGGAGGTTTGGGTTATGTTCAAAATGTGGTTCCCAAACCCACCTCTAATTCTTCTTTTGGTGCTAATTCAAGAAATATTGCTAAAGCACCTAAGAAGAATCACAATGCCTTCTTGTACAACAATAACACCAACAAGAAGCATGTAGATCACAAGGTGATGAGGAAGAATGAAGAATCTTCATTTTTTGCTAAGAAGCAAAATCCTCATTCTTTGCATGCTAAGAAATTTGTTTCTACACCTAAGCATGCCACATCCTTCCCTCTTGCAAAGGCAAAACCATTGCCTAGGAAGTCTTTGAGTTTATGGATTCCCACTAAGGCCAGTGTGCAAGAGAGAGATAGCTACATCAACTCTCTAGTTAGGGATGTGATCACCTCGTGTGATTATGTTAGGAAATCAAACTCCTCTTGGGTTTGGTTACCTAATGTTTAGGTTCCTCACACATTTGCATATTGCATGGGTATTGTGCTTCTATGTTTATTTTAAGCATACCCATTGATTGTGTGTGTTTCATGATTTTGAAAATATTTTTCAAATTTATTTCTTTTCATGAAAATTGGAACCTTGAGGTTTATTGACATGCATGCATGATCCATGTGTATGTCAATGTGGGAGTTAATATATTATATGTTTAAATTATTTTAAGACATATTTAACTCTCATTTCGGAGGTTATTTGAGACCATTATTTATATTTGGTTATTTTGGGTCTCAAACCAAACCCCTTGTTTATTGCCAACTTGTTTCATATCTTATTTTTTGGCAATATCCGTGTGTATCTTTGAAGCTTGATTTTTCCATATCTATTGCTTTGATACACTTATGGCCCATGGCTCCATTATTTAATTGGGGTTAGATCCTAGAAGTCAAAAGTTGACCATTTCTATGATCTAGGGGGAGCATGGGATAGTGAAGTGATACCCACTAAAATTTCAAATTTGGTATCATATATATCTTTCTTTTCTTGCATATTGTCACATCTTGGTTAAGATGACAAAGGGGGATATTTTTGATGTCCACCTTTTTGATGATGTCAAGGGGGAGAGATATATGCATTATGTAATCATATCTATAGGGGGAGAGATATATACATATGCATATGGGGAGAGATATCTCTATAGGGAGAGATATATGGGTTTAGATAAACCATTCATGTTTGCATGCCTTTATTCTTTGCAATTGGTTTATGTAGCCCATGCCTATTATATGTCACCATGTTGTTATTGGTTTATGAGTATTTACCTTTGTGTAGCTCATTATATAATTGGTGCATGTAACTAGGGGGAGATCATTAGCATTGTGCTTTAATTCTTTATGATTAACATAATGTGTGTCATCATCAAAAAGGGGGAGATTGTTGAGTATTAGTGTTTCATACCAATCTTATTTTGATGATGATCACAACATTATGTTGTTGCTAATGGATCTCATGTTTTAGTCTCTCAGTTTATTTCAAGGATATCTTTCTTGGAGACTAATCACTTGGTGTAAGGATGGACATCTTGTGAAGAAGGGCCAATGTTTGAACTCAAGGAGTGCCAAAGCTTGGAGATGATGGAGAGCAATCAAGGCATCATAGATTGAAGACTTAAACTCCTTTGAAAGCATTATAATCCATGTAATTTACTTTATTGCTTTCTCTCTCTTTTGAGTCTAGGGTTGATGTAATGCCTTGCTAGATGGTTTGCTCATTCATGAACATGCATTTAACCATCTTAGTGAACCTTAGGATTATCATAGAATCCAACCCAATAGGTTCACTCTTTCTGTCAGTCGTCTGATGAGGGAAACACAGTCGACTGGGTGATTTCCAGTCGCCTGTAGATCCTTCTACAGTCGCCTGATATGCACTGCTCAAGTCAACATTTCTATTGACTCAAACTTGAGCTTTACGCACAGTCGCCTGTCAATCAGTTCCCAGTCGCCTGTATATTTACAGTCGCCTGATATTTGGTCAACAGTCACCTGTCTAGCGTAAGTGCAATCTCTGCATCTCTCTGTCTTCTCTCCATACTTTACAGTAGTCGATTGATGAAGAATATACAGTCGCCTGACTATTTGACAGTCGACTATAGTGTTAACATCAGTCGCCTGTGCGAAGAATTGGAGAAAGAGTGCAGCTCTCTGTTTCGATCCATCCCCTGCAGCAGTCGTCTGCTGAAGGATTAACAGGCGCCTGTCCTATTTGTCAATCGACTGTATTGACTTCATCAGTCGACTGTCCTGGCTCAGATTATAGCCGTTGGATATTTTCTAGCCGTTGATCAGTCGACTGCCTTATGATCATCAGTCGACTGTTCTTGTCGTTTTCACCCAGTTTCTAGCCGTTGCAGATTTGCTTATTTGGCTGTTTCTTTGGGTTTTTGGGCTTGATATAAGATTCCTATATATATGAGTGTGCTGCCTTTGCTTAAACTTCTTGACAACATTTGATAAACTCTTGACTCTATAGAAAATCTCAAGAGATCAATAAGCCACTATCAAGCTCCTTCATTTCCCTTTATTTGAGCATTCATCTTTCTTCATGCATTGAAGTCCAACTCAAGGGAAATCATCCAAGTGCTCTCAAGCATATTCCAACACTTGGAGATCCTCTTCCATGCCTTGCATTCATTCATGAGTAAGCATCTCAAGGCATAGGTAAGAGTATTTACTTTACAGGGTGTAAATTGTTTTCCTATTTCTCTTGGTGGGATTATGATACTCTCTTTGTGGGAGTTTCTCTCTTTGTGAGAGGTTGTCTCTTTGTGGGACTTGGGAATTCTCTTTGTGGGAATTAACTCTCTTTGTGGGAGTTCGAGTGTCCTAGTGTAGGGCTAACCCTAATTCTCTGAGTGGGAGTTAGTGATTCTCTGTGTGGGATTCTTGATCCTTGTGTAGGATTGGTTGGGTCCTTGTGAAGGGCATAAATCCTCTTTGTGGGGTATCTCCTTGTGAGATTTGTATTCACTTCTCTGTGTGGGATTATAGTGAATATTGGTGTGGCTGGATGTACCCAAGTTTGGGGAACCAGGGTAAAACTTTGTGTTTGCGTTTGGATTGATTGTGCCATTTAATTCCTCTTGTATTTATAATTCCGCATTTGCAAGTTAAATTTTATTTGAACAATTTTATTGCCATTACACTATTCACCACTCCTCTAGTGTGTGTTGTTAGTATTGCAAGGGTTAGACGATCCCTACATACCCAACGCAAGGCTTGCAAGGTGGAGGGACAAGTATGCCTGATCAAAACTACCCGCAATATAGCATGCCAATGCAAATTCCTTCTCCCCCTGGATACATGCATATGCTACAAGGGGGGAGATGGGGGAAGGAATGGGAAACCCACATTATTTTACCTCGTCTCCCCCTATGGGTATCCACATGACTTCATCGCCCAGCGGGAATGACTCGATGAGGAGGGGAAGTGACTCATTGCGGAAGTCGAGTCGCCGCGATGATTCGGAGGAGCCTTCGGTGGAAAGCCCAAGGAAAAAGTCAAAGTCCTCTGTGAACAAGTTGTGGCCGTGGGAGCACGATTTGGAACTTATCCATTACCTTGCGGAGCAAGTAGATGAAGGAAATAAAGGCGATAAGTTGTTCAAACTTACTGCCTTCAACTCCGCAGCGGCCCACATCAATGCATTATTTCAAACAACATATACAGGGCTAAATGTCAAGAACCACTATAAAACCCTCCGTACTCGTCTCTCCGAAGTGAATGAATGCTTGGCCATTAGTGGCGCGGGATGGTGTGCTGATACCAAGACGATTACATTGGCGCTAGAATCTTATGGCCCGTGGGCAGCGGTATGAACTCCAATTTTATACATAAGTCGACATCGTCTTCATATGTATTTTACATACCGTACAATAAAATGCGCCAATGTGTGTGTGCAGGCCAATCCTAAAAAGATTCAATATGTGAATCACCCCATTCCGTGGCTTGAGAACCTTCGGAAAATTGTTGGAGACGATGCGGCAAGGGGGGAACATAGGAAGGATGTTTTCCAAAACTTTGGAGGGCCATACCTGGATGGTGAAGGGGATCAAGAAGCGAATTATCAGCAAGAGCATGATTCGACGGCCGCTGAGGGTCCCCCGTACATCCCCCCGGGTTCATCGAGGGTATCTACTCCACCGGGGCCTTCCCCTCGTACACCTCCATATGTGGGGAAGAAGACAACCCGTCACCAACACCTACCTGATGTTCATGACGTTATTGAGAAAATGGTTAAATCAGTGGACAAAGTAGGTATGGCCGTTGACCATGTCGCTGAAGCTTTAAAGAACTCATGGCAAAAGGATTTGGGTTCATGTATTTTTTCCCACACCGAGTATCCGTTGGAGATGTTGGCTAAGTTGTACGACCATCTCGCCGATGTAGAGCCAAGGGGTTGGAAGTTTCTTGGGATGCCTCCATCGGCCATGGATATGAAGATAAAGCTCATCATCGCGGAGCTTGAGAAGAAGCGTGATGACGGCTACGAAGATGAAGGGTGTGATAACGAGAGTATTAACTAATGGATACCTTGTGGGTGCTGAAGACGATGGTGCTTTTTGTATTATGTAGCTACTGTAGTATGACTAGGTACAGTACTTTTTGTGCGTGGGTCTGTTTGACATATACTATATGATGCCATGTTGTTTTGTGCCCTACTGGATGTTTGCAATACCCTAAATGCTCACTGTTTTGTACATGGAGATATGAGCTTGTTTGCAATACACTAGGTACAGTACCAAATGAATCTGCATTTTTTTCTTCTCTTGGTCCTGACTGACAGACCCTTTATGCTCATTTTTTTGTGAAGGGTGATATGTGCATGTTTAATTTGAAATCCATATGAATCTGATAATTTTTCTCTCCCCTTGGTCTTGGCTGACAGACCCTAGATGCTCATTGTTTTGTGAAGGGGGATATGTGCATGTTTCATTTGATTTCCATATGAATCTGAATTTTTTTCTCCCCTTGGTCCTGGTTGACAGACCCTATATGCTCATTGTTTTGTGAAGGGTGATATGTGCATGTTTCATTTGATTTCCATATGAATCTGATAATTTTTTTCTCCCCTTGATCCTGGCTGCCAGACTCTATATGCTCCATGTTATGTGAGCAATACCATATAGGCTCGATATGTTTACTTCATGCCCAATGATGAATGGTGTTCACATATGACCGTTTGTCATTCTACTCCCAATTTATTGGAAGGTTAGCTGGTTCATTTTTATTATCTGTATCATACATGTCTTTATATGAATTCCATATGAATCTGAATTTTTTTCTCCCCTTGGTCCTGGCTGCCAGACCATATATGCTCACTGTTTCTGAGGTAAGATTTGTCGCTTGTGAAGGGCATGCATGTAGACGGTATATAAAAATTGAGCCACCGCCAGCAACCAGAATTGGGAAATGATTAACTACAATTCTGAGGGCTAATAATTGTATATACTCTTTTATGGTTTTTGCATTTATGTGGTTTTGTCGTATTTTGTGTATGCAATGAATTTTTTCTCGTTCTTTTTTCCTTCAAGACGTCGTCTCCATTGTCATCCTTCTTATACCATCATAGGTACGCCTTTCACTGTCAATTATCACATCATTTCCTTGTATCTTTTATATTTCCATTACTAATCTGTAGTTGTGCAGGGTCAAATGAGTGCAAGCTCTAACCCGTCAGAACGATCACACCCGCGGGATGAGTTGGAATGTGATCCAACAGACTACCGTCTTTGCCACTATGGCTTGAGGTGCCCAATGCAGAATTATTGGTCCCGGCGCGACCCTGGGAGGAGATATTGGACTTGTTCGTCTCGCGTCGAACACTGCGGATTCTACGAATGGAAGGACCTCCCTCACAATGCTTGGTCGCGCAACGTTATACTTCTTTTGAAGGATGCGAATGAAAGGGGACAGATTTTGGATAGCTCTTCAAGCACATTGTCGAATAGTAGGGTTTACGATCTAAAGGGGTAGTTGGGTACGGTAGTTGGACAACTTGAGAGAAACACAGAGAAAATGAATAGGATTATCGGAGATATTGACACAATTAAGTGTTTGTTGTTTTCTATATTAGGCCTAATCATTTTAATGTTGTTGGTTGTGTACACGAAGAATGTATGAATGGGTTGTCAGATAACTTGTAATGATACCAATATGAAACTGTTATTTTTTGTATGAATGTGATATGTGCATGTTTGGATTGATATCCATATAAATCTAAAATTTTTCCTGCCCTTGGGTCTGTCTTTCAGACTCTATATGCTCACTGTCTTGTGTATGATGATATGTTCTTGTTTCAATTGATTTCCATATGAATCTGAAATTTTTTCTCCACTTGGTTCTGGCTGCCAGACTCTATATGCTCACTGTTTTGTGAATGGTGATATGTGCATGTTTGAATTGATATCCATATAAATCTAAATTTTTTCCTGCCATTGGGTCTGTCTTTCAGACTCTATATGCTCACTGTCTTGTGTATGGTGATATGTGCATGTTTCAATTGATTTCCATATGAATCTGAAATTTTTTCTCCCCTTGGTTCTGGCTGCCAGACTCTATATGCTCCATGTTTTGTGCATGGTGATATGTGCATGTTTCAATTCCTATTTGGGGTAGTGAAATTATCCTATTCTCACATCTCCCTACCACATATCACAATCCCACTTTCCACTCCAAACTTTCCCAACCTCAAAAGAACACAAAAAAGTTTAATGGACTCACATAACTTTTTCTCTACCAATTCCTCTCAACTTCCCGGCCCCAAAAGAACACAGAACCCCATTTCTCCCTCTTCTAAATTCCTTTTCCTCCCAACTTTTTCTCCCCTGCTTCCACTCAAAAGAACAAGCCCTACGGGACGATACAAAGTATCAAGTGATGAATATCTAAAAAACCCTATTATTTTTCGAAGGGCCAGAAAATTATGTCGTTGCGCATTTAGGGCAGAATGAAGTTGGCATTCCTCACGTGGAATCTCAGACCATTGGCTTCCTCTCCTTCCTCTTTCCATGTCGCTTTCGAGGTATGTCTTTTATTTTTATTTTACTGTTTATTTTTTTTTGGGGGGTATTAGCATCGCAGCATAATTGTGATTGCATCGATCGATCCATACACTACTTTTGTAACCTAATTTCTTGCGGCTTTCTTTAATTATCTATATTTGCCATAAAGGTGAAATTGAACACGAGCGATCCTATCAAAATTTAAGCAGGTGATAAATTTTGTTGAAACATGTTGAAGGCAAAATTTTGCATTTCAAATAGCTTTATGAAATCAGCTAAACCTGTGCAATAATTCAAGCAGGACCACCCCTTAGGGCAGTCCCACCGGGGGCTTTTACCAAAATGTGGGGGCGGGGGATTTTGGCCAAAACCCCCCTCCCAAATGCGCTTCATACCGTGGGGCTTTTCCCAAAATGCAGGGGTGGTGATTTTGGCTGCATTTTCCCAAAAAAATACAAATTTTTGGAAAAAAACCCATTATTTCAATAATTGATCACTACACCTCTTGATTCATTGTAGAATTGATACAGCCAAATCCAATGGCATATTCAAATTGAACTACTTCCAACGGCTACATCAATAAAAAATATCCCCAACGACTATATTCCACAACGGCTCTACTTCAATAAAAAATATCCCCAATGGATACTAACGGCTAATTTCTTTTTTTTTAAAATATCCCCTTCAAATTTGGCCAAAAATTCCAACGGCTACATCAATAAAAAATTAATTTAAATCCAAAATCCCGCATTTTAGGGGGGGCTTTTCGTTGGAATGCATTGGAGGGGTGGGGCATTTGGTGGGGGGTTGCAAAAATCACCCAAATCCCCCCCCCACACAAAATCCCCCGCTGGGAGTGGGGGAAAAGATTTTCGAAGTGGCCCATTTTATGTGCTCATTGCTGATTGATATTGACATGAGCAAAAATACATTATATACACACATATGTGAGGAAAATGGACATGTGCTGCTACATCCTGTGCTAACAGCATAACAAACATATTTCATATGGTTAATTTGGATTTTTATCAATGTTGTAAGCATCCTAAAGCATCAAAAAACCAGTTATATGTTAACTATATGGGGATTTTATTTATGATCCACGCGTTACAAATTTTTTTAATCGTTTTGAAACCGTTGAATTCGTAACAATTGGATTGATTGTCAAATATCGTTGAATTGGCTTGATTTTTGCTATAGTGATCATATATGATTGCAGAACATATCCGAAAAATGTAAAAAAATAAAAAATGGGGTTTTCGCATATTCATCCCTTAAATCTTACATATTTTGATATCTGTCCCTTATTTCTTCGTATTTTGAGTTTAATCCCCCAAATCATTAACTATAACAAAAATAGTCACACACTCTAATTTTCTGTTAAAAACTCCGTTAGTGCTGACGTGGCTGTTAGTGTTGACGTGTCCAACCTGTTCGCGACGGCATCGACTGTGATGAGGGGAAGGAGGAGGGGGAGATCGGCGGCAGGGAGGAGGGGGATGGAGGGAGATCGGCGGCGGGGAGGAGGGGGATGAGGGGGATGAGGAGAGGAGGGGGGATCAGCGGCATGGATGAGGGGGATGAGGAGGTGGGGGATCGGTAGCACGAATGAGGGGAGGAGGGGGATGGGGGGAGGAGATCAGCGGCGTGGAGAAGGGGGAGATCGGCGACGGGGAGGAGCAGGATGAGGAGGAGGGGGGAGATCGACGATGGGTAGGAGGGGGATGATGGGGGAGATCGGCGGCGGGGAGGAGGAAGAGGGGGGGATCAGCGACGGGTAGGAGGAGGGATATGGGGGAGAGCGGTGGCGGGTAGGTGGGGGGAGAATAGGGAGGAGCCGCCTCCGCCCCTGCCACATCCGTCTCTTCCTAACCGCCGTCCCCGCCTCCCTCGACTCCCCGCCTCCATTCCCCATCAGGGCTTAATTCTTAGTTAATTAACACTGATTGTTAATTAATCGTTAATTAATTTAACTATTTATCCGAATATAGAATGTGGGACTATTTAGGTTAACAGCTTGAGATTTGAGGGATCAAACTCAAAATACGAAGAAGAAGAATTAAGGAACATATATCAAAATATGCAAGATTTAAGAGATGAATATGCGAAAACCCATAAAATATATATGATATATATGACTATCAATGTGGGAAATTTTTTCACGCTAATAGCACACATTATTATGTATATTAGAGAATAAACTATATGGGCATCCGATGTAAGAAATTTCTTACACTGGTTCTTAAATATTTCAATTTTCGTATTTTTTTCAACGATCAACACCGTTCATCTTGATCTACACATAATGAATGATCAACATACTAAAAATTAAGTAAATACAACGCTATTTAACTCTTGATCTAATTGTTACAAATTCAACAATTTCATAATAAGATGTTCTGTAACGAGTCGATTGATGGTCAAATCTCTATAGGGATCAAACATATTTGAGGTTTTAATGTTTTAAAACGTGTAAACAATCTCAAACCAAAAAAACTGAAAAAAGTAGAAAATGAAGTTTTTATAGAGCCGATGTAGGAATACTAAACAAGTTGCTCCCATGCCTTAATTTATATATACGAGGGTAATGGATATCATATGACATATGTGAGATCTTTTTATATATGATGATATAACACGTTCTCCTTCATAAAGGGCATGATGAATAAGAAGTTTGTCTCATGTGACCTCTTGCACTATGTGCAACAGAATGTGCCATGTTATGATATATGAGAGAGATATCTCATGTGCCATGTTATATCCATTATTTTATATATGGACCGTATCATCATATATGAGAGAAATCTTTCATATATCATACAATAGCCATTATTTTCATATATATTGGGAGAATTTTGGTAGCATTCGTTCTATTTGCACCATCCCGGCTATCTTAAACTTAATAAAGGTAAGAGCAAGCTTTATATCATTTCATTTGTTATGATATATGCAATAAAGCAATTAACTGTCGAATCCAGAATATATCTTTTATTTATTTATTTATTTATCCTTCAATTTCATGAAAAGATCGTAACACTATGAATAACCATGGAATTATAGAAGATATTGTGATCAAACTAAACAAGTGCAATTTACATTTGTCACGACCTTATTTTCGGGAATCTTTGCCAATTCTATCATTGCATAATACCCATAAAATGCCAGATTCTTGAAGTCCAATTTTGCTTATTTTCTTTATTTCATCCACTTCAATTGCGTATCAATCATATGGTTTGGTTGGTATACCAAATTTTACCCAATGTGATACTATTTCTCTTGCACTTTTCCCAATCAAGAGAAAGATATTCAAAGGTGCTAGTTTCCAATCTTGTTGCACATGACAGACACAACTGGACGCTCCATCTTATAAAAGCAATGCACTAGGTATCAACCATAGGACAACCATCTTTTGTTAGGGCCATAGTTTCCACACAATGTTGGACTCGTTCATATAGCAATGGCCTTTTTGAGGCTCTGTTTCATCATCTCTTCAGCATCGACTTATGATTCTGCTTTGGAGTACCTTGATCATCTTTAAACGTTTGACAATGAAGTGGCCTCTCTCGGAACGTAGGCTCTATTTGGCTAGATGAGCAACGGGAGGGATTTGGTGGAGGATTTGGGAAAGAACTAGAAAATTGGAGATTTCTTGGCTTCGCACCAAGGGTTTCCGAGGCTTCGCACCAAGGAGAGTGGAACCTTTCACAGGCTTAGAGAAAATTATCTATTCATTTATTCATTCCTTAAAATAATAAGTCTACTGGCCTTTATATAGGCTTACAACCAAATAACAAAAAACAAATAAAATCCTAATAGATAAGATCAAATAAAAACAAATAAAATCTTAACTAAAATTCTAACTAAAAATCCTAACAGAAAAATCAAATAAAATCATAACTGAAAATCATAATAAAATCCAACTAAACTTAACTAATCAGAACTTGATGTCTTGATCCACATCAGTTAGTGCTAATCCACTTTAACTCCTTCAGACACTCAAATATGGATGGGGCTAAGATTAATAGTGAAATTGATATTCTTGAAAAACAATGGTTTAATCATTGACTTTTCTCTAATGAAGAGAGGTGAGGAGGTGTTATCATACCCTCTAGTAGAGTTGGCAAAAATACCTCCTCCATTGCATGAGTTAGCAAAATTTCTCCCTCTAAAAAAATTGTTACATTTCCACGTGCAGATCTCTTCATCCTAACATCATTTGATCCTTCACATTTATCCTAAGTTATTATGAAGCAATTATTGATCAATTCCACTCCCGACTCCTCTTTCAAAATCAATAGCGGCTACACCCGTGCACCTCCAGCCAAACGTGGGTTGTTCCTCATTCGTTGATCCACTCATCATCATCCCAATCAAGTTTAAAAGTAAGGGGAGTTACAATCTAGAGAGCATTTTGGCTCACCCTTTATCCATTTCAGCTTGGACAAGTGCCAAACAGTTCTATTAAACTAAGGACTATTATGTTCCATTTTCTAACTGCTTCCATTCCTTCTGAGGGGGCAAATAAATCAACACCTTCCATGCAAATATAAGAGTTAAAAACACACAGGAACAATATTATGGTCATCATGTCTGTAGAAAATTAATGAACTCTCTCTTCTCATGCATGCTTCCGTGTGCATGTTCATACATGCACATCACTTTTTAGCAACCCCCCAACAAACCCCCCCCCCCCCCCCCCCCCCCCCCCCGGGGGGGGGGGGGGGGGGGAGCTACTGTCACCATACTTCCCTTTTTCTTTTTCTAATTTGAAGCAGTGAGCCTATCAGAAGCTAAAGAGAAAAAAGCTCAGATCATAATGTCTGTCATCCATTTCTTTTCTCGTAGATGGGACTGACTATGGATGAGGGCTTAATGAGTTTATCAAAGTTTTATGGGTGCTTGTTGATGGAAGTTTTACGGTTGGTTGTCAACTTGACACCAACCCTTCCATAATCATTGCTAACATCCTCGCTAACATAATTAGTGCCCAACTTCATGGGCGATGAAACTTTGGAAAAGGGTTAGGCTATCAATAATTCTAAACGGCCAGTTGCATCCTTCAAACTCTCATAACGTCGGAATAACATGTAGGAGGTGGAAAAAGATGATGACTTTGCTATGGGGTGGTGCATTTATTTCCGAGGAAGATATAAAGCCAATAGTCAATTCCCAAAAAGCGAGAGTAAATTTATTAATTCCACATAATAGTAACAATGAAGTCTTCTCTCTAGCAATTGTGCAATGGTTTAGGTACCATTCCTGATAAGGAAGCCTGGTGTAGTCTGCTTATTTCTGATCCATTAAAAAAAGAAAATCACGGAATCTCTTTAAAGATGTTGATGTTTTCTTCACATGGAATTCTCCATCCGGAACCATATGCCATCCTAATATCACTCTTTTGACACTGGTTGAACATGCAATATTTCTGCCTTTCGAAATTTATCATATGTATCTATTTCTTAATTATTGAATTGCGACATAATGTTGATTGTATACATGATGTTAACGCTAGCAGACTCATCATTTATGCAATACATTTCAGGTGATGCTCAACCCCATTCAGAGCATAATTTACCGACAGAGGCGGGTGTAAAGTAAGATATCAAATAGTCTCCTTGACTCTTTAGGTAGTAATGATAGGACCTCGTTTGTGGTTTCTGGACTAATCTTATAACTTCTAAAGTTTGATCTTCGTTAACATCAATTTTCTAGTTTCCCTGCAGAGAAAGTCATACATGCATTTGTAAATACATACATACATAGATATGTGCAAATTTATTTGTCCACATAACCCTTAAAATGTCAATGTTAGGAAACTAGTCCACCTATCAACATCATTAACAATGTAAAGAACAGAAGCAGTAACGTAGTAACAACAACAACAGCAGCAGCAGCAACAACAGGAAAAAGCTTTGGCCAAAGTTTGGACGACTGTACTAATCCTTTTCGTTGTTACTAGTCCACATGCTACATCAATGATCACGTAGACAGATCAAGTCCTTGGTTGAATCCCAAAAGCTGGGTGTCGTCTCCCCCTCTTTGGAACATAGATATACACGCTTATTGGTTGCTTTTCACACCATATTTAACTGGTTGATAAGAGCTGATATCCAGTCATCTTACTCACAGTAGGGAAATGCTTGAGCATTAACTTAGAAAGACCAATTTGATCTGGGATGATTTTCTTTATGCAATTGAAGTCTGATGCAATAATCAATCAAATAACTTGGCGTTAAATTAAATGTGCAAAAGGTGTTTAAAGACTAAATGTCTGCGAAAATAAGTACCCTAACTTGGGGGCTCTTTCTTGTCTGCCATCTGTTAGTTGCTGAGGCTGGCACAGTTCAAGGTTAACTGGAACATGTGACTCTTCAGTGATGCCAAAACCATACGTGCAAACTGTACCCATGTTAACTGTGACATTTTGCCCCCTTGTTCCATATACCTACAATCCATAGTTCTATGCTTAGCTTATAACACAAACAATTCTTCATTTTACCATGTGTGAAATAATGCACTACAAAAATATTTCAAGTAAAAGATCAAAAATGGAGTTTCTGATTTTTTTCTGATGGATATTAGAATTCCGTGTTCTAAGGTTCTATACCTTTTTCTGTAATTCCATGTTTTCTTGACGCATGAGTTTTACCTTCTTGTATAGTTCCATGTTTTCTTGGTGAATGAGGTAACCCTGCCGTAGGACCCTTGGAATCAGGTCATGAAGGGCATCAAATATAATTTCAAAAGCAAAAACAGATAAGTGATATTTGCTATAAACCTTTCGATTGAGTTCTTGAATTTCGTTGGTCAATAGCTGTTCCTGCAATAGAAAAAATAAAATATTAAAGTAGTGCAGAAAAGAATGAACAGATTATGAGTAGTTGGTCAACAGACAAGTACTTTGGTACCTTGTGCATTCTGACACCACGTAGACTTGTTTCTAATTGGTTCTCTAGATTTTGGAGATCTTTGACACTTAGGCCAGAAAGCTTCTCTCCCATCAGTTGCCTACAACCATCAGTTAAGAAGTTGAACGTGCTGCATTCCAATACAATTCTTTTTAACTATGTATTCTTTTTCAATCATACCAATGTTAGTGATATGATATGAACTTATGAGCCATGTTTTTATTCTCCCTTGATTCAAATGGTTGGAAGAGAAGGAAAAGGTTCTATGTTTCTATTGACTTGCCATACACACATAAAAATACTATAACAAAGAGGTAATTTGGTTGGTTTTGGAAGAAATTGTCTGAAGGGAGCTATAATCGTTAATGACGTTTGGACAATATGATTTTTCAGACGTATCGACCTTAAAACCTGTTTCCTTTCACTACTGGATATATCTTCTTGTCATGGGTGGACATTTTACTGACCTGTATTCCTTCTTGATTTTTTTATTTATTCGTATTAATAATTTATGTATATATATATATATTAATTTATTGATGTATTTTTATTAATTTATTTATCTATTTGTTACGTCTCTTTACTTTTAGGTTGAAATAATAACGGGCATAATACTCATTTTGTGGTTCACTCTACTTGTAAGCATCCGTGCCAAGCACACATTTTTCATTGGCATGCTCGTTTCTTCCATCTTTTTGGTTATTTCTAAAAAACGGAAAAAGAGTTGATCTCGAATAACGAGGAAGAACTATGGCCTAAACTAAAATTTTATGATGTCTTTGTCTATTTCTTTACTGCATGTTCAGTGTGTGAATCTTGGGAGTGTAGATCATGCTATGAATTATCGAGATTTTATCTTTTTTTGGGAATTCATGACCCTGACTAATTGATTACATAAATGCCAATCATAATTTTATTGACGGTCTTGGACGCACGATATTTAAGTCCAATTACGTTAGACACAGAAAATATTACCGAAGTGACCAAACCTATATAAATTTAGAAGCAATTTCTATCAAGAAAGCATTTGAATACAGCCTGAATTGGCTCGGGTGTCCAGTAAAGTTGTCAAAGATCAAAACGAGTATAATTATTTTTGTGCATATAAAGGCCAGTTCTTAACAAGTATTGTCTCTCATTTGTGCAATTTTTGTGTGTGTTTACTCACGCACATGCATCAAAACGAGTAGCAGGAGTGCAGAACTGTATCTTCAAGGTGGGGATAGAGTTGGTTTTGGTTCTGTCCTATTATTGAGTTTGTATCCTCTGGGACCATGTTTTTGATTAGACAATTTTCTTATGAAGTGATTTTGAAGAGGATTTATTTTTGTGCAGGTGATGCTAGTAAGTTTTTTAGTTCTCTCCCAATGTTTTCCAAATGAAACTGTCCGATCTTGTCTGGGTTGTACACGTATGGCATCATAGAAAGATTCTCAACACTCTAGTCCTCGTATCTGTTTCGGAACTCTTCATATATTTTGGCATGTGGAGATAGTATGGGGAGAAAACTGGCCTTTATATTTATGCCCATTGGAAGATTTTGCCAAAAACTCGGCAGTTTAGAAGAAGAGGCTTGCAATCTTTTGGATACTCTGTATTAATAATAGAAATTATTGATACTCTGCATTAATAGAAGAAAAAACTAGATTGATCATATCGTGCAAGAGATGGACAATATTTGGTTTGTGAGCTCAGATTCATGTAAATTATGAGCATGAACTCCCTTTTCAACTCTTTCAATTTAGGGGCCTTGCTTGAAAAATTGGTATGAGCACATGTCCAGTTAGGTTCTTTCTTATTGCATTGTATTCTTTCCTCTATGTGTTTTAAAATTGTTCAGAAAATCATCATATAATGACGAACTCTCTATCACAAATTTATTTCTTTCATATCTTTTCTCTGCTGTTTTCTTTTCATTTATTTGATTGAAGGATAAGCTTGGATCAAATAGGCTTAGGCCCGCAACTAACTTGGCACCTAATTTTTTTTTGGATTAAGGAAAGCCTACTTAGTCATGGGTTTTTAATCTTAATACATATTACTTTCTACCTTCATCCTTTTTAGCTTTGATTTGGAAATGTATTTTTACCTTAAAAGTCATTCATTTCAATCTTCTTTCTTCCTTCGACTTTGATCTAATTTTCTTTTTTGTAAACAGAGGAAGAGAGAATAGAAGTTCAACAATCAAATGAAGGCTCAGTAAATTTCAATGGAAGCTTAACAATCAAATGGATAGCTGATTATTTTGGGGCGAAAGAATGGCATCCAACATGATTGACTTTAATCTCTTGATCAGTAATACCATAATGAGTAAATTATAGTTATAACTTCATCCAAATATTTGAAGCAAAAAACCTTGAATTTCATTATTGTTATATTTACATTTCTTTTGTAAGGTCTCTTATTAAATATCTGCTTTCTTTATTTAGAGTTGTACTTAATAAGTAAACTGATGAGGCGGTCTTACGTAAATTACATTCTCGTGTTCATGATTCTTTTATTGTCACATTTTTGTTCAATAGTGTATAGCCCTTTTATATTTTGTATGTATTCGCTTGGATGCTAATACAAATTCCAGCAAAATAAGCTGTGGTTTTCCATATGAAACGTATTTAAAGGCTTAAGACTTAATGTGATGCTTTGTATAAACAACAATACTTGTTTGCGTATTTCTTTCCACCAATAATTGTATTTTAATTCTTTAAAGGTCAGTGTGATTATTGAAACTGTCAACAAGCTAGTGTCATCCTCAAACATGGATAATACAATAAAATATGCAACTGAAAATACATCAACATTTTTTATAATAGCATACTTTGCAAATACAATCAAGAAATCTGTATAGTAATTTGAAGGACAAATTTCATAGTTACTTCTTAGGAAGAAACTAATTTCAAGGGAAACTTTTTGCGGCAGATCACTTCCGTTTTTTACATTCTACCGACTAATGCAAGTCTCAAGAACCAACACACTTGAGACTTAATGTGATGCTTTGTATAACAATACTCGTTTGCGTATTTCTTTCCACCAATAATTGTATTTTAATTCTTTAACGGTCAGTGTGATTATTGAAACTGTCAACAAGCTAGTGTCATCCTCAAACATCGATAATACAATAAAATATGCAACTGATACAAGTTAATACATCAACATTTTTTATAATAACATACTTTGCTAATACAATCAAGAAATTTATATAGTAATTTGAAGGACAAATTTCATAGTTACTTCTTAGGAAGAAACTAATTTCAAGGGAACTTTTTGCGTTTTTTACATTCTACCGACTAATGCAAGTCTCAAGAACCAATACACAATATGGATCAAGTTGCTAAGATGCATCTTAAGAAGATATTACCTTCACATTGCTATGTTTGTTGATACAATGGAAATGGAATGTTCCGAATTTTACACAACAAAAAGAATATATCTAGACATAAGTGATCCTTCACAGATAATAAGGTTACATGAGAATTCAGCTTGAATTATTAAATTAAACAAAGATCCTAAACAATCCTAGACAATAATACTGCAAGAGATAAATAGCTCTAGTGGCTGGAGGGATAAACAGTGGGCAGCTAAAGTAGGGTCCGCCCTTCTTGGGGCAGGCGATGCTCGGGGTAGTGGCAATGCTAGCCAAGAAAGGGGAGAGAAAGAGATGAGAGATGAGAGTAAACAAATGAGAAAAGGGGAAAGAAAGCAATGATTATTAATTTTTTTTTATTTTTTTTAAAAAGAAGGGGTTTTTTGCGAAAGGATCACTTACATGTGAACCTTTCTTGCTCAAATCAGTGACTGAGATTTGGCCACCTCACTTATATGAACAAAGCCCTCATATGCCATGTTATACCCATCACATACACACCCCGTACCCAAGTGATGCGCACCATACTACACCTGCCTTGCTGTTCATCCATTTGGCTACCAGAGCGCATCTCTTAATGTTATTGTCTGGGATTAGGTAGGATCACCGTTTGATTTAGGAATTCAAGATGAATTCTTATGCAATCACATTATCAGTGAAGGATATGTTTTCTTACCCAAACTAAGTTTGATGAATAATTAGAGGATTTCCCGAATACGTATTTGTCATGAATGTCTAGGTATATTGTCTCTTTGTTATATAAAATTCTGACATTCCATCGTTTCAACAAAGCGAAGTAAAGGCAATGTCGTCTTAAGTATCATCTTAGATTCATGCTCTTTGTTCTTGACACTTTGTATTAGCCATCAGAATATAAAATCTGAAAGTCATCTGTTATAAAATTTTCCTTGAAATTGGCATGTATGTCTCTTCTTGAGAACCAACATCTTCATTTAAATTACTATGTTGTTTTATTGATTGTGTTTGTAACGTAGTGCTTTCATTAAAGATGGTGACTTCTTAACTTGTTTCAGTTACTTGGTTTACTATATTGCTGATGGTTGAGTATTAAATTAGCTTGCTTGTTGACTGTTTTAATGATGCATTTCCCTTAAAATATTAAAATTAATCAAATTAGTTGATTAGTGGAAAGCACTATATACCCAATTATGGGTGTTTATACAAATTTTTATATTAAGTCCTTAAATGCAATACGTACTGAACAACAGAAAGCCTATTTGGTTAGTGATTGTATTAGAATCCAAGTCAATACATACAATAAAATAGGCAGGTTACACAAGGCTGAACAAAAAATTTACAAATATAAGAATGATGAACATGAGAATGCAATTTATATTTGACCATTCCATCAGTTACTTAACTTTAAATTAAGAAAGTGGATCTAACGAGAGATTTTCGGAGAGATCAATATAAGAACCATGAAAAACAAAGATTTTAATTCAAATATTTGCACATATCCAACAAAGTTACTGGTACAATTTATTCTCGTGCTAACATTGTTAAAGAGATCAAAAGTAATCATGTTAGATGCCTTTCCTCTGTGAATACATCAGCAATCCTTTTAATGGTTGAGCTTCCATTTATAGTGATAATACTGTATAAAAAATAAAAATAATTGAAATTTTGCTAAGCTTCTATTTGATTGTTGAGCTTCCATTTTCTTCACGTCCCTTTACAAGTAAAGAATATAGATTGAAGCCGAATGAAGCAAAAAAAGGTAGAAAATAATGAACATAATGATAGAAATCCATGGTGAGTAGGCTTCCTTAATCTAAGAAAAAGCGATACATTAGTTGCAAAGACTATTTGATTCAAACTTACTCATCAAATAAATAAAGAAATCTGCAAATAAAAATTTGCAAAGAGATGAGCTTACGATAGAGAGATTGTCATTGAGTGATGATTCTTTGAAATATTTTAAAACTCGTGGAATGAAGAAAAATGGTAGCAAGAAAGAAACTAGAAAGAAGGCAAATGCCTACATTTTGGCCTGACTGAATATGTGTTTATGCAGTCAATAATTCACCAATTTTTCATGCATGCACTCTAAACGGAAAGGGTCCAATGGGTATTTATGTGCACATTGCCCATGAATCCGAGTCACAAACAAAATATGGTCCATAACTTGCAGGATGGTCGATCTAGTTGTCTCCTTTATTGGTGCAACATTTTGATAGGTTCTATTTTTGAATTTCTTTTCTTAGTAATACAATGAAATTTATGTTGCAAATTGATTGGAACCAAAAGCAAATCTGGAATTTTATTAGTAAAACTGAAAATAAAAGGGATAGATTGATTACAATTGTAGGGGTAATTGCCCTCTCAAGACGCCGATTGATAAGGGGTATCCGCATCTTCCTGTAGAACGAGGAATTCTCCATCGACAATAACTCAATAATCAAAACCAAGCATGCATAGGACCGGCCTGCTCCATCCCTTTTATAATAATCACACTAATTATCTAATTACCCAAATACACCTACACTAATGAAATAACACAAAAACCCCCAAAATAACTCCCCTATTAAGCCGGATCTATCATTACTCCGCCCCTGAAAACCACCTTATACTCAAGGTGGTATATGAAGTCGCTGGCGGACCTAGTCCAAGTGGGAGTCGTCTTCCCCGTCAACCTCCTCATCCTGTACTATGTCCTTCTCGTCGTCCCCGGCTATCAGAGCACTTGCAACTTGCGCACCCCACAATGGTGCCCTGGGGGACATCGCATCTGAAACACATCCACTTCTACCTTTTCTCTCTCATCTCGACATCAGTCATCCTCCTAAACTGATCCACTGCTGGTGGTGTGCTGCTCTTTTCCCCAATCTTCTTATTACTTGCCTGATCTGTCCATGTAGCTGCATTCTGTTCTCCTGCCGCTATTGAAACACTGCGGGATACAGGTCCACTCCAGTTGCCTCTCGCCTTTCTCTCCTCCATTAGTCGATCCTCCACCATCTGGACGTACTCTATGGCCTCCATCAGGTCCCGTGCCTTCTGTATGCGAATCTCCATGCAAATGGTAGCCTACAGCCCCTTAATAAAAGTACTCTCCATCATCTCTTCAGACACACTATGCACCCATCCTGATAGTGCCTCAAATCTCTCCAGGTAATCTCTCACTGTGCCATCCTGCCCGAGTGACAGTAGCTACCCCCTCAAATTTTCCAGATGAGGATATCTGAATCTCTCCACCAGCCCATCACTGATCTCCTTCCACGAGCGAAACGATCGCCTCTCATCTATCCACTGGTACCAAGCAATGGCTTTTCCATATAGACATATAGCAGTCGCCTCCAACTTCTGCTCCTCCGTCATGCGAGCGACCCTAAAAAATCTCGTTGCCATGTAAATCCAAGCCACCAGATCCTCTCCCATGAATACACGCATCTTCAGCTTCCACAGCCTGTCCATCGTGTATGTCCCCTGGCCTTCTCGTTCTCCTGCGTGTCTGGGCTGATGATAGTGATGCCATCTCTCTTGATGGGTCTTATAGTCCCTCTGCGGGCCCCTCTCACGATCTCCTTGGCCCTCTCGTGGGCCGGGCCTCCTCGGCTCCATAGTCTTCCCGGCTGTCACCCCAGTCCCACCATCACGTCCCACCTCAAAGTCTCTGTAGTCTCATTCAGTCTCTCCAGGGTGCTCCTCATAGGTGCGGGGTGGTCTCGAAACCATCCTCTATCGTCGCCGTACTCCTGAAACTCCACATGGTAGAAATCATCGTCGAAACCATGTGCAGGGGTGTCCGGAAGTGCAGAATAGCCTCCGTCGGGGTCGTATTACCCCCGTCGCGGGCCCGAAGGGCCGTGGGGGGCTGTCAGGGCACGACAGGGCCCTAGCGGCCCCGGGGAGGGGCCACAAGGGGCTGTCGGGCCCTGTCGGGCCCCCAGTGCCCCTGCCTCCAGGTCTGCACAGCCTTGGGGAAGCCTCGGGGCCCGCGCGGGTTGTCCGCTGCAGCCGGCGGCCGCGGCTTAGGCCGTCGGCCCTCTAGCGCTCCTCCTCTGCTTCCGGATAGATGTTGTCGAAATTCGCAAGCCTCACGTCCTCCAAATCTTGCGTTATGTGCTTCTCCTTGTCCAAAGGAGCCTCCTTTGTCGCTGTTTTAGGGTTTGCTTCTCCACCGTTCAATTTCGACGGAATCTCTTCATGTTGAAAGATGATTTTTGATAGGGCTTCGCTGTGTTGATTTAAGGTTTCCACTTGCTTCGTCAATTGATCACCATGCATCGTTAGGGTTTTCTTAATGTCTACGATCTCATTGAATTTTTCTTCCACCGTGTCGATGCGATCTTTGGATCTCGTTGCTGTCGCCATGGATCGACACGCTCTGATACCAAATTGATAGGGACCAAAACAAATTTGGAATTTTTTAGTAAAATTGAAAATAAAAGGGATATATTGATTACAATTATAGGGGTAATCGCCCTCCCAAGACGTCGATTGATATAGGCGTCCGCACCCTCCCGTAGAACGAGCAATTTGATGCGTCTAGAGCTTTTTGTGGGGATAAAGGTGTGATATTTATGGCTTTGGACTAATTAACTAGGGTTTTTATGCGAAGAACAGATCTGAAATTACTAATAAATGCGGGAATAATTAATCTAGGACAAACAAACAACAATAGATTTAAGGGAAAATTGTTCTAGGGTTCTAGGAAATAAAATACCTTTTAGATCAATTCTTCGATAAACCATCCTAGGGCCGGCCGGTCCTTGCTTAAGGGGGGAATTAGCGAAATGTCGAATTACTAAATGACCCCATTTGTAGTCACGAAACTATAAGTTTGACACCGGGTCCATGGTGGACCCGAGTCACCCATCCTCTGATAGACTTGAACTGGCCTCGACCCGTCTTCGCTGGACCTGCCGCGCGCGCCTCCTTTGACCCGCGTCGTATCACTCCTCCTCCAAAAGTGCCACCTTCTCCTCATGGTGGAAGTCTGGAAATTGGGTGCGTATCACCGCAAAGGGCTCCAAAGTAGCATCGTAGTCCGGTAGGCCCCTCAATCTGATCAGCACCTCATGTGTCCCATCTGTGGCCTGTCTCACCCCAGTCAGCTCCTGAGGCTCAAGAACCACCTCCATGTCCTCTGTCAAAGTGAACGACAATGTAGGTGATAGTGTATGGTCCCCAATGGCCATCCGTAACTGTGAAACGTGAAAAACGGGGTGAATGGTGGAGGTAGAAGGTAAATGTAGACGATACACCACCTTCCCATCTGAGCGGTAATCTCGAATGGCCCATAGTAGCGGGCCGCCAGCTTTTCATTGCTCTGATGGGCCAAAGTCTTCTGTCTGTAAGGCTGGAGTTTCAGGTAAACCCGGTCTCCCACGGTAAATTGCACATCTCTCCGGTGCTCAGCCGCTTTAGCCTTCATGATCTGCTGGGCTCGCAGCAGTTGCTTCTTCAACTCCTTCAAATATCTGTCCCGCTCCCCAAGATGCTCCTCTACCTATGACACTGGAGTGGTACCTCTACTATATTGTATCAACTGGGGCGGGTCCGGACCATACAAAATCCGAAACGAGGTGCTCTTTGCTGCCGAGTGGTAAGAGGTGTTGTACCAATATTCTGCCATGCTAACTACCTGGTCCACTGTCTCGACGAGTCTGACACAAATCACCTCAAATAGGTCTCCACACTCCTATTCACCACCTCCGTCTGACCATCTGTCTATGGGTGATATGACGTGCTCCTCCTCAGCTTGGTTCTCTGTACCTTGAAAAGCTCCCGCCCAAAAACTGCTCATGAAGACCTTATCACGATCATAGACTATGGAGGCGTGGAAGCCATGCAAGCGGATCACCTCTCGCATGAAAGCTGTAGCTACTGTCACTGCCGTGTAGGGGTGTCTCAGCGGTACGAAGTGGGCATACTTGCCGAGTCGATCTACCACCACCAGTATAGAGTTGTAGCTCTCTGACCGTGGAAGCCCCTCAATGAAGTCCATGCCGATATCCTCCCAGACTTTCTCAGGTAGAGCCAAAGGCTGAAGAACTCCCGCTGGTGCCATTGCCATATACTTGTGACGTTGGCAAACGTCACCCTCCGATATCATCTGAGCAATGTCCTTCTTCATGCCTGGCCAGTATAGCTCTCTAGACATCCTCCTGTAGGTCTGCTGTATCGCTGAATGCCCTCCGATGGCGTTGTCGTGGAACTCCTGGAAAATCAGCGAAATATGGGTGGAGGCCCTGGGAAGCACCAGTCTCCCCTGATATAGAAGTCGCTGCACACTCATGGTGTACCCCGAAAAATCCACTGACCTCTGATGCAGTGCCTTTCGTATCTGTGCCAAGCCTGTGTCGACTTCAATCTCTCTGCCCGGCAGCTCCCAGTCTAGGAGTACCGGTACGGAAATGGCTGCCATCTCTGCTGGCTCCTCTCTGCGAGACAAGGCGTCTGCCGCCTTGTTTTCCATGCCTGGCCGGTATTGTATCTCGAAGGTGTAATAGACCAGCTTGGAGAGCCACTTCTGATGCTCTTCTGTGACCATGCGTTGCTCAAGTAAGTATTTCAGGCTCCGCCGGTCGGTCCTCACTATGAATCTCCTCCCTAACAAATAAGGTCGCCATTTTTGTATAGAGAGCACGATCGCCATCAATTCCCGCTCGTATACTGATTTCAGCCTCGCTCGTGCTGACAGAGTCTGGCTAAAATATGCAATAGGCCTGTGATCCTGCATCAGCACTACCCCCAACCCGTGTCCAGAAGCGTCATTGTTTATCACAAAAGGCCTACTGAAATCAGGTAGTGCCAAGACGGGCACTGTCGTCATCGCCATCTTCAGGGCCTCAAATGCCTTGGTGGCCTTCTCGCCCCAGTGGAAACTGCCCTTCTTAAGCTGCTTTGTGAGTGGCCATGCAATTGAACTGTACCCCTGGACAAACTTCCTGTAATACACCGTCAGGCCCAAGAAGCCCCGCAAGCCTCGTAATGTGGTGGGTAACGTCCAATCTAGCATCGCTGCGATCTTGGCCCGGTCTACTGCCACCCCCTCAGCTGAGACGATATGTTCCAAATACTCCACCTGAAGCTGATCAAACAAGCATTTCTTCTTATTTGCACACAGCTGCTGGTCCTATTGCTCATGCAGCACTGCCTGCAAGTGCCCAACATGCTCCACACTGCGACTGTACAGCAGGATGTCATCGAAAAATACCAGAACAAATCTTTAGAGGTAACTGGTAAGGCCGGAACACCTTGTTCATCAGTGCCTGAAAAGTCGCCGGAGCATTCGTCAGGTCGAAAGGCATGACGATGAACTCATAGTGCCTCTCATGAGTCCTGAAAACCGTCTTGGGCACGTCAGCTGTCCTCATCCGTATTTGATGATAACCGGACTTAAGATCGATCTTAGAAAAGCATGCAGCTCCGTGGAGCTCATCTAGAGGCTCATTGATCACCGGAATAGGGAACTTATCTGCAACGGTTTCCTTATTCAGGGCCCTATAGTCCACACAGAATCTCCAGCTGCCATCCTTCTTTTTTACCAACAAAATTGGGATGGAGAAAGGGCTCGTACTCGGCTGAATCACCCCTGCCTGCAGCATGTCCTGCACTAGCCTCTCAATCTCGTCCTTCTGCACCTGGGGATATTTGTAGGAACGCGCACTAATGGGAGACACGCCCTCTCGTAAGACAATGTCGTGCTCGTGTTCTCGGTGCGGTGGTAACCCCGGTGGTGTCTGAAACACATCCTCATACTGGATCAACAGCTGCTCAAACTCTGGTGCCATTGCCTATGCTTGATCCTCCCTCTGCTCTACTGCTGCCACTGTCTGTAGATCGACTAGAAAACCTCCCCTGCTGTGTGAATCGCTCGTGACATGGCCTTATATGACACTAAAGAACGACAGAGGCTGGGATTCCCCCTGTAAGACCACTGTCCTTCCCCCATCCTGGTACTCCATCCTCAGCATCTTCCAGTTCGTCCTGGTCTCTCCTAGTGTCTGCAACCACTTCATCCCCAGGATGACATCAGTGCTCACTAGCTCCAAGGGAAGAAAATCCGTGACAATCTGTTCTCCCTGGATCGACACGATCACTTCGCGACGGATACCGGTGCTGTGTGTCACTTGACCATTGCCCATCACTATTCCATACCTCCCTGTGCCACTCGGTTGTAGTCCCTGCTATCTCACCAACCTGCTGGAGATGAAGTTGTGGGTGGCCCCACTGTCTACCAACACGATTACCTTCTGACCACCCACCTGTCCCACCAATTTCATGGTGTAGTTCGGTGTGAACCCCACCACAGAATTGAGGGATATCTCTGCCAAGTCCAAGTGCTGGTGCTCAGCCTCCTCATCCTCTCCAGCCTCTAGCACTACTACATCGTTCTCCTCATCATCGTTCACGAACAGTATCTGAAGAGTCCGATCCCCACAGCGGTGTCCTGGAGTGAATCTCTCATCACATTTGAAGCATAATCCCTTTGCCCGCTTCTCCCGCATCTCTGAATCCGTCATCCTCCGTACCTGCCCCCCCCGTCCGTGGCTCCGGTCTCATGTCCCTATTGCACGTGGCAATGGCTGTAACCCCCTGGACAGGAGCGGCCCCTGGTGTAGGAGCAGCCCTCTGTCCACCAGCAGACGCCTGTCCACGGAAAGTGGTGCCTCCCCACGCCCCTCGGGCTCTCCTCTCAGTCTCCTGATGGTCCTCTACCATCCTGGCTGACGTCATCATCCCCGCAAACCCACTGGCTGTAGCTGTCTCAGTCTGGACCTAACAGTGGGCTTCAGGCCCTTCATAAAGCAGCCCTCCAATGATTCACCAGAAACTCCTCAGACTCGATGACAAAGCGACTCAAATTTCTTTATATATTCTCCTACGCTTCCATCACGCTTTAATGAATAAAGCCTCTCATAGACACCCCCAGACCGCACTGTGCCAAAACGCTCCACCAACAGCGAGGTGAACTCCTCCCAAGTCTGAAATGGCTGCTGCTGATGAGTCCACCGAAACCAACCCAAGGCCTCTCCCTCCAAGCAGACCCCTATCGCTCGGAGCCAGTCCTCCATTGGTACTGCCGACACCTCAAAGTACCTCTCTACCCGGTACAGCCAGTCATTAGGATCTCCACCCTCATAAATAGGCATCTTCAGCTTCCTCAGCCGGCTTTCCCCAGCAAATCCACCTCTCTCTTGCTGCTGAAATCCTCTTCTCGGCTGATACCCTGGCAGTTTGTCGGGTACATATGCATCGACACGATCACGTGCGCCTCCATCCGCTCCATCCCACTACCAGTCTCCCCTCTCATCTCCCTGTGGGTGTCCATACTCTGCCGGTGGCTACTAGGTGGGCCCTAGTACGCTCTCCAATCACCCGTCACCCCCGAAGGGTGGGGGCTGAGTCGACGGGCCTCCAGGAACTGCTGACGTCCTTCAAGCTGCTGAAATCCTCCGTCGGGTCCCATAAGTGGCTGAAATCCAGAAAATGGTGCAGATCGGGATCAGTGCTGGGCCCAAGGGGGCCCAAAGTGGTCGACGGGTGCTGTCGGGCTCCTCCCAGGCCTGTCGTCCCCTGTTGAAGCTCCGGGGGGGGGGGGGGGGGGGGGTCGGAATCCCCCTGTTGACCCGCCGAAGCCCCCTAAGGGGGCGACGGGCCCTGCCGGCCCAGGTTTTGGGCCAGGAGCTTCTCGCGCTCCCTGGAGGGGGCAGCGGTGCTCCGTCGCTGCCCCCAGCTCCCGGCGCACCCCCAAACAGGGGCAGTGGGCCTCCATCGCTTCCCCTGGGGCCTGCCGCTGCCCCATGAGGGGCGGGCGGCACCTGTCGCCCCTCCATGGGGTTTGCCGGCCCCCATCCAAGCCGCCGAAGGGGCTGCCGCCCCCCTTTGGCGGTCGCCGCTTCATCCCGCGGCGGGTACTCCTCCCAAACTTCAGTCTCTGTGGTGTTTTGCTGATTGTATGGATCGAAGCCTCCGTCTTCTTCCTTTTCCGACATCTCTTCGTTAAAAATCACATTTTTATCTTTGTCTGCTGTCAAAGGCGGCTCCTTTTTGCTTGTATCCATCTTTAAGTTGAAGTTCATGGACATCGCCGCTAGTGCTTCCATCATTCGTGCTTCAGATCTCGCCGTATTTTCCGCTATCGTTGCTATTTCCTCTATGAAACTCTTTCTGATTTCTGCGGCCATCTCTGCATCCTCCTTTCTGGCATCGATAAATCCTTTGCTGATTTGTGCTTCAATCCTCTCCACTTTCTCTTCCAACGCTTCGATCCATTCCATAGATCGTGTGCTCGCCATGGATCTACTGCTCTGATACCAATTTGATGCGTTTAAGGCTTTTTGCGGGGATAAAGGTGGGATTTTTATGGCTTTGGACTAATTAAACTAGGGTTTTTATGCGAAGAACAGATCTGAAATTACTAATAAATACGGGAATAATTAATCTAGGACAAACGTACAATAATAGATTTAAGGGAAAATTGTTCTAGGGTTCTAGGAAATAAAATACTTTTTAGATCAATTCTTCGATAAACCATCCTAGGGCCGGCCGGCCCTTGCTTAAGGGGGAATTAGCGAAATGTCGAATTACTAAATGCCCCCTTGTAGTCACGAAACTACAAGTTTGACACCGGGCCCATGGTGGACCTGAGTCGTGGACCTGAGTCGCCTCCTCCTCTGATAGACTTGAACCGGCATCAATCCGTCTTCGCTAGACCCGCCGCGCGCGCCTCCTTTGACCCGCCGCGCACGCCTCCTTTGACCCTCGTCGCATCAGAATTCTCCCTCGATAATAACTCAATAATCAAAACCAAGCATGCCTAGGGCCGGCCGGCCGGCTCCATCCCCTTTTATAGTAATCTCACTAGTTGTCTAATTACCCAAATACCCCTACACTAATGAAATAACACAACCCCCAAAATAACCCCCTATTAAGCCGGATCTATCACAAATATATTTTAAGTAAAAGATAACATGAAAATTCGTACCGATCTCTATTGTCGATCCGCAAATGGATCAATGATGTTAGGTACAATACATAAAGAAAGATGGAGCAAAACCTGCGTCTTTAATAGTCCAGCTAGCTACCTCACACTTCTTGAATCTAGGCTAACTTTTATTTACCAAATTGGATGAGAATAACATGTGACACAAAATTAAACATCAACGTTACAAATGTGGCTAACATCAAATAGGAAAAAATAAAATACATTATATTCATATCTAACTCGGAAAAAACATCAAATTGATCAGATTCGTAATGTAGCAACAATATATAATTTAACCACAGACAGTTATGATTACATTCTCATGATGATATTTGTAGGCATCACTAATGCTTAGCACCATAGTTATCAGAGATACATGAAGAGCTGAAATCAAGAATGATGTTATGTTAAAAATATAAAAATGAGACAAAGATCTCACTTGGACATCAGAATGATAGTGAAAAGTTACATACCGGCAAAGCATAGTTTGTCACACAAGGGTGTTATTAATGACCGAAGAAGTAGACGCATGTGCCTTGATTGTGTGGCTGAGAAGGGGAGGTGGGAAGAGATGAGCTCAGGCGGCTTGAGGGACGAACGTCAGGATGGCTGAATATGGCGCACCTTGCTTCGGATGGGCAGAGCTGGGGTGGTGGCAACGTTGGGCCAAAGAGATGGGAGACAGTAAAGAAACGAGAAAAAGGGGAAGGGTAAAGATCATGCCCGGCCCTGATCCAGGGCACCCATGGCAGCCGCCCAGGGCCCAAGGCCAGGGGCACATTTTTTAAAATTTATTTATAATACATAATACATTATATAATAAATTAATAATAATACGAAAAATGGTTCAGTCTGTTCGTTATCTCTTTGCAGACGGTTTCGATACTTCGAGACGGTTCCTATTTTCCGAGAGACGTTCCCTTTCTTCTCGGCAACTGCAAAATGCAAACCAAGGCGACACCGCGACAGTTTCGTTCTTCTCGCAGACGGCCTCCCTCTTCTTCTTCTCTCTCAATCGACTCGCAACACACCAACTTCTTGCCATAGTCGCACTCACAGACGGCCACCCTCCGACTCCGAGAAACAGTTCATTCAATCCTTTGTCAGGCAAGTTTTTGTTGTTGTTAAACATAAGTTATTAATGTTAATATATTATATATGTGCCAAGCCTGACTGCCTGAGGCCACCCGTACTGACACTGAATCTCTCTCTGATTCCTAATTGTGAAGTGTAAATAGATTTGATCAACAGACAACATGATTCACTGATTCCATGAATGAATTTTAAATAACGAAATATAGTTTTTACTCTTTACTTCTCAACCATTTCACAGCCTTCTCTCTGATAGGATCAGTTAAGTTCTTGATGGATCTTTCTGGTGGATGTGTATCATTGTATGATTTGTTTTTTTTGCTGTTTTTACTTTTTAGTACGCAAATATTAACAAGAGCAAATACTGATTATTCAAAAAAGAGATGGAATGTTTTGAGGACTAGTGTAAAGAATTTCTGACATGATCCGGTAGATTGATCAATAAATCATCGATTTAAAAGTGGAAAAAAATATAAAAAGTGGGATTTTTAGAAGGAATTTCACGAAGAACAAAAATAACTGGATCTCGTTGAAGAGGAGACCCTCTCTCCTAGCTTTTAATTGAACGGAAATAAAAGCCTAAAACACCTTCGTAAGACGCCTAATTGTTCTGCACAAAATAAGCATGAAAACTCCCGAAAGGCGGCTAAAAGGGAATTACTAATCTAGTCTGAAAAGAGTAGAATACACCTACGTCCACTAAGCCATGTCCCCACGTCTACTGTGCCGAAAATAAGTCTTCCAAGTGGGACCCGAGTCGTGAGGGGGTGCGGGTGCGGCTCGTGGGCCGCCGGTTGATGGTGTGGACGCATCAATACCCCCTAAAAGAGCCACCTTGTCCTCAAGGTGGAAGTCTGGGAATTGGTTCTGAATCACGTCGTACGCCTCCCACGTAGCATCGCAGTCTGGTAAACCCGACCAATGTATCAGCACATCCTTGCACTTGCAGGATACTGTCGAACTGCACGAACCTCTAACGGCTCCAACATCACCTCCATGTCCTCAGTCAATGTAGGTGGCAGCGTAGACGATGCCGCTTGCTCTCCAATGGCTCTCTGTAACTGGGACATATGGAACACCGGATGGATCGTCGATGTGGGTGGTAGTCTCAACCTGTATGCCACATGACCAATCTTGGTCTTTATCTCAAAGGATCCGTAGTATCGGGCTGCTAGCTTTTCGTTCCTCCTCCACACAAGTGACCTTTGTTTGTACAGCCTCAGCTTCAGATACACCATATCCCCCTCCTGGAAGTGCACATCCCGACGGCATCCATCAGCTCTAGTCTTCATCACTTGCTGCGCTCTCAGAAGGTGTTTCTTCAGCTCCTCCAACAGACTATCCCTCTCCTCTATATACTCTACATTTGAAACCGGAGTCCGTCTGTCCCCAAAGCGAAGCAAAGAGGATGTGTCACGGCCGTACAGAACCCGGAATGGCGTACCGGCAGCCGAATGGTAAGAAGTGTTGTACCAGGACTTGGCCCATGCTACCACCTGTGCCACTGACGGGTCGTCTCTGAAGCAAAACACCGCAGATATGTCTCTATGTTGTGGTTCATCATCTCGGTTTGGCTGTCCCTCTGAGGACGATAGGCCGTACTCCTCTTCAGTACCGTCCCCTGAACCCTGAATAGCTCCTTCCAAAAGCCACTCAAGAATACCTGGTCTTTGTCAGACACTATAGACGCCTGTACTCTATGTAGTTGTATCACCTACCGAATGAACGCGGTTGCCACCGATACTGCTGTGTAAGGATACTTCAGAGGAATGAAATGAGCATACTTGCTCAGCCTATCCACCACCACAAATATCACCGTGAACCCATCTGATCTCGGCAGCCCATCGATGAAGTCCATCGTGACCTCCTCCCACACCTGCTCAGGCAAGGCCAGCGGCTGCAATAACACCGTTGGTGCCATGGTAATGTACTTGTGACGCTGGCAGACGTCACAAGCGGCTACTAATCGAGCTATCATCTTCCTCATCCCTGACCAGTACACCTCCCGAGCCATCCTCATATAGGTTTGCTGAACCCCGAGTGGCCACCCACCCCGGAGCTATGAAACTCCTAAAACAAGACTGGTATGAAAGTGGACGTCTGTGGCAACACTAATCTTCCCTGGTACAGGAGTCTCCGTCCCTCCATCGCGTATCCCTTCGGCCCCCCTGCTCCGC
This sequence comes from Scilla litardierei, assembly GCA_030789695.1. Taxonomy (NCBI): domain Eukaryota; kingdom Viridiplantae; phylum Streptophyta; class Magnoliopsida; order Asparagales; family Asparagaceae; genus Scilla; species Scilla litardierei. The sequence goes on from CM061141.1 coordinate 17,083,526, forward strand.
TTTACAGTGAGTCCCTGATCTGCTTCAGCTCGGGGTCTGCCTCCACCTCTTATAACATCGGCTCTCACTCTAACCACATAGGCAAGGATAAAGCTCTCACGCTAATGCCCTCCTCTCTGCGTGACAAGGCATAGACAGCCTTATTATCCAGCCCCAGCCTGTACTCAATAGCAAATCGGTATCCTACTAGCTTGGACAGCCACCTCTGGTGCTCCTCTGTGACCAACCGCTGCTCCAGTAAATACTTGAGACTACGCTGGTCTGTCCTGACCATGAAGTCCTTCCCCAAAAGATACGGCCGCCACTTCTGCACTGCCAAGACGATAGCCATAAGTTTCCTCTCGTATACAGACTTCAGTCGTGCTCTGGATGATAGCACCTGACTGAAATAGGCTATCGGTCGCCCCTCCTGCATCAACACTGCCCCCAAGCCATAACCCGACGCATCGGTCTCCACGACAAATGGTACACTGGAATCTGGTAGAGCCAGCACCGGTGCCGTAGTCATCGCTACCTTCAAGGTCTCGAATGCCTTGGTCGCTTCCTTCCCCCAACTGAAACCATCCTTCAACTGTTCGGTAAGTGGCCAAGCCATGGTGCTATTCCCCTTCACGAACTTCCTATAATATCCTATCAGCCCAAGGTAGCCCCGTGACGCCCTCAATGTCGTAGGCAGTGGCCAGTCTAACATTGCCTCTATCTTCGATCTATCAGCTACCATCACAGACTTAGAAACTACATGCCCCAGATACTCGATCTGCCTCTGCCCAAACTTGCACTTCTTCTGGTTCGCATACAGCTGATGCACCAACAACTCCTGAAAGGCCAACTCCAAGTACCCAAGGTGCTCTGTCATAGTCCTTCTGTAGATGAGCATGTCGTCGAAGAACACCAATATGAACCTCCTCAGGAATGGCTGGAATACCTTGTTCATCAAGGTCTGAAAGGTAGAGGCATCATTGGTCAAGTCAAAAGGCACGATCAAGAACTCGTAATGCCCCTCTTGTGTGCGAAACGCCGTCTTCGGCACATCCTCTGGCCTCATCAGTATCTGGTGGTATCCCGATCTCAGATCGATCTTCGAAAAGACCGATGCCCCGTGAAGTTCATCCAACAGCTCATCGATCACTGGAATAGGGAATTTGTCGGGAACAATTTCCTTATCCAGTGCTCGGTAATCAACGTAGAAACACCAGCTCCCGTCCTTCTTCTTCACTAGTAACATAGGGTTAGAGAATGTGCTCACACTGGGCTGGATCACCCCCACCTGCATCATCTCTCGCACCATACGCTCTATCTCGTCCTTCTGCACATGCGGATACCGATATGGTCGTACACTCACTCGTGCTGCCCCCTACGCAACACTATCGCGTGCTCGTGCCCCCGTACTGGTGGTAGTCCCTACGGATCCTGAAAGATCTCCCGATACCGCTCTATCAGCTGCTCCACCACGAATGGGGTCTCCTCCTGTGGTGCCTCACCCTCCATCACTGCACCTCGGCACTCCACCAGAAGCCCCTCTCTTGATCTCTGCAAGGCGCGTGATATGGCTTTGAAAGCCACCAAGGAAAAACAGAGGCTAGGGTCTCCTGTCAAAACCACTGCGCGGTCCCCCTCCTGGAACTCCATCCTGAGCTGTTTCCAATTCACATTGACCTCGCCCAACCCCTTCAGCCACTGTACACTCAAAGTCACATCAACATTGCCCAACTCTAGGGGCAAGAAATCCTCCACGATCTGCACACCCTGCAAGGTCAAGCACAGTTCCTTGCACATTCCACTGCTCTCCGCCATCCTCCCTGTACCCAACAGGACCTTAAACTTCTCCAAGGTGCTCAGCTGCAGCCCATGGCGATCCACCAACTGTCTAGAGATGAAGTTGTGGGTGGCCCCACTGTTTATGAGTACTGTCACTGTAGCGTCGTCTAACCGCCCAGACAACCTCATGGTATGGTTCGGTGTGAACCCTACCACAGAGTTTAGGGATACCTCTGCTACATCCAGATGTGACTTCTCCTTCTCGACCTCCTCGGTCTCATACTCCTCACCAACGTACCCATCCTTATCGGGCACGATAGTGATCTGCAACAGCCGGCTCGCACACCGGTGACCTGGGGTAAACTGCTCATCACAGCGAAAGCACAGCCCTTTCGCTCTCTTCTCCCGTACCTCTGCCTCTGTCAGTCGTTTCCCAAATGTCGCTGGGCGTGCCTCTCCTCTAGCCTCAGGTGCTCCTGTAGGAGCCCTCGGTGCTGCTGCTGGTGCGGGACGGAAATTTTGGGTCCCCCAAGCTCCCGGTATCCTCCCCTCCTCTGCATGCTTCTCCTCAGCCTTCGGTTCGAGGCGAATCAGGTCCTCCAAGCCTCCGGGGCTTTGCATCCTCAGCTCGGACCGAATGGAGGGCTTCAGCCCTCGCATGAAGTTTCCCATGAGAATCTCCTCGGTAACCCCATGTACTCGGCCCGATAGAAGCTCAAACTTCTTGATGAAATCCCGCAAGTCTACTGTAAAGGGTTTGAAGGAATTGGCCGATTTGACCAATTTCCGCCTTCATTTCCGCCCTCATTGCTCGTAAATCATCTTGTATCTCGTCTTGCGTGTGAGCACCGTCCTTGAATCCTACAGTGATTCTCTCATTCGTGGCCGCTGATTCTCTTTGGAACTCTTCGTGCAACCATTGTATCTTCTCATCCATGGAATCTGCCTTCGATCTCGTGCTCGTCACCATTAGATCTCACTGCTCTGATACCAATTTGATATGATCCGGTAGATCGATCAATCAAATCAGCGATTTAAAAGTGGAAAAAAAATAGAAAAAGCAGAATTTTTAGAAGGAATTTCACGAAAAACAAAGATAACTGGATCTCGTTGAAGAGGTGGCCCTCTCTCCTAGCTTTTAATTGAACAGAAATAAACGCCTAAAACACGTTTGCAAGACGCCTAATTATTCTTCACAAAATAAGCATGAAAACTCCCGAAAGGCGGCTAGCCCTAATTAATAGAAAAGCGAATTACTAATCTAGTCTGAAAAGACTAGAATACCCCTACGCCCATTAAGCCATGTCCCCACGTCTCATGCGCTGAAAATAAGTCTTCCAAGTGGGACCCGAGTCGTGCGGGGGTGCGGGTGCGGCCGTGGGCCGCCGGTTGATGGTGCGGACGCATCAATTTCCTACACACTAGTTTTTAGGCATGGCCTGGCCGCATGGTGTTCTTTCCCAATCCCAACTTGAAGTCATTCTTCTTCTTTTTCACCTGGCCAAGTGATTTCAAGGATCATTTTTAGATGCGATCTTCAGCAATCTTTGACAGATGAAAAAATTGATATATTTGTAGTTGGCCTCATTTCAAGGATTATGGTGTTAAGTGAATAAAGTAAGATTAGTCCTAGCTGATTGTTTTTTAGTTAGCCCCATTGATCAATTATTGGTGTTCTGTTATGCGCTGATCAAAATAAACAAATTGAATTTTTTTCCGGCTAATTCATGTAAAACTTTTGTTTCGATGAGACATATTAATTTTTTATTATATTATAAAGTTTTCTTAACTAGATAAATAATTTTACGCCGGTTTTCTTAACGTGTGTTTATTGTTCTTTTATTTTTATAGCTTCGCTCAAATTTTGTTAGCTCATAGCTGGGTTAAAGTCATCACTGCTTCACTATCCAAGTTCTATCGTTCTATTACATTGTTTTAATTTTTAATTTAAAGCAATGTTTCCTAAAAGACAATGCATCTGGTAACGAAAAAAAGAAAAGAAAAGAAGAAGAAGAAATTAAACCTCAAAAAGGTTCTATTCAAAAACTTTGGAATAAAAATAAGCTGGAAAATGTTTTTTCTGAAAACCAAGTTGAAAATGAGGTGCATGAAATAGTGAAAGATTTTACAGAAGATGAAAATGTGATGAATGAAGAAACAACACATGTATCCGAAAATGAAAATAATGTAAATCAAGAAACAACAAATTTGTCTGAAAATGAAAATGAGATAAATGAAGAAATATCAAACGTGCTTGAAAATGAAACTAGTCAAAATAATGAAGAAAGAGATCATGTGTCTGAGTGTTTAGATTCTTCGTTATCTATGAATATATATAATCCTAGAGTGTGGGATGGTTTAGATTCAAAAATGAGAGATTTACTTATTGAGAAGGGTCATACTAGAGACGCTAATATTAATTTTCCTAAAGATAATTACAACATGGATTCTCCACATATTATTTTGATCAAAAATTAAGAAATGGAGAACTTATTGGTAGGAAATGGTTGTTTTACTCAAAAGATTTAAATAAAGTGTTTTGTTTTTATTGTAAAGTTGTAAGGTATGTCCGTTTTAAAAAATCAATTGATGATTGCAAATATTTATGTGAAAAGCTTAAGCAACATGAAGATAGTAGTGAACATCTTACCAACCTTAGAGCATTTGCTAAACTCAGAGTTAGATTAGGAACAAATCAAACTATTGATTAAGAATTACAAGAACAAATCAAGAAAGATACAGAATATTGGAAACAAGTTATGATTAGAATAATTTCTGCTGTTAAGCGTCTTGCAATGAATAATTTGGCATATCGTGGAACAAATGAAAACAATTAATGAGGATTCTAATGGAAATTTTTAGGCTTTCTTGAATCAATTGTTGAGTTTGATCAAATAATGAAACATCATTTTCGACTTATTCAAAACAAAGAGATTCGTTATAATTATCTAAGTCATGAAATACAAAATGAATTAATTTTCATGTTGGCATCAAGTGTGAAGAATGCAAAAATAAAAAAAATTAAAGAAGCTAAATACTTTTATGTGATTCTTGATTGCACTCCTGATGCTTGTCACACTGAACAAATGACTTTAGTGATTAGATGTGTTGATGTTAATAGCTACCCAATAAAAATAGAAGACTATTTTTTGTGGAAAACACATCTGAGTTGGGTCTTTTTGTTGAATTACAAGCTGCTCTTAACTCTCTTGATTTGAATATTAATGATGTGAGGGGACAACGGTATGATAATGGATCTAATATGAGAGGAAAACACCAAATTGTCCAAAAAATACTACTTGACATAAATTCTAGAGCTTTTTATATACATTGTGGTTGTCATTCTCTTAATTTGGTTCTCTCTGATATGGCAAATTCTTGTTTAAAAGGTAAATCATTTTTTGGAGCATGCCAAGCTTTGTATAATGTGTTTGCTAATTCAACAAAGCGATGTACCATTTTACTTGAATATGTGGATGATTTAACTTTGAAGTCTTTGTGTGTAACAAGATGGGAAAGTCGTATGGAAAGTGTAAAAACAATAAAAAAATCAAGCTCAGCAACATGATAATTAATTTATTTTGATTTTATGACTTAGAGAATTTTAATGAATCTATTTATTTTGAATAAGTCGAAAATGATGTTTCATTACTTGATCAAACTCAGCAATTGATTTTAGAAAGCCTAAAAATTTCCATTAGGATCCTCATTAAGTTTTTCATTTGTTCCACGAAATGCCAAAGTATTCATTGCAAGACGCTTAATAACAAAAATTATTCTAATCATAACTTGTTTTCAATGTTCTGTACCTTTCTTGATTTGTTATTGTAATTCTTTATCAATTGTTTGATTTGTTCCTAATCTAACTCGGAGTTTAGCCCATGCTCTAAGGTTGGTAAGATGTTCACTACTATCTTCATGTTGCTTAAGCTTTTCACTTAAATATTTCAATCATCAATTCCTACATCTGCTAATTGACTTTTAGAATGGACATACCTTACAACTTTACAATAAAAACAAAGCACTTTATTTAAATCTTTTGAGTAAACCAACCATTTCCTATCAATAAGTTCTCCATTTATTAAATTTTGATCAAAATAATATGTGGAGAACCCTATGTTATAATTATCTTTAGGAAAATTAATATTAGCGTCTCTAATAGGACCACTCTCAATAAGTTATCTCTCATTTTGGAATCTAACCATCCCACACTCTAGGATGATATATATTCATAGATAACAAAGATCTAAACACTCAGACACATGATCCCTTTCTTCATTATTTTGACTAGTTTCATTTTCAAGAACGTTTGTTATTTCTTCATTTATCTCATTTTCATTTTCAGACAAATTTGTTGTTTTTTGACTTACATTATTTTCATTTTATCTCTCATTTTTGAATCTAAACCATCCCACACTCTAGGATGATATAGATTCATAGATAACGAAGAATCTAAACACTCAGACACATGATCCCTTTCTTCATTATTTTGACTAGTTTCATTTTCAAGCACGTTTGTTATTTCTTCATTTATCTCATTTTCATTTTCAGACAAATTTGTTGTTTTTTGATTTACATTATTTTCATTTTCAGATACATGTGTTGTTTCTTCATTCATCACATTTTCATCTTCTGTAAAATCTTTCACTCTTCATGCACCTCATTTCAACTTGGTTCTAAGAAAAACATTTTGCATTTTATTTTTATTCCAAAGTTGTTGAATAGAACCCTTTTAAGGTTTAATTTTTTCTTCTTTTCTTTTTTTTCGTTACAAGATGCATGTTTTAGGAAACATTGTTTTAATTTAAAAATTAAAACAATGTAATAAAACGATAGAAACTGGATATTGAAGCAGCGTGATCGTCGTCTAGATGATGCTAATAATAATACTGCAGCGCACGGGTCGTGTGTAGCGCTAACGGGTCGAACACAGGGAGGCGGATTGTGAGTACCGATTCGTGGTCTTCGAGTGACCTCTACGCAATAAAATCGGTGATTGGTCGGTGAAAATAGAAAAGGTGTAGATCAAGGAATAAAAGCTCTAGGGCGTGTGGAATCCACGCCATTGGACTAGGGTTATGGTTAGACTAATAATCAATCGGTTGCCATGTTCATTGGGACTTGGGAGAGGTCGTGTGACCTGAGGGCATTCTCCTATCCACCACTCTCATGGCGTATGATAGGCTATTCCCTTATGTCATCTTCTACCCCCGCTCTCGCGATGCATGATATGTCTACCTAACCTACACCGATGTCAACTCTCGTTGACGCATCGGTGTACGTTGGACGCATTACGTTCGGCGATCATCCTCATTCTTCCTCCCGCCCACAGTGGCGTTCGGGGATTAGAGCTACATTAGGAGAGCTCTAATCGGTGCCCGACTCTCGTCGGCCACACCGATAATATGAGTCGTCGTAGGGATCGGATCCCCGGATTGGTCCCGACTCTCGCCGACGACCAATCCGATCGCCCCGAAGGGAGGTGGTCGAATCTACGACGATAATAATCATTTCAATGTACCCCTAGTCTCAATTAGCCCATCAATTAGTTAAATCAATTAGTCCTACCCATAGCTCCAATCCAATGCGGTTCATCTCATTGCCCTAGAAGGAAACTACTCACTACCCATTGCAATAGAAGGGATTTCTAGCAATGGGTAAGCATCAAAAGCCATGAATTCGGATTTAGTAGACAATAGATGATAAAACACGGCAGTAGCAACAAAAAGAGAGAATTTCTATTGAGAAAAGCTAAGCTCTTACACTAATAAGCACAAAAGAACAACAAAAATAACAAAGTAATGGAGTTTAGAATTCTTACAAAACTTTCCCAAACTCTAGAAAATAACAGAAAAATGCTCAAAAAGAAGATCCTCTCGCAGGAGGAAGAATGGGTGCTTATATACGCGCGCCCAAAAGACCAAAATGACCCCCAGATTTCGCCCTAGCAGCCTCAGGAAACCAATCTGACGCGGTCGCGTCTATCCCTTTCGTGAAATGACGAAGCGGGGCTTTAGCGACGCGGTCGTGTCATTAGAGACGCGGCCGCGTCGAAAAGGGCTACGCGGCCGCGTTATCTTTACTACGGCCGCGTCAATCAGCTTCAGTTTTCGTAGAATCGCGGCCGCGTCGTCTTCGTTCGCGCGGGCTGCGTAGGCTTCAGATTTTCAATCTTTATCTTCACTGACGCGGCCGTTTGGTGGTCTTCAACGCGGCCGCGTAGATATCTTCTCCAATGCAGTTTGACGCGGCCGTGCGTTACATGCTGACGCGGCCGCGTGGGTTCCTATTGTTCATAAATTCTCCTTCCCTTGTACCAATTGACCCACTGGCTTCGCTCCTTTCGCCTCTTTGCGCTAGAATCTTGTAATCTGGTCCCTAATCGTCACATATTTCCTGCAAAGCACTTGAGGGACAAAAGCATAAGAGGAGACAAAAAAGGGGGAAACGAGGAGAAATGGAGAATAAACGATGTAAAACATGCATGAAAAAGAGGAAAAAACTATTTACAATAAACACTCATCAAAATCCACCAAGCTAAACTCTTCCTTGTCCTCACGGGAGACAAGCGAGAGCGTAAATTGGAGGAATGCAGTCAACATGCAAATGATGCGATGAAACTTCGAGAATTTTCAAAAATCGAGGATATATACGTGAGTGAACTGAAAACTCGAATTCGAGAAACTTATATACTAGGATATCTTTCCGTCGACGATAATATGTTCCTAGAACGTCATCCCTACTCAAATCATTAAACAATACACTAGACGATGGATATACTCACATTCTAAGACATTAACCCGACATTAGATTGAAAGTGTAGGAACCTAAGCTATACAATGGTCGAAGATGGGCTAAATATGTGATAATGTGGTATTATCGATCAAGGAAGTGTCGCTTTCGACACGACACGGTTCCTTGATTCAAGAAGTTGCCAAGTTTTATTCATACTTTCATATATACACATGTATATACGAATTTTTTTATATACAATTTTTTTGGGATTTGCAATTGGGTTAAGTAGAAGCGTTGGGTCGGTGACTCCCAGATCAGACGACCTTAGGGCACCAGACCAAGAAGGATCCCTCGGACCTACTAACTCAACCTTAGTGGAATCCTTATTCATACGCACTCCTCCAAGCTAGGCCTTTTTATGCGAGGCCCCGGCGGTCACTGTCGTGGGGATCCGGTGACTCAGCTTCGCTGGGGGAACAGTCCATATATTTTTTTCTATTCACAAATCGTTTTTTTCTTTTTGATTTTTTCCTTTTTTTTGAAAAGTATGGGGTAAACTAGGCAGATTCAATCCTCAGTATCAAGTCCCGAGGGATTATAAACCATTATACATAACTTTCGGCTCTACAGTCCATGCATAGAGTGGATTCCTAGGTGTCAATCTAGGTCGATTTCAAGTACTCATATCTTAGGGATTGTGAGGACAACCAAAGCTAGGGTATTACAAGAGATTTAAGTTAAGGTTACGAACTACTCACATATTCAAATCGACATCATGGAAATCAAGCGTGAAAGTTCGGAAAACGAATTTTAATTCAGGATTCAGTGCATATAAAAACTTGTTTTCGAAAAATTCTCGAGGCGAATGCAAGTATATACAAATGTATGCATAAGGGTGCAAGATGCATGATACGAATGCGAATATTTTTGGTGTTTTTGATTTTTTTTTTCATTTTTTGAATGCATATATTGAATTTAAACATGATGCATATGAAAGAGAAAGAAAGATGGAAGAAAAAGAGAGAAAACGTGAAATGAAAACAAAAATAACGATAAAAAATATGAAAATAAGAGGGAAAACAGAAAGTTAGCACGAAAGAGCTCCTCCAAGCTAAACGAAGCGTTGTCCTCAACACAGAAAACGTAGAAAATCGACGCGAGGACACATAAAATGAGGGGGGAGGAGACCCATGTGCATCTCCTCCAAGCTATACAATACTGTGCCCGAAAATAATGCAAGTGTGTGATACATGGGCTAAATGATGATGGGGGTGCCAAAAAATGTGGTGCTCCAATCAAGTTGAGCCACCATTAGGTGGTGGCTGGATGGGTGGAGTGGGTGGATGGGACATCGGGATTAGCTGACTGCTCAGCTGTCATGTCAACGTATGGTGGGGATGTATTGGTGTGGATAAGCTCAAGACTTTATTTGTGGAGGTGGAGGTGGAGATGTAGTGGTCCAGTCGTCCTCTGAGGATGATGAGAGAAGGATGATGGTGCCGTCATATGGTGGAGATGTGTGAGGTGGGTGGTATGTGAAGGGGATGGAATGGGAACGGACTCTGTGATGGGTGGTGGAGTGTGTGAAATCACGAGGTCGGGATGGGGTGATGGTGGAGGGGTAGAAATGTGCCCAATCTCAGGATCAGGCTGTGGGAAAGGTGGTGGTGTAGTGATGATGCGTGGTGTGATGACGGTGGTGTCCTCGGGCACCTGAGACGGCTAGGGTGGGATGGAAACGTGTAGTGAGGTGGTGGGGATATCTACAAGAGGGGTGGAAATGGAAGTGGAAGCTGGGGTCTGAGCAGTCTGAGTGGGCTGGGATGGATGGGGTGTGATACATACACGTAGGAGATGCGGTGCAGCAGCAAGATAATGGTCCTGACTGTAATGATACTGATAGACCTGGACAAACTGGGACTGGAGAGTCACGACAGTAAGAGCGAGGTCATCAAATGACGTCCTGAACTCAGAGAGAGTATCTCTGACCTCAGTCAGTGTAATGGCCCTAGTGCCATGTACGCTAGGCTATGCCTATTTGATTGATGTATGTAGTATGCGTATGCTTGAACGAGTACGTATTATTGTGCATGTGTGCCTCCGTAGTGGGTATAGGAATGGTGTGGTGCATAAAGTAATTGCGTAGTGTAGATAGTAATGATGTGTTGGATGACCTATTGGATGAATATAGATGTATTCATGAAATTGTATATTGTTTGTTTTATTTTAATATTTCTCTGTGGCCTTGTGTCGTTCTGTGTTCATCGGTTGGTTGTTTGTTGAACGCTACCTGTACTATTCCCACCAGCGCGTTGTGGACCTGCAGATACGTTTTAGTTCTCGTCATGTACCTTGTCTTTTTGGGTATTCCAGGGACTGGGCCACGACAGTCAGGGTGCTAATGGTGGAGTCTCTAAAAGTCCTAAATTCTAAGCGAGCTAGGTGCTCGGTATGAGAACGTGGTGGGGGAGGAGCGCTGCTGCTACCCTCAACCTGGGGTCGAGATCTCCTATACTGACGGAGGGCTGGGGTGACTACATGGCCAGCTGATGTGGAAGCACCAGATGGATCAACATGGTCACGGGGCTGGGGCTGGGGCTGGCTGGGTCAAGCTGCTGGACTGGTGCCTGTACACCTAAAGCTAGGTCGGTGTCGGGTGAGAAAAACCATCTCAAAGTGGCGTCATGCCCAAAAAGTGCAGGATTGGGTAGCCTGGTGTAGGGAGTGGAGGCATGTCCATATAACCAGAAATATCTCTCTCGGTCAATGGCTCGAATCATGCGCATGTTGGTGAGCACCGAGAGATCGAGAGAAGTAGGGCCAGGAACTGGGGTCATGGAGTCTGGGATCTTGTAGAAGACAGGAGGAAGCAAGGCAATGACAGTGATGAGGTCCCCACAACAGATAGTAGATCTGGGATCGGCTATAATATGAAGGAATCTCTGCATAAGCCATGAACCGGCGTGGAGGATATAGTGTGGGACAGGATTGCTACCCTCACGAAGGACACGACTTTGTAAGGCACACCACAAAAAGAAGAGCTCGTCCTGAGAGACCTGACCTGTCTCATATCAGTAGAATAGTGTTCGCAATGATGCGATGGACAATGCGATGACTAAGGTGAATGATGCTGGATGCATTCGCTCGAGTCTTGGGGAAGACTTCGAGCTTGGTGATCTGGTACCAAAAATTATTCGCATCAAACTCAGGGGGTAATGATGGTTGTGGATTGCTATTGGCTCTAAAACTCTGGGCCACTTGAAGAGCAAGTTCAAGGAATCCTTAGATATGCCGTACTCATTGTTCGTGATACGGAATGAGAAACCTGCAGGATAGATCCTGAATATGGAGAGGAACTCTAAGGTGAGCGCTTGTAGGTCCTAGCCTCACTCTAAGAACTTCTCCCATTCGAGATTTCGGAGGAGGATGCTGACTATGTCGAGGAGGCCTAGTGATGAAAGAGCGGTGACGCTCGGAAATTTGGTAGGCACTACCGCACGAGAGCTAAGTGATATGAACTTTGTGCGCTCGTCTTCACTCATGAAATTGATGCCTAGTGTGTCCAACTAAGGGGCATGAAGTGGTTCACCTCCCATCTCACTGATGGCGTGGGCTCGGGCAAGTTTGGCTTGAAAAGTCTGTCTTTTGACTTTGCCCTTGCCTTGGGTAGGGCCAGTGGTGGTAGTTTTCTTCTTGCGCTCTCTGGGAGGCATCGTGTGAAGAAGTGAGCAATGCGAGATGTGTGAAACGATGTGTGTGCAGACTCAAATGAAGGTTTAACGATTTCAGCGATAAATATTGAAAAATTAGTGAGTAAAGGAGCGAAGTTACCCAAGATGGAGCTCCTTGCTGAGATCGATGCCGCCAATGCTAGTAGATGACTCCCCCAAACTGATCTCGAGCTATGAAGTGATCCCTTGCTGGTCGCATCGATTGGGTTGCCCAAAACCCTAAAAGTTGGGTCGCTAGGGTTTGAATGAAACGTTCAAAAATGAGTAGAGGAGGGTGATGGAGAGGGGCAATGGTGGAGATGTGAGCCTTGGAAGGTGATTGGAGGGGTTGGAAGGGGTTTGGAAGGAGATCGTTTCGAGAGAAAACCCTTGAATGCGAACCGTTTCGAAGAGAAATGAGTTTGGTCGGGCCGTTTGAGGGTTAATGGGCTTTATATAGGCATGGGGTGCGGGCCGCGTGGATGAATGAAGCGGCCGCGTGTAATGGTTCTGAAGACGGGGAGGGGTTGGAAGGGGTTTGGAAGGTGGTCGTTTCGAGAGAAAACCCTTGAATGCGAACCGTTTCGAAGAGAAATGAGTTTGGTCGGGCCGCTTGAGAGTTAAGGGGTGTGGATGAATGAATCGTCCGCGTGTAACGGTTCTGAAGATGGGGTTGACGCGGTCGCATCGACTTAATGACGCGGTCGCGATAATCATGTCACGTTTTCAAAAAATTTTGGGCCTGAAATACAAAGGGTTTCGCGGCCGCGTTGATTAATTTAAAACGGCCGTGTCGATTTGTCCAAAAATGGAGATAGACACGGTCGCGGCGTGTAAAATGACGCGGTCGTGAAAGTTTTCTGAGAAGTGGAATTTTGGGCTCAAATTACAGAGATATACGCGGCCTGTTTGAGAATGGTTTAAATGGCCGCGTAGATTGGGTTAAAGGTAAGAATTTTCGTGGTCGCGTCGTGTGAAATGACGCGGTCACGAAAACCTTCTGAGAAGTGTGATGTAGGCTTGATCTTACAGTAAGTTATGCGGCTGCGTCGACTTAACGATGCGGCCGTGTGGAATGGAAAAATTAGGGTCAAGGATTACCCTGCTCGATGTGGCCGTTCGTGTCATCGTTGCGCGGGCACGTCATTTGCTATGTCTACTGTCTTCCTCGCAGCCATGTGGATTTGTGTGACGCGGCCATGTAGATGCTTCTTCTCCTTGTTCGTTCTTCTTCCTCCTACAATCAAATTACTTACTTAAATCCTTGGGTTTGGGGGCTTATTCAAGAATAACAATATAGACTAACTTAATCTAAAATGAAGATGAAAATTTAAATGAAAAAATCTAAATCAGAACACTTGGGTTGCCTCCCAAGAAGCTCTCATTTTAAGTCGTGAGCTCGACTCCCTATATTAGCGTCGTCATGGGGGTTTGAAGGTGGAGAGGTCGCGGATGCGGTCATCTCCATCTTTATTCTTCTCGTTCAGCTCATGATGGTTCTCTCCTCGCTTCTTCTCCTCGGGGTCAAGTGGGTGTGATCGCGACGGCTTCTCCTTAATATTCCCCTTGGGGGCTTCCTTGTGCTCCTTTGTCGCAATCTCATTCAGCTTGGCCGCTTGCCCAATGGGGGGCTCCATGTTGTCGCCAAGGAAGAGCTCCTCTAAGTTAGTCTCCTTGCTGGCTTCCTCAAGGAGATCCACTTGGTCCATACGATTGACTTCCGAGAAGCTTCTCATCGACTTTTTGAGGTCAAACTCGACATTATCTTTTCCGACATTAAAGGAGAGTCTCCATCCCTTCACGTCGATGAGGACTCCTGTCGCGGTAGGAATGGTTGCTCGAGGATGATCGGGATGCGTGCATTTTCGGGTATATCCATGATGACGAAGTCACATGGAACTACTATCCTTCCAATTTGTACCGGCACATCTTTGACTACTCCGAGATGATACTTCACCGAGCGATCCGCCAGTTGGAGCGACATGTTTGTAGGCTGGAGCTCCCCTAGATTGAGCTTCTCACAAATCCCTATTGGCATCAAGCTGACGCTTGCCCCTAAGTCGCATAGAGCGCGTATGATCTTCAAATCTCATATGACGCACGGGATTGAGAAGCTTCCCGGATCCTCCAATTTTTCTGTCGTCTTCCTTTGAATAATGGCGTTGCACTCTATGGATAGCACCACTTTCTCCTGCTAACCACCCTTAGTGATTGTCTCCTTCAGAAACTTGGCGTAGGTGGGTATTTCCAAAATTGCGTCGAGGAAGGGGATGGAAATGTTCAGTGGATTCAAGAGCTTAAAGAACTTCCCGTACGTCTCGTCCAATTTGGCCTTTGCTAATCTTGACGGGAACAGAATCCTTGGCATATAAGTCATGGGAGGCTCGTTAGCGGGCTTCCCATGCTCCTTTTCTACTTCCTTCTCCTTAGAGGGCTCGGGATGCGGAGGCTCTACCTTCTGCTCATCTTCCTTGCCATTTCCAGATCCAGGCTCAACGTGAGCTTCTCCTTCCACCTCAGATTCTTTCTCCACGATGGGCATGGTGGGGCCATTAAATTTCCTCACGCTCCTTAGTGTGATGGCGTTGATGTGCCCGCGGGGGTTCTCTTCAACTTGCCCTGGCAGCTTCCCTTGTGCCTTAGAGAGTTGGGAGAGCTGTTGTGCCATTTGCGCCATGGTGGTTTCCATAGATTTATGGCCCGACGCCAGCTGTTGTGTGGTGGACGCGAGTTGCGTCGTTGTCATCAACTGCTGGATCGAGCTCTGGAAGTAGTCGTTCCGTTGGCTCTGGGTTCAGATATGGCCATCGATTAGCACTTCTAAACTGGATTTCTGGACGGGGGTGCATTCATAGGGGCCTCTGGTTGAGATTTTGAAACTGTCCCTGATGAGGTGGTGGCTGGAACTCTTGGGCCTGTTGAGGGAACATCGGAGGGGCTTGCAAACCCGAAGTCCGGTAAGAAAAGTTCGGGTGGTTCCGCCATACCTGATTGTAAGTCCCGGAGTACGGATTGTTTGGCGACCTCGGATTGCTTCCGTATAAGGCGTTTGCTTGCTTAATGGTCATATCCGGAGGCACCACTGTGGGTGAAAATCATCCAGTACCTTGGTGCCCCTGCATACCACAAATTTCACAAACTGACGCCGTAGGCGGCTTAGCATCACCGAGTCCAATGAGAGAAAGCTGTTTAGTCAAGGCATCAAATTTTGCTGAAAGCAGTGATACCTCATCAACATCATACTTACATCCCCTCGTGGAGGTGCTTATCTCATTGCTCCAGGAGTCATTGTTTTCTGCCATGGCTTTCAACAGTCTCTTTGCTTCAGATGTGGTCTTGCTCATTATAGCGTCATTAGCGGCGGCATCGATAGATATCTTCACCGACGGCGTTAACCCATCGTAGAAGGCTTGAATAAGCAATCAGTCTGGCATGTCGTGGTGGGGTCCGATTCTTTGGAGGTCCTTAAACCTCTCCCAGGCTTCATATAGAGATTCTCGCTTCGACTGCTTGCAATTGGCGATCTCATTGTGCAACTTAGCAGTTTTTCCTGGAGGAAAATATTTCGTTAGAAACACAATAGATAAGATGCCCCATGTAGTGAACGTGTTGGGACTATAACTCCTAAGTCAATCTTTTGTTTTATCCCTAAGTGAGAAAGGGAATAATCTCAGCCTGATGGCGTCATTGGTGGCACCATTTATCTTCAGAGTGTCCATCTTCTCCAAAAGGTGTTGAGATAGTCGTTCGGATTCTCCATTAGGACCCCTAAGAATCGATTTCTTTGTACGAAGTCAACCAAAGATGGTTTGAGCTCGAAGTTGTTTGGCTCTATCGTCGGCCTTTGGATGCTAGGTGGCGATCTATTATAAGGCATGGAAAAATCCAGGAGCCACTTGGCTGGTGGTGGTTGGGGACCATGTGTACTTCATCCATCGTCTCGATGGCTTGTCTCCTCCTCCTTTCGGCGTTGAGCCTTCTTGCTGTGGCTTCAATCTCCGGGTCTAGCAGACGCAAATCCGAATGCCTTGAGATCTCCTGTGCATGCAAAGAGGGCTACACCAAAAGGAAACGTTAAAAGCACCAAGAATTGATGAAAAAAGAAATATGAGCAAAAACAAAGAAAAAGAAATACATAATCTCTCAACAAAGACTAGAACCAATATCAAACCATGCCTCCCGGCAATGGCGCCAAAAAGCTGATCGTCGGCTAGACGACGCTAATAATAATACTGCAGCGTACGGGTCGTGTGTAGCGTTAACGGGTCGAACACATGGAGACGAATTGTGAGTACCGATTCATGGTCTTCGAGTAAAAGCTACACAA
Source organism: Scilla litardierei (assembly GCA_030789695.1). NCBI lineage: Eukaryota > Viridiplantae > Streptophyta > Magnoliopsida > Asparagales > Asparagaceae > Scilla > Scilla litardierei. The sequence goes on from CM061141.1 coordinate 17,100,056, forward strand.
TAAAATCGGTGATTGGTCGGTGAAAATAGAAAAAGTGTAGATCAAGGAATACAAGCTCTAGGGCGTGGGGAATCCCTGCCATTGGACTAGGGTTAGGGTTAGACTAGTAATCAATCGGTTGCCAAATTCATTGGGACTTGGAAGAGGTCGTGTGACCTAAGGGCATTCTTCTATCCCACTCTCGTAGCGTATGCTAGGCTATTCCCTTATGTCATCTCCTATCCCCGCTCTCGCGATGCAATGGTAGGTCTACCCAACCTATACCGATGTCAACTCTTGTCGACGCATCAGTGTACGTTTGGCGCATTACGTTCGACGATCATCCTCAATTTTCCTCCCGTCCACAGTGACGTTCGGGGATTAGACCTACATTATGACAGCTCTAATCGGTGCCTGACTCTCGTCGGCCACACCGATAGTATGAGTCGTCGTAGGGATCAGATCCCCGGATTGGTCCCGACTCTCTCCGACGGCCAATCCGATCGTCCCGAAGGGAGGGGTCGAATCTACGACGATAGTAATCATCCCAATGTACTCCTAGTCTCAATTAGCCCAGCAATTAGGTTAATCAATTAGTCCTACCCATAGCTCCAATCCAATAGGGTTCATCCCATTGCCTTAGAAGGGAACTACTCACTACCCATTGCAAGTGATTTTTAGCAATGGGTAAGCATCAAAAGCCATGGATTCAGATTTAGTAGGCAATAGATGATAAAACACGGCAGTAGCAACAAAAAGAGAGAATTTCTATTGAGAAATGCTAAGCTATTACACTAATAAGCAATAAGAACAACAAAAATAACAAAGTAATGGAGTTTAGAATTCTTACAAAACTTTCCCAAACCCTAGAAAATAACAGAAAATGCTAAAAAAGAAGATCTTCTCACACGAGGAAGAAGGGGCGCTTATATACGCGCGCCCAAAAAACAAAAATGACACCCAGATTTCGCCTTAGCCGCCTCAGGAAACCAGTCTGACGCGATCGCGTCGGAAATGACGCGGTCGCGTCGTTCCCTTGCGTGTAATGGGGAAGCGGGGCTTCAGCGACGCGGTCGTGTCATTAGAGACGCGACCGCGTTATCTTTGTTGCGGCCGCGTCAATCAGCTTCTAGAATCGCGGCCGCATTGTCTTCGTCCGCACGGGCCGCGTAGGCTTCAGATCTTCAATTTTTATCTTCCCTGACGCAGCCGTTTGGTGGTCTTCGACGCGGCCGCGTAGATGTCTTCTCCAATGCAATTTGATGTGGCCGTGCGTTACATGCTGACGCGGCCGCGTGGGTTCCTGTTATTCACAAAATCTCCTTCCCTTGCACCAATTGACCTCCCCGGCTTCGCTCTTTTCGCCTCTTTACGCTAGAATCTCGCCATATGGTCTCTAATTGGAACATATTTCTTGCAAAGCACTTGAAGGACCACAAAAGCAAAAGAGGAGACAAAACGGGAAAATGAGGAGAAATAGAGAATAAAACGATGTAAAACGTGCATGAAAAAGAGGGAAAAACTACATACAATAAACACTCATCACACATCGCCGACTTTAACCCAGATATGAGCTAACCAAATTCGATCTTCGCCGTAAAAATAAAAGAACAATAAACACAAGTTAAGAAAAACGAAGTAAAATTATTTATTCAGTTAAGAAAACTTCACAATATAATAAAAATTAATATGTCTGATCGAAACAAAAGTTTTATATGAATTAGCCGGAATTTTGATCTGCGCATAACAGAACACGAATAATTAATCAATGGGGCTAACTAAAAAACAATCAGCTAGGACTAATCTTACACTATTCACTTAACACCATGATCCTTGAAATGATCCTTGAAATGAGGCCAACTACAAATATATCAATTTTTTCATCTGTCAAAGATTGCTGAAGATCGCCTCTTAAAATGATCCTTGAAATGACTTGGACATGTGAAAAAAAAGAAGAATGACTTCAAGTTGGGATTGGGAAAGAACACCATGCGGCCAGGCCATGCCTAAAAAGTTGGTGTAGGAAATTCTTTACACTGGTCCTCAAAACATTCCATCTCTTTTTTGAATAATTAGTATTTGCTCTTGTTAATATTTGCGTACTAAAAAGTAAAAACAGTAAAAAAACAAATCATACAATGATACATATCCACCAGAAAGACCCATCAAGAACTTAAATGATCAGATCAGAGAGACGGCTATGAGATGGTTGAGACGTAAAAAGTAAAAACTTTATTTCTTTATTTAAAATTCATTCATGGAATCAATGAATCATGTTGTCTGTTGATCTATTTACACTTCAAAATTAGGAATCAGAGAGAGATTCATCGTCAGTACGTGTGGCCTCAGGCAGTTAGGTTTGGCACATATATAATATATTAATATTAATAACTTATGTTTAACAACAAAAACTTGCCTGACAAAGAATTGAAGAAACTGTTTCTCGGAGTCGGAGGGGGGCCGTCTGCGTGTGCGACTGTGTCGAGAAGTAGGTGTGTTGCGAGTCGATTGAGAGAGAAAAAGAGGGGGCTGTCTGCGAGAAGAACGAAACTGTTGCGGTGTCGCCTCGGTTTGCGTTTTGCAGTTGCCTAGAAGAAAGGAAACGTCTCTCGGAGAATCGGAACCGTCTCGGAGAATCGGAACCGTCTGCGAATAGATAACAAACCGACGGAACCATTTTTTCGTATTATTAATTTATTATATAATGTATTAATGTATTATATATACACATTTAAAAAATGGGCCCCCGGCCTTGGGCCCTGGGCGGCTGCCCTGGGTCAGGGCCGTGCATGGTCAAGAAAATGCTAAATACTGAAACAAGTTTTTCAGTAATCTTTTTTAACGTCTAGTATTGCTGATACTAGCAATCTAGATTGAAAATGCACCATGAATCCGAAAGGATGAACTGGATCGTGGTCTGTGGGAAGGTAGCACGAAATTTGTAGAATTAATAGAATTATTGTTATGCTATTTATTTGGCTCTCAACCTTATTTATGCGTTTGAGTTGAACTATCTCCATCTATTGTATCTCCATTCTCTTTCCTTCTAGGAGAATGTTGGAAGATTGTTCCTTGGCTGCGGAAGTTAAATGATTAGTAATTTCCTGTCCCCCAATTGGCACCTTTAGATTTAGAATATCCTTCTTTGCCCGTAGTTTTACTTGTTAACATTTGGTCAAATTCCGAGGGTTGATCACATTAGTAAAAAAAATTTCCATGCTTTCAATTGAACCTTGAGCATTGTGCTCCATAGCCAATCCCATTTTTCCTGTGTAAATGCCTAGATAAGGAAGACGGATTTTGGACAAGGATATCTGGAATAAAGTTCAATCATCCTTGATGATAATTTGGGCAATGGTTTGGTTAGTCTTCAATTTGATGTGGCCGGCCAAAAGGATGAATTTGGTCTGTGTTTACCCACCCTTACTTGAGCAACAACGTTCAATTCTAACATTTGAGCTCAGATGAGAGGAGGGCTCTCCATGTTGTGAAACATAATATGTAGTCTACTGCGGGTCTAACAATAAGTTGAATAGCATAGATGCACCTGAGCCTAGTGGCAAGAATGTAGAAATGGACTTAAATGGACTGACAAGAAATGATCATGCAAGTTTTGAGGATATCTGGGTAGCCGCCTTGGAATTCCATTAAAACTAGGGTTTGGATTTCCCTACTTGAGAACAGCTTCTACTGTTTTTTGGTGCTCAAGTGATATATATTTTATATAGATAGACCTAAATATTTGGATATTATTAAAGTTGCATATTGTTTTATTTTATTTTGAGGGGATAGATATGTGAAACGGTGAAGGTTATTCTTTTTATATACTATAAAAGATAAACAGTAGATGAAAGCATTTTCTGTTTTTCAAGCAGGGGTCCTTGTTGCACTATCCAAAGTAAGCTTAAGACATGAATTTTTATTTTATTTTATTTTATTAATTATCAATTGGTTCACCTTGATATGTCCTATCAGAGTAATAACTTCTGGCCCTTGCCATAAACTCCATTCGTCGTTTGCATTCAATATTACCAAACATGCAACCTATTATTAATTTAAAGCAATGGCTATTATAACACCATGAGTAGATTGATAAATATTATAGACAGAAAAGTTGGTACCTATGATTTTCTTGTAAGCTCTGTAATTGCTGCCTCAAGCTCGTTGCCTCCTCCTGCCAGAACTGTTGAGCAAAATAGACTTTAGTATCTACAGTATATATCGATACTTGCTGTGGTAGGAAATAGGAACATGGCTTTATATATTAGGTGTTAATGTTTTTGTGCAAGAAATTCAAGAACAAGTCACTGTGACATTCTGAATCAAATATCTCTAATCAGGCTTTGGAATATATATCAGACTACTGATATGTCATCATGTTAATCAACCATTTTACCCAACAGCTTCAGCTAATAGGTTGTTTTTTTTGGGGGGGGGGGACTACGGCTATCAAGCAAGATTCCCATTTAACACGTGTTAAACAGGATTCCCACCACACACACACACACACACACACCCCCCCCCCCCCCCCCCCCCCCGGCCCCCGCCCCGAAAGGTAGTATAATTGTATAAATGGGGTAAATGAAAATATTTTAAATTTCCAAGTATAGCTTCTTGTTCTCCTGTACCGGTTAGATAATCACTTTACCTGGAAGCTTAAGGTAATGGGTTATGGCCCAATAATACATATTTATCATGCATACTTCACCCTTAAACCACGGGAGAAGTGTGCTTTCTTGAGTTTCTTCACAGTTATATCTTGAAAAAAACTATATTATCAACAAATTGATAGGAACTAACAAAGATCTGAAATTTATTATTCAAACTGAAAATAAAAGAGGATAAATTGATTATAATTGTAGAGGTAATCGCTCTCCCAAGCCCAATAATTCATATTTATCATGCATACTTCACCCTTAAAACACGGGAGAAGTGTGCTTTCTTAAGTTTCTTCACAGTTATATCTTGAAAAAACTATATTATCAACAAATTGATAGGAACTAATAAAGATCTGAAATTTATTATTCAAACTGAATAAAAGAGGATAAATTGATTATAATTGTAGAGGTAATTGCTCTTCCAAGCCGCCAATTCGGGAGGGGGCCGTGCTCTTCAATGAAAGAGGGATAATTTCACCTCAAGGGTTTTCTTCTTCATAATAAATAAGCATGCTCCCTCTCTTAGCCGGACCTATCTTTAAAAAAATACAGAAAATTACAGATTTACGAAAAAGCCCGTAATAATGAAAATTACAAAAAGCCCCTTAAAATATGAAAATTTCCAAAATGCCCATAATGTCCCAAAACACCCATATTGGGCCAAAAGTACAGATCTATCATTACCCTGCCCCCGAAAAGCCACTTTGTCCTCAAGGTGATGCATGAAATGCGTAGATGATGCTGCTCCAAGTGGGTTACCGGGGTCCTCCTTTTGCTGAAGGATTGCGAGAAGTGAAGCCACTCCAAGTCTCTCTAGACATCATCACATTCGAAATGTGATTCTCAATTACTTGTGCCAGATCCATGGTCTCCATCAGTCCTCTAGGCCTCTGAATACGGAGCTCATTGCGAATAGTCGGTTTGAGCCCCTTCATGAAGCTTTCCTTCAAAGTCTCATCTGGAATGTCCCTCGCTGGTCCTGACAGTGCCTCAAACTTTTCTCGATATTCTATAACAGACTCATTCTGCTTGAGTGCCAGTAGCCGCTCCTGTAAATTTCCTTCCCGGGCACATTGATATCGCTCCACAAAGCAATCATTGAGCTCCTCCCACGAACGAATAGGTCGCATCTGCCCCTCCACTGGAACCAAGAGAGTGCCTCTCCTTTGAAATAGACGCCAGCCATCTCCAGTTTCTGTCTCTCCGTTAGACGTGACACCGCAAAGAATTTCTCAGCTCGATAGATCCAGCCGTAAGGATCACCCCCCTCAAACAACGACTTCTTCAGTTTTCTTACTCTATCTTCAGCCCCATGCTGTTCCTGGTCCACTCGTCATCCTGCATGTCGATAATCAGTGAGGGTAATAATTTTCGTGACGTACCTCTCTGCGTCTCACATAGTCCCTCCTAGGGCTCTCACCTCTGTCGCCATTGCCTTCGCAATCATGCTCAACCCGGCCATAGTCATCAACATTCTCTTCAAAGCCTGAATCCTCGTCATAATCGGCCTGAAACTCCTCGTAGGCTGGAAGTACTTTGCGTCGTCACCTTTCTACCGCGTACTGAGGCCCACGAAGTCATGAGACCTCCTCCACGACATCCTTGGGCCCGGAAGAAGCCCAAATTTGTCACCGAAGTTTCGGCGGGCTCCCCGCATGTCCCGGGTCCCGGGTCATCCTTCCAAGGCTTAAGGCGTCTCCGACGGGCCTACACAGGCATTGCAGAGTCCATGCAAAGGCGTGGAGAGGCCTGCAGACCCTACATGTCCACTGTCAAGCCTGCAGAGGCTTGCCGTGGCCCGCCCTGCAGGCCATGCAGTCCAACTGCAGGCGCCTGGCCCTGTAGGGGGTCACAAAACCCCCAACGACGGTAGGGTTTCCTTGCTTCTTTGGCTCTTCTTCAGTTCTGTCGGATCCTTCCTCCGCGTCAGATGGATGACCTTTGAACTCTTCTTTATTCTCTTTTTTTCGTTAAAGTTGCCGCCTTTTGTCTTAGATCCAAATTTTCACCAAAATCTGAATTTTTTGCCAAGTTTACCGCCTTTAGATCTACGAATTGTTGCATCATGGTTTGCATGAAGGTTTCCAATTTTGCATCTATCCACGCCTCAAGCCCTTTAATCGACGCCTTGACATCAGGTCTGATATCATCCATAACATTCTTCATATCTTTAATTTCGCCATCGAATCTTTCCTTCAAAGACTCAATCTTTTTGGTTGTAGCGGCCTCTATGGATGCCAAGATCGTCGCACTGATACCAATTGATACGATCCGTTAGAGTTTTGACGATAAAAGGGGGATTTTTATTGGGAATGTGTGATTTTTAGGGGGAAGGTCGGAATTTTTAAGGCTTTAAGGAGAAGATATCAGATAAAAAGGGATTTTTATTAGAAATAAACTGAAAATAAAGGATACAAAGATAAGGATTGAGACCTTTCGAGATAATCTCGCTCTCCCAAGCCACTGATTCGAGAGGGGGCCGTGCTCTCAATGCAAAGAGGGATAATCTCACATCTAGGTTTTCTTCTTCACAATAAACAAGCATGCTCCCTCTCCTAGCTGGCCCTAGGTTTAAATAAATAAAAATTACATAAAATTACAGATTTATGAAAAGCCCCTAATAATGAAAATTAAAAAAATCCTTAAAATGTGAAAATTTCCAAGATACCCATAATGTCCCAAAACTCCCTTAATGGGCCAAAAGTGCAGATCTATCATTGGAGAGCCAATGGCCTTGGGGTCCTCATCGGCCTCCAGGATTCACGCCGTTTCTGTTTCATCGTCTTAAGATATCAGATTTTTGCTTTTTGGGCTTGAAACCTTCTGGATCTGGGCCTTGATGGGCCATACGCCCTAAATCTGGACCCGAGTGGGCCATGCGCTCATGCGGGAGGGGCTGGCGCCCTAGGTTGCTGGACAGGGGGCGGGTATACCTGTCCAGCAAACTGAGGGACCAGCCGCCCCTCTTGAAGGGGCTGGCACCCCCAGGTGGACGGACAGGGGCAGCCGCCCCTGTCCGGTCATCTGGGGCTAGCCGCCCCTGCTGTAGGGGTGGTCGCCCCTCTAGGAGTCCGGACTGGGGCGACCCCTTGTTTTGATGCCATAGCCGTCTTCTGCTGCGGATTTGCCTTCCTAGGGTTTGTGGTGTTGATTTCCTCCATTATGGGCTCCTCTTTCTCCTCGAAATCGTGGTCGACATCGGAAAGTAGCACTTCGTTGTCTGTATACAGATCCGCATCAAAGCTGTCAAATTTTTCCTCTTTCTCGTCTAAAGTCGACGCCTTTAGCCCAAAATTAGGGGTTTCGTCGTCATTTCCACCTTTCGCCGCGAGAAGCACGAGTTGTTGCATGATTTGCGCTATGATTTCGTCTTGTTTCTTTTGATTTGCTTCCACCTTTGCTAGGACTTCGTCGATGTTGACTTTACGTCTCGTCGCCACCATGAATCTTTATGCTCTGATACCAAATGATAAGAACTAACAAAGATCTGAAATTTATTATTCAACTGAAAATAAGAGAGGATAAATTGATTACAATTGTAAATGTAATCGTTCTCCCAAGCCGTCGATTCGAGAGGGAGCCGCACTCTCCAATGAAAAGAGGGATAATCTCACCTCAAGGGTTTTCTTTTTCACAATAAACATGCATGCCCCCTCTCCTAGCCGGTCCTAGCTTTAAATAAAGAAAAATTACAGAAATTACATATTTACGAAAAAGCCCCTAATAATGAAAATGACAAAAAGACCCTTAATTGTGAAAATTCCCAAAATGCCCCTAATATCACAAAACACCCATAATATCACAAAACACCCCTAATGGGCCAGAAATACAGATCTATCACAAATCTATATATTTTACACTTCGAGTCGTTAGAAAAGCTTCTTCTATAGTATATTGATACTTCAGTATCACAAATTCAATTTACTTTTCTCATTCTTTTTCTTATTAAGCCTTTTATGTTTGTGCCCTCATGCCATTCATCTTCATCACTTAATGCATAATCAAATTTATTCATGTACTGTGTCTTTCTTTGTATTACTTGGTTTCTTAGTTGCAATCACCAGTATTAGCATGGAAAAATGCCATCATTATCGATTTATAATGCATGTATGCTAAATATAATGTTCTTTAAAGGAAACAAGTGAGATATAATGTCGGTGAAGCCACGAATGAACCCATGATTCATGAAAAGATATCTGCCATCATGAACATGTCCACAATACCGTTTGCAAATGAATCATAATGTCCATACTCTTAATATGTTATTTAAAGATGAGATTTGGAAGTTGTTTTGTAAGGTATTGTTTAGAGAAATACATGCAATACAACACTCTTTGTTAATAATTTACTTGTTAAGAAATAATCACAGGAAACATCATCATTTTAGCATTGTGTCATTAGAACCAAATTGAATCACATCCATCTCTGAGCCACGAGACAAGCTAAATGACCAAATGGAGTACATTACAAATAGTTATCTGGTTGTTGATGGTTAAAAATTTCACTATATTTGATATGACCTGTTCCTTCAGTTATCTGCCTTTTTCAGTTGTTCATGTAAAAACCACTTTTTATCTTGATTAACTTCATTATTTTGCTCACTTTCCCTCGAAAACTAGACTTGCTGGTGTTCAGCTCATGTAAACAATGCTGCTGCCTATCAGTATTTGGTAATGCTTGTTTCTCACTGTCATAACCATACTTCCTACATCTAACATGTGTCCATTCAAGGCGCAATGCGAAAAAAACATGAATGGCTATACTGACTCAACCCCTCCAACACGTGTGCATGCATGCACACGCACACGTACATGCACAAAGGATAAAGAAAATCACACCAAAACAAAAGAAGGAAAAAAAAAGAAACATCATATTATCATCTCAAGATTGTGCCCTCAATATGTGCTCAACTACCTTTGTTTAAGAATCAAATATTATCAACTGACAATTTATTTTTGGAAGCATGTCATTGCAGTAGGATTATTTGGTTAGGATGGCGAACGAACCCATCAATTGTGGGCAAGTAACCTGATTAGAGTTGATGTGCTTGGGCAAAGGATAGTTGAGAGAGATCAAAGGTTCTAGTACATAGGGTTCTCAATGGAGAATGTATGTTCGTGCTGGATTGGAAAATCCCACCTTGAATAGATAGTGGTAATGTGAAATCAGTAGGGGATACCATAATAGATAAAATGTACATGTCTCAAATATTTATGATGTTGATAAATTAACGCTAGTATCCTGCTTGTCAATTTTCTCTTAAGATAGCGTAACCTAAGTTGTGGAGGGATTGAAAGTGGCATATCTGTCATGCAATACAATGAATAATTTAACAAGAATATACAGTAATGTATATGGGCAATGATTTGTGCATGTCATCCTTGCATAGGGGCCATTCTAATCTTCTAACCCATTTTAGTTTTTAGGAGTAAAAAAGTACAAAATCTATCGTTCATCTTCCTCTTTCATCTTATGCCCTAATTAAAACCCTTTTCCCAAGACACATTGCCTCTCTATCGTCTTCATCATATCAGAAGACAGTCGTCTTCTGCCTTCTTCCACAAGGTTGTCAACACAAGCAGGATGAATTGGATATCCGCCAACTCGAACTTCATCAGATATCTGCATCTTGGAAGATGGCTCAACCCTAACATCCAAGCTTGCTTCTTCACAAAGTTTCAAGCCATTTTTGATGAAACTAACCTGGTTAGGTTCTTGTTTTGGGAGAACTCGTGGTTTTGCAATGACATGATGTTTGTGCTGGACAGACCTTTCACATTGGATGAGGTTAAAGACACAGTTTGGTAACTCAACCAAGAGAAAGCGCTAGACCCATATGGCTTCTCCATCTTTTCTTTAATACCTTCTGGGAGGTCATAGAGGATCACCTCTGGCCATTACCAAGGAATTTCATAACGATTCTGCTTGGTTGGGTCGTGTCAATTACTCACATGTGATACTTTCCTAAGGTTTAGGACTATGGATACGACGGATTTCACACACATTTTTCTCAACCGCTCTTTTAAAATTCTTTCCAAGGTCTTAGCCAATCGTCATGGTATGGTTATTAACAATTTGGTTGATGACTATCAAATTGGCTTTATCGCAGATTGTCACATACTGTGGATGGCATGACTGTGGCCTAAGAGATCAGCCACTTTTGTAAGAATGGTCTGTAATGCCCTGATAGCTACTGCACAAGTACTAGAGGGGGGTGAATAGTACTTTAAAATAATCAAGAGTATAATTCCTAATTATCTTGCAAACTCAACCAAAAATACGGAAATGAAAATAGACAACAATGAAAGACAAGCGCAAACAAGCGATGTAACGGGTTCAGATCCACCCAAGTCTACTCGACTTATTCCCGGTGATCCTACGTCCCAAACACCCGGATCCCCTCCGGCTACTTGAGTTAGAAACCACTAACCCAAGTTTACACTATGAAATTCTTGTAGAAAACCTCTACAGGATCAAATCATACACAAATGAAAGTGTGACTCCCACAACCCGGGATCACAAACTTCTCTCACAACCGAGAGAAAAGCTTGCAATAACAAAGTAAATGAAACAATAAAATGCTTACCAACAAAATCCTATGCCTTGAGTAAACTTACGATTTTAGGGCAAGGAGGATTTTGAAGAAGAAGAAGTCACCAAACCCTAGCTCCACCAAGATGAACAGCGATCGAAGGCTAGGATGGAGTTGGTGACTTGGAATCAAGCTCTTGGCTTGAGAGGCTCACAATGAAGAGAATCTCTCTTGAGGAAATTAGGGCTCAAGGAGTTTGGAGAGATTCTTGTGAGAATGAGTGAGCTTGGAAATGAGAATTAAATGCTCTCTCTTTTATCTCTAAAACTCAATAATGGCAGCCTTGAATGCTATGAAGAAGCATCACAAGATTATATAGGATAGAGAGAAGAGAGAGGGAAAATTCGTGCATTTAATGCTCCAACGGATCTATTTCTGAAGCAGTCTAATCGGTCTAAGAAGGATCACTGACCGATTAGTTTTGCAACTAGTCGGTCGGTGATTCTTCTTGGACCGACTAAATGGTTCACATCCAATAAGATGAATTTCAGGAGTTAGAACTAGTCGGTCTAAGAAGACTTGCCAACCGACTAGTTTGACAACTAGTCGGTCGGTGAGTGTTCTTTGACCGACTAAGAGTTGAAATACAATAGGCTGAATTCAAAGAGAGCTAGTCGGTCTAAGAACAAATTCCAACCGACTAGTTTCACAACTAGTCGGTCGATGGATGTTCTTGGACCGACTAACTGTAAACAGTAGCTCAGGCTGAGAAAATGAATATATAACTAGTCGGTCTAAGAAGGATTCCAAACCGACTAGTTTGACAACTAGTCGGTTGGTGAACCTTCTTGGACCGACTAATTGGTCAACAGAGAAGATGCTGAATTGAGCAAGGCAATCTAGTCGGTTCAAGAAGAATTCTTGACCGACTAGATGACGATCTAGTCGGTTGGTTCTTCTTCTTGAACCAACTAACATGCACAAGAAGCCGCGAAATAAAGCGTGAAGCTTCGGGAAAGTTTCTATGGGCTTCTAATATAATCTTAGCTCTAAGATATGAGCGTTATGAAAATAATAATGTAAGACATACTCAAGGCTTAACATTCTACGAAAAGAAGCTAGAAGACTATAAATTAAACTAGACGAACCGTCTTCAAAGTTTCAATCCGAAACGCTTGACTTCAATAAAGCTCCTAGAGCTTCAATGAAGCTTCAGGTACACGATCACGCGCTTTGAGAAGTCTTGAGACGTCGCTTTTGATGTTCATAGAATTTTGGCGACGATCTCTATAACTGCGCTCACAAAGAGTTAGTTCACGATATTTATGTTTGTTCATCATCAAAACCAAATCCGGGGAATCAATACTCAACATTCTCCCCCATTTGGTGATGACAAACCATCATAAATAATAATCAATAATAATGAGTCGAAAGAAATTTACTTACTCCCCCTGCATTGATGACACGTTAATTCCATATTCAATAATAATCATACGCATCAAGCAGACGAGGAAAGTATAAAATGTGAATCCAATTATTGAAATTTAGGATCTAAATCCATTTTTATATCTTAACTCCCCCTGAATCTAACATATCAACTTAGATTCACGGTAAATTGCTTTAAATTATCATTTAGCCCATCGTCATTATTAATTCTCTCCCCCTTTGGCATTAGCAAAAAGAGCGGGAGGAGATCAACGATAACAACAATGGCTAATAATAAAAGCACGAGAGTCGAAGAATACGACGACGGTCCAAATGACACCAATGTAAAATAACGAAGAAAATCAAAGCGTGCCAACGAGACCATAGTCGATAATCGAAAAATGAAATCATCAAAACTCAAATCAATTTCACATATTGAGTTATGGAACATACTCTCCAATATCAACATTCTTAGTGAATTTAGTGCATGGAAAACAATTCTATGTTTTCATAGAAAGAATTCTATATAATCAATAAAATCGTCGAGCGACGAAATCAACATCAGAGACAAAAATAATATAATGTGCACACTGAAGTAAATGGCAACACGATGTATATAAATATATATAACATGATACATCAAAAAGTATACATCTGCCAACACAAATATAAACGATCCTCAGATCGGAGCACATCATACAACATATGTCTCAACAGACATCAAAATGAACATACAACAAAATGTATCATCAAAACATCCAAAAATACATCAAAATACATAACCACCCAACTATCCTACCCCACACTCTCACAACAAATATATCATCCAAGTGCATATGGGAGAGTCCTCCAACGCAAGCTCAGGAGGCGGAGGGAGGATCGGCACCAGCAGCAGGCTGTGCAGAAGGGGTAGTAGTCTCGGGAACGACCGGAGTGTCAACCGAAGGGAGAGTGGCAACAGGAGTGGTCTCGGGAGCACCAGCAGAAGTATCCACCGAAGGAATGGTGGCAGCAGGTGTGCTCTCGGGAGCACGGGCAGGAGATCCAACAAGCTCCTGGAGATCAGCCTCATCCATTTCCTCCTCGTCAGAAACAAAAGGAGGAACATCAATATCCAGACACTCGCAGATGCGAGCAAGCATCTCCTCACAACGAGAAATACGAGACTCCTGACGTCTCAGGGAAACTGAAAACTCAGAGAGTGAAGGAGGAGGAGGAGCAGGAGCAGCAGCAGGGGTAGTCCTCTGAACGTGACGCAGCGCCGCAAGAGACTTCTTGACGGCAGTCGCGTTCAGGGGAGGACCCAAAGGACGCTGATCATCTGGAGGGAGAGGGACGCCGAAGTGTCGGAAAACGAGAGTCAATAGGCACGGATAAGGAATGTGAGCAGACTTGGTGGATTTCCTTATGCACTCAAAGAAATCCATCTTGTCAAGGATAATGCGAGCCCAATTGATCTCGCTCCCCATGAAAAGAGCGTAGATAAGCTTGAGAAACGGCTGGGAGGGCAAGCTAGAAGAGCCGTACTTCGGTAGAAGACACGACTTCAAAATGAGATTGAGGACCCAAGCATTAGGCTTAAACGATTTCGAAGGGACGCCAATCATGGCGGGAGGGTTGACATGGAACATCTCAGAAAGCATCGACTGGTCAAGATCGTGGATATTCTCCACGGAGATATCAGCAGGGAGCAGGCCAGAGGATGAGACACCGATCAACTGTCCTAAAATCTCTGCCGTGAGGACAATCGGTGTCCCCAAGATAGTGGTCTCAATGCAGTGAGTGTCATTATACTCACCCCGGACTCGATTAGCATAGAACAATTTGACGAGTCGGGGTACGGATGAGGGTTCGCCTTGGGGTCATATAGAAGATAGTCTAGTATGCCGCTATAGGAGAGGAGATCTGCAAGCTGAGGAAAATCGGAGAACTGGACGAAGTGCTCTAGGATCAACGGACAGTGCTCTATACGGTTGTAAGCCGCGAGACACAACGGGTCATCGCGACACAACGAGATATCGACACCACCCAAAGGCATATGAGCCTTCCCCTTAGACGGACGAGAGCTAGATCGAGGAGGAGTGGAGCCTTATCGGTAGGCTCAGACTCAGGAATATACTCTTCGTCAGAGTCATCGGGAGGAGTGGGAGCACGGAAGGGGCCTGGAGTCAAAGTCTTTTCTTTGGTCTTGGTTCGGGGCTTGGGCTGAGATTGAGATTGGGGTTTCGGCTTGGAAGTCCTCTTCTTCTTGAGGGGAGGCGAGGAAGAGGAGGGATGAGCGGTTTTAGCTCGACGTTTGGGTTGAGGAGGGTCGGTAGGAGGAGACTCGACGGTCATGGGAGACGGAGTGGTAGGACGGACGGGGCTGCGAGTCTTAACCATGATCGAGACAACACAAACTAACGAAATCGAACGAAATCGAAAACTAGGTCGAACGAACCCTAATACGACGTAAAACACAAACGATCGGAAACCCTAAAAAGAACAAGATTTTAGACCTAAAATCGAGAGAGATGTAGGAGATATACCAAGCGAGTCCCTATGAAGGAGGAGAGATGAACGGCGACGGCTGACGGCGGCCGGAAACGGCGGAGGCAGGAGAGGAGACACGGGGGTTAGGGCTGAGGAGAGACAACGCACCGATTAGAATGAGTTCTAATCGGTGCGGGCAAGTTATAAATCGATACGGAATGCCAAAAGACACAACTGCCACTGCGCATTTAGTCGGTCTCAGTTCAAGTACTGACCGACTAGAATGAAATCTAGTCGGTCGGCCAATGAGCTTGAACTGACTAAGTGCAAACAGTAACAAAAGTCAAAAAATAGGGCATGAGTTAGTCGGTCTGAGTTCAATAGCTGACCGACTAGAACTCAAACTAGTTGGTCGGCTAATGAACTGGGAAAGAGTCCAAAAATATGAAATATCGAAATTTTGATTTCTCTCCTAAGCGCACTTGGACGAAACATCGAAATACTCTCATACATCATTAATCTACCCCATAAAACATCGAAAAGCATAAATACGACGTGCATGAATATATCTAGTATAAATTCCGAAAATCCAACCAAAAACTCAGAAAATCCCAACAAATCTTAGCATGAACATATAAGAATAACATTATCATGCGAGATTATTGAAAAAAATGAATCCTAAATCTCGGATTCACCCATAATCCCCAATTCTCGACGTAACCGCACAAAGGAGTCTTTCTTGAGTGGTTTCGTGAAAATATCGGTGATTTGCTTCTGGGTTTCAACGTACACTAAAATGATGTCCTTTTTAGCAACATGATCATCTAGGAAATGGTGACGGACATCTATGTGTTTTGAACGGGAATGGTGTACCGGATTCTTAGAGAGACATATTGCACTTTGGTTGTCCACCATGATAGGGAAAGTATCACAGTTTATACCGAAGTCTTTAAGAGTGTGTCTCATCCAAAGAACCTGAGCACACGCAGCACCGGCGGTAATAAATTCCGCCTCGGTGGTTGAAAGTGATACTGAATTCTGCTTCTTGGAAAACCAAAAGACAAGAGAATTTCCTATAAAATGGCAAGTGCCACTAGTACTTTCCCTGTCGGATTTGCATCCAACATAATCTGTGTCACTATATGAGATTAACTTATATGTGCTAGACTTTAGATAATATAATCCGTAGTCGAGGGGGTAACTTAAATAACGGAAAATACGTTTTACCGCTACTAAGTGAGATTCCTTAGGTTGAGGTTGATAACGAGCACATACACATACATCAAACATAATATCGGGCCGACTGGCAGTAAAATATAATAAACTACCTATCATACCTCGATATAGATGAATGTCTACATCTTTGCCGCCCGTATCTTTATCAAGATGTGTAGTCGTGCTCATTGGAGTCTTCTTGCCTGAGGCATTCTCCATTCCAAATCGCTTTAGCAACTCCACCGTGTACTTGGTTTGGTGGATGAAGATTCCATCGTGCATTTGGCGAATTTGGAGACCTAAGAAATATTTGAGCTCACCCATGTGGCTCATCTCAAATTGGTCCTTCATGACATTAGAAAACTCTTCGCAAAGAGTGAAATTAGTAGCACCGAAAATGATATCATCAACATAAATTTGAACTAAGATAATATCATGATTCGAATACTTAACAAATAGTGTAGAATCAACTTAACCCATTTTAAAACCCAAATCCAAAAGAAAGTTCTTTAGGCGGTCATACCAAGCTCGAGGAGCTTGTCTCAAACCATAAAGTACTTTCTTAAGTTTGAAAACATGATTTGGAAATTTTTCATTTATAAAACCCGGAGGTTGAGAAACATAAACTTCCTCAACATCTCTGTTTAAAAACGCACTTTTTACATCCATTTGAAAGAGTTTAAAATCTTTATGGCATGCAAAAGATAACAACCTAATAGATTCTAATCTAGCTACATGAGCACAGGATTCTTCGAAGTCTATACATTCCTCTTGCCTGTAGCCTTGAGCTACTAACCGAGCTTTGTTCCGGACGACGTTTTGGTTCTCGTCGGTCTTATTCTTGAAGATCCACTTCGTTCCTATAACGGTGTGGTTCTTCGAAGGTAATGGACCAATCTCCCAAACCTCATTCCTCTCAAATTGAATGAGTTCCTCCTCCATGGCTAGGATCCAAGCACTATCTTCACACGCTTCGTTAATATTCTATGGCTCTATTGAGGAGGCAAAGGCACAATGAGCGAAGTAGTTGACTTGAGATCTCGTCTTGACACTATCAAGTATGTTGCCAATGACTTGCTCATGGGGATGGTCACGAACTGTATGAAGCCGTTTGGGAATTCCCTGATCACTAGGAACATTCTCAAAAGAATCATCAGTATGGTTAGTAACATTAGAATCAATAGAATTAGAGTTACCAATAGAATCACATAAAACATCTATGGAGTCATCATCATTGGTAATTCTAGATGGGACAAAATTTTCATTGAATGAAATATGAAGTGATTCCTCGATCGTTAAGGTTCTTTTGTTGTATATCCGGTAGGCTTTGTTACGTGAGAAATATCCAACAAATATACCCTCATCGGATCTTGGATCAAATTTATCCAAACTTCCATACGTGTTTTTAATGAAACATTTTGCACCAAAAACTCGAAAATGTTTAACTTGAGGCAATCTACCAAACAACAATTCATAACACGTTTGTTTGGTGCCGGGTCTCAAAAGTATTCTATTAAACACATAGCAAGCGGTATGTACCGCTTTCGACCAAAATTGATGGCCAAGTTGGCTATCATCAAGCATTGTGCGAGCACATTCCACTAGCGTCCTATTCTTTCTCTCAACAACACCATTTTGAAGGGGTGCGCGAGGGGAAGAAAAGGTGTGTGTAATACCAACTTCATCACAAAAATTTGAGAAAGACTCATTCTCAAATTCCCCTCCATGATCACTACGAATAGTGACAATGGTGGTTCCAATGAGATTTTGTACTTTCTTCACAAATATTGTGAAGGTTTCAAAAGCATCATTTTTATTACTTAAAGAAAATACCCAAGTAAATCTAGAAAAGTCATCAACGATGACAAGTCCATATCGAGCATTCCCTAATGAAGCAACTCTAGTTGGCCCAAAAAGATCTAGATGTAAAAGCTCTAGAGGCCGTTTAGAGGATATGCTTTTCTTAGGTTTGAATGACGATTTTGGAAGTTTGCCTCGTTGACACGAGTCACAAAAGCTTTTCTTTTGGAAAGTAAGCTTAGGAAATCCTTTAATAGAATTTAACTTGGATAGCTTCAAAAGTGTTCCAAAGTTCACATGACCAAAACGTTGATGCCATAAGTGTTGTTCACTTGTGTTGGCAATGCGACATTGTTCATGTGATTTTGGAAGATCTAATATATAAATATCCTTATGGCGTGTGCCAGAGAATAACACATTATTAGTATCTTTACTCAAAATATGACACATTCCTTTCGCAAAGCTAACTTTGTCACCTTTGTCACAAAGTTGGCTTATTGAAATAAGATTGTGATTTAATCCTTTAATAAGGTAAACATCACTTATTAGAGGTTTAGATGGGTTACCAACTTTACCAACACCAATGATGGTTCCGCTCTCGTTGCCTCCAAAGACTACTCGGTTCCCATTCACAATGGGCACCACTCCGGAGAGAAATTGGGCTTCACCTGTCATGTGTTTTGAACACCTGCTATCGAGTATCCACCCATCCTTGGAGCTAAATTTGGATTTGTTGCTCCGTTTCTTTTTCTTGAGTACCTAAAGATAGAAATATCATTCCATGGTACCCAAGGTCATTGGGTCCTAAAAGATTAGACCTTTGGAAGCCAAGTCCAATTGGACTTAGACCTCCCAACATAATCATCATTATGCACGACATTCATAAAATAGGAATTCATGTATGTTTGTTTTTCATGCATGTTAGTGTTCTTCGGGCCCCAAATAGTGAATGTCTTTGGAGCCCTATTCCTATTGGGAGCATGCATACGTTGTTGATGTCTACGTGATGCATGTGGCCTATGAGGAGGTGGCCTAGGAAATGGCACATGATTAAATGCATGTCGTGGATAAGCACATGGCACATGATGAATGGTGGTGGCATCATATGATATGGTGTACGATGGTAATTGTTCATATGATAGTGATGTGGATGAACATATGCATGTGGGGGAACACGTGCGTGAGTGTCTCACTTGGTGTGCACGTGCTCGTGGATGTGGAGCATAAAAATCATCATATGTGTGAACCGGTGGAGTAGGATGTGTGTTCCTACATGGCATAGTATTGGTGAACATAAAAGCATGACCCTTCTTTGGAGGTCCACCCAAAGTGGGTTTCTTTCCAAACGAGGGTGTGTATGAAGTGGAAGCACCATTGGTAGATGAACTACCAATGGAGTGTTTGCGCCCACTCGCTGAGGCATCAGAAGTTGGCCTAACAAAGGTAGTGGACGATTTGGATGAATTTCCCATCTTATACCCCAAGCCAATGTGATGATTGGCCGGAAGTAAGTCATTTAGGATTTTTTCCAAATGATCCTTACCTTTATTGAATTTATTAATTCGGCCTAATGTGCACTCATACTTCTCGATGAGAGAATGTATAAAAGCATCCAAAGTGGACACTTGCGATGTGAGTATATAAACACGAGACTTGAGATTCTCATTCTCAATACTCAAAGTTAAGTTTCGAGAAATCAAATCCGCCATCTCGCGTTCATCCGAATTCTCAATATGAACATGCTCAAGTTGAGATTTGAGATTTACAATCTCATTTCTCAAACCTTTAACAACGGTGTCGTTGTTGATGGTGATAGGCTTAGGTGAGGTTTGGAGACTAGTTAACTCATCTTTAGTCTTAGTATATCTATTTACTAGTTTAGAATACTTAGACCAAATTTGCTCGTTAGCTAATCTAAGGTCATCCATAGTTACCTCATCGCCTTCATTCTCGCTTTCATCGGAGGAGGACTCTTGATCATGTTCCTCTCTAGCCATGAAGCACATATGTGCTTGCTCCACTTGTTCATCATCCGACTCTCCACTTGAGGAGTCCTCGTCGGAGTCGGTGAATGTGCCGACAAGCCCTTTCTTGTACCCTTTCTTGTACTTCTTTGACTTGTCAAACTTGGGCGCCTTCCATTTCTCCTTTTGTTTGTTTTGAGGACAATACGCTTTCATGTGTCCTGGCTTGTTGCATTTAAAATACAAAGGAGCAGAGGCGTTAGTAGAACTAAATTTAGATTTGTTCTTGAAGTTACATTTCCGGAAGAATCAGTTGAACTTCTTTGCCATGCGGGCAATGGATTCTAAGCCCAACTCGTCTTCCGAGTCTTCATCATCGCTAGACGTAGATGGAGCGGCCTTGAACGCAATCGCCTTTTTCTTTGGCTCGTCTTGCTTCAAGTACGACTTCATCTTGTCTTGCATCTTTATTTTACTGTCCTTGCGTACCTCATAAGACATCAAGGTACCTATTAGTTGAACGACAATATATTTATTCATATCGTTACCTTCCTCGATGGCGAAGGTACGCTTTTCCCAACAAGAAGGAAGTCCGTCAATGATCTTTGAGACTTTCTCCTTTTGGCTGTAAGTCTTTCCAAGAGCCTCCAACTCGTTGGTAATGTCAACGAAGCGAGCATAGTACTCCTTCATCTTCTCACCCTGTTGCATATGAAATAATTCGTAATCTTTATTTACAACAGTGAGTTTGGAGTCTCTTACCCTACTCGTTCCTTCATGCAAGATGAGGAGTGAGTTCCAGATTTGATATGCACTCTTACATGTGCATATCTTGTTGAAGTCTTCGGGCTCCAACGCACATTGCAAGGCATTCATTGCCTTGTCATTGTTTACCTCCGCGGCGACCTCCGCGGTAGTCCACTTAGTGAAGTCTGGTTCGGCGGGCTCGACATACTCCGTCAACGTAGCTCTCCATAGTGAAGTGCTCCGGAGGAACGTTTCCATCCGGCATTTCCAGTACCCATAATTGGCACCGTTGAAGTAGGGAGGCCTAGTTGAGGAGTGTCCTTCCATCACCGAAGAAGCTCCTTCACGGTTCCTGAAGGTGCTGTAGTCTGAAAGTGGACGAACGGTCTTGTTGTCGTAGGAAGACATAGCTATGAACTTGGCTCTAATACCAAATGTAATGCCCTGATAGCTACTGCACAAGTACTAGAGGGGGGTGAATAGTACTTTAAAATAATCAAGAGTATAATTTCAATTATCTTGCAAACTCAACCAACAATGCGGAAATGAAAATAGACAACAATGAAAGATAAGCGCAAACAAGCGATGTAACGGGTTCGGATCCATCCAAGTCTCCCCGACTTGTTCCCGGTGATCCTACGTCCCAAACACCCGGATCCCCTCCGGCTACTTGAGTTAGAAACCACTAACCCAAGTTTGCACTATGAAATTCTTGTAGAAAACCTCTACAAGATCAAATCATATACAAATGAAAGTCTGACTCCCACAACCCGGGATCACAAACTTCTCTCACAACCGAGAGAAAAACTTGCAATAACAAAGTAAATGAAACAATAAAATGCTTACCAACAAAATCATATGCCTTGAGTAAACTTACGATTTTAGGGCAAGGAGGGTTTTGAAGAAGAAGAAGTCACCAAACCCTAGCTCCACCAAGATGAACATCGATCGAAGACTAGGATTGAGTTGGTGACTTGGAATCAAGCTCTTGGCTTGAGAGGCTCACAATGAAGAGAATCTCTCTTGAGGAAATTAGGGCTCAAGGAGTTTGGAGAGATTCTTGTGAGAATGAGTGAGCTTGGAAATGAGAATTAAATGCTCTCTCTTTTATCTCTAAAACTCAATAATGGCAGCCTTGAATGCTATGAAGAAGCATCACAAGATTATATAGGATAGAGAGAAGAGAGAGGGAAAATTCGTGCATTTAATGCTCCAACGGATCTATTTCTGAAGCAGTCTAATCGGTCTAAGAAGGATCACTGACCGATTAGTTTTGCAACTAGTCGGTCGGTGATTCTTCTTGGACCGACTAAATGGTTCACATCCAATAAGATGAATTTCAGGAGTTAGAACTAGTCGGTCTAAGAAGACTTGCCAACCGACTAGTTTGACAACTAGTCGGTCGGTGAGTGTTCTTTGACCGACTAAGAGTTGAAATACAATAGGCTGAATTCAAAGAGAGCTAGTCGGTCTAAGAACAAATTCCAACTGACTAGTTTCACAACTAGTCGGTCGATGGATGTTCTTGGACCGACTAACTGTAAACAATAGCTCAGGCTGAGAAAATGAATATATAACTAGTCGGTCTAAGAAGGATTCCAAACCGACTAGTTTGACAACTAGTCGGTTGGTGAACCTTCTTGGACCGACTAATTGGTCAACAGAGAAGATGCTGAATTGAGCAAGGCAATCTAGTCGCTTCAAGAAGAATTCTTGACCGATTAGATGACGATCTAGTCGGTTGGTTCTTCTTGAACCAACTAACATGCACAAGAAGCCGCGAAATGAAGCGTAAAGCTTCGGGAAAGTTTCTATGGGCTTCTAAGATAATCTTAGCTTTAAGATATGAGCGTTATGAAGATAATAATGTAAGACCTACTCAAGGCTTAACATTCTATGAAAAGAAGCTAGAAGACTATAAATTAAACTAGACGAACCGTCTTCAAAGCTTCAATCCGAAACTCTTGACTTCAATAATGCTCCTAGAGCTTCAACGAAGCTTCAGGCACACGATCACGTGCTTTGAGAAGTCTTGAGACGTCGCTTTTGTTGTTCATAAAATTTTGGCGACGATCTCCATAACTGCGCTCACAAAGAGTTAGTTCACGATATTTATGTTTGTTCATCATCAAAACCAAATCCGGTGAATCAATACTCAACATGGTCAACACACACACATACCTCTAGGTGTGCAATATGGTCTATAAGCTCGTGAGACTCAAACCTACACACATGGCGAACGACTTCTAAGGTATTTAACCGGTTAAGAATATCTCTCGTCAGTTTCTGTGTCAGAATCCATAAGGATCGGGGTATCCGATGTCTGGTATAACTTACTACTATGTATGATCATGCAATGAAAATAACCCTAAATGTATGACAATATGTCAATATGATGGTACTTTTTAATATTAAAGTATTATATTTTTTAAATTAATGAGATGGTAATGTACTAATGCAATTTCCTATATGATGCATGACAAATGAATGAAAAGATCAGCTAGTAGAAGTCATAAGCAAATTTAATCTTAGTTTGTTGCAATGTTTACATCAAGTTCAAAAAATTTCAAAAATTTTGATCAGGTGAAGTGTAATGAAAGTAATGTAATGCAAATATGTAATGTGACAATTCATTCTTTTAATGAAATTTGTCTTCTTACAGACGTAATTGCTATTATGGGTCTTTTTTTAATAATGATTTTTTAGATATCTAAGGATTTGAAATATACACACACACACACATAAGTAAATCTTCATGTGAGAACATTTCGCACGGTGCGAAAATATTTTTATCTTTTTTTCGAAAATTTTTATCAAATTTTTTTTCCACCCTCATTATATGTTGTTATACCCCCCTCAAAAAATAATGGTTGAGAAATAATGTCATTTGGCCTTCGATCAAGGCATTTCATCAAATTCGCACGTTTTGAGACCGTTAAATTTGTAACGGGTGGATGGGTGTGATAGACCCGCCTGGGTCTATACTTGGGCCGAGCCCATTAGGGGTCGCCGGCCCCCCTGCGGGTTGCTTGTGCGCGCGCTCCCCCCCACAAAACCCTAGTTTATTTTATAAATAGAGGCTAGCCGTCATGTGTAGTTTTTATGCTTGATATTTGAGATATTCTCTATTGAGCGTCCTAGGAGTAGTTCTTAGATTAAACGAGTGCGGACGTCCTCTCCAGCGTCTTGGGAGGAGAATACACCTTTTTGTATTCAATTATCTAGTTCTTGGCTACTACTTTTCTATAAAAATTGTCTTTTTATCTTGGTTCCTAACATTTTGGTATCAGAGCACGTGACGATCCATGGCTGCTACGACAAGATCCCACGACAAAATTGAAGCCTTGGAGGCCAAATTCACGAGCGAAATCGACGGGATCAAGAAATCATTGGCGGCCAACGACGAATCCATGGCAAAATTGACGGCCTCCGTCAACCAATTGACGGCAAATCAAGCGAAGCACGACGACCAATTCGCACAAATGATGGCAACCCTAAATCAATTGGCGACGAATAACAAAGGGGAAGGAAACCCTAAATCAGAGGAAAATGCGACACCTTTGAAGAAGGAGAAGGAGAAAGTTGGAAGCTCTGACCCAAAAAGTGATTTTTTTGGTGGAAGATTTGGCCGACGATGATGAAGAGGAGCCGATGAAGATCAACTATCGAGAGGAGATTAGGCGAAAGGCCGTGGAAGCCCAAGGATGGACCGGCGACCTCGATCAAACACGCGGGAAGGTACGCGAGGAGGGCGGGGGGCAGCGGCACCCCCCAGGGGGTCATCGGCCCCCATGGTAGCCGCAGGGGGGCGGCGGCCACCCCTGGGCTCGCCCAGGGGCGGTGGACCCCCCAGGGGGTCCGGCGACCCCTCCCGACCAAGGGTGGGGGGCGCTGGGACCCCAAGGAACACGGGGGGGGGGGGCCCGGCGAACCCCCCGGGGTCGGCCGGGGCGCCGAACCCCCAGGAGGGTCCGGCGACCCCCGCCGACCCCTGGGGGGCCGCTGGGGCCCCCAGGATTACTGGGGGGGGCCCGGCGAACCCCCCCTGGGGTCGGCCGGGGGCGCCGAACCCCCAGGAGGGTTCGGCGACCCTCCCCGACCCACGGGGGGCCGCTGGGGCCCCCAGGATCTCCGGGTGGGGCCGGCGGCCCTAGCCCGGCAGGCCGCGGCCCCACCGACCTTCCCCGGCTGACGCGCGACGTTCCGAGGGCCGTTGGCGGCGATTTCGGCACTTTTCAGCATGGGCAGCCACGTCGAGAGGCCCCGGCACATGACTTTGAGGAGGGTTTGGGACCCGGGGATTTTCAGGAGCACAGAGACTACGGCGAGGGCGTTCGGGACCCTCCCGACCCTCGTTTTGATGTTGGGAGGTGTCATCCACCGCCCCACCACCAGGAGAGACGCACAGCAGGCACCAGAGGGAGATACTGAGACTACTAGGAGTGGCCAGAGGGCTGGATGGAGGCGGCGTGTGGCACGGAGACCTAGGAGACTATGGGGGTCGCAGAGGAGGACCACCTCGGCGATACGAGACTCTGGATGAGAGGAGGCAGCACTACCGTTCGCGTCACAGAGACGTTGGGAGGCCCGAGCAGGGGCACTTTGGAGGAGATTGCAGAGTCCGGAAGCTGAAGATGCCGGTCTTCTATGGGGAGGATCCACACGCCTGGTTGTTCACAGCAGAGAGATATTTCACAGCACATCACATGACCGAGGCACAAAAGCTGAAGGCAGCGGCCATTTGCATGGAGGGGAGAGCCTTGGGGTGGTTCCAGTGGAAGGAGAGGAGGCAGCAGATCTGGAGCTGGGAGGAGCTGAAGGACTTGGTTCTGGAGAAGTTTCGAGACCCCCGCTTGGGGAACCTACACGAGCAGCTATTTGCCCTCAGGCAGGAGGTGCCGGTGCGGGAGTACATTGAGAGATTTGAGACGCTGGCAGGGCGAGTTCATGGGGTGTCGGACGAGTCACTGGAGGGCACCTTCTGGAAGGGGCTGCGACCTAGTCTTCGAGCGGCGGTGAGGCCCTACAAGCATCGAGGGCTTTCGGAGGTCATCGAGATGGCGCAGATGGTGGAGGACTCCCGAGCTGAGGATAGGCGAGGCGGGAGTGGCTACAGTGGGCAGATACAGTGGGGCACCACGACTGGGACAGGCAGAGCAGGGGTCACTACTGAGACAGTTCCGGCAGGGCTTGAGAAGACGGGTGAGCAGAACCCACTACCGGCCGGGGTCCATTCCGACGGATGACCGATGCAGAGATGAGGGAGAAGCGACAAAAGGGGATCTGTTTCAGATGTGACGAACGCTTCTCTCCCGGACACCGCTGTGTGGATCGGAAGCTGTAAGTGTTGATAGCGGAAGCCGGCGAAGAAGATGACGTGCAGGACAAACGGATCGACGGGGAGGACGACTCCCACTCGGAGTAGTACCACTGGGGCTTCCACCACCTTGAGGACAAGGTGGTTCTTTGGGGGGTATTGATAGACCCGCCTGGGTCTATACTTGGGCCAAGCCCATTAGTGGCCGCCGGTCCCCCTGCGGGTTGCTTGTGCGCGCGCTCTCCCCCCCACAAAACCCTAGTTTATTTTATAAATAGAGGCTAGCCGTCATGTGTAGTTTTTATGCTTGATATTTGAGATATTCTCTATTGAGCGTCTTAGGAGTAGTTCTTAGATTAAACGAGTGCGGACGTCCTCTCCGGCATTTTGGAAGGAGAATACACCTTTTTGTATTCATTTATCTAGTTCTTGGCTACTACTTTTCTATAAAAATTGTCTTTTTATCTTGGTTCCTAACATGGTGCTCTAATCCCAAACGGGTTCACCCATTATTTTCCCTGTGGTATATAATTGTATGGATTAAACAGGAAAAAAAATTTCAAAAAAAATAAATAAAAAGTTTTCGCACGGCTTTCGCACGGGTTTTTTCGCACCCGAAGATTGCCATGTGTGTGTGTGTGTGTGTGTGTGTGTGTGTGGGAATACTGGCCATATCATAGGAGATTTTTCAGCCTCATTATGACAGACATTGTTTGGGTCATCTTTATCATTCAACTCAGTAGCACATTCTCTGTCTTCTTTGTTGGAAAACTTACCTACAGGTTTTTTTGGGGATGTCCAGTGAGCTGGATGACCTACCTAATCTGTATCTAAATTGATGTCTTTTGGTAGGTTTTTTTTTTGAAGAAAAAGGAGCAAGAGCGGGAGCACGAGGAGATTAGCAGGATAAAGGTGCCTTTTTTTACTTATAAAGCTTGGTCTAATTTTTAGCACGTTGAGGCAGCTGGTTCTCTGCTACCTAATGTTGGAAAATGCTGGCTGGTAGATAATTGAGGCCATCTTCTTTAAAGCATAGATGGGTAACATGGAAACTGCAAGGAAAATGAGAATGAGGACGTGAAGGAAGAATGTGTTCATATGGTCTCCCATGGGCACCATTTTACCCACCATCTTAAAAAATCTTGCTTCTCTTTATACCAAGACTAGTTCCAATTTTCCACCTTTAAACCATTTTCTGCAGCCCATTAGATTTTCAACCAAAGTTTGATCACGAGCTTTCAGTGCCTTAGGGCAGATGCATACCATGAAAGGTAAAGATGCTGGAAGGTTTATAGCTTTGTGAAGCACAATTTATCCACTTTCTTTTGCTAGCTAGATTTACAAATGGTGTGTGCACTGTCCCGTTGTCTTTCTTGTGTTAACATGAATAACCAAAGATAACCCATCTTTTGCACCATGCATTTTCTTTTTCTTTTCGTTTTTCTTTTTAAAATTTGGCATGTTTGCATGTTGAGCCTAATTGGTCTTTTTATTCTTCTTCACTTTGATATGAAATTGGAAATTCTTCGCACCAAAATATGTTTACCAATCGAGGCACTGTTCAGTTTCAGTTCATTAGACCAGAAAACTAGTTCTTGTTTCTGGAATATTGTACAAGTCTATGTTCTTATTCCAACATATTTTCAGCTATGGTATCCACTCTTTCCACGGCACACACGTGCGTGCGCACACACACACCTTCCTCCCCACGCTACCAATCCCAACTAAACACCTAACAAAATCCGCCACCAGCACTGCCATCGCAATCGATTCCAATGTGGGGGAAATAAAAACGATAACGTATATGATAAGCACCAGTTAACAGTTGTTCCGTGACAGTGTAATTGCGAGGCTTGTCAATAAACTAGGCACAATACTTGTCACTGACATCAAGAGTAAATGTTGCAGCGTAGATGATGTTATTTATGTATTATCTTGTAAGTTGTCTATGTACTAATGATATTTCCATGTTTCATGATAACTGATATATGCCCAGCATGCTTGCATTGGCCAACCATTTGTTACCAAGATGCTTGATCAATGTCAAAATGTTTTGTACAGTATATCGCATACCTTAACCTCTGAATTCACATCAAGCAGCTTTCGATACTCCTCTTTTGTCTTGTTGTAGCGTTCAATTACAGACTTCATGCTGATAAGCAAGGATGTTTTATGTTAGTTTTCTTCCCTCAGGATATCAATTAAATCGATCTATCTAGTAATGCTAATGTATGAAATAAATATGGCGTGCATCGATGATGAGCATTATTAGTAAACAATAACGACCTTTTTCACACCAAGAGATTTTAACACTGGACAAGTCCTATTGTCAAATGTTTTTCATGTTATTTTATTTAGGAATTATATGCGTAGTCTTTAATAAAGTTTCCATGAAGCCTTCGTCTTTGGTGCAAGGTGACATTGTTTGAGCTTTGTACAAAATCATATAAACGATTAAATCTTGATGACCAAAAACATCATGCTAGATCTGTCTAAGATGCATGTAGATCAATTTCATATGCATTCCTAATAATCAGAGCTGAGAAAACCCTACAATTTTGCCAAAAAGCATCGCACCTGTCAATGTGATTGGTTTTTTAAATGTACATTGCTAATATGCTATTCATAAATTATCTCATAATTTGCATAAATTTGCTAGTGGCAGACGCAACTCCTAGCATTTCAACATGGCACATAGACATGAATATTTCTGTATAAGACAATAAGACATACAATTTGATGTGAAGATCTCAACGAAATGCACAACTAAAAAGGCAGAGACGAACGATGTAACAAGGCATGGTTGAGCCTTTGACAGCAACGAAAATTCAAGGGTCTTTCGAATAGAAGTAATTAAAATATATGAAATTTACAAATAGTTAAAAGCAGCAATTAAGAATTTCATTGCTAATAAAGCAGTTAAGAATTAATGCATACAATAACACACATCAGCATTTGAACTTTTATACATTGTAAAAATCTTACAAATACTGAAGCTGATGGTAAAGCTCCCAAAAGCATATACCACAAAAACAACAGCACGGAATTGAGTAACCACAATGTAAAGAGACTATTGGTTTGTTGGCCTCCATTTTCTATTGACCGACTTTGAATAAGAAATGCAACTTCATCTTATCTATTGTACCCATCTTGCAATGCCTACCAACTTGCCTGTGTAAGCAGGTGGTTCACATATCACTACCATTGAGGAACCATGATCCTGATGCTGGACGGAAGGGGAGAGATTGTGACGGTGAATATGGGGAAGAACCAATCTAGGGGAATTTGAGCCTCACACTTTGGAAATTTGATGATCACCAACTCATGTCTTACATGCAGAGATTTTTCAGACCCATATTAACAAAATCTACTCTTGCACTCTAATGCAAAAGATTTAATTGGTAAACAAGGTTTATACAAAATTTTCATTTATTCAATATCTGTATAATTAAACAAGTGTCGAGGCATTTTTATAGGCTTATAACTTACACAAACTTCTACCACACCAATGTGGGACTAAATTAATAAATTACCAAAAATGAAGAAATTATTAAAATAAGAAGAGAACTCAACTCCTACTAAAAGAAAACAAAAAGTTAAATAACAAATAAAAATTAAAAGACGAGTAAAATCTATTCTTACATCAATTGCAATTGGTTCCTCATCATTCTTCCCAACTTTGACAACTTCACCACTTAATGAGTGGTGATGATAATGAATAATCTGATGAAAGTTAGCAGTCTATTGTATTCTATTGTAGCTGAACATACTTATCTTCAACTTTTTATATGAAGCAAAATGTAGGTTGAAGACGAGAACTTTTGAAATAACGTACCAAATTCATAAAAGATAGGAAGGCATCCACAACCTATTGGCTGGATAGCTACAAAGGATTATGGATAAAACTCTGATAAACCTAGCAATTTTCAAGCTACCATTCTTGACCTTTTTCATTTAACCTGTATTAGCATGCAAATATTCATATTCATCTACCAATTATGATGGGAAAAAATGATTTAAAATATATTTCCACTCTTTAAAGTCAAATTCATCAATATATTCATAAAAAGATGTGATTTCTTCTAAATATATTATTTTTAATTATACTTCTTGAATAATAATATGTGTATGAACAATCAGCATAGCATAGTATATCATAAAATACATTTAAATAGCGCAAAATGCTTTAAAGAAAAGTAATGTATCGAACTAGCTTGCAATTGGCTCAAATGATTCGAAAATCAGGTTAAAACAGTTTTAAAATCTTCAAAATAACGAACCTGCACAAAAATGGTTGAAATCCCCTTAGAAAAATCCCTAAAATTCACAAGATGTATTGTCAATTGATTCAACTAATAATGTAACGCGGCTTGATCAACGGTTTGATCAACATAGTCGGCTTAGTCAGCTTACGATCGGCTTAGTTTGCTCACAGTCTGCCCAGTTGGCCCACGACCAGTTCGATTTCGGCTCAAGTCAACTCAGTCATCTCGATTTGGAGTTGACTTGGTGGCTTAGCTTAATGATCTAAACGATTTTGCTAGAGCTGACTCTATAGCAACACAAGCCAATCAAATTTTGATGGTTTTTTGAAGCCGTTCTTTACTAGAGTCGGTGTCAACATCGGTGGGCGGTGATGAATGTTCTTGGAAGGTCAACGGGGTCGTTTAACATCGGTGGTGAAAGTGACGATGTTGATTAGGGTTTAACGGCGATAAAATTGGTCAGAAATGGTGACAATCGGTAATGAGGGTGAGGTGATGTGTTGTGGGTGTGCCGACGAGGATGGGGGATGATGCTGAGGGCAGTGGAGATGGCTGATTGGGTGGGGTTAGTTTTAGGGTAGGATTTTAATGAAGAGAAAGAAGGTGAACAATGTTTTTGGGGAATTTTCTAGGTTTTTCTAGAGGGTGACGGCTAGGGTTTTGGTTTTTAATCTAAAGGCAAACTAACCCTAAACTAAAAGAAAGAAGATGATGAAGATCAATGAAAAACCAGGAATTCTGCTGAAAGATGGAAGGGGGATTTGGGAAAGATCCAATCTAGATATTTGAGAGGATTTCGGACCTAGCACCCTGCAGATTTGAAGACCGTCGACACACACATCTTGCACGTAGAGATTTTGTGAAACCTAAGCTACCAAGTTCACCCTTGTATTTTAATGCAATAGATTTAATTGACAAACAAAATTTACACAAAAAATTTATTCATTCAATCTGTCTTATAAAACAAGTTTCAAAGTCTTTTTACAGGCTTACAACTTGAATAAACGTCTACCAAAAAAATAAGAAATTACATGACCTAAATAAATATAGGACTCGGATTCATACTAAAAGGAAACTAAAACTCAAATAATAAATAAAAATTAAAAGACTCAAGTACTAAAACATAATCGGACTCCAATTGCTAATTGGTTCCCCATCAGATCCTCTTGGAGTACAATGAGAAAGCACGAGGAATGGAGGTGCATTGGACGCTACTTACAACTTCAATATGTTAGCATATTTGGTCAAACAGTAACTGATAGATGCTTTAATCAGAAGGTTAATATGTCCCTAACTCATGTAAAATATCTCTGCTGACTTAAATTTGGTGTAAATATTGGGGCGGTGTTCTCCACCGACAACATTGGCTGATGATCTTGTACATGCATATGAATGAGTGACTCAGTGATTTTGCTTGTGGAGTTATTGGGTTGGTTGAGCTCAGGACGATGTATTGTTCTTCCATGTGTGCTGAAATTGCCGTCGTTCAGATTTTGCTTTGGATTTGATCTCAAGGCGTTGGTGTTATTTTTTGTTGGATTGGCTATTTTGCATCTCGGTGACTTAGAATGTGAGCATATGTCGATCCTAGTGATCCCCTATTGGTCCTTTTTTATTCTTTACATCAAAATAGACAAGTATGGCAATTGTAGCAGAAGTGTCAACATACAATAGTCCGCTTCTAAAATATAACTTTTTCAATCATATGCGTGTGTAGATGTTGCATTATACTTGATGCTATAGATTTTTTTGTATTTTGTGTCATACACTGGTGCATAGAGATATTCCTCACAAAAAACTTTTATAATATTTTTTTACTTGGTGCAGGTGGGATTACAAGGCTGTTGCCTACAACATATGGGGAGAAAATTTCTGTATCCACGGTTCCTGGACTGTATCCACCTTCAATTAAAAATGGAAATCCAAAAGCAAGGAATTCATAGTATATTTTATATTTTTGATGATGGGATAATATCTCTATGAGAATTAAATGACATGGCGAACAGTCAGTTAATTTATAGATATATATGGGTGAATGTAATTCAGCTTGTAACCTTAAGCAGAAGCAATATTCATGTGTATATACTTTTTTTGGACATTTACAAGGACGGGAATACATCTATTATACATTTGACAAACTTTTTTGAATTTTAGAGCTGACTAGGACAAGATAAAGGGTGGCTGAGATTTGATCTTGGTAAATCAATGATTGAGATTGGATTTTGTGAAAATTTTAGTGGGAAAACTTAAATTTTCGGGGGGAAAGTTTTTTGGGAACCAGAACTTTGAAATTACAATTGTCATGAGAAAGATTGTGGAGATTAAATTTTGGGAGGAAAATGTCTTGGGAACCTAAACTTAGAAATTAAATGTGTCTTGGGAAAGATAGTGGAGAAGCATGTTCCATTAAATATAGTGGAGAAGCATGTTCTATTAAATTAAACAAAGGAAAAAAATTAGCGTAAAAAATTTTAAGTTAATATCCTCACCGAAAAATACACTGATGTTTGTTGTGCCGAAGGCGTCCTCGTCGAATTTGTTGTTTTGCGCCAAAAGCGTTCGCGCGTTGTTTCGCGTCGGATTTGTTGTTTCGTGCCGATGGCGTCCACGTTAAATTTTTGTTCTACGCCAAATTTGGTGTTCCGCGCTGAAAGCGTTCGCTAATTTTTTTTTTACGCTAATTTGTTGTTCCTTCGGCGTCCGTGCCGTTAAATTTTTTTACGATAATTTGTTGTTCCGTGCTGAAGGTGTCTTCACCGAATTTGTTGTTCTGCGCCGAAGGCCGCATTTAATTTATTGTTTCGCGCCAAAGGCGCTCGCGCGTTGTTCCGCGTCGATGGCGCCCACGTCGAATTTTTTGTTCTACGTCGAATTTGGTGTTCCGCGCTAAAGGCGTCAACTAAATTTTTTTACGCTAATTTGTTGTTCTATGCCGAAGGCGCCCTCGTCGAATTTGTGGTTCTACGCCGAAGGCCGCGTCAAATTTGCTGTTCTGCGCCGAAGGCACTCGCGCATTGTTCTGCGCCGAAAGCGCCCTCGCCGAATTTGTTGTTCGACGTCGAATTTGTTGTTCCGTGTCGAACGCCGCGTCGAATTTGGTGTTCCGCGTCGAAGACACTCGCGCCTTGTTCTGCGCTGAATTTGTTGTTCAACGCCGATGGGGCCCACGCCGAATTTGTTGTTTCATGCCAAAGGCGTCCGCGCCGTATTTGTTGTTTCGCGCCGAAAATACCCACGCCGAAGGTGCTCGTGCCGCTAAATATATTTTTATACTAATTTGTTGTTATTTTAATTTTTGGCTGTGGAAATAATGTTTTGGGGAACAAAGATTTCGCGGGTAGAAATATTAAATGAACCGTGCCCTCGAGGACGAGTTATGACTAGTTAATATACACAAGGGCATGGTCTTTGTTGAATATGTTATAAACGGGCTTTTGGAGGCCCAACCCGTTAGTGGATATCCACCCATTATGTAACCATATTGCTATAAATACAGGGCTATGGATTCCATAGGCACCACGTTTACAACACGTTATCAGCACGTTCAAGGCTGAGCCGAACCTCTGCCGACGGACGAACCCGACGCGAACGGGCTTCCTTCACCGAACGTCGCTAGATCCGGCGGGTAGGATCTAGAGGTAACTTTTCCCCTAGATCTAAATTTCATATGCGTATATGTTTAAGATCCAATCACTTGGATCGATTGTTTGATGTATTATTATCGTTTTTATTGTTAAAAATCTCTTTTTTCAATAGATTAAAAATGAATTTTTTCCATCAAAAATTGGATTTTTATCATTTTTTTCTCCCCAAAACCATTAACCCCTAGAGGGATTCTTCTTCGCCGCACGGCCGGAAGCCGTCACGCGACCCCCACCCCCTAACCTGCGCAGTTTCCGCCGCCGCTCGAAGCGGCGTGCGGAAATCTCCGCCGTGCGGCTACCCCCGCCGCTCGCAGCGGCGGGCAATCCCGCCGCTGGAAGCGACGGCGACCCCGCCGCCTGCAGCGGCGGGCAGAACCCGCCGCTGCGACGGCGGGTCTCCCCCCGCCGCGTGCTGCGGCAAGCCTCCCCCCCGCCCCCTGCACCCCGCCGCTGCGACGGCGGGCCGTTTCCGTCGCCCGCAGCAGCGGACCCCCCGCCCCTCCGCCAGTAGCGGCGGACAGACCCTACAGCCTGCAGCGGTCCCCCCCTTGCGCGCACGTGTCCAAAAACCCTAACTTGGGTTTGACCACAAAATTTTCTATTTTTCAAAATTATTTTCAGATTTAATTACGATCTCTTTTTCGTTAAAATCTGGACATATTACAAGCTTCTTATTCATCGCTTTTTTATTCGGATTATCTGATTATTATACGTTTAAAATTTAGGAAGATCCTGCGACCGCTCTGCCGTTAGTCAACTAACCTAACGGTGTATGACGTTGCCTAGTGGTCCAATAATTTTTAAACGAAAAATTTTCATTTCCATTATAAACTGTCTGTGATGATTAATTGCCTCTAATGAATAAACTGCCTGCGACGAATGTTTATATTTGTTGTGGTTTTGGATCGGCTAGTTATCACCAATTTTTCCCTTGCATTATTTTCCTTTTTTTTGAGAGAGAAAAAATGTAGTGAGGATATTTTTGTAAAATTACAAGACCGGCGGACGCCTCAGGAAGATGAAGGACCATTCCAGAAGAATAGGGGCCCCACGGGGGTTCCCGAGTTGTACTTTCATTCTTTTTGGGACTGTGTGGACTGTAATTAATATGGTGATTAGCCGATCCACGCAGCAAATATTTGTGTCTGAAATGCTTAATAATTTATTTTTTTGTGAAAATATCTAATTATTGCCTATCTTTATACATGCTAGAGAAATAAATGGCCAAAATTACGAGCGTCGATTTCGACGTATTGGATGCTACAGGCAAGAACTACTTAAGCTGGCAGTTGGACATAAAATTCCATCTGCGAGCACAGGGACTGAGCCATGCCATCGCTGTAGGCGATAAGGTTTCTGATATATATAAAGCGAAAGCAATTATCTATATCAGACGCCATATCGACCCTGAAGGTCGAGTACCTCACGATGGAAGACTCTTATGAGTTATGGACCGCCCTCGAGGATAGGTATAAACATCAAAGAGATGTTATACTTCCCCGAGCGCGATATGAATGGGAGAACCTCCGTCTCCTAGACTTTAAGTCTATTACCGAGTACAACTCGGCACTCTTTAGCATCACATCACGCTTGAAGTTGTGTGGTGAAAAGGTGACGGAGGAGCGCATGTTAGAGAAGACGTATACATCCTTCCACGAGAAGGATGTTATACTAATGCAGCAGTATCGTGTACGAAAGTTCACGAAATACTCAGAGCTTCTCTCATGCCTTCTGATGGCAGAGCAGAATAGAGATCTCCTTCTGGCCACCCATAACTCACGCCCTACCGGCACTGCTCCTGCGCCTGAAGCGCATCACAGCTCCTCCCAGAAGAAGAGGAGCAACTTCAAAGGCAAATCCCAGAAGGGTAAGGCAATGAAGAAGCAGGCTAGAGGACCCCCTCTAAGAACCAACCATGAGGGAAAGAAGAAAAATGTGTGGAAGAGAAAGGACGACGGCCAGACATCTGCCCCCAGAAAGGACTGGGAAGATAAGTGCCACCGGTGTGGCATGACTGGACACTGGTCCAGAAATTGTCGGACTACACGCCACCTACAGGACTTGTACAAAGCGAGCCAGAAGCAAGCTGAGACAAACCTGGTGGAACAAGAAGACCTGGCACCAATCAGGTTCATCGCTGATGACTTCTCAAACGATGACCTGCTCGACTGAGGCATTATCTATTTTTCATGTAGTGTAATTTTTTTTGTTTTGAAAAACAATTTACTATCTGCTTGTTTTAATTCCTAGCATGTTGCATGAACTTTTCAGACATTGAATAATTATTAGTTGTATATCCTCTCTTGTGCCTTATACTGCGATGTTTTTCTCTTAAAACTAGATGGATTATAAATGCCTAGTGGACAGTGCCTCTACGCACACGATTCTCCAAGACATCTGCTTTTTCCAAAGCATTGATAAATACGATGGAACCGTGAATACAATATCCGGTCCATCAGGAATTATTGAAGGATCAGGGGAAGCACATTTTATGCTCCCCAACAAAACACAGCTACTAATAAAAGACGCGCTTTTCTCTCCTAGCTCACATAGAAATCTGTTAAGCTTTAAAGATATCCGTTTAAACGGATACCACCTTGAGACGGTGAGTAAACAAAACATAGAATTCATGTATGTAACGTCTTATTAAAACAGTGCTAAAACCACCGTCGAGCGTTTTGAGGGACTCCCGTCGGGTCTCTACCATACAAGGATAAGAGTAATGGAAGCAAACACACTAGAGCACCAGAAGTGCAATAATTAACCAGAATTCCAACTTTGGCACAGTAGACTGGGACACCCTGGAAGGAATATGATGCGTCGCATCATATCCCAATCCCGTGGAATTAACTCGAAAAGCCTGAAGCTACTTCGAAAGGGTGCATCTCCTTGTCCCCCTTTGTCACAAAGGGAAATTGATTACAAGACCATCCCCCTGAAGGTGGACTCTGAGTCTCCGAGCTTCCTAGAGAGAATACATGGTGACATTTGCGGGCCTATTCACCCCGCAAGTGGACCATTTCGGTACTTTATGGTACTGATTGACGCATCTTCCAAATGGTCGTATGTGTGCCTCCTGTCCACCCGCAACGTAGCTTTTGCAAAGCTACTGGCACAAATCATAAAGTTGCAGGCACATTTCCCAGATAACCAGATCAAGAAATTGCGTCTGGACAACGCTGGGGAATTCACATCACAAGTCTTCCTAGACTACTGCCAAGCGACCGGCATAGAAGTTGAATATCCTGTAGCTCATGTTCACACCCAGAACGGGTTAGCCGAATCTCTTATAAAGAGACTACAATGGATTGCTCGTCCATTGTTGATGCAATGCCAGTTGCCGGTGAACGCATGGGGACATGCCATCTTGCACGCTGCATCGCTAAAAAGATTACGACCGTCAGGGAGTCAATCTTATTATCCGATGCAACTTGCATATGGGAACCCGCCGGATATCTCTCACATGAGAATATTCGGATGTGCTGTCTATGTCCCCATAGCACCACCGCAGAGGACCAAGATGGGTCCTCAACGTCGTCTGGGTATCTACATTGGATTCGACTCACCATCGATCATTAGATACCTAGAACCCCTTATGAGGGATGCCTTCAAGGCACGTCTAGCAGATTGTGAATTTGATGAAAGCACTTTTCCCAAACTAGGCATTAACATACAGAAGCCAGAAGCTTCAAAGACCATTTCATGGGATACGAAAACTTTATCCCATTTTGATCCGCGTACAAACCAATGTGAAGATGAGATCCTGAAGATCCTTCAAATTCAAAACACAGTTCACATTTTGCCGGACAAATTCACTAACAACCAGAAGATTGTCAGATCACACGTCCCTGCTGCAAATACGCCAGCTAGGATTGACATACTCAAAGATGGATGCAATCCACCTGCAGTAGAAGCGGCCGTACCTCAACAAAAGAGAGGACGACCCCCAGGCTCCAAAGATAAGAACCCTCGAAAGAGGAAAAATCCTGGAGCAATAATAACGATACCACCACAGGATGCTGAGCTCAGCACAGCTACCTCTCCCCTCATACCAACCCCTGAAGAGGAAAATATAGGAGAAATATCATTAAATTATGTACGTACTGGGGAGGTACTGGACAGAAAAAGCACAATCATCGATGATAACTTCGCGCTCATTATTTCCACTCACGTCACTGAATACGACGATGAGACCGATCCACGCTCTCTAGCAGAATGTAAACGCAGAGAGGATTGGTCAAAGTGGAACGAGGCAATATGAGTAGAGCTGGACTCACTCTCGAAGCGCAAAGTTTTTGGACCCGTAGTCCAAACACCAAAGGGTGTTAAACCTGTGGGATATAAATGGGTATTCGTGAGAAAAAGAAATGAGAATAATGAGATCGTGCGCTACAAAGCGCGCCTTGTTGCACAAGGTTTTTCCCAACGGCCAGGAATAGACTATGACGATACATATTCCCCGGTTATGGATGCGATCACCTTCCATTTCATCATTGGCTTATCTACAAAGGAATGCCTGGATATGCAGCTCATGGACGTTGTGACTGCATACCTATATGGAAATATAGATAAGGACATCTATATGAAAATCTCAGACGGATATAAACTACCGACAAAAATGACAGAAAGACATCGGGACATCTATTCTGTCAAACTCCAAAGATCATTGTATGGTCTAAAACAGTCAGGTAGAATGTGGTATAACAGACTCAGTGAATTCCTAGTGCAACAAGGATTCACAACAAATGAAGTCTGCCCTTGCATCTTTATAAGAGCAAAGGGAACATGATTCGTAATTATTGCCGTCTACGTAGACGACTTGAACATCATCGGATCTCCTGAAGAGATAGGTGAGATATCCAAAAGTCTCACACAGACTTTTAAGATGAAAGACCTTGGCAAAACGAAGTTCTGCCTAGGCTTACAAATTGAACACTTAAGCGGAGGAATCCTGTTACACCAATCGACATACACAAAGAAAGTGCTGAAAACTTTCTTATGGACAAATGTCATCCGCTTAGCACACCAATGGTCGTCAGATCATTGGATGTTAATATAGACCCCTTCCGACCGCTGAAAGAGGGGGAGGAAACACTAGGTCCTGAAGTACCCTACCTAAGTGCAATCGGAGCACTCCTATACCTGGCAAACTGCACGCGTCCCGATATAGCGTTCGCAGTTAACCTACTAGTCAGATACAGTTCAGCGCCCTCAAAGAGCCACTGGAACGGAGTGAACCAACTTCTGCGCTACCTCCAAGGGTCTGTGGACATGGGACTATACTTCAAGAAAGGTGTATCCTCCGACTTAGTCGGTTATGCAGATGCAGGATACAGGTCTGACCCACACACCGCAAAGTCCCAGACCGGTTTCGTGTTCACGTACGGTGGGACAGCCATCTCATGGAGATCCGTGAAGCAGACATCGACACCGACCTCTTCCAACCACTCCGAGCTCATAGCGATCCACGAAGCTAGCAGAGAATGCTTTTGGCTTCGATCAGTCATCCACCATATCCTCAAGACCACCGGCCTGAAGACGGGAGATCTTGGACCAACCACCATGTATGAAGACAGTGCTGCCTGCATCGCTCAACTACGAGGTGGCTACATCAAAGGTGACAGGACGAAGCACATTTCCCCCAAGCTCTTTTGGACGCATGAATAGCAAGTTGACAACCAGATCGACATCCAGCAGATCCAGTCTTGCAACAACCTGGCAGATCTATTTACTAAAGCTTTACCTCGCAGTACCTTTAGAAAACTTGTACTAGGAATTGGGATGAGACAGTTGAGAGATTTACAAGCCTGAAGCTTGTACTTTTCAGGGGGAGTTAATGTAGTGATGTACTCTTTTTCCTTGGCTATTGGTTTTTCCCATTGGGTTTTCCATAGCCAAAGGTTTTAACGAGGCAGCCACATCAACTCTGGATCCAGAAGTATCCACCTCTGATGTTATCCATCGATCAGGGGAAGTTACAGAGGCTTGTACTCTTTTCCCTTAGCCACTGGTTTTTTCCACTGGGTTTTCCTTGGCAAAGGTTTTAACGAGGCAAGTACTCTTAAACTTGGGATCCAGAAGTATCCATAGACCCATGATCAGATAAGCTCTATGAATCCTGAAGCGTTCATCACGGCTTACAACAATGGATGGATAAGGGGATGTGTTATAAACGGGCTTTTGGAGGCCCAACCCGTTAGTGGGTATCCACCCATTATGTAACCCTATTGCTATAAATACAGGGCTATGTATTCCATAGCCACCACGTTTACAACAGAATATAAATATTTGCATATAAATATAAACCATGTAATTTTTTAAGATATAAACATGTTGGCGGAGAAATTACATTCGAATAGCTCTGCATAAATTTAGATTTATTTATTTATCATAGAAGACTGTAAACCTTTTATTGTATGCGTTTAACTTGTTTCGCACGCTCTCAAAATCAGTGTTTTTCATCTTTCACAATTTCTAAATATTTATGCATGCTTATGCAGGTTGTTTTTTGAATTGTTGGGGTCTTGATAGATGCTCATCAGTGCACACTCAGTTTTACAGGAGAATATGTAATGCCCCTAAGTGAGATATACGATGCAGTGGCATATGAATAGTGGTTGTGTATTGTATGTTGGATATAAGTAGTGGTTAAGTGTAGAAAGGGATTGGGTCATTTGTGATTTGCATGTGGGATGGAATGAGAGGTAATTAAGC
This sequence comes from Scilla litardierei, assembly GCA_030789695.1. Lineage (NCBI taxonomy): Eukaryota > Viridiplantae > Streptophyta > Magnoliopsida > Asparagales > Asparagaceae > Scilla > Scilla litardierei. The sequence goes on from CM061141.1 coordinate 17,140,788, forward strand.
ACCCAAGTGTATGAGTAATCTCATTTCCATTTTATACAAAATGGCATCCTTGTAATTAAAACACCAAATTAGAGGGCATTGAATAAGAGGCTTTATGCAATGGCATAGGATGTAATTAACATACAAAGATGGAGGGGTTCTTTTTAAAAGAATTTCTTTTTAGGAAAGGTTTTTATTTAATAATAAATTAAAAGATATTTCAATTGTTTCTAGAATTCTCCACAGTTTTCTCTCTTTTCTTTTTAGGAAAGGTTTATTTAAGAATAAATGAGAAGATATTTCAAATGTTTCTAGAATCCTTCACATTTTTCTCTCTTTAACCATTCTCCTTTCTTTTTTCATTTTTTTCCTTTTCCCCTTAGTTCCAACTTTTGGGCCGAAATTTAAGGAACACAAAAAAAAGAAAGGGAAAAAGCAAAGAGAATGAAGGAAAAGGAGGAGAGGGGTAGTTTGCCATGTGCACAAGGACGAAGAAAGAGAGGAGGAAGGAAGAAAGAGATGATGAAGCTTTCTTCATTGAGGTAGGATCCTCAATTTAGTGTAGAAATGTTAATTTGTAGGATGTGTTAGTTAGTTTCATGATAAAGTTGACATTTTTATGGAAAAGTTGGTGTATTTGTTCTAAAGATTTCATTTTTGGGATGAATCATCAAGTAGGGTTAATCAAGTTGGTATCTTTTTAAGATAAATTTTCTTGTAAAACTATAAAGTTAGCATTTTTGATAGATCTCCATGTATCTTGGCTAAAGTTAGTATTTTTATTTAATAACCTTTTGTGTAACCTTATAAAGATTGCAATTTTATATTAGATCCTTTTGTAAAACTCACCTTTTTGTAGATCCAAATTTTCCTTTAAAAAAATATATGACATCTTTGATATAGACCCAAATATACATTCATGTTTAGCTCACATAATGTTGCAATTTTGATGTGGACATAAACTAAAGTTGGCATTTTGAAGCAAACTCTATATTTAGTTTTTATAAGGATTAAATCTTTTATGATAAACCCTAAATGATTCCTCTCAAGTTACATGTGGCTATTAAAGCATGCATTTTCCTTCAAGTTCCTTAATTAAATTCATTGAAGCTTGCATTTTTATTCAAGTTCCTTGTGATGATATATTGTGGGAATGGTTATGGATATGTAAGAAAGTGTTGTTGTGGGATTGTAGTGGCATGGCTATATTGGTATATTATGTTGTGTTGTAAGAGGTGCAAGGGTGATGGGCTTAGAACATGGATGTATGATCCAAGTGTGGATGACATAAATGAAATTTGAAGGGAAGGGAGGAGGAAAATAAGGCCATGCCAATGCACTTCCCTTTTCATGCAAGTTATAGCATATTCATGGCACGTGTTGTATTAAAATTAAACCACCCTAAGTAATGTGCTAATTACATTTAATAGCACTTGTAGATGTTGTCGTTGCATACTTATCCTTTTTAATTTCAATGTATTCCTTACATTGCATCCACTATGTTGCATGCTTTATGTCCCAATGTGCCACCTTACTATTGCATCCTAAGTCTAAATGCAATTTTTCTAGCTTTGATTGGTTAAAGGCAGTTCTAATATTGTTTAATTGCAATTTCAATGCATGCTCATCCTGTCTTTTCTTTATGCCACATTCCTGTAGTTTAAAGACAAATTCCTTAATGTTGTATGCTAGCATGTGTAACTTAAATGCTAATAAATGATAGAGATGTCTCGGTCTGCCATATGGCGGGTGAGCACCCTAGAAAGGGGTGTGGGAAAACTGAGTACTAGTAGGGTATGAGGACTGGGCTGCGTGGTGATGTTGTGTTATGTACCTTGCTCATTTTCGGGTACTTGTGGTATTTGCAGTACCTTGCTCAGTTTCGGGTACGAGGTTTTGTGATGTTGTGGAGTTTTCCTCACTCGCACTCTGATGTGGGAGGGTATGGGTGGAGTGAGAGGCCCCGTTAAGGAAACAGTGCTCGTGTACCACTGGTGGGTGCTCCTTACCGCCCCACCTTGGGGTGAAGTCCAGTACCTCATATTCAACGACACACCCAGTTTTCCTAATGAATTAAAATTAAATGTTTAATTACTTTAAGTTTCCAATGTGTAATTCATTACTTCCTTTCATTGTCTGATGAATATGTGGTTCCTTTCATACGTTGTATTATAGTGTGACAGTAACATCCCCAAATTAATATTTACCTGCACGAGTTGGGATATCCTACTAGGGCATGCATTGACGTGCTCCAATTATTGTCTTTTCAGGTTGTGGAGTTGGTTGCTGGAGCTGGAGTCATAGTCGAGGAGTTGAGTGTAGGATTGGGTGGTGAGGAGAGAGGAGAGAGATACTTGTACTCTTGGGGCTTGTTTAAGGGTGTTGGTTAGTGAGAGTTGTATACATTGTATAAAGGATGTATTATGGATATTGGTTGTATAAAAGCTTGTTTCTCGATTGTCTCTGGGTTATGTTATCTAATTGTGTATGTGTTGTAGTTACTGTGTTTGTTGTTGGATGTTTGTGTGAGAACATTACAGGTACTATCCCAGCAGTGCGCAGTGGCCTGACGATTTTATTGTATTTCTTTCTCTTCTTCCCCCCGTAACACCCACTACTCTGGGATCATCTAGGAAGGATTCGTACTTTTCGGGTATCCTGGGGAGCGGGGCGTTACATTTTGGTGGCCCATGCAGGTCTCCTCACTGCGGCTGTATAAGGGTAGTGCGTGTAGTGTTCTGTAGAGGGTAGACGAGTCCTAAGGTAAGTAAGCATCCAGCTTTAAAGTAGAGCCCTGATGTTAGGAAACCTGAGGTACATAGTTGTCTGATGGTAGAGATGAATAGTTGACCGTATGTATATGTATAACTATGTGGCTACTTGGATATACTATTATTGTATGCCGTATGTTATATGTATCTGTATGACTTACTAGAATATGTAGTCATCTATATCTATATCTATATTTCTATCTATATCTGTATGATCTATATCTGTGTGGGTCCATATATATATGGTTGTGTTCTTATGTAGCTGATATATGGGTGGGCATAACATGTTAATCCATTATATTGTATATAGACATATGGTAATATCTAGAGTGAATATCTTGGATGTATTGGAGTGATTATATGATGATATGGATGGTTGTAAGTATTCATACTTGTGTGCCTGAGGGATATAAATGAGTATGGATGTCTGGTATCTACATATGTAGCATGTAATGTGTATCTATGGTAGTGGATGTGCATAGCATGTGTAGAGATATACATATCTGTGGGTGTAACTGTATTCAGAGCTGTGTCTATGTATGTATGCATATGTGACTGATGTGCTCGTGTGAGTACATATATGTATACTTGCTTAAGATTAATGGAAGTTATCTGTGGGTATGATGATTGTATGTAATATGGTGTGACATGTAAATATGTTTGGGGTGTATTCTCGTATAAATATGTATAAAAAGGTTTAGGCATGTTATACATATTTATCTATATGTGTGTGTGTGTGTATGTGTGTGTATGTGTATGTGAGCGTGTATGTGTTGTATATATATCTATATGTGAGTGAGTGTGTGTGTTTTGTAAGTGCATGTACATTTTACATATGTGCCTATCTAAGTGTGTATGCTTCGTGAATACTTGACTATGTTCCTAGTTGTGCTTCTACTTAGTTATATCTATATGGTTAGTCTAAAGTATGTGCATGTACATACTTGTGGATACGTTCGCCTTTCTTGAAGACATAATATAGATGTACATATATACATGTGATATATATGTGTGAGAACTACATGTTGATGTGTTGTGTGTTTATTTGACATCTGTATGGACTGTGTATGTGATGTGCATAGTTAGCACGTATATTAGCATAGGTGATAATAGCTTGTGGTGTAGGCCACCAAGTGCTATCTTAGTACCGATGAATCAGTATGTATAGGTATTATGGTTGTATGACTAGTAGATATAAGTTGGCGGATGTGGTTATAACGACATGAGAAGCTATGCTAGGCCATATGTGTATACATGTATTAGTTGCTCATAACTATGATTAGGATGTAGCTATATTTGTATAGTGACTGGCTTGTGTGATACTAATATACTTGATTGTACTAGATAAAGTACTATGTGGATATACATGTATCTTGGCTGGTTTGCATGAGTAAATAGTATATATGTATGAGAGTGCGCCTAGTGGATGCATATCACTCTGTGTGTGTGTGGGGGGGGGGGGTTAATGTGCCTGAGAACGTGCGCATGAAGAAGTACCTGCGCACGCCCCCCTCTGTTTGGCATTTTTAAGTATTTTTTTGAATTTTTTGCAGTAGTTAGATAAACTTCTTATGAATCTTCCCACAAAATTTCAGGTCAATCCAACACCGTTTGAGCCTCCTTTCATCGATTTCAAAAACGTTGCGTAAAACTGTCCAGAATTACGTTTTTGAAATCGATGAAAGGAGGCTCAAATGGTGTTGGATTGACCTGAAATTTTGTGGGGAGCTTCATAACAAGTTTATATAACTACTGCAAAAAAAATTCAAAAAAAATACTTAAAAATGCCGAACAGAGGGGGCGTGCGCAGGTAATTCTGCATGCGCACGTTCTCAGGCACATTAACCCCTATATATACAGAGAGTAGTGTGTATGCCTAGTAATGTGTGTGCATCTGTGTGCTGCTTCTACATATATGTATACGAGACAAGGATGGTTGTATTGTGGTGTGTAAATATTAGTGTATATGCAGGAAGCGTAAGTATATGCATATCGGTAGGTTTGTTATACTTGTAGATACTTGACTTGTGTATGGACCCTGATTGTCTATATGGTTGTATGTATATTTGTATGGATATGGGTGGTTTTGTATGATAATAGTTATCGTGGGGAGATGTTTGTATGTCCCACATGCGTATCACCTATGTAGTTATGGTTGCATTGTATGTAGGTGTTGTTGGCATCTGTAAATAGACGTGTTGATATTTATATATGTGCCTATATGTTTGACCCAGTGGTTGGTACGTATGCTTATAAGTGGAAGGGAATGTATGCTTGTATTTAGTATATCTATATATGTATGTTCATGTTGCAGTGCAGATCTACGTATCGCTTGATTAATGAGATGATTAGGTAGGTGTGTCTCTGAACATTCACATGTACACTATGCCAGTACAAGTGTGACACTTGTGTATATTTCGGTATGCTTGTGCACTTGAGTCCTTATGCACACCTGCACAACAATTGTATATTTACCTGTGTGTGTGCCTTGTATATGGATGTATATGGACACCAGGCATGGATGTTGCACGCATCCAGTTTGTGCATGTTTTCTATGATAGTTGCATGCATGTATGCTATAGGGTGTGTGTATAGATGTATTCTATACTACCCTTGTATAAGTGTGAGAACATGTTAGGATATATAGCGTTATGTGGTTATAGATGGATATGTATGTACTTCTTGGAAGGTGAACTGTATGTCTATGGTTGTGTATACTTTGGTGGGTATGTATCGTTGTGTGGATGATTAACCATAAGGTAGGTGTATGCTATATGTCTGCGTATGGATTCCATACGACTATTGGTATTCCTATCTTGTAGAGACTCTATTCTATGTGTGTAAAGTGTATGTACCTATATCGATATATACACATATATGGGCATCAGTGAGGATACACATGCTGTGTGTTGACATATTTTGGTTCCCATATTATATGCGAATATAAGCGAAATATATATAGATATATATTTATTGTATGTTTCTTGCCCCTGATTTTGTATGGTAGTGCTTTTGTATTATGTATATGTATGGTGTGGTGAGTAGCATGATATTTTCTAGACCGTAATGCTATTGTGATGTAATGCATGTATTGGTGTGTATGTGGTGTACAGATCTCTGTATACCACTCACGTATGAGTGGGAAATATATGGGTACATGTGTAGTACGTGTAGATGTATATAATAAATACATATGTATATAGATATCTGGATAGATACGTCTATTAGACGATTGCGGTAACTCCGATGTGAGTACATATGGTATGTGCACATATTAGTGTATCAGTGCATCTAGGTGTATAACAGGGTGCATAAGTGACTATGTGTGTATGAATAAACCTGGAGTGTATATTACTATGTACGTGTTATGACGACTTGTTTGTATGTATGTATAGATCTGGACAGGACTGTGTACTGTTATATGTATAGTTTATGATGTATTGCGTGCATCCAAAGGCGTAGTACATATATAGTGTTGTTATATTTTATGGATAAGGATACCCTTTTATCTATCCAACCCTTGGTTAGATCCTTAACCTAAAAATCCCGATGATGGACTTTATTTTTAAGGTGGGTAAGATGTAATGCCCCTAAGTGAGATATATGATGCTGTGGGCATATGAATAGTGGTTGTGTATTGTATGTTGGATATAAATAGTGGTTAAGTGTAGAAAGGGATGGGGTCATTTATGATTTGTATGTGGGATGGCATGAGAGGTAATTAAGAACCCAAGTGTATGAGTAATTTCATTTCCATTTTATACAAAATGGAATCCTTGTAATTAAAACACCAAGTTAGAGGGCATTGAATAAGAGGTTGTATGCAATGGCATATGATGTAATTAACATACAAAAATGGAGGGGTTCTTTTTAAAAGAATTCCTTTTTAGGAAAGGTTTTTATTTAAGAACAAATTAAAAGATATTTCAATTGTTTCTAGAATTCTCCACATTTTTCTCTCTTTTCTTTTTAGGAAAGGTTTATTTAAGAATAAATGAGAAGATATTTCAAATGTTTCTAGAATCCTCCACATTTTTCTCCCTTTAGCCATTCTCCTTTCTTTTTTCATTTTTTTTCCTTTTTCCCTTTGTTTCCCCTTTTGGGCCGAAATTTAGGGAACACAAAAAAAAAGTAAAGGGAAAAGGCAAAGAGAATGAAGAAGAAGAAGGAGAGGGGTAATTTGCCATTTGCACAAGGAGGAAGAAAGAGAGGAGGAAGGAAGAAAGAGATGAGGAAGCTTTCTTCATTGAGGTAGGGTCCTCAACTTAGTGTAGAAATGTTAATTTGTAGGATGTGTTAGTTAGTTTCATGATAAAGTTGACATTTTTATGGAAAAGTTGGTGTATTTGTTCTAAAGATTTCATTTTTGGGGTGAATCATCAAGTTGGGTTAATCAAGTTGGTATCTTTTTAAGATAAATTTTCTTGTAAAACTATGAAGTTAGCATTTTTGATAGATCTCCATGTATCTTGGCTAAAGTTAGTATTTTTATTTAGTAACCTTTTTGTGTAACCTTATAAAGATTGCAATTTTATATTAGATCCTTTTGTAAAGCTCACCTTTTTGTAGATCCAAATTTTCCTTTTAAAATATATATGACATCTTTGATATAGACCCAAATATACATTCATGTTTAGCTCACATGATGTTGCAATTTTGATGTGGACATAAACTAAAGTTGGCATTTTTAAGCAAATTCTATATTTAGTTTTTATAAGGATTAAATCTTTTATGATAAACCCTAAATGATTCCTCTCAAGTTTCATGTGGCTATTAAAGCATGCATTTTCCTTCAAGTTCCTTAATTAAATCCATTGAAGCTTGCATTTTTATTCAAGTTCCTTGTGATGATATGTTGTGGGAATGGTTATGGATATGTAAGAAAGTGTTGTTGTGGGATTGTAGTGGCATGGCTATATTGGCATATTATGTTGTGTTTTAAGAGGTGCAAGGGTGATGGGCTTAGAACATGGATGTATGATCCAAGTGTGGATGACATAAATGAAATTTGATGGGAAGGGAGGAGGAAAATAAGGCCATGCCAATGCACTTCCCTTTTCATGCAAGTTATAGCATATTCATGGCACGTGTTGTATTAAAATTAAACCACCATAAGTAATGTTCTAATTACATTTAATAGCACTTGTAGATGTTGTCGTTGCATACTTATCCTTTTTAATTTCAATGTATTCATTACATTGCATCCATTATGTTGCATGCTTTATGTCCCAATGTGCCACCTTACTATTGCATCCTAAGTCTAAATGCAATTTTTCTAGCTTTGATTGGTTAAAGGCAGTTCTAATATTGTTTAATTGCAATTTCAATGCATGCTCATTCTGTCTTTTCTTTATGCCACATTCATGTAGTTTAAAGACAAATTCCTTAATGTTGTATGCTAGCTTGTGTAACTTAAATGCTAATAAATGATAGGGATGTCTCGGTCTGCCACATGGCGGGTGAGCCCTAGAAAGGGGTGGGGGAAAACTGAGTACTAGTAGGGTATGCGGACTGGACTGCGTGGTGGTGTAATGTACCTTGCTCAGTTTCGGATTTCTGTGGTATTTGTCGTACCTTGCTCAGTTTCGGATATGAGGTTTTGTGATGTTGTGGAGTTTTCCTCACTCGCACTCCGATGTGGGAGGGTATGGGTGGAGTGAGAGGCCCCGTTAAGGAAACAGTGCTGGTGTACCACTGGCGGGTGCTCCTTACCGCCCCACCTTCAGGTGAAGTCCAGTACCTCATATTCAACAACACACCCCGTTTTCCTAATGAATTAAAATTAAATGTTTAATTACTTTAAGTTTTCAATGTGTAATTCATTACTTCCTTTCATTGTCTGATGCATATGTGGTTCCTTTCATGCGTTGTATTATAGTGTGATAGTAACATCTCCAAATTAATATTTACCTGCACGAGTTGGGATATCCTACTGGGGAATGCATTGATGTGCTCCAATTGTTGTCTTTTTAGGTTGTGGAGTTGTTTGCTGGAGCTGGAGTCATAGTCGAGAAGTTGAGTGTAGGATTGGGTGGTGAGGAGAGAGGAGAGAGATACTTGTACTCTTGGGGCTTGTTTTGGGGTGTTGGTTAGTGAGAGTTGTATACATTGTATAAAGGATGTATTATGGATATTGGTTGTATAAAAGCTTGTTTCTCGATTGTCTCTAGGTTATGTTATCTAATTTTTTATGTGTTGTAGTTTCTGTGTTTGTTGTTGGATGTTTGTGTGAGAACATTACAGGTACTATCCCAGCAGTGCGCAGTGGCCTGCCGGTTTTATTGTTTTTCTTTCTCTTCTTCCCCCCGTAACACCCACTACTCTGGGATCATCTAGGAAGGATTCGTACTTTCCGGGTATCCTGGGGAGCGGGGCGTTACAGAATATTATTAGGTCACAAGCATATGCAAGCTCTTAACATTCAATCAACAGTTTATAAGCCAACGGAGCATTGCTCCAGCGGCATAATCCCCGCGTCCCAGCAGGGTGGGCGGGGTTCGAACCCCGAAGCCTGTTGGGTGTGTTCCCATGCGCAAGCTTAGCAATCTTCCCGAAGCATAAAAAAAATAATTCAACCTTTATAAGCAACTCAGCAGAAGAAACATACATCCAAGAATCTAGTGAAAATATTAGATCTCTTATATGGTATGAAAGCAAGAGAATCAAATTTTAAGTACACATATCTCTGAATTAAATTTATACCTTCAAGAAATCACATAATACACATTGCGTTTTCCTAAATTTTCTAAAACATGACATTATACTTTGAGCACATATCGTTAAACCTTTTGGAAATTAATATCCTCAGCTTATTATCCCACATATATATTTATACATATGAACCATGAAACCAAAAACATAAGGGCGTAAGCTTAAGGATGGGTTCATTGCTATGGGTTTTACGTGGATAACTAAACTCAAATATTCTCCTACGAATTTAATAGTTTAATATCTTATATATACATAAACTAACTATTTATTGATGCTTAAGAAGGTTAATGAATTATATTTTAATTAAGAAAAGAAATATATACGCGTGTGTGTGCATGTGTTGGAGTCCAGGCCAAAGTAATTTAAAAAAATCAAAAATCAAAAATCAAAATCAAAATCAAAATCAAAAAAATTCTTAAAAATTATAAAAAATTCTTAAAAAGTCTTCAAAATGTAAAAAAAATCTACACTTGTTTTATAAAAACACTAGTCATTGCCCGTACCTATTGGGCACGGTTTATTTAATAGCTGAGTCCTCCCTCCCTCCCAAATTTCAAGTTACCCTAAATTTCAAGTTTTGCCCCAAAATTTAAGTTTTCCCCCAAATATTTTTGTTTCAAAATTCTAATTTCAAACCTCATACTCATATCAAATAGTTTTCCTCTCAAAATTTAAAAGCTTCCCCCTAAAACTTTGTCCTAGTCATTGTCCTAGTCATCAAGCTTTATCCTAGTAATAAGCACATTTATCCCAGTCACTTGTCCTAGTAGGACAACAGTCAAATTCTTCACCAAACATAGAATAGATAGTGTATTATAAAATTTTCAAATAGATTGTATTTTGTAAATTGAAAGACGATAATAATTGTATAAATGAGAAAAAATTAACTTATATTATTGCTAAATAGATACAGCAGTGACACATGACAGAAACGTATTTAAGCCCGAAATTCTCGAAGGTCCTGTGTTAAACCTTTAAGTTTTATTAATTAAAATCTTTTTTGAGGGGTGGACATAAGTCGGCCAGCCTTACCCCTCATACAATGGCCAAAAAAGAACACTAATATAAATAAGAAAATAATAATAGACGGAAGAAATGAAAATCACACATTCTGTGCCTCTTCTTCGTCGGAATCTTCGAAAATGTTCTTCTTGTCCTGCGAGTGGGTTTCAGCATGTAACCAATCCTTCACACAAACCGAAACTTCAGCTATGTCTTCCTTCAGCATTAACCTCTTGTTGCTCAGAACGCGACTACCTGCACTAAAAGCAGACTCCGAAGCAACGGTAGATATAGGGACAACTAACAAATCACGAGCCATGATGGAAAGAATGTGATAAACTGATTAATATCCTTTCCACCAGGTAAGAGCATCAAAATTCTTATCATCCATTTCCGCCTCTGAAAAAGGAAATGGATTTGCTACATACTTTGACAGTTCACTAGAAGAACTATCTGATTGTACTCTTTTTTGTTTTGTCTTCCCTAACATCTGTCGGATCCTACTCGAAGAAGAAGTAGCATGAGCAAAAAAAGTATATGAAGCCTTACCTCGCATAAGTTGCAAAAAGGGTTCTTAAGCTATGTTTAAATAGCTAGATGTTCAGCATGAGGAAATCCCATATTTTCATAATACATTTCTAATAACCCAATTGCAAGATCATCTTTAAAACGTGGATAAAAAACTTTGGCTAAGGAGTAAAGCAGAGGAACATGATTCCAATACTTAGCTAATTTTATCGACATGGCCTCTATCATAGGCATAAGAGCAGTGTTAGGTTGTGGATTGTCTTTATGCTGAGATAAAACTTCGAAAATTAAAACTAATTGTTCTAATCATAAACTCTTGTTGGGTAGTAAACCCCCAGAAAGTTTATTTATAGCAGTAAAAAATACATTTAAAGAATCATGCAGATGATCTACAGTTATCCACTCGTTTTCAGTAATGTCATAAATTGAGTCATGTGGAGCTGATCTCTATTCTTAATCATGGAACATAAGTTGAATTCCACCAGCGTAGAACATCAAATGTAAAGGCATGGTACGGTCTTTGGATAGTACGACAGAGTTGTTTGTGCTGAAGTCGCCTAATGCCAGAAGTCTGTATATATAACATGAGGTTCTTAATTTTATCTAAATAAAACGAAGAAGTTTTAAGTTCATCGTGAACTATCAAGTTCATGATGTGACATGCACATCTTTGATGAAACAACAACACATCCATATCGGGTGTCAGATTTCTTTTTAAACAACTAATTGCAATATACATTATCAACAGTAAATGAAAAATCTTTTCAGAAACAATAAAATCATGAATAACAGATATTATCAAAGAAGAAATAACACCCCCTCCCCCCAGTATGAGAATGCTCTAACATTCTAAATCATGTACTCATCTTATTAAGCATGTAAGCATGATCTACATAATGCGATGTAACATATAAATAGGATGCCGCCCATTTTGTTGTCCAAATATCTGAAGTTAAAGCTATTCTAGTATTTACGCTAGCAAAAGTTTCCATTAATTTAGCTTTCCCAGCTTGAAAAGCTGACATAGCATCTGTTCGAAGAGTGTTTCTAGGTAGAGTTAAGGGTCACTTGGTTAAACCGTTCTAATTCAGGGCTTTCTCCAAAACTAAATGGCAATTTTTGGCATAAAACCAATCTAGCCATCTCTTTTCTCATTGTCTCAGCAAAGTATGAGAAATTAGATAGAGATGAAGAAAATGCAGATAAGTTTAATGTGGTATGTTTAAAGTCTCTTTTTCGCTATGTGTCTCTTAAGGTGTGTTGTGCCGTCGGAAGGTTTGTAATTAAAATCTATTCTACATACTTTGCAAACTTCCTGCTGTCCTTTGCCAGCGACATTTTCAACCGTAAAGTGCTCCCAAACCGTAGATTTTTGTGATCTGGGTTGGGTTGTTGTGTAGAAGGAACAGCAGGATTAATAGGTTGTGCAGGAGTAGAAGCGTGTATAGAAGAAGTCTATGCAAAAGTAGTATAAGCAGGTATATGATTCGTGTACTTATATGTTTCGGTTTGTGACATATCAATATCAAAATTTGGTGTTTTTATTGGGTTACCCAGAATCATATTAAAATTATCATGCTCCTCAGTGTTGTCAAGGTGGAAGTTAAAATTCATGCGGTTGCTTTGTCCAGCCATTATGCTAATATATAAAGGAACCTGATTGTCGGGTTGCTTGCGAGTGGTGTAGAGAGTAGATGTGCTTGAGAGCGGAGAGAGCTAAGACTTGAGTGCAAAGTTGAGAGCGACAGGGAGTTGAGACTTGAGCTTGACGACGAGTTGAGAGCTAAGTTGACAGAGAGTTGAGCCTTGTGATACCGTCTTGATCGATAGGCGAGAGATAAAAATTGATTACTTGAACGTAGATCTTATGCAAATAGAGAGATTTTGAGAGATTTTGAGATTTTGAGATTTGTGAAAATAATGAGAGGGGGTGTGTGTAATTTATAGGAATTTTTTGGGTGAAAAAGGACCAAACCCCCCCCAATGGTCGTTTATGACCGTGGGGGGGGGTTTGGTCTTTTGACCAGAATCAAATTAAAATTATCATGCTTCTCAGTGTTGTCAAGGTGGAAATTAAAATTCCTACGGTTGCTTTGTCCAGCCATTATATTGATATATAAAGCAACCTGATTGTCGGGTTGCTTGCGAGTGGTGTAGAGAGCAGATGAGCTTGAGAGCGGAGGGAGCTAAGACTTGAGTGCGAAGTTGAGAGCGACATCGAGTTGAGACTTGAGCTTGACGACGAGTTGAGAGCGAAGTTGACAGAGAGTTGAGCCTTGCGATACCGTCTTGACCGATAGGCAAGAGCTAAGAATTGATTACTTGAACATAGATCTTATGCAAATAGAGAGAGTTTGAGAGAGTTTGAGATTTGTGAAAATAATGAGAGGGTGTGTGTGTAATTTATAGGAATTTTCTGGGTGTAAAAAGACCGAAAAATTCCCCCAAATGGCCGTTTATGACCGTTGGGGGTTGGTCTTTTGACCATAAAACCCAGAAAATGCCCCACCCCCTGCAAGGAACGATCAACGTTCATATGATCGTTCCTTGCCATGCTCCTGCAACAAAGCTGCATGCGCGAACTTTTATAATAAAAAAATTTCCGGGCCAGGCCGGGTGTAACGGTCAGGTTTCAACGTGCACAACTTTCCGTATTCATGATAGTATCAAATACGTTCAAAATGAGTAAATAAATTTTTTTAAATTTTTTCATCACTCAAACCTTAAATTTGACTTCGTATTCATGATCCTCGTAACGATACGAACCAGTGGCTATTTTTTTCGGAATTTTTCGGAGTCGTTTGTATAAAGAAAATGATATTTCAATATGATCATTGCTAATTAACTTAACCTATTACTAATTACTAATTACATCAACCTAATTACTAATTACTTTAACACCCCATGCTTAACACGTTTCGACATTTTAAAAAAAAATTCCAACCTTAGTCAAAAGTTCTAACCCCCGTATTAAAATTGTGTAAACTAATCACTATATTTATTGAGGTTCATGCACCAAATTACCCTATAAATGCCCATTAATCTCTGTTAATCTCAAACTTAAACAAGTTTGTAAACCCCACTCTCTCTCGTTCTCGCCCAGCCCGCGCCCTGTCTCTCTCCTTTGTTAAAACCCAAACCCTCCCTCTCTCCTCACCTGCGACCCACGCTCGTCGCCAGTACCACCGTTGTCACCGTCGCAGAACGCCGACGAGCCCGTTCTCCGACACCGTGCAATCAACCCCGACGCCGCAAACACCCCGCGAGCCCCTCTCCAAGCACCATCCCTTCTCCATACTCTACGTCCTTGCCCCTCGCCGTCGACGTTGTCTTCTGCCGTTGCACCGCCTTGCCTCCACCTCCTGACGCAGCTCCACCACGAAACCCCGCCGTCTCCGCTAAAGTTGCCGTCGCGAACACGCTGCAGCACCCCAAGCCTCCCAGCTGCCTCTCGCCTCCTCTGCCGTTCACAGTCGCTGCGAGCGCCGCCTTCCTCTGCCGTTAGCCTCACCGCACCGACAGTAACCTCCAGCGCCTCCCCAACCCTATCTTCGCCGCAGCCATCGACGACGAGAGCACCCCCTAAGCTCTGTTAACATGAGAAGGAGGTTAAGTGAATACGTATTAAAATACGTATAAAACATATATACACATATTTGTATTAAGATAATATGGGTTTTCTGATCTAAAATTCATAATTATCCTATATGCCTCAGAAAAATAGGAGACCAGCTCCAGAAAATCGGTCGTGACGTTATGGACCCATTGACACTAATTTCATCTCGATCAGGCGAGTAGATTTTTCACAGCAAATTTTTAAGCTTAGAATTTAATTTCTTTGTTTTCACTTACCAATTAATAACTTAATATTTTCACGTAAACTGATATATGGACAAATTACATGTTGTAGTATTCAATGAGATGGTCGTTTTGATAGCTTACTTGAAACATTCTGATACGTATTTCATCCAGAGGAAATTCTTGAACGATTACAATAACTATTTGAAATTAGTTTTTAAATTCTTTTTGAGCTTTTAAAAATTATTAAAAATACCCAGAGGCTTTAGAAAAATATTTCCTTCTTCGATAAAACTATTTTTCTCATATCTAGCCCGTATAAAATTTTAGAATGCTTTTCGACATCTTTTTAATCTATTAGAAAATGAAAACGATCGAGATAAATAGGTAGAAAATAGTACGACTTATAACCGATGAATTCTTGTGATTTCAGGTACATATTCTCCTGCACCAGCATCCTTAGAAGCTTTAGCTCTAGCCGGCCAGCTTGCTACAACAACCTCAAAATCGGTAAGTCACATCGAATTCTAAATTTAGAAAATTAGATAATGTACTCGTATGAACTTAGGAAATCACATATAGCCTCAGAACGGCTATTGACTCGAACAAAAAACTAGAGACCTAATCTAATAGGAAACTACAGAATGATTATCTAATTAAGCATGTGACATTGCCAACTTTCAACTTTGGTAGTTGTCACACACAACCATCTACTTGGGTAAATTGTGTACTAACGAAACTACCACATGCTCAAAGCATGGAATCAACTTTCCAACTGTTGGACTTGTCTTTATCCTCAAATTTCTTAGCATCCACTTTGCTTTGGCCCAGTCTTCTTTGAAATGGGTTCCTAACTTTCTGGTTTTCAATATGAAAGTCAACCAGTGGTCCTGGTTTAACTGTTGTTGTAAATAAGGAACTAATAATATCATGTGATACATCATATGGAACGTCTTGTAAAACATCATGTATGAGACATGTATATAGAACACTTGATACTTCACTGGGGTTTTGGGGTAACTCATATTTTGAGAGTATGTGGGAGTGACTAGAGTTCATCTACATGTCTAGCTGCCTGAGTTTCGGCACCCTGTCTAGCTACCTGTGTTTCGGCAAACATAAATATGTTGCCTGTGCCAGCATCATGTTTAACTGCCTGCGTTTCAGCATTCGTCTGGATAAGCGCACCCAGGCAAGAGATGAACTCAATAGTTGCATATTGTACTCTCCTACTTGAGTCATGTAGTTCTAGTACAGTTATTGCTTGCACTGTCAACTTTATTTTATGCATTGCATGCACTTTAATCACTACACATGTGCAGCCACCAGTACTTTACTTGTCGCACTTATTTATAGTTACTGCGTTAACATGGTTCCTTACTTAGCCTGCTTAACGCTTGCACTACCAAAGTACAGTTCGTTGCCTTCTGCTTGTCTTTACTACTCTGTTATGTACGCTTTTTCACAGTTGTTGCTTAGTACTTTACTTTTCGCTCTGGTTTGCTTGTACGTATTTACTTTTGTCACCTGCTTTAGTCATACCTGTGCACTGCTTCTTTTCTACGTTTAAAATTATTGTGACTTACCTACGGTTCCATTTATGGCATCGACAGACGACGAACAGATGGAACAAGTGGCCCCTGAGTTTGAGGAGCCAGAGTTTGATCCAGAGACTGCTGATTTCTAGATACTTGAGTTGGTGTGCGTATTGTATGCTATTATGTATTTCCTTTCCGCGTTTCTTTTTATGTACTCAGTGTGAGAGTGTTGTATTGTGGTGTATTTCAAATATGGACTGTAATAATGTACGCTAGTTTGAGTATTGGTACATCTCTCTATTGTAATTATATTGATTTTACTGGTAATCTGCAGACCTGCAAATGTAATCAAAGAAGTAATGGCCCCCCGAAAGCAGGTCGTTACATCGGGCCCCGGGCCCCCGGGCCAAATGGCCGCCTTTAATGTCATCTATTCTAATGTATAGTTATTTTGGTAGGCTAAAGAAGCCATTATATTGTCATATAATACTCAAGTTTGAGACCAAGTTCTTCCTAACCTTTGACCGTGTACATCGACTACTATCTTTGTATGATATATATGGAAGTATATGGTGCCTTACTGATAACAAATAGAGGATTCAGTATATGATCGC
The DNA here is from genome assembly GCA_030789695.1 of Scilla litardierei. Taxonomy (NCBI): domain Eukaryota; kingdom Viridiplantae; phylum Streptophyta; class Magnoliopsida; order Asparagales; family Asparagaceae; genus Scilla; species Scilla litardierei. The sequence goes on from CM061141.1 coordinate 17,157,729, forward strand.
AGAAACTTATGAAGTTGTTCATCGTGTTCTTTCTTCAAATGGGCAGTCAGACAACCTCTAGATCTTAAATGTGCGTAATAAAACTTCATGCTGTAAGTTATGGTGGTAATCACCATGATAAAATAACAATCTATGCATTAATTCCCCTTGCGTGGGGAATAAAATATAATATCAGAGAATTATAAAAAGAATTTAATATATATAAGCGAATTATATAGAAAAACTAAAATCATCTAACTGCATAAAATAAAATATAATTGCATAGGTACGTAATAGGCATCACCATTTTCTATCTTAAACAAAGTAAAATCAAATAAATAGAAAAAAAAGAGGAAATGTTATGGTTTTGTAGCGTCATCGTTTTGGTTTAGCTGATTGAAAATTGGCATCAGTTGGTTATCGTGAGTGGTTTTTGGTTGAGTTAGTATGGATTCATGTGGACACTCTGAAACTAAAATCCAAATACACCACAAATATTAATGAACCTCATTGTTTTTTTACTTATTGATCTAGAGGTGAGAAAAAGTTATATTAATATAGGAAACCATGCATTCAAATTCTAGCAATTCGATTCATGTGCAAATAATTCGAAAACCTCAAGATTGTTGGTTTATCTTTTATAATTAGTTGATGAAGATCAACCTTGAACTGCAATTATCATTGAAAAAAGAACTGAAAAAATTAAGCTTTTTGTGTCGTTTGGCATATCCATGGGGAATCACTTTATATTTTGCATATCTATATAGGGATTAATGGGTATCATACGTCATATGAGAGCCTCTCTCATACTCCCTCTCACATAAAGCACCCAAGTACAAGCCCACATGGGCTTGTACTTGGTTGTACTTGGGTGCTTTATGTGAGAGGGAGTATGAGAGAAGCTCTCATATGACGTATGATAGCCATTATTCTCATCTATATATATGTATATCATATTTTATATTGTTGATGCTGATATCCCAATGGGCGCAACTAGCTACAAGGATACAAGATAGCTCGCACTAGCTAAATGCAATACGATTACATCTTTTCTTGCACGAATCATATATAATTGGTAGATCTAGAAAGTTGTTGTAGACATAGCATATTTTCCGAGCAGCATGGCATCTATCATAATGATCATTTTTGAAGCTAAAGAAGCAACGTTTGCCCAGTATAGCCTTTGAACGTGTACATCAACAGCTACCTTCGTATATTAATTACGGGGTCGATGCGCGCGTGTATTGTTCATTAGGGATATTAAACAGAGGGGATCGTATATGATCGTAGAAACTTCTGGAACTGTTCATTATAATCTCTATACGTCCTCATGCATCCTTTGATAGCCTGCTGCAGGATCTTCTATGTTCACGTAAAGATATATATGGTGATAATTGCCGATAGCTTTGATTTGTTTTGTTTTGTTTTGTTTTTGTAACAATATTTCTTGTTTATATATTGAATTCTTTTAGCAAAGCTTATAATACAAGTATTAGATTTGAAGAAAAAATTCTCCTTATGTTCTTATTGATCTTGTTACAATCTGCCTCAAAAACTTGGAGCGGAAGACAATAAAATAACATTAGAGCCTAAGCAACTCTATTATAATAGAATTTTTTTTAAAATAGAATTTTTTTTAAAATAGAATTTCATAACCAATCTTAAAATAAAAAATCCTAATTACAGTTCTATTTCTCAAACCATGCTAAAACTCAAGGTGGATCAACTTCGAGTTTGTAAAATAAAAACTTGCTATGAGAGCCTGATACTAATTAAAGATATGTGATGTTGGTGATTGTTGCAAAGCTATTATTGGGGCATGCTTTGGAAAATGTAGGATCAATGATGGTGGAAGATTTGCTCATGTTGAGAAAGAAGATGGTGGTGACAATATATAGAGAAGAAACAAAACTTTAGATTTATGTGGAGCAGTTGATGGAGCAAGCCATCGATGATGGTGAGACACTTGAGACTGAGCTAGAGCTAAATCTTGAAAAGAGATTAATACTAAAGGTCAAAGATGTGGATAGATATGCAGAACTGATTATGGTAACTAAGAGACCAAAAAATATGGAAGGAAATTAAGGTAGAAAGAAAGTAGAAAAAATAGAGGATAAAAAGGTAGAGATAAACATTGATAAAAAGACAAATAGAATAGAATGAAACAAAGAGTAAATCATTAAGAAGGGAGAGAGATAATTCAAGATGACAAGTCAAATAAGAAGAATAGTTGGAGGAATTGACATATATGGTTTTTTTTTGATGATTTTATAATGAAGAATAGAGTTTTAATTCGATGAAAGAGAGCAAAATCCAAGAAGACAATAAAACAAAATAAATTGCTATTTAAAATCTGAATGAAAACTGAAGACAGTGAGAGAACCAGGAGGTCTTCAAGGAGGCAGATCCAACTAAGTCTTGCTGAGTAGAACCCAACAGAGGATCAGATTATATTATTACTTTCATGTTTCTTTTTTATGTTTTAAAATGTATATCCATGTGTGGACATGGTTCTATCGGCCATGGCAACCTTATTCTTTTATGATGCAGTTATTATCATTTAGAGACTTTCATTGGGTTGTAATGCAGTATCTATAGTTACTATTTATCTATATTGTTCTTTTAGTAAGCCACAGAAAATAATGTATATCCATTATTACATTTATTATGCTTATTGCATTTAATTCAAGAGAAGGAGAATTAAAAAATTATACTCTCTTCTTAATTTAAATATACATCACAGGACCGTCCCATTCTTCTCCTCGAGATATATTGAGAAGCAATGTGTGACAAATTTGGGTACGTAGGCTAAAAGTAAGAAACTAAGCTCATGAATTGCAATAGATGTGAAACCCATATTAATTAAAAGAATTACTTTTTGTAAATGAGGATTCCTAATATATTTACTCATACATCCATCTATTGATCTCTTAACTGATGCTACTCTCTGATTACTTATCATACCACCACTTTAATCTCTACAAAAAAGAATGCAACGCACAAATCATAACTGTGATACTAGGGATAATTTTATCAGCACCTCATAGTTTGTCATCAAAAATGACAACATGTGTTTTCATGTTATGCCTATTTATCGCACTCATGTACATACGATTTTATATATCATTCCATTTAATAACATATCGGTTAGCATCAAAACATGGAAATAATTAACCATTGTAGATGTATACTCAGCTTATGCATATTCATAACAATAATGTAGTAAAAGCAAACGACTAGTATAATATTGTTATACAGCGACCCCCGTTCCCTTCCTTCCATCATCGATTGCATGTAATATATCGAAGAAATTTTTTTTTATGTTTTATGTGTAATTTTTAAGATTTGCATACAACTGTTGTGGCCATCTCATATGTAAATATAACTCCGTTAGTTCTTAAAAAGGCTGAAATATAACCAAGGAGATTAACATATGAGATGTGAGTAGAAAAATCCATGAAAGATCTCAGACAGAGATAAAACAAGGATATATATAACATGCATCAATTTATGTACACTAATCTCTTGACCATTAATAAAAGCAATTAATACACATGAAATAAGATTTAATCTGATCTAAATAGCCTGCAAGTATAACATCGCAACCTCTCTATATACTTATAGATCTTAGCTCCAGCATATTATGCAGGTCTATCTATCTAGTTTTCTGACAAAAATATAAACAATATTCATCAAGATCAGATTTAAAGAGGAAGAAAATCCTACTAGAAATATTGAACAAAGATAAATATATGGAAGGTTAATGATTATGACTTGTAATTAGAAAAAGGGAATAAATTAAAGGCAAGAACCATATTTGAGATAAGAGTAGAGCTTATTACTTAGTGCTAGCATAGTCGTGGAGACGGCCAGTGCTTGAGAAGATGATGAGTCCAACCTCGGCATCGCAGAGGATGGCGAGCTCCTTGGCCTTCTTCAGCAGCCCGCTCCTCCGCTTCGAGAAGGTCACCTGCCTGTTCGTGGAGTTGTCGATCCTCCTTATCACAATCTTTCCCCTCCCCATCAAATACTGACAGATCCAAAGCTCTAATCACCAAATAAGGAAAGAAACTACACACAAATATCAATATTAGTTGCAAGCCAATACAAGTGGAGATAGAGACCATTGGTTTTGCATATCAAAAGGAGGCAAGTTAAACAACATCAATCAAGATATTATGAGAGATTTTAATTTGACTAACTAATTACCTTTGCTAATGAAATGGTAGCCGCAAAATTAGTGGAAATGCTTAGCTCTCCCTTTCTACAATGAGATGCACTTATAAAAGGATGGTCCTAGGATCAAAGGATCACTTGTCACGGCATCGTCAAGCACCCAACCTCAAACCCATGGCTCACGCATACTCGCTCACAGTAGATCCCACAGGTGAGTAGGAAGGTGAAGATTTGGGTGTGGATTAAAGATTGGTGTGTTTGGATATGGTACATTATTGTACTTGTATAATTGTTTCGGTGCTTTCAGACAGCGCCGCTAGCCGAATAGATCGCCAACACGTGCAGCAGTCAACGTCTTGTTTGTGGATTCCAAGATTGGTGTGAGTTTAGTTTGATGATTAAATTAATTAAGTATAAGCCTGCCGCTGCTGCTCCCACTAAATAAGGAAATACCCCAGATAGCAAGTTTAGTCATTAATTATGGATTTATGTGAAACATGATAGTTTAGTTTATACTAATTCAGACATAAGTTACATGTACATTTCCTTTAAATGCATACTCCCAAATCTTGCTATCTATGGATTAAACCTGTAAATTAGACCCATATGGAGTTAAATTATGGTCTTAATTAATTTTCCAGGGTTATTGTTGTGTTTGTAGTGTTTCTCAGGTGACGTTTCTAGTTTTATTTTTGTAACGACCCGCTCTTGGGAGCCAGTTACTTATTTGATATTTGCAGGTCTTGCAGTTTACCGGTGAAATCAGCATAGCCACAACTCAGAGATGTACCACAATACGCAAACCAGCATACAACATTATTATAGTCCGAATAGGAAAATACAACCAGCAACATCACTGTCTCACGCAAATACATAAAAGGAAAGTACTGAAAGGAAATGCAGAAAGGAAATACATGGCATCACATGTACGCAAACACAAATAACTAAAGCTCTGAGGCCTCTGGGTCAAAGGCAGGCTCTTCAAACTCTGGTGCAATCTCGTCTATCAGGTCGTCGTCTGTCGGTGCCATAAATGGAACCGAAGGTAAGTCACAACAATTCTAAATAAAGAAAAGGAGTACTGTGCAAGTATGACAAAGGTAACTACGTATAAGCAGACCAAGGTGAAAGTAAAGTAAAGTACGGTGAAGTGTCTGTACAAGTGTAGAAAGTAAAGTGTAGGTGTAACAGGCTACTGCTGTAGCTAAAAGTATGACAAGTAAAAGTATGGTGACTGTACTGGTAAGGAAAGTAAAGTGCATGTACTGTAAAGAAAGTAACTGTGCGAGCTATACTAGAACTACGTGACTCAAGTAGGAGAGTATGATATGCAACCATAAAGTTCATCTATTGCCGGGGACCGTTTTGCCGACGCAGGCAGACCTTGTAATTTTGCCGACCCAGACAGACCTTGTAGCTAGTTTTGCCGATGCAGGCAGACCTTGTAGTTAGTTTTGCCGACACAGGCATGCAAGTAGATGAACCCCCGGTCATAGCTCTCACACTCTCTCTACAATGAGTTACCCCAAACCCCAGTGATGTGTATCATTTCGCGATGTTCCAAGATGTTCCATGAGATGTTCCACAAGATGTTCCACACATGATATTCCCCACGATGTTCCACATGTTACTAGTCAAACCAAGCCAACTGGTTGACTTTCTTATAGGAAACCCGAAAGTAGGAAAGAGGATAAAAACAAGTCCAACACAAAAGATTGTTTCTTCCGTGCTTTGAGCACGTGGTAGTGTGGTTGGCAAAGTAATCTTTAGTTGATTACTTTCATTTTAGTTTAGGTCTCTTATTCGGTTCAAGTCAAATAGCCGTTAGAGGCTATTGGAGTGAAGTGTTACGTTGTTCGTACAAGCACAGAAGACTAGTTTTCTAAACTTAGAATCTGTCGTGACTTACAAAGTTTAATGTCGTCGTCGTAGGCCGGGAATGGATCTAAGGCTTCCTCTGAAGTTGGTGCACAAGAGTTTGTACCTGTGATCACAAAAGAAATAATCAGTTAGAAGATACAACTTTCCTATCTAAATATTGATCGTTTTGATTTTCAAAACCGGTTGGAATGGTGTCGGAAATCGTTCAAAATTTTTATATAAGCTTAAAATAAATATTATAAATTTACTACAAAAGGAAAATATTTTCAGAAGCTTATGCTATTTTTTACAATTTTCGGAAACTCAAAAATAGCTTTAAAAAACCAAACTATTTAGGCGACGTATACCTTCCGTAATTTATTCCGGGAGCAATACTCGCCGGAAAAACTTGAATGAGCAGTCAAAATGACCGACTCGAAGATTACAATCACATATAATTTTATCACGTATAAGTGTACGTGAAAATAAAGGGCTACGGATTTTTAAAAGAAAGTAACGCATCTAAAATTTAGGCTTAAAAATTAATTCTGAAAAAATTAAGCATCGGATTGAGATGAAACTAGCACCATTGAGTCCAGAATATTATTTCTGATTTTCTGGAGCTAGTCTCATATTTTTCTGGGGCTTATATAATTAGTTATAGATTTAAACCCATAAAACACTATTATTAATTAATTAAATACGAAAAAAATTCGTATTTACGAACGTGCCACTGCGGGCTACGATCGCACCCACCGTTGTTTATGCCGCTGGGGGGCGTCGGACGGCGAGGCGGTGGCGGGTCTGCGGCGGACGGAGGCGGGGCGGCGACTCCTGCAGCGGACAAAGGCGGGGCACGGCGGCGGGGGTGTGTGCAGGCGGCGGCGGGACTCGGGGCGCTGCTCGGGGCGCTGCTCGGGGCGCTGGAGGATGCTGGGTGCTCGGCGGTTGGCGGGGCGGCGTGGATGAGCGGCGGCGGTGGCGGCTGACGACGGCAGGGGGCGGGTCGAAGCCGGAGGGCGGCGGTCGGAGGTAGGGAAGAGCGGGAGAGAGGGGTAGAAGAGAGAGCGGGCTGAGCACGCGCAAAAAATTTTATAAACGGCCTGGGTTTCGGAAATAGGGGAGAGAGAGAGAGAGAGACAGGGTGTGTTAAAATACAAATGGAGGGGGGTTATTTATAGGGTTAGAGAATGGCAAAAGTGTGATTAGTGGGGGTAGATGAGGGAGGTAGATGAAGGGGTAGATGAGAGGTAGATCTGAAAATTTTTCAGATCTACCCACAAATGGGTGGTTAGATGAGCTTTGATTAGGGTTAATTAGGTCATTAGCGATTGTAATTAGCAAAGCGGAGGAATACAAACTGGTTTTCGCAAACGACTCCGAAAAATTACGAAAACATACCCACGGGATCGTGCTGTCACGAGGATCATGAATACGAAGTCCATTTTGGGATTTGAGCTACAGAGATACTAGTTTCAGGCCAAAACGTTTAGAAAGCGGGTTTGCGGGTTCTCTATTGAAATGATATCAGAAAATTATGAAATTAATGTGGGAAGCCCTAAATGATCATAGGATGCTACTGTAGAAGTTTGAAAGTGTTTTGAAAATGTTTGAATAGAAAATTAATTCGTTAAGCCAAAACGGTAATTATTGAAAACGAATTTTTATCAAAATTATTTTGAGTGTTTGAGGAAATCTGAAAATACTGAAATACATTATAATTAGTCTCGTGCTTAAAAATATTTTTATAAGAATTTTTTTTGAATTCAGTTTTGTTATTAAACTCTTGACTAACATTTATAAGGTAAATTTTTTTTTAAAAAATACGTAAAAATACGTAAAGTGAAGTGTTGAAAAATACTGATCGTTACAATTTTGTCACTGCATGTGTTTGTAATCAATGAATCTTTTGGTGATATGGTACTAATACATATACACACATACATACATGCATTTTAAAAAAAATTTGGTGGGGGCCAGTGCACATGCAAGCCAAAGGACAGTTCCGCACCTGTTGGTAATGTTTGATGGTTCTGTAAGTGATATTCCAAAAATGTAGTGTGAAATAGGAATGCTATATATGTTTTGCATATCAAATTCAACCGAAGATATAGTCTATTAGGGCTTTATGTTTGCCTTGTTTATCCCTCTATGGATCTTTCTGGTCACCTCTTTCATGTGTGCATCCAATGGGCCTTTACTTAGCATTGTTGATATCTTATGGGCAGTCGGAGATTGAGGCTTGTTTGGCTTTGGAGTTCTCTAAATTGTAGTCTATTGGAGTTCTCTAAATTGTAGTCTATCTTAAGTTGCTAGTAGTGGTTGCATAACAAACCTTTGCATGCATTCAATATTAAAGAAGCGTCCTTGAATACTTTCGTACTTGCATCTATAACAAACCTTAGCATAAGTTTGTATTGTTGGGAAACGGCGCATGTGAATTATGTTGAACACGTGATGTGCACGCAGCGGAATAAGTTAATATGACTTTTTACTTTAACAAACAAAGTAAGACCTTGAAGAAATTATAGAAAACACACAGATAAACTATCACAAGCGCAATTATACAGAGAGACACATGGAAATATTATTTTTGCGAGTGATGTTTCCAAAAAATTTTATTAAAAGTATTTCCAAATGTAATCCTATTTTAATCAAGCCATTAGCTAAGTTACTCTCATGTGTTGTTGTCTTTGGAAAATAGCCGTTTGCCCATTGAAACATCCATAAGAAATGTGTCGTTCTTAGTAGTGAATAACACCTTAAATCTATGGACTCACCAGCCCTTCTGTCATTGTTGTTGGAAATAATAGGCTCTCAAAAGCCTTGTTTCATTCCCACTTTCTTTTTTGTCTCTAATGGCCTTTTAATTGCTGCTTTAATTCGCTGCCATTTAATTGCATTTAATTGCTGCTTTTATTGCTGCAATTACTACAGCATTAAATACGACATTTATCCTTTGCCCGTTTGAATTCTTCAACGGTTTTTGTTTGTTTGTTTTGTTTTCCTATAAATTGCAGAGACTTCTTCTCTTGCAACAACACGGAAAATCTCTCCTATCTCCTCCTATCTTATTACAGAATTCCTCTCACGAGTTCCTGGGTTCCTGTGTGCAAACTCCACTGTTTCTGACCGCGAGTGGACGCTTTCAGAAGCTACAGCTGTGTTAACCTTGGGGAGCAACCGGCATCAGCGATTACCACCACGGTCGCGCTGTAATTGCTTTCAAGGCAGTGGTCTTTCCACGCCACAGCGACTTCACTTACATCCGATAAGTATTCTGTTTCCATGTTCATCCTCATATTGCCACGGTATTCTACCTATTTTTTCTTACAATTTGAAAGCAATTACTTCTGTAGTATACTGTGGCTATCATATAAGCAGAAAGATCAGTTCTTTATCTACTCAATAATAAACTTATTCATAGGCTAAATATTTAGCTCGACTTCGTTCATTAGTTATTCTTTACTATTTGTCGTTGTGTTTATTCATTGCATAAAAATATGTCAATTAAGAGATGGAAAAGAGAAGGAAAATTCGTGCCGAGGCAATGTTACATAATGGCTTTTGTGGGTATGTACATGTTTCTTTAAATCATATGAATTTAAGCAAGCTAATGTTTAAACGACTTCGTTCTATTTGAACAAATCTTTTCTTATTTATTTCTCATCCATTTCCTTATTCATTTTTTGTTGTGCTGGGTATTTCTGGTTTAAATTTGTGCTTCATTTTTATTCAAGCCATTTGCATTATTATACGAGATGATTTTGCAAATGTTCTCTTTATCTAATTTACCATTTTGTTTTGGATGGTAAATCCTATAGCAAGTTCGGTAGTTTGGCGTAATATCTTGATGTACAATTGACCTAAAAGAGAATAAGTTGTTATTATACCTATTTCAGGATATGCTATCATCAGAGGTTGATTGAAATTCTTCTAAATTTGATTGATATCACAACCTTGTTCTTTGTTAGTTTTTCATGCGGTTGCTCTTATTGTTTTGTGACTACCTTAAATTACTGATTGTGCTGATAGGGAATTTACCCCTTGATAGCAAGATTTATGGGTTTGGCGTACAGATCATTAAGGGATACCATAAACCTGATGTGTCTTGATTCACTTTATTCCATGTCTGTCAGGGGTCGAAGTATTTCCTTTGTTAATATGGTTACGTATTTGGTTTTGAATAAAACATTAACCATTTCAAAAATTTAGTATTTTGATTCAGTATATCTATGTTCATTTTGTGAAGTGGTAATTTTTTTTCTTGATGGTTGCAAGATACGTTACATCCGTTGGGGAAAAAAAGCTGAGAGATTTTTACATCATTCATTTTTTATCATCTATGCATGGATTCTTGGTGCGGAGAAAAAGAAAAGAGAGAAAGAGGGGACGGCAGCTATGATTTCTCAAGGTACTCATTTTGGTTAATAATTCAACATTTTCATGTCATTTTGGAATTATATGTGGATTTTGAATCCTACTTGTTGTTATAGGGTGTTTTGCAAGTGGATTTTGTAGAGTTTGGAGCAACTACGGTAACACTTGTATTTTTTCAATTTTTTTTCTTGATTCCTCAAGTTTGTGCTAAATTTGGGGGAGATTATTGCTAACGTAGATGAATCTTTTCTTGGGTTTATATTGAAGAATCTCTCTTAGTTTGTGGATGTTGGCTTGGATTGTGATTGAACCACACTAAAAATTTGGTTTCTTTCTTGCTTGATTGCTACTATTTGTTATTCAAGGTTTAATCCATTGCTCACTAGATCTTGGGTAATGATACTTTTTTATCCCCAACAGAAATATAATAGTGACATCTAGTATGGATTTTGGAATACCATTGTGTGAGGACCCATGAACAAATCATGTTTTTTTCACATCTTTACTGACTGTTTGTGTGTGTTTTGGTATGGATTGGTGGGTCATATGTAATTTAAGTATCATCATTGCTAAAGTGGTTAAAATTTGTTGCATTTTTTGTGTGCAATTTTGAGCTTGAGTTTTGTTTCTTGTAATTGGTGTCTTTCTACAAAATAACTATCCTAAGTCAGCATAATCTAAGCCATCTTGATGTTTGGATGACTTAACACTAATCATGGACATTTAAAATCTTTGTGCTTGGGACAATGACGCAGCTAATGAGGTTATAACCGAGGCGCGTCAATTGCTGGTTGAAAACTATTTCCAACAGTTGAAATTTTTGGGGTGAAACATTACTCTATGTTGTTGATTACTGTATGTGATCACTAGGGTGTTCCTTCTTAAAACTTAATATGAGGCATAAGAAATGATTATTAAATACTATGCCGAAGTAGAAACCCAACTTGATAAGAATATCAAAAGAGTTAGGTCTAACAGAGGTGGAGAATATAGTACCAACATCCTTAAAAGACTATTGTGATAAGAATGTGATTAGTTTAGTGCCACTTCTTACCGCAACAAAATGGTATAGATGAACGAAAAAACCGTACCTTGAAGGAAATGATGATTGCTAGATTTTTTGAGTTCAGAGATGTCTGATGACATGTGGGGGGGGAAGCTGTTCTTTCGGCCAATCATATTCTTAACCGTGTACCCATAAGAAACTAGACTAGACACCTTATGAGATGTGAAAAGGTTATACTCCCAACCTGAATTTTCTTAGAGTGTGGGGGTGTTTGGCTGAAGTAAGTCTACTTGACTTTAAAAAGTCTAACAGTGGATCTAAGACCTATGACAATTTGTTCATAGATTATTCTCATCATATGTGATGAGAGTGTGTCTGCCTTTATGATAGAAGACCCAAAAAAACTTATGATGAGGAAATGAGATCTATTAATGCTAGTTTTTGGAAAGATGCTATTAAAAGCGAACTTGATTCTATTATTTCTAACCAAACTTGGGAATTGTTTGATTTACCTAAAGGTGTAGAGGAATATGCCCTCATATCATTTGTATTTGATGCAAATGAAAATTTTAGCCTATATAGGGACTAATTTGCATATGATGCAAAAGAGATTAAATGTGGATTAAATTGTTTAAGACTACATTTAATTAAATAAACGCGTTGAAAAGGTTACCTAGATGACGGGATCATCCCGCTCTAAACGCAGGTTCAAACCGCGTCAAAAACGGAGTCCAAATGCACAAGTTATAGCCAAAACAAGTCAGCCCAAACTGTTGGGCTGAAACCAGCGAAAATGGAGGCCCACCAAGCCCGAATTTTCTGGTTAGGGTTTTTTGAAACCTGGGATTTTCTTGACGGCTACGTTTCTAAGAGAAGCATGACTTTTGGCTAACTTTGGACAATTGTTTGAAGGGTCAAACGGACTCGGATTGACGAGCCGTTTTTTCCTACGCGTTCACCGTTGAACCCTCTTCGATTTGGTAGGTTGTACGAACATTGAAGCTCAACGGTGAGGGAGTTAAAATTCGAGGAAGTTTGCCCTTTGTGAAAGGCAAACTAACTTGATTTAATTAATCCCAAATTAATAGTCTCACCTCGGTTGTGGAGAAAAGGGGAGAGTCAGCCGCCTCTATAAATAGAGGCCCTCCCCCTTCCTCATAACTCGTCCCAAGCTCTAGATCTGAGCGGCTCTCGTAAATGTTGGAGCACGCTCGGATCTAAGCTTAAATTAATATTTCTCCTCTCTCTATAAATTTCTGCCTTGCTCCTGAGGGCTCTAGCAAAACTGCAAAGGAGTTCGGATTCAGATGCGAAATCTAGGCGGAGGTTTCACTCGCGTGAAACTTTCTTCGGCCCGTGGTTGGCTCGGCGACACGGGATTGATCGCCTCGGGATGCGGAGCGGTTCGAGGAGCGGTTCGGGGAGCGGTTCGAGGAGCGGCTCGGCATGGGACGGGAGCGGCTCGGAAGACGGTGCGGAACATCTCGCCTGCTCCAGGGTTGAGATTCCAGGTACGTGTTTATTAGCATTAGTTTAATTTAATCGCAGTAGGCTAGATCCTTCTTGGGATGGTCAGACCCATCCCAAGTCGGCATAGGTCTTGGATTAGGGTCTTGGACCTTAGGTTAAATGTTAATTAGATTAACATGTTTATTTCCGCTGCTTTTCTGTCTATGTTCTATCCGACTTAGGACGGGCATAGAGTTTTTGTGCCCTAAGGGTCCCAGAAAACCCTTCAGTGGTATCAGAGCGTAGGTCTGCGTAACGATCTAGCTTGCGATTATTATTAAACTTTAAAATGCTTTTAAATACTTTTTTTTAAAAAAATACTTTTAAAGTTTTGAGATAATTTTCAAAAATGTTTTAGATGTTCAAAAATTCTATTTGATAAATTTTGAACATGGAAATTTTTTTTAAATGACATTTTAAAATTTATGTGATAATTTTAAAACTAATTTTAAATCTTTTAAAATTTATGCGATAAGTTTAAAGTGCCTAAAAATTTTATATGATAAATTTTTAAGCATGAAAGTTTTTTAAAATGATATTTTAATTTTATGAGATATTTTAAAACTGATTTTAAAGGTTAAAATTTTTATGTGATAAAATTTTTAAAAAGTAGCATGCAAATTTGTGATTTTAAAAACAAATTTTTATGAGATAAAAATAAAATATTTTTAAAATCATATTTTAAATTTAAATGTTAAATTTATGTTTGCATGCTAAAATTGTTTATGTGATAGACATTGTTCTATTTAAATTGTTAAATAGTTGTACACCTTTTATGCGATAAATTAGTGTAGCTTTATGGCTAGTTCTTCTTGTCCCTTATTTGATAACACAAGACAACCTTTTAGGTTAGCCATTAAGAAATGATTAAAATTTATTACTTGAATTTTAATGACATGCTATGTTTTAATAAAATATTAACAACACTTCAAGACCGAATTCATGATTAGGGTAGTCCTTTTAATGAATCTTAATTCTAATTGTTATAATTAATTATCATTAAAGGACTTCGCTTTTAGCGTTGTTAATAAAATTTATTAAAATCCTAATAACGATTAGGATAGCACGTGAACCTTATAGTTGATAAGGATTTAATAAAAGTTATTAAACAAATCCTAAAATTTTGAATTTAAGGATGCAACTAGTTGATAGGATTAATTAGTTGTTAATAAAAGCTGTTTAGTCTATGGCACACATACAAAAATGACAAGCTTCATTCAATGGACCATGATCCAGTCAATGTGCTTGGCTAAGTTTGTTGGGTCAACCATTGCTAGTCCAAGGGACAGTGATCCTGGCTTATTCAATTCCCTGGCTGTGTTTCGCTGGACCGCAATGTCGCGAATCGTGATTGTATGACACCCTGGACTATATCTAGTCAATGCGTTATAAATCTTATTAAAGATTAATCTGTATCCCTCCTTGATTTTGGAGCTTGGTAACTCAAAGAAGACAATTATAGTTGTTGAGTCTCCTCAAGCTATGACATGTTTATCATTAAGGAACAAACTCCAACATACATGTGATGTAGTCTAGATTTGACCCAAATCGATACGTCGGGTCTCCTCGAGCATCGATCTAAGTCAAATCTGGACACGAAATTAAGGGTCTGACTAGACCAGTCATTATGATTTGTTGAGTCTCCTCAAGATCATAAGTGACTGTGGGTAAAAACGATAGGGAGTCACATGTGATGTGATTGACTAAAAGTTAGTCTACCAATCATGGAACCAATCAACTTGTTGAGTCTCCTCAAGGTTGTGAGGTTCAGGATGATTGGATCCCTCTTTCACTAAATTTTAAATATTTTAATTCGATTAAATCATTCTTTATTAAGCTTTGAAACGATGTAAAAATAGTGGGAGGATATAGATAGATGAATGCCAATCTACCTATATTTAATTTTGAACATATGCTAAACTAGGGCAAGACTATGTTTACGGAAGGAAACAACTTATAATATTTTAATGGAATAAGTTAATTGGTCAAATATATTGATTAATTGAATATCAAGTTAAATTCTAATTGATAGAATTAAAACTATATTCTCGTTGACATTAAAATGACCTTCTAAAGAACAGACTTAAGAAATATGATTTCATTATGTTCTGGGTCTAACAAATAAATTCACGCTACATGTCACTCGTCTCTATATGAGGCAGCTTGAACATATAGGAAATTCGAAGTATGTTTCTCCTTACAACTTGTCGAGCTACCCTCAAGGTTGTATGGACAAACAATTTTGATCCACAAAGTTCAAGAATTCGATCAAATTGTTTGAGTCGAATACGAGTGCATGAGCGGTGCAAGGCTATGTATCCCAACCGGATCTTGAAACAAGCAACTTCTTGAGCTACACTCGAGATTGCAACTCTCAGGCGTTTGGATACATGAGATGCTTGCATAGCTATTTATTTATGTTGGGATATTTAATATCTAAATGTGATTTAGAAAAGGAAGAAGGCACTCCGGAAAGTCAATCGAGTTTAATAGTTTAATTTGTCATTAGTAAAGGCATAAGTAGGAGGAAATGAAAATGTGACATATTTTGATGTCACGATTTTATAATTATTGTTATACAAAAGACGTCTAACACAATTTGACGAATGTCGTCACCTCGTTTCTGAAGCAATGTTTTGCGTTAGTAATTTATGTATAACGATAATATTTATATATTAAATGTTAATATATATAAATACACAAGATAGTAGCAAACTTGTATGGAAAAATAGACTAGGCCGTATCGAGAGACTAAGCTTCACAAGTCACATAAAGAGGGGTCTGACCTCTCGTATTATGAAGTCTGCGGACACTTGTGAGTCTTATCCTCTTAGATAGAATGGCTGAAACCCATCTGTAAGACAGTGGGAGAATGAGTTGTCGAACTTAGTCTAGTATATACTGATGTACCTGAGACTAGATTAACCAAATTAAGTTATTCGTATATTTTATTAAGACACGTGTTCTTGATGAAACACAAGTCTGATAAAATAAAGAACGAAATGACTAAAGTATTTAAACTGATTCGATTAGATCGAATGGTCAAATACTTAGCGACATAAAATCTTGCGTAACTAAAAGAAAATGTGATTTTCTCTCAGGTCAAGTTTGTTAACACATTAAGTGTTAAAAGGTATGAATCACACTTAGTTAGACTTGGTGTGATCCATTGTAAGTGACTCTGAGTTATGTCCACCTTCTGGGTTGAGTCCCAGATAGTAATGACTAGGTTTTGATAATGTCCTGTGAGGACATTATCAATAAGATATTCATTAAATCAATCATTAGGAAGTTGTATAATTACTCGAATTTCGTGAGACGAAGAGTCGAGTTAAACATCATAACTGATGATGACTTAGTCAACTTCCGGGATGAAATTCGGAGTAGTAACTCCGATTTATAACTTGATGCAATCAGAATAGGCCCGTGTGCGTAAATAAATTTTGGAATTTAGTTTACGTGCCCAAGGAAAATGTTTCCTCACTTACTGCAAGTAAATCTTTAAGTTGAAAGATTGGTGCAGAAAAGAAAATAGTGAAGTACAGTCATGTTGGTCGAGAACGGTTTTCATCCTAATTCCTATAAAACGGATTATAATGCAACCGTTTTCCACCAGCAGATGTGTACAGATCTACTCGGACCAAACTCGATGTAAACGCTTAAGTTGACCATGAAAATTGGAGCATTCACTCATAAGTTCGTTTTTCTAAATATGATTTAGACGGACCAACTTATATGAATTAGCCAGATAGTTTTCATAGTCAGTGGGAGCGTATAAATTATATGCGAGGCATCAAAGGGATGGAACATATATTTTGACAAAGTGATCAAAAGAGTTTGATACTTTATCAGAAATAAATATGAGCCATTTGAAATGACCAGTAACTAATTTAAATGATTATCGTAAGGTACGATGAACTGGATAAGAT
Organism: Scilla litardierei; assembly: GCA_030789695.1. Classification (NCBI taxonomy): domain Eukaryota; kingdom Viridiplantae; phylum Streptophyta; class Magnoliopsida; order Asparagales; family Asparagaceae; genus Scilla; species Scilla litardierei. Next base: position 17,174,568 of record CM061141.1, read on the forward strand.
CCAGGGAAATAAAATATTATAGATTCCGAAAGACCAAGTGAATGAGATTCTAATGGTTGGTCTAATATGAACATAGAAACCCCTTAAGTATATAGTGTAGACGGTTTTAGCAGATCCACTCACGAAGTGTCACGCCCCGCTTCCCAAAAATGTGGAGGCGAGACGTGAGAAGGTCCGCACAAACTTGAAGCTGTGAAGCTCCAAGTCTGATAAGCGTAAAAAAACACTTAGTATGGCAGGTCCTTGCAAAGAGAAACGAAACAACGATGATAATAAGGAAATGAGACGACATTTTATTGAATCTCCAAATGTCCATAAACAAATTACAATATCATAGAAAAGCCACCAGGCTAAAGGAAAAAGAGTCTAAGGCCCAACATGGCCTACAAAATATAACTTACAAAACAAAGGTGCCACTCACCGACAACTAACAGGAATCCAAAAACATAAAGGAAACTCAACAAGTCACCGGTGTCCACAAGACTCCTCCACAGCAAACACAACGTCCTCTGCAACAAGCTCTGGCTCTGAGTCTAACATGTGACACCCAAAAGAGAGAGTGGCACATGTCAGCAAGTCTAAAAAGACTTGTGCAAGGAAACGGAAAGAAAGGTAAACTAGCAACCTAGCCGTTATAGTATGATGCATGACATGGCAAATATAGCATGGAAGTGACAAGTAAAGGAAAGTACAAGTAGCACGTAGCAAGTATGGCATGAATAACAAGTTTTGCAAGTTTAAACACGGACAAGTACAAGTCAAGTAAATCACGTCAAATGAACACGTCAAGTAAAAAGTGGTAGTTGTGCCATGTATTGTCAAGTAACAAGTACAAGTACAAGGGATCACCCACACATGGATGCCCTATTGTCCGCAGGCTGTAGTCATGTACAAGGGATCACTCAGAGAGTGCCCTATTGCCCGCAGGCTGTGTTGAGCTCGTCTTCTGGAACACGAGCCAGAAAGTGTATTTAACAAGTATGGCGTAGGGGTGCACCTAGCCGGAACAAGTAGCACTAGTATGTAGCGTTGCTACGCAATCACGATGAGTATTCAAGTATGCAATGACATGAGCAGATATTTGCGTACCGTTAATAGAAATTAAACGTGACAGGCAAAATGCAATGGCATGAACAGATATTCGCGTACCGTTTATTGAAATTAGACATGACAGGCAAAATGCAATGGCATGAACAATATTCACATACCGTTTATTGAAATTAAACATGTCAGTTAAAGATGCATGGATGACATGAACAGTTAATACGCGTACCGTTAATTGAAATTAAACGTGACATACAAGCATGATGAGGGTGACGGACCAAGCTTCGTTGTCAAGCTAGGTCAATGGCGTCTAGACGGCTATCCTTTCACCGTCTAGTCTCTTTTACGCTAAAGCAAGGTAATGGCCTAAGACATGGCCCAAACCAAGAGATGCAAGTTTCACTTGCCTGGCACCGAGGAGAACGATCAACGAATGCACATCACACAAATTTGTTATCTACGGGAATGGATCGCTGTCATGGAAAAACAACATTAGAATGGTAACTAATCCGTATTCACAATCGAACCCTATGATTTCTAATGATCCATTTTATTAGGGTTTCACAAATATCAAGTGTGGGTTATGAGATTATTAAAGGAAGAATACTACCCGTGAAGAAGCGGAGGAACGACGCCGAGAACTACGGCGACGGAAGGACGATCCGGCTCAGATCTGGAAATGGGGAAAATCTGGGGAAAATGGGTTTGGATGAGGCCTTTTGGGGATTTGATGAGGGTTTGAGGTTGAGGAGAGGTAGGATATGTGAAATGAGGGTTTGGATGATGATGGATGAGCTTGGGATGAAGGATCAATGGTTTGGGGAAGAAGGGGGCTCAATGGGGGAGAAATTAGGGTTTGGGGTGATGAGGAAGAAGAAGAAAACGTTTGGGGCGTATTTATAGAAAAGTGTGGCGGCTAGGGCAAAACTAGGGTTTCCTGGGCTGATTAGTCGGTCAAAGAAGGATTGGTGACCGACTAGTTTGGGAACTAGTCGGTCGGTTGATCAACACAGACCGACTAAGAGTAAACAGTAACTCGGCTGGGAAGATGATCAATGAACTAGTCGGTTGAAGAACAATGGCTGACCGACTAGATTACAATCTAGTCGGTCGAAAGATGTTCTCAGACCGACTAAAGATAAACAGTAACTTCTGAATTATAATCAAAGCCCACTAGTCGGTCCATTAAGGATTGCCGACCGACTAGATTGAGATCTAGTCGGTTGGTTCTCCTTCTTGAACCAACTAACGTGCACGAAAAGTGTCGATTCGAAGCGCGAAGCTTCGGGATGAATTCTAAGGTTTCTAGGATCAACCTATCGCTAAGATATGATCGATATGAAGCTCGTCACGAGTGACTTACCCCGAGTTCAATGATTCTAAGGAAGAAGCTAGAAGATCACATCAAAAGGAATGAAAACGAAAGCTAGGAAATCTCAACGAGATGAATGAAAGCGAGAACTATGGAAATGGAAACCACACAAGGAGAGAACCCACCATCACAAGCAAAACACACTGATAATCCAATCATACAAAAACCAGTCGTTACATCCTACCCACCTTAGAATAAAGTCCGTCCTCGAACTTTCTAACATATATATAGTCGCTCTGGTAACTACCCTCAACCAATATCACATCATAAATTCAACCAAGTACTTTCATTTCGAGTGCTTATATATATATGCACTAGAAATCAAATATTACTACCACTACACACATATTTTCACGCACATAGTACACTCATACTTATTATAGTCAATCAATTTCATACACGTATTTCAATCATATATATAGTCAATATATTTATACAACAATAAACACTTATTACTTACTATAAGAAAATAACCAAGCCTCTCTTATTTGAAAATAATTTCACATTTATTTAGTCATTCAAATACATGCAAATATTTCACCATATTTCACCTCACCTATAGTCCTATAACTATATATTGGTATAGCCACCCACAATCGTGTGCGTAACACAACCAAGCACAAACAACTCAAACACCATACCTACATCATCCATCACTATTGATCGCTCCGGGGCGTAACCCTAAAGAACGGTTGTAGTTTTACCGCAAGTGCACGGTGTAGCAGCGAGCGGAATATCGAACACAGGGAGGACGAATGACCGTGCTTGTTCCAATCACCCTGGCTATTCAAGAAGAAAGATTTGCCTCTGGCGATCCTGTCACAATCGTCAGACAAAGTGCGGAAATATCAATCAAATAAAGAACGTCTAGGGAATGGGGAATCCCCGCTACTCACCGTATCTCATAAATGTGGTTCGTCGGTTTCAAAATTGCTAGATTGAGATTTTGGATGGACTAGTTGCAACTGAACGTAGAACCAAGCTCACGCTCTCGCGTTGTTGCCGGTCTATAGCTATCCTAGGTTCGGGTCCAATCTCTTGCAAACCCTAGCCTAGGAAAGCTAGCATTAGGGTCAACATCATCGTCCAATCGCGCACCGAGCCCAATCTCTTGCAAACTCGGCTCGCGATCTAGATTGGGATAGTTCCTACCCGTCCAATCTCTTGCAAACGGGTATTGGCACGGAATTGCAACCGAAAACCCTAGTATCGGTCCAATCTCTTGCAAACCGATACTACGGAAATTCGATTCCAACCCAATTCGGATTTCTAGGGTTTCCTATCGAATCGGGATCCAATCTCTTGCAAATCCCGATCGGTATGAACTCCTAGCTAACCGTAGTAAATTGATCCCAATCTAATCCCTAGATATCGATTCTAGCAAAATTTCTACTAATTCATCACAAATATGAAGTTGGGTTTGTAGGGTTCATCCCCACGCCCCAAGACGTGGCGACTACTCACAATTCATAGCAAGATCACAAAAATAATCAATGAAATAAGCAATAGAATTCATCACAATATTGAGATATGCAATAAAAATAGAATTTTTGGGGAAGAGAAAGACAAACCAATGGAGCTCTTCAATTAATCCAACAAAAATCAAACTTTGCCTCCTCTCCAATCTCAAGAATAAAACTAAAAAGCTAATCTAAAAAGCTGCAAAAAAAATCTAAGGAGAAGCTCCCAAAACTAGGGTAAAAACAGGGGTTAAATAGCCCCCAAAATCGTCCAAATATAGAAGTGATATAGGAAAAAGAAATCAGTACTCCAGATATAAGCATTCAATGCGTGAATCTTGGTGTGTTTTCTGTGATAGCATACATATGAATATTCAGACTCAGCTAATAATAGAAGTTCATCCAATTTCATGTGGCAAAGGTGTGGGTTACTATCTCTAGATGCAAGGCAAGTCATAGCATATGATATCAGAAATAAAGTCTAAGACATGACAAATATAGCATGCATATAAAGTAAGCTAAATCCAACGTCATCATTATCATAGAAAAGTCATCTCTAGCATGAGATGAAAAAGAAATAAAGATAAAGGGGAAAAAAGGAACTATTTACAATGCGGCACACAGAAAAAATAAGAAAAACGTGATGCATGGTAAAATAAAAGAAAAATGATGAAAAATAAGTGCAAAAGCGGAGAGTGGCGTGAAAAACTAAAAATAAAGGTGGCAAATCGAAAAAGAACGTGAGAACTCACCCCCCCAAGCTAAATGGCACAGTGTCCTCAATGTGCAAAGTGTGGCAAACCGAGAGACAAGAAATGTGAGGGGAAGGTGAGGATGCATGCATGATGAAAAAAAAAATAAAAAGAAAGATAAAGACATGAAAATATGATGCGGACATGATGCATGCACACATAGGAGTGTCATAGATATATAAGAGTGTCACCAAAACTCTCCCTCTCTCCCAAAAAGATATATAAATATATGGTCGACATGAGAATCCAAAAATAATTGAGGGGAGGGGGTGGTCAAAAGTGCAACAGGACCCAGCAGAAACGGGCAGCACAACGGCAGGAATAATCGATGGCATCAAGGGTGCCTAGGAAGGTGGTGCTGCACCGTCTCCGTCCTGAGGCGGAAGTGGTGGTGGTGGCTAGACAGGCCGCTGAGCGGGTGTGGGTGTGGAAGTGGTAGCAGGTCGAGTGTATGTAGAAGTGTGGGTGGGAACCTGCTGGGTGGGTGGGGGTACGCGCGGGAGACGCTCCAGGACCTGAGTAAGACAGTAGTGAATCTGGGGGAGCAGCTCGAAGCGGCCAGCCATCGCAGAGACGGTGGAGGACAGAGTCCTAAGGTCGCCTCTGAGGCCACTCACCGCCCCCTCTAGAGCACGAATGCTCTGAAGTACAGTGTCAGGGGGAGGTGGTGCAGAGGGAAGCACCGGGCGGGGCTGTGCAGGGCGTGGCTGGCGTACTCGGGTCGCGTATGTGACTGGCTCAGCGGGGAAGGGTACGAAAGGTGCTGCGCTCGCAAATGTGGGCCTGGCCTCAGTGTGAAGCCGGGGCACAGACTGGTGAGAAGTGGAGGCAGCAGCAGCGAAAGAAGAGTGCAAAAGTGGCAGCGAGGCGGCCAGAGAGGTCGGTGGCACAGAAGTGTGGACAGACGCCACGACACTCTCGGAAAATACAGCAGGGGTGGAGACAGAGGTGACTACCGCTGGGGTGGAAGTGTGTGGACCTTAAGGCGCAACCCCAGCGGAGATCATGCTAGCCATGGTCTCCACGACCGCGGAAAACGAGGGCTCTCCACTCTCAACAAAGGTCGGTGGGCGCTCGGGGAGTGCGGAGCAAAGAGGCTCGACGGACAGAGGGCCAGTGGTGGTGGTGGGAGTGGTGGTGACAGCCTCGGAAGTGGTGGAGGTGGTGGAAGTGGGCTCAGCTGGGGTACTCTCGACACCGACAGAGGTGTCAGGAGCAGCGGAAACATCAGGTATGGGCTGAGGGGCCACATGGTCAACAGGCTCGGCGGCAGGCTCGGCAGGGGCAACAGGGTCTACAGGGGCAGCGTGGGCCTGCTCGGCCTCCTCGGCCTTGAGCACGTAAGCAGCGGGGATGAGAACATCCATCGCAGGGAGCCAGTCTGCCTGGGCTGGTGCAATCTGAGTCCGAGCTGGGCTCGGAAGAATCATGTAATCGGCCCCGTAAGGGCCGTGCAACCAGACCCAGTGACGCTCACCGTGCGGACGAAGCATCTTCATCCGGGCCATAACATCTATCGACAGAGAAGTGGGGCCCGGGACTCGTCGCAAGTCGTCAGGGAAGTCCTCGCCGGTCATAAGTGCAAGCAAGGTGATCAGGCCGCCGCAGCATATCGGTGAGCGAGCGCCCACCGATACGATGATGCGGTCCAAAAACCAAGCCGCGATATCAATCACGACGGCGGGGACCAGCTCATCGCCATCCCTAGATAGATCTCTGGGACGTGTCATCGCGTAGAGCATGTAGAGCTCTGGCGTAGACATCGTGCCCGGCTCATATCTGGCCAAAAAGGTCGTCGCCATAAGGCGCTGAGCAATGCGGAGGCAGGGATGGACAATGGCCGAGGCCTTGGCCCTACTAGGGTCAAAGGCAGCGTGAAGACCCGTAATCCGGGCCCAGAAGGCTCCGGTGTCGAAGGAAGGTGGGGGGATATGGGTGGGGCCGTAACCGCGATCGGCTCCGGGGACAGCGGGCCACGAGAAAAACGCTCTCATCATATCAAGAGTGACCTGGCACTCTCGATCCATGAACCGAAACGAGCATCCCTCGTCGGTCCGGGCGATCGAACTCAGAACCTCAAGTGTCGGGCGGGTGAACGTGTCCGCCGACACCTGGAAGAAATCTCGACAGCCCACGTTGTCGTACAACGTGAGCATCCCCTCTAGTACCCCCAGGCGTCCTAGGTCAGCGAGGTGTGCAAACCTGGAGGGTACGATCGAGCGCTGGGAGATACGGTCGAAGACGGCGCGGTGTGCGTCTTCTCGGAACGTAATCCCAAGTGGCCCGACCAGTGGAGCCGGTGGTGGTGGCTGTGGAGCGGCAGGGAGAGGCTGTGCGGGCTGTGCGGGCGCTGCAGGCTGTGCGGGGTGTGCTGGGCCTGCAGGCTGTGCTGGGTGGATGGGGTGTGTGGGAGACAGTGGAGGAGAGTCCTCCAACTCGTGGGAGGGGCCGGCATCATCCGACCGCTTCCGCTTGGCAGAAGCTCTCTTCGACCGCGGCCGTGTCCGGGGCGGCATATCGGCCCCGAGCGCGCCGAAAAACGTGAAAAGTGTGGCGTGTGCAAAATAATGGAAAGAGTGTACCCCGACACGCCGCGAGTGCTAAGCAATGGAAGCGTGCGAAGTCCGCGCCTCCACGAAGCTCAAATAGTCCCGAGAAGCTCCCCTGGGCTCCCCTAAGCTCCCAAAAACAACCTGCGCATGAAATGTCGATATCAGCGGGTAATATTCAAAATGTATGGAGCATTAGGGGTATAACAGATAAATATAGAAATTGATTTGGGTTAGGGGTTCGTTAAGCACATGGATCCTCGAAAAATACACAAAAAGAGGCGAAAAAGGCGAAATAGGGGGTACCGGATGCGATCGGACGGGCGACCGCCGGCAACGACTCGGGCGAGGCGTCGGCGGGTGCTCGGCCGGCGGTGGCGGGCCGAGCGGCGGCGCGAGGTGGCCGGTCGGGCGAGTGGGGGCGCGAGCGAGGGGAATCGGGCGAGGGGAGCTGAAGAGTCGGGGCGCGATTGGGTTTTGCGTTTCAAAAATCGCCCCCCCCCCCCGGCCCTTATATAATAAAAGTTACGACTCGACCGAGTGACGTGGTCACTCGGCCGAGCGAGGTCAATGGAAATTTCCTCCTCGCCTACGCTTCGGCCGAGTGGCCTTACCAGCCTCGACCGAGTGGAGTAAGTCCATTCGGCCGAGTGGCTCAAGCTACTCGGCATGACTCGCCCTAGGAGGGTATCCGTTTTACTCGGCCGAGTGGGAATATATACTCGGCCGAGTAGCAGTTATATTGAAATCAAGAAAATAAACAGAGAGTTGGGTACATCAGACTTCCCTTGTTCGTGAGCGGCTCGGCCGGACGAACTTGTGTACTCGGCCGAGTGACTAGTATGCTCGGCCGAGTGAGCCTTGTGTTCTGCTGTTTGTCTTCGTTTGGGCTCAAAACTCCGTCTTTCTTCCTCCAGTCGATTCCATCTTCCTCCTAAGCGTCGAGCGCCTTCTTGGGGCGCTCCTTGTCATCGCGTTCATCCTCCTCATGATGGATTTACCTATCTCCTCTCCTGTCAAGAAAAAATAGGACCCGTTATCACAAAAATTTTGGGCGAACGACTCAAAACACTAAAAATTTCTAAAACGAAAATAAAGAAAAAGTAAAAATAAAGCAAAAACCCGTCGGGTTGCCTCCCGACAAGCGCTCGTTTAAGGTCGTGAGCTCGACCCCCTATAATTTTCAATCAATGTGGGATGTTTGGTGCATATGAGATGCACCCATCAAACTTTCTGGGGAGCGCGCTTGGATTTGGACGTGGCGGCGTGTTCTCCCTCGGTGGTCTCCCATCTCGAATAGTGTTGGGGGGAGGCTCCCCCAAGCTAGCATTTGCTCCGGTCAACGGCTTCACCGGTGATGCCGATTTCCGTACCGGCGGAGCTTTCTTTGGAGACTTTAATTTCGAGCGCTTACAGAGCTCTCGAATCCTTGCGACATCAGCGTCGCCTTCATCATCTTCAGCGGAGAGGTCGGGGGAATCATCTTTCTTCTCATTTTGGCCTAAATCCGGGCCTTCCTCGAAATCTTCATTGAATAGAGCGCCAATAGAGTGGGGGATCGCCTCCTCAATTACCTCATCAAGGAGGTATGAAAGATCATCCGACCGTCCCTTAAGCAAATATATTCTATTGGTTTCGCCCGTCGGGACTCCCTCGGAATAGTGTTTGAGCCTCTGACCATTTACTTTGAACGTGGAACCGTCCTTGCTCTCCAACTCGAAAGCTCCTCCCGGTTGTATATGCTTGATGGTGAAAGGTCCGGACCAACGTGACCTCAACTTACCGGGAAATAGTCGGAGCCGGGAATTATAGAGCAAGACCTTATCTCCTACTTTGAATTCTGTGACGGTTATGCGGGCATCGTGGAGAATCTTGGTCCTTTCTTTGTAAATTCTTGAGCTTTCGCAGGCGTCTCTTCTTATCTCATCAAGCTCGTTGATGTCCAAGAGTCGCCTCACCGCCGCACTCTTGTAATCATACTTAAAGGTTTTGATGGCCCAATACGCGCGGTGCTCCAACTCTACGGGTAAGTGGCAAGCTTTCCCATAAACGAGCCGGAACGGTGTGGTGCCTATGGGAGTGCGAAAGGCCATGAGATATGCCCATAGAGCATCGTTTAGCTTCATTGATCAATTCTTTCTAGATCGATCCACCGTCTTTTCGAGAATTTGCTTAATTTCTATATTTGAGACTTCCACTTGGCCGCTTGTCTGGGGGTGATATGCCATGCCAACTCTATGATTTACCCCGTACTTCTTTAGCATGGCTTCAAACTTGTTCTCTATGAAGTGGCTTCCCCCGTCGCTTATCAAGGTACGAGGCACTCCGAAGCGTGGGAAGATATTTTGCTTAAAGAACTTGGAGACGACCCTTGCATCATTAGTAGGGGTGGCAATTGCTTCCACCCATTTGGAGACATAGTCAACGGCCAATAGGATGTATTTGTTACCATTGCTCGACGGAAATGGCCCCATGAAGTCTACTCCCCAACAATCAAAAAGCTCGATTTCTTGGATGGGTCTCATCGGCATCTCATTGCGCTTGGAGATATTCCCGGTCCGTTGGCATCTATCGCACCCCTTCACAAAAGCGTGGGTGTCCCTAAACATTGTTGGCCAGAAGAATCCGCTCTGCAAGATCTTAGCGGTTGTTTTAGAGGTGGCATGATGTCCTCCGCATGGTAGACCGTGGCAATGCAAAATGATGGATGTCGCCTCCTCTTTAGAAACACACCTACGAATGACACTATCTTTGCATATCTTGAAAAGGTAGTGATCTTCCCAAAAATAGCTACGGACCTCATGCAGAAATCTCCTCTTTTGTTGCGTAGACATCCCATGCGGTTTGATTCCACAAGCCAAGTAGTTGACGAAGTCCGCGTACCAAGGTACTTCACCGGTCCTTATGGCATATAGCCTCTCATCCACGAATGTGTCGTCGATAGGCAAACTCTCGTCCTCCTTGTCGCGTATGAGCCTAGATAAATGATCCGCCACGACATTGTCCGTACCCTTCTTATCTCTGATCTCTAAGTCGAATTCTTGCAACAAGAGTATCCACCTAATCAACCGAGGTTTGGCCTCCTTCTTGTTTAAAAGATACTTCAATGCCGCATGGTCGGTGTGGACAATCACCTTGGAACCGAGGAGGTAGGAGCGAAATTTCTCTATGGAATAGACGACCGCTAGAAGCTCCTTTTCGGTAGTTGTGTAGTTTTTCTGCGCGTCATCCAATGTCTTGCTCGCATAGTATATCGCATGAAGCTTCTTATCTTTTCTTTGTCCCAATACCGCTCCAATGGCTTGGTCGCTAGCATCGCACATTAGCTCAAAAGGAAGGCTCCAATCCGGCGGTTGTATGATGGGCGCGGAGACTAGTGCTTCTTTCAAGGCGTTGAAGGCTTGTAAGCATTCACCTGAAAAAATAAAAGGAATATCTTTAGCGAGCAAAGAGGTAAGTGGTCGGGCAATCGAGGCGAAATCCTTGATGAAGCGGCGGTAAAACCCCGCGTGACCAAGAAAGCCTCTAATGCCCTTGACATTAATAGGAGGAGGGAGTTTCTCGATTACCTCAATCTTTGCTTTATCTACCTCAATCCCTCTCGAAGAGACTAGGTGTCCGAGAACTATACCTTCCGTGACCATGAAGTGACACTTCTCCCAATTGAGAGTGAGATTGTTTTGTTGGCACCTTTTTAGGACTTTAGTAAGATTTTCCAAACAAGAGTCAAACTCACTTCCATAAACCGAGAAATCATCCATAAAGACTTCCATAATATTTTCAATGTAATCGGAAAATATGGATGTCATACACCTCTGAAAGGTGGCAGGAGCATTACAAAGGCCAAACGGCATCCTTCGGTAGGCATAGGTGCCATAGGGGCAAGTGAAAGTTGTCTTCTCTTGGTCATCTTCGTGCAAAGGGATTTGGAAGAATCCCGAATACACGTCTAGATAGCAAAAGTATTTATGTTTTGCGAGGCGTTCAAGCATTTGATCAATGAAGGGCAATGGGTAATGGTCCTTTCGGGTGGCTTTATTGAGTTTCCTATAGTCAATGCACATTCGCCATCCCGTGACGGTGCGCGTAGATATGGGCTCACCTTTCTCATTCTTTATGACAGTCATCCCCCCTTTCTTGGGGACGACGTGAACTGGGCTAACCCATCTACTGTCTGAGATAGGATAGATTATACCGGCTTCTAGCAATTTTAGGATTTCTTTTTTAACCACCTCCTTCATGTTCGGGTTTAACCGCCTTTGAGGCTCTACGGAGGTGGCGTCGGTATCCTCCAAATGGATCCTATGCGTGCAAAGCCTAGGGCTTATCCCTTTTAGATCGGAGATAGTGTATCCCAGGACATCTTTATGGATCCTAAGAACGTCTAGGAGTTTTTCAAGTTGGTCTGGCGCGAGGTGGGAGTTTACTATCACCGGGAAAGTTAATTTGTTACCCAAAAAGGCGTACCTTAGATTCGGAGGTAATTGTTTAAGTTCTACCTGAAGAGGCGCCTCTCCTTCTACTTCATCGGCTCGCATGAGTTTCGCTCCTTCCTTGCCATCTGGGTCTAGCTCGTGCTCAGGTGGCGCGCTCTCTTGTGAAGAGTCAGACTCACTACTTAGTGAGGATGATGCATCGAAATAAGCGCTCTCCGATTCTGCGCTAGCTTCGTTAGAGCTTTCACTCGGCTCTGGTTCGTCCCTGGAATCATGAAACACATCAGACGATTCATAGAAGCAAGAGTAAGTGTCATGGGGTGTAACTCCCTGAAAGCTGGTTTGCTCTGAAGATCCTCCCGGAGTATGGTGATCCTCGACACTTGTTCCACCGTTTTCGAAATATAATTTGTCATCGATCACGTCAACTCTGACATTTCCCCCGATAGTCCCCTCCGGGGAGATCTGGTCCATCATAAAACCAGCAAACAGTTGTTCGTCGGGGTCCTTAACGTCGATAGCAAAAGCTCCGGTAGCGTGGACCTCATCGACAAGCTCCTTAAGGAGGTCTGTGAAGGAGTCATAGTCTTCCTGACTGAGTTCTATTGTTGACATTGCATTCTCCATTCTTCCTGCAAAGGCACCGTCTAAACGCCGTCCCCGGCAACGGCGCCAAAAACTTGATCGCTCCGGGGCGTAACCCTAAAGAACGGTTGTAGTTTTACCGCAAGTGCACGGTGTAGCAGCGAGCGGGATATCGAACACAGGGAGGACGAATGACCGTGCTTGTTCCAATCACCCTGGCTATTCAAGAAGAAAGATTTGCCTCTGGAGATCCTGTCACAATCGTCAGACAAAGTGCGGAAATATCAATCAAATAAAGAACGTCTAGGGAATGGGGAATCCCCGCTACTCACCGTATCTCATAAATGTGGTTCGTCGGTTTCAAAATTGCTAAATTGAGATTTTGGATGGACTTGTTGCAACTGAACGTAGAACCAAGCTCATGCTCTCGCGCTGTTGCCGGTCTATAGCTATCCTAGGTTTGGCTCCAATCTCTTGCAAACCCTAGCCTAGGAAAGCTAGCATTAGGGTCAACATCATCGTCCAATCGCGCACCGAGCCCAATCTCTTGCAAACTCGGCTCGCGATCTAGATTGGGATAGTTCCTACCCGTCCAATCTCTTGCAAACGGGTATTGGCACGGAATTGCAACCGGAAACCCTAGTATCGGTCCAATCTCTTGCAAACCGATACTACGGAAATTCGATTCCAACCCAATTCGGATTTCTAGGGTTTCCTATCGAATCGGGATCCAATCTCTTGCAAATCCCGATCGGTATGAACTCCTAGCTAACCGTAGTAAATTGATCCCAATCTAATCCCTAGATATCGATTCTAGCAAAATTTCTACTAATTCATCACAAATATGAAGTTGGGTTTGTAGGGTTCATCCCCACGCCCCAAGACATGGCGACTACTCACAATTCATAGCAAGATCACAAAAATAATCAATGAAATAAGCAATAGAATTCATCACAATATTGAGATATGCAATAAAAATAGAATTTTTGGGGAAGAGAAAGACAAACCAATGGAGTTCTTCAATTAATCCAACAAAAATCAAACTTTGCCTCCTCTCCAATCTCAAGAATAAAACTAAAAAGCTAATCTAAAAAGCTGCAAAAAATCTAAGGAGAAGCTCCCAAAACTAGGGTAAAAACAGGGGTTAAATAGCCCCCAAAATCGTCCAAAAACTGTGACCAAAATACCCCTGCGCAGCCTGTTTTCCGCAATTTTCGCTACAGGCAGCGCGTCGCACTCGGCCGAGTGACAAAAGTCACTCGGTCGAGTGAGAAACCCTGTAATTTTCCAGTAAGTCTGGGCCTTCAGGGGTCTCTACTTCGGGGGGGGGGGCTCGGCCGAGTGAGTTGTCGTCACTCGGCCGATGGCTTCATTGTACTCGGGCGGACGGGATTCTCCACTCGGCCGAGTGGGTCTTCTGAAGCTCAGGCAGCCGAAAAACAGAAACTTGGAGATTTTTGAAGGGCTTCGTTTGGGCGCCACTCGGGCGGACGTGGTCTCTTCACTCGGCCGATGTGGTCTCCGTCGCTCGGCCGAGTGCACATAGGAATCGTGTCTGATCTGGTCGGCCGAGCGGTGTCTCGCTGATCGGCCGAGTGGGTCCTCCACTCGGCCGAGTGGGACACTAAACATGCCCAATCTGCTTATTTTGGCCTCCTCGTCGCTCCTGCGACGTCCGTTCTTCTTCCGCTCCTCTCCAACAGCAAAATACCCCTCGGGGAGGTCGTCGGTGACCCTCTGGAGTAAGCGCATCTCGAGATCACTCCAAATCGCGCCAAATCACCTGAAATGCGACAAAAACAACAAATCGTGAAAAGCATCGCAATATCGTCGATATATCGTGAAAAACATGATTTGGGCGATCTAAATGGCATGCAAAAATGCGGGAAAAAGGTGTAAAATAAGGAGTGATCAAAATCCCCCAAGCTTGCCTCTTACTCGTCCTCGAGGAAGATAAGTAAATGGCGAACCCGGTGGAATGGGAAAACGAAAATGGCGAAAAATGAAAAATGAAAAACGGAGAAGAATGGAAAACGAAATGAACATAAAGAAGAGAGAAAGAAGCGAAGAGGTAAGCTACTAGATCATTTTCTCAGGACGGGGGTTTCACTTACTCATATAGCATGCACCGAATGAAAAACTCATGTCAAAAGATTTTATTTTGATATCATAGTATAATAGTGCAAATAGAAATGGAAAACCCACGAACAACGATATAATCATGAAAAACGGAATAATTCTAAAATTAACATCGTCTGAATCATTTAAAGCGGTATACAAATCACAGATCACACACTTTTCAATTGAATGTTTTCTATTTGGAGTATAAGAGTATCACACAATAGAATAGAGAGAGAATAGAAAAGTATGGATTTCATGAAATGAACGCTAGGCTTAGATCTCTGGATTTCGTAAAGCTAGAAATAATCTCACCGAGTATAGAATATTACTTAGCCTAGGTTGTCGTGCAACGTCAAGTAGTCACTCTCTCACACATCAATGGATCCCCTCCCCCAAGCTTATCTATAAGCGTGGTGGCATAAAAAAAATATTTACATCCCCATTTTTATATAGCTCCAAAGGTAGTAAGAAGAAAGAAGAAAGAAAGAAAGTGAGATGGGATCGTTTATTGAGGATTTTTCCTCTTTTCTCTCTCTTTTTTTTGACAATATAGCATATATACACAACGATCCCAACTCGAAGAGAGATAATGATGTACAAGAATGTTTTTCTCTCTTTTATTATTATTATTTTTTTTAGAGAATAAGAGATTTGGAGCTAGGAATTAGTAGCGGGGGAAATGCCATAAAATAGAATCGCTAAGGGGAGATTCACCAATGATTTTAAAAGTAGAGAAATGATGTTCAAGATTTGTGGAGAAAGAAATAGATATAACTCTCGGTTCACTCTATAAGATATGCACGACAACTTCAGCAGGGTAATCTAATCTACTCAGTTTCGATCACAAAAAAAAGCTAACTAATCCAGATTTATCATAGCTAACATCATTCAATCATCCTGAAGTGAAGTGTACAATTCATGCATATAGAAGTGATATAGGAAAAAGAAATCAGTACTCCAGATATAAGCATTCAATGCGTGAATCTTGGTGTGTTTTCTGTGATAGCATACATATGAATATTCAGACTCAGCTAATAATAGAATTTCATCCAATTTCATGTGGCAAAGGTGTGGGTTACTATCTCTAGATGCAAGGCAAGTCATAGCATATGATATCAGAAATAAAGTCTAAGACATGACAAATATAGCATGCATATAGAGTAAGCTAAATCCAACGTCATCATCATCATAGAAAAGTCATCTCTAGCATGAGATGAAAAAGAAATAAAGATAAAGGGAAAAAAAGAACTATTTACAATGCGGCACACAGAAAAAATAAGAAAAACGTGATGCATGGCTAAATAAAAGAAAAATGATGAAAAATAAGTGCAAAAGCGGAGAGTGGCGTGAAAAACTAAAAATAAAGGTGGCAAATCGAAAAAGAACGTGAGAACTCACTCCCCCAAGCTAAATGGCACAGTGTCCTCAATGTGCAAAGTGTGGCAAACCGAGAGACAAGAAATGTGAGGGGAAGGTGAGGATGCATGCATGATGAAAAGAAAAATAAAAAGAAAGATAAAGACATGAAAATATGATGCGGACATGATGCATGCACAGATAGGAGTGTCATAGATATATAAGAGTGTCACCAAAAACGCTCCCTCTCTCCCAGAAAAGATATATAAATATATGGTCGACATGAGAATCCAAAAATAATTGAGGGGAGGGGGGTGGTTTTACCGCAAGTGCACGGTGTAGCAGCGAGCGGGATATCGAACACAGGGAGGACGAATGACCGTGCTTGTTCCAATCACCCTGGCTATTCAAGAAGAAAGATTTGCCTCTGGAGATCCTGTCACAATCGTCAGACAAAGTGCGGAAATATCAATCAAATAAAGAACGTCTAGGGAATGGAGAATCCTCGCTACTCACCGTATCTCATAAATGTGGTTCGTCGGTTTCAAAATTGCTAGATTGAGATTTTGGATGGACTAGTTGCAACTGAACGTAGAACCAAGCTCACGCTCTCGCGCTGTTGTCGGTCTATAGCTATCCTAGGTTTGGGTCCAATCTCTTGCAAACCCTAGCCTAGGAAAGCTAGCATTAGGGTCAACATCATCGTCTAATCGCGCACCGAGCCCAATCTCTTGCAAACTCGGCTCGCGATCTAGATTGGGATAGTTCCTACCCGTCCAATCTCTTGCAAACGGGTATTGGCACGGAATTGCAACCGGAAACCCTAGTATCGGTCCAATCTCTTGCAAACCGATACTACGGAAATTCGATTCCAACCCAATTCGGATTTCTAGGGTTTCCTATCGAATCGGGATCCAATCTCTTGCAAATCCCGATCGGTATGAACTCCTAGCTAACCGTAGTAAATTGATCCCAATCTAATCCCTAGATATCGATTCTAGCAAAATTTCTACTAATTCATCACAAATATGAAGTTGGGTTTGTAGGGTTCATCCCCACGCCCCAAGACGTGGCGACTACTCACAATTCATAGCAAGATCACAAAAATAATCAATGAAATAAGCAATAGAATTCATCACAATATTGAGATATGCAATAAAAATAGAATTTTTGGGGAAGAGAAAGACAAACCAATGGAGTTCTTCAATTAATCCAACAAAAATCAAACTTTGCCTCCTCTCCAATCTCAAGAATAAAACTAAAAAGCTAATCTAAAAAGCTGCAAAAAAATCTAAGGAGAAGCTCCCAAAACTAGGGTAAAAACAGGGGTTAAATAGCCCCCAAAATCGTCCAAAAACTGTGACCAAAATACCCCTGCGCAGCCTGTTTTCCGCAATTTTCGCTACAGGCAGCGCGTCGCACTCGGCCGAGTGACAAAAGTCGCTCGGCCGAGTGAGAAACCCTGTAATTTTCCTGTAAGTCGGGGCCTTCAGGGGTCTCTACTTCGGGGGCGGCTCGGCCGAGTGAGTTGTCGTCACTCGGCCGATGGCTTCATTGTACTCGGGCGGACGGGATTCTCCACTCGGCCGAGTGGGTCTTCTGAAGCTCAGGCAGCCGAAAAACAGAAACTTGGAGATTTTTGAAGGGCTTCGTCTGGGCGCCACTCGGGCGGACGTGGTCTCTTCACTCGGCCGATGTGGTCTCCGTCGCTCGGCCGAGTGCACATAGGAATCGTGTCTGATCTGGTCGGCCGAGCGGTGTCTCGCTGATCGGCCGAGTGGGTCCTCCACTCGGCCGAGTGGGTCCTCCACTCGGCCGAGTGGGACACTAAACATGCCCAATCTGCTTATTTTGGCCTCTTCGTCGCTCCTGCGACGTCCGTTCTTCTTCCGCTCCTCTCCAACAGCAAAATACCCCTCGGGGAGGTCGTCGGTGACCCTCTGGAGTAAGCACATCTCGAGATCACTCCAAATCGCGCCAAATCACCTGAAATGCGACAAAAACAACAAATCGTGAAAAGCATCGCAATATCGTCGATATATCGTGAAAAACATGATTTGGGTGATCTAAATGGCATGCAAAAATGCTGGAAAAAGGTGTAAAATAAGGAGTGATCAACTATTCACCACCACATACAATTATACCAAGGTACATAGAGTATACCCACTCAAGCTTGAGTGAGACTCAAATCATAGCAGGACATTTATATGCGTAACACAGTATCCATACACATACCAATACCACTCCAAGGCATACACATCCACGTATCACATATTTTCACACCATGTCCATCCATTTATAATTACCATATCAACACATCAACTACATACAAGTTTAAGAGATGCAATAGTCGGGTATACCTCCTGATATACACGCATACGACATCTCATAAAACAAGTAGTACCAATCAAAATTATCATTCTGTTATCATACGTATATCACATCATACTCAAGCAGAAAATTACCTACACACAACATACAAATGCCAACACCCCTACCACTATATACACACCACGAATTCAACACTACGACGACATAACCACTTAACTAATGGGCCCACCAAACTATAACAAGGTTGACACATGCAACGACAAGCTCTATGGGCTAGGCAATAGGAAAGAACCGAACCTAGATCATGACGAATAGAAAGATCGAAAAACATGGGTTCAGCTAGGACGAAGATAAGGAGCCAAATTTGGTTAGGGGAAATCAGGGTAAGACTGTGAATGTTTAGGTGGAAAGATGATGCAATGATACCCTTAAGGAATACGTAAAGAAGGTAGGGTAAATAACATAAGTTAAAATACGTGAATTCGAAGACCGTTGTACTTCAAAAGTCGGAGTCCTCGTTTGTATAAAATTATTTAGAGGTCGATAAACAAGTTGTTTGAAAACGAGTTTGAGACGAATATACATAATAAGAGGAAAAGTGGTTTATTGGCTTATATAAAATCATCATGAGGAAAAGGAAATCATTTACTCGAACATTAAAACATAGGTCAGAAATGTTATACGGCAGCAATCTAAAAATTTTGGAAAAGTTTTGAGATTCGAAGATTGAAATCAGATCAAGTATAGTGTGGAGAATTTAAGCGCATGCTAAAGGTTTTCCAAATCTTAAAACTGAAGAGAAATCCCAAATAAACCATATCGAAAATACTTTTAGAGAAATCCGAATTTGCCAACAAAAATTGATTTATACAAGATCTTAATGTACGAGCAAAACGAACGTGGTACCGATATATAAAAATAATTGAAGTCATATTTTAGAAATTATCTTAAAAGTGTGTATGGTGGATGGAAAGATAATATCTTAGTAGTATGAAAAGAGAAAAGGATATTTAAACTCATCAAGTTAGTATTAAAACTTTTAAACCGTTTTATGAAGGGTCTAAGTCAGGAATGATTTCAAAATAGTAATTTTTTTTTACAAAAATCTGAAATATGGAAAATGTTGAGCATAAAATCGACTTGCTAAAAGCCGAAGTCCAAAGGGACTTGAAAAGTTTATTAAGAGTAAGCACGAGGTGTTTTCGAATAAAATTTTAATGGCACAAGTAAGAAAAGAAATTATGAATCGAGTTAGGAAAATAGAAATACGGTTCAGAATGAAATTGGTATATGAAAAGGGACAAGACATTTATATCGATGCGAAAGCATATGCTGAAAATATTATAAACTTCTAATCTAAAAATCTCAACACAAGTTTCGATATTTAGAAACATAAATAATTTAAGTCGGCAAAGGAGCATGAAACCTTACATATATCAAAAGTGTTTCGAACAAATTTAAACTTAACGAAAGAAGAAGATCAAAGATACTTTTAGGGAAATAAGGATTCGCCAAAAGAACGTGTCGGTAAAAAAACTTTTGAAGTACGAGTACGACGAACCTATAATTGATATATACAAAAATTAGTTGAAGTCCATTCAGTTTGGAAAAATACCCCTAAAGGTATGTAAGATAAGTGGTTAAAATAAATTTTTGTAGTTAGGAAAAAGGACGGTATATCGAACCATCAGGATAATAATAAAGTTTAAAAATCGAAATGCGAAAGATACATTGTTAGAAAAAAAATAGTACAAGATAGTAATTTTAAAATTACGACCAAAAGTCTTCAAAATTCAAGAACGACTTTTAACTCCATCGAAATTTAGGGAGACATATTTAAAGAAGTTTAGAACAAAATTTAAATTGAGTGAAACTTCAAATAAGGAAAGCATTCGAAAATAACTTTGGAAGAATCAAGATTTGCAACGGAAAACATTTGAAAGATCAAGGATAATTGTAATGAGGTGGTCATGTGAATTGAGGACAAGGGAAGTGGTTACGGAAACGTAATTTTCAAAAAATATGTAGTCGGGAAAATGTTTGAACATAACTTTGATTTGTTGAAAGCTGAAATCATCTGTGACTTGAAAAGTATATTAAGGGAGCGCGACGAGTCATTTGAATAGCATAAATAAGAAAGGAAAATTCATAAATCGAATTTGGAAAATAGAATTGCGGCTCAGAATTAAATCGATTTATGAAAAGGGACAAGATATTCAAATAGGTATGAAAGGTATAGGCTGTAAAACATTATAAAATAGTAATCAACATCTCGTCATAACTTTCGAATTTCAAAAATTAATTTAAGTCAACGAAAGAGTACGAGATATAAGTATACATATAACAAATGAAATTCCATTTAGCTTGGAAAAGATTTTAAAGTATGTATGCTATGCGATTAAAATGGATCTTATAGTTAGAAAATGGTATATCGAATTTTCCAAAATAGTATTGGAGTCTTTAAACCGAAATGCGAAAATATAGTCAAGAAAATGGTTACGAGTTAGCAATTATAATTACAGCCATTAGACTCCGAAATCTACAAGGAATTTGACTCAATCGAAAAATGAGAAATTTTAAGTATATACGTAGCGGGTTTAAAACAAAATTTAAACTTAACGAAAACTTTAATAAGGGAAATCGAAAAATAACTTTAAAAGAAATTAAGCCTTGCGAATGAGGACCTTCGAAGGATCAACGATTATCGAAACGTGGTGGTCATGGGAATCGAGGCAAGGGATTTGGTCGGATGATCAAAACATAAATACGCCTAGGTTATGACTTAGGAAAATCTACGGAAACTCCTACGGTCAACCAACTAAAGATTATGAAACTAAGCGCTAAGACTTCCTTAAGGGCTAGACATCGATGAAATGAGTTCAGCTTGGTCCGAAATCGATGAACCCAAGCGAGAGACCAAAGAATTCTAGAAGTCTACCCTAGTCAAAGCTAGACAGGAACCACTAAGGTAACTCCTACGACGACCAAATCAACTCCTAGCGGGGAGTCTAACTAACAATCAGGGGCCTCTAACTAGCAAGCACGGACGTCTAACTAAGTCTTCCTACCACCTAGTGACATAGGAAAACTACTAGACTCAAGGCTTATAAATTGGATGTCCTAATTTATTTAATGGACATTCCATAATTATTATCATGGTTCCGATAGTTCACATTTGCAAATGGACCTGCATGTGCCACCACTAAAACCTGTCACGCCCCGCTTCCCAAAAATGTGGAGGCGAGACGTGAGAAGGTCCGCACAAACTTGAAGCTGTGAAGCTCCAAGTCTGATAAGCGTAAAAAAACACTTAGTATGGCAGGTCCTTGCAAAGAGAAACGAAACAACGATGATAATAAGGAAATGAGACGACATTTTATTGAATCTCCAAATGTCCATAAACAAATTACAATATCACAGAAAAGCCACCAGGCTAAAGGAAAAAGAGTCTAAGGCCCAACATGGCCTACAAAATATAACTTACAAAACAAAGGTGCCACTCACCGACAACTAACAGGAATCCTAAAACATAAAGGAAACTCAACAAGTCACCGGTGTCCACAAGACTCCTCCACAGCAAACACAACGTCCTCTACAATAAGCTCTGGCTCTGAGTCTAACATGTGACACCCAAAAGAGAGAGGGGCACAAGTCAGCAAGTCTAAAAAGACTTGTGCAAGGAAACGGAAAGAAAGGTAAACTAGCAACCTAGCCGTTATAGTATGATGCATGACATGGCAAATATAGCATGGAAGTGACAAGTAAAGGAAAGTACAAGTAGCACGTAGCAAGTATGGCATGAATAACAAGTTTTGCAAGTTTAAACACGGACAAGTACAAGTCAAGTAAATCACGTCAAGTAAATCACGTCAAATGAACACGTCAAGTAACAAGTGGTAGTTGTGACATGTATTGTCAAGTAACAAGTACAAGTACAAGGGATCACCCACACATGGATGCCCTATTGCCCGCAGGCTGTAGTCATGTACAAGGGATCACTCAGAGAGTGCCCTATTGCCCGCAGGCTGTGTTGAGCTCGTCTTCTGGAACACGAGCCAGAAAGTGTATTTAACAAGTATGGCGTAGGGGTGCACCTAGCCGGAACAAGTAGCACTAGTATGTAGCGTTGCTAAGCAATCACGATGAGTATTCAAGTATGCAATGACATGAGCAGATATTTGTGTACCGTTAATAGAAATTAAACGTGACAGGCAAAATGCAATGGCATGAACAGATATTCGCGTACCGTTTATTGAAATTAGACATGACAGGCAAAATGCAATGGCATGAACAATATTCACGTACCGTTTATTGAAATTAAACATGTCAGTTAAAGATGCATGGATGACATGAACAGTTAATACGCGTACCGTTAATTGAAATTAAACGTGACATACAAGCATGATGAGGGTGACGGACCAAGCTTCGTTGTCAAGCTAGGTCAATGGCGTCTAGACGGCTATCCTTTCACCGTCTAGTCTCTTTTATGCTAAAGCAAGGTAATGGCCTAAGACATGGCCCAAACCAAGAGATGCAAGTTTCACTTGCCTGGCACCGAGGAGAACGATCAACGAATGCACATCACACAAATTTGTTATCTACGGGAATGGATCGCTGTCATGGAAAAACAACATTAGAATGGTAACTAATCCGTATTCGCAATCGAACCCTATGATTTCTAATGATCCATTTTATTAGGGTTTCACAAATATCAAGTGTGGGTTATGAGATTATTAAAGGAAGAATACTACCCGTGAAGAAGCGGAGGAACGACGCCGAGAACTACGGCGACGGAAGGACGATCCGGCTCAGATCTGGAAATGGGGAAAATCTGGGGAAAATGGGTTTGGATGAGGCCTTTTGGGGATTTGATGAGGGTTTGAGGTTGAGGAGAGGTAGGATATGTGAAATGAGGGTTTGGATGATGATGGATGAGCTTGGGATGAAGGATCAATGGTTTGGGGAAGAAGGGGGCTCAATGGGGGAGAAATTAGGGTTTGGGGTGATGAGGAAGAAGAAGAAAACGTTTGGGGCGTATTTATAGAAAAGTGTGGCGGCTAGGGCAAAACTAGGGTTTCCTGGGCTGATTAGTCGGTCAAAGAAGGATTGGTGACCGACTAGTTTGGGAACTAGTCGGTCGGTTGATCAACGCGGACCGACTAAGAGTAAACAGTAACTCGGCTGGGAAGATGATCAATGAACTAGTCGGTTGAAGAACAATGGCTGACCGACTAGATTACAATCTAGTCGGTCGAAAGATGTTCTCAGACCGACTAAAGATAAACAGTAACTTCTGAATTATAATCAAAGCCCACTAGTCGGTCCATTAAGGATTGCCGACCGACTAGATTGAGATCTAGTCGGTTGGTTCTCCTTCTTGAACCAACTAACGTGCACGAAAAGTGTCGATTCGAAGCGCGAAGCTTCGGGATGAATTCTAAGGTTTCTAGGATCAACCTATCGCTAAGATATGATCGATATGAAGCTCGTCACGAGTGACTTACCCCGAGTTCAATGATTCTAAGGAAGAATCTAGAAGATCACATCAAAAGGAATGAAAACGAAAGCTAGGAAATCTCAACGAGATGAATGAAAGCGAGAACTATGGAAATGGAAACCACACAAGGAGAGAACCCACCATCACAAGCAAAACACACTGATAATCCAATCATACAAAAACCAGTCGTTACATGAAGGCTCTACCATATGAAGTCGGGAAAACTTATGTGTAAAAACTGTATAAGATACCGAGATAAATGGGCCTGAGTGCAAGTGGGAGATGTGAGAGAAGATACCTTCGAGGCAATCTATCTCCATGTGTGAATAGCACAAACATCTTGTTCGAAATAACAGTAAGATGTTTGGTAATAATTTATCTAAGTTATTTTATAATGTAGTTAACATTAGACATTAACTTAGGTAAAGTCCTGAGACTTTATGCAAGGTCAAACAGGTATCGAGATGAGTATCTCGATCATGGAGAAATGTTTGACCGTCTGTAGCATAAGTCTAAAAGAGTTCGTGGTCGTAGATGTTTCGAGAACAAGGATATCGAAACATCGGATAGACCATTGTGCCTTAGTCTTCACCGTTTAGCGGTGGCGATGATCTCATGATCGCTTGACTTGGCGAAGTCGAAGACGAGACACAGGTGCTCATTAGAGAATAAGTTCACTGAACAATCCACAAGAGTTATCATATGGTTATATTGACCAATCTGTCAATGATAACTCTTAGTGATGATAGGCTAGTTGGTCTTTTGACTTGAGGTCATTTTGACGAACCTGTGCGTGAACGGTGCCACATAGATCAAATGACCTAGCTTCGAGGCAAGGCCTGTCGAAAGGTCTTTGATTGGGTGACACTTGAAGCGTATGAGGAGAGTAATGACCAAGAGAGGATTCGTCTCTCCCGGTCAATGGGAGTTAGTGTCGTAGGGTTAGTTCGGTCTTTAGTAAAAACTCTGGCCCGAGTATGTTGGAAGAAGTCCAACATTTTTGACTAAAAGATCGATAGAAACTAACCAGAGTCAAGTTATTGGGGTTGACAGTTTGACCGTACCCTAGACTTGATCTATACGACATAGTGTAGACGAAGAGACTATAACTACGGAATTCATCACGGAAACAGTCAAGGTGGTCCCGACAATACTCATGTCAATGAGTCAACCACATAATGATGATTTCTGAAGCAGTGACAGCAACCACTGCTCGTGGTCACTGCCGTATAAGGCTTCGAGCCCAACATGTTGTAAGGGTCAGGCTGTAGGGTCTCACACAGAGTACGACCTTCGTCTAGTAATAGGTAGAAACATTAGGGAGAATATGCATTTGATGCAAGGGATAAATATTGCAAAAGACGTTTGCAATAATCTCCTGCATTCGGAATAATGATCCTGAGTGCAAGTGGGAGATGTAGAGGAATGCAAATGAAAATTTTAGCCTAGATAGGGACTAATTTGCATATGATGCAAAAGAGATTAAATGTGTCTTAAATTGTTTAAGACTATATTTAATTAAATAAACGCGTTGAAAAGGTTACCTAGATGACGGGATCGTCCCGCTCTAAACACAGGTTCAAACCGCGTCAAAAACGGAGTCCAAATGCACAAGTTATAGCCAAAACAAGTCAGCCCAAACTGTTGGGCTGAAACCAGCGAAAATGGAGGCCCACCAAGCCCGAATTTTCTGGTTAGGGTTTTTTGAAACCTGGGATTTTCTTGACGGCTACGTTTCTAAGAGAATCATGACTTTTGGCTAACTTTGGATAATTGTTTGAAGGGTCAAACGGACTCGGATTGACGAGCCGTTTTTTCCTACGCGTTCACCGTTGAACCCTCTTCGATTTGGTAGGTTGTACGAACTTTGAAGCTCAACGGTGAGGAAGTTAAAATTCGAGGAAGTTTGCCCTTTGTGAAAGGCAAACTAACTTGATTTAATTAATCCCAAATTAATAGTCTCACCTCGGTTGTGGAGAAAAGGGGAGAGTCAGCCGCCTCTATAAATAGAGGCCCTCCCCCTTCCTCATAACTCGTCCCAAGCTCTAGATCTGAGCGGCTCTCGTAAATGTTGGAGCACGCTCGGATCTAAGCTTAAATTAATATTTCTCCTCTCTCTATAAATTTCTGCCTTGCTCCTGAGGGCTCTAGCAAAGCCGCAAAGGAGTTCGGATTCAGATCCGAAATCTAGGCGGAGGTTTCACTCGCGTGAAACTTTCTTCGGCGCGTGGTTGGCTCGGCGACACGGGATTGATCGCCTCGGGATGTGGAGCGGTTCGAGGAGCGCTTCGGGGAGCGCTTCGAGGAGCGGCTCGGCATGGGACAGAAGCGGCTTGGAAGACGGTGCGGAACATCTCGCCTGCTCCAGGGTTGAGATTCCGGATATGTGTTTATTAGCATTAGTTTAATTTAATCGCAGTAGGCTAGATTCTTCTTGGGATGGTCAGACCCATCCCAAGTCGGCATAGGTCTTGGATTAGGGTCTTGGACCTTAGGGTTAAATGTTAATTAGATTAACATGTTTATTTCCGCTGCTTTTCTGTCTATGTTCCGTCCGACTTAGGACGGGCATAGAGTTTTTGTGCCCTAAGGGTCCCAGAAAACCCTTCAAAAGGTAGTAGACCCATTAGTAGTAAATGGATCTTTAAGAAAAAGATGAGACCTGATGGTTCAATTGAGAAGTTTAATAGCACTTTAGTAAAGAATGACTATATTGTGAATACCTCTAGTTCCTGTGTTTATTCTAAACTTATAGGATCAGATTGTGTAATTATATGCCTTGGACGTGGTGAAAGATACCAAGAATTTCTTGTCATCTCAATTTGAGATGAAAGACCTAGGAGAAGCAGATGTTTTTTAGGAGTTAGAGTTCTTAGAAACTCCAGTGGCATCTCCTTGAGTCAATCTCATTACGTTAAAAAGAGTGCTGAAGAAGTTCAACTTGTGGTTTTGTTTTACTTTGGGTGGAGTCGCTTTTTTAATGGAAGTCTTCCAAACAGACATGTATAGCACGATCCACCATAGAATATGAATTCATTGCTCTTGAGTTGGCAGGGTAAGAAGCTGAATGGTTACGGAACTTGTTAGCAGACGTGCCATTGTGGGGGAAAAAATCTGCGGCAGTTTCCCTTCATTGTGATTCTCAAGCAGCCATTCGAGTTTCTAAAACAGTGTCTATAACGGGAAGAAAAGACACATACGCATCAGATACGGTGTGGTTAAACAACTCCTGAAAGTGGTTCTTGATTCGTCGAGGGGGATGTGGCTAAAGCCCATGAGTTAAGATAATATGGTTAATACCCAGTGTGGTCTAACGAAGCCATATGATTCTTAACATACACTACATTTCCATCCCTATGACATGTGGTAGTGTTTTAAATCCATAGCCAAGTTTTGGTGGTGCTATTGAGAAGCACTTGATGGATTCACTTTGAGATAAATTCATAACCAGTTTTGGTGGTGCTATAGAGAAGCACTTAATGAACTCATATCTGTTGAGAGGTTGAGCAATATGCTCTTAATGGTTCCATACTCTTTATGATGGTGCTATAGAGAAGCACTTAATGGACCACCTAGTGGGTGTGAAGGTTTGGTCGCCTTCTATGAAAGACAAGGGCAGTCTTTCTAGAGCACTCATGAGACCCAAGGTGTGCGCATGGCCTTAAAGCGCTTGACTTGTATCGCGGAGTTTGCACATACTCGGTTCAATACGTGTTGTGGGGGTCTCAACCGAACTCTAATGAGTTCAAGAGAAATTCACTCATTAGTAAGTAAGTTGTTACCTCACTTCACTACGTATCAATTCAATCGAAAGACATTGATACTTAAGTATATATCCATTCTTTACCCAGAACTCTTGTTTCTTTTCTCAAGCCATTAGTGGGGGATTGTTGGAAATAATAGGCTCTCAAAAGCCTTGTTTCATTCCCACTTTCTTTTTTGTCTCTAATGGCCTTTTAATTGCTGCTTTAATTTGCTGCCATTTAATTGCATTTAATTGATGCTTTTATTGTTGCAATTACTACAGCATTAAATACGACATTTATCCTTTGTCCGTTTGAATTCTTCAACGGTTTTTGTTTGTTTATTTTGTTTTCCTATAAATTGCAGAGACTTCTTCTCTTGCAATAACACGGAAAATCTCTCCTATCTCCTCCTATCTTCTTACAGAATTCCTCTCACGAGTTTCTGGGTTCCTGTGTGCAAACTCCACTGTTTCTGACCGCGAGTGGACGCGTTCAGAAGCTACAGCTGTGTTAACCTTGGGGAGCAACCGGCATCAGCGATTACCACCACGGTCGTGCGGTAATTGCTTTCAAGGCAGTGGTCTTTCCACGCCATAGCGACTTCACTTACATCCGATAAGTATTCTGTTTCTCTGTTCATCCTCATATTGCCACGGTATTCTACCTATTTTTTCTTACAATTGTTGTAAAAAGAAAAAAAAATTGATTAAGGAGTGCCCTTTGAGATGATCAAAATCAGGATCTGACAATCATAATCATTCTCTCATTACTGCTCATGCAAACGCATCAACTATTCCTGAGAATAGCTAGCCGCACCGCAGGAATGCAGTGCAGGCTTTAATTACTTGCCCGTTTTGGAAAAAAACGAGGAGAGAGAGTGAATTAAAAAACTATTGAGTTGATATTTTTTGCAGTATTAGGTTAATAATCATTGCATGTACCGCATATGCGGTGCAGGTAGCAATTCTCATATTCCTGCATCAATCCTATCATCTCCACATACTACATAGCTGTCACAGCCCTAGCTCATAGCCCTTTTCAAGATCTATCATCTGCAATGGAGATCGTAATTCTAGTTGCACGGAACCTTATCTTTATTTGGGTCTGACTTTATGTCATTGGCTAGTACTTCTGGCTTTACTTCTTAATTAGATGTTCAGAATTTCTTTATACATTGGTTGACCGGTGTATATATGCTTTTTTGGCAGTAAAAAAAAGAGAATCACATCACATCACCTGGCATTCCTCTCTCTCTCCTCCTTTTTGCCATTTTTGGCAAGTGATGATTGTATACAACCCCCCCCCCCAGGAGGGTGTATATAGTCCTTGCCTCAATGTTTGACTCAGATGTCATACATCATGTCACTTTGATCATTCTATCCATTTAAATTGCTCCTCGGTTCCATCTCATTTATACTACAAATGGAACTCCTTTATATAATCATTCTATAGGGGAATATAACATGAAGTCTGACATTCTGGTTATATGAGCCTCTCTTCTGTTTTACATATTTCAAAACTATCCATGAATCGGCCTCTATTAGTTGATTAAATGATGATGGATGTACCTTTATGTTCTCTTCATGTTATCGTCTTAAGCAAGATAGCATTGACCAGAAGATTGGGCAAGTCATAACATGAACTATCAACAATTCCGAACTTTATCTCAAGAATTTTTTTAAAGCCGGTTTTTCAGGGTTTTTTTTTTTTTCAATTTTCTCATTTATCACAACATACTGGATGTCAATTAGGTAAACAATCTACTTTACTCTTTGTATCATGTACTCAAGTTACTTTACTCTTACCCTAGTGCATTTTGAGAACTGAGAGTTGGAACTTATCCAAATAAGTTGGATCTTAATCTAATGTTGGGCTAATATGCTATAAATAATTATATGGTGCTACACTGTCATATTAAAGTCCAATAGTTTAGTGATCTGATTTAATTAATTAAGTGGGCTTAAATGAGTCAAGTAGGTCGTGAGCCTTTATGTGTAGAGGTTATTAGGATTCAACTAGTTGATGGGCCGAGTTGGAAACCCTAGGGCAATGGAGGCTAGCATATATATATACTTGCGGTCATGATCCCCGGAATACACGAACTAAGAGAGCCGTCTTTTCTACGTCTCGTTGCTAGGAGAGAAACCAGGAGAAAGCTAAAGGGATTCTCCAACGGTTGATTCGTGCTATTCTGAAAGATCATTCGATGCGTCATCCAGATCGTCAACCTCATGGATTCAGGTATGATTCCTATCAGAGAAGGTAATGATTTAAGGTTCCGCATGTTTTATCTAGATCTGTGTTATTTGTCTTGTACGCACATCTAGATCTTTAGATCTTTAGTTTCTACAAGTGGTATCAGAGCCTGCATGCTGTGGATCTTAAATTTTCTGCCTGCTCGTAGTAAATCTGATAAAAAAATTAGATTTTTAATCTGATTTTGAATTTAGATCTGTGAAATATTGGGTTTTATATTGATTTTTTCCTGTTTTAAAAAAATTCAAACCCTAGATCGGGGGTGGCCCGCCGGCGCCCGACACAGCGAAAGAAGGGGTGGCTCCGCCGTCCCTATCGGGAGATCGACGCCGGCATCGTCGGCGCCGACACAGAATAGCAAGGGACGGCTTTGCCACCCCTGTAGGTTGAACAGGGAGGGGGCGGCTTCCAGCCTCCCCCTTCCTGTCGCGCAAAAATGGGGAACAAAGTGGGGGCGGCGTGGGAAGGGCAAAAATGGGGAACAAAGGGGGGCGGCTCCCGCCGCCCCCCAATTAGGGTTTCACAAGGGGTGGCGCGCTATTAATGTCTGCAGAGGGGGCGGCCTTGCTGCCGCCCCCTGTCGGTCGTGAAAAACCGGAAGGGGGCGGCGTGCTGCCGTCCCCAGCCCATCAGAACCTCTACGTGGGCGGCTCTGCCGCCCCCTTTTGCTTTTCACCGGACGGCAGGCGCGGCCCTGCGCGCCTGCACAAGAAAGGGGCGGCAGATGACCACCCCTGTTGGTAGAACGTCGGCGTCGGCTCTTTTGCCGACGCTGGATCTGAGGGAAGGGGCGGCGGCGGTCGCCTCCTCTAGGTGGACCAATTTCCTGCTTGGGTTTCTAACCCTAGCAGGCTTTGGGCCAAAATTGGGCCCAATCAGGTTATTTTTCAAAAAAAATAATAGAATTTTAAATTTCAGCATATGGGCCTTATTTTGGCCTGTTTTGGCCACACCACAATTTTTTTGGGCTTAAAATGAATATTTTGGTAATTGTGAACCCTATTTTAGGGTCATTCTTATTCTTTTCAAGCCCTAATTCAGATATATTAATGCACTGATAATCAGAGGAAATAAAAGGCCATCTTGTGTATATTTCCTCATTCGGTTTTATTTGTGTGTTAAATTAAATTCATTCCAATTTTAATTCTTTAGGCAAAATTCATTTATATATTTCGAAATAATTCTAATTTTTGTGAAATCCCACCAAAGTGGGTTCTAATGTTAAAATTGTTATTATTTCGGACTATAAACGGTTAAATACATACATTGTATGACTAGTTGCCTGAACGAATTTTTAAGTGGATCGTAGGAGTAAATAAAAAAATTTCATATATATTTCTCCTCGTCAATAAAGTCGGTATTAATTGTGCTATAATAAATTCAAATTTTATTGTATGTATTTTTTGAAGTGACTTGGTGTAATCATCATCTCGCCAAAGTGGGCTCTGTTGTTTGCATCATTTCATTTCTTAAATACAAAAGGAATTTTGGGTGCATATTTTAATCATGAATGCTAAATCGGCCCAAAGGCAGATTACCGTTCTATGCTAATTTATTCGCACCTGTAGCAATAAATAAGTGATGATTGTTGAGACTTATGGATGCAATTTTAATTCGGCCCAAAGGAAAATTTAATCTTGGCATGTTAATTATTGTCTTTATTTGATTGCTATGACAGGATATCATTTGCTAGTTAATAGATTATCCAAAGATAAATGTTAAGCTAGTTGGGGATATCTTGAGATGGGAACATGCAATTTTGAATTTACCATTTTGCTTCACAAATTAATACTTATGTTAGCATGTTTGTCTATGTTTATTGTCCTAATTTTCAGCTGCTACTCCCTCAAATATTACTGCTAGCTTAAACTCAATTACGGTGCTTAATAACTCAAAGTTTAAATTCTGGAAAGAGAACTTGCGTATAGTTCTTGGGATACTAGATCGCGATTAGAACTAATTGTCCCCCACTTACTACAGAAAAGAGTACCTCTGAGGAAAAGAGGGAGTATGAGAAGTGGAAAAAGTCTAATCACATGTGTGTCATGATCATGAAGAGAGCCATCCATGAAGCTTTTCGGGGCTCTATGTCTGATTCGATCACGACAGCTAAAGGTTTCCTTGCAGATATTGAGAAAAGGTTTGTTGAAAATGAAAAGGCAGAAATTGGTACGATTCTGACAAGCATGATCTCAATGAAGTACAAAGGAAAAGGCGACATAAGGGAATACATTCTGGAATAGTCCCTACTTGCTTCAAGGTTGAAAGCACTTAAGCTTGACATCTCTGAGGACCTACTTATGCATTTGGTTTTAATATCTCTTCCTACACAGTACACTCAGTTTAAGGTGAGCTATAAAGAGACTTGGTCTCTGAATGAGCTCATCTCGCACTGTGTTCAGGAAGAGGAAAGACTGAAGCAGGATAAGACTGAAAGTGCAAATGTTGCCTTTACCCCTAAAGACAATAAAAGAAAAAAGGTAAAGGAAGTTGCAGTTATAGCCCCACCTAGGAAACAACAAAAGAAGCCTGTTAAGGCTGTCAAGAAAGATAGTTGTTTCTTTTGTAGTGCTGAAGGGCATGTGAAGAAGCAGTGCACTAATTACCACGCCTGGCGTGCTAAGAAAGGTACTCTTCTCAATTTGGTTTGTTCAGAAGTTAATTTAACTTCTGTACATATAGACACTTGGTGGTTAGACTCTGGTGCAACTACTAACTTCAGTGTGTCTATGCTGGGCTGCCTGAACTACCGAAAGCTAAATGATGCTGAAAGATTCATCTTTGTGGGCGATGGCAAGAAGGCGAGGGTTGCTGCAATTGGGGATTTCAGATTATCTTTAAGAACTGGAAACCATTTGGATTTGCTTGAGACTTTTATTGTACAGTCTTTTAGACGTAACCTAATTTCTATTTCTACATTGGACAAGTCTGGTTATTTTTGTTCTTTTGCAAATGAAAATTCAGTCTGTTTCTCAATTCCATATTAATTGATTCTGGTTGTTTGTCTGAGTATGATAATCTGTATATGCTTGATACAATTGCTGCAAAAGAATCCTTGCATGTGGGTACACAGGTTTTAAAGCGTAAATTAACTGATGAGAATTCAGGTTCATTATGGTCACATCTCCAAAAGGAGAATTGAGAGACTTGTGTCAAATGATATTCTCAAACCTTTAGATTTTTCAGATTTTGATGTCTGTATTAATTGTATAAAGGGAAAACAAACTAATAAAAGGAGATTTGAAGCCAAAAGAGCAAATAGCATCTTAGAACTCATACATACAGATATTTGCAGACCATTCCCTTTGGTTGCATGGAATGGTCAGCAATATTTTATAACATTCATAGACGACTATTCAATTTATGGCTACATTTATCTCATACATGAAAAATCTCAGTCTTTGGACACGTTCAAAAATTTTAAGGCCGAAGTTGAACTCCAACTAGGCAAGAGGATGAAAACTGTCAGATCTGACCATGGTGGTGAATACTACGACAGATATGATGGTTCAGGTGAATGACGTCCAGGACCATTTGCTAAATTCCTAGAAGAATGCGGTATTGTCCCACAGTACACCATGCCGTGTTCACCCACTATGAATGGTGTAGCTGAAAGACGAAACAGAACGCTTAAAGACATGGTAAGAAGTATGATTAGTCATTCTTCTTTACCAGAAATACTCTGGAGAGAAGCATTAAAAACTGCACCTTACATCCTAAATCGGGTCCCAACTAAAGCAACTAATAAAACACCATATGAGCTTTGGACAGGCAAATCACCTAGTCTAAAGCATATGCACATATGGGGGTGTTCAGCTGAGGCAAATCCTTATAAGCCTGCTGAAAGGAAGCTGGATACACGGACAATTAGCTGCTATTTTATTAGATATGCTGAAAGATCGAGGGGTTACAAATTTTACGATCCCACAAATAATAGTATTTTTGAGACTGGAAATGCCAGATTTCTTGAGGATACCGGGTTTGCGGGGGGAGATTTAGGAAGAGACATTGTTTTCGTAGAGGAATACATATATATTCCCACAGGTGATCTTGTTATTGATCGGGATTCTATTCCTGGTATAGAACAAGACACAAATATTCAAGACAATGTTGTTGCTCCTCCCATTCAAGAAGAACAAACCCTTGCACCTCAAGAAACATTGCCATTAAGGAGATCCACTAGGGAGAGGAGAAATGCAATATCAAGTGACTACATTGCATATCTCCAAGAATATGAGGTTGATATTGGTGTGATGGAAGATGATCCAATCAACTTCCATCAAGCCAAAAATGGTTCTAACTCTCTAAAATAGATAGATGCCATGAATGAGGAAATAAAGTCAATGAAGGACATTGACGTTTGGGATCGTGTCCCATTACCTAAAGATGTGAGGCCCATTGGTTGCAAATGGATGTTTAAAACCAAGAAGGATTCAAAAGGTAATGTGGAAAGATATAAGGCACGTCTTGTCGCTAAGGGCTTTACTCAAAAGGAAGGCATTGATTATAATGAGACTTTCTCTCCGGTTTCCACGAAAGACTCATTTAGGATAATGATGGCATTAGTGGCTCACTTCAACCTTGAGTTACACCAGATGGATGTTAAAACAGCGTTCTTTAACGAGGACATCAATCAGGAGATTTATATGATGCGACCAGAAAACTTTGTGTCGGGAGACCCAAAGAATATGGTTTGCAAACTTATGAAATCCATCTATGGACTCAAACAGGCGTCTCGACAATGGTATTTTAAGTTTCATCAAGTTATCATCTCATTTGGCTTCGAGATGAATTTGGTTGATGAATGTATATACCATAAGTTCTGTGGGAGTAAATTTGCGTTTCTGGTTTTATATGTCGATGAAATTTTACTTGCCAGTAACAATGAAGGCTTATTGCATGAAACCAAGAACTTTCTAGCTTAGAACTTTGAGATGAAAGATCTTGGTAATGCATCTTTTGTATTGGGAATTCAAATACATCGAGATCGTTCTCAAGGTATACTTGGATTATCACAACAGGCCTACATTGAAAAGGTTCTGCAAAGATTTGGCATGGAAAGTTGTTGTCACGCCCCGCTTCCCATTCTACCGGGAGCGAGGACGCGAGCGGGTCCGCGATGTGCTTAAAACAAAGAGGAGTACTTTTTTTTTCTTCCTCCTTGGTTTAAACACACTAAGCGTCTATGAAATAATATGGCAGGATCTTGCATGCTTATAAGAAATAGTACAGATGACATTATTACAATACCAAAGCGTCTGAAAGTAAAGTACAACATAGGCCTAGTATGGCCGCAATCAACAAGTACAACAATTACATTATTCAAATATATAAAGTGCAGTCGCGAAGGGGAATGTCTAGTCTTCTGTGGGTAGATACTCCACGTAGCCTTCGAGCTCTGGCTCGGTTCCTGCAGCAAAGACTTCAACGAACTCACTGTCGGTACCTGACGGACATTTCGTAAAAACAACAAAATGAAATGTCCGTCAGCGAGGTATACTCGGCAAGATATTCTCAAAACCAAAATGTTAGACATTTAAATTAAAAACTGAAAACACAAGTGATAAGATAAGTAGAAAGAGTTATAGCAGTGTAAAGCAGTTAAAGCAGTTAAATGTTCGCAACCATTTGTAACCTGCAACAATTTAATAATCTGATAGCAATTGGCGATACTGCTAGCAACCTACAACAATTCAATATTCAATAACAATTTTCCAAGCCATCTGTAACCTGTGACAATTTAACATTCAATGATAACACTATAGCAACCTGCAGAAAAGATGTTAGAACAATTAATCAACAACCAGTCTATCCTAGTGATAAGTCCATGTCCAAGAGTACTAGAGATAACCAACATGCAGCCTGCGACGGTAGCAACTCCGAGGCTTACCCACCGTTCCGATATGGCAACGGTCAAGGATCTAACCCCCGTAATGTGTTGGAGGTAATTTAGTATGGCGCATCCAGTCATTCTGTAACACTTGTGATCATAGACTACCCCAATCCCAGGTCAAGTCTAGTGTCGGGTCAAAAGAATGTGTACTAACTGTCTATTATTGAAATTCCATCTTCCATTCTATAATATTATTGTCCCATCTTCCATTCAATATTGTTGAAGTTCCATCTTCCATTCAGTCAATTCAGTCTCAGTGTCTCAGTAGTCCGTACAACAGTTTCACCAAAGTTCACAACTTCACGACTTGATTCAGCAATTAAATGAAAACATAAAAATTCACTAAAATAGATGAAAGAACGGGCAAAATATGATTTTAACTAAGAAAATGAGTTTAAATTAGCTTAAAATACTTTCTAAGACTAATAATTATTTTTCAAGATTTTTAAACAATTTTAAATAGCCAAAAGCAATTTTATATCAAGAAATGATTTTTAAAACATAAGTTCAAGGAATTGTTTAGAGCAAACCATACATCAGAATTCTTCAAACAAGGTGTCAAAATGATCGTATTCACTAGTACTATGACATATATTTTTATCGTACATAAGTGTACGTAAAAATCACAGATTACGAATTTTAAAAGGATTTTTAAAACAAGAATTTATCATTACAACATAACTTCAAAGATTTATTCCGGGCAAACCGTACGTCAGAATTCTGTAAACAAGATGTCAAAACGATCGTATTTACGAGTACTGTAACATATATTTTTATCGTACAGCGGTATGTGTAAAAATTGCAAGCTACGAATTTTAAAAGGATTTTAACCTATTTAAGTTTTGCCTTTAAAAATTCACTGTGAGAAATATACTTGCCTGATGGAGATGAAACTAGCGCCAATGGATTCGTTTCCACGTTTCTGATTTTCTGGGACTAGTCTCGTAATTTTCTGAGTCCTGTACGAATTACTATGAATTTAAACCCAATAATAGCATTTAATAAATATAAGAAAAAACGTAAATACGTATTAAAATACGTATTAAATACGTATAAATTTAAAAACCCCACGTACTCGCGTTTTACCCTGCGAGAGAGCGAGAGAGCGAGAGAGAGGGGGGGTTGCTGCGGCGGTCGTCGACGGTGGCGGGAGTTGGGGCGGGGCGGCGACGGCGGCGGGAGTCGCCGGCGAGCAGGGAGGCGGCGACGGGCTGGTCGGAGCGGCTCGTCGGAGGGGCAGAGCGGCGGTGGGTGCTGGCAGCGGCGGAGCGGGGAGTACCTGCGGCGGATGGGGGTTGCAGGCGGTGCGGGGGTTCGTCGGAGCTCCGGCGGTGCGGGCTCGCGATCGTGGGAAGGCGGACGGCGGCGCTGGGCTGCTTCACGGAGGCTACGGCGAGGGAGGAAGGCGGAAGAGAGAGCGGGGCTGTGCGGGGGTGCTCCGATGGCGGAGACGAAGGCGGCGAGGGGCGGTTGTCTGCGGCGGCGGACGGCGGGGGAGAGCTGCGAGCTCGGAGGGAGGAGGGTGGCGGTCGGTGGTCGGAGAACGAACGGGAGAGGAAAGGGGGAGTTGGCTTCGACGTGAAGGGGAAGAGAGCGGGGGCTTTTGCCTGGGTGTGGGTTTTTGTGAAGAGAAACAGGGGTTTAAATAGGCTTAAGTATTAATTAATTAATAGGGGGTATTAAATATTTAGTCAAGATGATATTAATGCAAAGATTATCTTTTTGACAAATAGGTTAGAAGGTTAGACTAAAACTCTAAATCACAACGTGTGAGGTTGCCGACATTAGGGATTTAAACTAGGTAATTAACATGGTAATTAGGGTAATGTAAAACAGTAATTAGTGAAAGTAATTAGTGAAATTACAATTTTGCCCCTCGGGTTAAACGACTCCGAAAAATTACGAAAATATAGCCACGGGTTCGTATCGTCACGAGGATCGTGACTACGAGATCTATTTCGTAGTTTGGACTACGAAAATACGTGTTTTGGGCCAAAACGTTTAGGAAGCGGGTTTGCGGGTTCTCTATTGATCCGACTTCGGAAAATTACGAAATTAATGTGGGAGGCTCTAAATGATCTTAGAGTGACACTGTAGAAGTTTGAAATCATATTGAAAACGTTTACTTAGAAAAATAATTGTTACGGCTATAATGTTAAAATTGGGTTTAAATAATTATAAAAATCATTTAGGGATTTAGGTTGGTACTCGTATACCCTAAAATATGTTTTAAGCATATTGGTTCCACAAAACATTTTTTATAAACGATTTATAAACTATCTTGATGTTCAACTCCTAACAAACCATTATAAAATATTATTAATTAAGAAAATACGTAGAAAATGGGTATTGCTAAATACGGGTCATCACATTCTACCCACCTTATAAAAATTCCGTCCTCGGAATTTCTCACACTAAAATACATATAATAAAGATACAATGAACTAAGATTCAGTGAACAAATACGGATATCTCTCGCGCATCTCATCTTCTCGTTCCCAGGTGGATTCGCCAGGTGAGTCATGTCGCCACATCACTCTAACGAGATTGACTACGCTATTCCTGAGAGTCTTCTGTCGTCGATCCAAAATCTGCACTGGTTGTTGCTCATATGAAAGATCTGGTCGTACTGTGATCTCCGAGTGGTCAACCACGTGAGTAGGATCACTAATGTAACGACGCAGCTGTGAGACATGGAATACGTCATGTACTCCTTCCAGTGAAGGAGGTAGGGCCAGGCGGTAAGCTACTTCTCCAACTCGCTCCAGTATATCGAAAGGGCCGATGAATCTCGGACTGAGCTTTCCCCTTCTTCCAAATCTGATTACTCCACGGTTAGGAGATATTTTCAGAAATACATGATCTCCAGGTTGAAACTCTAGATGACGACGCTTCGCATCGGCCCAGTGCTTGTATCGGTCTTGTGCAATGCGAAGTTTGTCTCTGATAGTACGCACCACATCAACAGCTTCTACAATCAGCTCTGGACCCAAAAGTTCTCGGTCGCCAATGTCATCCCAACTTAATGGAGAACGACATTTTCTTCCATAGAGTGCTGCAAATGGGGCCATACCGATACTTGCTTGGTAGCTGTTGTTGTATGAAAACTCCACTAAGTGCAAGTGGTCTTCCCACGAGCCTTTGAAGTCAAGCATACAAGCTCTCAACATATCTTCGAGTATCTGGATGGTGCGCTCAGATTGTCCATCTGTCTGCGGATGATACGCAGTGCTGAAGCTCAGACTGGTACCAAGATTTGATTGCAGACTTTTCCAAAAGTGAGATGTGAATCTCGTGTCTCGATCAGAGACAATGCTCACTGGGACTCCGTGCAATCTCACGATTTCCTGTACGGTCATCGCTCATATTACGACATAAATTAGGAAGAAGTTATAAGGTATAGAAATAATCGTTACCTCCATGTACTTCTTTGCAAGTAGTTCAGTCGATTGTCCTACTCGGAATGGTATGAAATGTGCCGACTTGGTTAATCGATCAACGATCACCCAGATGGCATCATTCTGCTTTGTACTCCGAGGTAGTCCAGTGACGAAATCCATGGTGATGTGTTGCCACTTCCACTCGGGAATAGGCAGCGGTTGAAGCAATCCTGCGACGCGATGATGTTCAGCCTTCACTTGCTGACATACCAGGCATTTGGCGACGCTTCGAGCAATGCTTCTCTTCATTCCATGCCACCAAAAATTTAGACGAAGATCCTTGTACATTTTGGTGCCACCAGGATGTACAGAGTATGGGGAACTATGTGCTTCATTCATCAGCTCTTCTCGGATATCGCCTGAAGGCACGCAGATTCTGCTGCCATATCTCAAGGATCCGTCTTCATGGATAAGAAAATCCGTTCGAAGACTTGCTTCCACTTGAGTCTTGATCTTCCGTAACTTTGCATCTCCAGCTTGAGCGGCTTTGATACGGTCGATGATGGTAGATTGAATCTGAAGATTCATCAATGAAGCTTCAATCCCAGGTAGAATGATTTCAATCTCCATCTCTCGCAGCTCTAGTTGTAGCCTTTTCTGAGCCGTGAGTGTCATAACAGTTGGTAGACGGCTCAATGCGTCTGGTACGACATTAACCTTCCCAGGATGATATTGGAGGTCGATGTCGTAGTCAGCCATGAGTTCCAACCATCTGCGTTGTCTCATGTTCAGCTCCTTCTGCGTGAAGATATACTTCAGACTTTTGTGGTCGGTGAAGATCTTCACTTGCTCGCCCAGTAGAAAATGTCTCCAGATCTTCAGAGCAAAAATAACTGCGGCTAGCTCCAGATCATGAGTCGGATAGTTCTTCTCATGAGTCTTCAGTTGTCGAGAAGCATACGCCACAACATGACCATGTTGATGTAGCACGCATCCGAGACCTTTGCCAGATGCGTCACAATATACTTCAAATCCCCCAGTTCTGTCTGGTATAGTCAGAACTGGTGCAGTGGTTAGCTTCGTCTTCAATCCTTCGAAAGCTTGTTCACAAGCCTCGGACCAAATATACTTGACGTCCTTCCTTGTCAGTCGAGTCATAGGCTCAGCAATCTTGGAGAAGTCCTGGATGAATCGGCGGTAGTAGCCAGCCAATCCAAGAAAACTCCGGATGTCTGAAACTGACCGAGGGGTTGGCCAATTTCTAACAGATGCGACTTTCTCCGGATCGACAGAAATACCATCTCCAGATACCACATGCCCAAGAAAGGCAACACGGTTAAGCCAAAATTCACATTTGCTGAACTTGGCGTAAAGTCGATGATGACGCAGAGTCTTCAATACGATCCGCAGGTGGTCAGCATGATCTTCCTCGTTTTTCGAATAGACCAGAATGTCATCAATAAAGATCACTACGAATTTATCCAAGAACTCATAAAAGATGAGGTTCATGAGATTCATGAATACTGCTGGCGCATTGGTCACGCCAAAAGGCATAACTGCGAATTCGTAGTGTCCATACTTGGTTCGAAAAGCAGTCTTGGATATGTCGTCCTTCTTGACTTTCACTTGGTGATATCCACTTCGGAGGTCAAGCTTGGAGAAGACTCGAGATCCACCAAGTTGGTCGAAGATGTCGTCGATGCGCGGCAATGGATACTTGTTCTTCACGGTGACCTTGTTCAGCTCTCGGTAGTCCACGCACATCCTTCTTGAGCCGTCCTTCTTCTTGACCAATAGGACTGGTGCACCCCAGGGAGATACGCTGGGATGTATCAATCCCTTCTGCAACAGGTCGTCTAATTGGGTACGAAGTTCCTCTAATTCTGCTGGTGCCATACGATAAGGAGCTTTGGAGATAGGCTGAGTATCTGGCATCAGGTCAATGGTGAATTCGAGAGCTCGATCGGGTGGTAATCCTGAAATTTCTTCAGGAAATACGTCGTCGAATTCTCGAACTACTCTAGGCTTCTCAGGTTCAGCTAGCATAGAGGCCATCATCATCTTCAGAGGCTTGGCCCGGAATTGAATAGGTCCAAGCGACTGGCTTCCGCTCGAAAATTCGAACATTGGATGGTTGGGAATTTCAAACACTACCTTCTTTTTGCGACAATCGATGGTAGCGTAAAAAGTTCCTAACCAATCCATTCCGAATACAGCGTCAAAGTTTGGCATGTCGATTACCATGAAGTCAGCGTAGAGCTCGCGACCACATATCACCAAAGGGCATGATCGACAGCCACCGGAAGTCTTCACTACGCCATTCCCGGTGTTGATGTTCCATCGGTTAGAAAGAGGGTCAATAGGAATGGAATGTGTTGTAGCGAACTTAAGTGATAAGAAGCAATGGGATGCTCCAGAATCAAAGAGGGATAAGGCTGGTGTAGATGCTACTAAAACGATACCTAGAGTACGATAAGGCATTCTTAGCAGTCTAAAGTAAAGCTATGATCATCTAGTAAGGTAAGGGAGGATGTCTTTAGATGTTACCTGTGATCACTGGTTCAGTCGCCTCGGCTTCTTCAGCAGTCATGGTAAAAGCTTGGCGTTTAGGCTGGGCCTGTTGGAAAACCCTCTGCTGTGGCGGTAAGGGTGGTCCACGGGATGTTGATCCAGGAGCTCCAGTAGTAAATGGTTTGTTGATGCGCTGAGGGCAGTCCTTAACAGCGTGCTCTGGTGATCCACATGCCAAGCATTGGTTCAACAGTTGGCGACAGTCCTTCTTGGTATGGCCCGGTCGGTTGCAGTGGAAGCATACCATAGTAGCTCGATTGTTGTTTGGAGGAGCAGCGGTCCGATTGTTGGCTGGAGCAACAGGCCTGTAGTTGTTGGGAGCAGTAGGCCTCTTGAAGGTAGTAGTCTGCATCGGTCGAAGATTGTTCCTTGGTGGTTCCATCGGGCGCTTTCCTTGGGCTGCTTTACGCTGTTTGTCAAGAGCCTCATGGTTGCGGGCAAACTCCAGTATCTTCTCATAGCTGGTCAGATCAGCCGAGGTCATTGAAGCTTGAATATTGTAATTCAGACCTTGGCGGAACTGGAAGGCATGATCTTCCGTATTCTCGACCATGTGAGGAGCGAATTGACTCAGCATAGAGAACTCAGCATCGTACTCGTCAACAGTCATTGATTCTTGTTTTAAGTTGACGAAACGTTGTTGAAGTTCCCTTCTTGCTGCTTTAGGGAAAAACTTTGTGTCGAAACGCTCGCGAAATGTGGCCCAGGCAATAGGTCGCATTATACGCTTTTCCTCAGTGTCCCACCAGGTTCGGGCGTAATCAGTCAGTTGGAGCCTGGCTATTTCCACCCATCCTGCCTGGGGGATGCGGGCAGCAGCCAAATTATCTTCAGTGTTACGTGCCCATTCTTCAGCTTCCAATGGAGTTTCCTTTCCAGAGAATGTTTTAGGAGATATTACCACAGGGAAGCTGTTTTCTTTGCCAAGAAAAGCATAATTAAGATAGTCAGGAAGTGGCTTCAACTCTGGCTTTGGATCCTCCACCTTAGATGAAATTTGAATTGATGCATTAGGTGGCAAAGCCTCGAACCTAGGCTCCCATACCGCATTGAGCTCCTTCACGTTCTCCTGCACAAAAGACATGTCATCAGAATCACCAATAAAAGTCTCAACAATAGAAGCATCATCACAAAATTCAGAACAAATATAATCATCCACCAACGAATCAATCATATGCACCCTCTCAATCTCATCATCCACATGCGGCAACTTGCAAGTATTGAAAATATTCAAGTCCAAAGTCATGTTGCCAAAAGTTAGTTTCAGTTGACCATCTCTACAATTTATTAAAGCATTGCATGTCGCTAGGAATGGGTCTACCTAGGATGATAGGAGTAGCATTGGCAGTTTGGGGTCCTTGGATGTCTAGAACTATAAAGTCCGCGGGTAGTAAAATTTGTCCACCTGAACGAGGACATCCTCAATGCATCCATTTGGAACTTTAATAGACCTATCAGCTAGTTGCAATATAACAGATGTAGGCTTTAGCTGTCCTAACCCAAGCTGCACAAAAATAGGATATGGCAAAATATTGACACTAGATCCTAAATCCAATAAAGCATTTCCAATTTTCTTAGTGCCAATGGTGCAAGTGATGGTGGGTGATCCAGGGTCTCTAAATTCAGGTGGTGTATTTTGTTGCACAATAGAGCTAACCTGTTCAGTCAAGAATGCTTTCTTTTTCACATTTAACTTTCTTTTAACAGTGCACAAATCTTTCAGAAATTTAGCATAGGCAGGTATTTGATTAATAGCATCAAACAATGGAATATTGATCTGGCACTTCTGAAAAATTTCACGAATATCAGTTTGATACTTATCTTTGCTTTTCTGAAGTAGCCGATGAGGGTAGGGTGCTGCAGGTACATATGCTGCGGGTTCCTTTTATTTAATGACGCTTTTGCTCACACCCGCATCCGTGCTCTCTTCATGCACCTCCTCTTGTTCTTTAATTCCCTCTTCTTGGGTCTGAATTTCCTCTTCCTGCTCAGCTTGTTTGCTCGGTGGATCAGGCTTCTGAATCTCTTTTCCACTCCTCAAAGTGGACACCGCTTGGCAAGGCTTCATATTATTTCCTGCAGAAGAAGAAGAGCCCATATTAGGATTTGGAATTGACTGAGATGGGAGCTTACCTTTTTCTAATGTCGCTGTAAGCCTCGCCAAGCTCTCGCTCATCTGCTGATTCTGAGTCTGCTGAGCCTGAAATTGAGCCTGCTGCTGCTGCATCTGAGCTTGTTGCAATTGGATAAGCTGCTGAAGCGCATCGCCAAATGGTTGCATCTGCTGTTGTTGCACTGGCTCAGGGTCCCTCCTCTGGTTCCCACCTTGATAGTTGTTGTTGTTGTATTGAGGTTGTCGGAACGGAGGGGGAGCCTGCTGCTGGCTGAGTCTGCTGATTGGGGCCCCAGTTCAAGTTTGGATTGTTGCGCCACCCCTTGTTGGAATTGAAGTTCTGGTAGTTCGAAGAAACCTGATTCACCACAGTAGGATTTCCTAACATGCTCTTTAAGGCTGGAAGTGTAGGACAAGCACTAGTGTCGTGGCCACCAACGTCGCAAAGTGCGCAAATATGCTCTATCTCGACTGCCTTGGCCTCTTTCAGATTCATGGCGTGAAGCTTGTTTGAGATCATGGCCTCCATCTTTGCCTCCAACGCATCCTCTTGCTTCAAATTATAAACTAGTCCTCGCGTAGGCTGGGATGGTGCAGAATGGCCTCCTCTCTCGTAGTCTGAAGTGGTGTCCCAAGTCTGCGCATTTTCTGCTATCTCCTCC
Source organism: Scilla litardierei (assembly GCA_030789695.1). NCBI lineage: Eukaryota > Viridiplantae > Streptophyta > Magnoliopsida > Asparagales > Asparagaceae > Scilla > Scilla litardierei. The sequence goes on from CM061141.1 coordinate 17,218,692, forward strand.
AGGTACGTCCAAGCTTCGTCTGGCTCTTTATCAAAGAATCCTCCATTGCACATCATCTCCACAAATTGCTTCATTTGCGGCTGCAGTCCATCGTAGAAGAAGCCAATAATCCTGCTTTTGTCGAAGCCATTGTGCGGACATGCGAGCAGCAACTCATTAAACCTTTCAAATGCCTGGTAGAATGTTTCCTCGCTTTTCTGGGCAAAGTTCATAATCTGCCGCTTCAGTCCATGTGTCCTGTGAATAGGAAAAAACTTCTTTAGAAATTCAGCCTGCAAATCAATCCATGTAGTAATAGAACGTGATGGCAATGCATTCAACCAATTCTTAGCTTTGTCTTTTAATGAAAATGGGAACAGTTTAAGATATATAGTATCCTCGCTAGTTTTCCCATCAAAGCATGTCAAGCAAACCTCCTCAAATCCTTTAATATGAAGATATGGATTTTCCTTGTCTAACCCATGAAAGGTGGGTAAGAGTTGGATCACCCCAGGTTTAAAATTGAAAGAATTTGCATCGGCAGGTAAAACAAAGCATGAAGCAGTGCTAGTCCTAGTGGGTCGAAGTAAATCTTTTAAAGTCCTAGGCACTCCAGGTTGCACATTATTCTCGTTATTGTTGCTAAAGTTTTCATCCATATTGTTATTAGCCATATCAAAACGTCGAGTCAACCTATGTGTCCTAGGAGTCCTATGCCACATAAACTAGCATAAATATTTTTTTTATTATATGAAAGCAAACAAAAATATATATACAATAAAGTGGAAGGATCTCACCGAAGGTCATCTGAATGAATTAAACCGTAGTAACAAACCGTTCTCCCCGGCAACGGCGCCAAAAACTTGGTGGGCTCCGAAAGGTGCTTCTCTCAAGCGCAAGAGTCCGTTCAAGTAGTAAAATCTGGGAGTCCAGATGTCGAATCCTCGGGAGAATCTGTTGAAACCACAAGTCTAAATCAAATAGAGTAACTACGAATAAAATCTAAACACTTTAATAGTGATGGTGAAGGTGGTGTGAAAAGTGTGGTGATGGAATTTTTACGTGCGATCAATGCAAACAACGAACTCTAATTCGTGAGAAATAGATATAAAAAGCATGTACATGGCATGGGTTCATTAGGATCAGCGAATCGTAAGCTTTGGTTGATCAAGTATAACACAACAAAACCTCCTTTTGGGAGCGAATCGTCGGAAGATATCCTTTTGGGAGTTAACGCATCAATTCTAATAGAATATCGCTAAAGTTGTAAACGTATATACGAAGTATGAAGCTCTCTTTTGGAGAGATCAAATCTCACCCTTGTGGGGTGATCATTTACTAGAACAATTCTTTTGGAATACGGAATAGTAGATTTAAGAGCGACGATTAAAACTTTAGCAAATACAACGATTAAGCGCAATAACACAACCAAAGAATACGATTCACATCACCTAATTAATCCATACCATGCACATAAAATATTTAGCTACTCATGGTGCAGAAATACACAATTTTCAGATTCAAATTCATAAGTTTCATAGCAAAATACGGAAGTTTAGAGGCAAAATACAAGCTAAAACACCCAAATACAAGCTAAAGTTGAAGAGAATATCACCAAATCTCTCTGAAAAGTCTTCAAAACTCTCTGGAAATTAGAAACAAGGCTCTGAAATTTTACAGAATTTTTGCAGAAGAAAATACGGCTTCTAAGTGCTCCAATACGCCAATTATACGCCCAAAAACCCTAGAATACGCTTAAATAATAAGATTGCGGGTTTATTGGGCTTAACGGGTTCAAACCCGCTCTAAAACCGCACCCTAATTGATCTCAGCCGCAGATCCAAAGCGGGGCATTTCTCCGCCGTTGATCCAGGCGGGATCTAACGTGGCGCTGCCACGTATTGCTTTAAAAATCGCGCAACGCCCGAATCCGCATCCGAGTTCGAAGCGGGTTTCATCTCTACCGTCCACGCTCGATCGCACGGCCCGCTCTTCGCCACGTCGCCCTCTCCGCGTTCGATCTCCGACTTCGCGTAGGAGCGAATCAACGCCGTAGGATGATGATCGGGACGATCGTCCGCTAGCCACGTAGCCTCGTGAGATCGCAGCCTCGAATTCAACTGCAGAGTCGATATTAGCCGTTCGATGTAGATCCGACCGCCGCGATCATGCCACGTCGCGCTGCTTCGTATTCGAATTCGATTCGAATTCGCGTTGAATCTGCGCCGTTGGATTCGAGTGGGGACGCACAGATGTTTGCCACGTCGCCCGCTCAGATCGCGTTTTCGAATTCAGCTGCGGGTTTGTTTTGAGCCGTCGGATCGCGCATCGACCGTTCGCAAGGTGCCACGTGTCTCCGTATTGTTTTTATTTCGCTGATGTGTGGGCCGTTGGATCTCGATCCAACGGCCACAAAAATATCCCTTAGTTTTAACCAGCGGACCGTTGGATTGAGCGGAAGAGGCCCAGATGACGCATCTCACGGAATTGTTTAACTCCGGCTTCTCCTCGGCGTTCAGTTCTAGGTTCACGCTCGAGGATTTGATGCTGGATGTCCAACATCTCTCTGATGATCCCCATGAAGTCGTTCTCGGTGATGCCGTTGGTATTCCTGGTGTTGGGTCTACCTGCCATGCTGTAAAACAAACCACAAGGTAAGTTCGGTAATTATATACTAGTTAGATACTTTGATATCAATGACATCCAAACCATTTCTTAAGGTATTCGCATAAGCAAGACCTGCATGGGCCACCACTAAAACCTGTCACGCCCCGCTTCCCATTCTACCGGGAGCGAGGACGCGAGCGGGTCCGCGATGTGCTTAAAACAAAGAGGAGTACTTTTTTTTTCTTCCTCCTTGGTTTAAACACACTAAGCGTCTATGAAATAATATGGCAGGATCTTGCATGCTTATAAGAAATAGTACAGATGACATTATTACAATACCAAAGCGTCTGAAAGTAAAGTACAACATAGGCCTAGTATGGCCGCAATCAACAAGTACAACAATTACATTATTCAAATATATAAAGTGCAGTCGCGAAGGGGAATGTCTAGTCTTCTGTGGGTAGATACTCCACGTAGCCTTCGAGCTCTGGCTCGGTTCCTGCAGCAAAGACTTCAACGAACTCACTGTCGGTACCTGACGGACATTTCGTAAAAACAACAAAATGAAATGTCCGTCAGCGAGGTATACTCGGCAAGATATTCTCAAAACCAAAATGTTAGACATTTAAATTAAAAACTGAAAACACAAGTGATAAGATAAGTAGAAAGAGTTATAGCAGTGTAAAGCAGTTAAAGCAGTTAAATGTTCGCAACCATTTGTAACCTGCAACAATTTAATAATCTGATAGCAATTGGCGATACTGCTAGCAACCTACAACAATTCAATATTCAATAACAATTTTCCAAGCCATCTGTAACCTGTGACAATTTAACATTCAATGATAACACTATAGCAACCTGCAGAAAAGATGTTAGAACAATTAATCAACAACCAGTCTATCCTAGTGATAAGTCCATGTCCAAGAGTACTAGAGATAACCAACATGCAGCCTGCGACGGTAGCAACTCCGAGGCTTACCCACCGTTCCGATATGGCAACGGTCAAGGATCTAACCCCCGTAATGTGTTGGAGGTAATTTAGTATGGCGCATCCAGTCATTCTGTAACACTTGTGATCATAGACTACCCCAATCCCAGGTCAAGTCTAGTGTCGGGTCAAAAGAATGTGTACTAACTGTCTATTATTGAAATTCCATCTTCCATTCTATAATATTATTGTCCCATCTTCCATTCAATATTGTTGAAGTTCCATCTTCCATTCAGTCAATTCAGTCTCAGTGTCTCAGTAGTCCGTACAACAGTTTCACCAAAGTTCACAACTTCACGACTTGATTCAGCAATTAAATGAAAACATAAAAATTCACTAAAATAGATGAAAGAACGGGCAAAATATGATTTTAACTAAGAAAATGAGTTTAAATTAGCTTAAAATACTTTCTAAGACTAATAATTATTTTTCAAGATTTTTAAACAATTTTAAATAGCCAAAAGCAATTTTATATCAAGAAATGATTTTTAAAACATAAGTTCAAGGAATTGTTTAGAGCAAACCATACATCAGAATTCTTCAAACAAGGTGTCAAAATGATCGTATTCACTAGTACTATGACATATATTTTTATCGTACATAAGTGTACGTAAAAATCACAGATTACGAATTTTAAAAGGATTTTTAAAACAAGAATTTATCATTACAACATAACTTCAAAGATTTATTCCGGGCAAACCGTACGTCAGAATTCTGTAAACAAGATGTCAAAACGATCGTATTTACGAGTACTGTAACATATATTTTTATCGTACAGCGGTATGTGTAAAAATTGCAAGCTACGAATTTTAAAAGGATTTTAACCTATTTAAGTTTTGCCTTTAAAAATTCACTGTGAGAAATATACTTGCCTGATGGAGATGAAACTAGCGCCAATGGATTCGTTTCCACGTTTCTGATTTTCTGGGACTAGTCTCGTAATTTTCTGAGTCCTGTACGAATTACTATGAATTTAAACCCAATAATAGCATTTAATAAATATAAGAAAATACGTAAATACGTATTAAAATACGTATTAAATACGTATAAATTTAAAAACCCCACGTACTCGCGTTTTACCCTGCGAGAGAGCGAGAGAGCGAGAGAGCGAGGGGGTTGCTGCGGCGGTCGTCGACGGTGGCGGGAGTTGGGGCGGGGCGGCGACGGCGGCGGGAGTCGCCGGCGAGCAGGGAGGCGGCGACGGGCTGGTCGGAGCGGCTCGTCGGAGGGGCAGAGCGGCGGTGGGTGCTGGCAGCGGCGGAGCGGGGAGTACCTGCGGCGGATGGGGGTTGCAGGCGGTGCGGGGGTTCGTCGGAGCTCCGGCGGTGCGGGCTCGCGATCGTGGGAAGGCGGACGGCGGCGCTGGGCTGCTTCACGGAGGCTACGGCGAGGGAGGAAGGCGGAAGAGAGAGCGGGGCTGTGCGGGGGTGCTCCGATGGCGGAGACGAAGGCGGCGAGGGGCGGTTGTCTGCGGCGGCGGACGGCGGGGGAGAGCTGCGAGCTCGGAGGGAGGAGGGTGGCGGTCGGTGGTCGGAGAACGAACGGGAGAGGAGAGGGGGAGTTGGCTTCGACGTGAAGGGGAAGAGAGCGGGGGCTTTTGCCTGGGTGTGGGTTTTTGTGAAGAGAAACAGGGGTTTAAATAGGCTTAAGTATTAATTAATTAATAGGGGGTATTAAATATTTAGTCAAGATGATATTAATGCAAAGATTATCTTTTTGACAAATAGGTTAGAAGGTTAGACTAAAACTCTAAATCACAACGTGTGAGGTTGCCGACATTAGGGATTTAAACTAGGTAATTAACATGGTAATTAGGGTAATGTAAAACAGTAATTAGTGAAAGTAATTAGTGAAATTACAATTTTGCCCCTCGGGTTAAACGACTCCGAAAAATTACGAAAATATAGCCACGGGTTCGTATCGTCACGAGGATCGTGACTACGAGATCTATTTCGTAGTTTGGACTACGAAAATACGTGTTTTGGGCCAAAACGTTTAGGAAGCGGGTTTGCGGGTTCTCTATTGATCCGACTTCGGAAAATTACGAAATTAATGTGGGAGGCTCTAAATGATCTTAGAGTGACACTGTAGAAGTTTGAAATCATATTGAAAACGTTTACTTAGAAAAATAATTGTTACGGCTATAATGTTAAAATTGGGTTTAAATAATTATAAAAATCATTTAGGGATTTAGGTTGGTACTCGTATACCCTAAAATATGTTTTAAGCATATTGGTTCCACAAAACATTTTTTATAAACGATTTATAAACTATCTTGATGTTCAACTCCTAACAAACCATTATAAAATATTATTAATTAAGAAAATACGTAGAAAATGGGTATTGCTAAATACGGGTCATCACAGTTGTAAACTAGGTGATACCCCAGTATCTAAGGGAGACAAGTTTAGTCTCAATCAGTGCCCTATAAGTGAAATTGAGAAAGCACAAATAAAGGATATTCCATATTCTTCAGCAATTGGGAGTATCATGTATGCTCAAGTATGTACACATCCAGACTTGGCGTACATTACAGAAATGCTTGGCAGATACTTGAGCAATCCAGGATTGGACCATTGGAAAGCAGCCAAAAGGGTCTTACGATACTTACAGAGGACAAAAGGACACATGCTTATATATCAGAGGTCGAAAAAGCTGAGATCATTGGATATACCGACTCTGATTTTGTTGGATGTAAAGACATGATGAAATCTACTACAGGCTATGTTTATACATCAGCAGAAGGCGTCATTTCTTGGAAGAGTGCTAAACAGACTATTATAGCCTCTTCCACTATGGCTGCAGAATTCATAGCTTGTCATGAAGCATCCAATCATGGTCTATGGCTACGGAATTTTGTCACGGTGCTGTGAATTGTAGATGGCATTGAAAGGCCACTCAAATTATTTTGTGAGAACACGCAGTTGCATTCGCAACTAACAACAGGAGTTCAGCGAAATCAAAGCACATTGATATCAAGTTCCTGATTGTTAAAGAGAGAGTTGAAAATAAACAGTTGTCTATAGAGCACATTGGTACAAACTCAAACATTGTAGATCCGCTTACTAAGGGACTGCCACCCAAAACATTTCATGGGCATGTTGCTCATATGTGTGTCATGTCATCTGAAGATATTCAGTTTTAGTGGGAGTTTGTAATTTTGTAGTGCTCTTATTTTTAACAACATTTCAGCCTTCAGTTTATGCATATTTGGTTTATGGTTTATTTCTGCAGAAGTAAAGTTCAGTTTTTAGTTCGGCTTCATATTTCAACTCTATATTAATAAATGCATATGAAAATATGTATTTATGCTTATGATCTCACTGAGGTTAAGGAGGATCAGTTGGAAATAGACATGTTAGATCACATAACATGTAATTTCCATGCTACACATCCACTTCTTAATCCATGTCATTCTTTTGTATTAGCACTGTGACCACTGATGGGTCGAGCTGCAATTGCTGCGGCAAAGATCTATTTGATCACTTGCTAATATAATTGATGGACCGGATTGTTTTTGACTCATTAAAAAATGACAGTAAGTTAAGATCTTGTTTGGTTGTATGCACAACGAAATATAATTATAAAGTTTAGCATATAGCCCAAGTGGGAGATTGTTGGAACGTATCCAACTAAGTTGGATCTTAATCTAACGTTGGGCTAATATGCGATAAATAATTATATGGTGCTACGCTGTCATATTAAAGCCCAATATTTTAGTGATCTGATTTAATTAATTAAGTGGGCTTAAATGAGTCAAGTAGGTCGTGTGCCTTTATGCCTAGAGGCTATTGGGCTTCAACTCGTTGATGGGCCGAGTTGGAAACCCTAGGGCTATAGAGGCTAGCTTATATATACTTGCGGTCATGATCCCCGGAATACACGAACTAAGAGAGCCGTCTTTTCTACGTCATGCCGCTAGGAGAGAAACCAGGAGAAAGCTAAAGTGATTGATTCGTGATATTCTGGAAGATCATCCGCTGCGTCATCCAGATCGTCAACCTCATGGATTCAGGTATGATTCCTATCAGAGAAGGTAATGGTTTAAGGTTCCGCATGTTTTATCTAGATCTGTGTTATTTGGCTTGTACGCACATCTAGATCTTTAGATCTTTAGTTTCTACACTGAGGTCTTGCAACTTTTCCTTCTATGAATAGTATTTATCAATATTATGTTTTTTTATTCATGACGAGCTACTCTCATTTCACGTATGTCAATCTTATGCACTTGGCCTTAAATTATAGAATTATATATATACTTAATTAACCTTCACGATTCAAACTCAATTTAATAAACGCATAAAAGTAGTTAGGCCTGATGGTGCTTATCCACTACAATCATGTCTCATGGCACATCGTCTCAGAAATTATGTTGTCACACTCATGAATAAAATGAAATATCTGAGAGAAAGTTCATCACATGCTTAACGCACCCCAAACTCTCCAATTCTACAAATTTGTACCTCACTCTTTCAATAAATATCGATGCTTTTGCTATTCTCAATGATATTTCTCCCTACGTGCACATGTATTCTACTTCATTTGACTATTATTCTCTACTTAATTTGATCATTTGTTTTGTTCTTCTTCCATCATATAAGCATGATAATTAAACTCTCATCTCGGACAATAAAAACCATCTTGCTAGGCTGCAGTGTTTCTCACAAAGGATATCATTGTCATAACCCGTAGTTCATCATCACGACTTCAAATTGCATGCCAAGTATATCTTGTTCATTGTCCCATGCCAAGTATATCTCATTTTAGATATGAAAACGAAGCAAGTTGGCAATGAGATCGACAGGTGCACTCTTTTTAAAAAGCATGAAAATATGCGCTCCCTTTTTTCCCTCGTTATTGACTTCAAATGATAAGGCGATGATTGACACTTGGCCTCTTCGGCTCTCACTTCAAGAAACCAAGGTGGCGTGCAGCAGCACTGTTCTTGTAATGGTTGCTGCTGTCGAGAGAGGGTCGACCAATCGTACAAGGATCACGTGTGCTGGAACCAATCGAGAGCGCTGCTTTTGATCTCTCTTTCTCCCTCTCTTTGGTTTTGGCGGGCTAAAGAATGATTAACATTTTAATTATTAATTACCAGCTAAGTCTCCTCTGTTAAACCCACTTTTTAACTAAAAAACTTTGGTTGATGGCGTGCGAGGGATCCCCTCGATTGGTGGAGATGGCCATGCATGGTTGTCTTCAAGATTTGCAGTCCACCACAATCTATTGTGGTATATGTATATGGTAAGTAGTGTTTTCATCTGGTGATTCCCCCGTTCATTTCGTGCCCCGATCATGCTAGAAACTCTTTATCTTTATTGTTTGTTGTTTATGGGTGTTTTCTCACCGCTGAATCGTTGACCGCTGGATGATGGGCCAACGTGGTCAAGGGGACACGTGTGACCCCTTGGTTCCGTCTGTTGTAAGATTTGCCCGATGGAGGTAGCTCGGATCCTTACGTCGGCCCTCCAAAGGGTAGCCTGAGCGGGTCGCGGGCAAGCGGGCTCGTTGGTAGGAGCGCTCGGCCTTGGTTGTCGAGGTGCTGAGGGGTAGCCTCGGCACCGCGGGGTCTGCTGACCTGGACCGATGAAGGAGCTCGTCAGAGGCGAGCGACCTCGGTCGATGAGGTGCTGAGGGTAGCCTCGGCACCGCAGGGTCTGTTTAACCTGGACGGACGAAGAAGCTCGTCAAGGGGGTCGGACCTTGATTCCGGCCAAGTCTCCTCCGATGCCTAAGTCAGAACGGATCTGAGGAATGCCCGGTGGGATCGGTATGGCTCACGGGGGGGGCCAATATGCGAGTCCTCGGACCGAGCTATAGGATAGAATTTATAATGGAAAACAAGGTCTTTAAATAGAATACCTCTGCCTCTTAGTATCTAGGACGAGCCCCTTTTCTCGGTTGCCTCCCCAGTCCCTTTATAGGGATCATCCCACGATCGCTCCCCCTCCACGTCCCCCATTCTTCGCCCCCATGATCCGCCCCCTTCAAGGCACCAGCATGCGCCGTGGAGATGGGTTAATAGGGCCCCTTAATGGTCAATATTAAAGGGGCGTGCTTTGAGGAGCGGTTAGCTCCCGCTGATGTAGGCCGACGGGGCGCACGTTCCGGTCGTGGTCGACCCGATTCTGGGTCCTTGTGCGGGTTTCAACGGTCGGGCCGAAATCCTGCTGTGGGCCTCCAGCTTCAAGCGTGGCCCTCCAGCTTCAAGGGTGGGCCTGGGCCGCTCGTTCTTGGGCCGTCTCCAAATGGTCGTATCAATTGCCCCCATCGCTCGTGTCGTTCGGATTCTGCCGGTTCTGTTCGGGCGATGTGACTTGTGTGGATCTTGACAGGTGCGTCAGTCGAGAAAATGCCATTGAATGGGAGCCATCATGATGCTGCCAGGTTGAACTTCTCCCGCCCCTGGGTGCGGAACTCGAAGCGCCGCCGGTCGCCAGATGTCGCCACTGCCCTCCTTTGGACGGCCCCGATTCTGGGATTGCTCCTCATATAAAGACGTCGTCCTTCCGAATTTGATCTTTCGTGCTTTTCGATCATATCTTGTTCTTGGGAGTACCTGTGAATTCCCCTTCGTCTTCCTCCCTTCGAATTCATTTTAAGGTAACCTCCTTCTCCTTCCTTTGCCCCATTCGATCTGTCTTATGGCCGCGCTTAGAACAGGTGGTTCCGCGTTGGGGTCCGGGACCCCTCCGGTTCCCGAGTTTGGTCACCCTCCGTCTTTAAGGCCCAGTGACCCCCCGACAACACGCCCAGTCCCGGACAAAGGGAAAGGCTTGCTCTTTGAGGACCCGGCCTGTAGGGATGAGGTTCAGGCGGTGGACCGGTTCGACGTTCCCCCGGTGGTCCTCAGGTCATCATCTATCGTCCCCTTCTCAACGGCCACGGAGATCCAGGAGAAGTACTTGTGTCACCCGTATGACGTCCGGATCCCCTTCAGCGATGAAAGAATCTGTTTCCCAAGGAGCTACGAGGTGGGTGTCTACGTCGAGATGTTCTGCATGGGGCTCCGCTTCTCCCTCCACCCTTTCATCATCCAAGTCATGGAGTTCCTGATGGTGGCCCTATGTCAACTGACCCCGTATTCAATGGCGGCGATGGTGGGGTTTGTCATGATCTATGGCATGCACCACTTGGAGCCGACCCTGCCTATCTTCTTCTACTATTTCCATGTTCAGACGGTCGGTCGGGGATAATGGCAGCATATCCGCGCCCAAGCGGGGAGGGAGTGCTTGCTCGGCCTGCCCCGTTGGGTTGGAGACTGGAGCTCGAATTACATCTTCGTCGTTTTCCCCGGGGATGTCGTGATCCTAACGGGTTGGGGGTCTATGTCAATATGACTTGACTTTGACCCTCTCCGAGGCCGATCAGGCCGCGGTCCGATTGTTGTCGTCTCTGTCTTTAGTGGAGAAGTCGGTCTGGCCCTTGCTAGATTACCTACTCCTTAATACCGTCATGTGGTCCCCTGGTAGGTTTTCCATTTTCTTTTTGTTGCGCCTTTTGTTTACCCTGATCTTCTCTCTTCCTGCAGAAATGATGGGTCGGGAATTCAGCCGAGACGTCGGCGAGCTCATTCGCCGGGAGTCCAGTAGCGGCCGAGGAAACCCTTCTGGCCATGCGCCTCGCCGCATGGTGGAGGATGAGATCCGCCGGACCGACCCGACGGTTGGGAGGCTGGAGCTAGCAGTCGCTGCAACTCCGCTGGACCGGCTTGCGGCTGAGTCTCCTGCGGGGGAGACAGTGGTCGTCGGTCCCCCCAGCTCTGCCCATGCCGAGGGAGGCAACGGGGGCGCCGGCCCGGGGCCTCGAGTGCCCGCGGGTGGCCGTGACAGGGAGCGGAAGCGCCCCCCTCCGAAGTCCGGGGGACCCAATGAGAAGAAGAAGAAGAAGACCGTGGAGGTCTTCCCTCCTTCGGTCCCGAGATGTCGATCGTCTCGGGCACGACCCTCCCGCTGGGGGGAAGTGGCCACCCCTGTTGGTCTGTCCGAGTCCTCTCGGCCGGTGCGGGTGGCGCCCTGCTGGTGCTCGAGGCCGGCCCCGAGGTTACGCCTGGGGAGTCGGTCTTTGTCGATCGAGGCGTGGCCACTCAGTTGGCACGGAGCTCCGTCCTTCCGAGGGACCGTTCTCTCCTGGATAGGACTCACTCTGATCGATTGGCGGACTCTCTGGTCTGGCAACTCCAGCAGGTATGTCTTCTTTCCGCCTCTGACCGCGCCTCGTAGTATCCCTGACTTACTTATGTCTTGCAGGCCACCGTGATGGCCGTGGAGGTATAATGTCGCGCAGCCCACGCGACAAGTCTTGAGGAGTCATTGGCGCGGGAGCGCCTGAGGGCTGTGGCAGCCGAGGTGGCGGCCGAAGAATACCGCATGGAGGCCCGCCAGCTGCGACGTCGGGTTGACGAGCTCACCTCTGAGGTGATGGACCTGAAGGGCGCCCTGGCCGACGCTCAGAGGTCTGCCCAAGAGGCAGAGGAGGAGTCCCGTCGGGAGAGGGACGAGCTCTGGGCCGAGCTGGGGGCCCTGCGACAAGCGCACCCCACCCGGCTCGTCGAGGAGGTGGAGAGGGGCTACGAAGGGGTCCTGAGACCGAGGATCGCTGATTGCCTTAAGGAGGCCTTCGATTCCTATGAGAACCTCTTGGCCCCCGGCATCATGAGAGCCTTCTGGGACTCATTCGAGAGGTTCATGGAGCGAGTCCGACAGGCGCTTCCCCGTCCCCCACCAGGTCCCGAGGAGCCTCATCAATCCGAACAGGGCGAGGCTCCAGGTGACGCCTCCTCCCAGGCCCCGTCATCATAGGCGACGTTTCTCCATGCGCCCCCTGCCCTGTAACAAGGAACAATTTTTGAAGGCAATATACGATTTGTTTTGCGGGCTTTTGTACCTTTCCTCTTGTTGTTGTGTTCTTTATGTCGAGCTCATTTTTTGTTTCCGTTAACTGTTTTCTGGGTTGTCTCCCTCTGTTGCTCTCCCCCCCTCTATTATCCGGGGTTGGCCGCCAATTAGGTCTGATGCGGGTTTTTCTTTCTACTGATTGAGCTGTTTTGCGGCTGGGGGAAGGCCCTTGGTCCGGTGGTCGTCAGTAGTGTTTGGGTTGACTAGGAGGCTGGCCCTTTAAGGCCCGCGTTCTCCAGCCTGCTCCTTCCCTGGAGGCGATCCATAGCTGACCCCTTATCACCCACTGGATGGGACGGATGGTCCCAGGCATGCCATGTCGATTCGCCTGGAGAGCCCGTGCCTGGGAAGTGTTCCCTGTCGACCAGCCGATAGGTCCGCCGAGGGCTTGCCACCATCCTCGATCCTCAGGTCGAGTGGGCGATCGCCTCGCAGGAGGACTTGTCTCCGGTCTTATGGGCGGTCGGGTGATCAGCCCGCTGGGGGAGCTGCCCCAGCCTTATGGCTGATCGGTTCGGTTGGTCTGCTGGGGGCTATCCTCAGGCTTGCGGCCAACCGATGTTCCGGCCTGCTAGGGGAGTTTCCCCAGCCTTACAGACGGTCGAGTCGGTCTACTTGCTGGGGAGCTACCCCCAGGCTTATGGTAGATCGATGGATCGGCCCGCTCGGGGAGTTGCCCCCAGCCTTACAGTCGATCGGGTGATCGGCCTGCTGGGGAAGTTGCCCCCAGCCTTACGGTCGATCGAGTGATCGGCCTGCTGGAGAAGTTGCCCCAGCCTTACGGTCGATCGAGTGATCGGTCTGCTAGAAAAGTTTCCCCCAGCCTTACGGTCAATCGGGTCGGTCTACTTGCTGGGGGAGCTACCCCCAGGCTTATGGTAGATCAAGGGATCGGCCCCCTAGGGAAGTTGCCCCCAGCCTTACGGCCGATCGGGTGATTGGCCTGCTGGGGGAGTTGCCCCCAGTCTTACGGTCGATCGGGTGATTGGCCTGCTGGGGGAGTTGCCCCAGCCTTATGGTCGATCGGGTCGGTCTACTTGCTGGGGGAGCTACCCCCAGGCTTATGGTAGATCGAGGGATCGACCCGCTTGGGGAGTTGCACTTGCCTTACGGTCGATCGGGTGATCAGCCGCTGGGGGAGTTACCCCAGCCTTCTGGTCGATCGGGTCGGCTGGCCAGCTGGGGGAGCTACCCTCAGGCTTACGGTCAACCGATGGACAAGCATGCTGGGGGAGTTGCCCCAGCCTTATGGATGGTCGGGTCGATCTGTAGGGGAGCTACCCCCAGGCTTACGGTAGATCGGTGGTTCGGCCTGCTGGGGGAGTTGCCCCCAGCCTTACGGTCGACCCGTGTGATCGGCCCGCTGGGGGAGTTGCCCCAGCCTTACGGTCGACCCGTGTGATCGGCCCCCTGGGAGAGTTGCCTCAGCCTTACGGTCGACCCGCGTGATCGGCCCGCTGGGGGAGTTGCCCCAGCCTTACGGTCGATCATCATGATAGGTCCGCCAGGGTTCCCCCCTGCTTTACGACCGAGTCGGATACGACGAGAAGGAATAGAATTGTACTAACGCGGATTAACATTTCATCTTTCGGATCCGGGAGTACATTTGGAGGAAAATAAAACGGGGAAGATAAAGGCAAGCTAGTCTCGCCTGGGGGTGAGGCTACGGCTGATTGTCCCGTCCCCTTACTTGATCACACGTACAGTGGTATGGACAACATTCACATTCTTTCCTTTGTCCACCTGTCTGGACGTCCCTTCTCCAGGGGTTGCTGTCGAATCGTCGACGAAATTCTTCAGGTGGCCATGGCTGACCAATTTCTCTATATCCTTCTTCAAGTGCAAGCAATCGTCGGTGTCATGGCCGATGTCCATGTGGTACTTGCAGTATTTCTCCTCGTCCCTTCCGCCTCTCTTCATCTTCGAGGGTGGCTTGCCAAAGCGTTCCTCTTTCTGAGCCTGAGCAAGGACGACTTTCGGAGTAGCATTCAGCCTGGGGGTCGTGCCTCCTCCTTGCATGGCTTTGCCTTGGCCCTCTTCTACCGCCGGGATTCGTCAGGCTCGCGGCGTTCGCTTTCGTCTCGCTTGGAGCCCCGTCTGACCCCTGTTGGGTGACTCCCCTCCTCTGCGGCCAACGCTTCCTCCGTCATCATGTAGCGCTCTACCCTGTCTATTACCTCGGTGAGGTCCTTCGGGGGCTTGTTGTGCAGCGACTTCTTCAGGCCCCTGTGACGGAGCCCTTTCTTCAGGGCCATTTTCACGACCAACTCGGGACAGCTTTTCACATTCAGTCTCTCCGCATTAAAGCGACGCATGTAGTTTCTCAGGGATTCCTCGGGGCCCTGCACCACATTGAACAGAAGCTCTGAGTCCGGTTTTACCTGACGTCCGGCCATAAACTGCTTGCAGAATTTTTGGGAGAGGTCCTCGAAGTTGTCAATGGAACGGTTGGGGAGGCTGTGGTACCAACTCCGGGAGGATTTTCGGAGGGTGGAGTAGAAACCTCGACAGAGCAGCCGTCGTCGGCTCCTTGTAATGCCATGACCCCCTCATAATCCATCACGTGGTCTTCCGGGTCCTCCGTGCAGTCGTACTTTTCTAAAGTCGGCACCTTGAATCTGGAGGGCACCCGTGCCTCGGCAATGCTCCTGGATAACGGGCAACGGACGTCCCTGGAGCCCCCCGGACGTCCCCCCATGTCGACAGGAAGGTCGAGCTGATGAGGTAAGCTGACGGGACCACGTGGGGAGTTTGCTCGGAGCCCATCCGAGCCGGGGATGGGCGTTGGTCGGCGGGCGCTTCTCCTCTCCTGGCAGTATTCCCAGTTCCTTCGCCTCCCGCGACGGGGACTCTCGCTCCGATTGGATCGATCCCTGGTGGCTTGACGATCGGGTGACTGCCGGTAAGTTGAACGTGGTCGTCGAGACGAGGCTGTACCCGACTCGTCTCCAGCCTGTTCGGACCCTCCCTCAGCCTCATCCTGGAGTGAGGTTGGTGTGAGGGATCGCATCGGGACGAAGTTTGGCAGGGTGAACTGCCGTTTGGGGTTGGCACCCTCGCCACCTGGGTTGGTGACCGCGGCCGAGCGTAAAGGTCGGCAAATCCATCTTTGACCGGGGCGACCGCAAATGCCTCTCCCAGGAGGAATGGTCTGCCCACGAGCTATTGAATCATCGCGGCCAATGTCTGGAGGTGGGCATTGATCTCCTGAGCGAAGAGGCAGAGCTGCTCTTGGGTCACCGACAGCAAGTCATTGGTCCCTCCAGTGGTGTGGCTATGCTGGTTCTCGGGCGGGACGTAGTCGCCCTCCTCGTGGATGGGAGCATGCACCCCGTGCCGTTGCAAACTGGTTCCATTTCGGCGATGCGGTGGTTAGACGTGGGTATTGGTTCGTTCCCACAGACATCGCCAGATGTTTACAGGGGTTTTCTCACCGCTGAATCATTGACCGCTGGGTGATGGGTCAACGTGGTCAAGGGGACACGTGGGACCCCTTGGTTCCGTCTAGTGTAAGATTTGCTCGATGGAGGTAGCTCGGATCTTTACATCAGCCCTCCAAAGGGTAGCCTGAGCGGGTCACAGGCAAGCGGGCTCGTTGGCAGGAGCGCTCAGCCTTGGTTGGCGAGGTGCTGAGGGGTAGCCTCGGCACCGCAGGGTCTGATTGACCTAGACCGATGAAGGAGCCCGTCAGGGGCGATCGGCCTCGGTCGATGAGGTGCTGAGAGGTAGACTCGGCACCGCAGGGTCTGTTTAACTTGGATGGATGAAGAAGCTCGTCAGGGGGGCCAGACCTTGATTCCGGCCTAGTCCCCTCCGATGCCTAAGTCAGAACAGATCTTAGGAATGCCCGGTGGGATCGGTATGGCTCACGAGGAGGCCAATACGCGAGTCCTCGGACCGAGCTATAGAAGGGAATTTAGAATGGAAAACAAGGTCTTTGAATAGAATACCTCTGCCTCTTGGTATCTAGGTCAAGCCCCTTTTCTCGGTTGCCTCCCCAGTCCCTTTATAGGTATTATCCCACGATTGCTTCCCCTCCACGTCCCCCCCTCTCCGCCCCCATGATCCGCCCCCTTCAAGACGCCAGCATGCGCCGTGGAGGTGGGTTAATGGGGCCCCTGAATGGTGATTAAGGGGGCGTGCTTTGGGGAGCGGTTAGCTCCCGCTGATGTGGGCCGACGGGGCGCACGTTTCGGTCGTAGTCGACCCGATTCCGGGTACTTGTGCGGGCTTCGACGGTCGGGCCGAATTCCTTTTGTGGGCCTCCAGCTTCAAGGGTGGGCCTAGGCCACTCGTTCTTTGACCGTCTCCAAATGGTCGTATCATTTGTGATTCCCGATGTAGGGTTCTCGAATTTCAAGCCAGATACACAGAAGAACGACTTTTTTTCAAAAGTTTCGTTGAAAGCCATTTATTTTGGGGAGTTGATTCGTGTACCCACTGTTTTACTTGTGAGCACAACCGCTATTTACAAGTTTGACATTCAAATTTTACCCTCTTTTACCCTCGTCTCCCCCCGTCGCCGCCTCCTGCCAGATGGTTTTTAGGGTTTGGAATTGCCGGGGGATGGAGAGTTGGTGGAAGAGGGGGCAGGGAAGGAGCTAGGTTGTCAAAGGAGGGGGTGGCAAAGGGGCTGGGGAGCTCGAAGGATGGGGCAGAGGAGGAGGCTGGGGAAGTTGAAGAGGGTCGACGGAGGGGGTGGCGAAGAGTGCGAGTCAAGGTTGTCAGTGGAGGGGGCAGCGGAGGGGCTGGGAAGGTCTGTGGATGGGACAGAGGAGGGCGAGGGGGTGAAGGAGGGGTTGGGGAGGTCGGTGGATGGGGTGGAGGACGGCGAGGGGGTGGAGGAGGGGCTGGGGAAGATGAAGAGAGTCGACGGATGGGACATGGATGGGTTGTTAGAGGCGGGGTCGATAGAGAGGCCGGGGAGGTGGGTGGAGGGGGTGACAGCGGAGGGCTGGGCTGGGGAGGTCGACAGAAGCGGTGGCGTCGCCGTCTACCGGTGGTCGGCCATTTTCCTCACCGCACACGACCGGATTATTTTCGGAATTTTTGAATGGTTATGCGCGGTGAGTAAATTTGAGTGGCAAACTTGTAAATAAGTTGTATGTGTATGGGAGTAAATTTCAAACTTGTAAATAAGTTGTGCATGCGAGTAAAACGGTGACTGCATGAAGCAACTCTCTTTCTTTTGCGTCCTTTTCGTTTGAATTTGCCAAACAGTTGGAAATTTCTCACAAACCCTTATTGATATCCAATACCAAAAGGGATTACAATCAAGTTCAACATGTGTGCTTCTTTTAGCGGAAGCACCAACAATCACAATGGATGTATGGATAGAAATTAAACAGCAAGAACAAGAACTAAGCACTACACAAGTAATAAATATAGATTCAATCAAACATTGAGGACACAAACGATTTACCTTGGTTCAGTCTCGCCGATGTGATGAGACCTCAACGAGAATCCACTAGATCAGAGACGAATCATTTACATGCTGATTAAACCCGACACCTTTAGATTTCCTCCAACAAAAGTGCAACTATCTTGATATTTGAATCTAGTACTCTAAATCTCAAACTATCTCATGCTCACTCGATGAAAGAATATCTCAAACCCCCTAGGAAACAAGACTATCTCTTTCTAGAATTGTAGTCGTAGTCGAATCTCTTGTCACACAGAAAATCTCATGTCCCCCACCAAGAATACATCATTAGGGATAAAGGGGCCGTTTTAAGCCGTGGACGTTCGATTTGATCAAGTATCAAATCAACTGCTCAAAACAAAACCCGTCTGACAGCAAAACCCGTCTGACACGATCGTGTCACATATGGCACGATCGTGGCAATTGTGTTGCTCAAAACCTGAAATTTCTGTCAACACTACACGATCGTGTCTAACATAAAGTACACTTGACGCAATCGTGTCACTGACCTAGAAGTCTCTGTCCTATAATTGTTGGAATTTTCCCGTTGGAAAATTCTCCCGTTGGTGTGATCCACGGTTGTAATAACCACTCCCTCCCAATAAACTGAAATTAATCAGTTTACTACCATTGATGGAACGGACTAAACATCTATAAATAGGGGTTTTGGTCCCTCGGACTATTCACTCAATTTTTAGACAATACACCATCATATATGAGTGATTTGAGACTGAGAAGAGCAAGATCTGTCAGAAAGTTTACCTATTTATCGAAAGCAATGGCTAGAGGTAAGAACCCACGAATTTCTTCCGCATTTCGTGATGAAATCGTCACATGAACTTCATCAATTGGTATCGGAACTTCTTGATCCTCTGCCTTGCTTTATTTGCTGCTAATTTCTTCGATTTTGATTGGAGGAATCCATCGATCTGCACATTTTTTTGGGTTATTAACGGGTTTTGAAACCCGATGGCTCAAGGTTGAAGATGAACTTTGGGGCATTTCGGTCTTTTAATAAAGCAACTTTGACTTTTCAAAATGACTTATTGTGTTTAAGTGGTGGGCCATATGCTTTTGCTTTGAGAAACCAACGGCTGGTATCAGAGTTCTGCAATATAAAGTTCTGTCAGAGTTTTCAAAGCAATTTTGAGAACGGCTGGTATCAGAGTTTTGCTTTGGTTGGTTTTTTTTTGTTTCAAAGCAATATAAAGTTCTGCAATCACTAAATAAAGCAGAACTTATTTATTCCATTTTATTTATTATTTCATATTGAATGCTAGTTCTGTCACCACCAGTACACTGGAACTAAATGCATGGTATTTTGCCTCCCAGCATTTCTAAATGCATACCAATTTGCTTTAACATCATTTGCAGTACCATTTTTTTAATGGGATGCATGCAAGGGACTATGTGAATAGAGTACGAATCTTGACATAGTGAACAGTACATGTCCCATTCTTAGTGCATTATCTAATGAATCACTAATGTTAGTGCATTATTAATTGCAATGTTAGTCCACGTGTATTATTAGTGCATTATTAATGCCAAATAATGTTAGATAATGCAATATTAGTGCATTATATAATGACAAAAAATGTTAGTGCATTATTTAATGCAATGTTACTCCACTGTGCATTATCTTGTAAATGTGAATATACCACAAATCATGGACAGTACTAAGATTTGTGTGTACATTTGTTATATTTGATGCACTTACATTTCTATCTGCTATTAATGTGGAGCGAGCCCATGCTACATAAAATGTCCAACATACTCCCATTATATTGGTTAATGTTTAAGTGATCTATATAGTTTTAATTAATTATGTAATAGCCACAGCATCTTTAATTAATTGAAATTATATGTTAAGTTTGATTTAAAGATCACATTTGGAGAACAAACATTAGTTATGATTAATCATATCTGATATAATAAATCTTTTCCCACAAGAATTTTTTTTATTATATTCTGTAAGATTAATTGGAATAAGATATCAAATTATATTTTCTAATTTACCCACAGGGATTAGAAAAGGAACATGATTTGATAGTTTTATCATGTATTTAAAATGAATCTAATTGAGTTAGAACTTTGGCCCACAAGTAAGTTTTATGTCATTAGATTCACATTTTGTATGTTTTACATTGGTAACGCATATTTTAGTTTGTTAAGTCTCAAAAATAATGAAGTGAGTATGTATTTTAAATTTTTGCAGCATCCCAATCAGTGACAGTTACTGATCTTAAGTGTGACGTTCCTGAACTGAATGGCGAAAACTATAGGATTTGGAGGGAGAGGATACTCCTTCATTTAGGTGTGGCGGACATTGATTATGCCATCCGTAAGGATGAGCCACCAGCCATTACAGATACTAGCCTTCCTGAAGCTTTAGATCTTTATGAAAAGTGGGAGAGATCTAACCGTCTCTGCGTTATGTTCATAAAGACTAAAATATCGGCTAGTATAAGGGGCTCGATAGAAAAGCATGACAATGTTCGATCACTATTAAAGGCCATTGACGAGTAGTTCCAGAGCTCTGATAAGGCACTTGCGAGTACTCTTATTGGAAAGTTTTCGTCGATAAAGCTTACTGGTCTTGAAGGTGTGCGTGAGCACATCATGCATATGAGGGATATTGCGACTCAACTCAAAAAGTTGGAGGTTGAGATGTCTGACAGCTTCGTGGTCCATTACATTTTGAACACTCTCCTGCATCAATTCGGACCTTTCAAAATATCATATAACACACATAAGGATAAGTGGTCAATGAACAAACTTTTGACCATGTGTGTTCAGGAGGAAGGTCGGTTGATCATGGAGCATGGAGAGAGTGTGTTAATGACAACCAATAAGAAACATGACAGACACCCTAAATTTAAGGGAACGGGGAAAACGTCTGTTAAGGGAGGAATTGCTAAGGAGTCTAAGTGCTTCTTCTGTAAAAAGAAGGCGCACATGAAGAAGGATTGTCTTAAGTACCTTCAGTGGCGTAAGAAGAAAGGTAACTCAATCTCCCTTGTTTATTTTGAATCAAATATGACTGATGTTCATTGTGACACATGGTGGATTGACTCTGGTTCTTCAATCCATATTTCAACAACTTTGCGGGGTATGACAAACCAGCGAAAACCAGCGGGAAATGAACACGGCATTTTCTCAGGAAACAAAATCCGCTCAACTGTCGAATTTGTTGGAACATGCCGGCTTATTATCTAGTGGCTTTGTTTTGCTTTTGTATAATGTATTTTATGTACCTGGTTTTTCCCGGAATCTGATTTCAGTTTCAAGACTATTGCCTTTAGGTTGTGTTTTTAATTTCCATGGAACATCATTCAGTTTATGTTATAATTCAGATGTTGTTGGTAATGGCATGTAATGTAATGGTCTATTTATGTTTAATTTTCAAAACAATGCTGTTATGCATGTTAATGCTGGCATAAAAAGATGTGTTATGAATGAGGAATCTTCTATGTTATGGCACTGGAGATTGGGACATATCTCCAAGGATAGAATCAAGAAGTTAGTAAATGAAGGAGTACTTAGTACTTTGGATTTTGCTGACTTTGAGATTTGTGTGGACTGCATAAAGGGAAAGCAGACCAAGATATCTAAGAAGGGTGCGCACAGAAGTCTCGAATTGCTTGAAATCATTCATTCAGATATTTGTTGTCCAGACATGGACATAAGTGGTCCGAAATACTTTATCTCCTTTATTGACGATTTTTCACGTTTCATGCATATCTACTTGCTTCATCACAAAAGTGAAGCGTTAAGTGCCTTTAAAGTTTTTAAGGCAGAAGTATAGAAACAATGTGGAAAACAAATTAAAATCGTAAGAACTGATAGAGGATGAGAGTATTATGGTAGATACACTGAAGGTGGTCAAGCACCTGGTCCATTTGCTAGGTTTCTTCAAGAGCTAGCATGGAATAGTTGCTCAGTACACCAATCCAGGATCTCCTAGTGAGAATGGTGTAGCTGAAAGAAGAAACATGACTTTGATGGAGATGGTTAGAAGTATGCGCAGTAGTGCCAAACTTCCTATATCCTTATGGACTGAAGCTCTTAAAACGGCAGCGTACATATTAAACCGAGTTCCAACTAAGGCTGTCCCAAAGACGCCTTTTGAGTTATGGAAAGGTTGGAAGCCAAGTTTGCGCCATGTACGCGTTTGGGGATGCCCTTCTGAAGTAAGAGTGTATAATCCACAAGAGAAGAAACTGGATCCTAGAACTATTAGTGGCTATTTCATTGGATATGCCGAACGGTCCAAAGTATACAGGTTCTATTGTCCATCTCATAACACTAGGATTGTGGAATCAAGAAACTCGAAATTTCTTGAGAATGACATGATCAGTGGGAGTGATCAATTACAGGACACTATTCCTAAAAGAGCTCATGCTGGTAATCAGCCATCCACATCAACTGATCGAATGTTTGTCGTTAGTAGTGCCCCTCGAGTGCAAGCGGGTATTAGTCGACAAATGGAAACATCACATGTTGATATTGTTCCAGCAGATCAAGCTGTTCAAGAAACACCGTAAGCGGTTGAACAACCTGTTGTTCAAGAAGAACCGCTGATGGATAATCAACAATTTGATCAACCTGATCTTCAAGAGAATGTTGATACAACATTAAGAAGATCTATTAGGACAAGAAAATCAGCAATATCTAGTGACTATGTTGTGTATTTACAGGAGTCGGACTTTAATGTTGGAGCCAAAAATGACCCTGAGACGTTTTCACAAGCCATTAGTTCGAAAGAATCAAATTTATGGCATGATGCTATGAAAGATGAGATGAATTCGATGGCATCAAATGGGGTATGGGACCTTGTTGAATTACCTGAAGGGGCGAAAGCCGTTGGATGCAAATGAGTCTTTAAAACAAAGAAAGACTCGTTGGGTAACATTGAGAGATACAAGGCCAGACTCGTTGCCAAAGGATTCACTCAAAAGGAAGGAATCGATTACAAGGAGACATTTTCTCCTGTATCAAAGAAAGATTCTCTTCGCATAATCATGGCATTAGTTGCACACTTTGATATGGAATTGCAACAAATGGATGTGAAAACGGCTTTTCTTAATGGAGACCTAGAGGAAGAGGTATATATGAAGCAACCTGAAGGATTTTCCTCTAGTAACAGTGAGCACTTGGTTTGCAAGCTCAACAAATCCATATATGGATTGAAACAAGCCTCACGTCAATGGTATTTAAAATTTCATGATGTTATATCTTCATTTGGATTTGAAGAAAATGTTGTGGATCAATGTATATACCAGAAGGTCAGTGGGAGCAAGATTTGTTTCTTAATTCAATACGTGGATGACATTTTGCTTATAAGCAATGATAAGGGAATGCTATATGAGGTGAAACAATATCTCTTTAGAAACTTTGATATGAATGATCTGGGCGATGCATCTTATGTTATTGGAAATAAGATACATCATGACAGAATGCGTTGTACTCTGGGAATGTCTCAAGAGACATATATTAATAAAGTTCTAGAGAAGTTTCGGATGAAGGATTGTTCACCAAGTATAGCTCCCATCGTGAAGGGTGATAGGTTCAATTTGAACCAATGCCCAAAGAATGACCTTGAGCAGGAACAAATGATAAACTTTCCTAATGCTTCTGTTGTTGGAAGCCTAATGTATGCTCAGGTTTGCACTAGACCTGACATTGCATTTGCTGTTGGGATGTTGGGACGATATCAGAGTAATCCAGGCATTGAACATTGGAGAGCTGCAAAGAAGGTAATGAGATACCTTAAGGGAACTGGAGACAACATGCTCATGTACAGACGAACAGACAACTTGGACGTCATTGGCTACTCTGATTCAGACTTTGCTGGATGTGTTGATTCTCGAAAATCAACTTCTGGATATATATTTTTATTAGCCGGTGGGGCTGTATCATGGGAAGTGCAAAATAGACATTGATTGCTACTTCCACCATGGAAGCTGAGTTCGTATCTTGTTTTGAGGCTACATCACATGGTGTATGGATTAAGAATTTCATCACTAGACTTAGAATTATGGATTCTATTTCTAAACCACTAAGAATGCATAGTGACAATACAGCTGCTGTCCAAAATTGGTAGCCGAAGTAGGCACATTGACATCAAGTACTTAGCCATAAAACAGAGGGTTAAGGATAAATCAGTCGTCATTGAACATATTCGGACTGATTTAATGATTGCAGATCCTTTAACTAAAGGCATGCCACCAATGAAATTTAAGGATCATGTGGATAGAATAGGACTTGGTTCCTCGTTGTAATAACATTGTTATTTAATGAAATTCTTGTTGTGATGCTTTCTCATTATGGTTGTGCACATTTAGATATATTATTGTGAGAAAGATCATTAAGTTTGGACCATGAATAAACGTAGGGTTTATTCATTAAGATATATAGCCTATTGTTGAGAAGCATAATACATTGTAATACATGGAAGATAATACATGTTTTTTAAAAAGGACTTATCGCCATGATTCATGTATTTTGTTTCTTGCTGGGAATAATGGTTTACGTGGATCAAGTGGGAGAATGTTGGAATTTTCCCGTTGGAAAATTCTCCCGTTGGTGTGATCCACGGTTGTAATAACCACTCCCTCCCAATAAACTGAAATTGATCAGTTTACTACCGTTGATTGAACAGATTAAACATCTATAAATAGGGGTTTTGGTCCCTTAGTCTATTCACTCAATTTTTAGACAATACACCATCATATAGAAGTAAGTTGAGACTGAAAAGAGTAAGATCTATCAGAAGGTTTACCTATTTATCGAAAGCAATGGCTGGAGGTAAGAACCCACGAATTTCTTCCGCATTTCGTGATGAAATCGTCACATGAACTTCATCAATTAGATGGTATTTTATTGAGGTATTCTATTGCAAGTTGCACCGACCAATTATAATTAGATGGGACATTATAAAATCAAAAATTCCTTCAACTTGTATGTAAGCCTTGCCACACAAAAAATTTGTACTTATAAAATCAATATCATGTAGTTTTGAATCATTTTAAAACATAAATGTATTATTACTAAAGTCATGAAAATTAATGATAGTTTCGAATAACTTATTCTTTTATTAAATAATTGCTACAACAATATTTTTTTCTCTTTTAATTTTTAACATTTTTTATTCTGAACAAACACGGATTATTTTTGTTGAAAATTTCTACCCCATGGTGGTGGCATTATTTTCCCCCAAAGCCTGCATATGAAATTACATGGTACATGTGATGCAAACAGAATGGACATGATAATATCCATACTCACATTTTGTTTATTTTAATTGAATACTAATATGGATATGTATTTCATTATGTTATAAAAATCATATTACCATACTTGAAAAAAATGACAAACGAATTTCCATTAAAATGAATACGGGTACAGTAATTAAGCAACTAATTGCATCATGGATTAGAGAAAGTATTAAAGACCATTACAAGAAAGGAAAAAAAAACCAGAACTTAAAGTTAGAACAGAATTACAACAAGAACACATGAAAGCTAGCACTCTCATAATCAACATGGTAACATAGCAAAGTCAAGCATATTCCTATTGCACATTTCCTCGGGTCATTCCTCCTTCCACCACCGGAGCCGCCACCATCACCGTCACCGCCTTCCGCTCCAAATTACCCTTCCACCCTACACACACACACACACACACAAAATCAACACCAATGGCAACCACCAAAACATCAATACAATGGAAATCAAATAAATTCTACCCAAGTCCACATCAAACCCGCGGTTCTTGAGTTCTCTGTACTCCTGGCACAGCGCGCACGTGTCGCAGCAGAAGTGCAAGAGGCAGTCCGGGCACGGCCCCTCCTCGAGGAGGAGGCTCCCCCTCATCTTCGACCGGTACAGGCACGAGACGATCCAGTGGCATCCCGTCATGCAGCATATGATAGCATACAGTGCTGCGCTCACTTGGCACGCTGCACGCAACATGTCATACAATGTGCACGCATTACAGGTATCATATCCGAACATACTGCCCAATTTTGTTAAATATAACTTACGGGTTGATCCTTTATCGACAATCTCTGCAATGCGGCCGAAGGTGATGCAGGGGCACAAGCAAGTAACCAGGCCTGAGATGTGTGCGTATGCAACCATAAATTAATATGCAAGATTAGTTGGAAGTGAATTGGGTTTTTTTTTCCATGAAATTAAGAATGCGTACAGGTTCCAACGTCGTCGAAGCAGTCGCAGAGGCCGGTGGACCACGGCGCAGGAGTTGAGCTCACTGCCAAGACTGCCATGGCCGGAGGGGCCGCTGCTGGGTATGTCAGGTTGCCGTTCACGGTGGGGGGATCCATGGGGAAGAAAACAGTGGTGGAGTTCAATCATTGGCAGAGGAGTCTGTTTTATTTTTGGAATTTTGGAACTTTTTTAAATGGCTTTTGAATACATGAGAAACTGGGTTTTGGAGGGAAACGTTTGTAAAACTAACAGGACGGTTGCTGGATTGGTAACTGCATTGTTCATATGATTGTGTGCAAATTATTACTCTTTAACGAAAAAATGAATTTTTGGTCAGATCATTTACAGCACAGTAGCAAAATATAATCCAAAGTGCCCATCTTTTTATTTATATATAGTACCTGTTTTTGAATTTCAAACATACAAAACATGAAGTTCCTGCTTGCTAACAATGCTTGAACCTGGAAACCGAAATGTTGCAGGATTTTCACCAGCATATAGCAGATTTTGTGCTTGAACCGAGAGCATTGTGCGTCATTATGAAGTTTGCAAATACATGCTTTCTCTGATGTCAATAGATCCCGCATCAGTTGTCACAAAATCCTCTTCTTTGACGTCAGAATTAACAACAAACAACATGCTCTACGCCAAAGCAAGTTACAGTACCCAAAGTATATCGAAATCTTTATCTTTGTTCGAAGGCCTTGAGTGAGTTGTTGGCACTAGTAAATCCCCCATCAACCACCAGGTTGAGATCCAGCACTGGTATATTTGGCTTCATCGCTCGCCAAAAAGAGCACGGCCTACGAGTCCACACCCTTCAAGTTGGCATTGTTGCCAATAAAGGATAAGAATGGAACCGGAGGAGGCTGATGTATGCCACAAAGAAATATTCTAGCTTGGTAGAAAGCAGATAAAGTGATGTGTGTGTTGCGAAAAGAAACCCGCGGAACTAGCAAATCTTATAACTAGCTAGGAAATAGAGCTTGCAAAAATTGGATCAACACAACAACAAGCAATCTCACCCCAATCCGGATCTTGCAGAAGCAAAGAAAGCAAAGGAAGAGCTTCACTCAATAATAGTAGAAAGTAAATGGGTCACAACAATTATTCTGGTTCGGTCAATCTTTGACCTACTCCAGCATCCGAGATGATCCACTATCTGATCAGAGAATTACAAGCTTTTACATCGACTTCTTCTCCACCCTCAAGTGAGTAATAACTTAGAGAAGCTCTAAGCCCTCACTATCAATAAAACAGAAGAAGTAAAGAGAAAACGAAGAAGACCCAAAAACCCAAGAAATCCCAAAAGACCTCAGCTTTCTCTTTTTCTGTTCTAATCTCTTTTAAGATCTCTTCAAAGTTCACTCTCTTCAATTCTCAACAACCTATCTTTTGATCTCCATAGCTCTCATAAAAGCCAGGTCTAACATCTCCAAAGCTGGGCCTTAAATACCCCCAGGGGACGTAAAGATCGTGGCCATTGGATTGAGCAATCACGCAATCCAACGGTTACAGATTGGCTTCAAAAATAGAGCAGCCGACGATTAGACGTCTGGAGATTTCCCTCTAGACGTCTGGCCCTAGATCAGACGTCTGGTAAAAGACCTCCAGACATTTGCATGAAGAAGGGAACAAGGTCGTCACCTGTCAGACGTCTGGAGCTCTCCTCCTAGACGTCTGACCCACTATTCAGTCGTCTGGAAGATGAACTACCGATGTCTTAAAAAATCTTGAACTAGTGGCCTTGTTCAACAGTAAGTTGGGTGCTTTTAGGTTGTCACTAATCGGTCGTCTGATGAAGACCATCTAGACGAGTGGTACTTGCCCAGACATCTGATAAGAAAACATCAGATGACTGCCACATTCTCCCCCATTTCTTCGGTGACACGGCTGCCACACTAGACGCCTAGACCTTGACCATCGGACGTCTGGCTGCCCTGTGAAGCTAGAGAATCAACAAGGCACCAGACCTGGTGCACAAACACCAGACATCTGTCCTGGTAAATAAGCACATGTCGGATTTTGCAGCACATTTTCAACACACTACCCTGCGGCAAACATCCACCAACTCCTCCAGCGCACCATCATCATCACTAGCAGGACTATCCTGATCAGAACTCCTCGGCCACTCCATGATCACTGCAGTTCCTTTTCGGGCGGCTGTAGCATGGACGACCCCCTATAGGTAGTAGGGTAAGATGGGTGGTACCGCTCAGATTGCGGCAAATCCTCATAACTGCGCGCAGGCCGGGCTTAGAGCACGTGAAACTCATCACTACCTCGTAAAGACGTAGTGATGTTACAAACCATAGCATGTTACACAAAAGTGTCGCTTTCTCCGGAGTGTTGTCACACAGCTGCCTGACTAGAAGAGCTACTCGCTTGGTAGTGTTGTCACACAAGATAAACATGCTGCCCGCCTGCTGGCCGAGTGAATCGAAGTTCTATTCCGGACAACTGTCCACCCAGTCAAGTGTCACACACACACACACACATACACACACAGTGGAATGATTCAACACACGCTGCTGGTGTGCTTCCTGCCCACGAGGAAAGAAGAGCGACGACGGTTCAGATTTGACTGTTTGCAGCATGGGAGTTGATTACCCTAGAAATCACTGGGGGAAAAAAGATATCTCAGTAACGAAAATCATAGGAGGCTGTATTGGTGAGATCCAACTGTGAATAGCTGCCCAAAAGAAAAACCCTTGTCGTCTCGGAATTCGCACCATCCTACGCATCACTCATACCACCAAATGAATCAAGCTCAAGCAATTCTTGACCTTGATGGGAAGAACATGTTTAGTGAACATATCTACGGGATTTTCTTCTGTCGGAACCTTCTCTAGCTTTATCATTTGCCTCTCTTTCTCCAAAAAGCAATCATGCACTTCGATGTGCTTGGTTCATGAGATATAGGCTTGATGCTGGGCAAGATGAATGGTGTTCTGGCTATCATAGAACACCCTCTATAATCTCTGTGGTATCCCCAAATCCTCCAGCAGACTCCTGAGGCACTTAGCCTCCATCATAGCTTCCACTGCGGTAATCAGCTAGGCTTCTGTGATTGACAACACAACCACTGACTGCAACAAAGATCTCCACGATAATACTGTGGTGTCCAATGTAAAAACATACCCCGTGGTAAATCGTCTATCCCTGTCACCTGTGTAATCCGAGTCACAGAACACGGTTAGCACCACATCGTCTCTTCTTCCAAAATGCATACCAACACCAACTGTCCCATGCAAATAGCACATGATCCATTTGACGGCCTGCCAATGTTCCTTCCCAGGGTTAGCCAAATACCTGCTCACTACCAAGCTGCTTATGCAATGTCTTGATGTAGGG
Source organism: Scilla litardierei (assembly GCA_030789695.1). NCBI lineage: Eukaryota > Viridiplantae > Streptophyta > Magnoliopsida > Asparagales > Asparagaceae > Scilla > Scilla litardierei. Next base: position 17,248,170 of record CM061141.1, read on the forward strand.
AAACCATCGCGTATATTAAGCTCCCGACTGCACTCGCAAACGGCACTTGAGACATTTGAGTCTTCCCCTCATCGATGCTAGGTGACTGCAGCGCCGATCACTGAAAATGAGCTGGGCAATTGGTGTCGAGACGGGTTTTGCACTCTCCATCCCAAATTGGATAAGAACTTTCTGAACATATACTTCCTATCCCAGAAAATCTACATCCATAGGATTTTTCTTAAAAATATAACACATCAGAAAAAGCTATTTTTGCGTCCCCCAAGGCACAAGTCGATACCGCTTGAATCAATTCATCAAAGAGAATTGCTAACGCACGACCATTTTTACTCTGCGCACGACCACTTATTAAGTTTACCGTTACTTCCGACGCACAACCCACTTATTTACAAGTTTTCTATTATTACTCTTTTACCCTCGTCTGCCACCCCCTCCCGCCGCCCCCCTGCTAATTAACAATGACGAGGACTCTTATGACGATTTACTAGGATTTGGAAGAGGGGGCCTAGGAGGTAGGAGTAGGGGGAGGTGGGGCTGGGGATGTTGGAAGAGGGGGAGGAGGGGCTGGGGAGGTTGGAGGAGGTGGTTGGGGGGAGGGGGGGGCTGGGGAGGTCGGAGGAGGGGGCGGGGATGTGGTGGTCGGAGGAGGGAGGGGGCGGGGATGTGGAGGTCGGAAGTATGGGTGGAAATTTTCGGCACGTCACGATAGCACGACACGGGCACGGCACGATAAGGCCGTGCCTGGGCCAGCAATTTTGGCCCGAAATCCTTATCGTGCTTGGCCGGCACGGCACGGTTCATTTTCGTGTTGGGCCTGAGCCAAACTATTCGGCCCATTGGGCATCACGGCACTGCACGGAATCCTTTTGAGTTTGCTTGATTCAAACAACTTAGCTCGATTTACAAAACAAAGTAGCTCGATTATAAACCAATCTTTGAACCATTCAATTAATACAAAACAAAATAGCTCGATTCAAACTTGCAAACGAAAAAATAAGCTAGATGAACATCTTGTGGATAGCTTTAGTTCATATTCTGACAATTCATTACTCGAGAATTTACTCCAAGAAAAAAGCTCATATGCTAAACTATTAATTTTCTCTAGAATTTGCATGTGGTTTGCATTCTAAATTAAATTCTTGTAGCATTTAAAGATACACCATTAATAGAGTGGATGTGAAAATCTAATAAATAACATAGCACAACAATTCTTTCAACCATATTTGACTAGGCCGGACGGTCCAAATTTTTATCGATCTGTGCCTGGGTCGCACCGGAATGGCCCGAAGTCTTAATGGGCCGGGTCGGCCCGGTGATTTAAGAAAATCGGACCGGGCCGGACCGAATTGCCACACATAGTCGGAAGCGGGGGCGGCGGCGCCGCCTGCTACCGTTTGGCTGTTTTACTTATCGCGCATACACATAGGAGAAATTTGTCCCGGTTGTGCGTGGTGAGTAATTTCAGTGGCAAAATTGTAAATAAGTGGGTTGTGAGTGGGAGTAATGGCAAGCTTGTAAATAAGTGGGGGTGCGCTGAGTAAAAACGTTCGTGCGCGTAGCAATTCCTTTCATCAACCCATTCGCCCCCCCTCTCTCGCCAACCCCCATCTCCCCACCCCCAACCTGCAAAGATGCAGAGCTTGACGAGGCTGACCATCTTCATCTGCTGCTCGTGGGCCCTTACTCTCCTCTACGGCGAGATGCTCGCCTACTGGGTCCCTCTATGGGACTGTTCCTGGCCTCAGCCGCCCTCAAATTCTTCGGTAACAATCGATTTCAATTCCACCCATTTGAAAAGAATCAATCTTTTTTAACTAGTCCAAATGATTAATAGCTGACCCTTTGCGATTTGCTCACTCAAGAGCATTGCAGATCAGTGGAAGGTCGCCGTGATAGCTGATCCACAGGTCAATTGTTAATCTATCGTTAAGTAGGTTGTTGGAATTTTGTTACTTTTGGTATGAAAAAGTTGATGGTTTTCTTTGTTTTGCTATAGCTTATGGACAGGACCTCACTTGGGCTTGATCCTAAGTCCTTTGCATTCGAGGCGGCACAATTTTATACTGACATCTATATGAGACGAGCTTTTCATTTGTCTATATTGCCTTTTAGGCCTGATGCGATTGTGTTTCTTGGAGATCAGTTCGATGGGGGACCGGCATTGACGGATCAAGAGTAAGGCATGAATATCTGGCTCTTTGATGGTTTCTCATCCTGATTAACTTTGTTAAATTAGGCATATCGATTTGCAACTCCCTTGAAATGGCAATATGACACTGATTTTTACGCATGAATAATAGATCATTAATGTTGATATTTTATTTGTTTGATCATCAATAAATATGCGAGGGAATGTTTTCAGCTACAATAAAAAAAGAAAAGAAAAAGAAAAAGGAAAAAAAGAATAAAAATAAGGGCACAAGACTAGTTCCATCCACTGACTCTATGGAGTTTGTAGTCTGATCCTGCAGTCACATTATTACAGTGTAAAGATAGACTAGTAAAATATAACGTGTATGCTTTCATCCTCCTTCCACTAAAACATAAGTCTAACTAGCTTGAAATCTGATATGCTATACAGACATTGTGTCAATGCATATCTAGTTATGTGCATGTGTTGCAACTCAACTGGAAAATATTTTGGAGGGAACTTCATAGAAAACCTAAACAGCCAATTTGTCATAGTAAATGAGGAATTAAGTAGCATACTCAGGAGATATGGGGTCATGAGGTGTCTTGAATGGTGTTCTCAATGTAAGCATGTATACACCCAAAAATAACTGAATAGACGTGAAATGTGAAGCATTATTGTTTTTATGATGAAGATATGCAAATTCTAACGCTTGTCAACTGATTTTTGTTGTCTCATGTTTTCAAATTGCTACATACCGGAGAGCAACAAGGTTGCCATGTGCAAATTTTACCAACAATGCTGTGAACTGATTCTACAATTTCTAAAATGGACTAAGATGAAGTAGCAGTGAATCTAGATGCGTTGATTAGGAAAATTGGGTTGTTATGATCTGAATCTGTCTACATGCCTTACTGGATAGGTTAAACACGTGCATTTGAAAAAGTGGTTCACAAAGTTGCTTGCGAGACTAAATACTCCCACGTATAACTGCCTTAGTTAAGTCCACCTACCATGGAGCGTTATATGCAATGAAATTAGATGAGATTTAATAAGCAACGAACCAACACATGATGCATAATATGCTGAACTTATTGACATGACGCCGTCCTAGTTATTATTATATTCTTTCCTTTTAGCTTTAGCATGTAGAAAAACTTCGTCTATGTTTTAGGCTTTTCATCTTGACCTTTATTTTATGCTAATTTTAGTATGCTTTCTTTGACTGTGAGAGCACAGAAATTAACAACCTTAATTGGGTTAACTGTAGTAATTTATTAGTGATCTTGTATACAATTTCATCTCATGATCTTAATTTACTGATTTAAATAGGTGGCAGGAATCATTAAGCCGCTTTAAACATATTTTTGGTTTGAATGACGAAAGAAGAAAATCAGACATTTTGGTCTATTACCTATCTGGCAATCATGACATTGGCTATTCAGGAGTCTTTTCGCAATATCCTCAGGTAGTTGACTTATCTTCATTTATATTATATAAGAAATTTGTTTATCAATGACAATCTCAATAATTTTCTAAGAGATTCTGATGGTTGAACGCAATAAAATGGAGCACATCTGCAACAAGCATATATTATGTCAGCATACTTCCATAAGTTGATTTTTGGATACAATATTTTCACACACTTGTTGTCGCTTGAAAAGAATGTGATCATGGAATTTGTAGATTAACATGTACATCCACGATCCAGTGTGTTTGCAAGGCTCCCGTGAGAGGTGGTGGCAAATGGTACCTTGTAGAATTTAGATACAAAAATATACTGTAACATCATGATTCAATGACATGCAAAACAGTCGGCACACAAGCATTATCCAAAATCTTTGGCAGCAATTATATGTCATTAGAGAGGAGGATTGAAGAAAGGATGTGGCTAGACTGCCTTATGCACTACATATCGGTAAATAAGGTAGTTGCTATTTGCTACCCAACCTATTTTGCACAGATACTTTGGCAAAAGAGACATACTAGTACAAGATATATATTCAGTACTTAAATACTCCGGTGTTTGATGAATAAGTGCCATATACTTGAATACTCTGTTGGTCGACGAATACATACTGGATACTTGAATCCTCCAGTGTTAGACATATCAAAGAAAGATGTATCATAGACTATGAATTTGATAGTCAAATGTATGAATGATGATCTCTCAGTTCTGATTGATTTATAGGTGCATTGCATTTATATAATAGTTGGTTTCTAAATAATGAATATGATAGTTCAAGTAACTGTTGATATATGCCCTGGAGAGGCCATAGTATTTAAGATAGTGTGCTCTTTTGACCTTTACATCCTTACAAATCCATGCTACAAATATTGAACATTAACACAACATATCCTAATGTTGTAGGATTTCATCATATATGCGTACCTGGACCATGCCTTAGCCATATCCTGGACCTATATAATGCATTGAAGTTTGATAACGTGGTCTTTTTTGTTTTGGATATGCATAAATTGTGGACTCCCCAGCTCTTGCGCCGTCGCCTGAGGAGTCTTGGGCTCCTATCGATGGTTGTTCTTGGCCATTGTTGCAGAAATTGAGAATAATTGAGATAGCGGAAGATAGAATTCAAGAAGATGTTGAAGGAGATAGACAGAAATTTCGGGAAGAGGAAGAACTCGATATGAGTTTCTTGTATTAATTTCTCGATGATTTTCGAGTGTTACAATCAATTGTTTTTATACGAGAATTGCAGCAGCTAACAACTTCTAACAACCTTTTAGCAGCTAATAACTTCCCTAACAACTTCCTAACAAACTTTCGTCGGAGCAAGCAGACAGCTGGAGAAGGCAAGAGGGAGAGTCGACCGTTGGAGCTTCCCATTCAAAACGGTCCTGTATTTGAACAACTCAGATCTCATCACTAAAGAAGATCCGACGGTTACGACTTGATCTAGCATTTATAATCGAACGTCTATCTTCAAATCATCTGATATGATTCAGCTTATGCCGTTCACCCTTCTCCGACTACAGATCACAGCGGAGCAGCCAATTCCCACAGTCGACGGCAGGCGAACCTCATCTGGGCCGTCTACAAACCCTTCCCCTAAAATTGATCTTGTCCTCAAGGTCAAGAGGTGACATCCCTTTCTCCCGATGATTATCAGGACAATCAACTGCATCTTAAGCTCGGTGAGTTGGGGAGAATGCACTGCTGGAGGTTGGGAGGAAATGAAGCTGGGGATGACTAAAAATATCTTCTCCAGGATCAAAGCTCTCAATATCAGCTGTAGGTGTTGGTACACCTGTATATCGGCACATTGCAGTTTCCACACGAGCTCATCTTTTTCCCTTCAGAACAACTGCTCCCCTTGTTTGATGAAGTGAAAGTTCTGCGAATTAATACTTTCAGTATTTCTGATCGAAGTCAATTTCCTAAGGCTAGACAATGAAGGAAACAACAGGACAAGGTGGTCGCAGATTCTAAGCTTCTCAGTGCTAATCCGCGTTCAGGCAACTTCAGTCCGTTTTGCTTTATCTTCCTTATTATCAGGGTCACTTGAAACCCCACCAGAAGATGCAATTGTCTCTGCTCCAATGGAAAATAGTTTCAAGAGCTTATTCATACCATTCCATGGTGGGTTACGAGGAGCTCGGAGAATATGTTGCGTCATCTTCGACTCTTGCACCCAATACAATAACTTCACTCTGAAGCCCAACCTCTTCACCATTTCGTAACTCAAGCTACATCTACATTCTTGTCCAATAAGAGAAATAGTGGCACCCTTCAAGATCCGAGACAATTCTTCAGCTCCAGATCCCCCAGGGTCAAAACAAAATGTTCTTCTATAGCCATGGATACATTATTATGAGCCATAGTTTTTAAAACTGAACTTTCTTCACCATTTTTCCCACCTACTCCAACTCATCCAGTGTCAAAACACGTACTCCTATTGAATCTCTCCTTACAAAACACACATGCCACCATTCCATGTGGTGAACTTTCAAAGACTCGGGGAAAATGAGTCAGATTGCACGACGATTATAGGGAACTGACATCTTGGAGAGGGGTAGAAGTTTCCCAGAAATTTTCTTTACAAAATTCTTCTTAATAAAATTCTGGAAGTTGAGTTTAATACATTGGACTAGTGACTTGATCTTGAATGGCTTGATCTTGAACGTTGGGTTGTCGGTCAATCCAAACGTTTGGGCAGTTGAAGTAGAAAATGCTGAAGTCGTGTCACCAAACTGAGTTTTGCTCATGCCACAAAAAGAACCAACGGTTTTGGACGCCCCAAAAGAGTTACTTCCAAATGTATGCCGGGTTTGCTGCCATGTGCTTCCAACTGGAGCTGGTCCAAAGCATCGGGAGCCTGCATTCTGTACAAAATGGGTAGATCCACCAAAAGATGATGAAGTACCATATGCTGGAGATGATGTCACAGTGGACGGCTGTTCGAAAACACCAGCAGATGGGACCCCAAAGAGGGAACTCACTGATAGAGAAGAACCAAAAGGACTATGCAGATCAAAACAAAAATGCTCCATTGATTCCCTATGCTCATCTTTAACTATGAGCTTCTCTTTTTGAGTCATCTTGCAAGCACCCTCCAGCTTGGTTTCTTCAGCATGTGCCCTTTTAACTACTCCAGCATCAAGTTCCACGTGTTTCTTGTTTTCAGCAGCAGTTGTGGCCGCATCATGAGTCTGGGACGACTGTGGCAACATCATAGCAAATGAACGGCTCTGGTGAACTACTTAAGGACTGTCAACAATCCCCTCCCCTAAAATTGACATTGTCCTCAAGGTCAAAGAATATCCATCCATATCTTGCGTGAAGCTCGATTTGGATTTCACTGCTGCTGCATCCTCATTCTTTGAACTTCATTGGAGAGGCCGGTGAACATCTTAGGATCAGATGATGACACCATGGAAGGATCAAACTTTTGGCATGGCACCTTGTTCACTCTACTGCCAATTTTCTCTTCTAACCTTCTTCTACCTATAGCTCCCCCATGATCAAATGAGAGATAGCTTTCAAAGATTTCTATCTTGTGACCAGATATCCATTTCTTTCTTTCTTCGTCTTCTTTCCCTTCACTGCAGTTTTGGAATGTGAACCTCCGCCAACAATCGGAGCCCTGTCAGCTTGTGTTTGTGGGATCACTGTGTCGCTCTTGTTGGCCTTGATTTCTGTGGCTTGTACTTTATTTGCCATTACGGAGAACTTGAATTTCTTGGCCTAGAAAATGTTCCGGCTACAGAAGTAGCGACTGAAGGATGAGTGATTGGAAGAGAGTGTTTTCGAATACTAACCTTACTCTCCTCCGTTCCTTCGAAGATTGAAGATTCTGGCTTCCATATCTTTGTTTCGAACCCGTGCAACTCCGGCTCCTTCGCATGCTGTGGTTCTTTAGCATGAGGTGGTTGAAATCCTCCCTGCCCAAAGAGTCCTATTCTTGAATCCTCCCCGCCCAAAGAGTCCTCTTCTTGAATCCTTCGGCCGAGTTTCCAGAATTGGGATCTTCATGGTGTTTTGGTGCTCCCACTTGTCTGCGAGTTGCAATAGTCTGTTGTTGGAATTGGCAAACCAGTGCATCGCACTAGAGTTGGAGCCTTGAATTCAGCAGTTCGAGTCTTTAATTCCGCCAACCCTTCTAAGGCAATCTCCATCTGTTGAAGCGTTGCCTCCATATCATTCGTGGCCTCTTTCTTCGGAAGAGTATAGCCCAGAATCAAATCGTCGAACATGTGGGGGGCGACTGCGGCATCGCCGAGCTCTGATACCAATTGTGGACTCCCTAGCTCTTGTGCCGTCGCCTGAGGAGTCTTGGGCTCCTGTCGATGGTTGTTCTTGGCCATTGTTGCAGAAATTGAGAATAATTGAGATAGCGAAAGATAGAATTCAAGAAGATGTTGAAGGAGATAGACAGAAATTTGGGGAAGAGGAAGAACTCAATATGAGTTTCTTGTATTAATTTCTCGATGATTTTCGAGTGTTACAATCAATTGTTTTTATACAAGAATTCCAGCAGCTAACAACTTCTAACAACCTTTTAGCAGCTAACAAATTTCCTAACAACTTCCTAACAAACTTCCGCCGGAGCAAGCAGACAGCTGGAGAAGGCGCGAGGGAGAGTCGACCGTTGGAGCTTCCCATTCGAAACGGTCCTGTATTTTAACAACTCAGATATCATCACTAAAGAAGATCCGACGGTTAGGACTTGATCTAGCATTTATAATCGAACAGCTATCTTCAAATCATCTGATATGATTCAGCTTATGACGCTCACCCTCCTCCGACTACAAATCACGGCGGAGCAGCCAATTCCCCCAGTCGACGGCGGATGAACCTCATCTGGGCCGTCCACATAAATAGTAGCATCAATATAACGAGTCGAAATAGCTTGTGAAAAGTGTGAATGGGTGTGGTAACCTGATGGGGGGAGGAGTTGAATATGGTTTACCAACTAAATATACCAAATAAATAACCGAACTTTAGTGTTGGAGATAATTAAATGATAATTAAAACCAAGGTTTTAGGTCTTGGTTTCGGTCTGGGTATCGTTCTTGCCAAAATTTAGGTTTCGGTATCGGTATCGCCCGTTTCGACGGTTTTGGAAGCAAGTTTCAGTTTCGTCCGTATCGCTAGTTTCGACAGTTTCATTTCGGTTATCGGTTTCGGAGATACTTTAAATATGTATATACTATATACACACAGTGATGGTTTCGGAGATTCTTAAATCTAAACCTATCAAATACTATTAAATCTTAACAAACTAAAATATTAATCATATACTATCACATACTAAATACTAAATAGATAAACTAAATTTGAGTTCGTAATCATATCAGATACTAAATACCTAAAGTTTGGTACTTAAATACTAAATATTATATAAATGATTAGATTCTAAAGCTTGCCTTACGCACCCACCGTTTTACCTTGCGCACATACCACTTGTTTACAAGTTTGCCAAAAAAATCGCTGGGCGTTGCTTTGCGCACCCAACATTTTGCTTTGTGCACATACCACTTATTTACAGGGTTGCCACAAAATATCCGCTTGATATACACACAGACTGTTTTACTTTACGCACATATCACTTATTTACAAGTTTACCTTTTTAAAGAACGCAGCATCGCCTGAAACGCGACTCAGACCTGTTTCTCTCTCTCTTTGCTCTCTCTCACTATCACGCTAGATGGTCGAGGCGGGTTCGGCGAGGCAGAAGGCGGGTTCGGCGAGGCAGCGACGCGATGAGGTGAGTTCAATTTTTTCATCATCTTCCTTTTGTCCATTTTCTTCTTTTTTTCGGCAATTTTTTCTTGGTTCTGCCTCTTCTTTGTCTAATTCTTCATCATGTTCAAGCCAAAACCCTAGGGTTTTCTCCTCTATTTTAACCGAGCTTTCTATGCAACTTATCGATTCACAAAATTTTTTGGGTTTTTTAGAGAATTTTTATTTAATTACACAGTCTCCTTCCTCTGACTTCGACCAGTACTGAACGGTATTGGTCAGTTTCGGCCGGTATCTGTCAGTTTCGGCAGGTACCGGTCGAAACTGACCGATATCGTTCAGTATCGGTCGATACTGAAACTAACTCTTGGTTTCGGTATCGTCAATTGCCGATACCGATACGATACGACCGATATCTAATGATATCGGCCGATACCTCAAACCCTGATTAAAACAACAATTTCTTCTGCAATCAAGTCAGTAAAGGTACTAAGAAATGAAAACAAAAAAATTGAATGAGGAAAAATTATTAGAACATGCCATGAAGGGATCGTTCGCCCTCTATTTTTGGACATACTGTTATGACCGGCTGGCTTGCCAAGTCAGCAAATACAGATGCATGTATGATAACAACTAGAGTTGTCTTGCTGGCTGAGGACTTCTAGTCGGTTGCTGGCCGAGCATGGGCATGTCTGTATGCTGGTTGGTCCTGGCCTAGCATTGTACAACCATACCATCACCTCACACCCATCACCCGCAAACATATGAGTACACGAATATATGTGCATATTATATGTCCATTCTACTTTTATAAGGTTTCAGAGCGGAATTTTCATTTAGACACATCTTGACACATGGAGAGCATGGCATACTAAGTTCTGCAACAAGCGTTATTAAACATGCCTCGTGTGGAAATATACATTTAGAACGCTCCACAGAAGATTGTGAATATCTTAATTTACAACCATATATAAAAACTGAAAAGTTCCCCAAGATGTAAATTCTTACGGATTTCATCGTTCCAATTCTCAAATCAATTTCTAGCACGGAAGAAGATGGGACAAACATCATTTCCTAGGGAAAGATATTTGATTATTTTTTAAATCTCTTCTTTTCCATAGTTTTCCTTACATCCAAACCGAGCAATATAGAGGGCGATTGTATTCCTAAAAATGATCTTATGATCTAAATTCTCTCAAGGCGCTGTTTCTTTTTAGGGAAATTTAAGAATCAGGTGCCTGTATAATTTGTCCTCCAATATGTATAAGAATACATGTTGGATGGTGTAATGATGCAGTGAATGCATAACATCATTAACTGAATGAGAATGCATAACAAGATATTGGGATAGTGGAAATCAGAGTATATTTAGACTCTGAATGATGCACAAGTAACATTTTTATATCATCTATCAAGGCTTTTTCTCATAGAAATGGTGTCACTTGTGGAGCACCGTGCTATGGGCCAAGAAAGCTTCATGGAGGACTGAACGATGATGTTATGGTTAAGAGATGACACTAATTGAGCCATTTATTAGCCTAGTAATTGATTGTCAAAGTTTTGTTCTGGGTATTAGAACGAAATGAGGGATGTTGCCCACTCAGAGTCAGGCTTTAGTTTGGACAACCACATTAAACATGATCTTGGGAGGTGACATTAGTGACAGTATGCTTTCTCTGTGGAGATTGATATTTTCTTTGTTCCAATACGAGTTGCAGCCTTTTGGGGTCACTGGTCCTGAGACCTACTGTATTTGAGGATGATCACACATGCTTCAAAAAACTTAATCTATGCATGCTGGGAGTGTTCCCCTAATTATTTTGGCCTTGTATGTGAAGATAAAAACCACATAATAGATGAGCCTCTTTTGCAAAGTATATTCATTTAAGAGATTCTGGAGGACTGCAATACCATTTAAGATGTGTGGATGCTATTTCCTTCCATTCATTAAGTGCCATCTGGTAGGACAGAGTGGAAGCGATGACGACAAGGAGCAACCTCATCACCATTAGGGTTTATGTGGGAGGCCTTGGTAGCTTTGGTCAGCAAATGGAGGAAGCATCACTAGAGAAGGAAAGGGCAGAGTGTGATAAACTCACATCAAGATTGGCTCCAGACTAAGATGGCATCGCACCATCAAAAAATATTACACTTCTCAGTCATAGAGAAACAACTAAAGAATTTTTTTTCATTCATCAAGTTCCATTCAATACCTTTCTCGAAGACGGTAATCCTTTCCTTTGTTTAAAAGGCTTAATTGAATATGTAACACACTAAATTCAAAAATGTATACAAAAAAATTGCAAAAAGTTTGCCTTCATTAATTAGGCATGACAAAAATATTTGTACTGTCATGATGCCTAAGAACTCAAGTTTTATAATTAAGAATTGAAAGGTTTGCCTTTCTTTATTAAGCACAAGAAAATTCATATTAAAAATTTAAGTTAACAAGATTCATTAAATATATAAAAGATAACTACTAACAATTAAAGATACTAATTAAACCTTTATTCAATGCTACAGTAACTGAGCCATATTGAATACAGTGAATCCATGTTGGGTGTTGAATGCATGTGGTATTGTATTGCCAACAATATCACTCTCGATTTGAGTCATCATCATGTGAACTTGTTCTACATCTACATTACATCTCTGATAACCAGCAACTATCCCGACAAACATAAGCAAAGGTTCCCGAATTTCCATTTGTTCGTGTGCATGTGCGAGTGGGTGTGGATAGGTGGTGTGCATGTGTAGCATGCATGTGAGAGAGAATTGTGTTTATTGTCCAATAACAGGGATAGCGAGGATCATGGATCTTGATGATGCTTTCTTGGGAAACAGGACGTGTTATGTTTATCTGCATGTATCATAATGGCGGGTTTGATTGATAGATGAAGGTTTTCGAATGATTGGGTTTGGTCCAGTCCAGATCTTAGGATGTCTATTAAGAGATTTTCTGATTTATTGTTGGGTTCTTGAGATGTCTTTTAAACTTTGACTAGTTGAAGCATCTAATTGTTGCTACATCATGTTGAATGGTTCCAATATTTGTATGCTGCTCCTATTGCGAAGCATCTGATGATTTACATTGGTGGACTTCCATGATTTTACATATACACATGATTCATGGATAGTTGTTTTGTAAAAATTCTATTGGCAGTTGCAAATTACTGCATGCACTTATTGCCTTATTCTGATGTGATTTATCCGTAATTGAATTGTTCACATCAAGCATTTTCTATTTTGGTTTCTTCCAAAAGTTACATTCGTTTAAATATGGAGTCTGATGACTTTTCTGATTCTGGATTCAGTATTGAAAGCTTGTATGGCCACTTTTGTATTTTGTTCTCGGCATTCATGTTGTTCACTTACAGAGTATTACTGTGAAATATGTTTTTGTACAGGTAATTAGTCGTTACGAGAAAGAATTTGGAGCTAGAAACTATCATTTCTATGCTGGAATGGTGGAGTTTGTTGTTGTTGATGCTCAGACGCTTGATGGTGGGTAATCATCTTGCAGAGTTAGTAAGCAAGTGCACATACACCCTTATATCTTTGTATCATTTTTTTTCAGGGATCATAACCTTAAGCACCATGTGGGGATTTATTTTAAACATGAAACAATAGTGTTTTAAAAGGCATTAGGCTGGACAGCACGCTGAAGGTACTACCTAGGTGGTGCTTAGGCAGTAAGACAAGAATTGTGGGAGAAAAAACTATAGAGAAGAAAAAACAAGAAAGAAAAAAGACTTGCCGTCGCTGCCGCTGCCGTCACCGTCTGCCACCTTACATGAGAGAAAGAGAAAGGAAAGAGGCGAAACCCTAGCCCCTTTCATTCACTCTTTTTCGTTCTCTTTCTCCCACACGACATGTCAGTCGACATGGAAGAATGACGCTACGATGACTAGTCCCTTTTTCATCATAATCATATTTTATTTTTGATGTAGGACGGGATGGATTTTAGGGATTTGGTGGAGGATTTGAGGAAGAAATTAATAGATTAGGGTTCTTGGCTTCTCACCATGGTTTCTGAGGCTTCTCACCAAGTAGGGGGAACCTTTCTCAGAGTTGAGTAAAATTTTTCATTGAACTTTCATCGATACAAAATAAAACTAGTCTAGGCCTTTTATAGGCTTACAGCTCAACACTTTTCCTATTCCACCCGATGTGGTACTAAACTTATCCCAAAAGACAAAAACTTTCAAAACAAATAAAAACTCCAAATAATTAAAACTCCAAATAAAATAAAAAATAAAAAATAAAAAATCTCGATCCCTATCATTTCTCTTTTCTCAATCTTCATAATTAGGGAGTAACTGAGATTAGGCAGCAGGAAGTGCTCAAGGCGGCCTTGTTAGGTTATACATTCCTTTTATTCACATGCAAAATTGTTTGGCATGTGCTGAACAAATCATAACAAAGAATAAACAAATCAATTAGTTGATAGTTTTGCTACCATTACAAAGATTGACCCATGTTAATAAGATAACAAAGAGTAGATATTTTTATTAACTCTCACCACGTAATTCTCACAATACAATAAGAATCTCTCAAAATTTAGAGATTCGTGCTTTACGATCACCCAAGCAAGAACACCCCATAACTTTTTTTCCATTCCGTACATTGCAGCAACAACTACCCTCTTTATATAGCTTTAGGTTTTTTTATTTTCAAATCTTAAAAATCATAATACTATTAGAACTCTAGCTCCTTTTCAGAATTTTATTAGAATAATTCTAACTCAACTCAAACTTAAGACTTCTGCTAAAACTGAAACTCTATCTAAGTTTGGATTGGATCTGGATAATCTGATACATTTGACTTGTCTAGTCTGTAATTTTTAACGATTGATTCACACAATCTTGATTTATTTGAAAAGCTAATGAACTGATCTTTCTAATGGTACATGTCTCGTCTCTAGACTTTATTTATACACCTGTTAGAAACTTCACAAAGTTGGCCTTAGCCATTGGTCACCTTGGTTCACAACTTCGACTCACAACTTTTTTACAGACACCTCATAGACCTTGGAACCCAACCCGAATCCGAGCTGGTGCTCTTGTAGGCATGCAGGGGCACCGGTGCCTAAGCCAATGCATGGGCTGCATTTTAAAACACTGTCAAACACATAGCCGACACTATCAGATAACAATAGGTCTTAGAAATGCGAAGAATACCACATATTGATATAAAAAAGGTTCAGAATACCGCATAACAACTAGTTTTTAGTAAGGAAAGAGGTTTTGGCCAAAACCAAGTGGGTTCGGCCGTTTCGTTTCGGTTTCAAAGGGGACGAGATGAAATTGCTGATGAAACTTGGTTTCGGTTGAAATCAAGTGGTTTCGATGGAAATGGTTTTTGCCGAAACCTTATACCTTTACAATTATATATACATACACATACTAGTCATAAACCGTGTCCGCGGACACGGTTTATTTAAGATTTTCTCTCGCGAAATGTTTGTTCCCCAAAAAATTATTTCCACAGCCAAAATTTAAAAGAAAAACAAATTAGCGTAAAAATATTTAGCGGCACGACGCCATCGGTACGGAACAACAATTTCGGCGCGGACGCCTTCGACGAGGAACAATCAATTAACGTAAAAAAATTTAGCAGGGTGCCTTCGGTGCGGGTGACAGCAAAAAATTTAAGCCGGGCCAAAAGAGAAACGCTCGAAAATGAATGGGGGAAGTGCAAAGTGTGGGTGTGTATTGGGTATTAGGATAAAAAGTGAAATGAGAGGGGGTTTTTAGCAAAAAGGGGAAATGAGCGGTATTCTGTGCAAATGTAGTGATTGTGTGGGGTTTTTTTGAATTAAATCTTGACCCTGGGATGTAAAGGATGTGGATGCATGCTGATCGTTGTTGGTGACTGGGATTTCTCCCAGTCAGCCCTAGGATTCAGAAAAAGTTGTGTTTTAATATATAGATGAGTTTGAATACATGAACTTATTTAACCATATACTTAAAAATTATTTTTTAAAGTTTTAAAGATTACAAGATTAAAAAGTGTTATTGAAATGGTACAAATTATATTATAAAAACTATTACAATTCTAAAAAATTCTAAAAAATTTATTATAAATGTTTTGTTATTGAAATACTTGCATGAATGAATGCATGATGTATATCCGAAACCATTTCCGTAACCTTAAAGACGTGGGCAAGGTGGCGAGCATTAAACTCTTATGGCGTCTTTTGCACTCTTCTCCTTGGGCGGACTTCATGAGGGCATCTTACATGAGCCACACTCCACTCTTCCTTTCTCGTCCCAGTCTGCTTGACTCTGGATCTTGGAAGCATATCCTCCATGGGCATGAGGCAGCTTCTGCTTGTATGAGGCGTCGGGTTGGTAACGACCAGACCACCTCTTTCTGGTTTTGACCCATGGCTCCCCTGCGGTCCTCTGGCTTGGTTGTGCCCGCCTCCTTCTTCTCAGCTGAATCGGCGGGTGTCGGACTACTAGAATGGCATCTCCTGGTGTCTTCCTGATACCCTTGCGCCTTTCGCCTCACGCTTTGACTCGGCCGTACTCGACGAGGCTTCTGATTCTTGGGAATGGAGCTCTAGCTCTGGCTGCACCTTCCGCTTTACCTGGGACTCTGTTCGTTCTCCTGCCTCCCCTTTTCGCATTCGCTCTCTGGTCTGGTTTCCTGGGCATACTCCTAAGTATGCTTTCACCCTTCTCTGCGCCTCACCGACAAGCTCCCTTTCGCCCACTTACTGGCCCGTAGAGGCATCCTGACTTCTTCCACATGCGTCTCCTGCAACACTCACCAGGAAATGGCTCGTCACGCCTTCTTCCGTTGCAAGTATAATGACTTCGTTTGGTCCACTTGCAAGCTTAAGTTCGGTAATTCCTCTTTCTCCAAATCTCTTCATGTTGATGCTCACCTCCTTCGGCGGAAGTTTGGAGCAAAAGGGAATACCAAGCTCATAGGGCAGCTCTCCATGCTTGTCCTCTCTGCTGTTGTTTGACACATCTGGAAGGAGCGGAACAACCATGTATTTCACTCTCGGCTCCTCCCTAAGACGTCCCTGGTGGCTATGATTTCTTTAGATATCGCCGCGCTTTCCTCCCCCTTTTGTCGGATGAGAAGGATGCTGCAGACGACTTGGTCCTAAGCAGGGTTTGAGGTATCGGCCGATACCATTAGGTATCGGTCGTATCGTATCGGTATCGGCAGTTGACGATACCGAAACCAAGGGTTAGTTTCAGTATCGGCCGATACTGAACGGTATTGGTTAGTTTTGGTCAATACCGGCTGAAACTGACAGATATCGTTCAGTACCGGTCGAAGACGAAGGAAGAAGAATTTGTAATTAAATAAAATCCGTAAAAAAGCCCAAAAAATTTCGTGAATCAATAGGTTGCATAGAAAGCTTGGTTAAAAGAGAGAAGAAAACCCTTGGTTAAATGATGAAGAATTAGACAAAGAAGAGGCAGAACCAAGAAAAATTGCTGAAAAAAGAAGAAAAGGTCAAAAGGAAGATGATGAAAAAATTAAACTTACATTGTCGCGTCGCCGCCTCGCCAAACCTGCCTACCACCTCGCCAAACCCGCCTCGACCATCGAGTGTGAGGGTGAGAGAGAGAGCAAAGAGAGAGAGAGAGAAAGAGGCCCGAGTCGCATTCAGGAGATGCTGCGTTCTTTAAAAAGACAAACTTGTAAATAAGTGGTATACGCGTAAGGTAAAACAGTCGGTGGCATATCAAGCGGATATTTTGTGGCAACCCTGTAAATAAGTGGTATGTGCGCAAAGCAAAATGGTGGGTGCGCAAAGCAATGCCCATTGATATTTTTGCAAGCTTGTAAATAAGTGGTATGTGCGCAAGGTAAAACGGTGGGTGCGCAAGGAAAGCTTTGGGATCTATTCATTTATCTAATATTTAGTATTTAAGTACCAAACTTTAGGTGTTTAGTATTTGATATGATTATGAACTCAAATTTAGTTTATCTATTCAGTATTTAGTATTTGATAGTATATGATTAATATTTTAGTTTGTTAAGTATTTAATAGTATTTGATAGGTTAAGATTTAAGAACCTTCGAAACCATCACTGTATTGATATAGTATATACATATTTAAAGTATCTCCGAAACCAAAACCGATATCCAAAACGAAACTGTCGAAACTAGCTATACGGACGAAACCGAAACTTGCTTCCGAAACCGTCGAAACGGACAATACCGATATCGAAACCTAAATTTTGGGAAGAACGATACCCAGACCGAAACCGAGACCTAAAACCTTGGTCCTAAGTAATTCGGGCTTGATTTGAGGCCGGTCTTTTTATGGCCATGGTTTTGTTGTTAGAGCCCTCTGCTAGGTGTTGTATGTATTTTGTGGCTACTGCCCATCCTCGCCCATTTTTGTAATCTTCATTGCGGTCGACTTGGCGTGCATATGCACATTTGTTCATATATATATAATTATATAGAGGTTGACTAGGATCCATTCGGATGGATCAAACATGCGGATCCATCCAAGTGGAATTTAAAGCTAGACAATGTAAATAGAAAATCCGACCGTTGGATGTCTTCTAACATGTCTAAACTAGATCCAATCAAAATTTCAACTAATTTGGACATGTTTTGCCCATGCATCAAGTGGTTGCAAAATTAGCCGATTTTATAACTATTCAAAAACATCGATTTTGCAACCACTTGATGCATGGGCAAAACATGTCCAAATTAGTTGAAATTTTGTTTGGAGCTAGTTTAGACATGTTAGAAGACATCCAACGATCGGATTTTCTATTTACATTGTCTAGCTTTAAATTCCACTTGGATGGATCCGCATGTTTGATCCATCCGAATGGATCATAGTCAACCTCTAATTATATATATATATATATATATATATGATATACACACTTACTTTCCAAAAAAATAACCGAAACCAAAACTCAAAATGATATCTACAAAATATTTGAAACTGGTCGAAACCTAAATTTTTTCCAAAGACCAAAACCAATTTCTCAAACTTTGGGTTTTAGGAGTCAAGTTTTGTTTTCTATATAAATTTTTTATGGCTTTCATTGTAAAAAAGATAGGAAAGAGTGAATAAAGATTTGGGTTTGTAGGCTCCGACGGGTTTGCGAGGAACCTAGCAATTAAATCTATTTGCATGCGAGGTGCGAGAGTATGTGAGCGATTTACTTGGTTGCGGGCTTAAAGGTCATCTTTGGTTATGTTTTAGTTATCAATAAATAACCCTAATCTTTAGTTTAGATTTACTTTATATCCTAATTTCCCATCCACCAAATCCTAAAGCTATCGTGTCCTCGTCAATTACCTTATCATTCTTGATATAGAAATGGAGAACGATCAATTCTCAATGCAGGAGATGAAGAAACATGCATTAACTAGTATTATCTTGTTAACCATTGCAAAAGTATGCAATGAAGATAAAATAACAATGGTTAGAGGTTTCGCCGAATACCGCTAGGTATTGGGCGTTTCGTCTCGGTATCGGCCTACACTGAGATGAAACAGTGGCTCAAGTTTCGGTTTCGTTTCGGCCAAAACCGAAGGTAAAATTGAAAAAGAAAACATCACAAATTCTTCCAAACTCAAAGACACATAAATCACCGGTGAAATTTGAACTCAAAGAATGAAAACTCAAAAAATTAAAAAATTTATCTCATTCCCGTCGAGTCTTGCCGTCGAGTCTTCGGAGAGCAGTCGTCATCGTCTTTGTCTTCGTCGTCAGAGAGCCCCACCACTTGCGCATTTTCGAACAACAGTAGTCTTCGTCTTCGTCGTCGAAGATCGCTGCCGCCCACGAGTCTTCCAAGAACAGTATTCTTTTTCTTCTTCTTTTTCGGAGACTCGAAGATCCCGTCACCTGCGAGTCTTCTAGCACCGTAGCCCCACCTCCTGTGAGTCTTCGATCGAGTGCATTTGCGAATGTTCGAACTTCGAAAGCAGTCGAAGACTCGGAGCAATTAGGGCTATGCTGCTATTAAATTACACACCTTGCTAAGCAATTACGCTCATTTACAAGTTTGACATTCTCTTATAAAATGTTTTAAAGAAAGGGAGTGGCAAACTTGTAAATAAATGTAAGTTGATTACTTAATGTGTAATTTGACTAGCACTTTGGAATCTCAGCGAGCCCGTGCGATGCATTCATCTAACCCATTTTCCTAAGTACGTTACATTTATTTACAAGTTTGCCATTATCTTACGAAAGGGAATGGTAAACTTGTAAAAATTGTAATATATTTAGCAAAATGCGTACTGTGAATAGCAAAATCCTTTAAATTTGAGAATATACACATTTTTACGTATTTTTAATTTTTGATTATATTATACATTAATATTTTAGTTAGATTTTGATATTAGTGGCACAAATTTAATAGTATTTGGTAGTATTTGATAATTTTTTAAGTATTTAAAACTACCGATACAGACGAAATGAAACTCACTTCCAAAACCACCGAAATGGACGAAACCAATACCGAAACCTAAATTTCCGGGAGACCGAAAAACCTTGGAAATAACTATTTGAATCCGGTTGTCTAATCAAATTGCCTTCTTGATGCATGCCCCGCTTAAACTGTACTGGACAGTGCATTGGAAATGGTGGTATAGTTAACGCCAATATTTAATTATTGCTGACTCTCCACTCCAGTACTTTCAGGTTATCGGTTTGTCAGCATGAGTACTATGATCCTATTAATGAAGTACATTGATTGATAGTATTATTTCATGAAGCCAATTTATCTTGACTATTTCAGTTTGAAATAATCCAATTTGTCAACTAGAAGCCTAGAGTAAATGGCATGCTTAAAACCCCACTAGTGGCAGTAATTATATGTTAGGTGCTTTATTGCTCTAGTCTAATCTTTTACTGCACATCTGGATAGAAATTTCAGAGGTCAGTAACAAACGTTGAATGAAGCTGGGTTTCAAAACAATATAATGGTATTTTCGATCCTCACTGGCATAAAATTGACTAGGCATATTTCATAGTGGTGCCTTTAGTTAGTGCAAAGTTCAATGGGCATTTATTGATATCGTGCTTACAAAGAGAATATCAAGATGCCTGCAGATCTTGTCTGTATGCTATGCAAATCAGAGGAAATAGGTGTGATTGTGCTTCAAAAGCAATTTTCAGTTTTCTTATGGAGACTTTTGTTGATGGAAAATGATAATGTTCCCAAGGAGAAGGCACCTGTTGATGTTGGGGTGAACTATAAATGTGTTAGTGGATTGGGCTTGGCAGGTGTAGATGGCGCCTCCTGGATGATCTTTCAGGCACTAGAGGATCACAAAATCAGAGTGGTGAGAAGAATATATTTTTATGTGTTTTGATGGAAGGCTGCAATTATGACTTCTATGTTGTCATTGTCTTTTTATCAACTACATTGGTATTAGGTTAGTCGTGGATGGAATCTTGGTCAATGTGAGGTGATCTGCATTTTATGTTCGTTCTTAGACATCTATTATGCTAGGAATGCTACTTTTTTTAAAAAAAATCATTTTATTTGCAGATTTTCATTGGTACCAGGCTTCTTGTAGTAGAAAAATAAATACTATATGCCTATCCATAATCGTTTCTATTCGGTTCATGATATTTATTTATTTTTTGCTTGCACAAATCTTCTATTTCCATGCTTTTGAGGTAATCCCTATCTTTTGTTAACTTCGGAAGATTGTTTCAATTTGGATGCTGTAGTTATTGAAGAATTGATACCTCACTTCCTTGAGGGGACTCGTCTGGTGTCAGTCTAGGTGATTCAGAGTTGGTTAGAAATGAAGAAGTTTGAAACAATGTTGGAACTTTATAACTATTCTTTTGCTACTGCTTCCTGTTGCATAAGCATAGCCATGTTATGAATATATTATATTGCTATCTGAACGGAAGACAAACAAATGCAGGGTCTTTAGAGGAAGCACAAACATCCTCGTCTTGGACTTTCATAAAGAATATGTCGGGTATGTGATATAGGTATTGTTGAGTCCTACTGTATATTATTATTTTGCATAAACTTGCCTTTCTGTCTGCACTTTTAGTTAATTCATTGAAACCAAGAGTTCTATTGACGCATATCCCACTGTATCGTGCTGATGAGACTCCTTGTGGTCCATACCGCTCATCACCTGTTATCAATCAGGTATCTGTAGCCTTTTATTGTTATCTCCCCATTTTCTTCTTTTTTGCTAAGGATGTGTAATTATTGTAATTTAATTTACAAACATCATGGTATGCATGGCTAAACATTTTGGCTGTTGTAAGACAGTCTTGATACACACTCTATGAGCCTCACAACTCTCTTACAATTTTTTCGTAAGCTAAAATTCATCAACGAGCAAATTGAGATAATTAGACACTTTCCAAACACTGATTTCTTTCTTGTTTCATCTTCAGAGAGTTTTATATGCTGATCCTCATCACAACAGAATAAGGTAAGACCTATTTTTCACTGCTCTGATTGCTTTGGTTTGAGCTAACATAGTAATATAGGTGTTTTTGTTCTTACTCTTACACCTTATGATTTCATTGCTTAGCTTGAAGTCCCGCAACATTCTTTAATTTGTTTGGACCTACAACATGATGATCTATGTAGTCAACTATTTCTGGCACGTGTGACTAAATCTTTCAATTGTTAGATCTTCCTGTCCATATGTTGCGTAATCCCTCTCATATAGCCATCTTATCTCATTGCCAGCAAAAGTCTGATATGAGCTTTTTTCACTCACCCAATGCCGACCATGGAGTGCCACCCTTTCCTCAATGGTGACATTCACATTACAATTCCGACCATGTGGAGACATAATTCATGACCAAGCTTCACTCAAAATCTCTATTAGTTTTCACTAACGTGCTGCCATCACCAGCTAAGATCGTCTAGCAGTGGTAAGGAGATAGTAAAAGACAGGCATTAAGAAGAGAACTAGTTAGCAGAAGGATGTAACTACTAATGACAATCACTGATCGGTGCTTTGGACACAAGTCAATATATTCTTTTAGAGTTGGTGCCGAAGCTTGGAACACACGCGGAGTCCGACAGGGCAACGGGTAAGACGCTGCAAAATACACCTAGAGATTACAAAATTTAAGATTACACATGAATTAGTAATGTTTTGGCAAGTAGTGATTTGTTCAACATATGTTCCCCACAACAGGACTTTGTGGTAGAAGCCCAGATAGGTTGATGCAATGTCGTACCCTTGCAAAATATGACGAATTGATAAAACCCCTCTAGTATACAGATCATTATGCATTAACAATTATTCCCTAGAAATTCTGTCTGAAATAAACATGAATTAAATTCTAAATACATGTTTAGTGAAATGGCGAGGAAAACTTCTCAGCTGGGGAGGTTGGAACAGTCTAAAAGTATCTACTTGATCCGTAATATGATGCAAAAGTAGATGCAGAACCAAATACAAAATGCCATGGCAAAATTACCATTAATGATGTATAAGTGCGCGGAAACCTCTTGGCATGATTACATTGTGTGCAGCAAATATCAAAAAAGGATTCGCTTTTGAGACAAGTTCAGGATTCAGGGCCAAATAATATTGGGAGGTCAGTGAATGTTTTTTTCCTTTTAAGAAGTGGTGGTGGTGGTGGTGGTGGTGGTGGTGGGAAAGGGGGGGGGGGAGGGGGTGTGATAATGAAAGGTCAGAGGAGAGTTGAACACATTAGATAGTGGGTGTTGTCCTTGGATTGCAATTGATTGTTGACATTTAAAAAGAAACCTACTCAGGATGCACAACGTTGCTTGTGTTTGTATTTACTTCAAATAATCAAACAAATATATGTCTGCTGACTCTGCTCATGTAATTTTTATGGGAGAAGAACAATTCAATATTCCACAGTGCTAACTCGTGACAATTCTTTGCTATTTACGTTGAGGGATCGTCTTATGATGTGGTTGGCCGATTTCCATACTCCAAACATAATTTGTAGCCACTTGATATTTATATTTAAGTGCAATAAAATGCGATGATGCCACTTTTTATCTGAACCTATAAACATGATGTACTAGCATCGCCTTCCTTTACCCCATTTGGCTGCTATGGCGACTATTACTAGTTATACCAAATAAAGATATATATTGTATATGGTTCACCATCAAAAAAATACGTTGTGCATGGTTCATGTAAGCATAGTGGACGGTTTAACTTGAATATGTATCCCATGTAGGTATCAGAATTATCTTAGCAAGGAAACTTCAAGTCGCTTACTGGACTTAATTAAACCTGTAAGCTTCTGTCAATTAAAGTGGGACCTCTGGGATTTTTCATTTGTATCTGTAAGCAGCATCAATTTGTGGAATTGGACATTGTGCAGATACTCGTCTTGTCGGGTCATGATCATGATCAATGTACAGTGACTCACTTGACACCTTCTGGTCCTATAACAGAGGTATGAAATATGCAAGCATTTTCTCATACTGAATCACGCTCTGCATCTAATACGAGTTGTGCAGCACACCCTAGGGACTGTCAGCTGGCAGCAAGGGAACATGTATCCATCATTCATGCTGCTGACTGCAATGTCTCCTTCAAACACAACCAGCTCAGAAATTCCAGTTTCTACTCACCTGTGTTTCCTGCCAATGCAAACCCACATCTACATCTGGTATTCCTGTTTCTTGAATTTTGAAACCCTCACTCTGGATCTATGCTCAGCTAGTTATTTTGGAATTAATTAGTTTCTCCTTTTTTTGCACTGATTTTTATGCTTTTTTGGAGTTACCACTATTGTCAGGTACCTATGTCAGTTTATCATGACTCTTCTTTTACTTATCCTTTGGCCAACGAATGGATTTGGAAGCTGGGACCGATTTAATGAATGCATGAACTCCATCAGATCAATAGGAAGGAACTTGACAGCAGCATCTAAGGAGAAGGTTGATGAGGAAGACTGTGAATATGAAATGATTTGGGATGCTGAGGGATCAATGCATTTGGTTAAGAAAGCTACAATACAGGCCCCTGTTGCAAAGTTGGACACAGGATCAACAGGAAGGTGTGTACGCAAGCATGTCCAATAACTTACAATTGTTTCCGTTTCTTGTCATCTGCTTACTCAGACATGGCAGCATCACCTCAAAATAGCATGCTGCTTGTGCGGTTGTTTTCCTCTGTTGTTATGCATTTGGTCATAATATACTTTTACATACATTGTAAGAGTTGAAAAGGATCATCTTACTGTTTGAATTACTGCAGGGGTAATGTTACCATGAGGCAGACTGTAAAGAAAAACGCCGTGCAGGATCCTGAAGCGTCCGTTTCATTGGACATGAGTGCTGCCAAAGTGTCTCGGCCAAGCAAGTCGAAGGCACGGAAGTTGGTTCGAAGACTGATAAGGGTATTTCAGCTGCTCAGCATCATTGCTGCTGTAAACGTTCCTCTTTATATGATGCTGCTGTTTAAGGATTGGATCGACCGATAATCAAGAGAATAGGTGCCACTGCAATTATCGATGGCACTCGCGAAGCATGCTTGTGCAGCTGACCATATGGATGAAGATGTGGCCTTGTGAATGTTCCTTTGTACCTTTTTGTATGCCATAATTTGCCGCTGATCTTCTTCTATGGCAGTGTCATTGACACATGTGGGCGTTAGTTTTGTAGCACTAGTGTCGGAAATGACATGTTTTTATTTTTTTTTGGGTCATCACACACAGTTACTGATATATTTGCATCAAAATGTGAAACAAATTTATGTGGTCTTTTGTTTAATAACAATATTGCGAAAAGGAGATGATGTATATGAACTCTGTTGGCTCATTTTGCAAAATGAGCTTCTGTCACATGATCAACACCATCTTATTTGTCACATTCTAATGATGACAAACAAAACACACACGTATTTTTTTAAGAATAAAAGGCACATGCTAGACATCTTCATATACATTTTCTCCTTGCGAAAACTACCGAGTAAAAGTAGTTTACCAAACTCCACAAAGACATAACATTCTGCAATATTTCTTAGACGGGGAGTATTCTTCTCCTTCTACATATATGGTTTTTGGGTAATTCTATACACACAGACCTAATTGCTATACATACAGAACACTTTACACACCCCTAAAAGATTTTAATATCGGTGGTTTTACTTTGCATACACTCCATATTTCTAAATTTACATGTCTTTCTTCTTGACCTCACCCACTTCCGCCGTCCCCAGCCGTCGTTTCCGTCGCATCCCCATAGCATCCCCATAGCCCCCCATAGCATCCACGCGTTGCCGCCCTCTCCATCTTCTTCCTACTCTGCTCCTCTCTTCCGCTAAATTTCAATATGTTTTGAATGGCAAACATGTAAATAAGTGGTCAGTGTGTTCAGCTACTTGGTCTGTGCGTATAGCAACTCCCATGGCATTTAAAAGAAAAACTTGGAGCATAATATGCCAAAAGTCCTTATCTTTATATTTATCCGTGTCAAATAAATAAGTAAATATTTCCGCAGAATATGACTGTATTATTCAGAGATCTCCCCTTTCTCTTCGGTCGATCGTCTTCATTTTTTCCTTTAAAAAGGCAATTTTTTTTAATTCAATTGAATTTGAACCTAATTAGAAGATGCAATAGAGAGAGAGAGGGGGGATCGATCGATCGTGTCAATGGAGACTCCTCCGGTGTTCCAGGAGGCACCAAGATGCGACGTCTGCCGCTGCAGCTTCACCACTTTCAGGCGTCGGGTAATTTTTTTCCTTTTCTTTTTCCCCCTTTGTGATCCTAACGTTTCATTCATTCATTTGTTCTTTCCTATTATTATTCCCTAATTGTTTATGTTTGCTTGAGAATCGCGACTAGATCTAAGGGGGAAAAGGAAAAAAGAAATAGAAAATAAACAAGATAATTATCCATTTTTTTGTTTTGGGTTGCGTTTTCTTTGGTCAATTAAAATACCCAACCGGACAAATTGCTTGATCTCTCACAGTATGTATGCACGTGCATTATTTGTGCATAATACTGAGCTAACCTATAACTATGAAATGGGGACGAATTTGCGCAAGTTAGCCGGACTAGCTAGAGAAGATTCCTGGGAGGTTCTTGGTGGTGAGCGCATGAATACTCTATACAAAAATAGGTAAGCTAATCTTATTGAAGATTGCATGTTGAAGGCCTTGAGTTCAGGTCAAATTCTCAGGGTGTAAGTTTGGAACATGGGCTTATGCTAGTGCAATTGATGAGAATCATGAAACATGGCGGGATTCTTTTCATGAAATTTTTTCCAAGGGATTCGCTACTTTAGACTGCCTATGCACTTTGTATCATTTGTTTATTAACATATATTGGACAAATCCCATCAGAATCTCGCTTGGATGCTTGGTCTAGCTGGTCACCATTGGACAAATATCATTTGTTTATTAACATATGCACTTTGTATTCCTGGTGTTATCTGAAAATGCTAAATCTCCCACGATCCATGATCCATATCACATGTTCTAAATTATGGTACATTGCCGATTAGGAATAATAAATTCAACATATCCAAATTTTAAAAACTTTTAACACTAAATACAAAATTGTTGTTATTATGATGAGGTACACATTTGGTTAAATCTTATAGTATTCATTTTCCCTTCATAGTACGTGTGTGTGTAGTACTTGCTAAGTATCCAAAAAAGTTTATGCCCAATGTATCATGATTCGGACTATAACATTAGAGTATCCATTTTCGTTCATATACCGAAGCAATCCACGTTCATGGCAATCTTGGTCTAGACACAAAGAAGCTATTCATTTGGAGGGTAAAGACAGATAGATTCAAATGCAGTTTTGTTTCCTCCTAGATTTGACGCGGGAAGAATGCGCCTTTGGTTTCTGTTGCAATTAACTTCCACATTAGGCTCACAACATCTTGTTAGTTGAAGCCTCAATCTCCTCCTTGGTGGGCAAGATGCAATACAAGAATGCTTATGAGACTTGATTTATGTCTAGTCATTGCGTGGCTTTTAGTCTATGATTTGGAGATGCGGGCATGGGTGTCGCATTTGGACATGAACACGGGGTGTCGGACACAACAATCATCCGAACTTTAGACATGAAAACACGGATATATATGTATATCATATCCAACTTATGTAAATACATATTAGGTCTATAATCATATACAAAAGAATTGAATTTGAGTAGAATGTATATGATTGTTAAGAGATGACATAATATACTTTGTATGGTACATATTCTTAATGTGAAGAATAATGTACATATTTGTAAGTGTCGAACATGGATGGATATGCATGTCGTGTTTATGTGTGTCGTGTCTGGTTGTGTTGGACATGTCAATTTTTGGTTGGGAGAAGTATTCCACATATCGTAGCTTTTAATGCAGCGGCAAGCACTGTGGGCTTTGTTGATGAGCTTAGATCAAGACTTTTGTCGTCTTAGTGGATATAGCAGCTAGATGGACGTGATATGATTATGGGCCTTTTAAGAATTTTGAAACTAGGTTGTTCGCTACACATTCTCACATCAGAGTAGATGCTTCGCCGATTCTATATTACTCAATCCCAGCTAAATTAATTAGGTGTGTCACAATCAGCTATTGGATGTAGTATTCATGTTGTAACCTGTCATTAACTTGTCATTGTAAATTTACAATGATATTCCTTGTGGTAGGTCATACATAGGGGGTGGGAAACGGGCCAGGTTCGGGTCGAGTAAGGATTGGCCTGACCCGGATATGTGTAAGCCCAAACTCAAACCGGATTGAATACAAGTTAAGATTCCGAAATATGTATCCGATCTGGTTATAAATCGGGTCACCTGTACATGAGTCGGTTTGTTGGGTTCAGGTCAAATTTGGGTTGAAAAAAAGATGAAAAGAGAAACAAAATTATACATACGACAAGCGGGATTCGAACCACAAACCTCTCATTTGTTAATATATCACTTACCAAATGAGCTAGCAAGTGATTGTGAGAATATGTATTATACACACATATATATTGAAAAATCAAAGCTTGAATTGATTTATATATTGATTAATAATTAGAAAAAATCCCAAACAAACACCAATAGGATTTGAACCCAAGCCACCTGATTTTTAAGGACTTACTAATGAGGCATGTGAGCTTTCGTGTATATGGTAATGAGAGAGAGAGATATATATATATGAATAATGGGTATCATATGAGATATGAGGCTAAGCCTTATATATGCCTCCAGAACTCCCTCTTTCGCTTTTTTTAAAGAGCTGAACCATTCATTTTGATCTACATTTCTAAAATCCCAAAATATCGAATATCAGGTGAATACAATGGCTTTTATTTGCTGACTGTTGATCCATCCGTTGCAAATTTAATGGCTTTGCATAATAGAATTTTTACGATGGATGGATGAACGTGTAAACTACATGGGGTTCACCCGATATTTGGTCTTTTAGGGTTTAAAATATGAACATCAAAATGAACTAATCCGATCCTTCGAAAAAATAGCGGAGGTTGGAGTTTTGGAGGTCGCATATAAGGCTTAACCTCATATGTTATATGATACTTATTATATATATATTAGAATAATGGGTATCATATGACATGAAATGCATCTCCTCCTATACAAGACACAAAAAGTGTGGTGGTACAAACCCACATGGGCTTGTACTTGTTATCACACCCCACTTTTTGTGTCTTGGTATATGAGGAGATGCTTCCATTGCCATATGATACACATATATATATATTATACATTTGACAACCTTTTTTGAATTCTAGAACCGACTAGGATAAGATAAAGAGTGGCTGAGATTTGATCTTGGTAAATCAATGGTTGAGATTGAATTTTGTGAAAATTTTAGTGGAAAAACTTAAATTTTGGAGGAAAAAGTGTCTTGGAAACAAAAACTTTGAAATTAAAAGTGTATAGCAAAAGATTGTGGCGATTAAATTTTGGGGAAAAAGTGTCGTGGGAACCAAAACTTTGAAATTAAAACCGTCTTGGGAAAGATTGTGGAGAAGTATGATCCATTAAATTAAACAAAATAAAAAAATTAGCGTAAAAAAATTTAGCGGAACAATAAAATAACGTAAAGAATTTAAGTTAATACCCTCACCGAAAATACCATGAGGTTTGTTGTTTCGTGCCGAAGTCGAAGGCGCCCACTAAATTTTTTTACACTAATTTGTTGTTCCGCGCCGAAAGCGCACGCGCGCAGTTCGGCGCCGAATTTGTTGTTTCACTAAATTTTTTACGCTAATTTGTTGATCCGCGCCGAAGGCGCCCACTCTGAATTTGTTGTTCCGCGCCGAAGGCGCCCGCTCGTTGTTCTGCGCCAAAGGTGCCCGCTCCGAATTTGTTGTTCTACGCCGAATTTGTTGGTTTGCGTCGAAGGCGCCTACACCGAAGGTGTCTGTGCTGCTAAATTTTTTTACGCTAATTTGTTCTTTTAAATTTTGGCCGTGAAAATAATTTTGGGGAACAAAGATTTCGCGAGAGGAAATCTTAAATGAATCGTGCCCCAAAAAATTGAGGTTTTCGATCCGATAATTGTTTGTTAGGTATCAAGGGTTCGTCAGATCGGGTCGATTGAAGACGACTCGAGCTTTCGAAGAAACCGGGGAGACGAGATCGAGAACAGATCAACAAAATCCAGTGGTGAGAGGCGGAAAAGATGGACTATTATTATATTATTATTAAAGTAGATGTCGCCGCGTGGGGATTTGAATGTTGCATGGGCTCCATCGGTGGCGAGAGGGTGAACTTTGGGTGAAAAAATAGGGTGCATTGAAAGGCTGGCTTCCTTCGAGCCTAATCAAATGGGGTTCGAGGGTCAACGGGTCAGCAGAACCCGACAGTTGGTAAGCCCATATAAATTTCGGTGAAGTTGTGTATGAGAAATTTATTACACATTTGACAACCTTTTTTGAATTCTAGGGCTGACTAGAACAAGATAAAAAGTGGCTGAGATTTGATTTTGAAAAATGAAAGTTTGAGATGAAGCTTTGAATCCATTAATGTGAGCTTTGAAATTTGGTCCAGCTTTGAAATTTGGTCCAATTTTGAAATGAATGGTGCTGTGAAATCATAAGTGAGCTTTGAAATTTGGTCCAACTTTGAAAGGAGCCAGTGAACCAGTTTCATGCCGAAGGCGTCCACGAAATATTTTTACGCTAATTTGTTGTTCTGTGCCAAAGGCGCTCGCTAAATTTTTGTTGTTCCGCGTCGAAGGAGCCCACACCGAATTTGTTGTTCTGCGCCGAATTTGTTGTTCTACGTGAATATGTTGTTCCACGCCTAAGGCGCCCGTGCTGCTAAATATATTTACGCTAATTTGTTGTTCTTTTCAATTTTAATAATTTTTTGGGGAAAAAAGATTTCGTGGGGGAAAATCTTAAATGAACCGTGCCCGCGTGCACGGATTTTTTACGCTAATTTGTTGTTCCACGCCGAAGGCGCCCGTGCCAAATTTGTTGTTCCGCGCCGAATGTGTTGTTCAGTGTCGAAAGTGTCTGCGTCGAATTTGTTGTTCCGCGGCAAAGGCGCCTGTGCCGCTAAATATTTTTACGTTAATTTGTTGTTCTTTTAAATTTTAATAATTTTTTGGGGAACAAATATTTTGCGGGGGAAAATCTTAAATGAACGGTGCCCTCGAGCACGGGTTGTTTTTCGCCAATGTGTTGTTCCGCGTCGAATTTGTCGTTCTACGCTAATGTGTTGTTCCGCACCGAATTTCTGTTCCATGTCGAAGGTGCCTGTGCCGAATTTGTTGTTCCACGCCGAAGCCACTCACGCCGAATGCGTCAGTGCCGCTAAATATTTTTACGCTAATTTGTTGTTCTTTTAATTTTAATAATTTTTTGGGGAACATAGATTTTGTGGGGGAAAATCTTAAATGAATCGCGCCCGCGGGCACGGGTTTTTTTACTCCAATTTGTTGTTCCGCGCCGAAGGCGCCCGTGCCGCTAAATATTTTTACGCTAATTTGTTCTTTTAAATTTTAATAATTTTTTGGGGAATAAAGATTTCGCGGGGGAAAATCTTAAATGAATCGTGCCCGTGGGCACATGTTATGACTAGTGTGTGTGTGTGTGTGTGTATATATATATATATATATATATATATATATATATATATATATATAACCGGGTGGAATCTGGTTTGAGCCGGGTTGGCGGTCAAACATGTAACCGACCCGGATTTTATCTAGATCTGTCAGGTTGACCCGAATCCTACCTGATCCAGAATGGCTCCTACCTATACCTAGCCCAAGAGGCTGGGTTTGTGTCCGGTCGGGTTAGGTCGGGTTCATTTAACCACCCCAAGTCATAGATGGTGTATGTGCATGTCAACCATGACATACTGTGCATTGCCATACACTCCTGGATCTCTTTAGAGGCCCATTACTTTAGGCTCCAGTCCAGAATTCAGATGACATCTTAATCATGTTTGGTCATGTACTAAATTTACAGATGATTGGAATTTGCATATATTCAACCAGGTTGTTATATAACAGGACGATTGTTTAACCTCTATAAAACAGAATGCCATAAGTGATCTGAAAGATGCTACTTTTCTGCTGTACAATATTTTGTTATCCGCTTAATGTTTTAAAAAGCATGCTCCCAAGATTGACATATGAATATGTACATCTGCTGTTGGTTCTATTTTATGCAGCATCACTGCCGATCTTGTGGCAGGACATTGTGTCATGATCATTCATCAAATCAGATGGTATGCATTACTTTCTGTTATTATTATTTTAATTTAATCTACTATTTTCAGTTGACAATACTTTGAAGTTCTTTTATTGTTTTCTATGTTGCCAATATATCTAGGCTCTGCCTCAATTTGGCATATACACAAATGTGAGAGTTTGCAATGAATGTTTCAATAATTCTTCTCGGTAATCTCTCATATCCCTTGATCTGGCAAAATTTTAACAAATTTCAGTTAATTATATTTAAATGCATGTTATGTATAACAAGTTAAAAAATACCATTATTCATATATTCATTTTTTAAATTGTCCCAGAATTATTAGATGCAATAGTAAATTTCTTATAACATATGATATGTGGATATTTTTCCTAACTAAAATTTTCCATCTCTGACATTTTTGGACATGAGACACGTGTTTATCCATGTTAGAGACTTCTAAACCCTTATTCTTCTCAACAATATATAACAATGACGTTGTCATACGTCCTTTAGACAATATCAAATAGTATAAATATTTTTTTACTACTAGGCACTTTCATAAACGAAATACATACGTGGTTATACCTTTTTAGACAATAGCAAATGGTATACATATCACTTTACAACTAGGTGCTTTTGTAAACATCCAATACATAGACTTGTATGGGTTAACTAGATGTTATTGTTGTAAACACATGCATATGTATAACCATGTTATGTCTGTGATTTGAACTGTTGTGTTTGGCACACTGTGTTTGTGTTGATGTATGATACATGTGTCTGTATCTACCAATCATGTGGTACCATTAAGAATTTTCTCCAATCTATGAACAAACAATGTTTATTAAGTTTACTTAACTCTCGACAGGGTAGCTGGTAATTTCTAAAGTTTTACAAAATACCAGCACAAACACATGCACACACACGCATGCACATGCACGCACGCACATAGAGATGTGTATGTATACGTGTATGCATGCATGCATGTGATTTGTAGGTGTGTGAATGCATGTATGAATGTACTTACATATGTTTGCATGTGGGGGTGGGGGTGGGTTGTGATTCCTCTTTTTTGTTTTCGGCTAACACATGCTTTAGAAGGAACCAATATCATTCGGCTTCCGGGTGGGGTGAGGTGTAGATATGAACCAAAGGAGATAATGGGTATCACTCAGCTTCGCAGCGATGACGTACATTGTCCTAGAGTCTTAGGATAACCTAACTTTTGGTGGGCGAGGAGATAGATTGACTGATTATCTCTGAAAGTGATCATATCAAGTAGTTAGCGACAGGAATTAATGGTAGGTAGCATGATACGATTTGGATCGTATCAATGGAAAATCAGCGACAAAAAGGAACAAAAATAGGGAAAGATGGGATTTTTATTGGATTTTTGGGAAGAAAACAACTACTAATAGCAAGATAACTTGAGCCCTTTCGAGAGGAACTCGCTCTCCTAACTTTGATGAACGGATCAAAGTCTAAAACCCTCACAAAAGACACTTACGATGTTTCTCACACAATAAGCATAACCCTCATGACGGCTAACCCTAGATATAAATAGAGAAAACCTAGGAATAAAATATCATAAGAAAAAGACTAATCCGCCCTTCGACGCCTCCGATAGTAAGTGACCCATCCGCCTTGGGACCCGCTTGGACCCGTGCCCGCCTCGTAGGGTGCGTCCGCATCAATACCCGCCCCTAAAAGAGCCACCTTGTCCTCAAGGTGGAAATCAGGGTACTGCTCCTGTATCGCCTCATACTGCTCCCATGTCGCATCGCACTCTGGTAGCCCCTGCCAGTAAATGAGGACCTCCCGACGTCGCCCGGACCTCTCCGCACCGCCCGGACATCAACTGGCTCGAGCATCACTTCCATATCATCTGTGAGCGTAGGAGGAAGTGTGGAGGATGTAGCATGCTCGCCAATCGCCTGACGTAACTGGGAAACATGAAACACCGGGTGTATCGCTGTCCCTGGCGGCAGCTTCAACCTGTAAGCCACCTCTCCAATCCGAGTCTCCACCTCAAAAGGCCCATAGTAACGGGCCGCAAGCTTCTCGTTCCTCCTGTGGGCCAAAGACCGCTGCCTGTAAGTTCGAAGCTTCAGGTAGACCCTGTCCCCTACCTGAAAAGTCACATCTCGCCGATGTCCGTCTGCCTTGGCCTTCATCACCTGCTGTGCTCGTGTCAGGTGCCTCCGCAGCTCCTCCAGCATCCTATCCCTCTCCTCCATCTGCTCCTCCACCTGTGACACCGGTGTCGCTCGGTGCACATAGTAAACCAAAGAAGGAGGGTCTCGTCCGTACAATATCCGGAAAGGTGTCGTCCCTGCAGCCGAGTGGAAGGAGGTATTGTACCAATACTCCGCCCACGCCAACCATCTTGCCCACTGTCGGGGTGTCTCCGAAACAAAACATCTGAGGTAGGTCTCGACACTCCTGTTGACCACCTCGGTCTGACCGTCCGTCTGCGGATGGTAGGCGGTGCTCCGCTTCAGCACTGTCCCCTGAACTCGAAACAACTCCTCCCAGAAGTGACTGGTGAAAACCTTGTCCCGGTCGGACACTATAGACTTCGGAAACCCGTGCAGCCGCACCACCTCCCGCACGAAAACCCCCGCCACCGAAACCGCTGTGTAAGGATGCTTTAAGGGGATGAAGTGAGCATACTTGCTCAGCCGGTCAACCACAACCAAGATCACGGTGAACCCCTCCGAACGCGGCAACCCGTCTATGAAATCCATGGACACCTCCTCCCACACCTGCTCGGGCAATGCCAACGGCTGTAGCAGTCCTGCCGGGGCCATCGCCATGTACTTGTGACGTTGGCAGACGTCACAAGCCGCCACCAATCGCGCGATGTCCTTCCGCATTCCCGTCCAGTATACTTCCCGAGCCATCCGCATATACGTCTGCTGCACGCCCGAGTGCCCTCCGATCGCCGACCCATGAAACTCCTGAAAAAGAGTCGGAATCGATGCAGACCCCCGCGGAATCACCAACCTCCCCTGGTAGAGTAACCTTCCCCCCTCTAGCGTGTAACCTGGCACCCCGTCACCTCCCCCCTGTAAGCTCTCTCTGATCTGCTGCAGCTCCGGGTCTGCCTCCGCCTCCTGTGACAACTGGTCCAATCCTCTCCACTCGGGTATCGACATCGCCTGCAGCTGGCTCTCCTCATCCCGCCGAGACAATGCATCCGCCGCCTTATTTTTCAGCCCCGGTCGGTACTCAATATCGAACCGAAATCCCACCAGCTTCGACAGTAACTTCTGGTGCTCCTCTGCCACCAACCTCTGCTCTAACAGATACTTCAATGCCCACTGATCTGTCCGCACCACAAAAGTCCGTCCCAGCAGATATGGTCGCCATTTCTGAATGGAGAAGACTATAGCCATTAACTCCCTCTCGTACACTGACTTCAGCCTCTCCCTCGTGGTCAACACCTGGCTGAAGTATGCCATCGGCCGCCCCTCCTGCATCAGCACCGCCCCAAGACCATATCCCGAAGCATCCGTCTCCACTACGAATGGCTGGCTAAAGTCTGGTAGAGCAAGGACCGGCGCTGTCGACATCGCCGTCTTCAAGGCTTCGAAAGCCTTAGTCGCCTCTTCCCCCCACCGAAAACTGTCCTTCTTCAGCTGCTCCGTCAGTGGCCAGGCAATGGTGCTGTATCCCTTCACAAACTTGCGGTAATATCCCGTCAATCCCAGGAAACCCCGCAATGCCCGCAGTGTCTGTGGTAGAGGCCACTCTAACATCGCCACAATCTTTGCCCGGTCTGCTGCTACCCCGTCGCCTGAGACAATGTGCCCCAAGTACTCGATCTGACTCCTCCCGAACGAGCATTTCTTCCGATTGGCGAATAACTGGTGCCCCTGCAACTCCCTGAAAACCACCTCCAGATGCCCCGTGTGCTCCTCCAATGTGCGGCTATAGACCAAGATGTCGTCAAAGAACACAAGGATGAACCGTCGTAGGTAAGGACGGAACACCTTGTTCATCAAAGCCTGAAAAGTAGACGGGGCGTTTGTCAATCCAAACGGCATCACCAAGAACTCGTAGTGGCCCTCGTGTGTACGGAAAGCCGTCTTCGGGATGTCCCCTGCTCGCATCCGGATCTGATGATACCCAGACTTTAGATCTACCTTCGAAAACACCCTCGCCCCATGCAGCTCGTCGAGCAACTCATCTATCACCGGAATAGGAAACTTGTCGGGCACAGTTTCCTTATTCAGGGCTCGGTAATCCACACAAAAACGACAGCTCCCGTCCTTCTTCTTCACTAACAAAACTGGGCTCGAGAAGGGGCTGACGCTGGGCTGGATCACTCCTGCTAGCAACATCTCTCTGACCTGCCGCTCGATCTCATCCTTCTGCACGTGGGGATACCGATAAGGCCGAACACTGACGGGGGGTGCGCCATCCCTCAGTACGATCGCATGCTCGTGGTCCCGGGGTGGAGGTAACCCCTGTGGCATCTCAAACACCTCTGCGAACTGCTCCAACACCGACTGCACCTCTGGTGGCTCCTCCTCGGGTTCGGGCTCCGCCTCTGTGGTCATCCCCTGAAACTCCACTAAGTACCCCTGCCCTGCCCGTCGAATAGCCCGAGTCATGGCACTGAAAGCTACCATGGCATAGCACAGGCTCGGGTCTCCCTGAAGCACCACCGTCCGCTCGCCATCCTTGAACTCCATCCTCAACCTTTTCCAGTTGGTCATCGTGGTCCCCAATGTCTTCAACCACTGGACTCCCAAGATGAAGTCGTCCTTTCCCAACTCGAACGGTAAAAAATCCTGAACGATCTGCACCCCCTGAATGACTAAGCAGAGGCCTCGGCATAGCCCCGTACTCTCCTCGCACCGTCCATCCCCCAACTGTACGGTGAATCTCCCACCGGACATCTGCAACCCCAGCAGCTCCACCACTCGCAGGGACACAAAATTGTGGGTGGCCCCACTATCAATCAAAACCGTAACTGCTGTCTCTCCGACCTGTCCCACCAACTTCATGGTGGAGTTCTGTGTGAACCCCATCACGGAGTTGAGGGACACCTGCGCCTGCTCCAGCTCCACCGGCTGCTCTACGGGGACGACCTCCTCCTCGGCCTCCTCTGGGTCGATGTACTCCTCATCGTCCGGCTCGATAGTGATCTGCAGCAACCGGCTCGCACACCGATGGCCCGGGGTGAACTTCTCGTCGCAACGGAAGCACAACCCCCTGGCCCTCCTGTCCCGCACCTCAGCCTCGGTCATCCTCCGCCCTTGTCCCGCAGGACGCGCTGCTCCGGTCTTCTCCCCCGCTCCGGCCGAAACGGCCGGTGGTAGTCTCGGGGCGGCGGCGGCTGTAGGTGGGACCCTCTGCTGTGGTGCCCCCAAGTCCCTCTGATCCTCCGCTCCTCCGCCTGCTTCTCCTCCGCCCGCAATGCCAGCCGAATCACATGCTCCAGATCCCTGGGACTCTGCATCCATAGCTCGGCTCGTATCGAGGGCTTCAGCCCTCGCATAAATGCCCCCAAGAATACGTCTTCCGACACCCCCTTCACCCTGCCTGCCAGCACCTCGAACTTCCCCAGGAAGTCCAACACCGTCCCCTCCTGCCGTAGTCCAAGCAACTGCTCGTAGAAATTCGCCCCCGGTTTGGCCTGGAAGCGGTCAAGTAGGAAAGCGGACAACTCCTCCCACGTCCGAAAAGGGGCTCGGGACATCCTCCAGCGGTACCAACTCAGCGCCTGTCCCTCCAGATAGTAGATGATGTTCTCCAATACTTCCCGCTCTGAGATCCGCATCACCTGAAAATACCGCTCCGCCCGCACTATCCACCCGTCGGGGTCGGTCCCCTCAAAAATGGGCATCTTCAACTTCTCCATCCTCCTGTCTGGGTGCATGGTCGGGTGTCCTCCTCCCTGAGCTCCGTGGCCTCCGTACTCGGTCCTGCCCCTGCCGTAGGTCTCCTCGGGAAACCCTCGCGGGCCCCCAAAATTTTCTGCATACTCCTCCATGGGCCACATCTGACGCTCCTCCTCTGTAGCTCCAAAAATCCCGCGGTAGCCTCTTGCGGGGCCCTGATCGGTGCTCGGGGGGCCGAAAAACTGACCCGGGGGGTTTACTGGGCCCCCCGGGCCCCAATATCACTCGCCGGGGCCCAACCGGCCCCAGGGAAAGCCGCGTGGCCTCCCTGGGACTCGGCGAGGCCCAGGTGTGGCCCAGGCGGGCCGCGCGACCCCTCCTGGCTTCGCGCGAGCCCGCCCAGCCGTCCTGGGCCCCCGCGCGGGCTCGGGGGTGGGCCGTGAGGCCCCCCGAGCCCTCGCGGGGTCCTAGCGGGGGGGGATTAGGGTTCCCCCCAGCCGCCGCTCTCCCTATCTTCCGGGAAGCCTCCGCCTTGTCCGCCGCGTCCCCTTGCCTCCGCAAGAAACCCCAGGGGGTCTCCTTCGCGCCGCCGCCGCTCTCGTTGCACGTCCTCCACCCACGACTCCTCCCGGAACCCTAGATCTTCCCTCTCCTTCGTGATTTTGGTTCCCGGAGGTGCCCCGGATGTATTCGCCATCAACTTTGGATCATCCACCTTAGTAAGATGATTCTCCGCCGCGGATTCTTCCCCTCCGATCTCCACTTGCTTCCCTTTCCCCTCAAGTTTTTGAAGAATTTTCAAGATCTGAACTTGAGTGGCGTCCGACTTCTCGTGCTTCTTCATCAAGCGAACCTCCATCTCCTTTTGGGAATTTGAAAGCATCTCGACCGTGACCTCCAAAGCCCCCACCTTTTTACTAACCTCTTCCCGGATCTCCTTTCGCAACGCTTCCATCTCCGTCTTGAATCGGGTGCCTTCTGCCATTGGATCTATTGCTCTGATACCAATTTGATACGATTTGGATCGTATCAATGGAAAATCAGCGACAAAAAGGAACAAAAATAGGGAAAGATGTGATTTTTATTGGATTTTTGGGAAGAAAACAACTACTAATAGTAAGATAACTTGAGCCCTTTCGAGAGGAACCCGCTCTCCTAACTTTGATGAACGGATCAAAGTCTAAAACCCTCACAAAAGACACTTACGATGTTTCTCACACAATAAGCATAACCCTCATGACGGCTAACCCTAGATATAAATAGAGAAAACCTAGGAATAAAATATCATAAAAAAAAGACTAATCCGCCCTTCGACGCCTCCGATAGTAAGTGACCCATCCGCCTTGGGACCCGCTTGGACCCGTGCCCGCCTCGTAGGGTGCGTCCGCATCATAGCAACACCATTTGGAATTTGTCAGCAACAGATTTCAGAATCTGTAGGTAGTTATAGAACCTGAAGTAGAAAATACAATAGATGCCAGCATAGAACATAAAGATTTTTTACTGCTTACGAAACAATCCTTTTGGGTTAAATATGGAGTTAAAGATGAGTCTGTTGGAATATGTTAGATATTGAGTCACCCCTGGGAACAGACGTATGCGCCGTCATGCTCAACTAGCCTAGTCCCACGTAGAATAAATTAAAAACCTAAATAATCCAAAACAAAAGAATACATCAAATCTAGTAGGCTAAAGCAATACGAAATCTATGGTTTTCTTCTTACCACCAAATATAAGCATGGTTAATGAATGCCCTCATAAATATCACCAAATAGAAAAATCTTATGCTTGGTGACATGCTTGAAGACCTGTCTGTTTTGTTTGTACCATACAAGCTAGACAATCGAACAAATAGTTAAGTGACTGATACCCGCAAATTTTACTTCCTGTTTGAAGCTACTTTAAATGAGCATCACCTTGTCAAAAATAAAGCCAATGGGCCCTAGAGGTAAGCCCATCTTGAAGCATCAATGGAAGAATAGATGCGATATAGTCTCGGAGTTCATTGCAAAACACACATGTTAATTTGCATGTTACTCTTCAGCATATTGTCATAAATAAGAAGTTTATCGTTTAAAGCTTGAAGTCAGCAAACAACATCTTTAGGCAACACTTTGCAAAGCAAACCATGTTATGATAAGGGACAATGGATGAATGTATTCGGATAAGTTTTATAATGAACTCAGAGATTATGTAGGGGGATAGCTTTCAAACTAAAGTTAGGGGATCAGAATTAAGATTCACCTCAATATATGGAGTTACAAATTCCGTGAAAGCTATAATAAAATTCAAGTGTCAGAATGCAATGAAATAGTTATCGACGTGCGACTTGAATCATCCTGAATGTACGTACAATCATATAATCAGCTTACATAGAGTGAAAATGAATAAGTTGTCAAAAATGATAGATGCTTATCGGTTTTTGAAAAATGATAGATGCTTATTGTTTTATTAACATTAGCCAATCTGTGAATGCTAAGGTCACCATACTGGTGAGATTTACAAATACTATCCTAACTTCAAACTGGAAGCTTGGTATTCCATAAAAAAGGGGAGCAGTGTTTCTCAATCTTCCTAATACTATTAGTAAGGATCTTGAAAGAGAGACTCCAATGTGAAACTAAAGTATGGATAACTAAACGAATTAGCACTGCCCACCAAGCTATCGATATATATTGAGCTACCGAACCCTTTGGATAGCGCTGACATTTTTCAAGCAAAGGAAACAAGTGTCTGGTTTTGGGGTAGGATATTGAAAAGGGAAAACCCAGATATCTAATCAGAGAGTGAAAAAAATCTGTGAAATCTTCAGAGCGGTGCTTTTTCATTCTTGTACTACACTAGCGAGATGTCTGAAAAAAGGTGTGATCTTATTCTGCCAAATGGCAAGCAAATCCTTACTATTGACTGACCGACGAAGCCATAATGTGGAGGATGCGATCGTAGCCATGCCAATATATAAGTAGAGAGTTCATGTGGGGTTGTACAATTCTTTTTACAAAAGCCTATTTTTTTTTCCTTATTTATGCACAATCAGGCATTATTAGTCAATGAATCAAAAAAGCAATATAGCATTTTAGCATATTTCAAATCTGCATGATAGACAATCAATAGATCATCAGCAAATAGAAGATGTAATGGGGTCATGATAGGTTACCGTTTCAGAGGTTTCAGAGGTTTGATAGTCCTCTCATCTACAACCAAGTCTAATATAATCGGGAAATACTCTATTATAAGTACACACAGATATGTAGATAAAAAGTCTCCCTGTTTAATGCATCAGCTGCTAGTAAAGAAACCAGATGAAGGGACATTGGAAAAGCACATAGTATATGGGGTTAAGATACCCTCCTGAATCCAACATATCCATAATGGTGGAAAGCTGATAAGGTGCATGAGGATTTCTGAGTTCCCTATTAACAATATCAAAAGCCTTACGCCTGTCCACCTTAAGACATAAACATGTACATAGTGGTTTATTAAAAATCGCTAAGGTTTATTAAAAATCGCTAACCAGCTCATTAGCTAGCAAGGAGCAATCATTAATCAATTGTAATACCCTGAATTTTTATCTATTTGCAAATTTCTACTATTATATATTAACTATTTTCCCTTCCTATTTCTTTCTTATTTCCTCTTCTTTTTTTCTTTTTCTATCAGCCCAATTCATTTTCTCCACTTTTCTTTTTCTTTTCTTTTAAAACCCAGGCCCAAGTCCATGCCCACAACCCTCCTCTCTTTCTTTCTTTCTTTTATTTTTCTTTTTGTTTTCCCGTGGATTAATTCCCCAGCCAACCCGAACTCAACTCCACTAACACGAGCCCCCGATCAGTCTCTCTCGCAAACCCCATCGCGGCGAAAGACTTAGAGAAGCACCGATCTCCCCCTCTCTCTCCCCCCCCTCTCTCCCCTCAGTCGACAACCCCACGAGGAAGAATCGGCCATCGCCTCTGTCGATTTCACCCCATGTGAGCTTTTCGGCTTCGATTTTACCTTTCTTCTCTCACGCGATGCGATGGCTATTCGAGTACCCAACATCCCATTTACACTTCACCAACTTCGCAACACTCCCCATCACAACTATCGCCTCCTTCATCTCCATGCTATATCTCTCCATTTATAAATAGTTCTATATGCTTCAACAGTTTTCTACTTCAAAAAGAATATTTTCAAATTTTTTAAGGTTTTTCTTTTGATCTGAGTTCGGATATCGGCTCTGGAATTGATCTTAATATTGGATCCTTTTCTGTTCTGGTGGATCTAATCTGTCGGTAAATTTCTTTAAATTCTAGTTAGTTTTAAGAGTGGTGTATGATTTTCTTTTGGCTATGATGTTTTTGAGCCCTTTCGGCTTGGCAGTGACCCTTGCTGCCGCCCCTTGTCATCTTCGTTCGGCTGTGTTGGTCAGACACGAGCTTCGGCTCTCTGTTTTGTCAGTTATAGGCATGTGTTCCCCTGTCTATGTTCTTATGGGGTTTTACCCCTTGTGTCTGATCCTGTCTAGCCCATGTCTTTGTTCTGTTAGTTTCTGTCGTGGCACCTTGCCCAGCTTACTGTTGGCCGAGGGGTTTGCCCATATGATCTGAGGTCATTGGTTTCATTGCTGAAAATTATTTGTTGTACTTTATTTATTGAAATGTTGGGTTTTAATTTATAGCTAAACATGCTTATGTTGCTTAAACTGAAATCATCTATGCGGATGTTATATTATTAGAGAGCATGTGTAAGTGATTTGCCTTTTAGCATGATCAATGATGAATCTTTCCTGAGATCATTCTGTTGTCCCTCTGTCATGTTTCATTGTGAATTACTCTTAATGCGTGCGGATGATTATACATTAATTCTGATATCAATTTAGAATATATGGTTGGGTTGATTATGTTGAATATGTTCTTGAGGTAAAGTGTTATCCCTTTGCATGACATATTATTGGATAGTTGGACTTGCTGAATAATGATTCACATGTGGTTAATTGTTGGGAAGT
Source organism: Scilla litardierei (assembly GCA_030789695.1). Lineage (NCBI taxonomy): Eukaryota > Viridiplantae > Streptophyta > Magnoliopsida > Asparagales > Asparagaceae > Scilla > Scilla litardierei. Next base: position 17,290,952 of record CM061141.1, read on the forward strand.
AATCCTATTGACATGTTGGCTTTAAATGTTGGAAACCTTGGACTTAGAAAGGATTTGGTATAAACATAACACACCAACCATATATGCTAATATGATGGGACCATTGATCTTGTTGAGAGACTTGTTCCCCTTTTACTACTTTATGATGCATATTAGAGTAATCAATCTCCACATACATTGTTGGCTATGTTCACATTATTATTGATGCATGATGAAACACTTGTTACACTTTATAACGTGAAACTTAGATTTTAGAACATCACCGGAAATAATACACTTATCATAAACCATTGCCATACAGATTCACTGGGTTTTTGGGATAACTTATATTAGATGGAGCACATAAACAATTGGAGCCATGCTTCGATTTTTGTTATTTAAACTGCATTTGGTGTTCGACCGGGTTTCATTCATGCATTCGTTTGAACCCATATAGTCTTGTCGGACGGTTATTAGAGTTTTGTTTTGTCCTATTTTAGACTCGGCTCTGGTGACCGTCCCTGTGGTACAAGATGGTCTTCGGGTTGTATATCGTACTCTCTTATATAAGTCACAGTTTAGAAATGATATAGTTGATAGATGCACATGTACTAGAATATTCAAAACACATACTTTAACTGTTACTAGTTTACATTCATGTCTTTAGTTTATTTTGCTGTTCTCTCATATGCATGTTCTATTTCTTGCTTTAATTCAGTTTTGCACTTATACCATGTTACTATTTCATATTTAGAATTTATTGTGAATTTACTTGACTTGGCGGACTTCTGTTTTTGTTGCACCGTCAGGTGTTGATCCGGAGTACGCAGAGTTTGAGTTTGCGGTTCAGGACGTCGATTTCTGGGTGATTAGTTCATGAGTGACTCTTATGTATTTTCTTTTTATATTTTGAGAGTACTGGATCTTTTTTCAGTGTAGTACCTTTTATACTTCTCCTTTGTAAGGAGAACATTCTATATACGAGTATGTTGGTATATGTATACTATTAGTTATATTGTTTTCACTGATAAACAACAGGACATACAAATCTGGGAAATTATAATGGTCCCCGAAAGGCAGGTCGTTACAAGTGGCGGCCCATGCAGGTCCGCGCTGATCACCTCGGGAACAGTATAAGTTGAGTAAGGTGTATCGTAAAATATACTCATGTCAGTTAACTCTACACTTTGGATGCAGGATATCTCTAATCTACATTCGAGAAGGACGTGCAAGGAGAGATAGCTTCTTCTTTCTTAAACTCTTGGGGTTTCCTCCATCTATCGCTTACATCCTGTATACGATTCATCATGAGTCGGACCATTTATCTTGATCCTTATCATCACATCCCCTTTTAGCTTGTGTCGACCTCATCATCATCTTTCTACCCTTGCGTGCTTTCCACATTCTCTCATCATTTATACATTATCTTTTCGACATTTCGTGGACGGAACGTTTGTAAGGTGGGTATGATGTAATACCCAATATATTTATCTATTTGCAATTTTCTGCTATTATATATTAACTATTTTCTCTTCCTCTTTTTTTCTCATTTCCTCTTCTTTTTTCTCTTTTTCTCCCGGTCCACTTCATTTTCTCCACTGTCCTTTTTCTTTTCTTTTAAAATCTAGGCCCAAGTCCAAGCCTACAACCCTTTCTTTCTTTCTTTCTTTTTCATTTTCATTTTCTTTTCCCCGTGGACCAATTCCCCGACTCACCCGAACTCAACCCCACCCGAGCTCCCGACTGGTTTCTCTCTCGCAAACCCCCTCGCATTGAAAGCCTTAGAGAAGCGTCGATCTCTCCTTCTCTCTCCACCTCAGCCGACAGCCCCATGAGAAAAAATTAGCCACCGCCTCTATCGATTTTACCCCATGTGAGCTTTTCGGCGTCAATTTTCCCTTCCCTCTCTCGCTTGTGACACGATAGCTACTTGAGGATCTGTTAGCCCCTCTGCACTCTACCGACTTCGCCGCACCCCACATCACATCCAACACCTTTTTCTTCATCTCCAGGCTATATCTCTCACTTATAAATAGTTCTCTATGCTTTAAAAGTTTTATACTTCAAAAAGAATATTAAAAAAAGTATTTTAGGTTTTTATCTGAGTTTGGATTTTTGCTCTGGATTGGATCTTATTGTCAGATCTTTCTCTTTTCTCTTTTCTGGTGGATCTACTTGGTCTGTAAATTTCTTTAAATTCTAGTTGGTTTTAAGCTTGGTGTATGATTTTCTTTTGGCTATGATGTTTCTGAGCCCTTTGGGTTTGGCGGCAACCCTTGCCGTCGCCACGCGCTGTCGTCATACGGCTGTATTGGTCGGACATGAGCTTCGGATCTCTATTTTGTTAGTTACATGCATGTGACTTCTGTCTTTATTCTTCTGGGGTTTACCCCTTGTGGCCGAGCCTACCTGGCCCATGTCTCTGTTGTGTTGGTTTCGGTCGTGGCACCCTACCCTACTTACTGTTGGCCGACGGGGTTGCCCATATGATCTGTAGCCATGGGTTTCATTGTTGGAAATTATTGGTTGAACTTCATTTATTGAAATGTTGGGTTTTGATTTATAGCTGCACATGCTTATGTTACTTAAACTGAAATCATCTCTGAGTATGTTATATTATTAGAGAGGATGTGTAAGTGATTTACCTCTTATCATGATCAAAGATGAATCTTCCTAGAGATCATTCCGCTGTCCCTCCCTATGTTCCATTGTGAATTACTCTTAATGCATGTAGATGATTATACATTAATCCTGACATCGATTTAGGATATATTGTTGGGTTGATTATGTTGAATATGTTCTTGAAGTAAAATGTTATCCCCTTGCATGCCATATTATTGGATGGTTGGACTTGCTAGATAATGATTCACATAGTAATCCTATTGACATGTTGGCTTAAAATGTTGGAAATCATGGACTTAGAAAGGATTTGGTATAAACATAACACACCAACCATATATGCTAATATGATGAAACCCTTGATTTTGTTGAGAGATTTGTTCTTCTTTTACCGCTTTATGATGCATATTAGAGTAATCAATCCCCCATACATTGTTGGCTATGTTCACATTATTATTGATGCAGGATGAAACACTTGTTACACTTTATAACATGAAACTTAGATTTTAGAACATCACCGGAAATAATACACTTATCATAGACCATTTGCTATGCAGACTCACTAGGGTCTTAGGTTAACTTAAATTAGAGGGAGTACATAAACAATTGGAGCCATGTTTCGTTTTCTGTTATTTAAACCGCATCTGGTGTCTGATCGAGTTTCATTCTGCATTCATTTGAACCCATATAGTATCGTCAGATGGTTATTTGAGTTTTGTTTGTCCTGTTTTGGTTCAATCCGGGTGAGCGCCCTCATGGTACAAGGTCTTCGAGTTGTATATTGTACCATTCTCTGTAAGTCGCAACTTAAGATCTGTATAGTTGTATAGTTGATATATGCACTTGTACTGGAATATTCAAAACACATACTTTAACTATTACTAATTTACATTCCTGTCTTTAGTTTGTTTTGATCTCATATGTATGTTCTGTATCTCGCTTTATTTCAATTATGCACTTATATCATGTTAAAATTTCATATTTAGAATTTGTTGTGAAATTATATAACCTGGCGGACTTCTGTTTCGTTGCACCATCAGGTGCTGATACGAAGTACCAGGAGTCTGAGTTTGCGGTTTAGGACGCCGATTTCTGAGTGATTAGGTCATGAATGACTCTTATGTATTTTCTCTTCATATTTTGTGAGTAGTGTATCTTTTGCAGTGTAGCACCTTTTGTACTCCTCCTTTCTAAGGAGAAGATTCTATGAGTATATTGATATATGTCTACTATTGATTATATTGTTTTCGCTGGTAAACAGCAGGACTGTAAATCTTGTGAATTGTAATGGTCCCCGAAAGTGGGTCGTAATCAATCTTTTAAAAAAGCTGATTGATTAGAAAAAAATAAACTTAGAGATTACTTTCTGATGCCGATTCTATAGAACATTCGAAATGAATTTATAGAGGACATTGCAGCAAGCAATCGGTCAGTAATCATTCCATGTAGTAGCCGTTTATAATTTTTGAACAAGATAGAGAAAAGTATCATTGAGCTATTTCAAGGGTATGCTTGATGAGAAGGACTGGACTGAATGCACATTAGTGGTCCCAATCAAGTCCCAATTAACCTGATAGAATAAGGCATTGTAGCCATATGTGACTGGTTCTTTCTCAACGCCTAACTGGAACATTGCATTTTTAATCTCTTGTACCAATATAAGATGAATACTCCATTGTCCAGCAGCATGAATAAGATGCCGTTTGATACACAGATTTGGAAAAATATTCCAGTAGTCTTGGTGATTAAAAAGATCATTATAGAAGGCCATGATAGATATGCATATATCTGCGCTACAATCCAAAAAGATGCCATCATCCAAAAAAATAAATGAGACAGAAAGTTTTTGGAATACCTAGACTTAGTAGCAAGGAAAAAGAAATGTATTTTTTAAATCCCATTCAATAAGGCAGTCCCAGGATACACAATTCTTTTGTCAACATTTTGCTTTCTGTAACTGAAACTGGTATGCTAGCTCAAAGTTGATCTGATTTAGGCGAAATGTAATAGCTAAGTTATAAGACGGATCAGTTTTTGTTAACTAAGCTTGTCTTGTCGTAGTATCTTTATCTGGGTGGTTGGATCATCACGAAACCATGTGCTAATGCTCCAAGTCTTGAGCTTTAGAAGCTTCAATTTAGAGACCAATTGAAACTAAGGAGCTCCATGGAAGGGGGAGGACCAAGCCTCTCGAAGTAATTCTGCAAACTGTGGTAACTGAAGCCAGTAGCTAAAGAATTTGAAAGGTTTAGGCCTCGAATTACTAGTAGCACTCAGTCGGAGGAGGATTGGATTAGTTCCATGTTCCATTCACAAGCAGACTACATTTTCCTTTTTTACCTTTGCACATGATGTAGTATTTCTATAAGAAAATAAAGATAGGAAAATCTCAAAGTTAAGCTAGAATGGTGGTTGATGCCTTCGGTTCCTTTTAGTCAGTGTCGAAGGTTTGAATCTTATAAGTTGCATAAGTTGCCACTTTCTTGTTTGTTGGGGAAAAAATTAAATTGTCTTAATATGTCTTTCTGATACATTGGTTACTTGGGTCAGGTTTGGGTTCGGAAGATCGACCTGTTACTAAGTAGGTTGGGTTTATGTAAGCTATAATCATGCCAACCTATGACCTTAACTAAGTTTCCCCTGCATTGGGTCTGTACTGACAAGTGTTTGGACCAAAGTTGCTGGACCTACACATGCAACAGTATAGACAGAAAGACAATATGCGCGGTAAGTTATTTCTTCTCCTCAGGGCAGTTAATGGCAATCTGACAATGTCATGCTCCCCTAGGAACCAGCTGTAAAACTGATAATATTCTTTTTTAATTTTTGCTGCACATATCTGCGCAAACTGAGAGGGCATGTTCATGCTTATTTTGCATCTTTCATGCTAGTTTAATTGCATTGTAACTGCTGCAACTTGTGTCAGTTGCCAGATTTACTTACTAGTGACAGTTCATCCACATTATCATTTCCATCAAGCCAATTTTTTTGCAATGAAGGAACTTATGTTTTTTAATTGCTGCTGTAGGTCGGGGCAAAATGCCAGTCAAGCTACTTCTGATGCCACCGGTGCTGCAACAGATAAGTTTTCAAGATTAAACATGGATGAAAATGTTGATTCGAATGTTCAAGCACCTAGAACAGAACCTGTCTTGAGCATTCCTGATTGTAAGTGTGGAATGCCTTTATGCATATGTGAAGCTCCAACCCCTGATCCAGTCCCCACACAGGTATGCAACTTCTTAGGTTTCGCAGTACTTGTCTGCATTTTATCATCCACCTGGTTGATCAGCTAACACGCCATTATGGCCAGAATAGTACTGTCTCGGTTGTTCAGCCCAACCCAAGACCAAAGAAGCCTATCAGCACCCAGCAACCAGCAGAATCCATTCCTAGAAAGCAGGCTTCTTCTTCAGGCAGCAGACCAAGGTCATATAATCCTAGTTCCAACCCTATCTACCTTGTAGACTCTGGATGTTATATTCCTCCAAGATGCCGGTCGGTAGCTTGGACACTACACAGTAATGCTTGCATTCTTATTTAGCATGCCACTGTTTGATGCAGACTAGGTTATTAAATGCCTATGCCATTGTAATTTACCTTGAGCTGCTCCTTGTCTATCATGTCTTGTTTCCATACATATATTTGAATAATGTCCCAATATATATTTATTCTCAAATTGTTTCATGCTTGTTATTTTAATTATGGAAAGAAAAAGATATATGAACTTTGTCATAATTGTTTCATAATCATTAGCTTCTCATTTTGATTGATTATTTCCCGTATACTGCATGACTATGCAGTTAAATCTAGCATATAGATTTATTGATTTAATGCTGCTGAGTCTGGGCTTTGTGGGAAAATGGTGGGGATTATTTAAGAGAGGTCCCAGCTTAAGGGGTGTTATGGATTTCAGTCATCAGAAAGAAAGAAATAAATTAATAAGAAAATATATTTTAACTCTTTCAACCTACCATCGGGTTTGCCAAAATTTGTGCACCCACCATTACTAAGTTCTCTAGTCCAAACAATTCACATTATAACCTGAAATGTCTTGTTCATGGTAGTAGAGCTGTAGGTGCGTCGACTCCTACTTTCAGTGGTTAACACGCTCACTACTTCAACTTATAAAGACACACTGCTCGTGTTAATTCTCGTGCATGAGCTTTCAATTTTTTTTAAAAGTTTTTATTGACCACTTGACTCACATTATAAACTTGGCATTCCAATTCATGATGGGTGTTAAGATTTATGTAGCATTTAGGTGTTTGGGTTTTCTAGACCTGTACCCGTGTAGTATATGAATCATATTTGTATTACTATTGTGTTCACACAGCACACGCGCACACATATACAGTGGAGAGAATTAATTCACATCTTCTTCCAAATTCATAAGTTTAACATGGTATAAGAGCAAGAAAACACTAATCTCTGTTACTTATCTCAACTACTTGCAGCCTTCAACGTCCCCTGCTTCTTTTTGTTCTCCCTTCATCATCTCCAACTCAAATTATACTCTCAATTACACCCAAAATCAATTCCACATAACTAATCAAATTTTTTGGCCCTCTTGGGTACTGTTGCTATTGTCCTAGGGCTTCACTGCTGAAATATGTCATTATCGTCTTTTGGAAAAGCTAGTCGCCACCAGTCATTGTCTTCAGCACTGTTGTGTCCCCTTGGCATCATTGCAACGCCCTCTTGGTTGCAATAACTGTTGTCGTTTTCAGGATCTCACAGTCCTGCGTCGTTATCCTCAGGATCTTACAATCTTCATTGCCCTGATCTTGTAGTTGCATCATCATTGTCATCACCCTGTTTCATTGCAGTTGTTTTTATTTGACTACTGTTGCTCCACGAGCTTTGCCGCCGCCTTCGTGAGCTCATCATCTCCTTGCAACCATCTTAAGCCTCATAGATCCAATCAGATCTAAGGAACCTTTATTAGAACTGATTGGTTCTATTTATTAGTCAGCCCCTTTACGTTTACAAAAAGTTCCACTAAAAACAAGCAAAAATGTTGCAATAAAAAGAGAGGTTTTGTTCTTTTGGCTTTCTGGATCTGTCCTAGCTGCCTTCTCAATCTGTACTGGCTACCTGCTGATACTAGTTGTCTATCTTTTTGATATATATGGGCTGCTTAGCGAGAAAATTGGCTAAATACCATCGGTCAACCCTAGCTTTTAATTTCTACCACCTACTTTAAAAACTTTGCTAGAATACTACACCCCCTGAAAAAGACTAAAAAACCCCCATTGCATTCCCAAAAATTAAAACCCAAAAAAATTAAACCCCCTGCAAAAAAAATTACAGCGGCCCTCTGCCTCTCATCCCTCTCCCCCTAAGCCGCCACCATCAACAACGACCCCATCAGGCTCTCCCAATACGCCATCCTCCTCTCCCTCTCCCGCCTCCGCTCCGCCTCATCCCACCTCTCCTACCTCTCCCTCACCTCCTCCTCCCCCCTTAATGTCCTCCAGCCCCGAGCGCGCGACGGTCGCCAGGGCCATCAGAGACTGCGCCCAGGTGCTCGACAGCGCCGCCGACAGGACGAAGGACTCCATGGCCGAGCTCAAGAAGCTGAAGGGGACGAAGGCGGGTGCGGAGACGGGGTGGTGCCTGTCGAACGTGCAGACGTGGATGAGCGTCGCGCTCACGAACGAGGAGACGTGCACTGACGGGCTGAAGGAGGTCGGGGCCACGAGGAGCGTGATGAGGGACGGTGGGCGCGTTGGCGTTGCCAAGGAGTATACCAGCGTCGCGCTTGCGCTTGTTAACAAGCTTTCTAATGGTAGTTAATTAGTTATAACGGTGATTATCTATGTATGTATTATTTGCGTTTGCAGTTAATGTTGTGGTTGAGACCGTATCGAGGTTTTGCATGCAAGTATACTATAAGATGAGTGGACAAATTCAGTACGTCAATCATATTTGGACGTTTGATGTGTGGTTTGTTTGAATGTTTTTTTCTTTCTTATAAATTTTACGTTATTTTGGTGTACGTCTGATTTGAACCATAACTACGAGTGATTCTTGATTTGGTTTTGAGAAAATTCGCCAGCAGCGCCCAATGCCTACGGCGTCTCCATCGCGACGCTCCGACGCCGCAGACCTCACAGCACAGTTACCGAACGTCGCTTCCATCGACATCGCCGTACCAAGCCTCCAGCGCCTTTTTGATTTTCTAACCTGGTAAGTGATTTGCGCCTTTTTTGCTTCACATGTTAAGTTATTGCATGTTCAAATTTACAGGATATTGATGCTCATACTCCTCAACTTGCATGTTCAACAACTGGAGATGAGCAGCAATATCCTGTAAAATACGTTGGAATACGTTAGTTAACACTGGGTTACTTGACAGAAAGAAGCGTAAAGCAGTGCATATCAGCGCAAAAAGGTGCATATCAGTTAATGTGACCTTTTCTAACATTTTCTAACATACACCTTTTCTAACATTTTCTATCAGCGCAAAAAGGGGGTGTGGGAATGTAATGAGTTTTAATTTTTTTGGCTTTTAATTTTTGGGAATGTAATGGGGGTATTTTAGACTTTTTTCAGGGGGGTGTGGTATTCTAGCAAAGTTTTTAAAGTGTGTGGTAGAAATTAAAAGCCCGGGTTGACCCATGGTATTTAGCCAATTTTCTCCTGCTTAGTTGATTTTTGCTGGTGATCATAGAAGGTTAAAGCCCCAGTTAATGACATTTAAAACAGTATGCGACATGCCATAGGTATCACAAATCACTACACAACTTAAATTTCATTCAAAAATATGCAAAATTTTGTGAATCGTGACATATGCCTCACAAATCATTAAAAAATCCCCAAGTGTTTAAAATCTTATCCATACACTATATAAAGTTGCGTGAGTTATGACATGCCTCATAAACCTTTAGAAAATATTATAGTTCCATCAACTTTTAAAACAATGTAAGCCATGACATAGACATCACAAACCTTTACAAAACATCATAAAATTTTCAATCTCATTCAACAATATGCATAGTTGTTGAGCTTTGAAAACAGTTCATCTTTTTCACTCATATTCGTCTACATCTTGAGTTTTCTTTTGTCTACCTCTATCTGTTACTACCATAGCTATTATAAGTAATAACGATAGCTGCTCTTGTTGCATTAATCTAAGCAATGATCGAAAGAAGTAAAAACAATGAGGGTAAGCAAGAGTACTAAATAACAATAACAATGTTAAGAAGAAGAATAAGAAGCGTCGGTAAGGAGGAACTAGCAAAAAATGCCGAAGTAAGGATAGTAACAATTGTATAAGTAGCAAGGCAGTTCCAGCAGAAAATCAAATCAATATTTAAGATATAATTTTATCTCGTTTAACTATTTAAGACAGCATAAACTTTATAAAAAATTATTTAAAAATATGAAAAATCCATTACGACTCACATCAATATACATGCATCAATAACCATTGTTGATCTACTATGTAACTATCATCAAGCTTCTCTCCATCTATTTCTTTCCTTTTAGTTTCATTATATCATGAATTAAAATGGAAAAGCTTAACTATCTTGGAAGGAAAGACTTATATAAGTATCTTTAAGTATAAATATATGACGCATGTGTTTTTATAAGTAAAAAAATACAACAAATAACAAAAATAGGCCCTATTGGCTTGTATGAGCTTAAAGACATACACCTAGTTTTTTGCCATATCAGATTTTAGCACTATCATATAATTTAGGGTCCAAAATGATTCATTGGGGATATTTCGATAGTGTCTGCTATTATTTAAAACAGGAGTGATAAGAAGTTTCCACCAGCTTTTACTGATCATGTAAATCCAAGACTCGTACTATAATGAAGTTCAATAGAATAAATAATCTGTTGTGGGCATAATCCTTCAATCTTTTTATTGACTCACTAAAGAAAAGGAAACATTTTACCATCCACCAGCTCCCAAATATATTGATTATGATAATTGGCTTGCTAGCAACTATTGCATCATGACGTGGCTGTTGAACATCATGAAATAGAAAGAGAAAGTGTTATGTTTCTCAAAATTGCGAAGGAGATATATGACATTGAAGTATATATACCCGAATACAAAAAATATCTCTCAAGATATGGACTTATATGAGAGACTGTTTACATTGAAACATGATGGTAGATACTTGTCTGATTATTATATAGAGTTAAAAGGGATTTTGAATGAGATTGATATGTATTGACCTTTGGTGTTAGGTATGATGATATTTCAAAGTTACAATAAGGAGTTTGTTGTGATGAAGTTTCTTTTTTGGTTGAACTTTTTAGCTACCTGAATTCATGAACAGATACTTAGGAGTGATTTTGATCCATCTATGTCTGTTACTTTAGCATGTGTTTGATGTGTTGCCATCTTTGGAGGGTCTACAGCTGCAACTCTTTTAAATATTGAGAGTTTTGCATTGGTTTCGTATGACCATGGATGTGGCTGTAGTTGAGGACGTGAGTTTAGATTCAAGCACTAAAGTGGTCAGAAGCCCGTATTCTATAGAGGACTAGGACTTTGTACTCATCGTGGGCGTACCAATCGTGTGTTTGAAAAAATATTGGATCATGTTCCAAAAACCTGATTGGGCATAGGTAGCTACGACAAAGGCACATTTTACAATCTTATCTTTGATCGAGTTTATCTCCATTTCCATCCTATGAGTATAGATTTTACGGACTGAATATGCAAGACTCCATCATCAATCATCTTAGTCATGCAGCACAGTACTAATACACCTGCTTCAAGTATTAGTCTTTCCCTTGCTTTTTCTAATAAGCCTTGGGTTTTCGATTCTGAAGCATCATCACATATGACATATACCAAAAACTCATTTCGTTCAATGTTATTTTCTACTTCTATATCTTCTGTTTGTATAGCTGACGACACATCATCTGTTATTTCTGGTTACGGAATGGTCTATGTTACTCGTATAGTGTCATTATTTGATGTTTTGCATGGTTTTAAATTTCTTGTTAATCTCGTCTTGATTAGTCAACTTACAAAATAGAAAATTTGTTCTGTAGTAGTATTTTCTATATACTATGTATTTTAAGATCTTCAAACTAGGATGAGGATTGGTTTGGACCATGAGAATAAAGGAGTTTATTACTTGGATAATAGTCATTCAACTGCTAACTTGGCTGCATTGTCTTCTCTGATGCTTCATTACAATGACATCGTCACTTAAGCTATTTGTCTCTTATGAAACTGTGAGGTTTTACCTATTGCGTTGTCTATTCTTCTTTGTGGTATGAGTCTTGGGAGTTAAGAAAGTATCATCACGCTTTATATCCGAGACATATCAGAAGTCAATTTTTTTTTGATTTGATCCATTCTTATATTTAGGGACCAAGTCATGTTTCTTCTTTTGGTCATAAGTATTTATTAATTTTTGTTAACTATTTTTCTAGGATGTCTTGGTTTATCTGTTAAAGACATGTCTTTATTACCTGATATCATTTAAAAAATTTAATGAGATAAAGACTCATTTGGTTGTAGGATACTACTAGCAAGTTGGTTGATGATGTATCTCATTATAGGAGACTAGTTGGAAGACTTATTTATCTTACAATTATCAGATCACATATTACCTTTTCTAGAAGGAAGTCAATCTATTCATGCAAAATGCTAGAAACGTTCGTTGGAGAGTAGCTTTACGAATTTTGATTATGTTAGAGGCTCTGCTAGCAGAGATTTGCTATATCAGAAAAATATGTAGTTAAAGATACAATATTTTTCAAACTTAAGTTATGTCGGAGATAAGAGAGACATGAGATCTCTTTCTAGATATTATGCGTATGGTGGAGACAATCTTGTTATTTGGAGGAGCAAAAAAGAAAATAGCATAACTCACTCTACTGCTAAGGTAGAATATCAAGGTTGTCTCATACATGTGAGATGATGTGGCTTAAGCCGTTTTTACTGGAGCTTAGTTTTGAAGATGATGATTATATGCCTATATCTCGTGATAATTAAGCAACGATTTGTATAGCTAATAATCCAACGTTCTATGAAAGGACAAAACATATGGAATGGATTGTTTATTTCTTGGTTTTAGGTATTGGCTGTTTCGTTTCGGTCTCGGCAGCAACCGAGATCGAAACCACTACCATTTCTTGGTATCGGCCGGAACCTTAGGGTTCTTGCTAGTTTCGTCTGATTCCGGAAACTGACTAGAACTCTAAGGTTTTGGCTTGAAAACGATGACGTAGATGGTCCAAAATTGATGAATTAGATGAATAAGAGGCAAAAACAAGAAAAAATTGCAGAAAAAAGAAGAAAAAGAAAAAAAAAGTAAGAAGAATTAAATTCACCGGCATCACCGCATCGCTTCGCCGCTGGCCGAACTCCTCCCTGCCTCGCCTCGCCTCGCCGAACTCCTGAGAGAGAGAGCGCGCGCGTGCGCATAGAGAGAGAGATGCCCGAGTTGTGCCTCGTCGCTGGGAGAGTCGGCCATTGATTTTAAATGGCAAACTTGTAAATAAGTGGTATGTGCGTAGAGTAAAACAGTCGGTGCGCACAACAACCTCTGATTTTTTGTGGCAACCCTGTAAATAAGTGGTATGTGCGCAAAGCAAAATGGTGGGTGCGCAAAACAACTCCAGCTTTTTTAACTTGTAAATCAGTGGTATGTGTATAAAGTAAAACGGTCGGTGCGCAAGGCAAACTTAGAAATCGATTCATTTATTTAGTATTTATTTCTTAAATATCAAACTTTAGGCATTTAGTATTTGATATGATTACCAACTCAAATTTAATTTATCTATTTAGTATTTAGTATTTGATATCATATGATTAATACTTTGGTTTTGAAGTGTTTGATAGTATTTGATAGATATTTACGTATTTAAAACTACCGATACGGACAAACCGAAACTTACACGGAAAAAGACGATACCAATACCGAAACCCAAATTTTTGAAAGACCGAAACCGAGACCTAAAACCTTGGTTCATTTATTCAACATGCTATGAATGCAAAGTTAGGTTGTATTTCTTTTGCTTGCACTTCAGAACAGTTGGTTGATATCTTCACCAACGCTTGTGCTCCAAAGATGTTTTCTTATTTGATTGACAATTTGGGCACGACGAACATATATGCTTCAGCTTGAGAGGTGTGTTGAGATTTATGTAGTGCTTTTGTATTTGGGGTTTTCTCGATCCATGCTCCTTTAGTATTTGAACCCTGTTTGTATTCCTACTGATTCCTACTGTATTCATATACATATAGAATCATTGATCAATGGGAACGGTTTAACCCCTACTTTTTAGTAGTTGACACTGTCCTTGTCCAACTGAACTATATTTGTATGTATATCCATGGGTGTGCAAGTTGGTGGAATCTGCTTGTAAATATCATAAACTGGTTGTTGTTCATGTGTTGGTGGAATCTGCTCGTAAATATCATACACTGGTAGTTGTTCACGTGTTGGTGGAATCTACTTGTCACATCTAATGTTACTGTAGCAGTGTTTCACTGTTTGTGAATCTGCTTGTCACATCTACTGTTTCTGTAGCTTTATTGCTCGGTAAGGGGCGTGCTTTTTCCTCCAGTAATAGGCTTCATTACTCTTTATTGACATGTTAACAGTCCATTTTTCAACCTTGGTCAAACAAGCAATGGTAGCTCCCACAACGGTCTAGTTGATTATGACATCAGTGGAGAGGTATAAATACTGATCCTTAGTCAATTATCATTGTACATATGTATCCCTTCTAATGTACAAGACTGATACCTTTGTACAAGCTTTCTACTTGGTTGTAAGAAAGGATCTTATAATAAACTTTTGGTCCTTCATTTTCACAGGGTTTAAGAGAAGCCATCAAGAATAGTGATGTTAATGCTGTCAGGAAACTTCTGAGTCAGGTACCAACAATCATAATTCGTAGTCTTTGCTTTTCTCTGTGGAGGACTTTAGGCTGAGGTTTGTTTATGGGGCAGGGCGTTGATGCAAATTACTGCGACAAACAGGGATTGACTTTACTACATTTGGTAAGGTTTTGTCATGTTAATCTTGTATGCAAAGTTAATAGCAGATATTAAAATGCTTTAGAAAGAAGGAGATGTCAGTTGTTGATATGCAGGTTTATAGTAGGTGTTTATGGGTGGCTGATTTGACGTGTTTGTTCATGTTTTAAACAAAATTCAGCCATGTAAGATCTGCAGATACTGGTATAAGGAAGACTGGATAAACGATACTGTGTTATATTTTAGCAGGGTAAAGCATGTACCTACAATATAACCACACACACACACACACACACACACACACACACACACACACACCCCCCCCCCCCCCCCCCCCCCCCCCCCCCGGGCGACCGCGACCGCCAAAAAACAAAAACAAAAACAAAAAGCCAAAAAAAAAAAACAAGCATCCTTGGCTACTGAATTTTGGATTAGCATACGCAAAAGCATACCCTGTTGCCAAAAGACTGTTTCGAACATCACAAGAGTAGACCATAACTACCAGGAGCAAGAAAATGATTGCAGTGGCCCGAAAACCCTGAAAAAGATTAAATGATACCGGATTAAATTTGCATTTACTTATTCCCAGGAAAACTTGCTATGTTAGATGAGTATTATAAGAGGGGAAGGAAGGGATGAATCCCCCCGAGCATTTGATTCGTTTTTTGAAGTTATGGAAGGATGATAATGATGCTTCCGCCTAAAGGAGGATTTGGATGAAATTTTATGCCTGAAGTTTTGGATTTTGGGGGCGGGAGATTAACGCATAAGGGCCATGGATTTAGGAAAAAATTAAAATTTTTTTTACTCATTTCTAGATATTAACCCCTTCTTCGCCGAATAATGTTGGAACAACCCAGATTCTGTCACGGTCCATGTCAGGTGCAGCGCTATATGGTTTTCCTTCTTTTGACGCTTCATGATTAAGTTCTAAAGGCTGATGCAGATATCATTGTTTCACTGGTGCAGGCTGCCCTCTTTAATCAGACTGAAATTGCTTTCATTCTCATGGGCCATGGTGCCAAGGCTGAGTGCAAGAATGCACAAGGTAGCTGACATATATTTTTTTCCTTCCTTGGTTTTGGGAACTGGTATTGTCAAAATTTGTTGATCCATAGGATATACTGTCTTCGTGTTCTTATGCTAGGTCAGTTATCTACACTTTCCATTGCCTTAATAATGGAATTCTTGAACTAGAAATAAAACATACCAATTCTATAGATGTCGAATTCTATGGTTTTCTTTTAGTTCAAACCATTTCCAGTACACTGGGCAGTTGATAGATGGAAGGAGGGAATAAAGCTAGATCGTATGCATGAATATGCTTGTGAAAATATTTAGAGGCCATAGGCATGCTTTTTTTGTTGTTGCGGTTGTTTTCTTTTGACGGGGGTGGGTGGGTTTGTGTGCGTGTGCGTATGAAGGATTCATGTCCATATGTTACTGCCACTCTAAATGGTTGGAAATATTCCATTATCAAGTTCCATGAGCGAGTGATTGCAATAGGACGTCTATAAGCATAATGTAACTATATCTCTTGCTAACAACGCATTTATGTGTATAATCAGGTGAAACGCCTCTTGATTGTGCTCCTACCATGTTGCAACATAAAATGCGCAAGAAGATGGAAGAGGGTGAGGCTATTGCATACTCAGATAATCAGCTTAGCTTGTAAAGTGAGCACTAGATTAGTTCTTTTTCTATCGCAATATCAACAGTGGGGCTGACAAGTCCAAACAGTGAGGGGTTGCTATTTGTTGTTCCTAGAGTTGCTAAACAAAATTGTTCTCTTATGGTATGGTTTTTGCTTGGGAAATAAATTGCTGAGGTTTAATGTACAGAAATTTCTAGAGACAAAATAGACTTGTAAGTAGATATGCATCCTTGAAGCTAAGGAGCCTAGCAAATACAAATGCTGTAATGGTTTCTCTATAAGCTATGAAGATTGAAGATGTTTACTCTATTCTTCAGTTGATGACAGGCCCAGATGGAAACATGCCCTATATCATGGGAATATTTACAGCATGTAGAATGCTTAGACAAAACTGTACATAGGTTGAGCCTTTGATCATCCGTATGCCATTCAGTGCAGTTTGGGTCTCGATCAATAGCATTTCTTACCCTGGGGTTGGCAACCTGCACTGTGTCAGCTTGCTTGCGCAGATGTCTCAGAACGTTAAAATTACTTGCAGATTACAAGCATATTGTGAGATACTTCACGAATACGCTTCTCCTCGTACATAAAGTGCTACTTGTACCCCTTTGAAGCCGAACTCCTTATATAATATCTAATCAGAAAATAATATTATTTCAAATATTATTGACTTGAATTCTTTAGAGCATTAGATGACAAAATGAGGTGTACCAGCGGCACATGAAATTTTCTATACTGCGAAACAAGCATGATGGAGGGTTTATGTATGCCCGAAACATATATAAACCCCTGCTCAAGATTTGGAGAACCCGAAAATCTCTCAAATTGAAAAGTGAAACTTTCGTAACCTTTTAAAATTCTCTCTCTTCCGATCAGATAGCTGTCATTCTCATTTGATGGTTCAATGCGATCTCAAGCGTCAAATTGCGGGATGCTCGTAAAAGATGGAAATTTTTTCGGATTCAGTAGAAACCCATAATGTCTCAAATTAAAAACAGAAAATTCACAGCCTGTAAGAATTTTCTCTATTCCGATCAAATAGCTATCATTCTCATTCCATCCACTTCATGATCACAAGTGATTTTTTTTTTCAACTTTTTAGGGTTTTTTTGCATATCTGTCCCTTAAAAAATGTGTTTTTTGATATGTATCCCTTAAATATAAGTATTTTCTCTCAAGTCCCTCGAATCTTAAACTATAACCTTAATAGTTCCACTAATTTTTTGTTAAAATCTAACAGAAGAGAGAATGTTCGTTAGGGCTTAAGGGGCTTTTAGTCGCGGGGCGCCGGGTGGGGGGGGGGGGGGGGGGGGGGGGGGGGGGTGGGGGGTGGGGGGTGTGAGTGTGCGCGCGTTCTGGGCAGCTCATAGGGAGGCGGCGACGGGTGCGACTCCTCCTCCTCGTCATTTTTTGGGACGGCGGCGACAGCAACACTGCCTCCCCCCTCCTAAACAATGGAGGAGGGGGAGGCGGCGCCTCCTCCTCTCAACTCACAAAAAATCGACGAGGAGGGAGAGGAGGAGGTGCTGCCGCAGCCTCCGACCTCTTCATTGGTTTTTGCGAGTGGTGGAGGCAGCTCCTCCTCCCTGTCATTTTTTGGGGCGACGGGGAGGTGGCGGTGCTCCTCCGCCCCAAAAACAAATGACAGGGAGGAGGCAACGCTGCCTCCTTTGCCCAAAATGAATGATAGGGTGATTTGAGGATTGGTTAATTGATAATTAATGTTTAATTCTTAATTAATTAGCTATAATCATTATTTAAACGTTAATTAATCTAAGTTCGGTTAACTCTTTAACACAATATAGGATGGATAGACTATTAAGTTTAAAGTCTAATATTTCAGGGACTTGAGAGCAAATACACATGTTTAAGAGATAAATATCAAAATACAAAATACGCATTTTTTAAGGGACGAATATACGAAAAACCCATTTTTTTAAAAAAGAAGACATTCTTAAATTTAAAGATGACCCATGGCAATTTTTGAAAATACCCATTGTTAATTATATACATCTTTCAAGAGAACTCATCCTTAATTATGAAGAAAATCCATGGTTATTTTTAATTCCATAAAGTTTTAAGATGAATTTTTAATTAGATTACAATAAAATCTAATTAGAATTAATTAATTTAAAATTCTAATTTCCAATAAAGCTTTTAGGAGGAGGAGGAGAAGAAGAAATGAGAATTAATTACAAAGTTTGCTTGTTGCTATAATCTGACGAAAAATATGCTGAGCTCGGGGCCGGTGTTGCCGTCGGGGTTGAGCATGTAGAAGGTCTCAGAGTCCTTGCTGTTGACGACGCGGTCGAAGTGGGCCCTCATGTAGGTGAGCTCGCCGTCGACGGGGTCTGACATGTCGACGGGGAGAACGCCGGCGCCCATGGATATGGCGTGGAGGAGCTGCATGATCTTGAGGTCGGCCTCGGTGGCCTCCCTCTTGGTGCCGTAGCCGACCTTCTTCCCGTTGGCGAACGCCGTCCACAGGGGCTCGTCGAGGAGCTTCGTCTTGTCGGGCTTCTTCTCGCACTCGAGGGCTATCCTCAGCAGCCCCGAGCCAATGTCCTGCATGAACTTCCCCGTGGGGATGCCGATCTCGATGAGGAGGGTCGGCAGGCTGCGGGGGTTCTCCTGGACGGCGACGGTGATGCGGGCCTTGCGATGGCCGTACAGCGTCCCGGTCATGCGGCGGCCCCCGTGGATGCGGCCGTCGTTGTTTCCGCCCATGAGGGGGATCGCGCCGTTGAACGTGCAGGTGGGGTTGAAGATGGGGAAGGAGCGGAAGGCGGCGCGGAACACGCGGAGGAGTTTGGGCCTCTGGCCGTCCTTCTTCTTCGAGGTGGGCTTCAGGACGACGGCCGGGATCTCGTCGGTCATCGTTGCCGGTTCTATCGTGCGGTTGGGGGCTCCTCTGTGTTTTCCTTCTTTGTACCTGATTTTGACGAGTTGTGTTTGTGCCGTTTGGAGGAGAGAATGGGAGGTGGGGATGAGACAAGTTTGGGGTTTGTTTTTAGGTTTTGTTCCGATAACGGAATTTGTTACCTAAAATTGAAGGGTTCGGTGTTTTTTGTTTTTTTACGGTGGATTAGCGTTTTCTAAGGGGTTTTTATGGGTTGTTGTGTATGTGAAAATGAGTCCCATCAGGAGAAGGGATGGGCTGCAATTGGGTCCGGTTAGACTAGGTTTGACCTGATCCGGATAAGACCATGTTCGAAGCCAATCTGGATAAGATTCGGATCGAGAGCCTTAAATAGTACTCGACCTAAGGAAAATCTAGGCAATCTGTACCCGACCCGTTTATTGCAATCGGTTCATGTTAGGGTTTGCTTGGGTTCCATGACTCTTTCTCCAGATTAGTTTCCCATCGAACTTGGTCACATCATATCTATCCTTTTGCCTTTTTCTTTCGCATTTACTTTAACCCATGGATTTGGTGAATTTCTGTGCGCGATGAATAAATTTTTTTAAGTAGCATTGTTTTTTGTAACGTTCCAGAAACGGGTGCCGTCTCACTCACAATAATTTTGCAGGTCTAGTTACCAGTGAAGTCAATATAGTTTAAACAGGAAACATTCAAGACAAGGATAAAGAAATACTCATTTTATTCAAACTTGAATGGAATTACATTGTCTAGGCAACAACGAAGCTACAGCTCAACTAAAATAATGCTGAGAGAAAAAAATCGACTAAAAGAAAGATAAACTCTTCTGATAACACAGAAGCTCAAAAGTCAGCGTCCTCAACAGGAAAATCGGACTCCTCGTACTGCGGAGCCTCCTCTTCAAGCTGAGTATCACCTGATAGAATTAAACCACCATTAATAAAGTAGATTGCAAACCGTATTAAACATTTAATTGATTTATTTTGTAGTAAGTTAAAGATCCATAAGAAGAAATCCTCCCAGATAGGGGCCATAAGCATGGCTTCAATCGCTCCCGCACCCTCTCAATTATAAGTTACCCCATGCCCACGGTGTCATGCGTGGTTGTTCTAGTTCTAAGGTGTCAAGTATCAGGTTCATGTCCTTATTCCCTAAATTAGATGTTTAGGTAGAGATATGCCAATTATATTCCAGGCTGTCAGGTCTTGTGTATATATATCAGGCGTACTAATATTATTGTATAATCCCGATGCATAATCTCTTATCATGTAATTTCAGTATAAGCCTGAAACCGAACTTCCAATATTCCGCATGTCTAATTTCATAAGCAGAAAATACTAAAGTTAACAATTTCTGAGAAGAGATAATTTAAAGCACGATTTATACATACGATAAAGAAAGGACGAAAAGTAATTAAAAATTATGGGAAAAAACTCAATAGATCAGATTCATGATTTGGCACCTTAATAGGTTGTGGTCTACCTGCCTAGAGGGGTTGCTCGGATCCGGATTTGCTTAAAAGAATACCGATTTAGCTCAAAAATCATTGCAATAAAGGAAGTACATGTTTCCAGCTATTAAAATAAACTTATAAGGGGAACATAACTGAATTTGTAAGGAAAAACTGAACTTGATTTTTAAAGGAACTGAACTGAATTTTTAAAAGAACAAAACAGAATATTTAAAAGGAACCGGACTGAATTTATAAAGGAAACTGAACTGAATTTATAAGGAAACTGAACTTAATATTTAAAGGAGCGGAACTGGATTTATAAAGGAACTTAGCTGGATTAATAAAGGAAACAGAACTAAAGCCTAAAGAAAACAACAAGATAAGTATATTATCCAAGTAATAAAAGAAGACAGATAAGTTCTGCAAGCCCAAGAAACCACAAACACCCCCAAAGAACCAAACGCCAAGCGGTAAGTCCCGCTGTCATAAATCAAGCAACCATCAAGTTGTACCTTCCCCTCGGCAGCTGACCCCACCCACATACCAACGCAAGAGGTCTAATCGAGAGTAAGGGACAACGACCATAATGCCGTGAATCTAACCTAGGTGCCAAGAATTTATTCATCGGAGGGGTAACCTCACTATATTCACGAATCATCACTTCCATTGCAAAAATAAAGTAATTAAAGGTTCAATAAAGTTTGAATCTACCTGAAGACGAAATCCATGCGAGAAAATTAAGAAATCCAAAACTTTAGATCAATCTGAAAACCCTAGAAGCAAGAACCGAACCCTAGGAGCAAGTCGTAGCCCCCAAAAATAGAGCCGATCGCTCAGAAGCAAGATCCGATCTTCCAGAGCTAAAATCGAAATATTCCAGAGCAACAATCGAGAACTTTTGAAGAGGGAAAAATAATTTTCGCGTATGAAAACCTAGAAATCACCACGTATAAATAAAAGAGAGGAGGGGAGAAGATCTTATCGTGTGTGAAGGTCGGGATCTGAAATCGTTGAGATTTCTCGCGAGAAAATCGCGCGTCGAAGGATATACTAGGGTTTTCGAAACCCTTGTTGCTCGCCGTTGCCGCTCGTCGAGCGAGAGGAATGAAGGGCATCGGGTTGAAATGAATGCGAGTGAGAGACGAGTGGGGGTTTGGGTTCACCGTGTGAGAGAGAGAAAGGGAGAGGGCATCGGGTTAAAATTACTCATGCGTGGTGTGTGAGGGAGAGAGAAAGGTGGGGGGGTTATTAAAAGGGAAAATTTAGTGGGCCTTGGGCTTTAAAATAAATGGAAAAGAAAAAATATATATATATATATATATAGAGTTAGGCCTTTACATTTTTACTCGACGCGCACAACGGTTCAAATCAGGAGTAGATTTAAACACCATTTTGCACGCTGAGTAATTTTAATCGATGTGCACAACGGGTTATACTTTTAACCATTGTTCACGTTAAGTAATATTACTAGAAAGAAACTCTTTTACTCCAGGCGCACAATTGTCAACGCGAATTATACCCCGTTAAGTAATAATAATCATCTCTAACCTTTTTTACTACAACGCGCTTCTCTTTATAGTTTAGCCCGTTGTGCGCGCTGAGTTAAATTTTCTCGGTTGCATCGATTTTACTAGACGCGCAAAACTGTTCAAATCTGGTTTATTTTTACCTTCCTTTGTTCGCGCTGAGTAATTTCCTCAATGACTAATATTTTTACTCAGCGGTAAATACAAATACATCAAAACCATTCTGATCGAGAACAGACTCGATTGCAAACAGTCTTGTGACCAAAGACATGAAAAGCTAATGAGCTAGGGGTTGAGTGTGGAGAAAGAAATTCGGCTATTTCGCTGATCTATAAGGATTAGAAGAGTTCCTGCTTAGATCAAAATATGATCCCTACGACAGAGCAAAAGACGGGTTGGCATTGTGGTGCCCTAAAATAGTCGACTGAGTATGCAGTGTATCGTAAAGTCAGTAAGACATTAATTGATGCTAATTAATTGGGTATTTCTTAATATTTTCAGAAATTGATTGCCGAAATGTGCTGTTGGTACATGAAACCATATAAATTACCAAGATTGAGATGGACTTGGTACACATTGAGCGGATATTTGAAGAAGAGGACAAACAAGCAAAGGTTAGAAATTTTTTGTCCTTGTTTACTGACAGATTTACTAGAAAATAAAGTAAAAAATTTAGTGAATTTGTTGGTATGATGTAATTAATGCAGGGTAATGTAGAAAGATCAGATGTTAAAGAAGATTTTTCAAAGCAGTTCATAACTAATAAAATTTTCCCCAGTATAGAAGAGCTTGTTAAATGGATAAAGTCAGTCGGTTTGCAAACATGGATTGTGGTTGTTACAAAAGCATCAAATATGAGTACAACGGGAAATAGAGTCCTATTTGTTGTGAATGAAGTGGGAACTATATGCCATACAGACGGGATAGAAAGGCCAAAAAAGCAACTGGAAGCAAGAAGTGTAACTGTCTCTTCTCCTTGAGTGATAATGGGGGTGGCAAAAGATAAATGGAGTTTGACAGTTGTATATGGCATTCACAACCATAACCCCGCGATGTACCGAGAGGGATATCCATATGCATGGAGATTAGGAGGGGTGGAGATGGAAACATTGAGAGACTTGTCAAATAGCTTGGTTAGGCCAATGGAAATCTTGAAATACTTGAAGGAAAAGGATATGGCCACATCTACCACAATCAAAACTATATATAATGCCAGACATGGGATGAAAGCACTGGAAATGGCCGAGTGAACAGAAATGCAGCACCTACTGAATCTATTGTGTGATCATAATTACATTGTGTATCATAAAGTGGAGGAAGAGACAAATGCATTGAGGAATTTATTTTCGACACATTCGCAGTCGGTTGATTTACGTAGATTTCCAGAGATTTTGATTATGGACTGCGCGTATAAGACCAACCGCAACCGGCCACCATTGATGGAGATGGTTGGGGTGACATCCACAGATATTATGTTCGCAGCTGCATTTTGTTACATGGCGATCGAACGGGAGGATAACTATATGTGGGCATTGGAGAAGTTGAGCTCATTGCTACATGGATGCATGATGCCACGTGTAATTTTGACAGCTTGGGAGCTTACACTTATGAATTCCATTGGCCATGTATTTCCTCTGCAGCGCACCAATAATGTAGATTGCACATATCCAAAAATATATTGAACAATTGCAAGCAATATTTTGAAGATAACGAAAATGGGTTGGTTTCATCTCTAGCTGAAATTTATTGGTGGGGGCACAGAAGGAGGAGGACTATGTTGCAAAACTGAAGGCTTTGGAGAAAGAGTACAAAGATCACCTAAAGGCCATGATCTATGTGAAGAAATCTTTGCTGGACAAGTACAAGGAGAAGTTTATTTCTGTATAAACAGATAGCAATCTAAACTATGGAAACATCAGTACCAATAGAGTGCATACCAATATAGCGCAGAGTGTACATTCTAAGCTTAAAAAGAAATTGGGGTCATCAGCTCGCAGTTTCTCCGCAGCTTGGCCAACCATACATGCATTATTAGACTTGCAGCATTTCGAGATCAAGGCCTCATTCGAAAAATCGAAGATCTCGGTGCAACATACAGTATCTGGGTACTTGTTCAGGGAGCTGATAGGCTTTACAACCGTTGCGTTGTTGAAGATAATGTCTGTGCAAGTTGATAAATCTGAATCTATTGGGACAGATCAAAGCGCATGTGATTGTCTAGCAAGAAGGATGTATGGAGTACCATGTGCCCATGAGATTGGAGAATTCAAAAGGGAAAATCGCCACATTCCCTTAGATGCAGTAAATCGTCATTGGAAGAAGCTAGACATGGAGGCTAAGAAGAAATTGATGTCTGAAGAAGATGTGCTTATACATGCTGAATTAGAGCAGATACACAAGCTGTATATGCAACTTGATGGGATGAGGAAGATGGAGTTGTTAATAAAGTTGAAGGAGCTATCTACCCCGGAGACAACTCTGATTAAGGAGCCGGAAGTTAACGTCAATGTGAGGGGTAGGGAAAAAGGGGACAATAGATTGAAATTTGCAGATACATCCACCACTAGTGAACTATCTCATTTTGAGCATGTCTTAGCCGAGGAGGTTATTTGCTCCGCTCCAAGTCCACTTGTAGGCTCATTGAAAAAAGATAGCTTCGACATTGGTAATCCAATACGGTCTCAAAGGAACAAAATGTCAAATGCAACTCCATCTCTAGCAGCAGGTAGCACTTTAGCTCCCCGCACCTCAACGTGCTAGAAAGAAACCAACTATCAACCGCCCATCTACCAGTTTAGCCGTTGTTGCCTCTACAGCTAAAATTTCCACTGAACAAGCTTCAGCTAATGCTGAATATGAAGCTGTAGACTTTGAAGAAGGCATACCTTTTATTGAGCAATTTCCAGCTGAAATCACCAAATATATATGTAACGTCATAGATGTGAAGGCAGATAGAAACTGTGGTTACATGGCTGTAACTTCTCAATTGGGCATGGAAGAGGACAACTGGAAGCTTGTCAGAACACAGTTGCTAGGAGCGCTGAATGAACACTATGATCTGTACAGAAGTATGCTGGGTGATGAATATGCACAACAACAAAAATAGGCAATTGCATATATGGAGGACAACCCCCCAACACGATAATGGATGACCTTTCTAGAAGTTGGACATTTAATCGCAAGTTGCTATAAATGTGTTGTACATCTGCTGTCAAAGGCACAATGTCTAACATTTTTACCTTTAGGAACAGGTCCAGACTATGGTAAGCCTCGTGGCCCCATTACTATAGGTTTTGTAATGGTAATCACTTTGTACAGATTCAACTTGTCCACGGATGCCCGATCCCACCAGTAGTAAGCCATTGGACGAAATATCATTGTGCTGAGGCAAATGGATACAAGAAAGGACTTGAAGAGAGGATGCGTAAATCAAAGAAATAATCGATAAGAATGTAGTCATAGTGGATGAATGTATAGTTTTGTGCTAATATATTGTTTGTGGTTATACCGTATTTATATACACTAAATTGCATTATGTGTACAAAATTTTAGGAATATGTGTACAAATTTTTTTCCCAGTAAGTATGAATATGTATCAGTTTCAATATGTATCAGTATGAATGTGGTCTATTTTGCATGATGAATGTATCAGTTGTAATAGTGCAGGCAATTATATCAGTTGGATCTGTATCAGTTTGTACATTAATATATTTGAATGGTTCATTTGCAATATGTCATCAGATTGAATATGAATCATATTTAATGTAAAAGTTTGCTTGTAGGCATGTTTCTGTATCAGATTAAGTAAGATGCAAGAATGAGAATGAGTGAATGTTGCGGTGTGCATTGAGCAAAATTAATAGCCTCTTAACAAAATTGCTCAAAGCACACAACTGTCAAAATTATGCCAGTTATACGCGTTAAGCAATTTGTTATCGCTTACAAATTTGCTCATCGCGCACAACGGGCATAATTTTACAGGCTGTTCGCGTAAAACAATTTTGTTAGACAGTATCCAAATTGCTCAACGCGCCCTCCTGGCTTTGCTTGTTGTGCGCGTTGAGCATTTATGTTATGTGATACAAAATTGCTAATTGCCTATAATAGGATTAATTTTGCCTGTTTTGCGTTTTGAGCAATTTATTTAAACCATAAAAAATTTGCTCACCACGCACAACTGCTATAATATTGCACGTTGTGCGCGTTAAGCAATTTTGTTAGTGGCTAATAATTTTGCTCAGTGCACCACAACGGGCAACCATTCTTAGGAACATCTGGCAGGTTTTAATCTGCTATAGATTCACGAGCACTCTTCTGTATATTCACGAGAACTTCTCTTTACACTCACGAGGTATCTTCTGTAGCCTCACAGTAACTCTACTGTAGACTCATCCTCATCCATGGGCCGGCAAGTCGTCTATAAATGGCTTCCCTACCCACAAGACATCATCAACCACTACACTTCTTGATGATACTATTCTATCTGATTCTATCCGATTCTACTTATACAATATTTTTCCTTTAACGTTCTATTTTTTTGTTGTTCAACACTACTTCGTCTTCAATACACAAAGATGGCCAATATACTTGCGGCAAGTGACGTGATACAGAAATTGAAGACATCACACACACACACACACACACACACACACACACACACACACACATACTCGAAGATGTTCTTTGCTCCTTCATATGTTCTTTTCTGTTTCATTACATAGCCAATAGTTTCAGATTCCACACTGAAGTGATCAACTGGCATCTTCTCTCTAACTGTGCAGACACCGTCTCTCTAACTGTGCACTTAGCGACGCTATTTTAGCTGGACATATTGTTTTAGTTATATGTTTGTTTCTCAGTTTAATGATACAAATTCTAACCATTACTTCGTTCTGCTTGATGTAGATATATACCAAGGTAACAGAAGAGAAATTGAAAGTTACTCCGACAATTTCACTGTGGACCATATCCTTTTTGATGTAGATGCTGGTTGAACCGGAGGACGCGCAAGGAGCACGCCTTCCACTCCCAAGCGTAGGAGTGTCAATGCAATAAAAAATAACCGGTGAGTACCGGGTCGGATCACGGGGACAAGTCGTTCTATATTCACAATATTGATCGATAAAGAAAAATAAAGTGTGTTACAACCACCTCGCTAATTGTCACGCCCCGCTTCCCATTAGACTTGAGAGCGAGGACGTGAACGGGCCCGCTTGTGCAAGTCAGGAGGAGGTACTTTTGCTTTTCTTTCCCCTAGACTTATCACAATAAGCGTCTGTGTAAAAACTGCAGGTTCTTGCTTGCATTACTTAAAAACAACGCAGATAAAAAAACATTATTACAATCTCAAATGTCTCAACGGTATTACAAGAATGTAGAAAAGAGGAGTGGGTCTTATGACCCGTACAATAAGTGAAAAGAAGCGCAATGAAAGTTCTCGGTCCACTGATTCAGCTATCTCAGCTAGTCCTCCTGGTAACCTGTCTCGTAACCTGACATACATTCAAACAACATGAATGTATGTCAGCAAGGGTCTGCAAGTAGATGTCAGACGACCCAAGGCAAGATATATATAACAAGTTATATATATGGCAGTTTTACAGCAGTTAAAAGAATTTACACTAGCATGTATTTCAATGAACTGAAGCAGTTAAAACAATTATGAAAAGTTACACTAGCATGGTAGTTAAAGCAACAAGTTACATTAGCATGGCAATTTCAGTTGTAAAAATTAACATGGCAGTTGAGCAATGTAACATCAGTCTGTAATTAACTTTCTTTTTCAATTATTTAACTGTGCGTGCAAGTCCGTGAATAAGATTCCCGCCGTTAGACGAATAGTAAATAAATACACCTTCAAGTGCCCCCGAAGGCGACTCGTTTACTACCGGCTAGTGCCCGGGAACCAACCCCACCCAAGTGTATTTCCTGAATCACGTGCCAGGATGCTAATCCGCCATATACTGAAACACGAGTCCAGACTAGTCGCATGTGACGTAATCACATGTGACCGACGAGATTAACTAATAGCCAACGGCAGTAACATCTGGTAGCCAACGGCAACTGGTAGCCAACGGCATGTAACATCGGTAGCCAACGGCATGTAACATCGGTAGCCAACGGCATTTAACTACGGGAGCCAACGGCATTTAACTACGGGAGCCAACGGCATTTAACATTCTATAAGTATCAACAGTTCTAAAATTAACCATACATGTCCAAAAACATTACCATTCACAAAGTGCGTACATTTTGATTGTTTAGGGATCCACACACATGCACACGAGTTTAACTCTAGCATTTCTAAAAAGTGTGTATGTGTCAGCAATTAAGTGTACAACATCAGATATCACAAAAACATAAAATAACTGCACGCTTGCCTGACTGGGACAGTTTAGGTTGTCCGAGTAACGGTAGAAAAGTTCGCGACGTATCTGCGTCAAATAACATTTATTATAATGAGTAAAAGTGCTGAATTGGGAATTAACGAAATTTGATCAGAAAGGTAATTTATTCTTGTTATAGTTCTAAATTAAGATATATCGAATTATATGTCGTTGGGTTACATTTTAATGGGTACTACGTTACGGTGATATATGTTCTCTATTTTGGCTACACATATTAAGGCATTAAATTTATTGCGAATTAAGTACATCATTAGAATAACCCCCGAATTGAGTTCGCTTAATTTTACGGGGTTCACTGACTAGGGTAGCGGTTATATTGGGTTATAAAAACAGGGCACCCATTATTTGATTCTAGTTTTAATAACCAAACATCATTTACAAGTAATAACATGCTGAGATCAAATGATACAAACAAATAACATTAAATAACACTAACAACTAACTAATATTAGATAAGTTAATTAACTAACTAAGCTAACTACAAGTTTTAACATGATATGATAACTCTCACCTACTAACTTTGACCATGGGAGTAAAAAGCTAATAGGTTAAAATCTCTCTCTCCATTTCTTATACTTTCTTTCTTTATAACCTTCTTACTTAACTCTCTCTTCTCTATCTCAGTGTCCTTCCCTGTTCTTTTTTTTTATTTCGTTGTTCTCTTTTTTTTAGATGGCCAGCAAAACAAATCTCAAGGAGGAGGATCTTACAGCTCTCGGAGGGGGAGAAGAAGTCGAGGTGCCGGCGGTGGGCTCCCTGCGGCGGTGGCGGACGGGCTGGATCACGGTGGCGGCGCGGCTTGCTCCGGCGACGGGCGGGCTCAGGTGGGTGCGCGCGCGCGTGGGCCGGCGGTGGATTCCGGCAGCAGGGCGGCGGCGGATCGGCGGGCGGCGCGCGCTGATGGCCGGCGGCGGCGGGCTCCCCTCAGGCGGCGGCTGTGCTGGGGGTGGTCGGCCATGGTGAGGGGAGGAGGAAGGAGGAAAAAGAAGAGTTTTGTTTGGGTTCTGATTTCTTTTGTTGGATCTGAGATGTTAAATCTGAAATGGTTTCAGATCTGTTTGGATTTCTTTGAATCTGGAATTTTGTGTTTTCAGATTTGGGTTTCAGTTTTGGAATGGAATTTTGGTTTGGATTGATCTTGGAGATGAATGAACCAGAAATTGTGGGTTGAAGGAGGATGATGAATTCTGGTTTGATTTGATTTCTGAAATGGAATTTGGGTTAGGGAAGATGATGATTTGAGGCTAATCTGTGTTGAGAAATTTTGGGTAATGGAGGATTTGTAGAGAATGAAAGAGGGTTTGCAGATTGTTATAACGGAGAAGAAACGTAGTTTAGTTTGCCTTGAAGAATTATCAGGGAACATTTTTAATGAGTTTAGGTGTTGGATTAGGATGTGCATTAATGATGTTTTGTTGACTTAGGAAAAATGAATCTGGCTAAGAAAAAAAAACGTGTTTCACTTCCTCTCGTATTTGTCTTTAAAAAAATAAAAGTGAATGATTAAGTTGGATTAGCATTAATTGAGTGTTTAAAGGTAATTATTTAAATAACATAAGTAATTAGTAAAATAACAAAAAATCTAATTGGTAAATTATTTAATTTAAAGATTTTAGTTAAACGTGATGGCTAATTAATGACATTCCGGTAAAAACGGAAATACCGACTCGCACACGCGTAACAAGAAGCGCACAGACGAAAAATAATCCAGATGTTCGAAAGGAAATTATCGATATACTGGGACTAAAACCCGGCTAAAAATACTGACCGTTACACTAATGGTGGAAAAGTGTGGGAAAAACGTGTGAAATCTACGATCCTATCCTAAGTGGGTAGGGTTAGAGAACTCAATCGACAAGCAACGATGAGGACTCATGTGGTGTGCATGTGAATGAGGCCGTGGGCACAAGAAATCATCCCAAATATAACTCAATTGATTATCCGGCTAAGGACACTCAATCGGAAAATGCGGCATTTCATCGAACAAGTGGGGTGCGATAAGTAATGAATGAAACCCATGCGAGTAATAGACAATGAGCACATTAGAGAGGGTCCGCTAGGATGAGCCTCTTCTTGGATTTTCCCTTAGGGTTCCAATAAACAAACTAACTCAAGTTTCATCCACCAATTTAGAAAATAAACACATGCTAGAGATGAATTTCACAACCCAACAACAACAATCACACAACACAACCACATAAGCAAGAATTAGAGAATCATGATGAGTTAACGGGACTAGTTTGGCCGGGCCCGGAAGAGCCAAGTCAACTACGACTGGTCAACCAGACTACTACGACCTTGGGGCCTCGGCCCAAGGATCTCACGGGCGGGCCGCGCTTCTCCACACATGACGAAGGCCCACTTCCACAGTGGAGGAAATCGGAGCCCAAGTCAAGGAAACATTCGCCAAATATGGCAATCGTCCAAGGCCATCACTCTCTAGCCATCATGGCTTGGCTTAAATGGCTCAGCTTAATGGCCCGACTTGAATGGCCATCACTCGCCAGCCATCATGGCCCGCCAAATATGGCAACCGCCCGAGTCCATCACACCAGCCATCATGGCCACCTTCAGGACATTCATCTCCTCATCAAGATGGGCGCAATTAGTGGAGGTCAAAACTTCCCACATTTGCACGTCCCCATGAATGATGGCCATGATGTCACATCATGGCACATGATCAGGACGAGCCACCTATATGAGGGGAGGGTGGGCATCATTCACCGGGACGGCATCTCAGGTAACAAAACCTAAGGTACTCCATCAACGACCTCGTTCCCCCAATTCATCTCCTTCCTCCCCCGCTCGCGCCGAGAGACGCCGTTACGATCTCCTCACGAGTCGGACCGTCTCCGCCGGGCCTCCCTTCTCAGATCACTATCTGACTTAGGCATCGGAGGGGATTTGGCCGGAACCAAGGTCCGGCCCCCTGACGAGCGTTCTCGTCTGCGCAGGTGGACAACAGATCAACGGGCCGATGCTACCCCTCGCCCCTCTCCGACCGCTCGATCAACCGGACAGTGAGGCTTCCCCTCACCGTCAGCCTGTCGTGGCCGAGCACGCCCTACCGAGGCCAAGCGTCCTAATCGGGTCCGAGACTCTCCCTCGCCACCCGTCGGCCGTGCATCTACCCGGGCGACTGAGGCTACCCCTTGTCCCCCTTCCAGCCGAGGCCGAGCACACCTGTCCGAGGCCGAGCGTCTCAACCAGGGCCGAGGCTTCCCCTCGCCCCTTCTGCACCGATTCGAAGCCCCCGAGGGACCCAAAGCGGGCCCCTTGACCACGTTGACCGGGTTCTCCACGGTCAACGCTTTGTAGTGAGAAAACACTCTGAAACATCTGGCGCCGTCTGTGGGAAACGAGTCGAACACCCATGTTAGTATCCACATCGACAACAACTCGTTTCATTTAATCAAAGGTCCGAAAGACCAGATGCCGAGGCTTCCTCGACGAACCAAGATCACCTCCTTGACGGACCGAGCCCCTCGGGCTCCTGATCTTCTTCCTATGATTCTTCCCAAACTCGATCCAAGTTCGATTGATCCGCCCAGATCCGGGCACGACAAGTCAATCGATCGAAGGCCGCTGAGTCAAGGAACGATCCGCGCCGCTCCTTGCCGAACTCCTCCAGACCGAAGATCCTCCCATCACAGACAACAGCGTTGACGAAGCGGTTGAACCGGTGGCCGAGACAAGTGGAGGTCTGGTTCCAGAACGGTCAAGCGAGAACCAAGCTGAAGCAAACGGAGGTGGACTGCGAGCTCATGAAAAGGTGATGCGAGAACTTGACAGAGGAGAACCGCCGCTTGCGGAATGAGGTTTAGGAGCTCCGGATCCTGAAGCACTCGCCGCAGTTCTACATGCACGTGATGCCGCCTCCGACCCTCACCGTGTGCCCCTCCTACGAGCGTGTGTCATCGTCCTCTGCTCCTGCCAAAGCAGCGCAGCATTAGCATCACCGTCCGATCGCTGCCGCCCTGGTCCCATGGCCCCTGATCCAGATCCACCATTTGTTGAAAACTGTAGATGGCCGGCCCTGCCCATAAATGTCCCCAGGGGTGACCAGGCTGGCCGGAGATCCATCGCCTCCACGCTCTCCAAGAGTGCTGTCGTCAATATCACACCTGGCAAGGACGTGGAGGAGCAGACGGCGATCAGACGAGGCAAACCTCGGCGGGGCTGGCGATCGACCGACCGAGGAGGCGGGTGGTGGCTGCGCACTTCTCGTCCAAGCACTAATCCCTCTTCGTTGGCTGATCGCGGACGACGACGGCCGAGATCAAGATCTCTACCTCTTGATCCGACAAGAGGATGGGACGGATTCCAGATCCGCTCCAGTAGCCGGCGATCTCCGGCGATGTACTGCTACGAGGGGGAGAGCGAGGTTCGGAACGGACGGAGGTCGCGCCGAACGCGCCAGGAGAGGGGATGCTCAAATCGCGAGGCACTCTCAAAGTTGCTCCGCCCCAACTAGCCCGATCGAAGGAGTTCGCCAGCGACGCGCATCTGAGCTCCGGCAAGCTCGATTGAAGTTTTACGAGGGCAGGCGGCGTGGATCAGAGCTCCCCCCAGCAGTGTTCAATCCAGATCCAGGCACCCGAGGTTGTGCGAGCATCGGTGAATCCACCACCTCGCTCGATCAACCCTCCTGATTGATGAACGAGCACCAAGGAGTTAACCTTCAGATCTCAGCAAACTCGATCCGAGCTCTACCGGTGCCGATGACGACGACCCCAGCCCAGCCAAGCTCGATATAAGCTCCACGACATCGCCCCAAAGCCATCGTCGGAGCAGATCTGACCCCGTATTGGGGTTCCCGTGCCGCAACATCGACGTCGCTTCGAGGCCACGTCGGATCCAAGTGCCGGCAGGCTCCCACCGTGCACACCTCCTCCGATCCGCCCGGCCTCTGAGCTCATCAAGCTTGCCTCCGTCCCTGTCCAGCGGCTGTCTGATCGCATCTAGCGGCGGAGTGGTGGTAGCGGCAGCAGAAGATCGCGCTCCGTTCTTCGCCCGATTGGCCGAGGCCGAGGCTGACCAGTGCAGGCTGAGGCCGAGGCCGACCCCTGAGGAGGCCGACCAGTCCAGGCCGAGGCCGAGGCGGACCAGTGCAGGCTGAGGCCGAGGCCGACCCCCGAGGAGGCCGACCAGTCCAGGCTGAGGCCAAGGCCGACCCCTGAGGAGGCCGACCAGTCCAGGCCGAGGCCGAGGCTGACCAGTTCAGGCCGAGGCCGAGGCCGACCCCAGAGGGGGCCGACCAGTCCAGGCCGAGGCCGACCCCTGAGGAGGCCGACCAGTCCAGGCCGAGGCCGAGGCTGACCAGTCCAGGCCGAGGCCGACCCCAGAGGAAGCCGACCCAGCAAAAAGGTCAAACTATCCTCCTTCCCCTTGCTAATTAATTGTGTGCTATCAGACAACTACAAGAGCTTCCCTAACAATTCTCCTCTCTTAAACTTCTTGCGAGATGGTGATTAAAAGCCACATCCTCCGGATTCAACAAATGTCTCACAAAAAGCTTGTAGATAAGGCTGTCATGGCCGCGACAACGCCGGATCACACGACGACCGGCATTGCAGCCTCGGCCAACTTGAGGGGGAGGCGCAAGGAGTGCTTCTAGATCCGAAGACGGGCCTGGAAGACGCGGGGCTACAAGCGGCTCGGCAAGGCCGCCAAGGAGAATGAGATCTCGATCGATTTCAGACAAGAGACAACACCAATGACCCTCGCAAGCGTCGGGCTTAGCCCCGACTCGGCCTTCATCGATGGCCCTACCACCATCTCTGGCCATTATCTCGACGTCCGCCATACCAACACCGTGCTGCCATCGCCAAACATATGGGCTGAGCTCCCATCACCGTGCCGCCCCTGCCGAGCTACCTTGGTCGTACCGCCAAACAGACAAAAGCGGGAGCCGGAGCGAGAGCAGGAGCCGGAGCTGGAGCTGAAGCTGGAGCTGGAGTGGGAGATATGATCCAGACAGAAGCTGGAAATGGAACTGGGACCGTGTTTAGACGAGGCCGCCCCATCCAAGAGGAGGCCGACCACACCAGTTCAACCGACCCAGGGGGAGGCCGACCAGACGAGTCCGACCGCCTTGCCAAGTATCTGAGTCTCAGCGCCAAGCCACCTTGTCGAGCTTACAAAGTTATCTCCACTGCGACGGAGCTGTTGAACCAATCGAGCATTCAGACCGCTCCTCTGACCGTGGCCGAGCCGATCTGGCCAAAGCGCCATCGTCTGAGTTCGAGCATCCAGACCGCTCCCCCGATCGTGACCGAGCCGATCTGGCCGGAGCACCACCGACTGTGCTGCTGGGTTTCCGCTAGCCGAACAGCTCCTGCATCAACCCGAGTGGGACGAAGTAGTGGCAGAGCGCAGCCGTGGAATCTTCGAAAGTCTTCACAAGATCCTTACTTCGTCAGCCGTAAGTCGAGGGGCAACTCCCCTCGCCACTGAACGAATCTCCATCGTCAGCCGTAAGTCGAGGGGCAACTCCCCTCGCCACTGAACGAAACTCCTTCGTCAGCCGTAAGTCGAGGGGCAACTCCCCTCGCCACTGAACGAATCTCCATCGTCAGCCGTAAGTCGAGGGGCAACTCTCCTCGCCACTGAACGAAACTCCTTCGTCAGCCGTAAGTCGAGGGGCAACTCCCCTCGCCACTGAACGAAACTCCTTCGTCAGCCGTAAGTCGAGGGGCAACTCCCCTCGCCACTGAACGAATCTCCGTCGTCAGCCGTAAGTCGAGGGGCAACTCCCCTCGCCACTGAACGAATCTCCGTCGTCAGCCGTAAGTCGAGGGGCAACTCCCCTCGCCACTGAACGAATCTCCGTCGTCAGCCGTAAGTCGAGGGGCAACTCCCCTCGCCACTGAACGAAACTCCTTCGTCAGCCGTAGGTCGAGGGGCAACTCCCCTCGCCACTGAACGAATCTCCATCGTCAGCCGTAAGTCGTGGGGCAACTCCCCTCGCCACCGAACGAATCTCCTTCGTCGGCCGTAAGTCAAGGGGCAACTCCCCTCGCCACCGAACGGTTCTCCGTCGTCAGCCGTAAGTCGAGGGGAAACTCCCCTCGCCACAGAACGAATCCCATTCGTCAGCCGTAAGTCGAGGGGCAACTCCCCTCGCCACCGAACGGTTCTCCATCGTCAGCCGTAAGTCGAGGGGCAACTCCCCTCGCCACTGAACGAATCTCCTTCGTCGGCCATAAGTCGTGGGGCAACTCCCCTCGCCACCGAACGAATCTCCTTCGTCGGCCGTAAGTCAAGGGGCAACTCCCCTCGCCACCGAACGGATCTCCTTCGTCGGCCGTAAGTCGATGGGCGACTCCCCCACGACCGAACGAATCTCGGGCTGACGATCTATCGTCCCTGGCCAAACGCCGCAAGACGGACCAAAGTTTTGCAGAGAGTACAACTTCTTCCACATTATACTACATCTCCCGACCTCCACCTCAACAATGGTAGAGCTCAGAAGATGGGGGCATGTTAACGGGACTAGTTTGGCCGGGCCCGGAAGAGCCAAGTCAACTACGACTGGTCAACCAGACTACTACGACCTTGGGGCCTCGGCCCAAGGATCTCACGGGCGGGCCGCGCTTCTCCACACATGACGAAGGCCCACTTCCACAGTGGAGGAAATCGGAGCCCAAGTCAAGGAAACATTCGCCAAATATGGCAATCGTCCAAGGCCATCACTCTCTAGCCATCATGGCTTGGCTTAAATGGCTCAGCTTAATGGCCCGACTTGAATGGCCATCACTCGCCAGCCATCATGGCCCGCCAAATATGGCAACCGCCCGAGTCCATCACACCAGCCATCATGGCCACCTTCAGGACATTCATCTCCTCATCAAGATGGGCGCAATTAGTGGAGGTCAAAACTTCCCACATTTGCACGTCCCCATGAATGATGGCCATGATGTCACATCATGGCACATGATCAGGACGAGCCACCTATATGAGGGGAGGGTGGGCATCATTCACCGGGACGGCATCTCAGGTAACAAAACCTAAGGTACTCCATCAACGACCTCGTTCCCCCAATTCATCTCCTTCCTCCCCCGCTCGCGCCGAGAGACGCCGTTACGATCTCCTCACGAGTCGGACCGTCTCCGCCGGGCCTCCCTTCTCAGATCACTATCTGACTTAGGCATCGGAGGGGATTTGGCCGGAACCAAGGTCCGGCCCCCTGACGAGCGTTCTCGTCTGCGCAGGTGGACAACAGATCAACGGGCCGATGCTACCCCTCGCCCCTCTCCGACCGCTCGATCAACCGGACAGTGAGGCTTCCCCTCACCGTCAGCCTGTCGTGGCCGAGCATGCCCTACCGAGGCCAAGCGTCCTAATCGGGTCCGAGACTCTCCCTCGCCACCCGTTGGCCGTGCATCTACCCGGGCGACTGAGGCTACCCCTCGTCCCCCTTCCAGCCGAGGCCGAGCACACCTGTCCGAGGCCGAGCGTCTCAACCAGGGCCGAGGCTTCCCCTCGCCCCTTCTGCACCGATTCGAAGCCCCCGAGGGACCCAAAGCGGGCCCCTTGACCACGTTGACCGGGTTCTCCACGGTCAACGCTTTGTAGTGAGAAAACACTCTGAAACAATGATGAAAAAGGAGAAATGTTTACTCAAATTGTCATCCAAATTACAACACAATAACCTAATTCAAATACACAAGAGATTAGAGAAATTTCACCCAAGTGTCACTCCAAGATGAAATCTTCCTCTCCCAAATGCTCCTCCAAGGTCCAAGCTTCATCAATGGCCTCCAATGTCACCCCTAGCCTCTTGGGGAAGAAGAGAACCCCCAAAACCCTAAAAACCCAAAAAAACAGAAGCAAAACGAAACTGCCCCCAATTTTCGCATCAGCCTGCAATAAACCCAAATTAACGGGCTTGCGGGTCGGGCGCTGGCCGCCCGACCCACCACAATGCAGTGCGCGCGCCTTGGCTTCGCGGGCCGGGTCGGAGACCCGGCCCTGCTGTTCGCCCGCCCCGCTTGGGGGCGGGGCGCTGCCCCTTCAATTACGAGCGGGCCGATTTTAAAAACGTTTTTTTAATTCAAACGGCCACAGCGGAGCGGGCCGGCCCGTAAAAATTGTTTGTTTATTTTTTTCTGTTTTAAAATTCAGAAGCAACGGCCGTCAGATTTGCGCCGCATGGCGCAACGAGATTGCACCGCGCGGTGCCCCTTGAAATTCCTTTTCTGGGTTTTAAACTTCCTTTCTCCTCCAAATAATTCACCAAAAATACCCAGAAATCTCAGAAAAATCCCAGAAAATTCTGAAAAATCCCTAAGACTCCCAGGAGTACCTGAAAATAAGGAGAAGGAGAAATTAGTTCATATGATGATAAAATAAATATAATGGCTATTAAAATACGATATTGACTTCCAATAATCATATAAAATAATCCATTACTCAAATAATTCTAAAAAATTGACAATATTATCACAATAATACCAAGAGCATATGAAAAATATCAGGAAGCCAATAAAGACGATAAAATCCATATTTTGTGCCAAGAATGAGGATAAGCTCTAAAAATGACATGACATGAAAATATACCCAAAAGAGCAAGATTAAGTATAATTCTTAGCACAAAATGGGAGAAGTTAGGGATATAAATATACACTTTTCACTCCGAATCACACCCCAAACTAGCTTTTTGCTAGTTCCTAGCAAAATATGCGATAAATTCGGATTAAAGTGAAAAACATGCACCAAACTCACAATATTATCATGGCATACTCCAAATGGTATTTCCAAATTATTTCAAAGCCAATATACCTAATGTATGAAAGTAAATAATAAATGACATTCCCTTCAATCCAATTTAAAGAAAAGTAAGGAAATAAGCACCGTATCACATTCATTAGGATATATCACAAATGACAAAGTTTCTAACTTTCATGGAAATGGCCAAAACAAAAGAAATTCCTCTAAGTGGTGGGAGATGAAATTGCATCACTCATGTTGCTTATTCTTTCATTTATTCATTCATTTTTTTCTTTTCTTTTCTTTTTCTTTTTTCTATTCTTTTTTTTGTTTATATTTTGCATTCACGCGATAACACTATGAAATGCAAACACCGCCCACTTTTTCATACACGCGATAATGCTATATAGGCAAAGGGATGGAATGATCCCCTAAATCTCATTTTTGGCATCCTCCCCAATGTTTCGTGGGGCACCGACTACTCGATTTGATTAGGAAAACCATTCACTTATATAACTCTCTTTCTCATTCTAAACATGAATTATCAACTCATTCACCCACTCCTAAGAAGAAAACAAAGCATACACAATTGGCCAAACCCAATCCAACCAAAAACTACACCATTCATCCCAACATGAAATCGCTTACACCAAACTTTTCTCAAATTGTTTCAAAGAGAGCATCACGACATATGAAATAGTCTCATATATGGCATATTAGCATTTGAATCCAAATTGGAAAAGAAATTAAAACACGCCAATCAAATATCCATAAGTTTGATGCCAAACTAATAATCCGAAAAAAATTGCATAGCATTAAGCATGTAGGGACTAAACACAAAGCAAGCGGCATATGAACAAGGAGGCTAAATATGATATGCAATGAAGTTCATTCGATGAGAGCAAGATGGAGGAGTCTCAAAAAAAAATTTTAAAGCTAACATCAAAATCCTAACAATCCTAAAGATTCTAACACTCTCCCCCCAACTTAAAATAAACATTGTCCACAATGTTGGGAGAGTATTAGATCTCACAAAAGATCCTAGAAAAGAAAAGAAAAGCATACGAAATAAAATATTTATTTATTTACACTATTGGAAAGAACAAACCGTGGCAAAAGGCGGATCTCGAATGTATAACGGTGGTGGCAACTGCTCGATCATATCCTTACGCTCCTCCGCCAGCTGCTTTGGAGCTAGGCCTCCACCGGTCTCCTTGGATTCCAGCAATGCAACTCCTAGCATCTCCTTTGGATAATATATGTCATGTGGGAGACGAGCTGCATCAATCCAAGCCATGTCCTCTGCCCTGCAAAAGCATTCCAAAACGGGTCGTCAAAACTAATAAAAGAATGTAAATGCAATAGACGACAATCTGAAGCAAATGTATATGGAAGTGAAAATTTGGGTTCAGAAATGCAAGGTATGAGATGGTGGAAACTTTCCTGAATAATGGTGCTAGGTGTGGCATGATACGCTGCCTCAGGAGGAGGGAAAAGCGGCTGCAGAAGGGAATCTGGAGGAGATGACGGCTCAGGCTCAATGTAGACCATCTCGCAATCATCCTCGCTATCAGAAAGTGTAGGCTCCGTAGAACTCCCCAGACTATGAAGTGTATTATGAAAATCTCCATGAATGATGGTCCAGTGCATATCCTGGGGTGAAGGATATATGATCTGCTGCACTGAAGTAGGAGGAAAGTCTGGCTCGGGCTCCGTCATGGTCTGTAAACTCACTCCCTTGCCAAAATCATCCTCATCATCTTCAAAGAAAACTCTCTCAGCAGTCCGTCCCATGCACTCGTACACCTCAAAATGGGCGGATGTAGTAGGCGGAAAACATAACTCAGGCTCTCCAATATCATTCATATCGCTCGTGCCTTCACATGCATCCACCACAACATCACAACCAACATAAAAATGCATCGTGTCATCAACATGGTCGACTCGCACTCCATCATCCATCTCCTCTGACTCATCCAAATGTATATACTCAAATTCCTCTACTTGGCTCCAATGCACCCTCTTCTCAGGTTTCTCTTGGTATTCCATAGGGTCGCATTGGAATGAGCCCTCAGCTGGCTCCTCAAGCTGGTCCTAGAGCTGCTGGACTGTCTCCTCATACTCTGCAAGGTCCCTCAGGTAACACCATGAATCCTCGGTCGAATAATCAAAGAATTCCCCACCGCAACTCATCTGCACAAAATCCCGCCCAGAAGGTAGTAATCCTGTGTAGAAGATCTGCAGGAGATGATCCTCGTGAAAGTTCTGGTGTGGGCACGTAAGCACCAAATCATTGAACCTCTGCCAAGCCTGATGGTAGGCCTCTCCATCAGCTTGGGTAAAGCTCGCTATGTACTGCTCCATGGCCTGCCGCCCCTGTACATGCTCCAAGAAAATAGGCAAAAACACTTGGAGAAATTCAGCCTGAAATGACAACCAAGTAAAATGTGAGTCGAGAGACAATGAATCAAACCACAATCTAGCATCATCTTGTAAAGAAGAGGGAAAAAATCTAAAGTATATGCAATCATCATAGATATTCCCACCAAGACATGAATACATCCACTCTTCAAATTTTTTATTATGTAAATGAGGGTTCTCCCACTCCGAACCATGAAAGTATGGCGGAAGTGGGATATCCTCCAAATCAACGTCGGAAAAATCTGAAGATGATGCCATGTTTTTTTAAATAAAAATTTCATGAAAATGAAAATAAACAAGCAAAAGACTCAATAGGTGGAAAATAAATAAAATGGAAAGACACAACACTAAGAGATAGAAGTATCACACTAAAACTTTCAAAATCAATCAAAAAATGCTACTAATAGAAACCGTTGTCCCCGGCAACGGTGCCAATTGGGTGAACCGGAGGACGCGCAAGGAGCACGCCTTCCACTCCCAAGCGTAGGAGTGTCAATGCAATAAAAAATAACCGGTGAGTACCGGGTCGGATCACGGGGACAAGTCGTTCTATATTCACAATATTGATCGATAAAGAAAAATAAAGTGTGTTACAACCACCTCGCTAACGGTGGAAAAGTGTGGGAAAAACGTGTGAAATCTACGATCCTATCCTAAATGGGTAGGGTTAGAGAACTCGAATCGACAAGCAACGATGAGGACTCATGTGGTGTGCATGTGAATGAGGCCGTGGGCACAAGAAATCATCCCAAATATAACTCAATTGATTATCCGGCTAAGGAGCTAAAACTCCAGCAGTCATATTTGATGACCGATGGGGAGATCTTAGAAAAGGAATTTTAGGGGTAGGAGAATTAGACTTAAATGAAAACAGGGGACTGTTTTATTGTAGCCCCGATTTCATAATGAGAACTAGGGAGTTTGCTAAATACATCAAAATAGGAATACAAACCAAAGGCTTTGAAGAATTTAGTGGAGAAAACTAGTTAGTTTGTTTAGGATTCATAGGAAGATGTTCTAGTACAAGCACAGTAAATTATAAACTACACGTAGAAGATATAGTCAACCTTATGGGTAGCAATGGCATCAGAACAATAAAACCAATGACCTTTAATGCAGAAGAATTAGCAGGATTAGAATGGAATCTAAAAGATATAGTTATGCCAAATACTCTACTACAACCAACAGATCATGTTATATACCTAAACTCGCAAGGAGATTTAAGTGTAAGATTTACCGACTATCACAGAAAAGGATCCAATGAAGAAACATCATCAGACATTGAAACGAGATTTAGAGAAGTAGAAGACCTAGTATTCACTACGACTACTATATGAGAAGAAATTCTAGAACCAACAAGTGAAAATAAAATTCTTTTTCCCAAAGAACTAAAAATGGACCTAATAAAAGTAAATTATTAACATTAGAAACAACAATGTACAAAGCAGGACAAATTTCAGAAGATGAAATGTTATATTATGATGAAAATAAAAATATTAGGGTTAAAGTAATAGCGAAAGAAGATGATTATATTGGAGACATTCCTCAAAGTCCATTAGAACAATATATGGAAGAACCTCTTAGCCCACTCATCATGCCAACTAAAAGCACGTTTGAAGAAGCAATAGGTACAGAAGAAAGCACATATAGCGAAGTAATAAATAGTGACATTGAAAATAATGAAGCCATAGAAATAGAAGAGGATGAAAACAGTATAAATGAAACTATACAAAATAACCACAATATAGCCCTAATGGAATCAGGTTAACAAAATAGTACAACCAGCACATCTGGTATAATTAAAGAAACCACACCAGAAGGTTTCCCTATCTACAAAGCAGGAAACATACCAAGGTTACCAGGAACCCTAGATGAAAGAAATACAACTAGATACAGAGATACTAAGCCTACAGGAAAACATAAGAAACACGAACAACCGATTCAGTTTCAAAGTTTTGAAAAAGGAAAAATTCTTAATCTAGCAGCCCACGACCCACAGGAATGGAGCAGCATACATGACATATGGAAAAACTTAGTAGTAAACGACTGGATTAAAAATCCAGAAGGAGAAGATGACCCAGAAGTAATGTACAGGTACTTAGAAACATTTTTAGGAGAAAGTACTAAAGCATTATGGGAAGCCTACAAAAAAATACCCAGAAGATTTTAAAGAAATGAGTGATATGGGATGTAACCCATATAACTTTGTTAATAAAATAACACATCTAGTAACGGGAAAAGATCCTAATTCAAGTAATCTACATATACAAATTCAGGCGTTGAAGAGTTTAGAACAACTCAGCATTAGAAGCTGGAACTACATCAGAGAATATATACAAGACTATTACTATTGGATAATGATGTCAGAAAATGCTTTTGACAAAGATTTAGGCGATAAATTTTTAAGAAAATTACCAGGAGCATTAGGAGACGAAAAAGTTAACAGATGGAATAAAATGGTAAAATCCACAGAAGATAAATAACAAGGTCTGTTATAAACGGGCTTCTTGGTGGGCCTACCCGTTAGTGGGTATCCACCCATTATGT
Source organism: Scilla litardierei (assembly GCA_030789695.1). NCBI lineage: Eukaryota > Viridiplantae > Streptophyta > Magnoliopsida > Asparagales > Asparagaceae > Scilla > Scilla litardierei. The sequence goes on from CM061141.1 coordinate 17,334,118, forward strand.
AACCCTACCACTATAAATACAGGGCTATGGCCTTCATAGCCGCCAAGTTTACAACACGTTATCAGCACGCTCAAAGCTAAGCCGAACCCCTGCCGACGGACGGACGCGACGGACGGACGCGACGCGAACGGGCTTCCTTCACCGAACGTCGCTAGATCCGGCGGGTAGGATCTAGAGGTAACTTTCTCCCTAGATCTAAATTTTGTATATGCGCATATGTGGTGATTCAATTTTTTTGGCTCAATCGATCAAAAACACACCGTTTTTATCGCTAAAATCACCCTTTTTCAATAAAAACGTATTTTTGGAAGAAAAAAATTGGGTTTTCCCACTAAAAATCGGATTTTTACCCGTTGTTTTTCCCCAAAAATCACCCAAACCCGAAATAGGGTTCACCCACGCCCCCCCCCCTGTCGCCGGCAGCGGCGGGGCCTTCCCGTCGTCGCTGCGGCGGCGGGAACCCCCCGCCACTGCAGGCGGGGGTTTCCCCGCCGCCTGCAGCGGCGGGGCACCCCCGCCGCGGCAGGCGGGGGCTCCCCGCCGCGGCAGGCGGGGGCTCCCAGCCGCCTGCAGCGGCGGGCCCCCCCTTCCCCGCCGCCTGCTGCGGCGAACGGGCCCGCCCGCCAGTAGCGGGTACGGGCCCGGCGTGCGTACCCGAAAACCCTAACTAGGGTTTCTGACCCAGAAATTTTTTTTCGAATTTTCAAAAAATTTTCAGATTTAATTACGATTCTCTTTCGTTATAATCTGGACCAAATTGCATGTGATTTTTACTCATCGCAATTATATTTGGATTTATGATTTTCTTTAAAAACGTTTAAAAATTAAGAAGATCATGCGACCGCTCTGCCGTTAGTCAACTAACCTAACGGTGCATGACGTTGCCTAGTGGTCCAATAATTTTTAAACGGTAGATTTCATTTTCCATTATAAACTGCCTGTGATGAATAAATAAATTGCCTGCGATGTATAAACTGCCTGTGATGATGCCTGCTGCATTATAACTGCCTGCGACGAATGGTTAATATTTGCTGTGGTTTTGGATCGGCTAGTTATCACCATTTTTATTTTTCATGCATTATTTTCTTTTTGAGAGAAAAATGTAGTGAGGATAATTTTGTAAAATTACAAGCCCGGCGGACGCCTCAAGAAGATGAAGGACTATTCCAGAAGAATAGGGGCCCCACGGGGGTTCCCGATTTGTACTTTCTTTCTTTTTTGGGACTGTAATGGACTGTAATTATTTATGGTGATTAACCGATCCACGCAGCAAATATTTATGTCTGATGTGCTTGATTATTTATTTTTCCGCAAAATATCTAATTAATGCTATCTTTTTACATGCTAGAGTGATAAATGGCCAAAATTACGAGCGTCGATTTCGACGTTTTGGATGCTTCAGGAAAGAATTACTTAAGCTGGCAGCTGGATATAAAATTCCATCTGCGAGCACAGGGATTGAGTCACGCCATCGCCTTAGGCGATAAGGTTTCTGATATAGATAAAGCGAAAGCAATTATCTATATCAGACGCCATATCGATCGGACCCTGAAGGCCGAGTACCTAACGGTGGAAGACTCGTATGAGTTGTGGACCGCCCTTGAGGACAGGTATAAACATCAAAGGGATGTTATCCTACCTCGAGCGCGATATGAATGGGAGAACCTCCGTCTCCAAGACTTCAAGTCTATTGCCGAGTACAACTCGGCACTTTTTAGCATCACCTCACGCCTGAAGTTGTGTGGTGAAAAGGTGACGGAGGAACGCATGTTAGAGAAGACGTATACATCATTCCATGAGAAGGATGTCATACTGATGCAATAGTATCGTGAACGAAATTTCACAAAATACTCTGAGCTTCTCTCATGCCTTCTGATGGCAGAGCAGAATCGTGACATCCTTCTGGCCACCCACAACTCACGCCCTACCGGCACTGCTCCTGCGCCTGAAGCGCACCACAGCTCCTTCCAGAAGAAAAGGGGCAACTTCAAAGGCAAACCCCAGAAGGGCAAGACCATGAAGAAGCAGGCTCGAGGACCCCCTCCAAGAAACAACCAAGAGGGGAAGAAGAAAAATGTGTGGAAAAGAAAAGACGACGGCCAGACTTCTGCCCCCAGAAAGGACTGGGAAGATAAATGCCACAGGTGTGGCATGACTGGACACTGGTCCAGAAATTGTCGTACTCCACGCCACCTTCAGGAGTTGTACAAAGCAAGCCAGAAGCAAGCTGAGACAAACCTGGCGGTTCAAGAAAACCTGGCACCAATCAGGTTCATCGCCGAGGACTTCTCCAACGATGACTTGCTCGACTGAGGACATTTATCTACTTTATATGCATTGTAGTTTTTTCCTTTTGAGAAACAATTTATCTGCTTATCTCTGGCATGTTTTAAGTACTTTTTCAGACATCAATTTAATTTTCGTAGTATATACCTTTGTGTTTTTGCCTTATACTGCGACTTTTCTTTAAAATAGATGGACTTTAAATGCCTAGTGGACAGTGCCTCTACGCACACGATCCTCCAAGACATCTGCTTTTTTCAAAGCATTAATAAATACGATGGCACCGTAAATACGATTTCCGGTCCATCAAGTATCATTGAAGGATCAGGGGAAGCACATTTTATGCTCCCCAATAGTACAAACTACTCATAAAAGATGCCCTTCTCTCCCCTAGCTCGCATAGGAACCTGTTAAGCTTTAAAGATATCCGCTTAAACGGATACCACCTAGAAACGGTGAGCAAAGGAAACAGTGAATACCTTGATGTAACGTTCCATAAAAACGGTGCTAAAAACACCGTTGAACGTTTTGAGGGACTCCCGTCGGGTCTCTACCACACAAGGATCAGAGCAATGGAAGCAAACACATTGGAGCACCAGAAGTGCCAAAATCAACCAGAATTCAAACTCTGGCACGATAGACTAGGACACCCCGGAAGGAATATGATGCGTCGCATCATATCCCAATCCCGTGGAATTAATCCGAAAAGCCTGACGCTACTTCGGAAGGGTGCAAATCCTTGTCCCCCTTGTTACAAAGGGAAATTGATTACGAGACCATCCACCCTGAAGGTGGACTCTGAGTCTCCGAGCTTCCTAGAGAGAATACATGGTGACATGTGCGGGCCTATTCACCCCGCAAGTGGACCATTTCGGTACTACATGGTACTAATCGACGCATCTTCAAAATGGTCATATGTGTGCCTCTTGTCCACCCGCAACGTAGCCTTTGCAAAGCTACTTGCACAAATTATAAAATTGCGGGCACATTTCCCAAACAACCAGATCAAGAAATTGCGTCTGGACAATGCTGGGGAATTCACCTCACAAGTCTTCCTAGACTACTGCCAAGCAACCGGCATAGAAGTTGAACATCCTGTAGCTCATGTTCACACCCAGAACGGGTTAGCCGAATCTCTCATAAAGAGACTACAATGGATCGCTAGACCATTGTTAATGCAATGCCAGTTGCCGGTATGTGCATGGGGACATGCCATACTGCACGCTGCATCGCTGATAAGATTACGACCGTCAGGTAGTCAATCTTACTCTCCGATGCAACTTGCATATGGGAACCCGCCCGATATCTCTCACTTGAGGATATTCGGATGTGCTGTCTATGTCCCCATAGCACCACCGCAGAGAACCAAGATGGGTCCTCAACGGCGTCTTGGTATCTATATTAGTTTCGACTCACCATCGATCATTAGATACCTCGAACCCCTTACAGGGGATGCCTTTAAAGCACGTCTAGCAGATTGTGAGTTTGATGAAAGCATTTTTCCAAAACTAGGCATTAACACACAGAAGCCAAAAGCTTCAAAGACCATTACATGGGACACAAAGACCTTATCCCATTTTGATCCGCGCACAAATCAATGTGAAGAAGAGATCCTGAAGATCCTTCAAATTCAGAACACAGTTCATATTTTACCGGATAAATTCACTGACAACCAGAAGATTGTCAGATCACACGTCCCTGCTGCAAATACGCCAGCTAGGATTGACATACCCAAAGATGGATGCAATCCACCTGCAGCAGAAGCGGCCGTACCTCAACAAAAAAGAGGACGACCCCCAGGCTCCAAAGATAAGAATCCTCGAAAGAGGAAAAATCCTGGAGCCACAATAACGATACCACCACAGGATGCTGAGCTCAGCCCAGCTACCTCTCCACTCCTAACAACCCCTGAAGAGGAAAATATAGGAGAAATTTCATTAAACTATGTACGTACCGGGGAGGTACTGGACAGAAAAAGCACAATCATCGATGATAACTCCGCGCTCATTATTGCCACTCACGTCACTGAATACGACGATGAGACCGATCCACGCTCTCTAGCAGAATGTAAACGCAGAGAGGATTGGCCAAAGTGGAACGAGGCAATAGGAGTAGAGCTGGACTCACTCTCGAAGCGCAAAGTTTTTGGACCTGTAGTCCTAACACCAAAAGGTGTTAAACCTGTGGGATATAAATGGGTATTCGTGAGAAAAAGAAACGAGAATAATGAGATCGTGCGCTATAAAGCACGCCTTGTTGCACAAGGTTTTTCCCAACGACCAGGAATAGACTATGACGATACCTATTCCCCGGTCATGGATGCGATCACTTTCCGTTTCATTATCGGCCTATCCACGAAGGAAGGTCTGGATATGCAGCTCATGGACGTTGTGACTGCATACCTATACGGAAATATAGATAAGGACATCTATATGAAAATCCCAGACGGATACAAACTACCGACAAAAATGACAGAAAGACCTCTGGACGTCTATTCCGTCAAACTCCAGAGATCACTGTATGGTCTCAAACAGTCAGGTAGAATGTGGTACAACAGACTGAGTGAATTCCTAGTGCAACAAGGATTCACAACAAATGAAGTCTGCCCTTGCATCTTCATACGAGCAAAGGGAACAGGATTCGTAATTATCGCCGTCTAAGTAGACGACTTGAACATAATCGGATCTCCTGCAGAGATAGATGAGATATCCAAAAGTCTCACACAGACTTTTGAGATGAAAGACCTCGGCAAAACGAAGTTTTTCCTAGGCCTACAAATTGAACATTTAAGCGGAGGAATCATGTTGCACCAATCGACATACACAAAGAAAGTGCTGAAAAACTTTCTTATGGACAAATGTCATCCGCTTAGCACACCAATGGTCGTCAGATCATTGGATGTTGAAACAGACCCCTTCCGACCGCTGGAAGAGGGGGAGGAAACACTGGGTCCTGAAGTACCCTACTTAAGTGCAATTGGAGCACTCCTATACCTGGCAAACTGCACGCATCCCGATATAGCGTTCGCAGTAAACCTACTAGCCAGATACAGTTCAGCGCCCTCAAAGCGCCACTGGAACGGAGTGAAACAACTTCTGCGCTACCTCCAAGGGTCTGTAGACATGGGACTATACTTCAAGAAAGGTGTATCCACCGACTTGGTCGGTTACGCAGATGCGGGATACAGGTCCGACCCACATACCGCAAAGTCCCAGACCGGTTTCGTATTCACATACGGTGGGACGGCCATCTCATGGAGATCCGTGAAGCAGACATCCACAGCGACCTCATCCAACCACTCCGAGCTCATCGCAATCCACGAAGCTAGCAGAGAATGCTTCTGGCTTCGATCAGTCATCAACCACATCCTCAAGACCACCGGCCTGAAGACGGGAGATCTTGGGCCTACCACCATGTACGAAGACAATGCTGCCTGCATCGCTCAACTACGAGGTGGCTACATCAAAGGTGACAGGACGAAGCACATTTCCCCCAAGCTCTTCTGGACGCATGAACAGCAAGTGGACAACCAGATCGACATCCAGCAGATCCAGTCCTGCAACAACCTGGCTGACCTATTCACTAAAGCTTTGCCTCGCAGTACCTTTAGAAAACTTGTACTAGGAATTGGGATGAGACAGCTGAGAGATGTACAAGCCTGAAGCTTGTACTTATCAGGGGGAGTTAACATAGTGCTGTACTCTTTTTCCTTGACTGTTGGTTTTTCCCACTGGGTTTTCCACAGTCAAAGGTTTTAACGAGGCAGCCACATTAACTCTGGATCCAGAAGTATCCACCACTGATATTATCCATCGATCAGGGGAAGTTACAGAGACTTGTACTCTTTTCCCTTAGCCAATGGTTTTTCCCACTGGGTTTTCCTTGGCAAAGGTTTTAATGAGGCAAGCACTCTTAAACTTAGAGATCCAGAAGTATCTCCAACCCCATGATCAAATTAGCTTTATGAACCCTGAAGCGTTCACCATGGCTTACAACAATGGATGGATAAGGGGAAGTGTTATAAACGGGCTTCTTGGTGGGCCTACCCGTTAGTGGGTATCCACCCATTATGTAACCCTACCACTATAAATACAGTGCTATGGCCTTCATAGCCGCCAAGTTTACAACAAGGTCATTATAGTATAGGATGGAGAATCCAATTTGTACTCGACATTTTAAAAGAAAAATGCACTGAAATTAACATACAAAAACAATTAAAGAAAGACTACTATAGTTTCTGTAAATATATTTATACACCCCAAGTATATGAAAAGAAAACTCCTAGAGTAACAAAAGCCTAGATATCAAAAAGATAAAAGAAAGAAAAAATATTTCCTTAGAAAATCAAGTGCTAAAAACCCTATTTAGATAAAGAAAAACATGTTAGAAAATTTGAACCAAAAAGACATACAAGAATAAATTAACTTGCTATCCGTGCGGACAAGATGATCATTTAAGCCCTACATGCCCCTATAGGATAAATAAACATGATAAAAATAGTACGCTAATTGAATGTACACGAGAAGATATACTTATGGTATATGAATACATGTCAGATTCAGAATCCATTTATAGTATCGTAAGTATAGAAGATAAAGATAACTATAACACAGACACTGATAGTGAAAACGAAGATAGCTTAATTGCTCAATTCTCAGGGCAATTAGATCTACTAGACGCTTTAGTCGACATAGCATTAGTAGATATCGCTTGTGAACATGAATGGATACACAATAAAGGATCAGATAGCATTCCATCTACGCATTGCAATAAATTTCCTAGTATAAAAAATAGATACCAATGTAAAACTTGCTACAAAGAAATATGTATAAAATGCATAACCCGATATGGTATAATAACTCAACAACAAGATATTACAAACAAAATAGATAAGAACAGATTATCCATTGTCGAAAAAAGGTTAGAAGCAACAGAACTCCGACTACAGAACCTAGAACTGCAATTAAACCAGAACAAGATTACGCCAGTTATACCTGATTCGAATACATCTATAGAATTATTTAACGAAATTACAACAGTTACTCCAGTTCAATGTAATAAGGGAACAGAACTCAGAAGCATAAAAGTTCTAGTTAGAATTACATGCAGAAAATTTGAAATCATATGTACTGCCCTAATCGATACTGGTTGTATTGCCAATTACTTAAAAGCCTCCTTAGTACCTCCAGAGGTTGTTACACCCTCTAAAGCAGTTCTTATAGCCCAGCAAATGGATGGCACTTGGAGTAGATGTAATACAGTTCTTCTTCCAGGAGAAACACGAATTAGTTTCAAGGATAATGCTTAGATTTTTCTCCTCCATATAAGATTGCCCCCATATATGTTTGCCCATTAAATCTAGACTATGATTGTGTAACGACTAGTTTTTCATGTATTTGGATTATCTATATTATATATATGTTTTGGAGGATTTTCTCCTTATGTGTGGTTTCCATCTCCGTAGCTTTCGTTTTCGATCGTTTCGTTGTGATTTTCTAGCTTCTTCCTTAGATCGTTGAGTTTTGGAGTAAGTCACTCATGACGAACTTCAAATCGCTCATATCTTAGAGATAGGTTGATCTTAGAAGCCGTAGAAATCTTCCCGAAGCTTCGCGCTTCAATTCGGCACTTTTTGTGCACTTTAGTTGGTTCAAGAAGGGGAACCAACCGACTAGATTGAGATCTAGTCGGTCGGCAACTCTTCTCAAACCGACTAGTTCATTAAATCAATAATTCAGGAGTTATTGTTTACTCTTAGTCGGTCTAAGAACAACCATCGACCGACTAGATGTGAAACTAGTCGGTCAGAACTTGCTCTCAGACCGACTAGTTCCTTTGATAAATTTCACCTAAGTTACTGTTTATCGTTAGTCGGTCTAAGAACGTTTTTCGACCGACTAGGTTGCAAACTAGTCGGTCAGCCATTGTTCTTTAACCGACTAATTCATTGACCATTTTGTCGACCTGAGTTACTGTTTGATTTTAGTCGGTCACAGTTGGTCTACCGACCGACTAGTTCTCGAACTAGTCGGTCAACAACTCTTCTTTGACCGACTAACTGCTTTCGTAAACCTAGGGTTTGCCCAGCCGCCGGCTTGTTTCCTATTTAAACCCCCCCTTCGTTTCTTTTCTTTCTCTCTCTTTTCTTGGCCATTTTTCTTTCCCCCTTGACCTCTGATCTCCCCCAACCTTCCTCTAGCCATTCCTCCTTCCTCAAGAGCCCCTCTCCCTCTCCATTTAGGCCGGCCACCATGCTTTAGGCCGCCTCCAACCCACAAAACCCCCACAAAATCCCATTTCTCCATATTTTCTCCACATTTCCAGATCTGAGCCATAGTTCTCCGGATCGTTCTTCCGTTGCCGTGCTTGCTCGGTATCATTCTTCCGCTCCAATACGGTAGTGAATCGATCCTTTAATATTCTCATAACCCGTTTTGTGATTTTTGTTAAACCCTAATAAAACTAGGTTGGATGTTGTTCTAATATTGATTTGTCATGGCAGCGATCTCATCCCCGTAGCTAACATTTTGTGACGTGCCTCGTTGATCGTCATCGTCGGTGCTAGGCAAGTGAAACTTGCCACTTAGGGTTTTAGGCCATGTTCTAGGCCATTTCCTTGTTTTAACGTAAAAGAGACTAGGCAGTGAAAGGATAGCTGCCTAGACGCCCTTGATCTAGCTTGACAACGAAGCTAGATCCGTCACCTTCATCATGCTTGCATGTCATGTTTAATTTCAATTAACGGTACGCGAATATCTGTTCATGTTATTGCATACTTGCTTGTTCATCGTGTTTGTGTAGCACACACTACTTTAAAATGTAAGCTGCGGCGAGTAGGATTTTGACTCCTACATCGTGACTTGAGGCTAGGTGCACGCCTATGCCAAATACACTTCATGGCTCGTGATCCAGAAGCGAGCATAGTGTGTTGCTAATCCCAACGCTCGATACACGTGGAGGGGTAGGGTTAAACGATCGCTTGAGCTTAGGAGTTGGCCCGATCAGCCACTCTAGCCAAAAGACGGAAACTCTGAGCACAAAGTGAAAATCGTGATAAGTGATTCGTGTTAAGTGAAAATCGTGAATAGTGAATCGTGATAAGTGAAAATCGTGATAAGTGACTCGTGAGTTAGTGATTTGGTAGCTTTTGCTACATCGTGTGTGCTTGTCCCTTCTTGACCTTTTTAACTGTTGCATCATACTTAAATGTCATGTTATTGCATCCTACTTGAACTGTTAGGTTGTTAGTTTACTTTCAGTTTCCTTGCACAAGTCTTTTAGACTTGCTGACATGTGCCACTCTCTCTTTTGGGTGACACATGTTAGATCCTGAGCCAGAGTTCGTTGGAGAGGACGTGGTGTTTGCTGACGCCGAGTCAGGACCTGCGTTTGCTGAGGAAGAGTACATGGACACCGGGGACCAGTCCTAGTGTCTTCGTTGAGCTTTCCCTTTTATTTTAGACTGATGTGGTTGTTCGGTGCGCAGCACCAATAATTTGTTATGTTGTCTTTTGTTGGCCATGTTTTGGGCCTTTAGACTCTTTCCTTTAGCCTGGTAGCTTTTCTGGATGTTGAATATTATTGTGGACAAATTCTGAAATTGGTTAACTTTTATCAGTCTCCCTTACCATGTTATTATTATTGTTGTTCCGTTTGCACTTACAGGGACCTCCATATGTTTTATTGACGCTTATCAGGCATGAGGCTTCACAGCTCCACGTCTGTGCGGACCTTCTCACGTCTCGCCTCCATTGCTTTGGGAAGCGGGGCGTGACAGGTTTTGTTGGTGGCCCATGCAGGTCCGCTTTCTGTAACTGTGAATTATCGGATCAACGATAATAACATTAGATTGTCCAACAACTAAAATTCGACATCCGAGTCCTAAGCTATGAGTCTAATTGTTTCGTTTTCTGCGTCACTAGATGGCAGGAAGGCGATTTACCCGTGGTGGTGGTAGCGCGCCCCCTCATGATGAGGAGCCTGAGCGGGAGCCCACTAATGGGGAGATGATGCGAATGATGCTTCAGATGATGCAGGTGCAGCAGGACGTGCTCCTGTAAGTCCAAAATGCTCCAATTGCTCGAGCTGCTCGGGCAATCCAGGATGCCCCACGCTCCGAGCCGGGAGAGAAGCAGTTTCGGGAGTTGGGTCCTGCTTATTTTGATGGGTCTGAGGGTCCTCTAGCTGCCGATGAGTGGATTCGGAACATAGAGGATAATTTGAAGATGTCCAAGATCAGCCCGGCTGGATGGGTTGATTTGGCGAAGCGGCAACTCAAGGATAATACTCGGAACTGGTGGGATGCGGAAGAGAAGATGCTGGTGGAGCCGATAGCCTGGGCTACCTTTAAGTCCAGGTTTGATGAAGAGTTCTTTCCAAAGGCTGCCAGAAAGGAGATGCTGCAGCGCTTTATTGAGCTGAAGCAAGGGAGCTTGACGGTGGACCAGTACCACAAGGAGTTCACCAGGCTGAGTCGGTTCGCACCGAAGATGGTGCAGGATGCTGATGAGAGGGCTCAGAGGTTCCTGCAGAGACTTGCTTTGGAGCTTCAGAGTTTTGTGTCTTCCTCTGATCTGGACTCTTAAAAGAAGGTTCTGGTAGCTGCGAGGAGGCAGGAGCTGAACCTGAACCAGAGGAGGGGACATGTTGCTGGAGCTGGGAAGAGGCCTATGGAGCAGGCCAGAGTGGTGGTTAGGCCTGGATTTAGGCACAACCATCCAGCTCAGTTCAAGAGGCCAGGTGGGCCTGTTCTAAAGACTTGCAATCATTGTGGCAAGCGGGTCATGTGAAGGACCAGTGCCAGAGGCTTTTGGGTCAGTGTTTGGGCTGTGGTGATGCTTCACATTCTCTGAAGGATTGTTCGAGTATCAAGCAGCCTTGGAGAGCACCTGTTGCAGCACAGCCGTTGCAGCAGAGAGCGTCTGTTCCTGCTGGACGTGGAGCAACTCTTGTTCCACAGAGGCAGGCTTTTCAGCAGGCTTTTCCGCCGAGGAGGCAGGCTTTTCTGATGACTGAGGTGGAGAGCATGGCTGTGGATGAGGTTATCGCAGGTAATCCTCAATCTAGCGGTTACTTTCCTAGCTAGTTTTGTTTGTTAGATTATGTTTGGTTGCTTGCACATGATTGTTTGCTAGACTAGGGCTTGATTGTTAGATTGTTTGTAGGTGTGATTTTGGTGTGCACATTTCCTGCACGAGTCCTCTTTGACTCAGGTGCATCGATGTGCATTATTTCTCGGAGCTTCGTGGAGAAGCATTTCTTGTCGACGTCCCCTCTTTCCAAGAGTTGGAATATCGTTACAGGAAATGGCGTGGTCTCGGTGCATCGTGGTTGCAATTCTTGCTCGTTGGTGGTCTGTGGACATGAGCTTTACGCTGATTTCATTGTCCACGACATCATCAACTATGATGCGGTCCTTGGGATGGATTGGCTTGTGAGCTTCTATGCTGCGATCGACTGTCGGAGGAAGGTGGTGTTCGAGATTCCCGGACATCCAGTATTTGAGTTCAGCCAAGGTAGCAGTTCGCTTGGCCCTGTCAGATTTCGGGCCAGGCCGGTGGAGATTGTGGCTATGCAGATGGAGCTGGAGAGGCCGGCGGTTGTGCGGGACTTCGATGACGTCTTCCCCGAGGAGATGTCTGGATTGCCACCTGATCGAGCTCTCGAGTTTTCGATTTATCTTATTCCGGGAGCGCAGCCGATTTCGAAGGCACCCTATCGTATGGCACCCGCAGAGTTGGAGGAATTGCAGAAGCAGCTGGATGAGCTTTTGCAGAAGGGTTATGTCAATCCTAGTGTGTCTCCGTGGGGAGCACCGGTGCTGCTGGTGAAGAAGAAGGATGGTTCGCGTCGCATGTGCGTGGACTATCGGGAGCTGAATGCGGTGACCATCAAGAATAAATACCCGTTGCCTCGTATCGATGATATTTTTGATCAGCTTGGAGGATCGAGGGTGTTTTCGAAGTTGGATCTGAGGAGTGGTTATCATCAGCTGAAGGTGAAGAAGGAAGATGTCCCGAAGACAGCGTTCAGGACGAAGTATGGACACTACGAGTTTGTGGTTATGCCTTTCGGTGTAACCAACGCTCCCGCAGTTTTCATGAATCTGATGAACCTGATTTTCTACGACTTTTTAGACAAGTTTGTCGTTATCTTTATTGACGACATTCTGATCTATTCTAAGTCGGAGGAAGAGCATGCCTCGCACTTGAGGACGGTGTTGGAGATTTTGAGGAAGCATCGTTTGTATGCTAAGTTTTCGAAGTGCGAGTTTTGGCTGGACAGGGTTGCTTTTCTCGGGCATGTGGTGACTGGAGATGGTATTTCAGTGGATCCCGAGAAGATCAAGGCTATTCGGGAGTGGCCTGTTCCACAGTCATCATCTGAGATCCGGAGTTTCCTTGGGCTTGCTGGTTACTATCGGCGCTTCATTAAGGACTTTTCCCGTATTGCTGAGCCGATGACCAGATTGACGCGGAAGGATGTACCTTTTGTTTGGTCGGGTGATTGTGAGAATGCCTTCGGTGTTCTGAGGGAGAGATTGACGATTGCCCCTATTCTTGTTGTGCCTGATCGCAGTGGAGGATTTGAGATCTTTTGCGATGCTTCTGGCAAGGGTCTCGGTTGTGTGTTGCATCAGCACAGGCATGTTGTGGCGTATGCTTCGCGTCAGCTCAAGACTCATGAGAAGAATTACCCGACGCACGACTTGGAGTTGGCTGCTGTCGTGTTTGCGCTCAAGATTTGGAGGCACTTCTTGCTGAGTGAGAAAGTGAAGATCTTCACCGATCACAAAAGCTTGAAGTATATTTTTTACTCAGAAGGAGCTTAACATGCGACAGCGTCGATGGTTGGAGCTCATGGCGGATATGAGATTGATTTGCAGTTTCACCCTGGCAAGGTGAATGTGGTTCCTGATGCGCTGAGTAGGCTTCCAGCGGTGATGATGTTGACTTCGCAGTGGAGATTGCGGCAGGATTTTTGCAGGTCTGGTGTTGAGATTGTTCTTCCTGGAGAGGCCTCTTCGTTGATGAGTATGCAGATTCAGTCGTCGATTGTCGATCGGATCAAGGCCGGTCAGGTTGGAGATCCGAAGCTGGTGAAGATTCGGGAGCAGGTGGAAGCCGGTCTGCAGACTGACTTTTTGATTCATGAGGATGGCTCGCTGAGGTTTGGAGCTAGGTTGTGTGTGCCAGCTGGGGATATCAGAGAGGAGTTGTTGGTGGAGGCACATAGTTCACCGTATTCTGTGCATCCTGGTGGGACCAAGATGTACAAGGATCTTCGTCTGAACTATTGGTGGCATGGTATGAAGATGAGTGTGGCTCGGGGTGTAGCCAAGTGTCTGGTTTGCCAGCAGGTAAAGGCGGAGCATCAGCGTACGACAGGGTTGCTTCAACCGCTTTCGATTCCGGAGTGAAAGTGGCAACACATCACTATGGATTTCGTGACTGGACTACCTCGGAGTCCGAAGCAGAATGACACGATTTCGGTGATTGTAGACCGATTGACCAAATACGCGCACTTTATTCCATTCCGAGTAGGATAGTCCACTGAGGCGCTAGCGAGGAGATACATGGAGGTAAATTCTTTTACTCTCCGTTTCTATTTCCTTTTCCTAGTTTAGATAGTGATGTAACGTGAATCGTGCAGGAGATCGTGCGACTTCACGGAGTCCCCGTGAGTATCGTGTCGGACAGAGACACGAGGTTCACATCTCTGTTCTGACAGAGTTTGCAGAAGAGTTTGGGTACGCGTCTGAGTTTCAGCACGGCGTACCATCCGCAGACGGATGGCCAGTCCGAGAGGACGATTCAGATCTTGGAGGACATGCTGAGGGCGTGCATGTTGGATTTCAAGGGTTCGTGGGAGGACCATCTACATCTGGTAGAGTTTTCCTACAACAACAGCTTCCAGGCGAGTATTGGCATGGCGCCTTTCGCCGCGCTTTATGGGAGGAAATGTCGATCGCCATTGAGTTGGGATGACGTTGGTGATCGGGAGCTGTTGGGACCTGAGATGATTGTGGAGGCCGTGGATGTTGTCAGGAACATTCGAGAGAGGTTGAGGATTGCTCAGGACCGTTTTAAGCATTGGGCGGATGCTAAACGACATCCTTTGGAGTTTCAGCCAGGCGACCATGTGTTCTTGAAGATTTCCCCGAATCGTGGTGTGATTCGCTTTGGGAAGCGAGGGAAGTTGAGCCCGCGATACATTGGACCGTTTGACATTCTGGAGAAAGTTGGTGAGGTAGCCTACCGCTTAGCCTTGCCGCCATCTTTGGAAGGAGTTCACAATGTTTTCCATGTGTCGCAGCTTCGTCGATACATTAGCGATCCATCTCATGCTGTGGATTTCTCGGAGATCACCGTTCGCCCTGATATGACGTATGACCAGCAGCCAGTGCGGATTCTGGACATGCGTCAGAAGTCACTCCGGAACAAGGTTGTCAATCTTGTGAGGGTGATGTGGCGACACGGCTCGCCAGGAGAGTCTACTTGGGAGAATGAGGATGAGATGCGAGAGCGCTACCCACTTTTGTTCCCGGACACGTGAGTGTTGGGAAATTCCGAGGACGGAATTTTTCTTAAGTTGGGGAGGATGTAACGACTGGTTCTTCATGTATTTGGATTATCTATATTATATATATGTTTTGGTGGATTTTCTCCTTGTGTGTGATTTTCCATCTCCGTAGCCTTCGTTTTCGATCGTTTCGTCGTGATTTTCTAGCTTCTTCCTTAAATCGTTGATCTTGGAGTAAGTCACTCTTGACGAACTTCAAATCGCTCATATTCTAGAGTTAGAGTGATCCTAGAAGCTATAGGAATCTTCCCGAAGCTTCGCGCTTCATTTCGGCACTTTTCGTGCACCTTAGTTGGTTCAAGAAGGGGAACCAACCGACTAGATTGAGATCTAGTCGGTCGGCAACTCACCTCAAACCGACTAGTTCATTGAATCAATAATTCAGGAGTTACTGTTAACTCTTAGTCGGTCTAAGAACAACCACCGACCGACTAGATGTGAAACTAGTCGGTCAGAACTTGCTCTCAAACCGACTAGTTCCTTTGATTAATTTTACCTAAGTTACTGTTTATCGTTAGTCGGTCTAAGAACAACCACCGACCGACTAGGTTGCAAACTAGTCGGTCAGCCATTGTTCTTTAACCGACTAATTCATTGACCATTTTGACGACCTGAGTTACTGTTTGATTTTAGTCGGTCACAGTTGGTCTACCGACCGACTAGTTCTCGAACTAGTCGGTCAACAACTCTTCTTTGACCGACTAACTGCTGTCGTAAACCTAGGGTTTGCCCAGCCGCCGGCTTGTTTCCTATTTAAACCCCCCTTCGTTTCTTTTCTTTCTTTCTCTTCTCTTGGCCATTTTCTTTCCCCCTTGACCTCTGATCTTCCCCAACTTTCCTCTAGCCATTCCTCCTTCCTCAAGAGCTCCTCTCCCTCTCCATTTAGGCCGGCCACCATGCTTTAGGCCGCCTCCAACCCCCAAAACCCCACAAAATCCCATTTCTCCAGATTTTCTCCCCATTTCCAGATCTGAGCCATAGTTTCCCGGATCGTTCTTCCGTCGCCGTGCTTGCTCGGTATCATTCTTCCGCTCCAATACGGTAGTGAATCGATCCTTTAATATTCTCATAACCCGCTTTGTGATTTTTGTTAAACCCTAATAAAACTAGGTTGGATGTTGTTCTAATATTATTTTGCCATGACAGCGATCTCATCCCCGTAGCTAACATTTTGTGACGTGCCTCGTTGATCGTCATCCTCGGTGCTAGGCAAGTGAAACTTGCCACTTAGGGTTTTAGGCCATGTTCTAGGCCATTTCCTTGTTTTAGCGTAAAAGAGACTAGGCAGTGAAAGGATAGCTGCCTAGACGCCCTTGATCTAGCTTGACAACGAAGCTAGATCCGTCACCTTCATCATGCTTGCATGTCATGTTTAATTTCAATTAACGGTACGCGAATATCTGTTCATGTCATTGCATACTTGCTTGTTCATCGTGTTTGTGTAGCACACGCTACTTTAAAATGTAAGCTGCGGCGAGTAGGATTTTGACTCCTACATCGTGACTTGAGGCTAGGTGCACCCCTATGCCAAATACACTTCCTGGCTCGTGATCCAGAAGCGAGCACAGTGTGTTGCTAATCCCAACGCTCGATACACGTGGAGGGGTAGGGTTAAACGGTCGCTTGAGCTTAGGAGTTGGCCCGATCAGCCACTCTAGCCAAAAGACGGAAACTCTGAGCACAAAGTGAAAATCGTGATAAGTGATTCGTGATAAGTGAAAATCGTGATAAGTGATTCGTGATAAGTGAAAATCGTGATAAGTGATTCGTGAGTTAGTGATTTGGTAGCTTTTGCTACATCGTGCGTGCTTGACCCTTCTTGTCCTATTTAACTGTTGCATCATACTTAAATGTCATGTCATTGCATCCTACTTGAACTGTTAGGTTGTTAGTTTACTTTCAGTTTCCTTGCCCAAGTCTTTTAGACTTGCTGACATGTGCCCCTCTCTCTTTTGGGTGACACATGTTAGATCCTGAGCCAGAGTTCGTTGGAGAGGACGTGGTGTTTGCTGACGCCGAGTCAGGACCCGCGTTTGCTGAGGAAGAGTACGTGGACACCGGGGACCAGTCCTAGTGTCTTCGTTGAGCTTTCCCTTTTATTTTAGACTGCTGTAGTTGTTCGGTGCGTGGCACCAATACTTTGTTATGTTGTCTTTTGTTGGCCATGTTTTGGGCCTTTAGACTCTTTCCTTTAGCCTGGTGGCTTTTCTGTGATGTTGAATATTGTTGTGGACAAATTCTGAGATTGGTTAACTTTTATCAGTCTCCCTTACCATGTTATTATTATTGTTGTTCCGTTTGCACTTACAGGGACCTGCATATGTTTTATTGACGCTTATCAGGCGTGAGGCTTCACAGCTCCACGTCTGTGCGGACCTTCTCACGTCTCGCCTCCATTGCTTTGGGAAGCGGGGCGTGACAGATTGTATCCTAGGATTAGACTTCTTCTTAGCCGTTAAAAGTGTTCTTATGATTTCTTCTGAATTCATTCAGATTTTCAAACAAACTGTTCACTCCCCCGTTCAAACTTCCCTCACCGAACCCCTTTTTCCCTCATCAGAGTTTTCCAGGAAGCGTGGTGGACCCCTAAATATACCAGACATACTGCCAAAACTTACACCAAAACTTTCACCCAATCCACCTAAGGCAGACACTCAGAATCCCTTACCCTCAGCTTCTATACCGTTAGAACCACAGGAAAAAACGTAAAACAGATAATTCTTCAAAAACATGTCAATGGCCAATAAAAGGATCATGCCAAAATAAAAGCTTAATAGAATTAATAGGTGACAATGAATGGATAGAAACAGAACCAGAAAACAATGAACTTCAATGCACAGAAAGTTTTGAAGACATTGACTTCGAAGATTATTACGAAAATATAAGAATTGTTAATGATGGAATAGAGAATACCCGATCAGCCTCATCAACATAACAAAGATATACAATTTAATTTCCCAAACTACCCAAGAAGACCTAGATCAGTTAATAAGTTAGATAGAAAAAGAAGAAATAATAGGAGAAAACCCGATAAAATTTTGGGAAAAAGATAAGACTTACTGTAAGTTAGAAATAAAAAACCCTGAATATCGAAAAAAAAACTGCCCCTATAGAGGCAACAAATATGGATCTAGAAGATTTTCAAATGCATATCAAAGAACTTTTAAAATTAGGAGTAATTCAAAAATCAGAATCAGCATATAGGTCAGCTGCATTCATAGAAAGAAATCATGCAGAACAGGTAAGGGGTAAAACACTACTAAAAAAAGGATTTTTGCCAGCGTTTTTTTAAACATTTCCCAACGTTTTTGAAGCGCTGGCAAATGTTTTCCCAGCGTTTTATGAAACGCTGCAAATACGTTGGGAAAAGTGGGCGTTGCTAAATGTTTTCCCAACGTTTTGGTGAAACGTTGGGAAATGCCCACTTTTGCCAGCGTTTTCTTGAAATGTTTGTAAATGCCAAGACATTTCCCGGCGTTTGCTTGAAACGTTGGAAAATGCCCAGGACATTCCTTGACTTTTTCTTGAAACGTTGGAAAATGCCAAGACATTTTCCGGCGTTTTCTTGAAACGTTGGGAAATGCCCAAGACATTCCTCGGCGTTTTCTTGTAAAGTTGGGAAATGCCCAAGACATTCCATGGCGTTTGTTTGAAACGTTGAAAAATGCCCAAGACATTCCCCTGCGTTTTCTTGAAACGTTGGGAAATGCCCAAGACATTCCCGACGTTTTCTTGAAACGGTGGAAAATAACCAAGACAATTCCCGGCGTTTTCTTGAAACATTGGAAAATACTCAAGACATTCCCCAGAGTTTTTTTGAAACGTTGAGAAATGCATTTGATTCAAATTAAATACAAATGTATTTTAATAAAATGTCACTATTATATTTCCTAAACACAGAATTCAAAAAGTTAAGAGCTCACACATGAAACAACTTAGTTTCTTCATGTAATTCCATATGAATAGATGAAATAACAATTGAACAAAATAAAAGTAATTTCACATTCTCCTCACCAACACGTTGAGGGACAAGTAAACATTAAAAAGTTTAAATTCTTCTAAAAACATCAACAAGTACAAGACAACTATGTTGAGTAGACCACAATCCTTTATTTACAATGCAAAGTCGAAGTTTTCGAATAGAAAGCAAAGATTGCAATATTTGTCTTCGCTCCAAGTATTAGGCTCAAAGTCCTTATGCTGGCAATGACCATAATCCTTCTTTTCCCGTTTCCTTTTTTCATCTTTTTTGTTTTTATCAGCTTCTACATGCATAGGCACAACATGTGTAAAACACTGAATATTGCATGTGGGATGCACATGCAAAGAATAAGAAATAAGTGCAAGAAGATGTCAAGACAAAATAAGAAATGACAATGGTATGAACTTGCTACCATCAAATTTATTCAAAATTTATTCAACTGTTGTGGGAAAAAGAATCTTATCGGCAACCCTGAACAATTTAAGAAAAATGGGGATTAGTTACAAGATGATGCCCAACTACTATAATACTACACTTTGTAATCTCTATGAATCCCTAAACTTGTCATATGGAGACTCACCTGGACACATCAAAGAAGATAGGGCTGATGTGAGACCGTGATCCCCCGGCACTAAAATCTTATTCAAATGGATGTTTGCCCTTTAAGGATAATAAAGTGCAACAAGATTTGTGGCCAATAATAACATTGCAAAGAGATGAATGTTACTCTGCCAATTTAAGCTGATGCTAAAGAGAAGAAAATTAAAAGAGAGGAGATGGAAGTTATTCTAGGCTTTGTGAATTGAAGATTGTAGCCAACAATAATATTGCAAAAAGATGAATACTACACTGCCCATTTATACTGGTGCAAAAGAGATGAATGCTACGCTACCAATTTACACTGAAGCAAAAGAGATGAACATGTAAAGAGAATAGATGGAAGATATTCTATGCTTTCAGAATTGGAAACATGAATTTAATTCTATATGAGTGCATATCTGAGGGGTGCATACTCTCTTTCTATTTAAAATACAGTATTAATAGAGTTCCATGTGCTACTCCCGAGATAACAGCTAGAATCATATAAGTGATGTTAGGAAGTATTGCACACAGATAAGTTTTCTAAAAAAAATAAGTAACGCCAATGATTGTAGTGTTTGTGGTGGTAAATGGCATAGACTGGGTAGATATTAGTATAAGTTCACTCTCATTTTGGGATACATGGGCACAAGAAGGATTGTTGTTAGATTCAAATCACATACAACCTAGGTTTGATACTGCCTTATGTTATAGAAGATGACTGATTCCACATCTATTAATGCACTCGTTAATGAGTTTATGAGACAATTGCTACAATTATGTTTGATTATAAATATGTTGAATATCTTCAGTAACAATAAGTTCATCAGGTATTTTCCTTCCAAATGTAACACGCCAAGTGGGGAATATAACAATGTCCATGTATGAAGCAAGTCTAGGGCGAGAAACAAGCACCAATTATCCTCTGGTCAATTTCATAATGGCAACTGAAGATGATTTCTTCATTGGGGCTCTAGGTTCGACATGGTGCTATCTCAATGATGGCATGAGGAACACCGGAGGGAAAGTGATGTCTGGCTACCTAAGCGTAAACAAGGATCGATTTTGGTAGCTAGAACTCCAGATGTGAATCACGGGTATGTTTTTGTATAGATATTGGTTGTATAGACACCATTTTGTGTTGCCTCTAATTTCATGTACAGATAGGGTTATTCTTTTGGTCCACTGATATGATATTGTAAATAGCAAACAGAAGATACTATGTACTTGGCATCAATGCATATTGAAAGTTTTCACACAACTATCTGTCAATATCAATAACTGTTAAGGTCTTCTGCGATTAGAATAGTATACCGCATTGAAAAATGAGTCATATGTGAATGACATTGGTAAAAAAATTGAACCTCTACATATCACCTTATGTTTTTGGTTGGTTGGGTATTGGCCCATTTTGTGCCTACACGAGTTAGTTCCCTCAGATGACCGGAGTTTTTTTTCCACACAGGTGATGGAGGCGCTATGTCTAATGCCATTTGTGTTCGCTCTTAAGACTTGAATGACATATTGTGGGTTAGGTTTTCCTTAGAACAACGCAAAATGTTGCAGAGAAAAAAAATGTTAAACCATAGAAATACATGCTTGACGTAATTAATCATGAAAATGACCAACCAGAGGTAACCCATGGTAAAAATATATATCATGAACTAAAGCAACTATCTGACAAGATTAAGGGTACTTACAATAGATTTCCATCAGCAAGGCATTTCCTACAAAGAACAAACGGGTATGGTATAAGAAAAATTCTTAAAAGTAAACTAACTAAATTGAAGTAATTAGACCAATAGAAGGGAGACAATATTATAGTTAAGTGTCAGTAAATTATTAAAATATATCACATCCTGAATTAATGCATAACGTACTCAATTTTCATTGGTTGCTGGATAACTTCCTCCGCTTGAGTTACATGACGGCCTACTACTAGCATCAGGAGCCTGTATGTGCACCCAACATACGAGGGACATTTCAGATACGATACATGAAAGTTAGGCAAAGGACAAGAGCCCGTGTCACTTGAATATGCATATATGCATACACTTGAACATGCATATATGCATACACTTGAACAATAATTTTGGTGTCCGGAGTACACGAGGATGACGAGGAACAATACAAACATGTCCTCTTCCTGCCCTTGTCCCCTCTCGCTCGCTCTCCGCCCTCGTCTGCAATAGCAGTATACAAGGATTCATATGAACTTGGGACTCAATCATGGTTGTCTTTCTTTGAAAAGAATCCTAATAAAACTAAATCAGACTACACTCTGTATGCATATATTGTTAAGTGCTTTTGCTCGAAGCTTTACGACTACACTCTGATTATGATACTTAATTCAATACGACAACTATTAGATTGGAACCTTCATATATGGGTACATATCAGACTTCATTTATACTATTGGGTCTACATGTTTTACCTTCGTACTTTTCTTGCATATTTTACCGCTAAATCATGCATGATGAGTCTACATGTTGTCATATCTGAACTTAATTTGCATCAAGAAATCATTAAGTTTGAATCATGCATGCATATTCCCCCAACAAATGAAAACCATGCATCTAAGTACCTGAGATTTGGCTTTATTAATGACACAAAGTTTTGAGATTCTTCCTATCAAAGTTTAAGCAATCTCTAGGTTGTAAAATAGATCTGGCAAATATTCAACATGTACGGTGATATTCCACTCCTAATTCGATCGTGTCTCGTCATCAACGAAGTATTCGGTTAATTACGATGTTCAAAAGCTTTGATATTCTTTCCTGAATGAACAAGCACAAAATTATTTTGCCATAAAATGTCACAATTTGATGCCCTCGTGAACAAAAAAATAGTATGAATGTATTCTCTTGTCTTAAGTACTGAAATTTCAGCATTGTTCAGTTAAGTTGCATATATCTACGCCTGATGTAACTGTTACAGCACTTAATTTTCAGAGATGAAGCAACTAATAAAATTTACTAACAACTCTTTATGTGCGAGGATACCCTTTGGTCTCCTTGATAACTGGCATCAAATATAGATATGTTTAATGCCTGATATCATAGTTGGAACTCGGTCTTTTGTTCCTGAATACTAATATATGCTAAAAATAGAATTCCGGTAGTATAATTCATGCAGGTCGGGCCAAATTAGCATACAACCAAAATATGGCCATCCTGATTCCATTATATCATTCCACATTGCAGGTTATGATAAATATAACCGAAGTCTTATCAAGACAGGCCAAGTTGAATTCACCACATACATTGCTACGGTGTGAAGATATGAAACTAAATGAAGAAGAAAGAAACAATGGTGTAAAAGTTTAATGCTAGCAATTCAATCCATAGCCATAAAAAGATACTACAAGTAGATATTTAAATGCTTTAATTCAATCCATCAACCTGAGATCAGGATGTTCATTCTCCCAAGGACCTGCTCCTAGAAAATAAGGTCACAACAACATGACAATGTGCATCACGTCTTTATCTAATCCCCTATTGGCTGCAACATTGATAACTAAAAACAAAAAGTAACTCAAGCAAGGGAAACACTCACTGTTCATGTGTAGTGACTCGTGCTTCTACACAATAGTTTCATGAGATGGATGAACAGATGGATTAAAAAACCTCTCATGCAAGAAGTGCCGCTATTTTCGCTAGTCACTAGAGAATCTTTGAAAGTTTTGTCGACCTATATGAGGATAAAGGACATCAAAAAGAGGTTGACTTGAGTCATACTGGCGGCATGCTACCATCGTCAGTCTGTCTAGGCAAAGATAAGACATAAAGCGTTAAGACTAATACGGGACATGGGATAAAACATCTGAATATATTTTATCATTTTAGCATAATGTCAAACAAGAATGGATGTAAATGAGCTATAATCTTATTATCAAAAAATTAAACTGTCTACCAAAAGCTTCTTTTAATCATCAGTCAATAAAAGTCTACTAAAAAGTAATTGTAGTTTCACTTCAAGCATTCAATTGATTATATGGAAAGTGTCCCATTTCAATTACCCACCAGCAGCACAGTGTTCAACTTCACATATCAATATTAAATTTCATGGCCTGCTCCTGTTGTCCATGAAAGGAACATCACAATCATTTTTGCATCGATTGGGTTAGGGTTAGGTACAAATGACTATTAGGGAAAAGATTTGGTTATTGCCACATGACGAAATATATGTGAAGAGCCCAAGTACTGGAAAATGGAATGCAGACAACTCTAGCCTGTAGGACAACCAAAACAACTGTATCAAAGCTGTTAACGAAAGAAAGAAGAAAAAGAAAAATGCAGGCAATTGCATATGTTTTGATAGGCCCTTTTAAATTTGTTGCCTTTGTAGCAAGATATCCTACAATAATGGGCAGCTCATTCAACTCGCAAGCATGAAGCATGATGACCAGCACTTCGCCAACAAACATATGAAAAATTGCAGATTCAAGGCCACGATCACTTCATGAAACAAGGGAGCATACACAAGTTGATTTAAGAAACCAAGCTAGCACGAAGCTGCCAACAAATTGTGAAAGAATCATAATTACCTTCGATTCTGCGAGATCAACAAATTGGGAGATTCGACAGTACTCCTCAATACTGATTTCGATCGGCAGATATTGAGGGGTCGGAGACGAAATTAGGGTTAGAAGTTGACGGAGTTAGGCTTTGTCGGAAACGGTGTCGCGTCGGTGACGGCAGCCTTCAGGTCGGCGACGTCGGCCTTCAGGTTGGTGATCGATCCCTTGGCCAAATTCTCCGAGGACGACAGAACGCTCTAATCAACTTGACGGAGGCGGCGCTGCGTTCACGCTGGAGATACTTAAACGTAGACTTGATTTTTGAATGGGATTGCAATTTCTACATGACGGCGGCAAATAGGGTTTCGGGGGAGGGGGGATTTTTGGGGGAATTTTTCGTTGCCACGGGAGAGGGAATTTTCGTTTCATAGGGTGGGGCTCGTTCAATTATGCCGGTTAGGGGTCACATTCTTGCCTTTGAGTTTAGTTAAGAAAAAATGAACATGTGGTCTAATTGTTGGTTCCATTATATGTATGTATATATATGTATATATGTATATGTATATGTAAACAGGGGTGTGACAATTATCATAAGAATTTAAATACAAGTCACATTTAAATAACCATCGCGTTCCATATTACTCTAAATGATTTAACTATAAAAGGATCCAAATCATGCACATAGACTCTATTTTATCAAATCATTTTCATATCAAGTACATAAAATAAAACTTCTTGAATATTACTTATTCACAAGTTTGCCATTAAAATTTTTTTACAAGCTTGCCACTAAGGCTTGTTGAAATTCATTTATTTACAAGTTGGCCATTAAAAATTTACAAGACTGCAACTAAACCCTTTTTCTCCTACCAACGTTTACATTAAGACGTTGGGATAGGTCCAGCATTTGCCGACGTTTTTAAGAAAGAGTCGGGAAACGTCTAGTATTTGTCGACAATTTAAAAAAGCGTTGGGAAAAGTCTCGCATTCGCTAGCGTTTTTCGGAAAGCGACTGTAAAAGTCCAGCATTTCCCAACATTTTAAAAAAGCGTCGTGAAAAGACCAGCATTTGCCAACGTTTTTCGGAAAGCGCTGGTAAAATTCCAGCATTTCCTAGTGTTTTAAAAAACCATCGGAAAAGTCCAGCATTTGCCAACGTTTTAAAAAAGCGTCGGGAAAAGTCCAGTATTTGCCTGCATTTTTTGAAAAGCGCCGGAAAAAGCCCAGCATGTACCAACGTTCTTATAAACGCTGGTAAAAGTCTAGCATTTACCGACGTTCTTATAAACGCTGGCAAATGTCGAAATGCCAATAGACATTTGCCAACATTTCTTTAAAACGCTGGCGTAAAAACGTTGGCAAAAGCCATTTTTTAGTAGTGAAAGCAGAATGGTAATAAGCTATAAACGTCTAAATGACAATACAATAGCCGATGCATATACAATACCAGATAAAGCACAGTTAATAAATGGAATACAAAGTAGCAAAATATTTAGCAAGGTCGATTGTAAGTCCAGATTCTGGCAAGTCCGAATGCATCCAGAAAGTATACCAAGGACAGCCTTTACTTGCCTCATAGTACACTTTGAATGGCTGGTAATGCCATTTGGATTAAAAAACACGCCCGTTATCTTTCAAAGAAAGATGGATACCATCTTCCTACAATATAGAAAATTTGTTCTTGTATATGTAGACGATATCCTTGTATTTTCCAAAAATAAACAAGAACATAGAGGATACTTTTATCTGAATTTCTTAGACATGGACTAGTAGTCAGTAAAAAGAAAATCCAACTATTTAAAGAAAAAATAGAATTATTGGGAGCAATTTTAGGACAGGGAACAATACAATTACAGCCACATATAAGTCAAAAGATATTAGAATTCGAAGATATAAAAGATATAAAAACTTTACAAAAATTCCTGGGACTACTAAACTATGCAAGACCATTTATCAAGGATATAGGAAAAATCTTAGGCCCATTGTATGCTAAAACGACTCCTACAGGACAACGGACGTTTAACATAGAAGATAAAAAACTAGTAGAAAAAGCTAAAAATTTAGTAAAAAAATCTTCCCCAAATAACCCTACCGTTAGACACGGATTACTTGATTATAGAAACGGATGGTAGTGCATTAGGCTGGGGAGCAGTATTACTTAGCAAACCTAATAAATACAGTCCAAAAACATCCGAAAAAATATGTAGATATGCTAGCGGAAAAATTAAAGAAAAGGAAATATCTCTAGCATAGATGCCGAATTACTAGCTATAATATATGCTTTGATAATTTTAGACTATTTATTCTAAATAAACCAGAATTCCTTGTAAGAACGGATTGCGAAGCAATGGTAAAATTTTATAACAAAATGCAAGAAAAAAGATATAATACAAGAAGATGGCTAAATTTTTTTAGATAGAATAGTAGACTAAGGCATTCATGTCACATTTGATCATATTAAAGGAAAAGATAATAATATAGCAGATATGTTATTTAGACTCCTAATAAAATCTTCTTAATATGCAGGAAACCATGAGACCAATCAGGCCGCATCTGGTTTGATAATACAGAACTACAAATATTCAGAGGTAGTAACCTAGCCTTTAAACTCCTAAAACAGTACAATGGAAAGCGAAGTTCAGAACTGTTATGTATCATAGATAACCTATGGTTTGCTGCTAACAAAGAGCAAATAGATAGGAAGTATTTGATAGCATGTCTTAATGCCCTTTGTCATGAATTTACTAAAGGAACTTTTAAAAATTATAAATTTTATCTAGTTTCAAAAGGTAAAATCCCAGGAATATACCACACGTGGGGACAAGTAATAATATGCAGGAAACCAGGAGACCAATCAGGCCGCCAAACCAGAATCAGAAAAGACCATACAAACCACCGAGTATCTGGTTTGATAATACAGAACTACAAATATTCAGAGGTAGTAACCTAGCCTTTAAACTCCTAAAACAATACAATGGAAAGCTAAGTTCAGAACAGTTATGTATCATAGATAACTTATGGTTTGCTGCTAACAAAGAGCAAATAGATAGGAAGTATTTGATAGCATGTCTTAATGCTCTTTGTCATGAATTTACTAAAGGAACTTTTAAAAAGTATAAATTTTATCTAGTTTCAAAAGGTAAAATCCCAGGAATATACCACACGTGGGGACAAGTAATAGAACAGATAACCGACTTTCCTACCCCGGTTTTTAAAGGTTTTAATAATCTTCAAGAAGCCGTGGACACTACTAGAGGCATATTTGGGCCAAACAGTTTTGTCTGCACAACAGAGAGTTGCTCCTGTATCTAGGAACGCATGTAATGTATACATTTTGTATCCATCAAACTTTAGTTGTACCTTGATGTAGGTAGCATTAGGATTAATGACCATGTCCTGGTCCATATTTAATCACTATACTCCAAGTCTAAAGAATAATTAGACTCCTGATCGGATACAGATTCCCAATCTGATCCACTTGGTGGTTCTTCGAACCATCTTTCTTCCATGGGGAAATCTATATCATAGACTTCCTCATCAGAGGCTTCTATTTCCTCTATGGGTTCAAACTGGAGACTATATATAATTTCTAATCTCTTAGCTTGATCTTTGTGTTTGTCCCGTTTAGGACACTCGTTGGCATAATGCCCTTCTTCTTGGCATATCCAACATTTACATCTCTTTTTCCCTTTTGGGCAGATGTCAGATTTGTCTTTCTTATCATAGGTCTTTTTCCGTCTAAATCTAGGCTTATTAGGTCCTGGATTTCTATGGTATTTCCTATACTTGGGTTTACCATACCTTCTGTACTTCTTATAAGGTTTTTTGTACCTGTGAAGTTTTCTACGAGAATGTCTTCTTCTTTGAGTACAACCCCAATTGTTTGGGATATCTAACCATCTGGGATCACAACAAACCTCATTTTGGTACTTGTAAAGGGAGTTACCTAGTCCTTTCTCTTTGCACTTGTCAGTGATCATTTCTTGAATCATCTTGATTCGTCCTGAAAGGTTATCAGGCAAATGAGCTGATCTCATGCTCCACTTTGTCTGACATGTCTCAGACCATACTGGTGGTAGTTTCAGAAACAATTTATCATTATAGGTATATTGTTCTGCTGAACTAGGTAGTTCATAGTACCATCTTTCAAATTCAAAAGCAAATTTTTGCAAATAGCATATATCACATAATTTTATGTTTTCAAGCATATATCTTGCTTTCTTTGCTTTTTCTTCCATGACGGCCTGTTTTTGCCAAATTTCTTCATTCCCAACGAATTCTCGTATAAGTACTCTTTCAAGTATTGCTATATAATTAGCAATCAGTGTTTCAGGCTTTTTTGCCGCTTCTTCAACTATTCTTTGTCTAAGAATAGCACCTTGTGTATTCCACCACCTCCTTACTACACCGGCAGTATAGTATTCTAGGAAGGTTTCTGCAGTTGGGGTATCGGTTATTCCTGTATCATATAATAATAACTGCATCTTATTACACCATGTCGTGATCAGTTCATCACGTCTTATTTTGTTATCCAAATTTAGGATATCATCATCAACCTTAGCAGTATCATCTGGTTGATAATGGGTTGTCTTTTTGGATTTCACACTGTTTTTTTTTTAAAATTTCTTCATTCCCTTTAATGAAGGTTTTATTCCATTAAAGTTCTTATGAAAGAAAAAATCTTCATCCATTTTTTCTTTACCTTTCTTTTTCTGTCCAGGAGTTACTATCTCATCTTCGACATCGCTGTCTGGTTCTTCATCTTTTACTCCTGACGTTCCTTCTTGTTCAGCATGGACTTGTTCTCCTATGCTATCATCAGATGAATATTCCGCAATGTATTCATCTTCTATATCCATGGATTTTATTCCATGCATCACCTGGTTAGGTTCTAGAGCTAGAATTCTTTCAAATTTTTCTATCTCTTCAGAAATATTCATTTCTTTTGACTATCAATGATTGTCTTGTAGTCAATCTTGATATTTCGTAGATGGTCTGGTAAAGGCCTATCTTCATCCTGTATTCCTAAGGGAGCCATAGGGGGCTTTAGAACAGGTCTTTTGAGTGATCTTTTATCACCATGTTTTCCTATTTCGGAAATCTCTTGTCGTAGGTGTCTACAACATTCTTCTTGTTTTTCTTCCATTTTCTTTAGTTGGGTAATAACTAAATCCTGGAAGTTTTGTCTATTCATAAGCTGGTTGCTTAGGGTTTCTAACTCTTTGGATATGGCAGATTTCATATCTCGCATTAGTTCTCGAATTTCAAGAACTAGTCTATTGATACTCTGCATGACAGTTTCTTTGTCTTCCATAGTATCAACCTATCCTTTGGGTTAGGGTCTTAACCTGTTTCTGTAATTCTAGAATCTTATTTTCAACCTTTTCTGAATCTGAGGGTTCTCCTATAGATTCAATATTGATTGTTCTCGGTTCTCTTGGTAGAGAAAAACGAGGTGTAGAATAATCTAACCCTTCTTTTCTTTTTCGCTTAAGGTTTATTAAGCGGGTACTAGTATCTCTGAAAAGTTTATTGATATAAATCTTATCAGATCCACTAAAATCTATGCTGTGATGCGAGTTGCTCAAAGCATAACTTACCACGTAAGTGATTGAAAAAGGATAATCTCCTTTTGGCATTAGGTTCTGATTGTCAAACCTATACATAATTCCAATGGAATCCTTAAGACTATGGGTGACCAATGGCACACCAAAGTTCAAGATTACATCAAATTTCATAATCGAATATCCAATGTCTCCTTGGATAGCACTTATTACCTTGTTTTCAAGGTCATTCATTCTGTTATCAATAACAGCAATCTTTACAGGAGAATGGATTCCTCCCATATATGTGCATTTGATTATTACTTGCACAGTGCTTATGTGTATATAAGTGATCTTAGACCTATGGTCTTCGGGCATCTTATATATCCTTTCTGCAATCTCACTAGGATTAATGAGACTTAAGGCTTTTGAGCCATCTGCAGTACTTATTTCTATAGGGGCTTCAAACGTCATTCTACCAAAGTAGAGGATGTTTTCCCTATGGATGATTTTATCTGCAAGTCCAGATAAAAAGCTTGTTTTAAACCCATGTCCAGGTTCTAAGGTAGGTTTACCTTTGGCTTCTAGTTTTCTAACCTTAGCCACGGAAATCAACTGGTCTGCTTGGTAGCATTCAGAAGTTTCTTCTTCTCTAATATAATCAAACACTTCGTCTAATGACATGTTTAAGTAGTTGATCTATTGGTCCAATGGTTTGGTCTTTTGTGTAGTCAGGTAATTCATTGATCTGATCTATCAGAAGTAGTTCTTCTACGTCTTTTAGAGTCCATTCTGTGGTCTCTAGTTCTTCTACTGCCAATTCTGGCAGTCTCTTCGAAGTCTCTTCTTTATAGATGAACTGCTTCTTATACCTACATTCTAGATCCGTAAGGGTCGTTAGAAGTGCGGTCTTATTCCTAGAGGTCTTAGGAAAATTTTCTTTAACCATGCTTCGGAAATTTCTTACTAGATTATAGAAGATTTTTCCGTCAGGTTCATCCAGCTCTTTAGTCAGGGTTTTGACTTGTTTTCTCATCCTATCATCTGTTTGATGTTTTCTACATCCACGTAGATTTCTCTTAGTCCACTGACTAAGGGGCTCTCCTTATTGATCAAGGAATCTTGGATTTCTTTGAGTCTTGATAGGATCTGTTCAGATTTATCAAGAGACGGATCATGATCTCCTTTGAGGAGTTCATACTTAATTTGTCTGTCCTGTCGGGCAGTTTCTGCTATCCTTTCTAGGGTCGTGTTTATATTCCCTGGTTCCTTTTTGAGGTCGGATAATTCTTGTATCTTATCTTTTTCTTGTTTTAAGATAAAATTCTTGAAGTTTTCTTCAATAGTTTTTATCTTATTGTACAAGGTAGAGTTCCATCTATCCATCAATCTCATGATCGTACCATAGATTGAGTTAGGATATGTCTTAGACTCGGGGTCTAAGTCTTCGGGTCTGATTTCTAGACCTAAGTTTGGTTATTCACCAACTTCCATAACATTTATGATCGCATTGATCATATCCATTTGGTTATTTATTAGACCATATAGACTTTCAGACATATGGGCTATACTGTATGATGGTCCAACCTGATGATAAGAGTGGGGTGCACTAATATCTAGGTGGCAAGGATGTTCTCCTACTGGGGCATTTGGATTAATGCTCGTATATTTCCAAGTCGTAGTGTACTGTCTACTACTTGGTGCAGGTACCAATTTTGGTACAATATCCTTGAATAGAGGGTTTCTATTAGTCATACTTCTTTTGATCGTTTTTGATCAGGCTCTGATACCAACTTAGGGGGATATTCTTCGTGCTTTCACACAGCTGTCCTACATATTATGCATCAATCTTATATCAATCTTATATTATGTTTTTGAGGCATATAGATGTGTACACCGATTTTAACAATATAAGGCATCTTACATTTTACATGATCATGGCGCCGAAAACATTTTACCCCTTTGTACATGTTCGTTAATTTGCTGTAGGTTCATGCATTTGTTTCTCCTCATGTATGTGTTCATGTTTTCGCCTGTTGACTATTTGCTAATCTATTATCATTGTTTTGCCAATTGAAGGTGGCTTCCCTCCACACATACAAACCTGTCTCAAGAATCATGTGGATGCCGATGTAAATATCCTATCACATTGTTGATATTTGTAGACATCGCAGGAGCCGATGGATGAATTAATCTGTAGCCATGCTCAACTCCACGAACCGTAAGCAGTTCATATCTTGATCTCTCAGATTGATTGCCAATCCTGTTGGAATTGATTGGTTTGCTTAATTCTGATTTCAAAGCTGATTTCTTTGTTGCTTGAATCTCTATATGCTCAGTTTAATTTTGCCGTGTACAAACTGGGTTCATTTTTGTTCTTTTGGCTTTTGAGTTCGGGTTTGATGTCTTCCCCAATCGACAGAAACTGTGATCGACTTGATTGATATATGTATCCATTCCGCTTTGCCCTGTATGGTAGACTTCATGATTTGTTTCTTTAGCTTCTTCTATAACTGTGATTTTGTTGGTTTGCTATTGTTTAGTTGGATCGATCTGTCTTTCTTTATGTGGTTGGTTCAATTTCTACAAATGATCTTCTGTGCAAAGTATAATTAGTGCACATGCATTGCCAGTGTATATAATGCATTGTTTAATATTTGATGACCGATGTTCTATTGTGTAGCTTTCGGGCAGTCATTCAGCGGACGCTTTGGTACTTCAAATCCATTATATGCATTAATAATTTCAGTATGGTTTCAATGGCTGCTAACTCTTTTGAATTAATGCATGTTAACTACATGTGCTTGATGTTGAGAACTCAATTATATGCATGGTAACTCAAAAGATAACTCAAAAGAGAATTAATGCATGTTAACTCAAAAGAGAACACAAATGTGCTCTAGATTTTAATATCAGTTGTTTATTTTCATAAAGAGAAGCTTAATTTGTGATTTCCTTAAAAAGATCACCTTTTCATTTCTACTTTTGTTCATTGATTCTTATAGTTGAATTTATACATTCTATAATGCTCATTTGATATGTAGGGGTTGTGTTTATCAATTTGCAGGGAAACACATATTGGTCAATGATGCATGCAAGCTCATATAAATGTGGATTTTTTGGTTCTGGAACTAATCCTTAACATAATTTCGGTAACTCATATGAGATTCATGATTATGTACCAATATTAAATGGTGGGAGGAGGGTATGGGACAACTCTGCTCCATCAAACAGTTTAGTCTTGACTCTGGTAGTTGTGCATGAAGTAGAGGGAGCAGATACAAGTATCAACGCCATCACTAGGAATGTAAGTTATGTCTAACTCATCTCATAATTCATGTATAACGTGTTTTTTGGAGAAAGAAATGTTTTTGATGCAACTACAAAATAGAATCGGATCAGTTCTGTTGCTAGAATCAAATTTTAAATTGGGGCTTTATATTATGTGCTTTTTGATGATTTGGGTGTTTCAAGTTTGATCATCTGTTTGATTAGCCAAAATGATATGCACAAAATCACAAAATCATCAAACAATGATACGGGGTCATCATCTGTTTGATGACCCCCTTTTGAATGCATGAGACTGCCCATTTTGAACCTAAACCTGAACCTGCCCCTTATGGCACAATTATGAGCCCCTTAATATGAGCCTCTTATGAACCTGCCCTTTATGAATGCATGAGACCCCCTTTATGAGCCCCTTATGCCCTTTATGACTCAAGTTTGTGCCCATTAACCTGCCCATTATGGCACAATTCATATCAATGAGCAACAAAATTCCCTAAACCTGAACCTGATGCATGATTTGGCAAGGTTTCAATGTTAACAGCCATATCTTTTAGAAGAAATCCTGTGAGCTAACAAGCTTTTCACAAATTTAATGCACCCTTACACTTACAAACTATCAAGTCATACAGCTAATGCACCCTAACACTGAAGCAATTTGACAATTTAGTGGTGAGTGTTTGCTTGTGATGCGTTGTCATTTTAGAGTTCATAGCATGGCTTTGTTTCTGCATAGAGCCAGATTGTTTTTGCAGCAATTTAGACATAGTCAGTATCAGTTTCTCTAAATTTTTGGGCATGTGTAGGTAATTTCTTAGTTGTGAAAGTCATTATAAACCTTAATGCTGCTAAATTTTGAAAGTCATTTGGGAAATATTTCACAAGATGGTGTCATGCAGGTTTTGTAATATGGGAGAATGAATATAGCTCAATGGAGAATGTAAAGTTGAAGATGCCAAGAATGATATGAGGAGCTAACAGTAAATTATGACAGTTGCATAATTGAATTCCGCATTGTTAAGTTTATGTGAGGACCAAATTTGTTATTTTTGATTATGTTAATATAACATCAAACAAATTGTGTTCTTTCATAATTTAGAGCCCGTTGTTTGATTAACATTTGATTAACATGGATTTCTAACAGCAAACAAATTGTGTTCTTTCAAAGTTGTTAATATAACATAGAGTTAAGTGAGCATATATAACACAATCAAATATAACTCCATTGTTAAGTTTATGTGAGGACTAAATTTGTAAAAAATTGCACTGTTAATACTTGATTCTTATTTGGGTGTAGTACTGTGAATACTGGATTGTTTTTAATATAACATGGAGTTATGTGAGCACATATAAAACAAACAAATATAACTCCATTGTTATGTTTATGTGAGGACTAAATTTGTTAATATTTGATTATGTTAATATAACAGCAAATAAATTATGTTCTTTCAAAATTTAGAGCCCACTGTTTGATTATGTTGGTATACATCTGGAGAGTCACTGAGAGCTTTCAAACTGTTAGGGTTGAATTTCTGTGGATATTTGTTGGTATTAGTGGCACTATATCTGGAGAGCTCAGTTTGTGGAATCTGGATTGTTTTTGAGCTGGTTGAGCAAAATGTTGAACATTATGTTGCAACATTATGTTCACCATTTGGGATCTGGAATAATTGTTCGTATACAGAAACGCTGATGTGGTCTACAAATCTGTCGTGGTGATCTCAGATCTGATTTGTAGCCTAAAATATCGGAGGTTCCTGATTTGATTGATTCCAGATATTGGTGAGATTTGTATACTCTTTCTTACCCGAATTAGTTCCTTAATTGAGGGAGGTTTGTTGATAATATTTGGGAATTTGGTTTGTTCCTAAATTGATGGAATGAAATATTTGTTGAGATTTATTGGTTCTATTTACCTGAAATAGATCCTTATTCTTTGGGCAAAATATCCGCACAAGATTTGTTTTAATCATTTTACCCGAAATAGATTCGGTGGTTCCTTGAATATAGGATTCTTTACCCGAAGTGATCCTAGAAATATTGGCGGATATTCTGCATTAAAGAGGAAGTTAATTACCGGATATAGTGGTTACAAAATCTGGTTGGTTTCATAACTGAATGATATGTGCGGTTGAATATATGTGCGGTTGAAGATATTTTTATCTGAATGATTTCAGATCTTGCCGTATTGTTTAGATCTTCTCCAGATACTCTGTTGGATGCTGGTACGCATAAGATTTGCTGATGATGTGGTTGAAGGTATTAATCTGCAAATATGGTATGAGAGATCTCGTCTTGTGACAATGTTGGATGATATGTTGAACGTTATGATACAACATAAAGTCCAACATGCTGTGTCAAAAGGCTGGAATCGAATGACGTCTTCAGCGGTTATTAAAGGTGGATTCCTCAGATCTCCCTTCAGATTCTTCTAAGCTTTCTGGTATAGGTAGCTGTGATTATGGGCGAGCTGAAGATATATTTGGAAGCTTTTATTCTCTCGGAATTTGTTATAGAATCGGTTGGAGAGAATCTCGCCCACTTATTGTTGTTGCCATTTTTAGAATATCTGGTTGAACCATTTCTGATCTTGGTTCAGTTATTTTGTGTGTGGCCAATCTTCTGAGATTTGATTGAAGAAAACTTCCTTAACCGCTCTATGATTAAGGTGAGAAGTATTGAAAGGGTTGGTAGATGTGCGGCGAAGCGCTTTTGAAAGTTTTTTGAGGAGGCCGATAGCTACGCACGTAGGATCAAGGGAGTTGATCTAGTCGGTTGTGCAAGGGGAGCTTGCTTGCAAGGGGAGCTTGCCAAGAATACTTCACGGGGTTGATTGCGATCACCCCTCACGGTTTGTATTAAGGGGGAGGGTGTTCTTCCTTAGAGAAGCGTGATTATTAGAGTTTGTATTCTCTGATTATTATAGTGGAGTATTCTATTTTTCTGGGTGTGGCCCCGCAGATGTAGGTGTGCGCACCGAACTGCGAAACCAAGTCTCGTGTGTCGTTGCTTGATTCTTGTGTTTTCTCTTTGTGTTTATTTTGATTATTCCCACGTACTGAAAACTACAATTGGTATCAGAGCAGGTCACCTGTGTAACTTTGTTTTCAAAGGTGTGATCTTGAATTTCAGTACGTGAATCATGGCTACACGAGAAGGTGCCTCCGTTGTTCGTCATCCATTGCTCATTGGTACAAATTACACTTACTGAAAGTCTCGGATGCGTGTATTCATTAAGTCCATTGATGAGAAGGCCTGGATCGCTGTCAGTGAAGGATGGACACCGCCAACCGAAAACGACGAAGATGGCGAAGAACACCTCAAGTCGGCAAGAGACTGGAGTCGGGTTGAAGAACATGCGGCCTTGTGCAATTCTAAAGCAATTAATGCTATTTTTTCCGCTGTCGGCGAAGAGCAATTCAAATTAATCTCTACGTGTGAGTATGCAAAGTAAGCGTGGGATATATTGCAGAATATTCATGAAGGAACCAGTACGGTAAGAGCATCTAAACTTCAAATGCTCGCATCTCAATTTGAAAATCTCAGGATGAATGATGATGAGACTGTGGCTGAGTTCAATGGGAGACTGCGTGATATATCTAATCAGGCATTTCAATTGGGGAAGAAGTACTCTCAAAAGAAGTTGGTTGAAAAAACTTTGAGATCCCTACCCGATAAGTTCTCTGCGAAGATTGCGGCCATTGAAGAAGTGAGGAACACATCCACTATGAGATTGGATGAACTCATGGGATCTCTTCAGACCTATGAAATGAATCTGAAGCCGAACCACAGGGATAAAGGGGTGGCTCTAAAGGTTGAAGTCAGTAAAACATCTAAGTCTGAAAATGACTCGGATATTGATGATGACATTGATCTGCTGACTAAGAATTTCAACAGAATGATAAGGAAGATAAGTAACAAGGGACAGAATTACAGATCTGCCAACAAGGAATCAAAACCGTATCCTCCTACTGCTGGAAAGGGAATCAGTCATCCCGCACAGAGGTATGAGCCAAAGAGTAAGGGTAAATGAATACAATGCAGGGAGTGCGAAGGTTTCGGTCATATACAAGCCGAATGTGCTAATACCCTCAAGAAGAAAAAGGGGAAATCATTAGCTAGTACCTGGAGTGATGAAGATTCAGAAGGAAGTTCTGGAAATGAAGACAACACCAGCAACTATGTGGCTTTTCCGGCTATTCTTGATGATCAATCCGATGGGTACACCCCTAGCTGTGTTGGACTTAATGTTGCAACAGCTGGTATAACATTAGAGAACAAAACTGCAAATGTCGGAAAGAATGTTACAACATTATGTACAACATCTTGTACAACATCATGTACAACATCTACAACCGAATCAGATTCTGAAGCTGACAGCGATGAGGAAGTTAGTGACAATGATATCCGTACAGCATACCAGATGATGTTTGAGAAATGGATGCAAATCTGCAATATCAACAAAGTCCTGAAGGAGGAGAATGATAGACTAAAGAAAGAGAAGGAGGATGTCAAAATTAAATGTCTGAAAGTTGAGGAAAATTGTAGAGAATTGGAAAGCAACTTCAGAAATGTTCTTCTCAGGGCAGAGAAAGCTGAATGCACATTGGATAAGTGGAATTCTGGGAAAGCAAAGCTGGATGATATCTTGAACATGGGTAAGATTTCAGGAGATCGCACCGGAGTGGGATACAATAGAGGAGCTTTCTATAATGTGTCTGCTGAAAAAAGAAGTCAAGTTACCAAAGAACTTGAAAGAATGGGTCAGCACAAGGAGCATGATCAGAAGAAGCAGACTAGAGGCGTAAAAGGTGGTCGTCCTACATGTGCTTACTGCAAGTTCATAGGCCATACAGTGAGAAACTGTTTCAGTCGCATGCGACATTGGTCAGAAGGAAGAAATGTTAGATACTCTGATATGAAGATGAAGAAGCAATGGGTCAGAAAGTCTGAATTATACAGCAAGAACACCACAGCTTCAGAGAAAGCACTTCATGTTGTGACTAATGTTGTAACATTAGATACAACACAGAACATTGTTGCTGCAGATGTTATGACACCAGACTCGACATCTCCCCTTGACAATCACTGTGAGCAACCTGCGCCAAAGTCTCATGAATCTTCCCCCAGAATTATTAGAGTGATATCTCGCTGCTCTGCTCACTGCTCTTCCTCCACCGGTGCCATTGGATCTTCACATGTACCCTCTGACAACACCGCCGATGTTTTCAATTCTCCAACTACTTTTCGGCCCCTCAGAACTCGACTTCTACCCTGGACATCATTTCATTCGTCACCCTACTGTCAGATGTGAGGTATAGTGTTCTCTCTTATTCCGCTGAGCCTGAGATTTTATGTGCTATTAAGAGAGACAGAGGAGCCTCTGGATGAGCCTCGGTTGAGTTTTTCTGAATTTTTCTTTTGGAGTTGTGAGGCTAGCTAAAAGGGGGAGAATATGGTGTCTTTTCTGAATTAATTGGCTGTATTTTTTGAGGTGGTCACTGCTCGGGTTGTTCTAGTAAGGGGGAGAATGTGTTTTGGATTATTGTGGCTCAAAGGGGGAGAATGTGTGCTTGGTTGGTGCTTGCTTTGGGTTGGTGCCTGCTTTGGGTTGTGCCACATAATGCCAAAGGGGGAGATTGTTAGGGTTGAATTTCTATGGATATTTGTTGGCATTAGTGGCACTATATCTGGAGAGCTCAGTTTGTGGAATCTGGATTGTTTTTGAGCTGGTTGAGCAAAATGTTGAACATTATGTTGCAACATTATGTTCAACATTCGGGATCTGGAATAATTGTTCGTATACAGAAACACTGATGTGGTCTACAAATCTGTCGTGGTGATCTCAGATCTGATTTGTAGCCTAAAATATCGGAGGTTCCTGATTTGATTGATTCCAGATATTGGTGAGATTTGTATACTCTTTCTTACCCGAATTAGTTCCTTAATTGAGGTAGGTTTGTTGATAATATTTGGGAATTTGGTTTGTTCCTACATTGATGGAATGAAATATTTGTTGAGATTTATTGGTTCTATTTACCTGAAATAGATCCTTATTCTTTGGGCAAAATATCCGCACAAGATTTGTTTTAATCATTTTACCCGAAATAGATTCGGTGGTTCCTTGAATATAGGATTCTTTACCCGAAGTGATCCTAGAAATATTGGCGGATATTCTGCATTAAAGAGGAAGTTAATTACCGGATATAGTGGTTACAAAATCTGGTTGGTTTCATAACTGAATGATATGTGCGGTTGAATATATGTGCGGTTGAAGATATTTTTATCTGAATGATTTCAGATCTTGCCGTATTGTTTAGATCTTCTCCAGATACTCTGTTGGATGCTGGTACGCATAAGATTTGCTGATGATGTGGTTGAAGGTATTAATCTGCAAATATGGTATGAGAGATCTCGTCTTGTGACAATGTTGGATGATATGTTGAACGTTATGATACAACATAAAGTCCAACATGCTGTGTCAAAAGGCTGGAATCGAATGACGTCTTCAGCGGTTATTAAAGGTGGATTCCTCAGATCTCCCTTCAGATTCTTCTAAGCTTTCTGGTATAGGTAGCTGTGATTATGGGCGAGCTGAAGATATATTTGGAAGCTTTTATTCTCTCGGAATTTGTTATAGAATCGGTTGGAGAGAATCTCGCCCACTTATTGTTGTTGCCATTTTTAGAATATCTGGTTGAACCATTTCTGATCTTGGTTCAGTTATTTTGTGTGTGGCCAATCTTCTGAGATTTGATTGAAGAAAACTTCCTTAACCGCTCTATGATTAAGGTGAGAAGTATTGAAAGGGTTGGTGAGATGTGCGGCGAAGCGACACAACTTTTGAAAGTTTTTTGAAGAACTCCGGGAGGAGGCCGACAGCTACGCACGTAGGATCAAGGGAGTTGATCTAGTCGGTTGTGCAAGGGGAGCTTGCTTGCAAGGGGAGCTTGCCAAGAATACTTCACGGGGTTGATTGCGATCACCCCTCACGGTTTGTATTAAGGGAGAGGGTGTTCTTCCTTAGAGAAGCGTGATTATTAGAGTTTGTATTCTCTGATTATTATAGTGGAGTATTCTATTTTTCTGGGCGTGGCCCCGCAGATGTAGGTGTGCGCACCGAACTGCGAAACCAAGTCTCGTGTGTCGTTGCTTGATTCTTGTGTTTTCTCTTTGTGTTTATTTTGATTATTCCCACGTACTGAAAACTACACAAACATTTAATTTCTAATGACCCCCTTTTGAATGCATCAGGTTCAGTGAATGTTGGAATTTGTTGGGAGAGAATCATAACTGGATTGCCAAGCTTTCCTCCAGAGATTGACCATGTTGATTGGGTAATGTATCATAGCTGGAGCAATGTATTATATCTGGTGTGAGTAATGTATCAACTTTTGGAGCCCACAGTTCAACCATTCCTTCAGAGCTTGACAAGCTTGACAGCATCAAGTTCTGGGAATGTATCATAATTATGAGGGAACAATGTATCATATTTTTGGGAATGTATCAAATGAAACAAGTTTTGTCAATGTATCAAATTTTGGAGCGCACATTTTTATCAAAATTTGCTGGTATCTGTATGTCAAAACTTTGTTGACCATAGTTCAAACATTCATGAGATTGAAATCCATGTATGATATATGTTATATGTATGTCAACATCCATGTATCAAAATTGGATGTTATATGTTCTATGTATGTCAAAATCTATTAATCAAAATACATGTATCAAAATCCATGTTTTATTAACATGATGTGCTCAACATTTTAATGGTGTTGCAATGTATACAATGTTCTGGCAATATACACAATGACATAATATGCATGATATGCTCAAACTTGCCCAGGTTTTGGAATGGTTATATTTATGGAACTATAGTTCTACTCTATGCTTATGTAAATTGTTTTGGAAATTTGGAGCAACTCCATAGTCTTACTCTATGTTTCTGGAATAATAGTTCTACTCTACATTGATAAACAAATTGAGTGCTGTTAAATGCCATATGAAATTTAAACTTAAATTGATAAACAAATCTTAAATTGAGCGCCGTTAGCTGCCACATGAAATTGATAACCCTA
This sequence comes from Scilla litardierei, assembly GCA_030789695.1. Classification (NCBI taxonomy): domain Eukaryota; kingdom Viridiplantae; phylum Streptophyta; class Magnoliopsida; order Asparagales; family Asparagaceae; genus Scilla; species Scilla litardierei. The sequence goes on from CM061141.1 coordinate 17,374,969, forward strand.
CAGCATCCGAAATTGTTAAACTGCCTCGCAAGAATTGATAAACAATTTAATTTAAGATTAAGTTATTGAGGTTGTGGTGCAAATCTTAAATTGAGTTTTGTTACTGTAAATCCTTACATCATTTGAAGTTGGGTTTGAAGTTGGGTACTGAGGTTATCACGGAGAAATACGAAATTAAGTACAGAGTAATTTTGCACCACAACCTCACACGAAAATTATCTACAAAAAAGTTTAACTATCAAGAATTTGGACAAGATAATTTGGACAAGAGATGAGATTTTGAGGGATATCTATTATACAATTGAGGGGCCGCCCGCGCCGAAGGCGCCCGCCAAATTTTTGTTCTTTTAAATTTTGGATATGGAAATAATTTTTGTGGGGACAAAGATTTCGAGGGGATATCTTAAATGAACCGTGCACGAGAGCACGGGTCTGCGTCGAAGGCGCCCCCGCCGAAGGCGCTCGCGCCGAATCTAAATATTTGTCCATTTAAATTTGGAGGGGAAATAATTTTTGGGGAGAACAAAGATTTTGAGGTGATATCTTAAATGAACCATGCACGAGGGCACATGCCCGCACCAAATGCGTCCATCTGCTAATATTTTTAACGCTTATTTGATGTTCCGCGCAGAAGGCGTCTATGCCGAATTTGTTGTTTCACGCCGAAGGCGCCCGTGTCGCTAAATATTTTTACGCTAATTTGTTGTTCCGCACAATTTTGGCTGTAGAAATAATTTCTTGGGGAACAAAGGTTTCGCGGAGGAAAATCTTACATGAACCGTGCCTGTAGGCACGGTTCATGACTTGTGTGTGTGTGTGTATCTATATCTATATTACATTTGACATCTGTTTTTGACTTTAAGGCTGACTAGGACAAGCTGACTAGGACAAACAGGTTGATAGAAGGATGGTTGAGATTTAATCTTGTGAAATCAACGGTTGAGATGAGAGTTTGTGAAAAATTTGGGAGGGAAAAACATTTATAGGGAAATGAAAGTTTCTTGAGAAATGAAAGTTTTGGGAATGAAAGTTTCTGGGGAATAGTAGAGTGCACGCAATTAATACATTTGGGGAAAAAACTTTAACTTGCACTTAATACTGCAGATCGAATGCTGTTGTAGATCGAATGATCTCTCCCTCAATGCGGGGCCCACCATCCCTGCACCGAAGGTGCCCGCACCTCCTAAATTTTTTAACGCTAAATTGTTATTTCGCGTCGAAGGCGCCGGCACCGAATTTGTTGTTCTGCGCCGAATTACTAAATTTTTTACACTAATTTGTTGTTTCGTGCCAAAGGAGCCCACGCCGAATTTGTTGTTCCGTGTCGAAGGCGCCCGTGCCGCTAAATATGCTTACGCTAATTTGTTGTTCTGCACAATGTTGGTTGTGAAAATAATTTTTTTGGGGAACACAGATTTCGCGGGGAAAAATGTTAAATTAATCGTGCCCGCGGGCACGGGTTATGACTAGTGTGTGTATATATATATATAGGGATTAATGGGTATCATACGCCATATGAGACTTTGCCTCATATTCCCTCTCACATAAAGCAATCAAGTACAAACCCACATGGGCTTGTACTTGGTTGTACTTAGTTGCTTTATGTGAGAGGGAATATGAGGAAATGCCTCATATGGCGTATGATAGCCATTATTCTCATATATATATATATATATATATATATATATATATCACCTATAACCCTTAACCCTAAAGCCTATCACATATACCAAATCCTACCGACATAATACACAAAATGTTAATAGTTATTTCACATCCTAATTATTTTTCGTAATCGTTTCATTTTTATTATACTTTGTAATTGATCAAAAACACGCATCAATTAATTTAGAAATGTTAAAAGCGAAGAATATAATTTTAGCTAAACAGAAAATAATTTTCTCAAGCTCGTGTGTATTTTTTTGTAATTTTAAACAATTAAAATCAACTTTCTAGATCTATAATCAATTAAAAACCAATTTTCAAAATTACAAATTAACTATCGCTAACGTTCGACGATTTCTTTTACACGTCAGAATCTTATGCACAATATGTCAAAACTTTTCATTTATCATGTAGAATACTAATGTATTTTTATATTTCTATGTTTACGTGTAGTATGAAAAATAAATATGTTTTTGTCAAATTAGAATTAAATAGTGATAACTTAGAAAATTCATGGCTGGCAAAATATGTTCCCCCAATTCGTACGATTCAGGTGTCTACGCATTCATGTCAATGCCTAGAATTTTCTTATAGCTTTAAATTATTTTAAGGTGCTAATATAATTTATTTTAATTTTTTCTTATTTTCCTTCTTTTCTCTCAACTTTCTCTATCCTCCTCTCTCTACTCTCTCTTCTTCCTTCTTTTCTTTGAGTGCGCACTGCAACACTAGGGGATGACGACCGACGACACAATCAACAAGGGGAATGCGATGACGGGGAGGTAGCCCTGGGGTGGCAAAGATGGTAACGAGGCAAGCCGGCGACGACGGTAGCTAGGCAAGCCGGCGACAACAGTGAGGTCTGCACGAAAGAGGGGCAGCGTTGGTGGAGGCTTAGGTCTTGGGGAGGCACGCTGTAGAGGGTGAGGGGCTGTTGGGGGGGCTATTGGGGGCGTTGCAGTGTCGACGACAGAGCACAAAGGCGACGACGCAGAGCAGAGGACGCAACGACGACTGTGGTAATGGAGGATGCTGGATTGGGTGTTGGGCGTGGGATCTGTGGCTTGGACATGGGCTTGTCGGAGGAAGGAGGTGGGAGGCTGTGGCGGTGGTCAAAGGTAGAGGGGTGACCGATGGTGCTGGGGGTGAGGGGTGGCTGACGGGAAAAAGCTTAGCACGACCGAGGATGTTCAGAGCTCGACGGGGTTACTAAAGCATTATATAGAGCACCCAGCATTGTTGTCTCACGAGCGTCACTGCATTAGAGGACGAAGAGCTTGCATTTGTCTCACAAGCACTGTTGTCTCATAAACAAGTCTTGGGTCTACTTGGTCTGGAGAGAGAAATAATGATTCGTCGCGATTGGATGGAGCGGGGCCCATCCCATCCCTTCACAGGCACACAACAACAGTCTCGTCTCCAACTTTTCATTCACATTTCTGTGGGGGCCCACCAATTCGCAATCACGAGCTCTTAGGCAGTCACGTCTCTAATTTTTTCCGTGCATACACTGCAACTGTTGCGATATATATAGTACGCATCTTTGCGTTTTTAGCAAATGCAATTCGTGATCCCAACGAATCTCCTTCATGGGTTTTTCTATAGACTTGATATAGGTCTTGACCATAAGGTGCGGGTATTTTAAGAAAAAACTGAGTTTTCCACTGGTCCATTTTTCCAGCTACGTAGATTGTGTAGTAATATGTTTGGAATTGACAGATGTATTCTTCAAATCAACACATATCACGCAGAGATAATTGAGAGAGTAAATATTCATATTTTAACTTTTCTTCTCCTTTTCTTCTTCCACGTCTTCTTCCCAACTTTCTCCTAGGAATTCTCAACAAATGGCATTTCTATTGCCTCTTTGGGTGTGTTTGGATTGAGATAAAACAAAAGAAAGAAAAATGAAATGAAAAGGAAAAAAAATGAAAGAAAAGAAAAATGAAATGAGATTCGCTCATGTTTGGTTATCAAATTAAATTGGAAAGAAAGTTAAAAGAAAAATGTGGAAATTACTATTGGTTGCTCGTTGAAAATGAATTTTAAAAAAGTGGTATCTTTTTTAAATTATTTTTAGGATTTAATTTATGAATAATATGTATAGTCAAAAGTTTTCGAAAATAATTTTATCAAATTTGGTAATAGTTTTGGCTAATATAAACTGATAATATTGTTGTAACTTAGCTATTTAAAATAATTTATGAATATATCATCAACAAATGCTAGTTACCGATTACTTTAGTTGTTTTCGCTTTTCAAGAAGACGATGTGACTTCAACTCCTTTTTCACTTATAACAAATTAAAATTTTATTTTTTATATTAATTGTTAGTTATTTTGAATGATTCATTAAGTTAGAAAATAAGTAATGAATTGTAACAAATAATTCGTTAACATTATAAATAATATGATTTTGATTCGTATATAAGATGTAATTAAATAGTACACGAATAAAGTACAAAATTTTGTTAAAAAGTTTGGAGTAATTCGCAAGCTATTTGGTAATATGTTCATGATTTTTTGAAAAATTCAAGAATTATTCACGATGTTTTGAAACAAATTTATGAATTATTCGTGGATTCTTTAAAAATGGCAACTAATAATGTTTGCTAAAAAAATAGTGAGAGAAATTAGTTTAGCTCTATTTTCCCTTATTTTCATTGGACCTTATTTTCCTTGGACCAAAAAGAGGAAAAAACTCAAGAAATAGTTTTAATACGAATTTTGCTTTGTTTTCTTTCATTTTCATTTTCATTTTATTTTTTCTTTTAAACTAAACAATGTAAATTGATTTTCCTTCTTAGTTTCTTTTCTTTTCTTTCCTTTCCTTTCCTTTTGTGAGTGGCCGGCATTCCATATATGGTTTTTCTCTCATTGGGGTCGTCTAGAGATAATCTAAATCTAGCATTCCTTTTAGGATTATTCATTTATGTGTGACCGTAACATATATAGCTGGTCTTTGCACATAGAGTAAGAGCATAATCTATTTACCTCGGAGTTTTACAATCAATGTCAAAAATACATCTGTACAATCAATGTCAGATTCTAGTTTTTCAAGCTCGTTTAGATCCTCTTGATCTATTCATGGCTCGTTTTCGGATTCTGGTTCTTGTTAAGAGCCAAATATGGCAACCGATTCTCAAACATGACTTTTGGTTGATATCGATTTTGTCATCTTGTAAACCACGGAGCACTTCTTGAAGCTTGACGAGAGCTTCATCCACGGATAAATTCTTCTTGACGTACTAGCGTATGATACATACAATAATGATGGCAATTTCTTTAGACTCGATGCTTTCTTATCATTTGATCATCAGAAATAAAAGAGTGCAGCTATTTGTATCCATCTATGCATATGAATAAAATAAACATACCAGATTCTTGGCCGACCGACCTTCCGTCTTCATTCCTTCTCTCACGCCTTCTCGGCAGCTTTTCCTCGTTTCCTGCTGGAAGCATGGCAGAAGTACAGAGTTTCTCTTCTCTTCTTTCTCAGTGTTTTTTTTTGGTGGCCTATGCCTTCTCATCTGGGAATGCCTCGTCTTTTTATAGCCCTCATCGAAGTCTCTCGAGTGCTTCGCTGTCCTCAACTATTGCCTTATCTGTCTCCCACCTGCAGAGAGAGAGAGGTCTTTGTCATCCAACGTTTCTGTTTCCTCACATGGGTTGTTTTTGTGCTAATTATTTTCCTTGAAGACGAAGAAAAGAACATTCAGGAAGGGCAGTGTTGTGGATCCGTACTGTATGATCCTCGTATTTTGGCATGAGAATTCAAAGTTCAGATCGAAGAACTTGTAAACCAAGGACTGATACAAAAATCATCCAGTCCACACTCTATTGAACTCATGGACGTATGGAATATAGAATGTTGAACTCAAGGGTTAAAGGTGTATCAATCCCTTCTTTGAATGTCGCTATAATCATAATTTGGATTGTTCCAATATGGACATTTCCTATCTTTTCTGTCTTTGATTTTACAGAGTTTTTGTTCCAAGTCGGACTTCACAAGTAAAGGAATGTTGACTCTATTATCTGTATACTTCATCTCTATGGGTGTCACCATATTAAAGTATATGTTTTCTCTTTGTAAGAGATGGTATAATACTAGTCCTAAATCCATCTGAATTTCTAAGACCAGTTTTTGTTTCCCTATCTAACCATAGAACATTTTATCGAAGAGAATATCCTGTAAATAATCTCCTTGATTTTCATGGTATTCTTCTAATACGTCTGACTGTGTTTCAATCTGAACTGTATCCATCATTATCAAATTCATAATCTGAATACTGAATACTGTTGCAACTCCGTTCGTGTTCTTCTTGTAGAAGATTTTCTATCTCGTCGTCATCAAAGGAGTATATTGGTTCTGTATTACTTATTTCATGGTGGACCAATAATTTTCAAATTACGAGGAATATCAACAACATAATTATTTATCTTCTCAAAATCACATTCCAGTAAACTTGGCCATTTTTATCAGATCAAGGCTTCCGTCCGTATACATGATAGCCATCCACACTCCTGTGTCAACATAAATAGCATACGCAACCAAATTTGCAACATAAATAGCATACACAACCAAATGTGCGGAACGCCACTGTATGCAGAACGCCTATCATTTAAACACGTTCAGGGGGTAACTCGAGTTCCAGTGATTTCGTAAACTCTTGTTTGGCTTCCTCTTCTTAGTGTGCAGTGGGAGTAGTGGGAGCACAGTAGCGAAGAATAACCATCACGAAGAATAACCATCACCAGATATACTTTCATTAAAATTTAAAATTAATAATAATATAGATATACATTAGTTATAGCACCAAGTCCAAATGGAAAAGGAAAAAAATCATATCGAACAAAATCACGCAAAACCCTAAAACCGCAATATCTATTCTATAAAACATGCTTGTCCAGTCAGCGGGCTTTGTCCCAGTCACAAGCTGACTGGGACAAAGTAGCCCGTTTTGCAAAAACCCCCTCCCTTTGCACCTCTTTTCAAAATAACCCTCGCTTTGGCTGTTTTGCACTTTTGGCCTCCAAACAATACCCACACACCTACCCACCATTTTCCGCTTTCTCCCATTGGCTTCCAATCGGATCTTTTTTGTTCCCCCGTCTTGATTTTTGCCGTGCACGTGTGCACAGGGTTTTTCCTAGTCCTTATATTAAAACACAAGGTTGTGACTAGGACAAACATCCCATCATTGGGGTTTTTTTTTCAGAAAGAACCACCTACAAATCCCTTATTGCACTTTTGACCCCCACCCCCCCAAAGCACCCACAATCCCCACACACACCCTCCCTTTTCCGCTTTCTCCCCTTGGCTTCCGATCGGATCTTTTTTGGTCCTCCGTCTTGATTTTTGATGTGCATATGTGCACGGGGTTTTTCCTGTTATAAATACATACATATCTTACACATGCTTGAAAAACAGTTTGAATTTGTCTTTAAAGCTATGATACAAGAATGTAGGCTTCTTACAGTCAAGGTGTTGAAGTCGTGCTATGTATGCGGTTATACACACAGACCGTGTGGGAAATGGTGCGCGTAAAGCAATTAGGGTCTGTGTGTATAGAATTTCCCGATTGTCAGAGTCAATGAGACAACAACAAAATCTTAAATAAACAAAGAGAACAGCAAGATGAAAGTTCTAAAAGACTACAAGATTATTGTCTCAACATGTGGCCCTTCCGTTATTGCCTTCTTACTATAAGCAACAAGTTGGGAGAAAATTTTTGTAGCATCATTCCTAGGAACAAGCCATCACACAATCAGGTGATAATAACAACTAACAAGCATCCCTCCCCTCACACTAACACGCATGAAAGAAGAGGAACAACTTACTGAAGAACAAACTTGAAGCTCTATGGAGAAAACGGTAAGAAAAAAGAAAACAAAAAAAGGGGGCAGTAACAGGACACACTATCACCATTAATTTATGTGCTGAGCCGAGGAGAGTAGCAGGCAACATGAAAGCGTTAGCAGCGAGATTGAATTATCATGAATGTGGGGGGGGACTGCCGAACACAATCGATGTTTCTGAGTATTATGTGACAATGTTGATATTGCTTAAGGCACGCCGACAACTGTCGAACAAAGGAATCCAAAACGTCATGTTGTCTAAGAATCTTCCAGTCTTCGAGGGTTTGCAGGGGGCTCTGCATCTCCACTCCCTTGCTCGGTTGCTGGGTTCTTCTGGCCATCGGAAGCAGCGTTCTCCGAGGCATCTTGCTTGCTTCCTCGTCCGTCGACTGCGCTGCCAGGAGTGCTTCCTCGTGGGGGCGCAGACATGCCAGGACCTCCTGATGGCACCTCATTGTTGCCTCCTCTATGAGATGAGTTGGAGGATGCGGCAGCTGCGTGCATGCCATTCATGACACCAACGGGTCTCATGCCCATGTGACCAGGGAATTGCATCATCTGGGGCTGGTGATGCAACTGCTGCTGCTGGTGGTGGTGTAACTCCTGGGCCTGTTGTGGGGTAAACTGTAAAGGCGTCTTGGGAGGGAAAACGGGTGCCTGTTGCGGGAATTGGCCACCGCCCTGAGGCATTGCGGCATTCGGAATCATCTGCGAAACAAGAAAATTGATTCATTAAAATTTGAACTGGACATTAAAAAACAGTGCCAGATGGTTTGAGTGAATGATATGACATGAAAAGGAATCGTTCTGTCAGCCATAGAACACACATATATTCCGACAGCACGGGACTAACCTGAGGATGCACTGCAGGAGCTTGAGGTTGGGCATCAGCGATGGCTGCAAGATATAAGAGATTCTTCTGGAGCTGTGCTTGATACCTGAAATAAAATTAGTAATCCAATCGTCACATCACATATTGCACACCTTCAGAAATAGCTTAGCTTAGATTAGAGATGCATTAGTAACAAGGACGGCATCTTCACATAAAGGGAACATATAAAAAAGTCAGGCCGGCCAACTAGAGTTCAGTCAATGCCGTACTTTGATATTGACATAAAAGGAGGAACTTTCTCTTCATCCTCTTTTAAATCCATCAAGAAATCTCTCTCTAACCTTAACTTTCTCTCCTCCAATCTCCTTCCTACCTCCCTCAACCCCATTCTCATCACCTCCTTCAAGGCTCTAACCAATGGTACCCTATAAACCTCTCATGATCCATGATATAGATCGCACATTCCAAATTGTGACATATTAGCAATTTGGAAACAGTAAAATCAATGTTTTAGATTTTTACTAAATTCTTAGGGAAAAAAGGATATTTGTACCAAGATGGGGTACATCTTTGCCAATTTTTTTTTATAATCTTAGTATGTATACATACATACCAATAAATATTTATATAAAAGTTCAGAAATCTTTAACAATCTCATAAAAAATTATTTTTGCTTTATAATATATTTATTTTATCTTTGATAAGCATCCGACGAAGCTTACCCCCAACATACCATGTTTTGGACCAATAGCGTTCTACATAACCATTTTTGTTTCACCTACCGAAACGATTTTGTGTTCCTCGTAACATTGGCTCTAACCCTAATGCAAAAACTTGACCCGATTCGATGGATTCAGATTAGTCCGTAACCAAAGGCATAACTCATGCCAGGTTAAATACTGACCAAACACATGTCAAATTTTGGATAGAAACGGTTAAGAGTGACTATTTCCTAACATTAAATAGATTTTGGGGGCCAAACTGCCAATCAAATGATTTGAGAGATTGTTTCCAAATTAGACGTTTGGGGGACTAATATCCAAAAAACCGTAACTTTTATTTATCCAACTTTCTCCGAAATTCTTTTGCTGGTTAGTTATGTGGTGACATGGAAATTGTTTCCAAAATATGATTTTTTTATAAAAAAAATATTTTGCACCTAAAAGATGTGCTACAACAATCTATGCAGGTACATGACATGCTTCTAGACCGTGTGATGTAAAAGGTATGTTATAAACTGCAACCAGTAATAGAAATAGATCAATACTGACTGCATGGAAATAACTGAAAACACAAACACATTAAAAAGAAAAGGAGCTACCGTGGGAGACATTCTGTATGTGGAACCATAAACTGAAATGCACGGGTGGGATTATGAAAAGAAACATTAGAAGTGTACTTGAAACAACCAGCCAGCAGCATAAAGGAACTTAAATGGCCAGATAACATAAAGACTCTTTAACCTTCAATTCTCATTATATTATTTATCGTAGCTAATTCTATAGCTCATAGTTGAAACATGCCGTGTTCTTTCTAATAGCAAGTAATGTTTGAAAAGACAGATCGTTAACATGCAGCCATGCCTGCTACAAGATGATTGGCTGGTGAAATTAGGTACATTCATGGGTAATTTGGCTTAAATACAGTTTTGATATCGCTAAATCTTGCTTCACACAAAACTAAATCAATGCCAATCAAACTTTTTTGTCAAAAGGAAGAAGAAAACTCCAATGTCTGCTTGGACTGTATTTTGGTTCAAAACAAAGCATGGTTAGAACTATGAGCCAGATGATCAGCAACCTTCTTTACTAGTTTTCTTGTTAATCCAGAACTGCTCCCATTTGATAATTACATTCCATGATACTAAAATCCTTCACAAAGGAAACACCGCAAATACCAACTGATATAGCATCGATTGAAAAAACAAAACAAAACAAACCCTCAGAGAATATTTCTATAGTTGATGCATTGACGGAATAATCCAAAGAATATGAAATAGATTGATCTTGATGAAACCTTTTACACAATTACATCCACCCAGCAAAACATAATCTACATAATTCATGGGTTTGTGCACCATATCAGTGTATGATTGCACATATAGTGCACACGAGTTCCACAAATGTATCTTTAAAACATTTTGATTTACAGTACAGTTTGGTAGCAGGTAAAACAAATGGCTCAAGTTTTAAAATTGACCTACAAATTCCTTAAATATTTCTAATGTCCAAATGAGATATATTTGTGTGGCATGCACATGGGTATGTGTAGAATGAGTTGGTTCCTTTTGGAAGGATCAGAAAGCAAACTCTTTCCATCCAAATCCAATGATGTGACACTTGAATTGCAAATCCACTCTGTTCATCTTGATTAACAATATTTACAGCGGCTCAAAACAAAAATTAAATAGCATATATTTTCTGTAACAAGTAACCACAAAAGAGGTGCTGATGCAAACGAAAGCTGTTTGAAGTACCTAAAGTTCTAGCTTATCTTGCAACCGTTTGGGATGTCTTTCAACAATAAATCATCCATTTTCTTATTGATGTATTAATGAGAGGTATTGGCGGAGGCGGCGCGCGGCACGAGGCACGGGTCAAGGCGTGGGCTTGGTCCCTACTTGATCCGATGGGTGACTTATTCCTCATGGCTTATTTCCTTAGTAGTGGGTTTAGTAATTAGAAGGGCATATGAGTCTTTTATTATCAAGTGATTAGGTGGAGGGTTTAAGCCTACGAGCCGGCCCTAGTTTGAGTTAATCGAATATTTTGAATTGAAGAAGATTAGCGCTAGGGTTCTTCGTGAATCCATTTGGGGGATTAGACTTATTCCATTAACACAAGTTATGGAGAGATCCACTCCAGAAAAGGATCAATTTATCTTCAATTCAAGCAATCGTTTAATTCCACTTTAAATTTCTTCTCTTTCTTTCCACACATCTGAAATTATTCTCTTTATTTGAGCAGATCGTATCATTTTGGTATTAGAGCACTCGATCCCATGGCGAACACACGGGCGGCGGCGGTAAAAACTCTAGAGGAACGATTCGATGCAAAGATCTCGGGGCTGAGGAAGGATATGACCGACCTAAAGGTTGAGTTGAAGACAGATCTGAACGCGGTTTTGGAGGCGAACATGAAAAGAATATCTGAGCAAAGTTCCAAGGAGATGAAAGAAGGGTTTGCTGAGATGGCGAAGATGTTCCAATAACAATTTTTCCAAAGAGACCTAGATCCAAAAACGTCGGGATCATCAGATCTGGTATCTCAGACAAATCTGGGGCAGTAGGAGAGGAACCAGGGCGTCGGCGAAGGAAATCTACCCTTTTTATGGCATCAAGGGTGGGCGGCCCCGCCAGGGAGGCGCGGGAGGCGATCCGCTCCCATGGAGGGGCGACGAAGGCGGGCGGCCCCGCCTAGGGGCTGCGGGAGGCGATTCGCCCCCGTGGGGATGGCAAAGGCTGGCGGCTCCGCCAAGGGGCCACGGGAGGGATTTCGCCCCATGGGGGCGGCGAAGGCTGTCGGCCCCACCTGGGGGCTGCGGAAGGGATTCCGCCCCCTTGGGGCGGTGAAGGCGGGCGGCTCCACCTGGGGGGGAGGTATTCCGCCCCTGTTGGGGGCGGCGAAGGCAGGCGGTCACACCTGGGGGCCGCGGGGGGCGATCCGCCCCAGTTTGGGGGCGGCGAAGGCAGGCGGCCCCACCTGGGGGCCGCGGGGGGCGATCCGCCCCACTTTGGGGGCGGCTCCAAGGGGAGCCTAGGCGTGAGCGGGGGATGCGTCAGGAACCGGAGGAGTGGAAAGATGCAGGAGAACTCGCCAACGAGAGGGCCAGAGGAAGAGACCGAGGATACGATAGACGGCGGCCTGAGGCACAGTGGCAGTTTGAGAAGCCTCCTTATCAAAGGCGCCAGGCGAGATATCAAGAGGGGCCACCGCGGGGTGACATCAATCCAAAAAAACAAGATGAGGAAGTTGAAGGCACCCCTCTTTGATGGGAATGATCCAGATGGGTGGCTGTATCAGATCGAAAGATATTTTGACATCGCAGGCTTCACCGAGGCAGAGAGACTGAGGGCAGTAGCACTAAGTTTCGAAAGCGATGCACTACCTTGGTACAGATGGACCCAGAAGCAGAGGCCAATACGAACTTGGAGAGAGTTGATCGAGTGCCTCATGGAGAGATTTCAGGAGATCCATGGGGGAGGACTATTTGAGCAGTTGTATGCCTTGAGACAGGATGTGTCGGTGCGGGAATATATAGAGAAGTGTGAGAGGCTCTCGAGCCAAATGAAGGGTGTATCTACAGAGTTAATGGAGGGGAACTTCCTGAAGGGGCTGAAGCCGGTGGTTAGGGCTGAGCTGAGTGTCCAAGACTCTCATGGATTATCTGCCATGATGCGGGTGGCACGAGAGTGGAGGACAAGTTGGCTGAAGAGAGGAGGTCTAGGGAGGCTTGGGGCGAAGCAACATACCACAGTCCAGCACCTACTGCGACACTCAAGACCACTGCGGGGGCTCCAGCGACGGCCAAGGTGGATGCAACGGAGACAAGGCCCGAAGGACAGACTCGTCACATGACAGAGGCATAGATGAGGGAGCGAATGGCTAAAGGACTTTGCTTCAAGTGTGACGAGAGGTTCACACCTGGACACCGTTGTGCAGAGAGGGCTATGCAGTTGGAGGTTGTGGCAGAGGAGGAAGGGGAGGACGTAGTGATACTCGACGAAGGCGAGGACGAGACAGAGCACCCTTCGCATTTAGATGCGGTAGAGATTTCCCTCAACTCTGTGGTGGGATTCACTCCGTATCACACCATGAAGTTGATAGGGTGGGTGGCAGCTCAGGAGGTTACAGTGCTTGTTGACAATGGGCTACCCACAATTTTATTTCGCAGAAGGTGGTGGAGTAGCATGAGTTACAGCTTAGCGATAAGGCGACCTTTGGGGTGATTTTGGGCACAAGTCGGAGAGAGGAGAGCAGAGGGTTTACCAAGGAGTGATACTGACCGTGCAGGGAGCTCAGCTAGTGGAGGATTTTTACCCCCCTGAAGTTGGGAAATGTTGATGTAGTGTTGAGCATGCAGTGGCTACAGAAGTTAGGAGACACCAAGTTCAACTAGAAATTACTCAGGATGGAGTATCAGGAGGAAGGTAGAACGGTGGTGCTGTTGGGCGACCCTAGCTTATGTTTTTGCGCAGATTCCCTCAGGTCCTTAGCGCGGAGTGCTGGAGGGAGGGAAAGGCTTTATGGTGCAGTACCAGAAGTTGGGCGCAGTAGCGGAGGAGCAGATGGCACCCGTAGAGGTGGAGGAGTTGCTGGGCAGCTTTGAGCACGTGTTTCAGATGCCACAGGGGCTTCCTCCTCAGCGGGATCACACACATGCTAATGTGTTGCGCGTGGAAGCGTCACCAGTCAGTGTGCGTCCTTACAAGTACCCTCACATATAGAATGATGAGATTGAGAGGCTCGTACAGATGCTACAGGCGGGGGTGATATAGCCTAGTGTGAGTCCTTTTTCTAGGCCGGTACTAATGGTGAAAAGGACGGTAGCTGGAGGTTTTGTGTGGATTACCGTGCCCTTAACAAGGAGACTGTGCCTGACAAGTTTCCGATACCAGTGATAGATGAGCTACTGGATGAGCTACACAGGGCAACAGTCTTTTCGAAAATTGACTTGAAGTCGGGATACCACCAAATCAGAATGAAGGCAGAGGACATTCCGAAGACAGCCTTTCGAACTCATGAGGGATATTACGAGTTCCTAGTCATGCCCTTCGGGCTGACAAATGCTCCTGCCCCTTTTTAGGTACTAATGAATAAGATTTTCAAGCCCTATTTGAGGAGGTTCGTTTTGGTGTTTTTCGACGACATTCTGGTGTATAGTCGGACAGTGGAGGAGCATCTGTCGGATTTAGAGACAGTTCTACAGGAGCTACAGACTCACCAGTTGTATGCCAACAAGAAGAAATGTGCATTTGCTCAGCCGAAGGTGGAGTATTTGGGGCATGTCGTTTCGGTGGAAGGAGTAGCGGTTAATAGGGCAAAGGTAGAGGTGATGCTGGATTGGCCGCAACCGACGACGGTACGTGCTTTGAGGGGGGGTTTTGGGTCTGACAGGGTACTACCGTAGATTTGTTCAGGGGCACAGTACTATCGCCTAGTCATTGATGGAGCAGTTAAAGGACATTTTTCAATGGAATGAGGAGGCCACGAAGGCGTTTGAGGCGTTGAAGCGAGCGATGACCATTGTCCCCATGTTAGCTTTACCGGACTTTGACAGGGCCTTTGTGGTGAAGACTGACGCATCGGGGTATAGCTTGGGGTTGGTACTGATGCAAGAGCAGAGACCAGTAGCCTATTTCAGCCAGATACTGTCAGCGCGGGCTAGACCGAAGTCCGTATATGAGCAAGAGTTGATGGCGATTGTATTAGGAATCCAGAAGTGGCTGTCCTACCTATTGGGGTGACACTTCATAATGCGCACGCAGCGGAGTTTGAAGTACCTACTAGAGCAGAGGTTGGTTGCAGAGGAGTACCAGAGGTGGATCTCTAAACTTGTAGACTACAAGTTTAGTATCGACCCGGATTGGAGAACAAAGCAGCAGACGCTCTTTCACACAGGGGGGAGGTCGCGTGTGTCGCAGCATTATCGGTGCCACTGTTGACGGATTGGGAGCCGTTGTGGAGAGAGGTTAATGCAGATAAGAAGTTGACTAGGATACGAGAGGATCTTACCCAGGGGACGGCTGATCACCCCGGTTATGCTTTTGACGGGATGAGGTTACTATTTCAAGGGCGATTGGTGATACCGCGGACTTCGGTGCATATTCCGTTGATTTTTAAAGAGTTCCATAGGAGCGCAGTTGGGGGGCATTCTGGTGTTCAGCAAACATACATGCAGATGTCTAGAGAGATTTTCTGGTGGGGCATGAAGAAAGACATTGCGAGAATGGTTGCCAGTTGTGACATAT
Organism: Scilla litardierei; assembly: GCA_030789695.1. Classification (NCBI taxonomy): domain Eukaryota; kingdom Viridiplantae; phylum Streptophyta; class Magnoliopsida; order Asparagales; family Asparagaceae; genus Scilla; species Scilla litardierei. Next base: position 17,390,294 of record CM061141.1, read on the forward strand.
GTCAGCATCACAAGTACCTTGTCATGGCTCCAACAAAGCTACTACAGCCATTGGCTCTTCCAGATCAGGCGTGGGAGGGCATCAATATGGACTTCATTGACGGGCTTTTTAAGTCTGATGGTTACATAGTCATTCTGGTGGTGGTGGACCGTCTGAGTAAGTATGGGAATTTTATCGCATTAGGCATCCTTACACGGCAGTGACGGTGGTGATGACGTTCATACGAGAGGTGGTTCGCTTACATGGGTTTCCCACATCGATAGTGTCAGATAGGGACACAGTATTCATGAGCCAGTTCTGGATACAACTATTCCAAGTGCAGGGGACCGCCTTGAGGAGGAGTACGACCTATCATCCCCAGACTGATGGCCAGACGGAGGTCGTCAACAGGAGTATCAAGACGTACCTCCGTTGTTTTACATCCGAATGCCCGAGGAGTTGGCATAAGTGGCTATCTTGGGCAGAATATTAGTACAACACTTCCTATCACTCGTCTGCCCAGACTACACCATTTCGGATTTTGTATGGGAGAGACCCACCTTCCTTGGTCCACTACAGTAAAGGAGTCACTCCAGTTTCATAGTTGGAGCAGTACTTGAGCGAGAGAGATGGCATTTTGGAGGAGTTGAAGAAGCACATAATGAGGGCGCATCAGATTATGAAGACAAAAGCTCATGGACATGCAGAGAAGTTCACTTTGAGGTTGGGGATCGTGTTATTTGAAGCCGAGTCCGTATAGAGAGAAGTCCTTGGCTAGGAGGAGAAATGAAAAGCTTGCTACTAGCTTTTATGAGCCTTACGAGGTCTTGGCGAAGATAGGCTCAGCTGCTTACAGGTTGAATTTGCCTCCAAGATCGACATTGCATCCAGTGTTTCATGTTTCACAGTTGAGGCGGGCTATATGAGATCACACAGCTACATCCACCCTACCACCTACTCTGACGGAAAATTTGGAAGTGGTACTGGAGCCCCAGGATATCTTGAAGATGCGGCACGAGGGCAGACGGGGCACAGAGGTGCTGGTACGATGGCGGGGACTGCCGAACCATGAGACGACTTGGGAGTCCTATGACACCATATTAACGCAGTTTCCTGACTTCAACCTTGAGGACAATGTTTGTCTTTTGGGGGGGAGTGATGATGCGGTCCGGGTCTACGTGAGGCAGAGGCAGCGCGCGGCACGAGGCACGGATCAAGGTGTGGACTCTGTCCCTACTTGATCCGATGTTTGATTTATTCCTCATGGCTTATTTCCTTAATAGTTGGTTTAGTAATTAGGAGTCTTTTATTATCGAGTGATTAGGATGGGGGTTTAAGCCTACGAGCCGGCCCTATTTTGAGTTTATCGAATATTTTGAATTGAAGAAGATTAGCACTAGGGTTCTTCGTGAATCCATTTGGGGGATTAGACTTGTTCCATTAACACAAGTTAGGGAGAGATCCACTCCAGAAAAGGATCGATTTATCTTCAATTCAAGCAATCGTTTAATTCCCAATCGTTTAATTCCACGTTAATTTCTTCTGTTTCTTTCCACAAATTTGAAATTATTCTCTTTATTTGGGCGGAACGTATCAGGTATCCATGTGGTTTTCAGTATGCACATACAGAGAGCCCCAATGTTTCATTGCCGGATGCGTACCAATCTGCATAGGGCAATTAATCGTGTATCTTGTTTAACCCCAGGGATCAAGCACAGACGGCCAATGCTTACATCATTCATCTCTGTGAGATAACCAAGGTTTTAAATATAATTAATGGTAACAAAAAACAACACAATCTACATCCCCTATAAATTGCATGTCAATATGCCATATGCATTGCCACGTTGTATATTGAAACTAATAATTCAGAGAAAATGATCCATCACCATGGAAATCTACCAGCAGCGAATAACAATACCTCAATTGTAGTTAGTCTTTTGACCAAACTGAACAACTAGAAAACAATTTTATATCTTGTTCGTCCGAGTCATAAATCCATCGAGCTCAAATCAAAGTTAATCCAGGATTGCCCTTCAACTATAACACAAATACACCGGACCTTGTAACTAGAAGCAATATACTGGTTCTAAAACTAGAATAGTAGCATAAGCCATATAACAATCTAAGCTTCAGCCCAATGGTCCAGAACTATCAACTGTTAGTCACTCCTAAACATGAATATTTAACCCGTCTATATTCAGCTTTAACCTAAGTATAAAATACTGCAATATGTGATTCTTAAACAATCCTGCCACTATGACTAGTCCTTCAATAAATTTGTCATTGTCCATCCACCAACAAAGCGAAACTATACTCACATGGTGGTTTCAGATGCTTATATCAAGAATATAACGTGTGTCTTACGTGCATGGCTGCAGGTGAAACTTACACAATTCCTCACTGTTTGGTATACATGAATCTTATTCAGCAGCATGGCCGTATTAACGACATACATTATTCTTACCATTAAGTGTGGATGCTGGGGCAAATAAAAAAATGAAAGCACTAGCAGATCTAAGTAACTTTAACTCCCCTTAGACCATAACTGGGAATTTACACTATTTTGTCTATACTCAGGCCATTGCAGCAAACAGAAGACAATTAAACAAATTAAAATAGTATTTTGTGTGGGGATAAAATCCAATCCCTACAAAAGGTGAACATAAATAACCTATTGGTCTCACCCACCTCCTCATTTTTATAGGTACCATTAGTAAAGGCACACGATATATGGTATAAAATAGTTTTGGTGTGAACTTATACCAAGAAATAGTTCGAAGGCTATAACCTAGAGGGCTTGGTGTAGATCATAGCACAAAGTAGAAGTAAAAGAGACTTACCTTACATACGAGGGTTTTACTGTTTAGACGGTATAAGGTCATGTTTTGGCTTTGTAGTTTGTACCCAAGCTTGTACATTTACCCAAAAAGGTACCAAAGAGATCATCTAAGAAGAGGAGGCAACAGGTCGGGTGGCACCATTCGGTTAAATGGAGTGCTCCATTTAAGTGTTAAAGAGTTAAGTTGGCAAACACCACTTTAAGTTATGGATGTGCATCCTCCTTTAGTACTTTTCAGATTTTGGTGAGGCACACTACACCTTGTGGACAAGGCAATGGAGCTTCATAGGCTATCCAAAGCTCGGTGTAATCCAAGGAAATTATTTTTCCTAATAATGTTGCTTTATCTAAATAAGATTATATCCTACAAGATTCAAATTTCTACCGGCATTTAAGCCCCGCCCCCCCCCCCCCCCCCCGCGGACAAATTACTATAATATGATATGGAAATTTCTCTTCCAATTTTAATAATTCCATCCATCTTTAGAATCTAACAACACACAACATGGAAAATTTTGTTGGTAATATATTTGACTCTCCATCTCTTTGCTGTATCTAGATATTCTAATATTATACAAGATGGAGTTTTAATCGTTTTGGTGCTTTGGTGTATGTTATTTACAGACGATATTGTTTTAATAGATAAGACTACAAATAGTGTAAATACAGTGTTAGATTTATGGATGCAGACATTGAAGATTCGAGATTTCAAACTTAACAAGAATTCGACCGAATATATAGAATGCAAGTTTAGTAGAGTGAGACATGAACATCATAGCGCATTGAAGCTAGATATGGAAAGTATATCAGCACATAAGTATTTTAAGTATCTTATGTTGGTTATCCAAAAGAATGTAAGGATTAAGAAATATGTTGATCGTAGAATTAAAACAATATAGTTGAAATGGAGAGCTATAACAGGAGTGTTGTGCGATCGAAATGTACCATTACAATTAAATGATATATTTTATAGGATGTTGATTAGGCTAGCTTTTTGTTATATATTATAAAGTGTCGGGTTATCACCAAGAAGCATGAACAGAATTTAGGTATGACAAAGATGCAAATGTTACAGTAAATGTGTGGAAATGTAGAAAAGATAAGAAACAAAGATATCCGAGCAAAGATAAGTGTGATTCCTATTAAAGATAAGATGAGAGAACATCGCTTGAGATAGCATGATCATATACATTATAAAATATATTGATGCGTCTTTATGAATGTTGAGATTAAGAGAGAACGATAAAATGAAGAAAATATAAATGGAAGTGACAAGAAGGAAAATGAAAGATCTTGGTTTGACAGAAGAGAACGCTTTATATTATAATATGTAAAAAACGAGTACTCGACATCACGACCCAACGTGATCACAATCCGACATTCTTTATATTAAGTCCTTGAAGCCAATCACGATTTTTTTATTATGAAAGCTTAGATGATGATGATGATGATGGAGTTTTGATCGTATCTTAAGCTTCCCTTCCGCTCCATAATCTAATATCTCACAAAGATGGAATTTCCACTCAGCGGCCAATCAAATGGTATGTATTGAACATCATGGCTATGCAGAGAAGAGAAGGATGTTTACATATCATCATATCATGTTTTGTTGAGAAAAGCCTATTGATTTACTTCCTCAGGAGTGAAAATCGACTTACATCCTACGGAATGAATACCAGGTAGAAAGCAGGCCCCATTTTGGAGCAATGGCGACCCAATTGGGAAAAGAAGCTCGCATGAAGAGAAAAAACTCCAAGAATTCTTGTTGGAGAATCCTACACGTCCTATTCAGTTCTCTTGTGTACATAAATCACAATAGGCATTCACAAACCGCTAGTAACCTTCTTAGACCATGGAATCAAGTTTGTTGTTTAATGAGCATGCAATAATGCACCCTTGCACTATGAAATCAAGTTTTCTGTTTAATGAGCTCACAATAGTGCACCCTTGCACCATGAAATCAAGTTTGTTGTTTAATGAGCTTGCACTTTTAGTACAAAAATCTTCTCGATCGCCACGGATGGTGAGATTCAAACATACAACTCTTACATTGAAGGAATTGTTATGTTACATCAGCTAAGTTCACTTGATATCACCGTCTCACTTTGACAAAGGAAAAAAAGACCAAGGAAAAACAAAGACCATAAGTTTCTTAAGAAGATAAGCTATCAAAGACAATATCTTAAGGAAGGATATCAATCAAAGCATCTACAGAAGGAAGAAGAGAAGAAATCCAGTTGTTCACGTCATCGCATTGGTAAATGTTTAACAGCCAAGCTCAAGCATGGATTTCATATGCAGGTTTTGTGCTGTTCTTAATGGCTAATAGTCAAAGATGTTAATGAGACCATCTAAAAGTATGGAGGAGAAGGGAAATATCATTCTTTGCCATTCCATCACATGCTATATAGAAAGATGTGTCACTAAAGGATTTCATCCAACCAACATGTCCTTGTAGAAACATGTGCTTACTAGACATTTATGGTAGAATAAGAAAATTTCAATTTTGCCTTGTCAATGTAATCATGAATTCCAATTGTAAGATAATTGTCACATCACATAATTCAAGAGTCATCCACGTGCTGTGATATACGATGAAATAAATGAATGAAACTCTACTCTCTCAACTCTTGCTCTCTCAACGTGAGAGATTGTTAAGGCCTCTCTTACATTATACAATGCAAAGGAAAAATAGCTTACAAATGAAATGCACAGCAATACATAGCAGGGTGAATGAACTTATAAAGGTTTCTCTTACATTAGATAATAGGGAAAAATTAGCTTATGATTGGATATACATAGCCAATAACAAATAACTAGTAATCCACATATTTCCTTATGAGGCATGTTGACTGACCGGTATTCTTTAGCGTATACTTCCTTCTTGACTATTAACCAAGTGATGAAATGATGAAGAACACGAGTCTCATATCCTTCTTTCTTTAGATGCTCCAATTGATATATTTGACCATGCAATCATTGAGGCCTGACTCAGTGGTAACGGTTAGGCTTGGGTTGTGGGAAGTCCTAGGTTCAAATCTAGCTTGCAGCCTCCACTTTACAAAAAGGGCCTTTAGCCCCATGATGAGATGAATATTTAAAAAACAATATTTTGTCCAACTTCCTCCTTTCTTCTTAAAATTCTTCAATTAATAGCCCTTTCTTGTTAAGCTGCTCTTCTCGTAAGCCTTCCTTCTAGGATGCTTAGGATCCTTTGTTTTTTGTATTTTGTTTTTTTCACCTCAAACAGACATGAATCTTCAGTGCAAATTGCAGCATAAAATAGTAGATATTAAGGAGATACCACTATTCTTAACAATATTTGGACTTTGAGCCCATCTCCAAAGAAACTGAGTTCATTTAACATTAATCTTGATCTCTCTGCCACAGAAAAGGCAGAAAACCCTTTCTTTCCTGCATGAGTTTCCTATTTTGCCACATGCTCGAACAGCCTGTACCCAACCACAGCCTACTGAAAATTATGATTGTAAGACTAGGATTATGAACTTTCCGTGAAAATGTAATTAGCGTGTTGAAGATTAAATATGTACATTGCGATGATTAAATATGTACAGTGCAACCCTACAAGGATATTCATTCAACATAATTTCCATTGACCATCATAAGTCTTAATTTTGTCATTCGGGTAAGGGGATGGTTTGACGTATAGACTTTGCTCATTGCAACATATAAATTTTATGAACTGTATTAAGAATTATTTCTAAACAAAGTTTCTTCATATATCCCTTCCGTTTAAAAAGCCACAAGCATGTTTTACAAGTAAGAAATGGTGTGTATAGATCTCATAACAAAAGGACATAACATGACCCAGGCTCATATGGTCCATGCACTAGATTTATATGATCTGCATCTGCTATGGCCTACTTAACATGAATAAAGTAACACTATGCATCACCCATCAAAAGTTAAAATTTGACAATGCCAATATTCTAAATAGTAAATACTGGAGCAAAGGCATGACGGTAACTCCATGGTTTTAATTGTGTGCAAATTCAACAAAATCATGTTCCGGCATCAATTAACTATGTTCATGCCACCATGAAGAAAATTGACAAATATCTGAGAGTAAAGCGGTTGCAAGAAAGATGCCCTAATTGGGTCAACTCACACTTGATACAAATTTCATGCACCATAAACAATAAACTGGTGCAGAGAGTGCTGGACACATAAACACACAGAGAGGGCTCCTCTCAGGGGAATATATCATTCTTAAAGCTAATGCTTGTTAAATGTTTGATTGTATAGTGAAAGAAGATGAAAAAAATCAGATAGCATTAAATGGTTTAAGTGTGTGTTCCAGCTTCATCTGTTACTTACTGTGCACACTCGGCTAGCCGTCCCAAATTTTGATTATCCAAAATTGCCAGAATCAGCTGCTTGTTTTCGTCCAAGTACTGCACCAAAATATGACAGAAATAGTCTAACAAATAAAACCTCTATTATCAACACAAACTAGCTGTCCAACTTATGTTTTCAAATATTCTGCATGCTAGATCGATATGCTAAGAACTCAGATCAGGAATACAAAATACTGACGTTCATAGAGAGTATCATCTATAAAGAAGACACATAACATATGAACCAGACAATGAACCTAACAGAAACAGGCACCAACGCACCATCGTACTCAAGAAATCAAAAAATCATAACATAAATGCTGAATTCAATATAGGTTTAGTAGCATATACTTCAAAAGTAGATATGAACGACTGTCATGACTGGATTCAACACTCAATCAATAGGATAAGACCTGTGTTTTATCTCCAACCAACATTTAAGAAAGGCTATTTCCACCCAAATTATGACAAAATATTATGGATTCGTTGAGATTCATTCTAGAATTGTGACAAATAATATGATGCACAAGCAGTCATAGTTCATCATGCTAGATTAACTTCAAATCTCTTGGAAAGAATACTCACCAAGAAGGAACACAATAAAAAGATACAGAAGTTCGAGCAGTGTAAACAGGCATGCCTTACAGGGTGGGCATATGTAGTACAATTTGGGCTAATTTATTGAATCCAGCTTCTTTCATTCTTCTGCCCGAAACTAGTCATTATCCCCTTCTTATTCAGTAGCAGACCTCCTAACCATTGTGACGCTGACCAGACAGCCTTAGCTTGCCACCTATCCTGAACCACCGCCATATCCCCTGGGCAAGCGACCTTCACCGCCAACTCCAACAGACCAATTCCTAAAGACAACTAAAGGCTTTCCCCATAAATTTCTTTCTTTCTTCTCATATTTCTCTCTTTTTTTCCCCTTCCAACATATAATTCCTCTTGTTTCCTTATTTTCCCCTTAAAGACGGCGCATGACTGGCACGTTCTTGTTAATTAGTGATATAGGTTTATTTCTTCTGTGACATGGTACTAAAGCGCTTTTTAAGCTATTTTGCCCTATCATTTAATGTTATAGAGATATTTCATGTGATTTTATAGAGTTAATGCTATGTAGAAGGGGAGAAAGAAGCTGCTCACATCTAATTAGATCATTTTGTTAAGCATGGTGCATAACTCTCACCTATTTTTAATGGGTAACCCTAAATAGAAGACTAAATTGTTTGCCGTCATTGAATAGTAAGGAAGATGGGTCTTAAAACCCCAATCTCTATTTCTCTTTCAATGGAACCTCCAAAATCTACGAGATTTTGATTGGGTTTTCTAGAGTTTTGATGAATAAAAATGCGATTTTTGGTGAAAAGATGTGATATTTAGGGTAAATGTGGGATTTTTAGGGCAAGAAAGTGGATTTTGGGGGGAAAGATAATATTTTTATTGATACTAAAACTGAAATAGAAAGGAATACAAGATATGTTGGTTTCTTTTGAGAGGAAACTGTTCACCATTGGTCACGTTCGAGAAGTGGACCGATCTCCCAAGCTTCTATTTGAGAGGAAGACGAACTCTACACCAATAGGAAATCTATCAACCTCTCACAAATTCTCTCACGATTCAAAATCCTCTTTAATCCCCCTATATCCATATAAATACAAAATCAAAAAATAACAAAATTACAGAAATACCACTAAAAACTAAAAACTACGAAAATGTCTCTGAAAACTAAAAATTACGAAAATGCCCTTGAAGACTGAAAATTCTAGATATGCAGTATCATCCTTATTCCGTCCTCGAAAAACCATCTTGTCCTTTTAGGTGGTGCATGAAGTGCGTGGTTCAATCCTCTTCGACCGACGGTGTTCGTTACCTCCTGAATCAAAGCTTGAAATGCCTTTGTCGTCATCGTTGTTACTCTCGAACAGGCCGTCACCTTCCTGGGGTCCTCCCCTTGGCCCCACTGAATCCTTGCATGTCTTACCTGCTGTCAAAGGGCCACCAATGTCTCTATCATATTTTGCAAAGTCCAAATGAAAATCACTAGGGTCACCAAGTTCATCGAAAGGTCATCCGCGTTCAAAATACAGATGTCAATGCTCGGAAGGTCGTACATCTAAAAACCAGGGCCATGTGACCCCTTAAAAGCGTCGTCGGGTCATGGCAGGTCCATCAGGAACTCGGGTATGCTCTGCCGGGCCAGCAGGCCTTCTGGAAACCCAAGGCAGCCCTACGAGCATGCCATGTAGGCCCAGGCCCTATGGGGCCGCGGGCATGCCATAGAGGCCCTGGGTCTGACAGGCCTGCAGGCCTACGGACATGCCCGGGCAACCAGTGAGGGGATGCAGCCCCCTTCCGTTTCCTTCCAAGGGTCGTGGTGCCCTAAATCGACGTCGGTATCGTTGTCGAGGTTCAGATCTGAAGGCGGATCATCTTTTGATGGATCTCCTTCTCAAAAGAGTTCATTTTGCCCTTGTCCCGTTCCAAAGGTGGCGTCTTTTGTCCCGAATCTAAGTTGTCACCTGTGTTGTCCAAATCTGGAAGCTTCTTCCATTTTGGATCACAGGATAATTAAGGGAATTGTTGAGAGAGTAGTTGTGTTGGGTTTTGCAAGAAAGCATCCAACTTCACATCCATTCTAGCCTCCGACATCCTAACATCAGATCTGAATCACGTTAGGGTTTCTTCCATAAGTGTCAAGATCTGTTACTCTGATACCACTTGATATATTTTTCTATAGTTTTAATGGATAAAAATAGGATTTTTGGTGGGAAGATGGGATTTTTATGGTAAAGGTGTGATTTCTAGGGCTAGAAAGTGGATTTTGGGAGAAAATATAATAGTTTTATTGATATTAAAATTGAAATAGAAAGAAATACAAGATATGTTGGTTTCTTTCGAGAGGAAACCGCTCTCTCTTGGCCGTTCAAGAGATAGACCGCTCTCCCAAGCTTCTATTCGAGAGGAAGCCGCACTCTCCACCAAAGTGGGAATCTATCAACCTCTCACAAGTTTTTTCTTAAAATTCAACATCCTCTTTAATACCCCTAGCCCCATATAGATACTAAATCAGACAATAACAAGATTACAAAAATAACCCTAAAACTGAAAATTACGAAAATGCCCCCCCTGAAAGCAGAAAATTATGAAACGCCCTTAAAGACTGAAAATTTCAGATCAGCGGCCTCATCAGCGGCCTCATCAGATTTCCAATAGAATCTACATGAGCTGTATGAATTATTTAAACAAATATGACACTGAATTATAAATATGGACATGTAGTTCACTCAATGGATAACGAGTTACAATGTTTACTACTCAAGAGGATCCAGCTTAGAAGAAAATTTTCTTGTGTGAAGTGACTAATAACACTATTAAACAAAAATTCAGCTAAGTATCGTTTTTCAATATTTTCTTAAAAAAGTGTCAAGTTAATAATAGCCATATGACAAGGAGTTTTGTCAAGATACAGAGAAAAATATGTTAAACCTTGAAACCATTTGTACAAATTTATGGTTGGTGTAGCATATATCATGTGTACCATGAAAAAACATACCATAATTTACCAATTACAATGTTACAAGTTGACATTTATAGATGGGATACGTGCATGTTTGCATATGCATACATGCAGACATACGCTTGCAAGGCAAATGTGGAAAAAGAAACTAACCATGAAAAGTTATGGTTGGAACTTATATCGGTTGTACTTGATGGTAAAGGACACCAAAATTTTGGGCACATACATTGAATAGAAAATATTTTTACCTTACATGAATACACCAAAATTTGTACCTTCTGATACCAATGTTAGAGAGAGAGAGAGAGCCGAGTGATTGTTTTAACTGTCCCCGACATGTCCTGACATGCAAGCTTGCCACTAGGACATGAAGGTAGAGTTATCATATACCGATTTTTAGTCAATTTTCCCGACATATAATGCCCAAACCTAACATGTAACCAGAAATTTTGCCTAACATATCCCTACATAGGACTTGATAAATGAATTATTAATAATACTCTAATTGTTCATATATTTGTTTATTTATTTTATAAGTTTAAGAATTAAAAATTAAAATGTGCCTTATTATTTGCCTGGTTCCGTGACATGAATTGCTTTTTATAGTTTTACATTTAGGTTTTACAGTTTCATTAGACAAATCACATAGGATACTCCATCTAAGTAAAACTCATTACTGCTTATATACATGAAATATATATCTTTCATTCCAATGTGATGTCCGATATCTACTAATGTCTTGACATTTTTCCCTATACTCGCTATCTGATATGGCATCCCCTCAAACGCCATGAATATGGTATCAGTCATCTAGAACCTTCAGATTTGTACCTTATTTGTACCTTACGATATCAACATTTATATTGAATATGAAATATAGGTGACATATGATACCAACGTTTATGAAAGAGAGAGCATGTACATGTTTACCATTTTTTTTCCGTTGCTACGCTGCTTGAAATACATTCTCCTTTTCTTCTTTTTTTTCTTTGCTATGCTAATTAAGATCACAAAACGTGATTCGCCCTCCTTTTTCCTTATGAATAACCTTGGTCACATTCATCATATGATAAACTTTCATCGTAGGGCATCTAAAAAGTTCACATTCCAAATTTCTTTGGTCGGATGATCACCCAATCTATGTTGATCTACATGTCCTCAAACATGAATACACGTTTATTATTTGATCATGAATCTAGAGGTTCAAAATGTTTTATGGTTCAGTGACTTAAATTTTCAACCATCTACTGCAAGGTTAAATATAAGGAAATTTTGTTGTTATATCCTTTAGCAATCTTGTATGGTGGATCACTTACATTTCCCTGAACAATAGACGGCTACATAAAGTACAGGTAAGTGGGCTGAGAGTACAAGCAAATGATGCTAAAAAGGTAGAGATCCAAGGAGGTGTATGATGGGACACGGGTTTACACCCGCAGGTGCACCCGCGTCCCATCAGCCGCACCCCCGGCTTAGCCGCGCGCGCACACCCTTCCCCCCTTTGACCCGGTTTTGTATGGGAGGGTATTTTGGTAAATGGGGTTAGGGAGTGTTTATTCTTAAGCGAGGGCTAGCCGTCGCTAATTCTCTTATGCTTATTTTGATGGATCATTGAGAGTTCTTCGAGAATTCTTCGAGGGATATTAGAGAGTGCGGACGTCCTCGCTTATCGGCGTCTTGGGAGGGTGGTTGCCCCTATATTGTAACCAAAAGTTATCTTTTTATTCGCTGTTTTAGCAATATATTTTCAGATTTGGGTGAGTTCTATCAATTTGGTATCAGAGCACGTGACGATCCATGGCGGCCTCGACAAGATCCCAAGATAAAATTGAGGCGTTGGAGGCAAAATTTACGAGCGAAATCGATTCTATCAAGAAATCGTTGGCAGGAAACTATGATTCCATGGCGAAATTAACGGCTTCCATCAATCAATTAACGGCAAATCAAGCAAAGCACGACGAACAATTTGCGCAAATTCTCTTCCAATTGACGGCAAACAACAAAGACGAGGGAAACCCTAAATCTGTGGAAAAGGCGGCACTTTTAGTCAAGGGGAAGGAGAAAGTTGAGATTTTTGACCCGGAAAACGACTTTGTGGAGGAGGAATTTGTCGAGGATGAGAAACGGGAGCAGTGGAAGGTCGACTATCGAGAGGAAGTGCGGCGGAAGGCGGTGGAAGCGCAAAGGGGGGCAGGCGGCCACATCCAGCCCCACCCGGGGGCACGCAGGCAGGCGGGAGGGCCGCGGCTTGCCCCCCAGGGCCCCGCCTCCTCCTAGGACTACCGCAGGGGAGGCGACGGCCTCCCTGGGTTTGCCCAGAGGCGGCGAAGCCCCCAGGGAGGCCGGCGACCCCCCGACCCACGGGGGCCGCTGGTGCCCCCAGGATCATCGGGCGGGGCCGGCGGCCCTGCCCCAGGCAAGCCGCAGCCCCGCAGGTCAGAGAGGGGCTGTGCGCAGGTTTTTCGAGGCGAGAGGTGGCGATTTTCAGCAATTTCACGACGATCAGCCTCGTCGGACTGTGCCGGCGCGTGATTTCGAGGAGGAATTCGGTTTCGGAGGATTTCAGGAGCACAGAGACTACGGCGAAGGGTATCAGAACCCTACCGACCCTCGATTTGACGACGGAAGGTGGCAGCCTCTACCCCACCACCAGGAGGGACGCACAGTAGGCGCGGGAGGTGGTTACAAAGACATCCAGGAGAGGCCAGAGGGCAGATTTGGAGGCGACGAAGGGAGTGGATACGGAGATCGAGGAGGACCCCATAGGGGTTACGAGCGACACCAGGAGAGATATCAGCACTACCACCAGCCTAGACACGTTGGAGGTCGCGGGGACTAGTGGGATTCAATATGGACTGACTGAAAAAGCTGAAGATGCCTATATTTGATGGAGCAAACCCGGTCTCATGGGTCAACAGGGCGGAGAGATTATTTAAAGTCTCTCGCATGACTGAGTAGCAGAAGTTGGAGGCTGCTGACATATGCATGGATGGGAAGGCCCTTGCGTGGTTTCAGTGGAAGGACGCGAGGCGCCCCTTTCGCTCATGGGAGGAGATCAGGGACCAGATGGTAGAGAGGTTCAGAGACCCCCACGTGGGAAACGTGCGGGAGCAGCTGCTATCACTCTGACAGGAGGGTACGATGAGAGACTACTTAGAGCGGTTCGAGACTCTTTCAGGACAGGTGCATGGGATGACCGACGAGACGATGGAGAGCACTTTCATGAAGGGGCTGAAGGCCACTATACGAGCAGCAGTACGTATGCATAAGTCTCAAAGCCTGATGGAGCCATGGAGTACGCTCAGATGGCAGAGGACTATCAGCTTGAGGATAGGAAGGCAAGAGGAGGTTGGAGCGGAACGACGGTTCGTAATCAGCCAGTGACAGGTGGACAATAGAGAGTCACGACGTGGACGGATTCGGTGGTCAAGAAGAAGACTGGAGAGAGGGGTAGTGCACCGCAGGTTGGAGGACAGTTCAGACGCACGACGGATGCGGAGATGAGGAAGAAGCGACAGAAGGGCTTGTGTTTTAGATGTGATGAGCGATTCACACTGGGCCACAGGTGTGCAGGGTGCAAGCTCCAGGTGCTGCTATTGGAGGACGATGATGACGAGCTTGACGTCGAGGATGAGACAGTTGAGGCAGAAGAGGAGCTGGAGGGCCAGCAGTTGGACGTGGCGGATGTGTCCCTCAACTCCGTGGTAGGTTTCACGTCGAACCATACCATGAAGCTGAGGGGGAAGGTTGGCAACCATGAAGTGACCGTGCTCATTGACAGTAGGGCGATCCACAACTTCATCCCCAAGAGAGTGGTGGCACATCACGGGCTCAAGCTGACCGACTGCGGCAGTTTCAGTGTTATGATGAGACGGGAAAGAAAGAGCGCAGTCGAAAAGTTTACAGAGGGCTGATACTGACCATGCAGGGGATACAGGTGATCGCAGATTTCTTACCTCTAGACCTGGGGAGCATCAACATCATTTTGGGCACGACATGGCTGCAGACGTTAGGGGAAATGACAGTAAACTGGAAGCTGCTACGGATGGAGTTTCAAGAGGCAGGGATAGCAGTGATACTTCAGGGGGACTCCAGCCTATGCAGAGTTTTGGTCTCTTTGAAGACCATGGTGAGGACCATCCAGACTGAGGCATGAGATACTTAGTGGAGTTGTACTCATTGACGGGTGAGGGAGGCGCGGAGGCCAGTGCAGAGCAGCCCATTCCAGGAGAGGTGCAGCAGCTGATGGAGCAGTTTGAGGAGATCTTCCAGGAGCATCGGGGTCTGCCACTACCGAGGGACCACGGGCATGCCATAATACTGTGAGAGGGCGTGTCCCCAATTAGCGTTCGGCCCTACCGATACCCCCAGCATCAGAAGGATGAGATAGAGAGAATGGTGGCAGGGATAGTGCAGGCAGGGATGGTGCAGGCAGGGGTGATTCAGCCTAGTGTGAGCTCGTTCTCTAGTCCAGTGCTGTTAGTGAAGAAGAAGGATATGAGCTGGCGTTTCTATGTAGACTACAGGGCGTTGAACAAGGAGACAATGCCAGATAAATTCCACATACCGGTGATAGACGAGCTCCTGGATGAGTTACATGGGGCAGCCTGGTTTAGCAAGATCGATCTCAAGTCTGGCTACAATCAGATCAGGATACGACGGGAGGATGTGTCCAAGACGGCGTTTAGGACACATGAGGGTCACTACGAGTTTCTAGTCATGCCATTCGGCTTGACAAACGCACCTGCCACCTTTCAGACTCTTATGAATAAGGTATTCTGTCCTTACCTGAGACGATTCGTACTAGTTTTCTTCGATGATATTTTGGTGTACAGTCGTACCCTGGAGGAGCACTTGGACCACCTGCAGGTTGTTTTTCAGGAGCTGCAGTATCATCAGTTGTATGTGAACAGGAAGAAGTGTTTATTCGGGCAGCCACATGTGGAGTATTTGGGTCATGTAGTGTCAACAGGATGGATGGCAGCAGATAAAGCAAAGACAGCGACGATGCTAGACTGGCCACGCCCCACCACACTCAGAGGGATACTGGGTTTCTTGGGTCTGCCAGGATACTACCGCAGATTCGTGGAGGGGTATGGGACGATTGCCTGGCCACTGACAGAGCTATTGAAGAATGACCAGTTTCACTGGGGGAGGAGACGACGACGACAGCATTTGAGGCCCTGAAGAGGGCAATGACCAACGTGCCAGTTTTGGCGTTGTCCGACTTTTCTAGGCCCTTTGTGGTAGAGGCTGACGCATCGGGACATGGGCTGGGAGCAGTATTGATGCAGGAGCAGCGACCCATTGCTTACTACAGCCAGGTGTTGACTGTGAGGGCCCGACCGCGGTCGGTCTACGAAAGAGAGCTGATGGCCATAGTGTTATCTATACAGAAGTGGAGGCCATACTTGTTGGGACGGAGTTTCCTAGTACGCACAGATCAGCGGAGCCTGAAGTACCTGTTGGAGCAGCGGATGGTAGCAGAGAAGCATCAGAAGTGGCTGCGGAAGTTGATAGTGTCCAAATTTAAGATCGAGTATCGCCCGGGACTGGAGATCAAGGCGGCGGATGCACTCTCACGGCGAGAGGAGGTAGAGCTGGCCACACTAGCAGTTTCCGTGCTCCAGGACTGGGTGCCACTGTAGCAGGAGGTTGAGCTGTATCAGGAGTTGGCAGGCATTCGGGAGGCCCTACTACGGGAGTCGACTGAGTATCTGGGGTACTGTCTTCAGGATGGGCGGCTTTTATATTGGGAGAGGCTGGTTCTGCCGAGGATGTCGACGTATATATCGGCCATATTCCAGGAATTTCACAGCAGCGTCATAGGAGGACATTCGGGGGTCCTCAAGACCTATCAGAGACTATCGCAGGAGTCTATTGGAAGGGGATGAAGAAGGAGGTGGCAAAGAGGGTTGCAGAGTGTGACGTGTACCAGCGTCACAAGTACCAGGCGATGTCCCCAAGGGGATTACTACTGTGTTCTTGCCTGATCGAGTATGGGAGGACCTCTCTATGGACTTCATAGATGAATTGCTGAGATCGGGTGGATATACAGTCATATTTGTTGTGGTTGACCGCCTCAGCAAGTATGCGCACTTTGTCCCGCTCCGGCATCCTTACAGTGCAATGTCAGTGGCGGAGGTATTTTTGATGGAGATCATTCGCTTGCATGGACCGCCAAAGTCCATTGTCTCGGACCTTCCAGAGTAGATTTTTGCAGTGGCTTTTAAGGCTGCAGGGAACAATGTTAAGACAGAGCACAGCCTACCACCTTCAGACCGATGGACAGACAGAGGTGGTGAACAAGAGCGTCGAGACGTACCTGCGATGTTTTATTTCAGAAAATCCCAAGGAGTGGGCGCGCTGGCTAGCATAGGCCGAGTACTGGTACAACACGTCATATCACACTGCAGCTCAGACGACGTCGTTCAGGATTCTTTATAGCAGGGACTCTCCCCACTTACTACACTATGGGCATGACTTGACACTAGTATCGGATGTGGAGCAGTATTTGGCGAAGAGGGATCAGATTCTGGAGAAGCTGAAGCTACATCTGACTAGAGCTCAGTAGATTATGAAGACAAAGGCAGATTTACACTGCAGAGATATGCAGTTCGAGGTGGGAGATATGGTGTACTTAAAGATGAGGCCCTACCTGCAGCGATCCTTGGCTCACAGGCAAAATGAAAAGCTCGCACCGCATTATTTTGGCCCTTTCGAGGTGGAGGCGAGAGTGGAACCGGTTGGTTACAGGCTGAGGTTACCTCCAGGATCGGTTATTCACTCAGTGTTCCACGTTTCACAGCTGTACCAGGCGATCGGAGATCACACCCCTTCACCCACTCTTCCGAAGACATTGACAGCTGATATGGAGGTGAGGTTGGAGCCAGAGGCACTGAAGGGGGTACGTGGAGGGCGCACGGGAGGGCGCGAGGTCTTGCTTCAGTGGAAGGATTTGCCCGAGCACGAGAACACATGGGAGACTATGGACGTGATGGTTCAGAGATTTCCAGACTTCCACCTTGAGAACAAGGTGGCTCTTTGGTGTGGAGTATTGATGGGACATGGGTTTACACCCGCATGCGCACCCGCGTCCCATCAGCCGCACCCCCATCTAAGCTTTGCGCACCCACCCTTTCCCCCCTTTGACCCGATTTTGTATGGGAGTGTATTTTGATAATTGGGGTTAGAGAGTGTTTATTCTTAAGCGAGGACTAGCCATCGCTAATTCTCTTATGCTTATTTTGATTGATCATTGAGAGTTCTTCGAGAGTTCTTCGAGGGATATTAGGAGAGTGCGGACGTCCTCGCTTACCGGCGTCTTGGGAGGGTGGTTGCCCCTAATTGTAACCAAAAGTTATCTTTTTATTCGCTGTTTTAGCAATATATTTTCAGATTTGGGTGAGTTCTATCAGTGTACCACATTTCCTATACAGATGAAAAAACTGCAATCGTTCCCACTAAAAAACTTTTAGCATACAAGAAAAAGGCCTAGGGAACATATGCTCAAGTCAACACATAATGTTGCCGACAGAGAGATATCATGAATTATTACAGTAATCAGATAATGAAGAATCAATTGTCAAATTCTTATAGAATTAATTTTAAATGCAAAATAACTTGATAACTCTTTGAAAGACATAAAAATCATTTATTATCTGCTGAAAAGAGAGAAGAAAACAATAGAATATTATGGAAGAGGTTAACTTTTTACTACAATAGTATGTGAATTTTCTATGTGCATAAATTCTCAGATATTATACAGGGGGTCATATTACCACCTAAAAGCTAGTTAGGGGACTCCATGCAGCTCCTTCCGACTTCACACTTCCTAACGCATCCAGCTACCCTAGCATCCTCCTCCTCCTAGCAGCCCTCAATTATGGTGAATAAAAGAAAAGGAACATGACAATACCAAGCTGATGGAGGAAGCAACCCATGACATTAATAGTTATTAAACAGAAAATAAGGACAATTTGGCCGTGCTTCATTAGTAAATTGAAACATATGGCTTGTATTGCTTGGACATTTTGGTTACAAGAGAAGACCATGTGTATATATATAATACATGAATCATTATTGGGCATAGAAGCCCAAGAGACACATGCACAAGAAACCAATAGACACACTCACCCCAAGAGACATGACACAAGAGACAAAGAGATACACACATATTTCCTAGACACTAATAATTATCTTAACAAGTTGTAGGTGGAAAGGAGAAGATGGTTGATTAAGTTGTTGAAGACATTAAAACCACTGGTCAAAGGTTATTCTGTCATGCAGATTAGCAAGAGCATGGAATATTTTTAATCGGGTTACGACGGAGAGTAATAGATCATGGTGGTGAACCATTCCCAATTATGCACACCAACATGCAGGTATGCCACACTAAGTAGATAGAATATTCTCGGTACAAGTAATGAAAAGCTCAACACACGCATGCAGTGCGTAAAAGAAAAGGAACAGTAGATCACTTGTCATTGCAATGCCAGGAAGGAAGTGTAGGGAGATCTCTTGCACATTGTTAAACTAGATTATACTGAAAATCAAGTTAAAACACCATAATCATCATAGAAGATGAGACAGATTAGAAAGAGCCCTGGGGAGACTTAGAATATGGTTTCACATGCATAATGTTTGGCTATTTGATTTGGAAGTAATGGTACATTGAACATGATTCTAGGCCAACCCAGATGCATCAATATTCAATGGAGAACGAAAACCCCAGTAGAACACTTGACCCAGTCAGATTACCAGCCCACAACCAACCGTTTTAGCACTTCCCACTTCAATTAGTAGAAGAATGAAGTAAAATTCTTTGCGCATGTTTTTTATTCATTACACATCCCCTCCTTATTTTTAAACATTTGACTGGACATGGACAACGTTTTAGCCTCTTTTGAACTACTAATGAACTTTTGTTTCTCCCTCGATCAATTCGCTCACCTTGAGGTCAAAAATTAGTGGAACGTAGCTGCAAATATTTCAGGTATTGTGATATATAATAGAGTTAGGATCAATTTTAGACCTTTTATTTCGTTCTTCAGGAACTCCAACCGAATTGGTCAAAATTAAAGATCACTTCTTTTTTGTAAAAAAAACGCAACTTTTTTTCCAAATAAACAAATTTTCGGTAACATAAAGAGGTAGGCGGAACAAAAAAAGCCCTAAAGAGAAATCAACATCCAAACAGACACCAAATACCAAAAATATAAGAGATTTTCGAGTACCTTTTGAATCTGTTCGGTGGTGATGTTGGCAGGAGGGACTGCGCCAATTGGCCCCATCGGATGCGCCGGCGGCTGCTGCATCCCTTTAATACCCTTATCTCTCTGATATTCTCCCTCTCTCTGATATTCTCCTTCTCTTCCTCTTTCTCTCTCTCTAGAAATCTATATCAGCGGCGTGTTAACGACAACAATGGGGATGAAAATGGCGAAATGAGAAAATAGGTTAAATAACACCGGTCAAAGTTGGGTTTTAATTTATACCATCAAATTTAAAAACTTTGCCAAACTAACACCCTAACGAAAATATTGACGGAAATACCCCTGACCAAAAAGTTAAAAAGTAAAATAACTGAGAAACACTCATTTTTACCGTCGTTTGCACTCCTCCAGTTTGCCGCCCAAAATCGCCCTTCTTCCTCAACTCCGACCATCCCTCCGGCGAGCCCGTCCTGATCCGCAGCTCACGCAACTGCAACGCTCCCAAACAACGAACCATCAAAGCCATCGCCGCGTCGCCAACTCATACGCCTTAGCCCTCGCAAAGCGAAGACGACTCAGAAATCACAGCACCGCCATAATCAAGCGACTTTTTGTAGAACCAGGTAAGTGATTTCGCATATTTAGCTACTCATGTTGGAATTTTTTTTGCGATTTATGTAAAAGTTTTTTTGGGGAATTAATTTAGGGTTTTGTGAAGAATACAATTTGAGAAGAATACGAACATGATAAGTTATCACACTAATCAACTTGCATGTTAAGCAAAATAAGTTTGTTTGAAGATGTGAATCAATATGCGGTAAAATACGTTGGAAAACGGTAGTATACGCTGGTTTACGTTACAAATAGAAGCGCATATCAGCGCATATCAGCGCATATCAGCGCAAATTGGTGTATGTAAGCGCACATCAGTTAATTTATGCTAAAAACCTAATTAGCAGCATGTTTTTGTACTTTTTTTGGGGAAATACGATGTAATAAGATATAAAACAATGATTTATTAGGAAATTAAGTTTACTTATTTGTGTTGTATGCTTACTTGGAGTTGTGCATACCAGAAAGTTTACTTAATTGGACATTTGCATCAATATGCGGTAACATACGCTGGTTTACTTTAAAAATTTTAGCGCATATCAGCGCATCTCAGCGCAAATGGGTGTATATTAGCGTAAATCAGTGCTTAGCAGTTAATGTGACGGGATAAAGATACGTACATAAGTAGGAAGCACTTTTATTCGAGGAGCGGCATGTTTTGGTATTATTCTTTGTAAAATTCAATGTTATACGTTGTAAAACACTGATTTAATAGGAAATTATGTTGTCTTAATTGTGTTGTACGCTTAATTGGAGTTGTGCATACCCTAAAAATGCGTAATTGGACATTTGCATCAATATGCGCTAAAATACGCTGGTTTACATTAAAAATTGAGCGCATATCAGCGCATCTCAGCGTAAATTGGTGTATATCAGCGTAAATCAGTGTTTTTCAGTTAATTTGACGGGATAATGATACGTACCTTACTAGGAAGCCCTTTTATGCGAGGACTAGCATGTTTTGGTATTTTTCTTTGTAAAATACATTGTTATACGTTGTAAAACACTGATTTAATTGGAAAATATGTTGTCTTATTTATGTTGTACGCTTACTTGTAGTTGTTACTGATTTAATTGCTTAATTGGACATTTGCGCAAACTTAATTATCTAATATCCTGATATGTTTTGCGTTATGTAGATGGGTAAAATCAAAGTTAATAATCGGGCTTCCGTGGATTGCATACGAGAGGCAAGGGCATACTTGGGCGAAGATGCATTCCAGACAATGTTGAAGGAGTACAATTTCATATGGTTCTTGTCTAAGCTTGAGAAATTCCCGATACAAAGTCCTACTTTGCATTGGTTATTATGTAGAGGGGATGTTGAAAGCAGTACCAGCCCAAATAAACGGGCATTAAAGTTTAACATAGCCGGGCATTGGCATACATTTGGGCCTGTGGAATTTGCGCTTGTGACTGGCTTGCCATTCGGGGAGTTCCCGAATTGTGACGAGGAAGCAGAGACACCGTTTCGGGCTTTCCTTGACACAGCTACCCTTCGATTTTCAGATGTGATGGCCAAGCTAGGCACCGAGGCCGTTGAAAATCCTGGCGGCGTAGAAATTCGCAAGCTTGCTGTGCTTTACATCATCCACAGCATGGTCTTCGTGAAAGACGCTGGGAACATTGTGCATCCAAGGGCAATATGCTTGGCAGATGATCCGGAGCTGTTCAATGCATACCCATGGGGAAGATTGGTGTATGAAGAATTGGTGAAGGAGTGGGCCCACATGTTGATCAGGGTTAAGAAACCAGGTGTGGCACATCTGAAGGTGGGGACGTTCCCATTTGCTATTCAAGCATGGGTTCTAGAGTGTCTTTTGCCAGATTTCGCTGCTGCCTTGGCTAGGAGGGTGCCTGGGAACCCTCTTCCAAGGATATTGCGATGGGATACGTCAAACGCGTTGGAAGGTGGCTATTCCCTAGCTAGGCAGACTATATTTGACGTTGAAGATGTAAGAATGGACTTATCTTTCAATATCCTTTTGTTTATTCATTATGTAAAATGATATGACACTGTATGCATTTAAATACAGTAGTATACGCCCAAATACGCCAATATACACCTGTGTGCGTCGCAGTATACTAGTGTATGTCAACGTATACTAGCGTATACTAGTATACACTAGTATACGCCCAAATACGCCGTTATACACCATTGTAGGTCAAAGTATATTGGCGTATATGCACGCAAATTCACTGTATGCACTCAAATTCACTAGTATACGCCCAAATACGCCATTATACATCAGTGTAAGTCAACGTATACTAGCGTATATTAGCGTATACTGATGTATATTGGTGTATGTGAACGTAACACAGATTTTTACATACCACCTAGTTATGTTTTCATTATATATAATGATATGACACTTTATGCACTCAAATACACTCGTATACGCGAAAATACGCCATTATACATCAGTGTTAGTCAACGTATACTAGCGTATATTAGCGTATACTGATGTATATTGGTGTATGTGAACGTAACACAGATTTTTACATACCACCTAGTTATGTTTTCATTATATATAATGATCTGACACTGTATGCACTCAAATACACTCGTATACGCTCAAAAACGCCATTATACATTAGTGTAAGTCAACGTATACTAGCGTATATTAGCGTATACTGATGTATATTGGTGTATGTGAACGTAACACAGATTTTTACATACCACCTAGTTATGTTTTCATTATATATAATGATATGACACTTTATGCACTCAAATACACTCGTATACGCGAAAATACGCCATTATACATCAGTGTTAGTCAACGTATACTAGCGTATATTAGCGTATACTGATGTATATTGGTGTATGTGAACGTAACACAGATTTTTACATACCACCTAGTTATGTTTTCATTATATATAATGATCTGACACTGTATGCACTCAAATACACTCGTATACGCTCAAAAACGCCATTATACATCAGTGTTAGTCAACGTATACTAGCGTATATTAGCGTATACTGATGTATATTGGTGTATGTGAACGTAACACAGATTTTTACATACCACCTAGTTATGTTTTCATTATATATAATGATCTGACACTGTATGCACTCAAATACACTCGTATACGCTCAAAAACGCCATAATACGTCAGAGTTAGTCAACGTATACTAGCGTATATTAGCGTATACTGATGTATATTGGTGTATTTTCGCTTTTTCCACATCATAGACTTATTTATTTATTGTTCTTGCAGTTACCTTTCATGCAATTAACACCAGAAGCCGCAGAATTGGAAATTGATTACTATCATGGAGTCCGAACTTTCCTTGATTACAGACCGGCTTTTCTAGGATATTCAATGCCTCCTGGTGGAGATGAAGAAGAGAAGGGTCCCGGGCTTCTAAACTTGACGTTGGCTCTGAAGAATCTAGAAAAGAAGATGGACGAGAGCAACAAGAAGATGGAAGATCGTATAACAGTGTTGGAGGGGAGGGTGGCCTCGTTTGAGAAGGATATGTTGGATGTCAAGAGGGTTGAAATAAATGTTGCGAAGCGAGTGAAGGCCATTTTTTCCTATCAGATAGCCACGGCTATTTTCAAAATGGAGAGGCAACTGAGGGCTGAACTTAACCTCCCACATCCAACAAATGAACCCCCTACAGCGATAGAAATCCATGACGATGAAAAGTGTTTTGATGGTGCTGCGGTTATTGACGAGCCTGGTTTTGACATGCCTGCTGTGTCTGCGGCTATCTCTGCTGAAGTTAGTGCTGCGGTCGAGGAACACAAGAGTCAAATTAACATAGGTGGACGACCTATGAGGACGAAGAGGCCTGCAGCTGCAGTTATTAGCCCATACCAGAAACCTGAGGGCCAAAAAAAACCAAGGAAGAAGAAGGGTGATTATAAAGAAGCTGAGAAGAAGAATGTAGCGCTTATATGCTATGCCGAAAAAGAAGCTGAAAAAGAAGCTGAAAAAGAAGCCCAAGCTGAAAAAGAAAATCTAATTGATTTACCCCTATCCACCCCTACTACAACGGATTTCTCTTACGATACTTCGAGGTTTGAGTTGTTAAGATCATGGATGTCGAAGAATCTATCAAGGGCCGAAGTAGCTGGACTAGTGACTAGGGTGAAGACATTGGATTACATATCTTGCAAGAACTTGGAAGTGCTCATTTCTGCAAGAGGATGGCTTAGTAGTGAGGTATGTACTAATATTATTTCTAAACTAATATTTTTCTTGATGAATTCGTGCAATATTCTTAGCTTTTTTTACTATATACAATGATATGCGCCTAAATACGCTAGTATACGCCCAAATACACCATCATACACCGGTGTATGTCGACGTATACTAGTGTATATTAACGTATAATAGTGTATAGTAGTGTATTTTAACGCAACACATCCTTTTGCATACCACATATTATTTATTTCATTGTTCTTGATGAATTCTTGCAATAATCTTAGCTTTTTTAATTATATACAATGATATGCGCTTAAATACGCTAGTATACGCCCAAATACACCATCATACACCGGTGTATGTCGACGTATACTAGTGTATATTAACGTATAATAGTGTATAGTAGTGTATTTTAACGCAACACATCCTTTTGCATACCACATATTATTTATTTCATTGTTCTTGATGAATTCTTGCAATAATCTTAGCTTTTTTAATTATATACAATGATATGCGCTTAAATACGCTAGTATACGCCCAAATACACCATCATACACCGGTGTATGTCGACGTATACTAGTGTATATTAACGTATAATAGTGTATAGTAGTGTATTTTAACGCAACACATTCTTTTGCATACCACATATTATTTATTTCATTGTTCTTGATGAATTCGTGCAATATTCTTAGCTTTTTTTACTATATACAATGATATGCGCCTAAATACGCTAGTATACGCCCAAATACACCATCATACACCGGTGTATGTCGACGTATACTAGTGTATATTAACGTATAATAGTGTATAGTAGTGTATTTTAACGCAACACATCCTTTTGCATACCACATACTAATAATGCGTCAATTAAAACATTGTTTATTAACGTATTCCAACGCATTTTACAGCATATTGATGCACACCTCCAGTTACTTAACATGCAAGTTGAGGAGCATCCTGATATGTTCCCATCATCAAAATGGACTTGTTTGGGCGGTCTTTACAGCAGGTCCGTTAAGTATGGGTACAAGTTGTTTTTGGAAAACCGGCAGATGAATGCCGAGAAAAAGATGGATGGAGCTGCGTTGTCATGGGGTGCCATGGACCTTGATTTGCTAATGTTTGTTTTAGGGATGAATGAAAATTGGGCATGTAAGGCATGGGTCAATTGTGACCACGTCTATGGGATCGAAAACATTGCGGGTTCGCACTGGGCTGCATATGCATATGACTTTGGTAAGAAAGAAGTCAAAGTGTATGACTCCATGTCGAGTGCGTACAAGGAAGAACGCCGCGAGATCTTTAGGATGCATGCCGCAATCGCACCGTCCCTTTACAACGAGAGTTTTGCAAGGGCTGAATCCAAATTGGACCCTGACATCCCATTTGCTATGACAATTGTTGATGTTCCACAGCAGCCAAACAGTTGGGACTGTGGGGTTTATGCCATTAAATTTGTACAGTGCTTGGCAATGAATACTGACCTCCATGGATTATCGTCTTCGCACTTTATTGATTACAGGAGGCAACTTGCGGTGGATATGGTAAAGTGGTCCAAAACCACTGCCGGGACATTTGTATATGATGAGAAGGATATCAACGCTTGATTTGTATATGATTTGTATATTATGTATATAAAATTGACACATTACTTTTGGGTATGGATGCGTATCTCAAATCAAATCTCTCTTTCCATGGTACAAGAGAGTAGTTTAAATTTTAATCAATGTACTTCTGTCGTTAATTATATTGTTTGTAATATTATACACCAATTTGCGCTGAGATGCGCTGCTTTGCGCTGATTTGCTCTTCAAATGTTACGTAAACAAGCGTTTACCACCGTATTACATCGTATTTCAACGCCTATTGATGCACTTAGCCCGTTCATTACAGTCCAAGTTTACGGAGAATTTAGGCACGTTACACTCATCACAATGTACATTTTTGGTCGTCTTCTTCAGGAGGTATGAGAGTTTTGGGTAGACGTGATTAGTTTCAACTGACATTTTTAAGGTTAAATCTGATATTATTCATTCTAAAAATGAGTACGTACTGTTTCAACCATTATACCTTCAAATTAAATGTTATACCCCAATTTGCGCTGAGATGCGCTGCTGTGCGCTGCTTTGCGCTTCAAATGTTACGGAAACAAGCGTTTACCACCGTATTTCATCGTATTTCAACGCCTATTGATGCACTTCGCCCGTCCCTAACGTCCAAGTTTACGGAGTATTTAGGCACTATCCAATCATCACAATGTAAATTTTTGGGATGCCTTTTTCAAAAGGAATGACCGTTTTGGGTTCACGTGATTAGTTTCATTGGACCTGTTTAAGGTGAAATCTGATATTATTCATTCTAAGAATGATTACGTAGTCTTTCAACCATTATACCTTCAAATTAAATGATATACACCAATTTGCGCTGAGATGCGCTGCTTTGCGCTTCATATTGGCACGTAAACAAGCGTTTACCACCGTATTACATCGTATTTTAAAGCCTATTGACGCACTTCGCAAGTTGCTGAACATACAAGCTTTCGTAGTATGTATTCATGATACAAGCATCACAATGGACATGTTTTAGCTGTAATCTGACTTTATTATTAGTTATACCTTCCACTTACATTGTTGCAAAGTATTACAATTTGATGAATGGCTAAACATAAAATTTTGATGCACAATCACAATGGTTGAGTTGGTACATACTCCTTCCCCTTACATGTTTGCCTATTATGGCCCAGCTCTCTGCATCGTCCACACCTCCTTCCTGGGAGATTTCCAGGGGTTTCCTCTCCTTGTGAAGGCATCCTTTTCTTCTTTCTCCTTCCTTTTATGTTCGAAACAACTGGCGGACGTACAACCACATCTTGGACACTTTGTGGTACGACTCGATACCACTCACTTCGATGCGGAACTGGATTCAATGGTAGGGCGTATGACAGCCTTAAACATTCAATTGTGTAAAACCTGCATAAGATAAGAATCATATTTTAACCCTCGATTAAAAACTAATATATACCAGTATGCACTACTCTACGCCATTAGACACTATTATACGCTTTTGAACGCTGAAACACGGAAAGTATACAAACGTATACCTACGTATAACGAATTTTACCTTGAACAAAGGGTATAAGAAGATATATTACGCGTCCTGGAAGCCCTGATTGCATGTGCGCATGGCAACTGGTTTAGCTGGAATTTATAGCACGTGCAATTGCGCAAATTTAAATCAACCGTTGCATCACGTTGACCATCAAGAATGTAAAACCTGAATTCATCAATTGGATGTACCATGAAGTGGCGTGACTTATCATCTCGCTTACCCATCTTTCTCTCAGCATAAGGAGTGAGTATGCTAGTGCATTTGTTGGCGAGTCGTAGGCGATCATGGAACCAAGCCTGTAACTTTGTTCTAATAGTTTCCAACAAAGTGATAATAGGAAATTCCCTAGCCACCTTCAAGAGAGCATTCATTGACTCGGCAATATTGGTCGTCATGATACTGTATCGCCTCGCAGGAAAAAAACACCTAGCCCATTTTTTGGGATCGGCTTCCATAAGATAGTCGTATACTGGCCGCTTTGTCGACCGCACATGCTGCAACTTCTCTTCGAAATCTATCTCTGTATAAGCCTTAGCCACACTGTACAAGAATTCCTTCGCCTTCACCTTGTACTTTGCATTCATGTTCAACCCCAGATGGAACATGCAAATTCCATACACTGCTTCAGGAAATTGCTCCTTGCAACATTTCTCAATTGAAGGATGACGGTCAGAAATAAACACTAAATCTTGTCGGGCCCCAATAACATGGCGAAGTTGCTGAAAGAACCATGCCCACGATGCATCGTTTTCCGTTGCTGCGACGCCAAATGCTAATGGATAAATTTGGTTGTTTCCGTCCATACAAGTAGCAATGAATAATTTGCCTCTGTAACGTCCCTTCAAGAAGCATGCATCTACAGCTATAACGGGTCGGATGCAAGATTCAAAACCCACAATTGAGGGCCCAAATGCCAAGAAACATTGCACAAAACAATTGTTCACGTCTACCTGATATGCCGAATACGTTCCGGGATTTGCATGCTCCAACAACCACAAGTAAGATGGGAGTACCATAAAAGATTCTTCCGGACTGCCACGTATCATTTGTGTAGCAATCTCCTTGGCTTTCCAAGCTTTCCAGTAACTTATTTTTATACCATACACCTTTTCTAACATTTTCACGATATCCAACGGATCATTATTATCATCTTTAACCATTTGCGCAATAACTTCGCTTGTTGCACTTCCACGATAACGCTTAAACCTTGCATCAATGGAACAACTGTGACCCTTCACGTATGAACGAATGATCCATGCTCCATGCTTCTTTGACAATGACCCCCTAAGCCTCCACGTGCAAGACTTGTCAACACAGGTAGCAATAAGCCTCTTGCGGTCAGAATGTGTAATGCGAAACTCGCGATTCGCCTTCACGGTTATAATACGCAGTCGGAGCAACAGTTCAACCTTGCTTCTTACAAGTTCACCAACGCTGAAATCCTTCATCACATGAACGTTCACATTGGTCGAATGTGCTTCAGAAGGTCCTTCGTTACCACAAGTGATGGTATGATTGTGATTACCTGCCCAATTACCTGCACAATTATCTACTTTACTACAGTATACACCAATATAACATAGTAATAGCCAATTTACTACAGCATACCTGTAAAAACAGGCTCAGTTGGGACTATGGGGAGAGGATGTGAATCTGCATGCTTGTTTGTATGGCCATCATCATAATTGTCTATATTTTCTGTTGCATGATCACCCTCTACTGGATGTACGGCCAGGCGTGATTCCATAAACACACCAAAATATGGATCAAACATACCATCACATACACACGCAAATGGATCCGGTCGTTCATACGAATCATCATCACAAACATCATTGAAGGGGTCATCATTGTCAAATTCGTCATTACAACTATCTTCTTCTTCGACTTCATCTTCGTGCATCGAATACGCTTCATCATTACCACCAAAATTATCTATTGGATTGGTCAGTTTAATGTCCTCCAGACCGATAGGAGAACAACCATCATTGTTGTCTTGGATACCAAATGGGACTGTTATGGGCTTGTTCACGCTCTTGCTTACTGGTTGGGCCACGACGGCATTCACCTTTATTTTGTCTACCACAACTGGCGGACTAGGGGCTATCACAACCTTTGGTTTTGGCGATGTACTGATACATAAAGGAACGTTGTAATCTCTCTTGGCACTGAGCTCAATGAATGTTGAAATATCTGAATTCCTCAGCATTATAAAGGGCGGCATCACAGTATTCACCGGGTAACTAATCCATGCCTTCACGTCAATTATGCTCTCATCCTTACTAATCCCAGTTTCAGCACAGATCTTATCAATTAGTTCCGGGAAAGTTGTCGACCCTCTAACTCTTACATACCTTGTAAACAATGCATCATAGGTCCAACAACCATCACTACCTTTTTTCCACTCTCCCCCATAATTAATTGGAACTAGTATACCTGCAGGAAAGTTAATCATGTATTCTAACGTTTATGCATCCATAACAACGTATACAGCTGACGCATGTCAGATCTAACAAAAAATTCATAGTATAACATCGTTAAATTCACCTTTATTCGAATCCATTTGCTCGAAGTTGGATTTTGGCCTCAGGATATGGTTGATTCTTGTTGAAACCCTAAAAATGTAGTGGTGGCATTAGTAATAGCGTATAACATCGTATTTTACAAAGAAAAATACAAAACCATTATGCTCTTCGCATTCCTAGATAGGTACGTAATATTATTCACTCCAATTAACTGATATGCACTGCTTTACGCTGATATACGCCAATTTGCGCTGACAAGCGCTGCTTTGCGCTTCTACATGTCGCGTAAACCAGCGTTTACTAGCGTATTGCAACGTATTTTTCCGTATTATTCATGCTCATTTCCAATTATGCTAGTATAGTTGTAAGCACAACTCCAAGTCAGCGTATAACACCAATCAGTGATATTATTTTCCCACTAAGTCAGCATTTAACATCTTATAACTTCGTATTTTACACAACAAATAGAAAAACATGACCCTCGTCGCATTATAATGCTTCGTAGATATGTACGTACTATTATCCCCTCAAATTAACTGATATGCACTTATATACGCCAATTTGCGCTGAAATGCGCTGCTTTGCGCTTCTAAATGTCGCGTAAACTAGCGTTTACTAGCGTATTCCAACTTATTTTAACGTATATTGATGCTAATGTCCTATTATGCATGTTTAGTGTTATGAGCATCAATATCCTTTACATTTGCGAAGAATTTGAGTAGGATGAAGCCTTAAAATCATACCCAAAATTTAAAAAATTCCAAAATAAATCGCTTTTCACTTACCTCGTTCGATAATCAATGAGGAGCTGTAGGTTTGGTACGGCAGTGCTGTGAGTTCTGCGTGCGAGGGCTATGCCGAATGAGTTGGAGAAGCGGCTATTGGTTTGTGCTTTCGGTGGTTCGGATCATTGCAGCTTCGACATATGCGGTTGTAGCCGGGAAAAGAGGTGGAGGGATGGTCGGCGAGGACGACGTCGGGATGATTTATGGGTTTCGCGGGATAGGTGGACGATTTAGGCGGCAAAATGAAGGAGAAAGACCCCCGACCGCTTCGTTTTTCAAGGGCTTTTATATTATTTTGACTGGGGGTATTTTCGTCACTATTTTCGTTAGGGTGTTATTCTAGCAAAGTTTTAAAAAATGGTGGTAAAAATTAAAACCCAACTTTGACCGGTGGCATTTAGCCAATTTTCTCGAAAATGGCGGCAGAGAATTTACTCAGAATAAAGGCAAACCCGGCTGTTAGTATTGTTTGTGGGAATTGCTGCGGGCACGACCGTTTTTACTCTGCGCACGACCACTTATTAACAAGTTTGTCAATGTCCCTCTTTTATCCTCATCTGTCTCCCTCCCCGTCGGCCGCTGCCGCTCCTTACCGATAACGACAAGGACTCCGACGATAATTTACTAAAGTTTGGAAGAGGATGACTGGTGATGTCGGTGGAGGGGATGTGGGGCTGGGGATGTCGATGAAGGGGGTTTGGTTGGGGATGTCGGTGGAGGGGGCGACGTTGCCACATGTTGTCATTCGGCCGTTTTACTCACCGCACACACAGGGCCGGTTCAAGTATAAATGAATCCTAAAGCGAAATAAAATATGAGGCCTAAGTATCAAAATATTGTTGCATTCTAAATTATACCATCAGATATAAAACAGGCAAGGTGGTACATTATGTAATGATGTTAGTCACAAAGTCTCAAATTCAAATTCTGAAGAGCGGCCTTTATTCATTTAAATAAGAACAAAGATCGAAAGACGCAAGAAACAACGATCTTTCAAAAAAGTAGGGGAAAAAACATTTTTCATAGAATCATATAATCTTTATGGGTAACTTTCGAAGCTTCGTGAAATCTTTTTCAGCATGTAAGCTAAATTCAAATCCAAATCAGATAAAACTAGGAATGGCAGTAATGGCCTGACCCGCCCGGCCCGACCTGGCCCGACCCGGTTTTGACCCGGCCCGACCCGGCCCGCAACCGGGTCGGGGCAAGCTTGGGCTTTGAATGCGACCCGACCCGCCCCGGTAAACTATAAAGGTTTACTATTTTGATGTGAACCATTCACTCAGCGAATAACCCATAACTCTTACTCTATTCCACGGTTCTCCTAATTGGGCCAATTCCCAATTCCAAATTACCAAATAAATCAAAATTCTCCCAATTCACAAAATAAAATTTTTATTTGGGATTCATATGGATGGCATTAATAACTTAACCCGACCGGCCCGACCCGGCCCGACCCGGCCCGACCCGGTTTTGGTAAGAAAGAACATGCCCCGCCCCGCCCCGGCCTGTAGATGGGTCGGGGCAAGCTTGGGTAGTTAAATACCTGCCCCGCCCTGCAATATTGCCATTCCTAGATAAAACTATCTCCTATAAAAAAATTGAATGCAAAGAAAAGTTGAAGAATAATGGAGCATGTTTAAACAAATTGAATGGGCAAAGTTTTGCGGGTGCACAACTGAACTTGAAAATTATACGTTCAACATTAAATCCAGATCATTAAGTTTAAGAAATTTGAAGCAATAATAAAAATTAAATCATTTCAAGCAATACAAAGTCCTCAACATTTCGCAAATTACAATTCGTATGGCTCATAATAGAATCAAAATGTAAACTTAAACACATACACATTCAACTGTGGAATTAACTGACTAATGAATCTGAAGATTTATTTCATGTATTTGGGGCTTTTAGAGCTGCGATTTCAATGAATATTATTAAATTTTAGTTCAATTTTACTGCTTTCTAGCACATCAAGCCCCATCCCCTTTATTTCTCTAAAAAATTACTAAAAATTACTAAAAAGAATGCACGCACAAGAAAAAGAGAAAAATGAAAGGAAAAAAATAGAAAGGTACCAGGATCCGAGCGGCCAGATAGACTAGAGCCGATCGGATCACCGACTCACCGGATCGTATCGTCGATTGGATGAACTGTGTGGAGATGGAGCACCGAGCGAGTCCGACGTCTATGCGTGTGAGACAGTGAGAGAGAGTAGAGAAATGTCAGGATTTTCTCAACCCCTTTGTCAGATTCAACATTGAGAGATAGAGAGAGTGTGGATCACCAATTCACTGGTCTGAGACTCTGAGAGAGATAGAGAGATAGAGACTAGGGCAGGGAGAGACTCAGAGTCGGGGAGACGGTGAAGCGACACGAGTCAGTGGAGGGCTAGGGTTTTCTCAGCCCCCTTTTCAAGTTCGTAGTGTAGGCCTTCAGGAATCAGGCCTGGGGGCGGGCAAACTAAGAGGAATCTCAAAATTAGATGCCTCTGAGAGTCGCAAAACATAGCGGGCTGTTGGGCTAAGGAGTTAGGAAGAAGAGGAATTTTGATGCCTATCAAAATTAGAGGCCTAAAACAACCGCTTGAGTTGTTTTATGATAGAGCCGGCCATGCGCGGACACACGATGACATTTTCAGACATTTGCCTTGGTTGTGCGCGATGAGTAATTTCAGTGGCAAACTGGTAAATAAGTGGGAAGCTTGTAAATGAGCAGTCCTGCGCAGAGTAAAACGGTAGTTGCACGTAGCAATTCCCATTGTTTATATCCGAAAAATACATAACAATTACAATTATAATTAGAAGTACAACTCATAGATAAATCTTATTAGATTTTAATTCTAAAACACACAGGGACTCAAGAAAAACACATACACATGATGTGGGGCCCGCACAAACAGGAAAAGGAGAGGTAAGTGTGGATATGTGTGTGTGTATCGTCTAGGGCTAAAAGAGGGAAATGCAGTGGGGGAAAGAGGAAAAATACTAATGGCAAACATGTAAATATGGGGAAGAGGAATTGTTATTTGGGGATGTCATTTGGTTGCATGAAAGGGCAATGACAAGAATGTAAATAATGGGAAAGCTGGGGCCATTTCTTTGGGGGTTCCATAAAAAACACCCAACACTTAACCCAAAATCTCACCCACACCTCATTGGGACCCACCATGCTTAAGTGGCGAAATATAGGCCACCACTCTCTCTGCCATTTTGTCTTAGTAGGACAAACATGGACCCACATCCCTCTTTTGTATAATATCTTTTGTATAATAGATAATTTCTATCTTAAACTAGAAAGATATTATATTTTTATAATTACTCTCTAGTGGGAGCATATATGTCCGATTTGTTATAAATAAATTAAACTCAAACTCTTCCCATTTTACGTCAATAGTCTTATAGTCTTATGAGCTCGAATCTTTTAAAACTATTAAATTATTTGTATGAAGATGCTAAACTAATCGTCTGAAACTATAGAACCATTTGTCTGAAACTGTTGAATAGTTTGAAATCGATGTTGGCAAATGACCGACACCCTATCATCAACACCAGTGTGTGCACAGTGGATAAAGCAATGACAAAGTATCGCCAACTTAATCAACCAGAGTTATGATCTTCGGATGAATCATAAAAAGCACAAGATTAATTACCAAATCAAGATCAAGTTAACCATAAGAGACACAATATTTATATTGGTTCGGCCTAATCTATGGCCGACATACAGTCTTCCGCTGTCACGGCTTCTACTAGATCAGAGATGTTTACAGAAAGAGTTTACACCTGCTCCCAAATCTCCTCCAAAACAATATGTAGCCATCTTGACAATTAATTCTAGCATTATAGCGATTACAGGATCTGAAGCATACAATAACAATGGATAAAACCCAATCAGAAAATCGAAGAGAAGACTAACTCACTTCTAACAGCTCAAGCCACCATCTTCCTCTCTGTCCTCAAAGCTGATCTCTCTCAAAGCTTTAATTCATTGTGTCTAGGGCTTAGGAAGAGTTTAAATAGGGTCTAGGGGGCATCTCAATTGATGTACGTTCGATTTGATTGCCTATCAATCGAACGGCCAAGATTAGATTCGCCCAGGCTGAAATAATAGCCGTCAGACGTCATGGCGGCAGACGTATGATGCCATATGATGGGATGCACCCTTGAACCGATTAGACGTCTGGCCCAAGGCCATCAAACGTCTAGAAAAATATTGTACATGGTGCTATGATTTCCCGAGAGTTGGAGTTTTTTCCGATTCACATGCCTTCAGAAGAGTGAAGGCAAATCGGCAGGCGTCTGGTCCTTCAGCCAGACGTCTGATCGTCCAATATCATACGGCTGGAAAATATGTATCTGTCTGATACTCTTCATTTGGAGTGGTAGAACCAGACGTCTGGTCATATACCACTAGATGTCTGGTGGCTGTGTAAATTTCAAATTCGAGTTTAAAGCATAAACCTCAACACTCTACCATGCTTCAAACTTTCTCCAACATACCAGCAGCACTCCAAACATCACTAAGACACCTCCAAAGCTCTCTATAATGGCTCTACCTGTCACACCCCGTTCCCCAGAATACACGGCATCAAAAATTTTTTTTTCAAGTATTCTGAAGAATGTGAGTGATGAGAGAGGAAAAGAAACGGAGAGGAGAAACTGAACAAGCAGGCCATTGCACACATGCTGGGATAGTACAAGCAAAGCTTCACAATAACATCAAAACGATCTCATGAATACATATATCAACAACAACATAACATATATATATAACAACTTCTATTTATATACATAACCCAGGTACACCACTACATATACACCGTCATTCTCCACCTCCCCAAGACAACCATATCACACCATAAGACAGCTCGCATCAAGTGCTATCCCTGAACCCAGCTCCAAGTCACCTCCAACCAAGCTAACCCTCTACCTGAAAAATGGGAATGAGCACGTCAATGCGTGCCCCAGTAAAAACCAACTTGGATTTGGAACATCATTTTAAGGTTATTAATCCACAAGGCCAGGCAAGGGGATTAAGACATGTAAACTAAATATACAGCGAAAAGTAAATAGCCAAGTAAGAGGATCATACCTGCGGTCCAATGTCGAACCACTGCAAGAAAGGGTTAGCACGAATATTGATACAAATATTCATACAACCAAATACACAAATACACATCCATGGCACAAACATATAAATATACATACAGTGCACAACACACAACACACATACATTGCATATATGTGACACATCACACACAATGGATATAATGATGCACAATGATGCACATGATGCAACATGAGATGCAATGCAATGCAATGCAATGGGATCCCATGAATGTGCCGGCGTGCAAGTGTATCGTGATCTACTCCGTTCTCAATCTGTGGCAACTACCGATGGAGTCAAGAGGTGCCTACACGGCCACGGCCCACAGCGAATTCCCCCGCCTCCTACTGTGGCTCTCGCTCCATGTAGTGCCATCCGTGTCCTAAAACATTGCACATTCACATCATTTCTCATATTACAAATATATACATGCCCATTCCGCATGTTTCTCAACTTTTGTTTCATTGAGGCATTTCAGCGAACACTTGACGGGCGTAATTCATATCAAAGAAACACAATATCATTTACATGTGCCATTTGCAAAATTAAACTATCTTTCAAGTAACAACAATAATCATGGATCATATAGGGAAATTTAGCAACAATACACAATTAATATCACCACTCAAATACTTCAGCTTGCAGGGAAATTGCAAACAGTCCAAACAATTGACTGATGTCACCCAATTATAATCAGAATTTAACAAAACTTTCCAAATGAAAGTTGTAGATATGTTAGTCCTGGATTCACAGATAAAATTTCATGCAAAAATATTAAGTAGGTGATTTATGGGTAAGTATTTGGTGAAGTGTGTCAGATCTGTTTTTCAGACAAATTTCAGGGTCTGTATTGAAAGCCAATTTTGGACATGTTACAGCCAGAAATTCGACATATAAGCATTCTGATGAATTTTTAGAAAAACTTATTAAATTTCCAACAAGACCAAGAACACAAAAATTCCATTGTGTGTGCAGGTGTCTAGGCCAATTTTACTAAACTGTGTCAACACTGAAAATCAAACAGACATATTGTAAAGATGGATTTATTGCTCCTAATTTCTGAATTGAATATATATCAAAATTTATATGATTTTAGGGTAGAACTTCAAGATCTACAATCTCATATTTTTTCGAACCCTAATTCGTGCTACAGTAACCATAATCAAGGCAAAATCAAACATCAAAATTTCAGAATTTCAAAGGAGAAAAATTTGCTAATAATTTTCAAGGGAAATCCATGAAAATTGGATTATGGCATGTTGATTTGATTACCACTAATCCATATTCATAATACATGATATAAAAACATGATAAAATGAAACCCTAATTGAATTCCAAATCCAAGTTAGAATCCTACTCAAAAGCTCGGTTTTCCTCTTCTCCTTCTCTTCTTTCTTCTCCACCTTCTTCCCACCTTCAAGCTACTTGAGCTTCTTGATTTTTGTGAGGGAAAATTAGGGTTTTCATTTGGGGAATAAGGGGAAAAGGGGAGGGATGTGGCCGGCCTCAAGGGGGTAGGGAGAGGGGAAGGGAATGAAAGAAAGAAAAGTAAAGAAAAGTAAAGAAAAGTAAAGAATAAAGGGGAAAGTTCTCCTAAAATATCACTTACTAGAACCCTCTCTAGGATAAGCATGCACTTAGTTAAATGACCAAAATACCCCTCCATCATCTAGGTATTTACAAGTTTGCCATTACTTTATGCACATACCACTTTAAGATGTACACACTGCAGCTTTAGTCCAAATGGCCATTTTCCCCCTCGCCTTTATAAAAATTTAGGGGGTTGCCATTGACCCCTAACCCCTTTCACACTTGCATGGCTCTTCCTACACATATCCACGCACATCCATGCATGCGTACATGTTTCACACACACGTCTAACACATTCCTATTGTTTTACACCCACAACGTCATTTGCACTTCTCACGCATTTACATTTCACATTCTCTACCCTTAGCCAATTATTACGGGCTAATCCCCCTTGCACTACGTCACATACATCGAAATCTACGTTTATTTCATGCCTACGTATGCACCGTAGGTAGAAATACAACGTGTGTTCAATAGAATACACGTATAGTGCTAAATAGGGAATGACACTACCCTAATTCACATCATCTCTACTCAGTTCTAGTTTTTCTGAAACACCATTGACAACAAGAAAATTCAATCGCTCACTAAGTAATGATCAAGCTCAAGCTCAAGCAATGTCTGACTGCAGGAACTGTCTTCGTGAGCATATCTGCAGGATTATGATCCGTCGAGACCTTCTCCAGTGCTATCACCTTCTTCTTCTTTTATAGAAAGAAGTCCCACACTTCAATATGCTTGCTCCTCAAATTGTAGGTCTGATGCTCCGCTAAGTGGATATCGCTCTGGTTATCACAATAGACCTTCATCACTTCTTGCGGAATACTCAAGTCTCTCAGCAAACTTCACAGATACTTACATTCTTTGATCGCCTCAATTGCAACTATCAGTTCTGTATCTGTGGTTAATAACGCTACTGTAATGGCCCAGTTTCCATGTACGGTAGGATACGTATTTGTGTATGATATATAGTATAATTATGCTTGTATTGCATCTAGTGTGTATAGGAGATACGTAGTGTGCGTAGTAAGTAGCTATTTGGTTGGCTATGTGTACCTATATAGATGAATAGTATGTGTATTTGTGTGCTACATAGTGTATATACGCTTGCATACTTGTTTGTCTTTATATGGTGTGTGTAGTGTGTATAGTACTATTGTAGTGTGTATAATGTTTAGCCTACTTGGTTGCCTATTGATTGTTTATATGGGTGACTGTGGATCTATAAGCATGTGTTAGTTGATTGTATGAATGAGTGATGTCATGGTTGCCTATGTTGGTGATTATGTGTTTGTAATGTATATAGTAGTGTGGTGCATATAGTAATATGGTGTATGTAGTAGTGCCCTCTTAAGCTTAAAGTATTTGGATGATGTAGTTGAAATGTAGTAGCTATATATTATATAAGTGTAGTAATGATGATGGCATGGTTGTATTAGCTTTGGATGTGTATGAATATAAGACGATGTGTGTAGTAGCAGAGGGAGTGTGTAGAGAATGATTTTATAGTAATTAGGAGATGGGTTGTGCGTGAAGTAGAAGTGGGTGTGCAAGTGGATCCGCGTGAGGTAAAGATGGATGAAATGAAAAAGGAGAAAAAGAAAAGAAAAAGAGAAGAAGAAGACAAAGGAGAGAAGAGTGTGGAAGAGGGGAGACTAGTGTAGAATCCTCTTGCATTCAAAGCCATATTCAAAGCCATTAATCACCCATTAACTCTCATTTGCTCTCTCCCTCTTTCCCATTTTCGTGCTCCCCTCCCCTCCCCCTCTATTGCACTCATTTTGTAACCAAAATTTCACCTTTTCATCTCCCATTAAGCCCTAAAGCAACACGCTAGCTAGTGGTTCTTTTGAGCCTAAGGAAGATGAGTTTTAAGAGAGGATTTCAAAGCAACAATGGAGGCTTTTGTGAAGGCTCTTGTAGAAGGTTTTGGTGGAGCTAAAGAGAAGGTTTTAGAGGAGAAAGATGAAGCTCATGAGAGGTAGGAAACCAAACTCCAAGTTAGTTGTCATTTGCATGCAAGTTGATCTTCACCTTATGAATGTTTTTGGCACCTTCTGTAGTTCAGTTTTAGTGCAGTCACTTTATCTGAACATTGTGGCCACTGTAGATAGAATTGAATTCTGAAAACATTATGCTAAAATGATTAGATAGTTATCTACAACTTTCATGTTGGAGGTTTTCCTAAATTCATACTGCAATTAGACCTAAACTGGAGTTATTTTCGGGGTATCAGACTCTGTCAGATTGGATACCTTTCACCATTTTCCCTCTAATTACTACTGTAGTTATGCAAATCATGAGCTTTAGGACATTTTGGATATCTACACTTTCTAATCTACAATTTCTATGTTGTTCTTTTAACATTTTGGATATCTACACTTTCTAATCTACAATTTCTATGTTGTTCTTTTAACCTGGATCTGATTATAACTGGTAGAAATTAAGTGGTTTAGTTGAAGCATATGTCAGCTTTTAAACAGAATTTCTATCTCTTACCATTTTGGCCTCTATAAATTGCACACTCATCACGATTTTATGAAAATTGATATGTGACTCCCAAACTTATGTATCTACAACTTTGTAGTTGGGACTTTACTGATATTGTAACTATAATTCCATGATAACAACATTGTTTGGTGACTGAATGTGTTTTCCTGCACATTGCTAACATGTTATCGTCTTTGGTTCATTATGCCATAAGTAATTATATGATGTTGTGAGGTTGGAGCATGTAGGGCATGGTTTAATGTGGTGCACTGAAATATGAATGTTGCTATGATAATGGCATGTCACATATGTGCATGACCCACATTGATATGAAAAAGAGAAGGAAAGATGAGAGTAATTGGGATGAGATGAAATCATCGTGTAATGCCCACTTACTTGTTATTCCCTTATGTTATTCATTATTGTAGTTGCTACCTTTACTTTCTGCATATGTGCTTGGTGTTACTTCAAATGTAATGAATATTATGGAATTAACTTAATCCCCTTAAAGGGGATGAGCTGATAAAAGGGGTTGGGAAAAACTGAGTACTAGTAGAATACGAGGACGAGACTATGTTGTGACAGTGTTAATATACCTTGCTCAGTTTCGGTTACTTTGTGGTGATTTCTGTACCTTACTCAGTTTCGGGTACGATGTGTTGTGATGTTGTGGAGTTTTCCTCACTCACACTCCGATGCGAGTGAATGGGTGGAGTGAGAGGCACTGTTAAGGAAACAGTGCTCGTGTATCACTGGCTGGTCCTCCTTACCACCCCACCTTGGGGTGGAGTCCAGTCCATCATATTCAACGGCATACGCATGTTTCCAAATGACATTTAAATAAATAATTTATTTAATTTGTAGTCCTTTGTAACTTTGACTCTGTGTTGCACTTGTTGTTTATTTCCTTTAGCTCGTTCTGGTTATTGTTCATGTAATTATTGTCACCCCTCCTCTCTTATACACTTTGCTATTCTGTGTTGTTGTTGTAGTCTCTTTTACTTTGAGTCCTCATGCTTTTGTTATGACATACCATTATGTTACCCGCATCATCATCACTATGTTCATGCCTCTAGTTACATAGTAGGAACTGACATTTGAGGTGGAGTTAGATTTCCTACTGGGTCACGCATTGACATGCCTCACCAGTTGTTTTTCAGGTGTTGGTGTTTGGAGGTGGCAGATGGAGCTGCAAGTTGAGTCGAGAGTCTAATTGCTAGTTTGGGTGGTGAGAGGAGAGGAGTGAGAGACTTGTACTTTTGGGGTTTCTTTGTGGGGTGAGTTGTTGATGTACTTTATGTATGTATAAGTTGATGTATAATGGAGTGATATATATAAATGCAGTGTTTGCATGTGTTTCCTCTGTGCTCTTAACTTTGTAGTTGTTGGTTTTGGTTCTCTTTGTGCCTTGTCTTGGTTGCTTGAAATTGGGAACATTACAGGTACAACCCCAGTAGTGCGCAGTGGCTTGGTGACTCAATTGTATTTCTTTTCCTTTCTTCCTTTATAACACTCGCTACTCTGGAAGAAACTGGGACAGATTCGTACTTCCCGGGTATCCCGGTGAGCGGGGGTTACATCTACAATGCACTGAAGGACCGATCTCCAGGATATTATAGCAGTGCCCAATGTAAACACGTATCCAGTCATAGACCTCATCCTGTCTCTGTCACCCGTATAATCTGAATCGCAGAATCTAGATATCACCAACACATCACCCTTGCAATAACACAAACCAAAGCTAGTTGTTCCCTTTAGATATCTCAATATCCACTTCACAGCCTACCATTGTTCTTTTTCTAGATTTGCCATATACCTGTTGACGTCTCCAACTACTTGGGCCAAGTCTGGGCATATACAAACCATGTCATACATCAGACTTCCCACATCACTTGCATATGAGACTGTCGACATGTAGCGTGTCTCCTCGTTGGTGCTCGATGACTGTTTTTCAGAAAGTTGGAAGTGAGCTCCTAGCGATGTGGTGACATGCTTCACCTTCTCCATTCTATATCGTGCTAGAATATTCTTATTGTGGCACTCCTGTCTTAGTCTCAACTCTCCCTTATTTATGTTCCTGTTGATTTCCATTCCACGGATCTTCTTTATAGACCTCAGATCCTTCATGTCAAACTCTACTGCAATTTTCCACTTCAGCATTGATTTCCATCTTGTCACGTGACGCAATCAATATATCGTCAATGTATATGAGAAAGTATATCCTTGATCCGTCTTCATGTGTGCAAACATAAACACGCTGATCCTTTGTATTCTGCTCAAAACTAATACTTAACGTGAAGGAATCGAATCTCTTATACTATTGCCTTGGACTCTGTTTTAAACCGTATAAGAATTTCTTTAACGTGTATGCCTTCTACTCTTGTCCCTCCATCACGAAGCCTTCAGGTTGGTGCATATAGATCTCTTCATCAAGCTCTCCATGTAAGAATGTCGCCTTTCACATCTAGCTGCTCTAGCTCTAAGTCCTGAGCTGCTATCAAGGCCAACACCACACGTATGGACGCATGCCTCACCACAGGCGAGAATATCTCATTATAGTCTTCTCCCTTTCTCTGTGCAAATCCGTTGGTCACCGGCCGAGCTTTATATCTCATATCACCGCAATCCCATCCCTTGACTTTGTATATCCATTTTCATCCAATGGCCTTCCGATCCTTAGGCAATTATACCAATTCCCAAGTGCCATTCTTGTAGAGGGATTCCATCTCCTCTTTCATCACTAGTCGCCACTCTACAACTATGCTCGATGTCTGGGCCTCATCAAATGTCAATGACTCTTCGTGCTCTAAGTTCAGGGCATATGCATGCATATCATCAAATGCAAATGTAGATGCAAAATAGCTCCACTCTCACAGTCTATCCGATGCTTTCCTAGTCCTCGATGACTGCTACACATCCATCTGACCCTGGGTAGGTGTCACGCCCCGCTTCCCATTAGGCTTGAGAGCGAGGACGCGAACGGGCCCGCTTATGCAAGTAAGGAGGAGGTACTTTTGCTTTTCTTTCCTCCTTGACTTAACACAATAAGCGTCTGTGTGAAATACCGCAGGTTCTTGCTTGCATTACTTAAAAACAACGTAGATAAAAAAACATTATTACAATCTCAAATGTCTCAACAAATTTACAACAATGTAGAAAAGAAGAGTGGGTCTTATGACCCGTACAATAAGTGAAAAGAAGTGCAATGAAAGTTCTTGGTCCACTGATTCAGCTATCTCAGCTAGTCCTCCTGGTAACCTGTCTCGTAACCTGACATACATTCAAACAACATGAATGTATGTCAGCAAGGGTCTGCAAGTAGATGTCAGATGACCAAAGGCAAGATATATATAAGAAGTTATATATATGGCAGTTTTACAGCAGTTAAAAGAATTTACACTAGCATGTATTTCAATGAACTGAAGCAGTTAAAACAATTATGAAAAGTTACACTAGCATGGTAGTTCAGTAATAAAAATTGACATGGCAGTTGAGTAATGTAACATCAGTCTGTAATTAACTTTCTTTTTCAATTATTTGACTGTATGTGCAAGTCCGTGAATAAGATTCCCACCGTTAGACGAATAGTAAATAAATACACCTTCAAGTGCCCCCGAAGGCGATCCGTTTACTACCGGCTAGTGCCCGGGAACCAACCCCACCCAAGTGTATTTCCTGGATCACGTGCCAAGATGTTAATCCGTCATATACTGAAACACGAGTCCAGACTAGTCGCATGTGACGTAATCACATGTGACCGACGAGATTAACTAATAGCCAACGGCAGTAACATCTGGTAGCCAACGGCAACTGGTAGCCAACGGCATGTAACATCGGTAGCCAACGACATTTAACATCAGTAGCCAACGGCATGTAACATCGGTAGCCAACGGCATTTAACTACGAGAGCTAACGACATTTAACATTCTATAATTATCAACAGTTCTAAAATTAACCATACATGTCCAGAAACATTACCATTCACAAAGTGTGTTCATTTTGATTATTAAGGGGTCCATACACACGCACACGAGTTTAAGTCTAGCAATTCTAAAAAAAGTGTGTTTGTGTCAGCAATTAAGTGTACAACATCAGATAGCACAAAAACATAAAATAACTGCACGCTTGCCTGACTGGGACAGTTAAGGTTGTCCGAGTAACGACAGGAAAGTTCGCGACGTATCTGATTTCGGTGATTTTGGTGCCGTTGGGTTCGTCTTCACGAGTACTACGTATCGGAATGTCGGGTTCTCTGTTTTGGTTAAACAATTCACCGAATTAGATTTTTCGTAAATAAACATAAGATCGAAATAATTTCTAAAACCGGTTCGTCTAATTTTATTGGGTTCTCTGGTTAGGGTGATGTCTATATTGTGTCACACTGATATTATACGCCTCATTTTATTCTGATATATCTAATAACAAGCTGTTAAAATTTAATACTAGCTAGTTAACTAATATTAACAATCGTATTAATGCTAACCCAATATTTAGTTAATTACATGGCTATCATCATGTTAACATCGTATTAATATCCCCCCCCCCCACTTCAACCTACTTATATATATTTTAATACTCTACCCAGTACCCACACACTCTCTCTTCCCTTTTTCTCCTTACTGTAGGGTGTCACATGA
Organism: Scilla litardierei; assembly: GCA_030789695.1. Classification (NCBI taxonomy): domain Eukaryota; kingdom Viridiplantae; phylum Streptophyta; class Magnoliopsida; order Asparagales; family Asparagaceae; genus Scilla; species Scilla litardierei. The sequence goes on from CM061141.1 coordinate 17,435,216, forward strand.
AATTTGTGTAGAGTAGGTTGTCACAAATATTTTAATTCTCTCATTCTTTAATATATCTTAGAGTAAGGCTGTCAACCAACTTATTTAACATATTTTTATACATTTAACACTCTCCTACCCTGTGCCTCTCTGTCTCCCTCATCTATTCTATTAAACCCCACCCATTTAATATTCTGTCTCCACCTCTCTTCTCTTATTCTGTTCTTCTTTCTCTTTTTTTTCATCCATTTGAAACTTGCAGCAACAACCAAACGAATGGAGGGGCTCGGAAATCACGCACCAGGGGGAGGGTGGCCGACGCACGGCGCAGAGGAGGCGGCGGACGGCGGTCTGGCGGCCAAGCGGCGACGCGGCCTGTCCTTCGGCCAGGCGGCGGTGCCCTCCAGCAGCAGGTCGACGCGAGGCTTCCTCCGGCCATCGGGCGGCGCAGCAGCGACCTCCGACGACGCGTGCGTGGGTGGTGCTCTGGTGGCTGCTCACAGTGTAGGGGTGGTGCTCGGGTTGGCTTCCAGGCGACGGGAAAGGGAGGATGGGGGAAGATCTTGAAGAGGGTTTGTTTGATTCTTTGTAGATCTGAAATTGGGTGTGAAGTGTTTTATTTTCAGATCTGAAATCATCGATTGAATCTGAATTTGTTGAATCTAAAGTTTATTTCAGATTTGATCTTATTTCCTCTCTTTGATTCTTGATTTCTGATTTTCAAAAATCAGTGTGGGGTTTGATTCTGATTTTGACGAAATTGGGGAGAATTTAGCTCTGATGGTGTTTTGTTTGATTATTTGGGCTGATTTGTTGATGGGAATTTGGGTTGATGAAAAACAGGTTGTAGGGAGAAGCTGACGGGGAATTTGGGAGATTATAGTTTGGAGAAGAGTTTGTAGAAGAGGTTTCGTTGAAGTGGGTTTGCAAATTGATTTGGAGGCGAGGAAGACGTCCTGTTCTTATGGGGATTAGCAGTGGAACAGATTTTCAATTTGTCAAAGCAAATTAATTTGATTAGGACTGAATTTATTGCTAACTTTAGACTAATGGGAGAAAACGTGTTTGTAGAGAGACGTGTTTGTTTGTGTTATGATTACTAGGCAAGAAAACATCCGCCTTCAAAAAGATGTGAGTGTGTGTCGATGAAATATTTAAGCAGACATTGGATTTTAGTCAAATAGGTTAGGCAAGATTTAAAGTAACTGTTGACTAAAATATTAGGGGGAGGAACCTGGTTTTATCAAACGTGTTTGTTGTTTGTAGTGATAGGTAAGAGATTAGGGTAATTAAGTAATTAAGTAAAGTTAAATGTAATAAAGTAATTAGTAACTTAATTAAAGTGGTGGTGAAAAAGTAATTAGTGAAATAATTAAAGTGATTAACAATTGGTAATTAGCACAATAATTTAGTTAAAGTAATTTGTTAAACTTTGACCGCTGATTAATCAGGTTGCGGTAAAAAAACAAAATACAGAGATGTGTACGCGTCGACTCGTACGGACGAAAGATTATCCGGGTGACTGTAATAGAATACCGATACGCACGATCTAAAACAGGTCTAAAAATACAGGCCGTTACATTCTACCTACCTTAAAATAATTCCGTCCTCGGAATTCTTATCAACTAATGAGTAGGATACGAGTATGGATAAAGCTCTCGTATTTCTATGTGGTAAATTACGACCTGAAATACTTCGAGAAGAAGAAATGAAATTGATTAGGAAAGACACAAGCGATGAGTTTAAGATTGAGTTTCAAAAAGAGATTTGAATGACTAAGTATCATCGGTAGCCTTAACCGTTAATGGGCAAGTGAAAAAGGCTAGGGACGGCTACCCAAGATGTGCATGGATGATGATGAGTGATAATACTGTATATACATATCCTCCAGATAACAACCCCAATATCCTAATACACAGGTTGCTTAACTCTTAACCTCAAACAAGTGTTCCTAAAATAAATCATCACTTCTCGTCTCGTCACTGAATAATGTTATGACTAGAATATATATCCTGAACTCAAATACAGGTCCAATACTTTCTCTTTCTCTCTTTCTCTCTTTTTTTTTCTATCTTATAATTGTTGTCTTCAACAATTAATACTTTGAACAAGGCAATCTCGGAAGGGAAAATACAAACTATCCTCAACCAATACTTCTTACAAATTTCCTTGTTCCTTCGCTCATCAATGTTATTAAGACAGTAACATCTTTTTGGGGGTCTATAATGTGCGGTATCCTTTATACCCAAGTTCTTCAAAACTAAATTGTTCATTCTCATATGTTTGTTTATCCGTAGTGTATCATTCCTTGCTCATTGTATATTCTAACTTGTATTACTATAATTGTGACATCACCTAACTCCAACATTTATCATACTCCCAACTCATTCTTCATCGTGACAACTTATAAGTTAAAACATCTTAATTGACAAACTATAAAATCACATCTCATCATTTCTTATTCTAAGCAAATTAGATCAATTTACGTCATCATCATCCGTATCAACATGTCATATCATTCCTGACGTCTCCATCACTTTCTCCATTCGATGAAGTCTTGTTACTATATATATACTCTACTAATCATCATCGTCATCACAAATCATGATATGAATTCCAAATCCGTAATGTACTCGTCTTCCTGTGCACTACTCATAGTATGGAATCCCATTTGAAGCCATAATGAATGGGTATAACTAAATGTGAAATGTAACTTTTGAACACAACGTTCTATCTACCATATTGTAAACAATCAATATAACTACATCTTACATCATCTCAAACTACTCCTATCTGTAATTATTAATCACTTAATAACAATAATTGCATAGCAAAAAAATTCAATACTGTTGATGATGGAAATAAAGGAAAATGGATAACATTTTTTTAAAAGGGTTATAACGCAAATTGAAAACTAATCTTGGTAAAGTGGTAGTAAGTAACGGATGCACTAAGGCGATAACCAAGAGATAGTGTTGGATACAGAGTTGCATGATGTAACTAATCAAGTTTGTGACGAATGGGTTCAAGTGAGGCAAGGGTATGGAGTTAGCTTGATCAGGAAGATGATCTTGCAGGTGCAAGAAGTAAGGACAGACACGCATATATGAGCGGAAAGTAAGGTACTGGTGGCTGCTCAAGTGTGGTGGGTAAAGTGCATGTAATGTATAAAGTAAAGGATACTGTGCAAGTGCAATAGTAACGACGGTGTCATGGTATATGAATGATTAAATGGGAAAGTTGGAGATATGTGTCAAAATGTGTTAATATCCCAATAACGTATATAAGGATAGTGAATAGGTGGTCTGAGTTAAAATAGTAGATAAGCAATTGACGAAAGAGTCATGGGTGTAGTGTTTGTTTCGTAAATGGAGATAGATTTTTTTATATAATTTTTTTTAAAAGTATAAATACGATGAATACAGAACTAATACACGGAAATAGGTGAAGTTTTATCTAGCATAAAAAGTATTAGTATATGGCCGGTTGTTTGAAATCTGTTGCAGTATAGTAAGAAGAACGTCATACATAATCATGAATCACGTCCTTGCGGTCCAGCGGACACGGCCAGGGAAGTGACTAGGCCAGGATCACTTACCCCAAGTCTAGCGAGGGTGATCCAATAAACTTAGCCGAGCACATTGATCGAATCATGGTCCATTGAAGGAAGCTCATCATTTAAATGTGTGCCATTAACAAAAAAAAGTTTTAAGGAAAAAGATCGCCATACATAGAAAGTAAAATACGTGGTATAGATTAGAAATCATTAAAATTTAGTGACTAAAATTGTCAGCGAAGGAAACTCAAAATCAAATAATAATTTTAAGTCAGTTGAAAAATATGAGGCCTATGTAAAAGAATTTTTTTTAAAAAAGAGGTTAAACTAGGCGAGAAATTCCATAAAAGGACATTGACAGTAAAATCAGTATAGTTTTGTGGATGATTAAAAGAGATAATGATGGCTGTAAGGAAGATGATGTAGGTCGAGAGCAAGGATTAGAATCGGATGATCAAATGTGAGTATGGGTAGGAAATGACTTGTGAAAAGCCTACAATAGATTCCTAAGTTCAACAATGGAATATAAAATGAAGGGGGATTAAAAATTCAAGGATATACTGATTTGGTTGACTAAGGGCCAGGAAACTTAGGACTGGGGTTTTCTAATGAAGTTGATCGGGGTAGAAGATTATAGGGAAAGTGTTGGTTGAGTGTCAAGATTGTAATATTATCTACGCTGTTTTAAAGTATTTTGCATGAGCAGAGACCTGCATGGGCCACCACTAAAACTTGTCACGCCCCGCTTCCCATTAGGCTTGAGAGCGAGGACGCGAACGGGCCCGCTTATGCAAGTAAGGAGGAGGTACTTTTGCTTTTCTCTCCTCCTTGACTTAACACAATAAGCGTCTGTGTGAAATACCGCAGGTTCTTGCTTGCATTACTTAAAAACAACGCAGATAAAAAAAACATTATTACAATCTCAAATGTCTCAACGATATTACAAAAATGTAGAAAAGAAGAGTGGGTCTTATGACCCGTACAATAAGTGAAAAGAAGTGCAATGAAAGTTTTTGGTCCACTGATTCAGCTATCTCAGCTAGTCCTCCTGGTAACCTGTCTCGTAACCTGACATACATTCAAACAACATGAATGTATGTCAGCAAGGGTCTGCAAGTAGATGTCAGATGACCCAAGGCAAGATATATATAACAAGTTATATATATGGCAGTTTTACAGCAGTTAAAAGAATTTACACTAGCATGTATTTCAATGAACTGAAGCAGTTAAAACAATTATGAAAAGTTACACTAGCATGGTAGTTAAAGCAACAAGTTACATTAGCATGGCATTTCAGTTGTAAAAATTAACATGGCAGTTGAGCAATGTAACATCAGTCTGTAATTAACTTTCTTTTTCAATTATTTAACTGTGTGTGCAAGTCCGTGAATAAGATTCCCGCCGTTAGACGAATAGTAAATAAATACACCTTCAAGTGCCCCCGAAGGCGATCCGTTTACTACCGGCTAGTGCCCGGGAACCAACCCCACCCACGTGTATTTCCTGGATCACGTGCCAGGATGCTAATCCGTCATATACTGAAACACGAGTCCAGAATAGTCGCATGTGACGTAATCACATGTGACCGACGAGATTAACTAATAGCCAACGGCAGTAACATCTGGTAGCCAACGGCAACTGGTAGCCAACGGCATGTAACATCGGTAGCCAACGGAATTTAACTACGAGAGCCAACGACATTTAACATCGGTAGCCAACGGCATGTGACATTGGTAGCCAACGGCATTTAACTACGAGAGCCAACGGCATTTACCATTCTATAATTATCAACAGTTCTAAAATTAACCATACATGTCCAGAAACATTACCATTCACAAAGTATGTTCATTTTGATTATTAAGGGGTCCATACACAAGCAAACGAGTTTAATTCTAGCAATTCTGAAAAGTGTGTTTGTGTCAGCAATTAAGTGTACAATATCAGATATCACAAAAACATAAAATAACTGCACGCTTGCCTGACTGGGACAGTTTGGGTTGTCCGAGTAATGGTAGGAAAGTTCGCGACGTATCTGATTCCGGCGATTTTGGTGTCGTTGGGTCCGTCTTGACGAGTACTACGTATCGGTATGTCGGGTTCTCTGTTTTGGTTAAACAATTCACCGAATTAGATTTTTCGTAAATAAACATAAGATCGAAATAATTTCTAAAACCGGTTCGTCTAATTTTATTGGGTTCTCTGGTTAGGGTGATGTCTATATTGTGTCACACTGATATTATACGCCTCATTTTATTCTGATATATCTAATAACAAGCTGTTAAAATTTAATACTAGCTAGTTAACTAATATTAACAATCGTATTAATGCTAACCCAATATTTAGTTAATTACATGGCTATCATCATGTTAACATCGTATTAATATCCCCCCACTTCAACCTACTTATATATATTTTAATACTCTACCCAGTACCCACACACTCTCTCTTCCCTTTTTCTCCTTACTGTAGGGTGTCACATGAAATTTGTGTAGAGTAGGTTGTCACAAATATTTTAATTCTCTCATTCTTTAATATATCTTAGAGTAAGGCTGTCAACCAACTTATTTAACATATTTGTATACATTTAACACTCTCCTACCCTGTGCCTCTCTGTCTCCCTCATCTATTCTATTAAACCCCACCCATTTAATATTCTGTCTCCACCTCTCTTCTCTTATTCTGTTCTTCTTTCTCTTTTTTTCCATCCGTTTGAAACTTGCAGCAACAACCAAACGAATGGAGGGGCTCGGAAATCACGCACCAGGGGGAGGGTGGCCGACGCACGGCGCAGAGGAGGCGGCGGACGGCGGTCTGGCGGCTAAGCAGCGGCGCGGCCTGTCCTTCGGCCAGGCGGCGGCGCCCTCCAGTAGTAGGTCGACGCGGGGCTTCCTCCGGCCATCGGGCGGTGCAGCAGTGACCTCCGGCGACGCGTGCGTGGGTGGTGCTCTGGTGGCTGCTCACAGTGTAGGGGTGGTGCGCGGGTTGGCTTCCAGGCGACGGGAAAGAGAGGATGGGGGAAGATCTTGAAGAGGGTTTGTTTGATTCTTTGTAGATCTGAAATTGGGTGTGAAGTGTTTTATTTTCAGATCTGAAATCATCGATTGAATCTGAATTTGTTGAATCTGAAGTTTATTTCAGATTTGATCTTATTTCCTCTCTTTGATTCTTGATTTCTGATTTTCAAAAATCAGTGTGGGGTTTGATTCTGATTTTGACGAAATTGGGGAGAATTTAGCTCTGATGGTGTTTTATTTGATTATTTGGGCTGATTTGTTGATGGGAATTTGGGTTGATGAAAAACAGGTTGTAGGGAGAAGCTGACGGGGAATTTGGGAGATTATAGTTTGGAGAAGAGTTTGCAGAAGAGGTTTCGTTGAAGTGGGTTTGCAAATTGATTTGGAGGCGAGGAAGACGTCCTGTTCTTATGGGGATTAGCAGTGGAACAAATTTTCAATTTGTCAAAGCAAATTAATTTGATTAGGACTGAATTTATTGCTAACTTTAGACTAATGGGAGAAAACGTGTTTGTAGAGAGACGTGTTTGTTTGTGTTATGATTACTAGGCAAGAAAACATCCGCCTTCAAAAAGACGTGAGTGTGTGTCGATGAAATATTTAAGCAGACATTGGATTTTAGTCAAATAGGTTAGGCAAGATTTAAAGTAACTGTTGACTAAAATATTAGGGGGAGGAACCTGGTTTTATCAAACGTGTTTGTTGTTTGTAGTGATAGGTAAGAGATTAGGGTAATTAAGTAATTAAGTAAAGTTAAATGTAATAAAGTAATTAGTAACTTAATTAAAGTGGTGGTGAAAAAGTAATTAGTGAAATAATTAAAGTGATTAACAATTGGTAATTAGCACAATAATTTAGTTAAAGTAATTTGTTAAACTTTGACCGCTGATTAATCAGGTTGCGGTAAAAAAACAAAATACAGAGATGTGTACGCGTCGACTCGTACGGACGAAAGATTATCCGGGTGACTGTAATAGAATACCGATACGCACGATCTAAAACAGGTCTAAAAATACAGGCCGTTACAGTAGGAACCTCAGCATGAGTCTAAACATGATCTGTCTATATCAGCTCTCCTTCATTAGTCGGGTTTTGGTCTTCTCAGCATCTCGTGTCTCTATCTCAAGGGATGGTAACTCGACCTCAACGTCAGTCTTCTCAGAACTAGGTCCATCATTTAATGGAGTCATCTTTGGCCTTAGCATTGATAACTCATCAAAAGTGACTTGTCTACTGGTGAAAGTCTTCTTGGACACAGGATCTAGCAACATGTATCTCTTTACTCCTTCGGGGTATCCAAGAAGAATGGCCTTCCTGGCCCTCAAATCAAGCTTGTTCTCCTTTTTCAAGGCATAGCTAGGACATCTAAACACCCGCAAGTATGAGTAATCCTCAGTCTTCCCTATCCACTCCTCCTCGGGAATTTTGAAACCGATCGTCGATGATGGTAGTCTATTCATGAGATGCATGTTGGTAGTCACAGCTTCACTCCAATATTCTTTCAAGAGTCCAACAGTCAGACTCAAGCAACGCCACTTCTCCATCGGTGTACGATTTAGTCTTTCTGCAACACCATTTGATTGTGGATCTCCAAGCATAGTGTAGTGCCTTAAAATACATTGTGATCTGTAGAGTTCTTTGAACACACTTAACGTGTATTCTCCACCGTAATCTAATCTCAATACCTTGATGGCTCCCAGACTGCTTTTCAACGAAGGCTTTCCAAGCCTTAAACTTATCAAAGACTTGATCTTTAGATTTCATCAGATAGAACCATACATTTCTCGAGCGGTCATCAATAAAAAACACGAAATACTTTGCACCCCAATGGTAGGTACAGAAGTTGACCCCATACATCTGAATGTACTTAATCAAGTGACTCTTTGCTGTTATATTCTGCGGTCCCAAAGAGCGTCTTCGGTAGCTTCCTTCTACACACTTCTCGCAGAACTCTAATCTCTCATCGCTGGCTTCTATCAGTTTCCTTTTACGAAGCACATCCAATCACTTTTCACTTCGATGTCTGATTCGGGTTCAATATTACATATTTAACCCCCCATTTAGCCCTATTTTGTGCTCATGTGATACTATATTGTTCTCTAATACATTCGTATTTTCTACACAATTATTTATTAGAGAAAACACCTTATTTGAGCATAAAACATCAATTAATGGAGTATTTCTGTGCTTATTGTATTTTTCCTAGCACCGTCTCGATCTCACGATTCCAACGACTATTTATTTGTATTTTTCTGAGATCTGTGCTAATTACTGTGAATTTTTGAATGCAGAATACCATTTAAGTGAAGAAATACAGAAGAAATACGAAAATACGGTCTCCATCCAATCACAGCACGCCACGTGGCAGCCATCCACGCAATTCCCGCTCCATCCGACGGCTACAAACTTCGGGCTACGCGGCTCATCCTCCGCCGTTGGATTGAGATCCAACGGCTGTCGAGCGCCCCGCTGCGAACTCAAAGCGCAGCTCACGTCGGAGCGACGTGGCTTCATCCTGGCCACACACAGAGGATCCAACGGTCGATCGAGCCCCTGCATTTTGAAACGCGATCGAACGAAAGTCGAGCGACGTGGCGACACGGAGACCGCCCGAAGCAAATCCTACGGCCACGATCTCTCCCGCAAATTAAAAGCGAAGCAAGCGGCAACGTGGCCAAGCGACGGCCACACGATTCAGATCCAACGGCGGAAATCAAATCGGATTCGATCCGCAGCGAACGCGAACGAGAGAATCCGCTGAGCGCGAGATTTGAAGGCCACGTGTCACGCCCAGAACAAATCCCGCATTGATCGGACAGACGTGGTTTGCTCCGATCGAGATGTGCGGTTAAGATGCATTCGGGTATGATTTGGGCGCGGGTTTAGACCCGTTAGCATGACTAAAACCCGCAATCTTATTATTTAAGCGTATTCTAGGGTTTTGGGCGTATACAAGCAGATTGGGGCGTATTTTGAGCGTATTGGAGGCTCTAGGAGCCGTATTCTCCCCCTGAAAAATTCTGTAAAAATCTCATAGGCCTATTTTATTATTTCCAGAGAGTTTGAAGTCTTTTCAAGGAGAATTGGTGATATATTTCTTAACTTAAACCCCCGTATTTTGGTGTTTTCTACCGTATTTTGCTATAATCTTGATGTATTTTGCCATGAAAGTTGTTTATTATTGCATGATGAGTAGCTAAATCTCTGTTGTGCATGGTATGGCATAGTTAGGGGCTATGAGTTGTGTTAGTTTGGTTGTATTCCATGTGCTAAATCGTTAAACGTCGTTAAAGTTGTGATCTTTGGTCTTAAATCGCCTTTTTCATCTTCCAAAAGAAGTGATTAAGTTGATGATCGCCCCAAAAGGGTGAGCTTTGATCTCCCCAAAAGGGAGTTTCATATCGTAGTTTTGATCTCTCCAAAAGAGAGTTTCATATCGTATTATAACTTTAGCGACGATCTCATTGAATTTTGTGTTTGAACCCCCAAAAGGGCATCTTCCGATGAGTTGCTCCCAAAAGGAGAATTCATTGAGTTATATTGGATATTTTCCCGGTGAATTGCTCTCAAAAAGAGAATTCATTGTGATATATTCATCAACCAAATTAATACGAATCATCGATCCTAACGAACCCATACCATGTGCATACTTTATATAGATATTTGTTCTCATGTATTTTCCTTGTTCGTATCATTCACGTATCCCCATTCACACCACCATCACCACCATTAAAAGTGTTTAGTTTCTCTTCGTTGGATTTCTATTTGATTTGGGCTGTGGTTGCAACAGATTTCTTCCCGTGGATTCGACATCTGTGCTCCCAGATTTTACTACTTGTACGGACTCTTGCACTTGAGAGAGAGCACCTTTCGGAGCCCACCAAGTTTTTGGCGCCGTTGCCGGGGAGGAATGGTTTGTGACTACGGTTTATTTCATTTAGAGGACCTTCGGTGAGATCTTTCCACTTTACTATACATAAACTTTTTTTTATTATTTTATTTTATTTTTTAAAAATGGAATATATGAATTTCTATTGCACAAACAATCTGTATGATGCACGGTATGCTAATGCACACAAACATAGGATGGAAAAGCTCAAAATTGTTAATTTTAATCAAACTGACTGTGAAACTTTCTTTCAGGTCTGGAGAAGGTTCACAGACATCATATCGAGCTATCCGCCGCATGTGTACACAAATGAAGAGCTTATGGCGTCCTTCCTAGATGGACTACGACCACAGCTGCAGGAATTATTGGGAGGCATGACGCCGACAGAGGCGTGGGAATACATGGAGTCTCTGCAAGAAAAAGAAGAAACCATGGAAGAGACTTCAGAGAGCGATTCAACGGAGCCTTCGTGCCTCGATCAAGAAGAGCAAAGCGTAGACGTACCTTTGCAATCCTTGAAAGAGGAAGCTTACCAGACTATTCAGACACAGGAGGCCACATCCCATCAATTCCAAGAGAATTTCCTTGCTCGGAGTCGGCAGATTCAAAAATCCATTGAAGATCTTAATTTGATTGCCGCTTGCTTAGAAGAAAATAATTATTTTGAAACTCAACTTAAAGAATCTAATACGAATTTATCTTCTATTGCAGGTAAATCGAGCAAGCCATGTCACGTTGAAGACATGAATAAAAATATATACATGGCAAAAAGTGTGTGCGAAAGAGAGGACGAGCTAGCAATTTTGGATGAACGAGAGGAGGAGACAGCTAGGGACAAGGGTTTTGAGATTATCGCCATGGAGTCAGAACCATGCCCTCCTCCAGTTTTGTCCCAAAATCATTTATCCCTCTCCCCAACGATCGAGCATCGTACAGAGAGTAGTGCAAATCTTTCAGGGAGTAGTCGTCAACTTGCTTTAATTTCTTTCACTTATTTTGATGACTACATTTGGAATACTTTCATTGAGAATAATTTTAAAATAATTTGGACTGACATAACTCATCTCTCGCAGGACATTGGCAAACAGCTTATAGAGATGCTTGGAGTTGTGTTGCTGGGGTCCAAATTAGTTTTTGGAGGAAGAATAATCGCCGAGGAGCGCAAGGAGCAAATTGAACAACTTCCTCCACCATCAAAGATTCGGGATCCGCCATTTGATCACGGTGTGTTCTTTCCAGTAGTGTAGTTTTTATATGCTTTCTAGGTTGCTTGCTTGAATAAACTCGTACCTCTTCCGACATTGAGGACAATGTCCATCTTTAGTTGGGGGGTGTGTATGAGAACTTAGGATTTTTTTTTGAGAAGAATAAATCACCAAATCTCATCATTTTAAAACTCCTTCATATGCCTCAAATGCGGATGATTATACATTAATTGAGTTCTAAAAATTGTTTATGGCTTGATTAATTATTTTTCCTTCATGGAATTACCGTTAATATACTATTCATGAAAATTTTCAATTTCCATGATTAATATCTCGAAATAGTTTGAATTTATTTCATGCATGCTAATGTGATGGAAAAAGCTTAAGTATACACGATTTTTTTAAGAATAGTCTTCAAGTTGAAGAGGAATGTGGCCATGGTTATTAATGTGTATGTTCGAAAGAATGGGGTTTGAGTTGCTTACAAGAAAAAAAGAAAAGAAAGAAATGAATGAAAAGATGAACGATGAAAAATGAATGAATAAGTATGTCACTAATAAATAACTTGGTTGGCTCGAGTAGTACAGTCCGAGGCGGTCCTTCTTGGCCTAATGCCCTATGATCGTCTGATTTGGGAGCCATTGACCGGAACCTCACTCATTTGATGGAGCGATCCAAGTTATACTTTTTTCTGCGAATGTTGCTTGATGCGCGTTACGCGGAACGAATAAAAGAAAAGAAATGGTGAATATACTAAGCAACTTCAATACTCATGTCTTGAATGATTATTTTGATAGGCCAATTCCTTGGAAACACGAAAACTAGAGAAAAACGACATGTTATACATTCGCTTGCGCAAAACGATGCTTGCATGTTATTTATTCATACTAAAATAGAGAAAATATCATGTGATTGATTTTGTTCATGGATGTGTATATTGATGGTCAAGATCATGTTGGAATGCGTATTATTGAGCCATGCCATGAGCGATTTGAAAGAACTTATTGTTTCATTACTCATCCGTACTTATCGCTATTTTTGCTAAAGACTAGCAAATCGCTAGTTGGGGGTGTGATTCGGGTTCAATATTACATATTTAACCCCCCATTTAGCCCTATTTTGTGCTCATGTGATACTATATTGTTCTTTAATACATTCGTATTTTCTACACAATTATTTATTAGAGAAAACACCTTATTTGAGCATAAAACATTAATTAATGGAGTATTTCTGCGCTTATTATATTTTTCCTAGCACCGTCTCGATCTCACGATTCCAACGACTATTTATTTGTATTTTTCTGAGATCTGTGCTAATTACTGTGAATTTTTGAATGCAGAATACCATTTAAGTGAAGAAATACAGAAGAAATACGAAAATACGGTCTCCAGCCAATCACAGCACGCCACGTGGCAGCCATCCACGCAATTCACGCTCCATCCGACGGCTACAAACTTCGGGCTACGCGGCTCATCCTCCGCCGTTGGATTGAGATCCAATGGCTGTCGAGCGCCCCGCTGCGAACTCAAAGCGCAGCTCACGTCGGAGCGACGTGGCTTCATCCTGGCCACACACAGAGGATCCAACGGTCGATCGAGCCCCTGCATTTTGAAACGCGATCGAACGAAAGTCGAGCGACGTGGCGACACGGAGACCGCCCGAAGCAAATCCTACAGCCACGATCTCTCCCGCAAATTAAAAGCGAAGCAAGCGGCAACGTGGCCAAGCGACGGCCACACGATTCAGATCCAACGGCGGAAATCAAATCGTATTCGATCCGCAGCGAACGCGAACGAGAGAATCCGCTGAGCGCGAGATTTGAAGGCCACGTGTCACGCCCAGAACAAATCCCGCATTGATCGGACGGACGTGGTTTGCTCCGATCGAGATGTGCGGTTCAGATGCATTCGGGTATGATTTGGGCGTGGGTTTAGACCCGTTAGCACGACTGAAACCCGCAATCTTATTATTTAAGCGTATTCTAGGGTTTTTGGGCGTATACAAGCAGATTGGGGCGTATTTTGAGCGTATTGGAGGCTCTAGGAGCCGTATTCTCCCCCTGAAAAATTCTGTAAAATTCCAGAGGCCTACTTTATTATTTCCAGAGAGTTTGAAGTCTTTTCAAGGAGAATTGGTGATATATTTCTTAACTTAAACCCCGTATTTTGGTGTTTTCTACCGTATTTTGCTATAATCTTGATGTATTTTGCCATGAAAGTTGTTTATTATTGCATGATGAGTAGCTAAATCTCTGTTGTGCATGGTATGGCGTAGTTACGGGTTATGAGTTGTGTTAGTTTGGTTGTATTCCATGTGCTAAATCGTTAAACGTCGTTAAAGTTGTGATCTTTGTTCTTAAATCGCCTTTTTCATCTTCCAAAAGAAGTGATTAAGTTGATGATCGCCCCAAAAGGGTGAGCTTTGATCTCCCCAAAAGGGAGTTTCATATCGTAGTTTTGATCTCTCCAAAAGAGAGTTTCATATCGTATTATAACTTTAGCGACGATCTCATTGAATTTTGAGTTTAAACCCTCAAAAGGGCATCTTCCGATGAGTTGCTCCCAAAAGGAGAATTCATTGAGTTATATTGGATATTTTCCCGGTGAATTGCTCTCAAAAAGAGAATTCATTGTGATATATTCATCAACCAAATTAATACGAATCATCGATCCTAACGAACCCATACCATGTGCATACTTTTTATAGATATTTGTTCTCACGTATTTTCCTTGTTCGTATCATTCACGTATCCCCATTCACACCACCATCACCACCATTAAAAGTGTTTAGTTTCTCTTCGTTGAATTTCTATTTGATTTGAGCTGTGGTTGCAACAGATTTCTTCACGTGGATTCGACATCTGGACTCCCAGATTTTACTACTTGTACGGACTCTTGCACTTGAGAGAGAGCACCTTTCGGAGCCCACCAATGTCCAAGGCAAAAATGCCATAACTTTTTTGCTCCTTCACCATCTGAGCCCTGAGAGATGCTAGCTTCACCCTCCACTGTGTATCCCTACAATGCATATAAATTCTGTAGTCTCCTTTCCTTCATCACGATTAAAGACCCCGTCGACACCTTCAATAGGTCACCTTAAATGACCATCCTGCACCCCAGTCTAGTTAAAGCACCAATAGAAATCAGACTCTTCATCAAGTCTGGCACATGACGCACATCTGTAAGCGTTCTGATGACTCCATCATGCATTTTGATCTGCACCTATCCAACTCCCATTATCTTGCAAGCCATATTATTCCACATCAGCACGTTTCTGTCTTCTCTAGAACAATACGAACTGAATTAGCTTCTATGGGGCATCATGTGGAAAGAGCATCCTGAATCCAAAACCCAAAAGATCTCCAGATGCAGTCGCCATCAGAATCTCATCGTCATCAATATCCTTGATATTAATTCCTATTAAAGGGGAACCAGAAGCCTCTTCCTTTCTCTTTTCATTCTTCTTTAGATTTGAGCAGTCTCTTCTCCAGTGTCCGGTCTCCTTGCACAAGTGACACATGTCCTTGTGCCCTCGTGATTTAGATCTCAAACGACTCTTATCCTTCCTAGAACCATGGCCGCGTCTGGAATCCTGACGTCCCCTAACATAAAGTGCATACCCTTGATCACTACTCTTTCGACCAATCACTTTAACACGAAGAACTTCAAAGTGTACCGCGGATTCAGCGTCCTCTAGAGATAGTGTTTCACGTCCATATACTATGAACCTAACTAATGGGTCGAAATCATCCGTCAGAGAACAAAACAATATCATCGCCAATTGCTCATCCTCGATGTTCACCCCATAGCCTGCAAGTCAGACACAATCTTCATGAAAGCATCGATGTGATCCCTAACATGGGTGCCACTCTTATCTTCAGAACATATAATTTATGCATCAAATACAACCTGCTCGTCAGATTCTTCTTTGCATAAAGTGCCTCCAGCTTCTTCCCAAGCTTATCCACAATAGCTTCCTCAGATACTTTCCTAAGTACTTCATCTGATAGCGAAAACTACAATGCACTCAATACCTTTCTCTCCATCTCTGACTTTTGAGCCTCCGTGACATCTTTATCAAGATTGTCTTTCTCAAAGACAATCAGTTAGCATCTGTTTCTCATCAGAAAAGCCTTCATCTTTAATATTCAAAGGCTGAAGTCATTTCTCACAGTGAACTTGTCCATCTTGAACAACGTGTTAGAATACACCATCTTGACTTCCTACTTCTCCCTCACCAATGCTCGGATTCCATTTGTTGGGAAATGAACCGACACCCTACCTTCAAAACCAGTGTGTGCACAGCGGATAAATCAATGATAGAGCATCGCCAACTTAATCAAACAGAGTTACGATTTTAGGATGAATCATAAAAAGCACAATATTAATCACCATAGATCAAGAACAAGCCAATCACACATAGACTTAATATTTATACTCGTTCGACCCGATCTATGACATATGTCCAGTCTTCCGTTGTCACGGCTTTCACTAGATCAAAGATGTTTATAGAAAGAGTTTACACATGCTCCCAAATCTCCTTCAAATAATATGTATCCTTATTGACAAAGTAATCCTAGCACTCTAGCGATTACATGATCTCCAGCATACAAGAACAATGGAGAAAAACCCAATCAGAAAATCGAAGAGAAGACTGTCTCACATCTAAAAGCTCAAGCCACTGTCTTCCTCTATCTTCTCAAAGCCGATCTCTCTCAAATCTTCAATCTATCGCATCTAGGGCTTAGGAAGAGCTTAAATAGGATTTAGGGGCCATCTCAATTGATGGCCATTCGATTTGATTGATTATCAATCAAACTGTCAAGATTAGATTTCACCCATGCTGAAATCACATCCGTCTGACCTCTGGCGCCATGCGGCCAGACGTTTGATGCCATATGATGGAATGCACCCTCGAATCAATCCCGACGTTCGAGGGTGGAGATTGCTAGAGTTGGCTTCATAAATTCTTGCTATTTATGTGGGTCTTGAGTGAGGAATAAATTTTTCATTGTAATGAAAATGTTGTAACCCTAGTAGACCATATAAATATGCATTTTCTTTTGGGGGTTTAAAGTGAGAGAAAGAAAGAAGAAAAAACAAAAGAAAGGGGGCGAGGAAGAGAGCCACAAGGCGAGAGCTTCGTATGAAGAAGAAGCAAGGGGCTATATGATTTGGGCTTAAATCCTTGTATTGTAACTTCATAGGAAAGCTTGAGTGATTGCTCTTCCTCCGTGGACATAGCCTATACGGTGAATCTCATAAATATTTGTGTACTCTTCTTCTCTTGTGTGTGCTCTATTTTGTTTTCCCTAATTCTAGCTTGTTGTACATCTCAAACTTCCTCTTCTTGCATACACTTGTGGTGGTTTGATTTGTGAAGATCCTTGGTGTGTGCTTGAGGTAGAAGTCTTGCCCGATCTAGAGAACTCAGAGTTGGTAGTCTGCGAGGGTTCCAGCATTATGTCATCACATCAAGAAGATGAGTTGTCCATCTAAATATCTTCTCCCTCTGGCTTTTGCCACTCCTTTTAAAAATGTTCACGACTCAATTTTAATTTGCAAAATGTCCTTGCACAAACAACCTTTTTCATTGCATGCATCTATAAAAGGCTTTGTTTTAAAAATATATATATATTTCTAGATCACTTTTATCAGCATTTAATATTTTTACAATAATTAAATTTGATATGCTTATAATAATACTAAGCCTAAAAATTTTCGAGGGTCTTGTTCGAACGGGGTGCATTGGTTATGCATCATTTGATTTATGTCGTTCTATAATGTCCTTCCACATAAACAGTGGAACACAAATCCATGTAATTAGTAGTGTATGTGGATATAATATCATCACAGGCCATGTCAAGGAGGGGATTAGAGAGTTGAAGCCCTATTTACAGCACCACTTTCATTTGAAGGACATTGCCCTCTATAATGCTTCTAAAGTATTGAAGTTTGCTCTATCCAAAAAAGAAAATTTCCTCTTTCAACAGAAGTATGGGTTGGATATGATATTGGAAGCAGGTATGTTAGGATGCAGGGCTCGGCTAGATATCTCATGCACAATGAATGTTGTCAGTCAACGCTTATCAATCTCAAGGACAATGCTATTTATGGAATCTCAATCCATGTTCATTTTTGACAAATTGAGCATATATGATATGCACGCTCTCGTTTAAGAAAAAGTTGATGAAAATGTCTAGGAACAATGCATCACATGTTGCTAAATGTGTGCATAGGGTTAATGTCGTACATGTCAAGTCAAAATTTTTTGGACGAGTATAATTTCTCTACTATAAACAAGACTAAAAGAAGAAGAGGCTGAATCAAGATCAAGTTTCTCCTTCTCGGCCCCTTCTTTCACACGGCAATGTTTGATTATTTTCTCATTCTCAGCCTCTTCTTTCACATGGCAAGTCATGTTAGGGTTTCTATCATGCATAACTAGTTTATACGCAGCAGAAAAAATAGAAACCTATCAAGATTCATGCGTTTCTAATTGATTCGAATAGATTACTAACCTTTGCAACGATTTGAAAGTGTCGGACTACAGGTGCTGCTCTACGAACGACCACCCTCAATCGGTATCCACACGCGAACGTCACGAACAGAAATTGCGAGGGTGCTAGCTCCTTCTCCGCAACTAGGGACATTCCTCTCGCTCTTTATTTTTCTCAAAAACAGAGGAGATAGATTAAAAACGTAAACTGAAAATCTTCTTCCTATATCTTATATAGAATCCCACGTTAACCCCTTAACGCATTTCAGTTATGCAGCGATATCTTAAGGATAAGAATCCCACGTTAACCCCTTAACGGATTGCAGTTACGCGACGTTATCTTAGGGATAATATCTTAACGAGATACAATATCTGACAGTTAAGATATTTCGCCTTATTACGAATTTCAAATCAAATTCGAAATCACGTTAAAAAAATCATATCCTATCCATTACGTTCTTTGTGTGCGACCCAATAGGTTCATATTAAATTGACAGTGGGCCTAATATTATTAGAAGCCCACAAGTCATAATTGGTCTCTAGCAATACATTATGACTACCCAATTAATATGAATATCATTAGTCCGATATTAACCTAACCAATAGAACATGTCATAATTTTTTTGTCACACGATACCTGATTTGAACATAAGTCATGGGCAGAGTGTCACACTTATATTGTTCAAACATTTAATTTCTCGCTTTCTAAGTAGACTGATAAAATCAAATGACATTCATTTGAGCACGGCCATGCATTTCTCAGTCCTACTTATCGAGGGACCCATTAGATATCTCTCTCATAGGAGAGGGACAAATTCCACCTTGTTCATTCACTTTCCTCTGCATAATTCACATCACGTTCAATCATAACCTTTATGATTATCTGATTAAAGATAACGTTTAATGGTTATGTCAAAACATGATGTTCCTTATGTAGGAAACTGTGATGATCTCAGGTCTAAGGATTCTATGACATAACTATTATGAGATCATTTATGACACTAATCCATGTAATGATCTCATAGCGAATTTATCCAGTACCTGTTCTCCAACAAGTATCTACAAGTTTGATTTGTATCACCATGCATATAATTATCTCATAATTATCAACCAAACGCATACTAGTCTTAATTCATTATTAAACATTAACCGATGAGTGACTAGGGATGCTTGGAATAACATAAAACAACTATTCAAACATTATTATGAAGAAACATGCCAGCAATATAGTAGTAACAATAAGAGAAATATTTTATAAATGAAAATGACATAACATAAAGGTCCAAATATATGGCCTAGGGCAAAACCACTAACAAGTCACACTGCTTATTTTCTTGTCAACTTTGATTCAATGCCCCATCATTGCTGGCGACACAAAGCCATCCGCTCTTGCATGCGAAATGTCAAGCTCAGATTAAACAGTGCATGATGCCTAGAGATTGAGATAAAGGAAGTCCTTTTGTACGATCAATTAAGAGTCGTATGCAGATACCCAGTGTCTTTAGATAAAGTCTAAGAAGCCAGACTAAATGCTTTCTTTTTCTAAAGGCATGCACACTTGAATTGATGGAGATTTAAAAGAGGACCACACATGAACACAGAATATAGGATGTTCACAAGGACCACAACTTTAGTTAGGTAGAGGTCTGCTAGGTTTTCTACCAACTTGGATTTCCACACACGTACAAAAAGGACAGTTAGGTGACAGATACATGAAATGCACTGTCTTTTGAGGGTAACATGGGGCTAAATAAGTGTCAATATGCATACACTTCTAAAGTATATGATCATATGTATATATTCATCTGATTTTTAAAAAATAATAATAATTATATGCCAACTTGCCATTTTGCCTACGTGGATGACACTAAGCTAGTCATACTGAGCTTTGCTTGAATGCGTTTTTATCTGCAGAGGCCTTTCCAGCTGAAAACCACTGTCAGCAGCAACTGTCTTTTTCTGGCAGCTAAGACTGAGCCGTCCAAAGCAACACCGTTCATGCACAATTAGGCAAGCATCAATTTAACATTGTTACTATAATGTATTCCAATTATTCCCTGTTACCAGTCAATTTTAGAATCAAAACTCAGCGTCATTTTCACCTTTTTCCAAGAATTCAAGCCATCTTTTGTGTTAAAATCCAACATAAACTCCCCAACATCCCCTCTCACTTCCCTCTCAATTCTGTCATCTCTCTCTCTCTCCACATACACACCCACACATCCTTAGCGCGCAATGTCTACTTCTGAAGACTTCAACACCAACAACGCCGGTCTCTCTTCAAGCGTAACGGGGGAGATCACGGTCGCAGTGGTCATCGTTGTCTTCATGCTCTTTGCTGTCACACTCATCCTCTACTTGCGCGCGAAGGGCTATTCAGGGACCATGGGATCATCGTCTGGATCGTATCCACGCCGTCTAGCCTTTGCTCCAGCGCAGCCCGACATCGTAAAACAGGCACTGGATCCATCCATCCTCAAGTCCCTCCCTGTCACAGCCTTCCGGCCTGAAGACTATGAGGAGGATGGGGGGCTCGAGTGTGCGGTCTGTCTTTCGGAGCTGAGGGATGGCGATAAGACCAGGTTGCTTCCCAGATGCAAGCATGGATTCCATGTCGAGTGCATCGACATGTGGTTTCAGTCCAACTCCAGCTGTCCCATTTGCCGAAACCCCGTGGCGGCGGCCGACAGCATCAAACATGTAGTGGAGAATCCAGCTTGGCATCCGGAAGTGGTGTCAGAAACTGGGCATCCAGCAGAGACGCCCAAAATCTCAGATGAAGGGAGTTCGAGTACGGGGAGTTCGATTTCAAAGAAGAGGCAACGAGAGATGTGTTACAAGATTCTAATCCATATTGTATGATTGCAATTCAACATCCTCTCACTTGACTTAATATATATTGCCACGACATTTCCTTATAGTCAAAATATATATCAGTTGCATCAATAACAATATTTTCATAAGAAGCTCCATAAAACTATGACAGAGACCCTAAATAACACTTTATTGTCATGTCTGAAACACTAATACCAACAATATATGCCTATATGTCTCGAGTTTTACAAATAAAATTTCAAACACTTATTCACTTTTGAGTCACTGATAGCATTGGTTACAGAGATCTGCTAATATGGATTCAGTTCTTGTAAGCTTAACAGTCACTATATGAACACGAACTCAATACTTAGTTTTGAGGTACTTTATGTTGACATGTCTAGATTGACACCCACTACTGTTGTTGTTGTTAGCAAAATACCATTGCAGAAGTATTGTCATATTATATCAGTAAAGGTTTTGAGTCTTTTGACAGAAAATCAATAATTATGAGAGTGATGATGTTAAGGAAGTTTTGACAAAGTGAAGATATTCATTCTTGATTGTAGACAAGTTATTATGGAAGGTTTGACATATTCGAATTCTCAAATCTTCATCCTTGATTGTAGTCTTGTAGACAAGTTGTTATGAAAGGTTTGCCATATTCGAATTCTCAAATCTTCCTTCTTGATTGTAGACAAGTTGTAATGGAAGGTTTACCATGTACATAATTAGTTACCATAAGTTAGGATTATGTAAATATTTATTATTTCCTTCCTGGTAAACTTTTGTCTATATATTTGAATAGAAACAAATCACCAAATGCATTGGGTGATATTTACATGGTATCGGCCTAATTAATCGATCCTAAACCCAATCGCCGGCCGAGGAACTAGATCACATGTGTCGTTGGAACGAAAAGTAGACATCTCTTCATCCATTGCTATCATGAATAACTGGCATTTGCATCAATTAGATGTTAAAAATGCATTTCTTAATTGTGTTCTCTCTGAAAGGGTTTATATGGAGCAGCCTCTGGGTTTTGTTGACCCACGCAACCCGACTCATGTATGTCACCTCAAGAAAGTGCTCTATGGGCTTAAGCAAGCGCCACACGCTTGGTTTCAGCGCTTTAGTGATTTCCTTCTTCGTATTGGTTTTGCAACCGAGCATACACTTCTTTGTTAGTCTATAGTAGTAGATCATCACTTCTATATCTTCTTGTGTATGTTGACGACATTATTCTCACCAGGAATGACAACACTTTCATCCGGCGTTTTATCACCAAGATAAATTCAGAATTCGCTACCAAAGATCTGGGTAAGCTCAATTATTTTCTTGGTTTGGAAGTTACATATACCAGTGATGGCTTGTTCTTGGGTCAAACCAAATATGCACATGATATTCTTGCACGCGCTCAACTTTTAGAGTCAAAACCAGTTCCTACGCCGATGGTGGTCGGCCAATGTCTTTCTTTGGATGGTACACCCTTCTTTGATCCTACATTATATCGCTCTCTTGTTGGTGTTCTTCAATAGCTTACGATTACGCGTCCAGATCTCTCTTTTGCAGTAAATTCAGTGAGCCAATATCTTCATGCTCCAACTGAAGATCATTTTCAGGCGGTGAAGCGCATATTGCACTATGTTAAAGGGACCATGCATTTCGAAATGAAGTTTACACGTCCAACGTCGTCCTCGCTCACTGGTTATTCTGATGGTGATTGGGCACGTTGCTCCGACACTCGGTGCTTTACCTATGGATATTCTATCTTTGTTGGGAAAAATTTGGTGTCTTGGAGTGCCAAGAAACAATCGACGGTTTCGCGCTCAAGTTGCGAATCTGAATATCGTGCGCTTGCCAATACAGCTGCTGAGGTCATTTGGGTCACTTATGTTCTTCGCGATCTTCATTGTCTGTCGGTCTCTCGGCCAATGCTTTTATATGATAACCAAAGTGCAATATTCCTCAGTCATGATCCTATTGCTCATAAACGTGCAAAACACATTGATATTGATTATCATTTTGTTAGCAAACTTGTCTCCACCGGAAAGTTATCTACTCAGCAAGTTCCTACACATCTTCAAGTGGCAGATATTTTCATAAAGAGTTTAGCGCGTCCTCTGTTTGAATTCATCCGATCCAAGCTTCGCGTCGTCTCCAATCCCATGCTTTGCTTGAGGAAGGGTGTTAAGGAAGTTTTGACAAAGTCAAATTCTCAAGATCTTCCTTCTTGATTGTAGACAAGTTATTATGGAAGGTTTGTCATATTCGAATTCTCAAATCTTCATCCTTGATTGTAAACAAGTTGTTATGGAAGGTTTGATATATTCGAATTCTCAAATCTTCCTTCTTGATTGTAGACAAGTTGTTATAGAAGGTTTGACATGTACATAATTAGTTATTGTTGCGGGGTAGAACTCGCGTACAATGAATTTATATTATGGGGAACCCGGGGCACGGTGGTTATGCTAATGACAGGGTTAGGATAGGCTATTTGACAGGTGGTTAGTGGGGTGATGAGGCTAAACTTGCTGCTGAGGCTGACACGGGTGTCGAATCCGGTGGGATATGATGGAGGAGCCGTATTGCTTAGGATGAGGGCGAGCACGATCGGGGATGATGAGCTAACCTGCATAAGGAGCAGCTCGTCAGAAAGGGCGGGTTGGGGTCCAACCCTTAGCCTCTCCGATGCTTAAGTCAGTACGAGGACTTAAATGGGGGCTAGGCACGCAGGTCGGGCTGAGGGTGAGCCGACCGTACGTGACGAGCTATGAGTGGAAGAACAAAGATATGGACGACCTTTGCTCTTGTGTGTGAGTGATGAGATTGAGAGTAAATTTGCTAACCCCTTCACCGTTGGAGGCGAAGGGGTATTTATACCTGACGGGGGGGGCGGTTAGATGGGGCTGACCTGGCATGCTGACTCGATGTGCTGAGCTGGCCCGTGTGTCAGCAGAAGCTTCGGACGAGGATGTCAGGAACATGAGTGTCAGCCACGCTTTTGTCAGACGGCGCAACGGCCAGGGGCGCTTTTGTCAGAGTGTCAGGGCCGAAAGCATTAAGTGTCAGCGGGCGCAGCAGCCAGGGGGTCCTTTGTCAGATGGTCGGGCGGCGTAAGTGTCAGTAGTGTCCGTGTATTAGGTTATTTGTCGTGTCCGACGTGCCAAAGATCCGTCGAAGCACCTCCCAGGGGGAGGACCCAAAACGCGTCGACGGTCCGGCCTGGGCTGAGGCTGGGCAGCCCGGATGCACATTTTGCGCGTTGGTCCTTACGAACCGGGGCGGACTGACGCCTATCCCACTGGTGTAACGGCCTGTATTTTTCCAATACATTTAAATTAAGTAATTGACGTAATTTGTAGTGATTGATCAGGAGTTTTACTGATTTCAAAAATTTCTTATAAAAATATTTTGAAGTACCCGACTAGTTATGGAGTATTTTGGTAAGATCGGATTTCATCAAATCCCTCTAGAAGATTTGACAAAAAATTCATTTTCAGATATTGCTGTTTTGGGTCAATGAATTTATTTTCTATACAAACGTTTTCAAAATGATTCCAAACTTCCGCAGTAGCATCCTATGATCATTTAGGGCTCCCCACATTAATTTCGTAATTTTCTGATATCGTTTTAATATAGAACCCGCAAACCCGCTTTCTAAATGTTTTGGCCTAAAACTAGTATCTCCGTAGCTCAAACCCTGAAACGGTCTTCGTATTCACGATCCTCGTGACGATACGATCTCGTGGGTATGTTTTCGTAAATTTTCGAACACGTTTACTAGTAGGGGCAAAAACGTAATTTCGTTACACTAATAACTTTCATTATTAGGAGTTCACATATTACTAATTACCATTACCCCCCTAATTATCCCACCTAATCTAACTGTAACTACCCCACCCACTCTTTCCCTCAGCTAACCCACGCATCATCCCATCTACCCTATTCTCTTTACACTATATAACTAACCCTCCCCCTTCACATTTTAATTAACACACTGTCTCTCTCTTTCCCTCTCTATTTTCGAACCCAGGCCACAAATTTCCGCCAGCTTCCTCTCTCTTTCACTCGTTCTCTCTATCTCTCACTCTCTCACCCTCTTTGTCTTCTCCGACGAGGCCTCACCCACGCTCACCATCGCTTCGCCGCCGAAGCACTCCCATCCACCGTCGGAGTGTCACCGTCGAGCTCCGAGCCCGCCTGCAATGCCTTGCACCGCTTCCACCCCCGCCGTTCGTCGCTGGATACTCCTCGCCATCGCTCCTACTGCGTCGTCTGCCTTCTCCCTTCACAGCAGCGCTCGCCGCCTCCCTCCGACGAGCCCGACGCTGCACGACTCCTTGGCCGCCACCCCCGCTCCATCCTCCTCCTCCGAGCTCACCCGCCATCGCCCCGACTGCCTGCAGCTCTCTCCGAGCTCTACCCACGCCGCTGTCGATGATGCCGCCGACAGCAGCTGCCTTCGCCTCGACCACCGCCACGAGCTGCTTCGCCCTTCCCCGTACGCCACCGTCGCTGCTCCAGCTCGAAGCCACACTGCCGACGAAAGATTCGAGCTAACGCCCCCGTCGCCGTTCTCCCGCCATCACACCAAGCTGCGCCGCCCTCCGATGATCATCCGCCTCTGCCGCTCCGACGTCTCTCCGAAGCTCCTCCCTCCACCGCCTGCTCGAACACCCCGAGCCCACCGCTCCGACGTCGCCACGAACGGAGCAGCACCACTCCCTCCGGCAGCTCGCCACGGCCACGTCGCTCCGCCCCGAAGCCCGCTGCAAGCAGCGCCCACCGCCGCTGCAGCATGCCGCCCGACCCCGCTGCAGCGCCGCCTCGAGGTGGCCCGCTCGCCGTCGTCCGCTACGCCAGCCCCTCCGGCCACTGCGGCGACATCTCCCCCGCCTGCATACACGTAAGAACGAAACGAAACACGGGGTATTAACCCAGTGGCAATATCATAAATTTTGAAATAATTTCGTATTTCGTATTTTAATTGATTAATTAATATGGGTTTATTGGTTTTAAATTCTTTATAAATAATATACAGATCAGAAAAATGAGTGGCTAGCTTCAGAAAATCAGAAATAATATTCTGGACCCAATGGCGCTAGTTTCATCTCAATCCGACACTTAGTTTTTCCAGAATAAATTTTGAAGCCTAAAATTTAAATCCGTTATTTTCATTTAAAAATCTGTATCTTCTTATTTTAACGTAAACTAATATGTGATAAAAATATATGTTATACTACTCTTCGAGACGGTCGTTTTGACATCTCACTTGCAACATTCTGATGTAGATTGCATCCAGAATAAATGTTTGAATAAAAACGTTTTTAATTTGAAAATAGTTTTTAAATTGTTTTTAAGCTTTTAAAAATTCTAAAAATTACTATAAGCTTCAGAAAAATATTCCCTCTTGCAGTAAAATTATTTTTAGCATATATAGCCTATATAAAAATTTAGAACTCTTTCTGACAACGTTTTAATCAGTTTATAAAATCAGAACGATCGAGTTAACTAAATAGAAAATGAGTGTATTCATTAACCATGTATTTTTGTGATTTCAGGTACCAATCTTCGTGCACCAGCTCTTCCAGCTCCAACCTCGTCTTGCCACGACGAGCTCGAATATAGTAAGTCACGACATATTCTAAACTTAGAAAACTTGTCTACTGTGCTTGTATGAACTTGTGACACTTCACCTATAGCCTCAGAACGGCTATTTAAGTTAAACCAAACTAGAGAACTAAAATGAAAGTAATCTACCAAAGATTACTTTGCCAACTTTCAACTTTGGTGGTTGTAGCACACAACTACCAACTTGGGTAAATTGTGTGCTAGCCACACTACCACGTGCTCAAAGCACGGAAGTAACAGCTTTTGGTGTTGGACTTGTCTTTATCCTACTTTCTGGTTTTCAATGAGGAAGTCAACCAGTTGACCTGGTGTGACTAACATGTGGAACATCCTGTGGAACAATCCTGTATAGAACTTGTAATTGACACGTCACCGGGGTTTCGGGGTAACTCACAGTTGCGAGAGTACGTGAGTGACTAGAGTTCGATCTACATGTCAAGCTGCATGTGTTTCGGCCTCCTGTCTAGCTGCCTGTGTTTCGGCAAACCATCCTGCTGCCTGGGTACCGGCATTCATCTGGGTAGCACCCAGGCAAGAGACGAACTGAACGGTCACATATTGTACTCTCCGACTTGAGTCACGTAGTTCTAGTGTAACTTACACAGTTACTTTCTTTATAGTACATGCACTTTACTTTCCTTGCCAGTACAGTCACCGCACTTTACTTGCCATACTTTTACTTTCTACACTTGTACAGACACTGCACCGTACTTTACTTTCACTTTGGTCTGCTTTGTCATACTTGTACAGTACCTCTCTTTCTTTATTTAGAATTGTTGTGACTTACCTACGGTTCCATTTCCGTGGCACCGCAGACGACATACATATGGAGGCAGATGCTCTAGAGTTAATAGCGCCAGACTTCGACCATGAGACTGCAGCTTCCAGAGCTATTTTCAGTTGTGTACTTTCTTTCTTTCATGTATCATTGTTGGAACAATTTGTACGGTATGGATTGAAATAATTGGACACTATTTGGGTATTTTTGTACATCTCTGCATCGTGGCTATTTTGGTTTCACTGGTTAACTGCAGGACCTGCGCAAATATCAAATAAGTAACGGGCCCCCGAAAGCGGGTCGTTACAACTGGGGCCGTGTCGGGGAGCGCCCCTATCAGCGGCCAAGGCAGGGTGCGCCCACCTCCCTGTCGGGTCGGACTCTAGGGTCGGTCGGCCCCCTGCGGGCCTCTGAAGGTCGGGCGTGGAGCGCCCCGTTGCAGGGTTGGCCGCCCCTTCGAGGGGGATAGGGGGTACCGACGGGGTAATTCGGCGGTTTAGGGCGGAAGGTCAGACTACCACGATCTTTAGGTCGTAACAATTGCCCCCGGCATTTGAGTTCGAGATGGGAGCCCGACTCAGCTCGGATGACGCATCACTTCCCTTGCTTTGAAATGGCAGTTCGGATTTCGATCCGTGCTCGGGAGCGGTGGCGCAGGTCTGTGAATTCCCGCCCGGTTAGCCATTATTCCGATTTGAAAGTGCCTGGGGGAAATCGAAGCGCCTCCGCGACTGATCTCGCGACGCGTGGATGAAGGCGTCTCTTCACGTCAGTTGAGGTGTCAGGGATGCTCGGATGAGCACCGTGTGGCGGTGCATCGACGGTCGAGATGACCCGTTATCTTCTATAAGTATGGGGGGAGGGGGACGGCTGAAGCTTTCTTCCAGCTTCGATTTTCCTTCCTACCTTCCAGTTTCTGTCGGTCGTTCGCCGACGTTATCGCTGTTGTCTTTGCCGGAGGTCCATTTCCGATCGTCTTCTCAGCTCGACCACTCGCTAGGTGGTCCATGTATCCTTTAAGCGATGGCTTCTCATTCTGACTCTGGAACAAGTAGCAGTGCGGTGACAGAGGAGTCAATGTCCGAGGAAAAGTGGTGGGGGCGCAGAGGCCTCAGCGGAGGAGAACGTGGCGCCCTGACGTACCAAGGGCGATAGTGGCCATCAGATGCCGGCCGAACAGGATCAACATTAGTGAGATTCGGGTGCGGTTCGTGCGCCCATCCTGTGAAGCACGGGTACCAGGACCCGAGGAGAGGGTGTGTTCGCCTGGGGATAATGAAGTTGGGGTCTACGTCCGATCCTTCGAGTTGGGACTTCGATTCCCGATCCACCCTTACCTCTTACACCTGATGAACTTTCTAGAGGTGCCGATCTTCGCCTTGGCACCCCGCTCTTGGGGCTTGTTGGTGGGATTCGCTGTGCTATGCTTTGCCAGCTCCCTGAGTCCGTCCTTGGCTTTGTTCCAGCACTTCTTTGTAGTTCGAAAGATGGGGATGTACCACTGCGTCTGCGCGAGGGAGGGGAGGGAGCTCATCACCGGGGTACCCGCCGGTGTTGGTAGATGGATGGAGGATTTTATTTTCGTTGAGATGTCGGTCGATGCGTTGCTGCTACCAATCTGGGGGGCGCTGAACCCTCTGGTGAACGAGAAGGTGACGCTAGCCGGGGAGGACCTGGCAAAGGCGCGGATGTTGGCGGGGCTGCCCGAGGCGCATCGCCGGTTGGAGAACTCGACGCTGGTCGGCCAGCTTGCCCAGAATTTTTAGTCCCAAGGTAGTTTGAGTCGGGCGTGCCTTTATCCTCCATTACTGTGAAAAGCATGTCGTCCCAAGGGGGGTTCCTTCTTTTTTGCACGGCCGGGAGATGTAACGTTGTATTCCCGGCATTCTCTGTGAGCAGCCTCGCTATTTAAAATGAATTGGTTGGATTGATCTTGTCCTAGTTTCTTCTTCTCATTGAGTGTGTGGACCGCTTGCTTGCATACGAGGGTATAATTTTCTTGAGGGGGGAGCGAGCGCGTAGCTCGGCCCGTGCCCTTCTCTGGTTTGGGTGGCGAGGGTTGGCCCCACTCCACAGTTCTTGAGGGGAGAGCGAGTGCGTAGCTTGGCCTGTGCCCTTCTCTGGTTTGGGTGACGAGGGTTGGCCCTGCCCCAGAGTTCTTGAGGGGGGAGCGAGCACGTAGCTCGGCCCATGCCCTTCTCTGGTTTGGGTGGTGAGGGTTGGCCCTGTCCCAGAGTTCTTGAGGGGGGAGCGAGCGCGTAGCTCAGCCCGTGCCCTTCTCTGGTTTGGGTGGCGAGGGTTGGCCTTGCCCCAGAGTTCTTGAGGGGGGAGCGATCGCGTAGCTTGGCCTGTGCCCTTCTCTGGTTTGGGTGGCAATGGTTGGCCCTGCCCCAGAGTTCTTGAGGGGGGAACAATCGCGTAGCTCGGCCCGTGCCCTTCTCTGATTTGGGTGGCGAGGGTTGGCCCTGACCCAGAGTTCTTGAGGGGGGGAGCGAGCGCGTAGCTCGGCCCGTGCCCTTCTCTGGTTTGGGTGGCGAGGGTTGGCCCTGCCCCGGAGTTCTTGAGGGGGAAGCGAGCACGTAGCTCGGCATGTGCCCTTCTCTGGTTTGGATGGCGAGGGTTGGCCCTGCCCCAGAGTCCTTGAGGGAGGGAGCGATCGCGTAGCTCGGCCCGTGCCCTTCTCTGGTTTGGGTGGCGAGGGTTGGCCCTGCCCCAGAGTTCTTGATGGGGGAGTGAACGCGTAGCTCGGCCCGTGCCCTTCTCTGGTTTGGGTGGCGAGGGTTGGCCCTGCCCCAGAGTTCTTGAGGGGGGAGCGAGCGCGTAGCTTGGCCCGTGCCCTTCTCTAGTTTGGGTGGCGAGGGTTGGCCCTGCCCCAGAGTTCTTGAGGGGAGAGCGAGCGTGTAGCTCAGCCCGTGCCCTTCTCTGGTTTGGGTGGCGAGGGTTGGCCCTGCCCCAGAGTTCTTGAGGGGGGAGCGAGCACGTAGCTCGGCCCGTGCCCTTATCTGGTTTGGGTGGCGAGGGTTGGCCCTGCCCCAGAGTTCTTAAGGGGGGAGCGAGCGCGTAGCTCGGCCCGTACCCTTCTCTGGTTTGGGTGGCGAGGGTTGGCCCTGCCCTAGAGTTCTTGAGGGGGAGCGAGCGCGTAGCTCGGCCCGTGCCGTTCTCTGGTTTGGGTGGCGAGGGTTGGCATGCCCCAGAGTTCTTGAGGGGGGAGCGAGCACGTAGCTCGGTCCGTGCCCTTCTCTGGTTTGGGTGGCGAGGGTTGGCCCTGCCCCAGAGTTCTTGAGGGGAGGAGCGAGCGCGTAGCTCGGCCCGTGCCCTTCTCTGGTTTGTGTGGCGAGGGTTGGCCCTGCTCCAGAGTTCTTGAGGGGGAGAGTGAGCACGTAGCTCGGCCCGTGCCCTTCTCTGGTTTGGGTGGCGAGGGTTGGCCCTGCCCCAGAGTTTTATGTGTTCGAACTGAAACACTCAAGTGGAGACAACAAGGTTTGGAAATATGCGGAAAAGAAAATGTTTTATTAGAGAGGCTCACAATTACTGATAGAACTTTAGCAGGTGCTCCGCGTTCCAGTGGTGGGCCAGTTCGCTTCCATCAAGGGTCGCCTGGATGTACGTGGCTGGTTCGACGATGTCAACGATCTCGTATGGCCCCTCCCATTTGGCGGCCAAATTTCCTCGACGCGTGGTCTCGGACTTGAAGGCGGCGTCCCTGAGGACCAAGTCGCTGACTCTAAAGGTCAGCTTCTTCACCCTGGAGTTGTAGTGCCGGGCCATCCTCTGGCTGTGCCGGACGAGGTTCATCAATGCTCGATCCCTTACTTCGTCCATGAGTTCAAGAATGAGGCTGAGGCCCTCCCCATTGATATCTTCATCGAAGAACTTCAGCCGAAGTGTCTCCTTTCCGATCTCCATGGGAACGACCGCTTCCGACCCGTATGCCAGCATGAACGGGCTCTCTCCGATCGAGGCCTTGTGGGTGGTACGGTAGGACTAGAGAATGCCCGGTAGCTCATCCACCCACGTCCCGAGGGCGTCATCGACCTTCCTCTTCAGGGGGGCCAGGATGAATTTTTTTGCGGTCTCCGCCATCCCGTTGCACTGCGGGTGGGCGACGGACGCAAAATGAAGCTTGATCCCCCAGCCCGAACAGAAGTCGCGGAAGCCTTTGTAGTCGATCTGTCTTCCATTGTCCGTTACTATAGAGCAGGGTATCCCAAAGCGACATATCACAGACTGCCAGATAAAGCTTTTCATATTCGTCCACGTGATGCACGCCAACGGCTCAGCCTCGACCCAATTAGTGAAGTAGTCCACGACGACGACTAGGTATTTCCTTCCCCCAGAAGCCTTTGGGAAAGGTCTGAGGATGTCGAGCCCCCATTTGGCGAACGGGATCGGGCTTACAATAGGCACCAAGTCGGCCGGACGCGCTGTCGTGTGTCGGCCGAATTTCTGGCACGCCTCACACCTTTTGACGTACCGAGCCGTATCATGCATCATAGTCGGCCAGTAGTACCCCTGGCGCACTATCTTGTGCGTGATAGTGTGTCCACTATGGTGGTTCCCGCAGAAGCCCTCGTGTACTTCCCGGATGACTTGCTCGGCCTGCTCTGGCCTAAAGTATGTCAGGAGTGGCAGGGCATCAAAGTTGGCGCGGCGCCGACGGTATAATAATCCGTCGAGGAGTATGAACGACAGGGCCCGCCTCTCCACCTTCTTGGCCTACAGCCGCTCCTCAGGCAGGGCCCCCATCTCCAGGTACTTCACTATTGGGGTCATCCACGTCGCCGTTGGGCCGACACACATTAGTTCTTCTTCTTAAATGGTGGGCATCAGCAAGCGTTCGATGTAGATGGCCTTTCCGATCTCGGCTGCGGAGGAGGAGGCCAGCTTGCACAGGGCGTCTGCCCGGAGGTTGTGGGAGTGGGGTAAGTACTGGACCTCAGTCTTCTCGAACTTCTGAAGCTCGGCCTGGATGCGCTTAAGGTAGCGCTTCATCGTCTCTTCTCGGGCCTTGAAGCTCCCTTGGTTTTGTTGGACGACGAGCCGTGAGTCACTAAGCAACAGTACGTTCGTCTCCTCCACCGCCCTACAAAGCTTCAACCCATTGATCGTGGCCTCTTATTCCGCGACGTTGTTGGTTGCCGGGAAGTTGAAATGCAGGGCGTACTCCAGCAAGCAACCGTCGGGGGTTTGGATGACGATACCGGCCCCCGTCCCAGATCCTGTCACCGAGCCATCGATGTGAACGGTCCATAGCCTGCCCGCGTCTCCCCCGGCGGGTTCGGAGAGTCCAGCCACCTCCATTGCTTGTGGGGGCGTAGCTGCTGGTGGGGCATGCGGCAGGTTTGTCGGGGGTCTTCGGCGATGCACTCCACCACGAAGTCCGCCAGTGCCTAGCTCTTAATCGCCGTCCAGGCCTTATATGTTATGTCAAACTCGCTAAGCTCGACACTCCAGTTGAGCATCCTGCCCGATCGCTCAATCATTTTCAGGTTCTTTTCGAGGGGCAGGTCCGTGTGGACGGCGATGGGATGGGCCTGGAAGTATGGCTGGAGCTTCCTCGCAATGGTGATCAGGTAGTAGGCAGCCTTCTTGATGGGGCTGTAGCGGGTCTCCACCTCTCGGAGAATCCGTCTTGCATAGTATACTGGCCGATGAACTCCATTTTCCTCTTTGATCAAGACGGAGCTGACGGCTTCTTCATTGCTCACCAGGTACAACCCCAGCTGTTCCCCCTCTTCCAGCTTTGTGAGCAGAGGAGGGCTTTGCAGGTAAGCCCTCAGCTCCACGAACGCTCGGACGCAGTCGTCGTCCCACGGGATCACCTTCCTGTTGGCCTTGGGCTCGCCGAGGGCGTGCACAGGACTCTGAAGAAAGGGAGCGACTTCTCCGCCGACTTCGACAAGAATCTCCCCAACGCCGCGATCAGGCCGTTCAGTCGCGGCAAATCCCGGATGGTGCGTGGTTCCGCCATGTTAACGAGGGCCGATACCTTGTCGGGGTTCGCCTTGATCCCCCGTTTCGTTATCATGAAGCCAAGGAATTTCCCTGACTGCACGCCGAAGACGCACTTCGCCGGGTTCAGCCTCAAGCCATACTGGCACACCTTTTGGAATGTCTCCCGCAAGTCGGTGAGATGGTCCGGGGCTCTCTTGCTCTTCACCAGCATGTCGTCGATATAAACCTCCAGGTTCCGCCCGACCTGCGAGCTGAATATCCGGTCCAGCATCCATTGGTAAGTCGCTCCGGCATTCTTCAGTCCTAAGGGCATCTTTGTGTAACAGAAGGTGCCGCTATCGGTGATGAAGGATGTCTTCTCCTCGTCTTCCTTCGCCATCGGGATCTGGTTGTATCCCGAGAAGGCATCCATGAAGCTTAACAATTCGTAGCCGGACGCCTGGTCGACCAAGTTGTTGATCCTTGGGAGGGAAAAGCTGTCCTTTGGACATGCCTTGTTGAGGTCCGTGAAGTCGACTCACATGCGCCACTTCCCGCAGGACTTTTTTACCAAGACGACATTGGTGAGCCAGTTCAGATAGTCCACCGGCCTAATAAACTTGGCCTGGAGAAGAAGCTCCACTTCTTCCTCGACAGCCCTTTTCTTCTCCCCTCCAGCGCTCATCTTCTTCTGTCGGACCGATCGACACCCAGTGTCTGCATTCAACTTGTGCGAGATTATCGCCGGGTCGACCCCTGGCATGTCCGCGGGCGACCAGGTGAATATGTCCACGTTCTCTCGGAGGAGGCTAATGAGGGTCGTCCTTAGAGAAACCGGGATCTTTGTGCCGACGGAGACAGTCTTGCCCTCCTCCGTGGCCACAGGTACCTCCTCGACTTCTTCAGCAGGAGTCGGCCGTTGGTCGCAGAAGTCTTCCCTTTCGTCAAGAAGGTCAACCGACAAGGCCTGCTCCGCGCTCTTGCGCTTGGTAGACCCTACGTAGCAGCTTCGGGACAGCTTCTGGTTCCCCCGCACTAGCCCCATCCCTCACGGGGTCTGGAATTTCACCATCTTATGGAGCAGGCTGGGAGCGCTTCAATGACCGATATGTACGGCCGCCCAATGATCCCGTTGTACGCCGATGCAATGTCGACGACAACGAATTGTGTCATGCGAGTGAGGACCCTCGGTTCCTCTCCAAGCGACACCGACCGGGTGATCACCCCCATAATGGGGACCGAGTGAGCCAGTGAAGACGATGATGGGCCCTGTGCAGGGCCTCAGGTCTGCCTGCTTCAATCCTATCTTCTCGACGGTCGACATAAACAAGATGTCGCACGAGCTGCCCGTGTCGATCAATAGCCGGCTGATGATGGCCGTCCTGATCTAAGCTTCGATGACGATGGCGTCGTAATGCGGAAGCTCGACTCCCTCCAGGTCCTCGTCGGTGAAGGTGATGGGGGGCCACGTCACTCTTCTCCGCTTCGTCTCGCTGCCGAGGCCCGCCGCCATCACCTGCCGGGAGTATGCCTCACTTCTTGACGATGGCGCTCCTCCAGGGGATGGTCCACCGCATATCACATTTATGCGCATGACCGGCTTCGGCTGGCGGGGCTCCTCCTACTCATCATGTGGCGGCAGATCTGCTCTTTGCGCCCTTCGCGGGGTTCTGTCCTCCCGGACCAGTCTTCTGCCCTCGACGAAACCCCCGAGGTGGCCCGCCTGGATCAGCCGCTTGATCTCCCTCTGAGGGTGAAGCAGTCGTCAGTGTCGTGGCCGTGGTCCCGGTGATACCAACAATATTTCCGGAGATCTCGCCGCGCCGGGTCCAATCTCATCTCTCTAGGGGACTCCGGCAACAGTCCGGCCCTCGTCGTCGAGGCCAATCCCTCTATCATGGGGGCGTTGAGCCGCTTGTGGTGGGCCTGCAGGAGTCCCTCTAGTCTCGGGACTGCTCGGGCGGGCCCCGGGCGGGGGCGTGCTCTCGCATTGGCCCCGGGCAATCTTGCGGACGACGGCCCCCTGGGTCGCGTCGGGGTTGAGTCGGCTGGTCGTGTCTCCGGGGTCCATCTTCTTGCCTTGGCCTTGGATAAGACCGAGGATTGCCCTGGGACAGCTTCGCCGGGGTGGCCGGTTTCTTCCCACCGAGAGTCTCCTCGCTCAGCGCGTACCTCTCCGCCTGAGCGATCAGCGCGTCGTAGTCGACGGGCGGGTCCCGGAGCAGGGACTTGTGGATGCTCCGGTTGTGCTGCCCCATCTTGAAGGCCAGCATGAGCACTTCATCGCCGCAGGCCACCACCGCCCGTCTTTCATCTTGAAAGCAGCGCCGGTACTTTCCAGTTGTCTCTCCTTCCCCTTGGACCATCGTGATGAGGTAGTCCAAGGGCTTCTTCCTTACGCGACCGGCCCGGAACTCTCGGTAGAACTTGTGGGACAGTTCGCCGAAGCTCCCATTGGATCTTGCCGGTAGGCCATAGTACCACTCCAGCGCTGTATCCCGCAAGCTTTGTGAGAAAATCCGACACAGGAACGCGTCATCCATAT
This sequence comes from Scilla litardierei, assembly GCA_030789695.1. Classification (NCBI taxonomy): domain Eukaryota; kingdom Viridiplantae; phylum Streptophyta; class Magnoliopsida; order Asparagales; family Asparagaceae; genus Scilla; species Scilla litardierei. The sequence continues at coordinate 17,471,062 of CM061141.1, forward strand.
ACTGCGCCTCCATCGCCCCCCGGTATTGTTGTACGTGCGGGAGGGGGTCGTCTCTTCCGTTGTAGGTGGCTAGTTGGGGGACTTTGAATCTTGCGGGTCACCGGGCCGACGTGATCCACCGCGCCAATGGCATGGCCTCTTCAGGATAGGTGGGGCGCTCTGGCGCGCGCCCTCTCCGCCACTCTGGGGTTTCGCTCCTGTCCCGTGTCGGATGCCGACGATCATCATGCCCCGGGGAATAGCGAAGCAGTCGCCGGGGTGGACTCCTTCCACGTGCTGGGGACTCGACGGGCGACGGGCTACGGTCATTCCAGTACCGCCGACCTACAGCCGTCGTCTCTGGGATCTCTCTCCGCTCCTAGTTCTCCCTTAGGAGCCTTCCGCGCTCCGCGGTGAGGAAGTGGAGTTGTTGACGAATGACTTCCTCGTCCAGACGATCTGTGGAGAGAAGCCAGCGGGGCGGACTTCGTCCCCAGGGTGGGGATCCGACGTGCGACGGGCTGCGCTCGTTCAGGTGTCGCCGGCCCGTCGCCGACACCTCCAGGATCTCCCGGAGCTCCTCATTCTCCCTCCGGAGCCTTTCGCGTTCAGCGATGATGAAGCGGAACTGGCGTCGGGCGGTCTCTTCGTCGAGGAGGGCTCGCTTGGGGGCCTCGGCCCCTTCATCCAGATGCCTCTGTGCGGCCGATGTTTCTTCCTGGCGCCTTCGCAACCGCGCAATCTCCGTTTCTTCCTCCAAGAGCTTCTGTAGGGCCGCAATCTCCTCGGCGAGCCCTTTGTCCCCCATTTCTTTGATGAACTGAGGGTGAAGATTCTGCCTCACGTTCGGGAGCTCAGAGGGGCCCGGGGGTATCTCGGCTCTAGCCGTTGTGAAACCCGCCATCATCTTGGTGAAGGCCTCGAAGCTCTGCTGCTCCGCGCAGGCCGAGGCCTGGACCGTTTCGACCTCCACCTCCGGGGGTGGATTAGTCGTAGGAGTCACGGGATGGGAGTGCGATTCTTGATCCATAGGGCTCTTGTCGTGGTCAGGGTTTCGGTCGATTGGTATGGGATCTGACATGGGTGTGACCCTTCGTTCCCACAGACGGCGCCAATTGTTGCGGGGTAGAACTCGCGTACAATGAATTTATATTATGTGGAATCAGGGGTACGGTGGTTATGCTAATGACAGGGTTAGGATAGGCTATTTGACAGGTGGTTAGTGGGGTGATGAGGCTAAACTTGCTGCTGAGGCTGACCACGGTGTCGAATCCGACAGGATATGATGGAGGAGCCGTACTACTTAGAACGAGGGCGAGCACGACCGGGGATGATGAGCTAACCTGCACAAGGAGCAGCTCGTCAGAAAGGCCGAGTTGGGGTCCAACCCTTAGCATCTCCGATGCCTAAGTCAGTACGAGGACTTAAACGGGGGCTAGGCACGCAGGTCGGGCTGAGGGTGAGCCGACCGTACGTGACGAGCTATGAGTGGAAGAAAAAAGATATGTACGACCTTTGCTCTTGTGTGCGAGTGATAAGATTGAGAGTAAATTTGCTAACCCCTTCCCCGTTGGAGGCGAAGAGGTATTTATACCTGACGGGGGGTGGTTAGGTGGGACTGATCTAGCATGCTGACTCGATGTGTTGAGCTGGCCTGGGTGTCAGCGGAAGCTTCGGACGAGGATGTCAGTAACAGGAGTGTCAGCCACGCTTTTGTCAGACGGCGCAACGGCCAGGTGCGCTTTTGTCAGAGTGTCAGGGCCGAAAGCATTAAGTGTCACGGGACGCAGCGGCCAGGGGGTCCTTTGTCAGATGGTCGGGCGACGTAAGTGTCAGTAGTGTCCTTGTACTAGGTTATTTGTCGTGTCTGACGTGCCAAAGATCCGTCGGAGTGCCTCCCATGGGGAGGACCTGAAACGCGTTGACGGTCCAGCCTGGGCTGAGGCTGGGCGGCCCAGATGCACATTTTGCGCGCTGGTCCTTGCGAACCGGGGGCGGACTGACGCGTATCCCACCGGGGCCGTGTCGGGGAGCACCCCTATCAGCGGCCAAGGCAGGGTGCACCCACCTCCCTGTCGGATCGGACTCTAGGGTCGGCAGGCGCCCTGCTGGCCTCTGAAGGTCGGGCGTGGAGCGCCCCGTTGCGGGGTTGGCCGCCCCTTCGGGGGGATCGGGGCGTACCGACGAGGTAATTCGTTGGTTTAGGGTGGAAGGTCGGACTACCACGATCTTTAGGTCGTAACAGTTATCATAAGTTAGGATTATGTAAATCTTTATTATTTCCTTTCTTGTAAACTTTTGTCTATATATTTGAATAGAAACAAATCGCCAAATGCATTGGGTGATATTTACATATGATAACATATCTTGAAGTAGACTTACTTGTATCCTCGCAATGTATCCAGTCTGAATCTATATATCCAATCAAAGCCAATTGATTAGAATGCATGTAAGTAAGCCTGAAATCTTTTTATGTATATGTACATCATGTGTATGTGTGCATGTGTATGTTAATGAGTCTGTGATATTAATGTTGGAAATTTCCCCTCCCAGCATCACAAAACTCATTGATTTATTTTAAAGAAATTTTTTCATATTGTTGTATACATTCTATATCCCTAAAACTCAAAATATGAGTGAATCCGAATGGGATTTAAACTCTTAATCAGATCGTTACAATACGTTCAATTATTCTGAAGCTGTTGAATTTGTAACAATTTGATCAGGGGGATAAACTTAATTTTTGGTATGATGATAATACATGATGTGTAGATCAATCCCAAAAAAATTTTAAAAAGAATAAAACTGGTTGTCAAAGTAGAAAATTTTCATTTGTTGGTAACACATTACCTTTATTCTCTGAGCGCGCGTGTGTGTATAATGTTGATTTGTACCTATTCGGGTGGATCAAAATGCAGATCTTATACACTCAAATTTAAAATTGGGCACCCCAGGTGAATAGTCCATTCTATTCCATGTAATCTAACACGTCTAAACCGTAAATAAACAACATTTCAAATTTTTCAAACATGTTTTACACATGCATCATGTAACAACAACTTAGTCTATTTTATGGCAATACAAAAACGTTGATTTGTACCCAAATTTTGCTTGTGTAAAATAAATCCAATTCATATGAAATTTTACTTGGCTTAACTAAAGAAATGGTTAGCCTCACACTCCGAAGCTGTGAACTTTACTGGGCTTTTGGGCATGTCTACTCAAATAAACAACTGGCTCCTGTATATCCCGCAATGATTTTATAAAAGGAAGTTCCATATAAAATTATATTCAATATTAAGGCCTAGGTACATAATATCATAATATATGACTAAGAAAACCCTTTTCCTCAACAAACCAAGACCCTACATATATAAAATTAAGTAAGACTCACTTTGTCAATCCTCAACAGATCAGTTACCTGCTCTTCATGAAAACACACATGCAAGAGCAAGGTTGCTTCCTAGTGCAGTGCACATGGTGATAAAAAACAGTCAACAACATCATGAACATTATAGTATAGTATATCTTTATATGTTATATTTTTCTCACAATGCTGTCAATGAATGTGTCATATTTTCACTTCTTTTTTAGAGTCTGTACACAGCAGCAGTCATATGGTATCAACAAACATCATGTGTTGGGCTGCTCCTCCCAGTCAACATTGGCTTCTTTCTCTTCCTGGCAAATTCTCAAATTCCATCTCGTGTTTAAATTCTCAACACTATATAACACCTTCCTTCCTCCCTCTCTCTCGCTCTCTATCCAAATCTACCAACATCTAAAAATGACAGATTCAGATCAGCAGATTAAGAGCAATGGTGATAATATTTCGACCACAATCACGCTGCAGGTAACCATAGCCATAGTTGTTCTCAATGTCGTCCTCTTCTTTACGATCTGCATCCTCTACCTTCGCGCCAAAGGCTATTTTCGCACCAATATCGGCCGCTCGTATTCCGCTCGTCGCCTCGTCTTTGCTCCTCATGAGCATGCTCACCCTCGACGAGCTCTTGATCCATCTACCCTCAGCTCTCTGCCTACCACGGTCTTTCGGTCCGAGGACTTCAAGGAGGATGGCGGGATCGAATGCGCGGTCTGCCTCTGCGAATTAACAGATGGCGAGGAGGCCAGATTGCTACCCAGTTGCAGGCATGGATTCCATGCAGAGTGCATCGACATGTGGTTTCATTCGAACTCAACCTGCCCGCTGTGCAGGACAACCGTCAGCATCCAACCGATTCAGGTTCAGATTCAGATTCAGGTTCCACCACCACCTCCTCCTCCTTTGGTGATCGACATTCCGAGGCGAGTGGCGAGCGGGTTCTCTTCGGTGTCGAATTTGCCATTGCCACTGAGCAGGATGTCGCCGAATTCGCCATTGCCAACGGCTAGGCTGCCGGCGGATGGCGTAAGATCGCCGGCATTGGGAAGGATGAGGTCATTTAGGAGGATGCTGAGCAGGGGAAGTGGCAAGGGGGCAGGTCCCTCTGCTAGTCCCAGAGGAACGTGTGTTGTTGAGCTTGGGGGAATTGATGCTTCCAAGTGCCAGTAGATATTTGATTCTGAATTATTGAGAAGGGCATCAGATGTGATGTTGCTAACCACAATGTAATCGTATTAATTACCATTCTTTTTTTATTGGAAACATATTAACTTGCAATCTGTATATAATTTCTCCTTGTATTTGCTCTTACAATCGCAATGCAAATTAACAAGTGTTGTTGAAGAGACCATTAACATTTCAATAATCTCATATTACAAGTTATAGCGTTTGGTTAAAGGAAATAAACCACACCTGCTAAGAATTCAGGGATAAAGCAATGGCTTTTGGCTCTCACACAATCCTTCATTGACGCACAGTTTGCCCTCAGTATTTTCTACATGTAGCCACAAGCTTGTACCGAAAATTCCCTCGAAAACCGCATAAATCCGCATCTAAACCCAATCCGAAACACTGTTTAAATAGACTTATATTCCTTAACATGTGTGGATATGAATCTAGGTCGGAGTCATATTCCAACCTGAGCCCACGCTGCCACACCCACTCCACACGCGCTCGTTCGCATCGTGCATGCATTGCAAGCTGCGAGCTACGTGTGTCACGCTCAGTAGTGGTCTTTACTGCCTAATTGGGCCGGCCTTCTTAAAAAATATTGTTTCGGGCCCAAAAAATCTCCAATAAATTTCCCAAAAATTCTCATAAATCCCATATTATTCTTGAGCTATTTTTGATGTTTTGTAACTTATTTTTCAATACTCACCTTGATACAAAAGCATCGTAAAGCCCAAACCAAGTCAAAACTCTATATCCTTCGCCTTCAAAAATAAGCCAACTCATCCTGAGGCCAGTGCATTTAGCTAGTGCATTTAGCTAGTGAGCTTTGCACTTAAGCATAACTAACTACCCGAGTGTCCAACAAACCCCCATCTAAAGGTGAATCTCTGAATTTACCTTCGGAAATAATAGTTTGCTATTTGGTGATTCTTTGTCTACATGATTCATTGATATAGTTGATTATGGATGTTATTATGTTGTGATTATATGGATAAAGTCCTTGGATTTGTGCGTGGACATTGGAATCATATTGAGATCGTGATAATGAGGCCCAATGGATCCGCTTATGCACAAATTCCAAATATTCAGGTTCACAGGAATATCAAGACGTGACATTGATATTTCGGATAGACCAGTGTCCACTGAACTCTACCATAGCGATGGCAGTGTCTGCTCTCATAGACACTCGATGTTGGAACATTGTGAGACAATACACATGTGTTTGTTAGAGAATAAGTTCACAGCATAACTCATCGAGAAGCTTCTATACAATAATCACATTCTGACTATCAATGGAAGTTTTCATGTGATAGTTGATGCAGCTTAGTTTTTTGACCTAAAATATTTTAAAGGACCTTGCATATGGGAGCCTAGCTATACTTTTGCTTTTACTGACCAACGGTGAAAGTAACTGTTGTGTAAGTTCTCACTTGGTATAGTTCAAGCGTGCGCAGGGAGTGGCGGTTAAGACAGATTCGTCACCTTCGATATGAAAGGTTAGTGTCGTAAGGAGCCAATGGATCCAAAGTAAATCCATGGCCATGGTGAAATTGATAAACTTGTTATGAGGAACAAATTTCATCCGAACCTCCGGCTATGGCATCGTATATATGACTCATGCTTTATAGTGTTATTGGGGTTTGACAATTATATATACCCGAGACACCTTAATGACATAGTTTTGACAAAGGGACTAGACTGCATATTAGCTTTCATTGACATGCCCTCATTTGGTCGAAGAATATTCCAGTCGATCTCACACCAATTATATAATGATTATTTCAGAACAGGTGGTCTACATACGCAGCTAGCATCACTATCGTACATGTGAATGATCGTTGAGTATTATTGAGTCACTGCCAGAGTAGGAATCAGGCTTTTAGAGTCTCACACCAATAATAGCTCGTCATGAAAATCAAAGGAATGAACTTAATGCATATGAGATTTAGGCGTTGTGATTAACTAATATTTTTAGACGAAAAAATGCATCGCAAGGAGTTGCGAATGCATAGTAGAAATGTTCGTAAAGAGTTACAAATATTTCAGTTAATAAAGAAAGGTAAAACCTACAACCTAAACCCTTATGAAAGGATATGCAACTCATTGGTCGACTAATGGCTTTCTGGCCGCCATTAGTCGACTAACCTAACGCAGGAAATATAACTGTTTCTATTTCGACTATTAGTCGACTAACCAGGTTTGTTAGTCAACTAGGATCTGATTTAGTACTCCACGAAGGTACTAAGTACATTGGAGATTAGATCCTGCCAGTACGCCTTCAAAAAAATATCAGCATGTGCAGTAGGGATCCTACATGTATTTTGCCCTTAAAAGACCTTGTCTCATATGGCAAGATGAACGTTTAGGATCTTTCAAGCACAACTAATGCTCATATGACAAAGCATCCCCAAAGTTCACCTTCTTAGATATTAATTTCAAAGTTTATTACAAGTAAATTGTCCTCCTCTCTTATTGTAGGACTAGAAATAATCCGTGCACGTTCACGACGAACCCCCCCCCCCCCCCCCCCCCCCCCCTCCCACGAACAGGATGTAGTGCACGTGCACAACCGAAAAAGTGCGAGAACTGTGTGTGTATGTTGGTATCGTCGATGGGTAAACTGTGCAAAAGGCAAACACACAAATAAGTGGCTTGGCGTCGTGGTGGTTTTTGGGTTTTTGGTAGGAATCACAACAATGTAAATAAAGGGTTTGGGAGGGTTTTTTTTAGGGGAAGCTGTTGACTAGGCTGGGTTTGTCACAGTCACAAACAGACTGAACTTGTGACGGGGCCAAACCCGTTCCCCACGGCCCTCTTTTGTATAATAGTTTCATGAAGTATGATTGCTCAACAAGAAACCAACAGAGTCATAAAGGCACATCAAGTATGTACATATGCATTCGCTTCACTCTAAAATCAAGGCGACCATAACTAAAGGACACCTAGACTTAGTACATACTAGGCTATTACTAGCAAAATCCACATCCTACAAATAAGAAAGCATACCACAAGCTCACAAATCCAAGCTACGCTTCTTCCACAAATTTACGAATTTGCTATAACAATCAACTTGAGAGCGCCTGCTCCGAATGCAACAATAGCAAATTATTGGCGCCAAAGCAGGGCCACCAACCGTTTTAACGAACTTTCAAAACACAAGTCCCTCCTTGAAGCCCTCCCCTCCTTTGTATTCCCCTTCGATTCCCCCACAAAGAAAAGAAAAGAAAAGAAATTTTGCTACAAATAAAACCACACAAAATACACCAAAAAAAAAAATTTCTTCTCCTCCCTCTTCCTATTGATCTCAGTCTCTCAATATACCTACCGAGAGCTAGAGAAGAGGAGAGGAGGAAGGTAGAAAGGTTCAATAAAAAAGCCATCGTCGTCGCTGCTGCCGCCACTGTGACAACCACATTTAGCAAAGACACCCAAAAATGCTGGCCCCGGCTCCATTAGCGGCGACCGCAGCTCCATCGGCGAGCGACGCGGTCGCCGAGATCCGCAAGAACGAGCTCCGTAGCCGACGCCGCCGGCAGTTCATCATCGGCGGCAGTGCCTTCCTCCTCCTCCTCCTCCTGATATACGCGGTCCTGGCCACCGTCCACACCTCCTCCGACTCCAAGGCCCCAAGCACCCCCAGCGGCAGCATCACCACCAGCTCCAAGTCCATCCACCTGATTTGCACGTCGACGGACTACGAGAAAACGTGCCGCCAGAGCCTGTCCAAGAGCATCAAGGCCGACGACCCGGACCCGAAGGAGCTCATGAAGGCCGCCGTGTCCGTCCTCTTCGCCGAGGTCGGGGCCGCGTTCAACAAAACCCAGCACGTCAAGACGAACGACAGCCGGGTCAAAGGCGCGGTCGAGGACTGCAGGGAGCTGTTTGCCGAGTCCAAGGACGAGCTGCGGTCCGCGCTGAACGCAATCATAGACAAAGGGATCGACCGCCTCCCCGACCAAGCGCACGACATCAAGACGTGGCTCAGCGCCGTCATGTCGTACCAGCAGACGTGCGTCGACGGGTTCCCCGACGGGGAGATGAAGGCGAGGCTGAACAGCGGGATGAGGGCGGCGAGGGAGCTGACGAGCAACGCCCTCGCCATAATTGGGAAGTTGGCTAGTACCATTTCGATGCTCGATGGGGAAGGGCTGCTCGGCCGGCGCAGGCTGCTGGAGGCGGAGGATGAGACGGAAGGGACGCCGGAGTGGGCGCGGGACGGGGACCGGCGGGTGCTGCAGGAGGGAAGCGATATCAGGCCCAAGCCGAACGTGACGGTGGCCAAGGACGGGAGCGGGAAATTCAACAACATATCGGCCGCGCTCGCTGCCATGCCGAAAAAACGCACGGGGAGGTTAGTCCATATCGAACGATGAAAATTAGAGAAGTCAAAAAATTTTGTTGATGCGAATTGATGCGAAATGTTTTAGGTATGTGATCCATGTGAAGCCAGGAGTGTACGATGAGACGGTGACGGTGACGGGCAGCATGAAGGATGTGACCATCTACGGTGATGACCCTGCCACCACGATTGTAACGGGCAAGAAGAACGTTGTCGACGGAACCAGAATCTTTAAGACTGCCACATTTGGTAAGCCTGAACAACATTGATTAACAAAATTGTGGAACCAAAACACAACATTGTGGCTGTAGTTTAGTGGTAAGAATTCTACGTTGTGGCCGTAGAGACCTGGGCTCGAATCCCAGCAGCCACAATATATTTTTTTAATGCCTTATTTGCTTCTGTGTGCAGCTGCGGTCGGTGGAGGATTCATGGCGTTGAGAATGACCTTCCGTAACACCGCCGGTGCAGCGAAGCATCAGGCGGTCGCCCTCCGCGTCCAGTCCGACCGGTCAATCTTCATCAATTGCCACGTGGAGGGCCACCAGGGCACCCTCTACGTCCAGACCCACCGCCAGTTCTACCGCGGCTGCACCATCTCCGGCACCGTCGACTTCGTCTTCGGAGACGCGGCCGCCGTCCTCCAGAACTGCGTCCTCGTCGTCCGCCGGCCCCTCGACAACCAGCCGAACACCGTGACGGCCCAGGGCCGGACGGACCGGCACGAGAGCACCGGCATAGTCCTCCACCGGTGCAAGATCATGCCGGAGGCGTCGCTCAAGCCGGTGGCCGACAAGTTCAAGACGTACCTGGGCAGGCCGTGGAAGGAGCACTCGAGGACGGTGATCATGGAGAGTGAGATTGGCGGGCTGATCAGGCCCGAGGGGTACATGCGGTGGCAAGGGGATTTTGGGCTCAAGACGCTGTCTTACTCCGAGTACAAGAATTATGGGCCGGGGGCCGACGTTAAGGGCCGCGTCAAGTGGCCCGGAGTGAGGGTGATCGGGAGGGAACAGGCCTTGGGCTACACCGTGGCCAATTTTCTTTACGCCTGGGACTGGATCAAGGGGGCCGGAGTGCCCGTACCTGTCAGAATGGGCTTGTACGATTCATGAAATTTTTTTGGTAAAGTTTAATGCACGATAAATTTTTTTTATTAGATAGAATTTTAGGCACCTGTTTATTGAATTCGCCTGTAATAGCCAGACTCGTAATTAATGAATTTTTTTTTTTTGAAGATATGTGCTTGTTTGACTCTTTGATCCAAAAAAATCAATCTTTCACGTAAGTTCATGTAGCCAATTGTTGGTGTACGGGTACGGCTCACGAAACAGCATTGGATATGTGAGGCCCAATCACGGCCCAAGGCCTACCAACAAGACGGAGGCGGCGTGAGACTCCGTGGAAGGAATAGTCCTTCCCAACCGTTGGACTCCCGCCGACATTATTGGGGCGGAGTTATGACGACCGTGTAAATGGGCAGCCGTTAACTCGACAAGCGAAGGTAAGAGCTCTCCATCTTCAAGGTACGAGATCTAAAACATCGAACTCCATTTTCTCACTTTACCACTTTAGATTCGAGCTTGAGTCATTAGTCTAGAGACGAACCTCACTGGGTCGATCTCAGCTACACCAAGCTCCCTCTTTTACTTAAGTTCCCTAATAACTAAAGCATCGAAGAGGATTTGGGTCGGAACCCAGATCCGACCCCCTTGACGACTCCATGTGGTGCAGACCGGCGATCGCTATCCAATACCGAAGGTCGGCGCTTGACCCTTCAACCTCGAATGATCGACGCAACGGTCGCTCGTGGGTCGATCGAATGTCGTATCACCCTCAGCTACAATCATCCGACTCTAGTTCTTCCAACTAAGGGTCCCACCTCAACTGCTGACAAGGCTCCAACTCAGCGCTTCGAGTTCCCGTCAGCTTAACAATTGTACCAGTCAATTTTGGCCTAAGCAGTTTGGCGACGTCTGTGGGAAACCACGAGTCGACATTCCTATCGACGAACCACTCGACTATGTTGACTCACCCAACCACATCATCCGAGGTTGCCGCATGGTCTCCCAGCGTCGGGATCATCAACATGATAACGGGAGGACCCCCGCACCCGGAGCTATCAACCTCTCTCCAAAGCTCGTACGCTGGGAGATTGATGACAGTTTCCATGGGGCGAAAGCGCCCCAGGTATTCAACACCTCATATCTCCTTCTCGGATGAAGATCTGGAAGGGGTGGAGCTACCGCACGATGATGTCGTGGTCATCACGGCCACAATCAGAGAGATCGTCGTGAAAAGATTACTCGTCGACACTGAAAGCTCGTGCAACATACTCTTCTTCACTATGCTGGAGAGGATGAAAATGTCGTCCGAAGAGTTGACGCCTTGCACAGGCCCATTGGTGGGGTTCACTGGACACTCCGCCCCGATAGCAGGCATCATCACCTTATCGGTGACCCTCGGTACGTATCCTAAACAAATCACTCGCCTAACCAACTTTATGGTGGTAAAGATCAACTCGGCGTACAACGGGATCATCGAAAGACCGCTGTTGAATGCCATAGAAGTGGTAGTCTCGACCTTCCACCAAATGATCAAATTCCAGACCCCCGAGGGGGTCGGAAGGGCGAGAGGGAATCAGGAACAGGCACGATCATGCTACACACTATCTGCCACCCTGAGGAGGGTCGAGCAGAATGACCCAGTCGACCCGCGGGTCGAAGATCGACGGCATGTCGTGGTCGAAGAAACAGAGAATAACAAGATCTCCAGCGAGAAAGGAAAACCCGTCTCAATCGAGTCGCTGCTCCCTTGCGACCTAAAGGAACAGTTAATCACCCACCTAAAAGAGCATGCCGACATCTTCTCTTAGACCCCAAGGACATGCCCGGCATCGACCCCGAGGTAGCGTCCCACAAACTAGGGGTCGACCCGACATCCAAACCCATGAAGCAAAAGAAGAGAAACATGGGAGGTGAAAAGATGAAAGCTGCTAACGAAAAGGTAGATCGGCTTCTGGAGGCCTGCTTCATTCGGAAAGTCAAGTACCCCAAATGGCTCTTGATTGTCGTGATGGTCAAGAAGGCAAACGGCAAGTGGCGAATGTGCCTCGACTTCATCGACCTTAACAAAGCGTGCCCTAAGGACAGCTACCCCCTGCCGTGAATTGACCATCTAGTCGGCAGTGCCTCGGCTACGAGCTTCTCAGCTTCATGGACGCCTTCTCCAGGTATAACCAGATTCAAATGGCACCAGAAGATGAGGAGAAAACTTCTTTCATCACTGATCGAGGTATATTATGTTACACCAAAATGCCATTCGGTTTGAAAAATGCTGGAGCCACGTACCAACGCATGATGAACGACATCTTCGAGGCTCAAATAGGGTGAAACCTAGAAGTCTACGTCGACGACATGTTGGTTAAGTCGAAGAAGTCAACGGATCACCTCGCAGACCTCAGGGAGATATTTTGCACAGATCCGACGATACAACCTTCAGCTGAACCCCTCTAAATATACATTTGGGGTTCGTTCGGGGAAGTTCTTCGGTTTCATGCTGACAAACCGAGGGATCGAGGTCAACCCCGACAAGATTTCTGCCATCATCATGATGAAGTAACCCTCGACTCTCAGAGAGCTCCAAAGGCTGAATGAAAGGAAAGCAGCTTTGGGACGATTTCTGTCTAAATCGGCCGAAAGGTCATTACCTTTTTTCAGGGTGCTGAGAAATGTGATAGCCTCTGTCTCGATCGGCAAAAGAATCTTCGAATGGGATGCGGACTGCAAGAAAGCATTCTCAGAGTTGAAGGAGTATCTTCGCACCCCACCGCTCTTAACCAAGCCAGATAAGGATGACCAGCTCATCCTCTACCTAGATGTCATCGAAGAGGCTGTGAGTTCAGCGCTCGTCAAAGAAGACGCTGGGGTACAACGGCCCATCTACTACGTCAGTCAGGTCCTTCGAGGTGCGTAGGTCAACTACTCGGGGGGTCAAAAAGATGTCTTTCGCATTGGTTCAATCCACCAGGAGATGCGGCTGTATTTCCAAGTGCACACCATCTTGGTCCTCACCGACACTCCCTTAGAACAGACCCTGAAGAGGCTCGATCGATCAAGGAGAATGACAAAATGGGGGGTCAAACTAAGCGAGTTCGACATCCAGTATAAGTCGAGGACCACCATGAAAGGGCAGGCTCTCGTCGACTTTATTGTCGAACTCACCTACGATGACTGCCCCCAAGAAGGGGTATGTGCAACTAGCACAATGCCTGGGGTTATCCCTGTACCCTCAATCAGCAGGGAAAAAGACGCAAATCGATCACGAGGGAACCTGGATTGTACAAGTCGACGGTTCGTCCACACAAGCTGGGAGCGGGGCCGAAATAATCATCCAAACATCTGGGGGCGACATATTTGAATACGCCCTCCGCTTAGATTTCCAAACCACTAACAATGGTGCGGAATATGAGGCGGCTATCAACGGACTCCGACTGGCTAGAGCCCTGGGGGTGAGAGTAGTCCAACTATTCAGCGACTCCAGCCTCATCGTTCATCAACTAAACGGGGCCTTCGAGGCATGCAACGACTCAATGTAGAGTTACGTGCAAGTCGCTAAAGCAGAGCTCGCCACATTCGCACGCGCGAAAATTCATCACGTGTCAAGGTCGAAAAATCATCGAGCTGACGCCTTGCCAAAGCTTGAATCATCCTCCCCCAGGGACTCGGTCGGACCGTGTACATATAACATCTATCACATCCCAGCGGGCTGCCACAAGAGCTTCTAAGCCTCATCGGGGGCCGCGTGGAAGGACCCGATAATCCACTACTTAAACACCGGGGAGAAACCTACCGACCAGTGGAGGCACGAAAACTCGAACGGAAGGCCTACTAATTCGTCTTGCGAGATGGTTCATTGTACAAGAGACGATGGATCAGGTATGACATCTTCCCCTTTCTTAAGTCCTTAGCCCCGCAGGAAGCACACTACGTGATCCAGGAGATCCACGAGAGCGACTACAGAAACCTTAGCGGAGGAAAGTCCATAGCCTTGAAGGCCATGAGACAATGGTATTTTGGCCAATAATATTCAAAGATGCCGCCGAATACGTTCAACAGTACCCGACATGCCAGAGTTTCTCAAAAATCAAATCAGCACCACCGACTGATCTGATCCCCATCGTCAGCCCAGTTCCTTTGGCCAAATGGGGGCTGGACCTCTTTGGACCATTCAAACCAACGAGTGGGCAACGGAGATACCTCATAGTGGCGATCGATTATTTTACCAAGTGGATCGAAGCGGAACCTTTATCCTGAATCACCTGGAAGGAGGCTCGGAACATCGTCTGGAAGTCTGTCATCTATCGTATCCCACAATCTATAGTAACAGACAACGGGACACAATTCGACAGCGCCGGCTACAGAGACTTTTGCGCAGAGCTGAAGATCAAGCTGCACTTCTGTCACGCCCCATTATCACAAATACTTTATAAGGCAACACAACCCATGGGAAGGAGGATGGAGCTTGACAAGCCGCGGTATTACACCAAACGTGAATAGAGAAACACATTAAGCAGGCCACTGCGAGTGCTGGGATCATACATCACAGATATATATAAAAGAAAGAAACAACACATACAGCCATCACAGAGAGTACAAATCCACATAACCACATAACTAAAGAGCGTACCACACACCATCATCAAGTACAAAGTGAACCGACTCGAGTAGTACATGAGAAGTATCACCAGCTCCCAACATATGCCACAGCTAGAAAAGACCACACACTCGCTACACGACCTAACTCACACTACAAGACACATCCCAAAAAGAGTGGTATCCCCAAACCAAAACCCACATCTAAGGAATCTCCTGAGGGAGACTCTGCTCTGGTGACCTCTGCTCAAGACCTGAAAAGTAAAATGAGCACGTCAAACGTGCCCAGTAGGAAACTAAATAGGATAGGGAAAATCATTTAGGGTTATGAGTGTAAAGGCAATAGGAGTACAAACTACCAAAGTAAAGAGTACAACACACAAGTGTGCACAACAACACATACAAAGTTCATTAGTTAGCAGATGTTAGTTATTCTTTGGAAGCCTGGGTATCACCTCAAGATAAGGGCCTGGACCTCACCCCAAATTTGGGGCGAATGCAGCACACGACGCAGTGGACACGGGCACTATACGCCGGGCCTCTCAGCTCCCCCGTCCCTGGCAGGAGTGAGGCCCTCCACATAATAACACAACCTCCATATGTCCCCTCTGTAATACCCTACAAGCTACTGCACAAGTACTAGAGGGGGGTGAATAGTACTTTAAAAATAACAAGGAGTATAATTCCTAATTATAATGCAAACAACTACCAAATCAATTTGCGGAAGCTTAAATTGAAGACAACAACAGAATTAACAAAGCTAACAAGAGATGTTACTGGGTTCGGATCCACCCAAGTCTCCCCGACTTGTTCCCGGTGATCCTACGTCCCAACCACCCGGATCCCCTCCGGATACTTGAGTTAGAAACCCTAACTCAAGATTTCCACTATGAGATACTTGTGAAAAACCTCCACAAGTCAAATCATACAAAATGTAATTTGTGACTCCCACAACCCGGGATCACAATCACACTCTCACAACCGAGAGTGAAACTTACAATTCAAATATGAAATGAAATAAGAAAAACTTCTTACCGAACAAAATACCTATGCCTTGAGTATTGCTTACGAATTAGGGCAAGGATGATTTTGAGGAAGAAGTGGCACCAAACCCTAGCTCCAAGATGTAGATCAGCGGTGGAGAGCTTTGGGGATGTTGGTGACCTAGAATCAAGCACTTGGCTTGGAAGGCTTCACACTCAATGAATCTCTCTTTGGAAGTAAGAGTTAGGAGAGATTATTGAATGGAAAGAATGAGCTTTGAATGAGCTTGGAATGAATTCTCTTGATCTCTAAACTTGCAATAATATCAGCCTTGGCAGCAATGAATGCAGCCCATCAAGTATATATAAGATAGAGGAGAGAGAGAAAGAAATTCGAGTCATTAAATGCTCCAACGACTCTTTTCTGAACCCAACTAGTCGGTCAAAGAACAACCACCGACCGACTAGTTCATCAACTAGTCGGTCGGTCAATTAACTTAAACCGACTAATGAGTGAACTGAGAAAAGATCAAAGTACAGACATAAGGAACTAGTCGGTCCAAGAAGAGTAGCTGACCGACTAGTTTCACAACTAGTCGGTCGGTTACTCAACGTAGACCGACTAACAGATAAAACTGAAGTCTGAGCTAAAATAGACTTAGTCGGTCCAAGAACAAATGTTGACCGACTAATTCACCAACTAGTCGGTCACCAAATGAACATAGACCGACTAACAATAAACAGTAAGTATGGTGAAAATTTGGTATGTACAGTAAACTAAACTAGTCGGTCTAAGAAGGAAAGTTGACCGACTAGTTCATCAACTAGTCGGTCGATCAATGAACACAGACCGACTAAAGATAAACAGTAGCTTAGGTTCAAATGTGCATGTACAGGGAAAGCTCAACTAGTCGGTCACAGAAGCATCACTGACCGACTAGTTCACAAACTAGTCGGTCGGTGAGTCAACTTAGACCGACTAACTGTAAACAGTAAAGAGCTATGAATTAACTGACTGAAACTAGTCGGTCCAAGAAGCTTGGCTGACCGACTAGATCACCATCTAGTCGGTCAGTTCTTCTTCTTGAACCAACTAACATGCACAAGAAGTCCCGAATCGAAGCGCGAAGCTTCGGGAAGAATTGTATGGACTTCTATTAAGATCCTAGAGCTAAGATATGAGCGTTATGAAGAATTAAAACGTAAGACCTACTCAAGGCTTAACATTCTACGAAAGAAGCTTAAAGACTATAAATAAAACTTGACGATACCGTCTTCTATAGCTTCAATTGAATTTTCATGACTTCTAAATAGGTCCATAAGCTTCAACGAAGCTTTAGACGAACGATCACGTGCTTTGAGAAGTCTTGAGACGTCGTAATTGATATTCATATGAATTTGGCGACGATCTCCATAACTGCGCTCACAAAGTGTTAGTTCACGTTATATTTATGTTTGTTCATCATCCAAAACCAAATCCGGGGAGTCCAATATCCAACATTCTCCCCTTTTTTGGTGATGACAAACCAACATAAATAATAATCAAAAATAATAATTCAAATGAAATTTACTTACTCCCCCTACATTGATGACACGTTAATTCCAATTTAAACAAAAATAATACGCATCAAGCAGACGAGTGAAGTATATTAAATGAGAATCGAATATTGAATTATTGGAATACCAAACGTAGGTTATTGAAATGGGATTAATGGGTATCATACGCCATATGAGAGCTTCTCTCATACTCCCTCTCACATAAAGCACCCAAGTACAAGCCCACATGGGCTTGTACTTGGTTGTACTTGGGTGCTTTATGTGAGAGGGCGTATGAGAGAAGCTCTCATATGGCGTATGATAGCCATTATTCTCTATTGAAATATCGGATTTGAAAATCCATTTATATATCTTAACTCCCCCTGAATCTAACACATCAAGTTAGATTCTTGGAAAAATGCTTTAAATTTTCATTTAGCACATCGATATTATTATATCTCTCCCCCTTTGGCATAAGCAAAAAGAGCGGGAGGATAACAACGACAACAACAATGGCCTCAAATTAAAAGCACGGGAGTCGTAGAATACGACGACGGTTCAAGTGACACCAAAGAGAAAATACGAATAGAATCAAGGCGTGTCAATGAAACCATAGTCGAAAAATCGTAAAACGAAATCATCAAAACTCAAAACAATTTAACGAATTGAGTTATGGAATATACTCTCCAATATCAACATTGTTGGTTAAATTAGTGCATGGAAAACAATTCTATGTTTTCATAAAAGAAATTTCTATTAAACCAAGTTAATATCGTCGAGCGACGAAATCAAACATCAGAGACATAAAAATTTATAAATTGCACAATAGAATGAAATGTCAACTGCGATGTATATATATATATAATATGAAGCAGAGTACATCACCGACATACAAAGCATCGATCGACTGATCGGGGCACAAAAATACATCATCATATCACAGATATCGGAGTGTCAACAAAAAAATACTCCATCATAAAAAGACATCCAAATACATCATCAAAAGTATCAGAAAGACATCAAAATGACCCAAAATACACAGCCACCCACACTATCCTACCCAACATCTCTCACAACTAGATATGTCATCCAATGAGCATCGGGAGAGGCCTCGAAGAAACTCAAGAGGCAGCGGGAGGATCAGAAGCAACTGCAGGCTCAGCAGGAGCAGAGGAGGTGACTGGATCAGCAGGAACGTCCGGAAGATCAGCAGGAGCGACTGTAGAAGTGGCAACCTCTGGAGTAGCAACCGTAGTGGCCTCGGGAGCACCAGTTGGAGTATCCACCACAGGAGTGGTGGCAACAAGTGTGCTCTCGGGGGCACCAGCAGACGAAGCAGCAACAGCAGCACCGGAAGAGGAAGCACCAGCAGCAGTACCAGAAGGGCCCTCGGGGGCACGAGTCGAAGCACGACAAAGCTCCCCAACGTCCTCCTCAGCCAATCATCCAACTCCTCATCCTCAGACACAGAAGGAGGAAGCTCAACACCCATCAGACGAGCCATACGGCAAACTACCTCCTCGGTACGAGCCAAGCGAGACTCGTGACGACGAAGTAACCGTACGACATCATCAAGGGTGGCAGAGGGAGCAGCAGAGGCACTGGCAGAGGCAGGGGCAGACGCTGAAGGTGTCGTCCTCTGAACGTGACGAAGCGCCGCAAGAGATTTCTTGACGGCAGTCGCGTTCAGGGGAGGACCAAGGGGACGCTCATCGTCACGAGGCAACGTGACACGGAAGTGACGAAACACGAGGGTCAACAAGCAAGGAAATGGGATATGAGCCGATTTAGAGGACTTGCGAATACACTCGAAAGAATCAATCTTATCGAGTATAATGCGAGCCCAATTAATCGAGCTCCCCATGAAGATAGCATAGATCAGCTTCAGAAAGGGCTGGGACGGGAGAGATGAGGAGCCGTACTTGGGAAGCAAGCATGACTTCAGAATCAGATTTAGGACACATGCATTCGGTTTGAAAGATTTTGATGGCACGCCAATCATGGCAGGAGGAATCTGGTGGAAAATCTCAGAGAGGACGGTCTGATCTAAGGAAGAAATATCGTCAACAGAGATATCAGAGGGGAGGAGGCCAAACGAAGAGATACCCAGAATATCTCCTAAGATTTCCGATGTGAGGACTATAGGGGTCCCCAAAATGGTCGTCTCAACAGAGTGGGTCTCATCGTACTGACCCCGATCCTATTCGCATAGAAAAGCTTCACTAAACGAGGGTACGGGTGAGGGTTCGCCTTCGGGTCATATCGAAGATAATCGAGAAGACCCGACGACGAAAGAAGATCAGCTAACCCAATGAAGTCACTGAACTGGACGAAATGCTCCAGAAGCAGCGGGCAATGTTCGATACGGTTGTATGCCGCGAGACACAACGGGTCGTCGCGACACAACGAAATATCGACACCGCCCACCGGCATCGGAGCCTTTCCCTTAGGCTTACGGGTAGACGTACGAGGGTGGGTGCTAGACTCGGGATGGGTAGGAGGAGTGGGTTCCCTATGAGTCTCTGTCTCGGGGTTATACTCCGTATCGGAATCGGTAGGAGTATGGAATGAAGAACGAGAGGCAAGATCTTTGGTCTTGGGCTTAGGCTTGGGCTTGGGTTGACCTCTAGGCTTGGCGATCGTCGTCCTCTTCTTCTTGAGAGGAGGCGAAGACGACGAAGGTAGGGTGGTCTTAGCTCGGCGTTTCGGAGGGGTTGGATGCTCGGTATCCGTAGGGTTTGGTTCTACGTTCATCGGCGAGGGGCTAGAGGGAGTGATAGGGATGCGTGTTCTTGCCATAATCGCGACAATACACGACACAATCAAACTTGAAACGAAGAAACCCTAAGTCGAAACCCTAGAAAGCTGAAATCGAAACCCTTGCCGAGAGAATCTAACCCTAGAGAACTAACCCTAACCCTAGGAAGCTAGGAGATGAGAGAGAATCACCTAGGAGGAGGGGCCGACGGTGGAGATCGACGGAAATGGCCGGAAAACGGCCGGAGTTCGATCGGAAGTCGAAGGGGCTGAGCGAGGTCGGGGGTGTAGCTGGAGAGAATACCGACTAATAAGAAAATTAGTCGGATGAAAGGAGTTTTAATCGATCGGAATGCGAAAAGACAATTCAGTCCCCGTCACAATTAGTCGGTCACAGCTCAAGCACTGACCGACTAGATCACGATCTAGTCGGTCGGTCAATGAGCTTGAACCGACTAGTTGCAAACAGTGGCTGAATCCAAGTTTAACTGACAAGAATTAGTCGGTCTGTGTTCATTTACGGACCGACTAGATCTCAATCTAGTCGGTCGGTCACTGAACATGAACCGACTAAAGAGTTAAAATGGAGAGGAAACTCAAAAAGCTTGAGTTAGTCGGTCTAAGTTCTTCTACTAACCGACTAGATGACCATCTAGTCGGTTGGTGGTTGAACTGAAACCGACTAAAAGAGTCCAAAAGTTGATAATCAAGTTCTCTCCTCAATACGCTTGGACGATATATCGCAAAACTCTCAATGATCATCTAAACTACCCCATTAAACATCGAAATCTTAAATACGACATTCAAAACATGAATTCGAGCAAAAATTCAAAATATCACATAAATTCCCGAAAAATCCAATAAGTCTAGCATGAACGAAATATTTCGAAATATAATAGCATGCAAGATTATTGAATGAAACATGAATCATATATCTCGGATTCACCCATAATCCCCAATTCTCGACGCAACCGCACAAAGGAGTCCTCCTTTAGGGGTTTCGTGAAAATATCGGCGATTTGCTTTTGGGTTTCAACGTACACTAAAATGATGTCCTTTTTAGCAACATGATCATCTAAAAAGTGGTGTCGGACATCTATGTGTTTCGAACGGGAATGGTGTAACGGGTTCTTGGAAAGACATATTGCACTTTGGTTGTCAACCATGATAGGGCAAGTATCACAATTAATACCAAAGTCTTTAAGTGTGTGTCTCATCCAAAGAACTTGAGCACACGCGGCACCGGCGACAATGTATTCCGTCTCGGTGGTTGAAAGTGATACGGAATTTTGCTTCTTGGAAAACCAAGAGACAAGGGAATTTCCTATAAAATGGCAAGTGCCACTAGTACTTTTCCTGTCGGATTTGCATCCCGCATAATTGGCATCACTATATGAGATTAACTCATACGTGCTAGATTTTGGATAAAGTAATCCAAAATCAAGTGTATAACTTAGATAACGGAAAATATGTTTTACCGCTACTAAGTGAGACTCCTTAGGTTGAGACTGATAACGAGCACATACGCATACTGCAAACATAATATCGGGCCTACTTGCGGTAAGATAAAGTAAACTACCTATCATACCTCGATATAGACGAATGTCTACATCCTTACCACCCGTATCCTTATCAAGATGCGTAGTCGTGCTCATTGGAGTCTTTTTCCCGGAGGCACTCTCCATTCCAAATCGCTTAAGTAACTCCATCGTATACTTCGTTTTGTGGATGAAGTTTGCATCATCCATTTGGCGAATTTGGAGACCTAAGAAATATTTGAGCTCACCCATGTGGCTCATCTCAAATTGTTCCTTCATAACATTAGAAAACTATTCGTAAAGAGCAAAGTTAGTAGCACCGAAAATGATATCATCAACATAAATTTGAACTAAAATTATATCATTATTCGAATGCTTAACAAAAAGTGTAGAATTGGCTTCTCCCATTTTAAAATTCAAATCCAAAAGAAAATCCTTTAGGCGATCATACCAAGCTCGAGGAGCTTGTCTCAAACCGTAAAGCGCTTTCTTTAGTTTAAAAACATGATTTGGAAATTTTTCATTTATGAAACCCGGAGGTTGAGAAACGTAAACTTCCTCAACAACATCTCCGTTTAAAAATGCACTTTTAACATCCATTTGAAATAATTTAAAATCCTTATGGCATGCAAAAGACAATAATAATCTAATTGATTCTAATCTAGCTACCGGAGCGAAGGATTCTTCGAAATCAATACCTTCCTCTTGACGATAGCCTTGAGCAACTAACCGAGCTTTGTTCCGGACAACGACTTGGTTTTCGTCGGTTTTGTTCTTGAAGATCCACTTTGTCCCTATGACGGTGTGGTTCTTCGATGGCAATGGAACAAGCTCCCAAACTTCATTCCTCTCGAATTGAATGAGCTCCTCCTCCATGGCTAAGATACAAGCGCTATCTTCGCATGCTTCATTAACGTTCTTTGGCTCCATCGAGGAGGCAAAGGCACAATGAGCGAAGTAGTTCACTTACGATCTCGTCTTGACACTATCATAGATATTGCCAATGACTTGCTCATGAGGATGGTCACGAACGGTATGAAGCCGTTTGGGAATACCTTGATCACTAGGAACATTCTCAATAACTTCATTAGACGGGTTAGTCTCAATAGAATCAATAGAATCATTAGACTTAGAATTATCAAACGAATCACATAAAACATCCATTGAATCATTATCATTTGAAATTCTAGTTGGAACAAATCCTTCATTAAATGAGACATGAAGCGACTCCTCGATCGTTGAGGTTCGTTTGTTGAATATCCGGTAGGCTTTGCTACGCGAAGAATATCCAACAAAAATCCCATCATCGGATCTTGGATCGAATTTGTCCAAACTACCATATGTGTTCTTAATAAAACATTTCGAACCAAAAACACGAAATTGTTTAACTTGAGGCAACCTACCAAACAACAATTCATAACAGGTTTGTTTAGTGCCGGGCCTCAAAAGTATTCTATTAAACACATAGCAAGCGGTGTGTACCGCTTCCGCTCAAAATTGATGGCCAAGTTGGCTATCATCAAGCATAGTGCGAGCACACTCCACTAGCGTCCTATTCTTTCTCTCAACTACACCATTTTGAGGAGGTGCACGAGGGAATGAAAAGGTGTGTGTAATACCAACTTCATCACAAAATGTCTCAAAAGACTCATTCTCAAATTCACCTCCATGATCACTACGAATAGTGAAAATGGTGGTTCCTAAGAGATTTTGTACTTTCTTAACAAAAATTGTGAAGTTTTCAAAAGCTTCATTTTTATTACACAATGAAAATACCCATGTAAATCTCGAATAATCATCTACGATGACAAGTCCATATCTTGCATTTCCTAAGGAAGCAACTCTAGTTGGCCCAAATAAGTCTAGATGTAATAGCTCTAGTGGCCGTTTAGTAGAAATGCTTTTCTTAGGTTTAAATGAAGATTTAGGAAGCTTGCCACGTTGACAACAATCACAAAAACTTTTCTTTTCAAAAACGAGCTTCGGAAAACCTTTAATGGAATTTAATTTTGAAAGCTTATAAAGTGTTCCAAAGTTCACATGTCCAAAGCGTCGATGCCATAAGTGTTGTTCACTTGTGTTGGCAACGAGACATTGTTCATAAGACTTAGGAAGATCCAAAATATAAATATCTTTATGACGAGTGCCGGAAAATAATAATTTATCATTATCTTTTCTTAAAATATGACACAATCCTTTCGCAAAGCTAACTTTGTAACCTTTGTCACAAAGTTGGCTTATTGAAATAAGATTATGATTTAAGCCATTAACAAGATAAACATCACTAATTAAGGGTTTAGATGGGTTACCCACTTTACCAACACCTATGATGGTTCCGCTCTCGTTGCCTCCAAATACGACGCGGTTTCCATTTGCGATGGGAACCACTCCGGAGAGCAATCGAGCGTCACCCGTCATGTGTTTTGAACACCCGCTATCGAGTATCCAATTCCCCTTGGAGCTAAATTTAAATTTGTTGCTCATTTTCTTTTTCTTTTCCTTGAGTACCTAAAGATAGAAAATTTCATATCATGGTACCCAAGGTCATTGGGTCCAAATGATTAGACCTTTGGAAGCCAAGTCCAATTGGACTTAGACTTCCCCACATAATTCCTACTATGCACAACATCCGAAAAATAAGCATTCATATACACTTGTTTTTCATCCATGCTTGTGTCCTTTGGGCTCCAAATTGTGAAAATCTTGGGAGCCCTCATCCTATTGGGTGCATGCATGCGTTGTTGATTTCTACGTGATGCATGTTGTGGATAGGCATAAGGAACATGATGGAATGGTGCACGACGAGAATTATTCATATGATGAGGTGGGTGAACATATGCTTGTGAGGAAACACGTGCGTGAGGGTGTCTCACATGGTGTGCACGTGCCCGAGAATGTGTTGCATAAAAATCATCATATGTGTGAGCCGGTGGAGTAGGATGTGTGTTCCTACGTGGCATGGTATTGGTGTACATATAAGCATGCCCCTTCTTTGGAGGTCCACCCAAAGTGGGTTTCTTTCCGAAAGAGGGTGTGGACGAGGTGGAAGCACCATTGGTAGACGAACTACCAATAGAGTGTTTGCTACCACTCGTAGAGTCATCGGAAGTTGGCCTAACAAAAGTAGTGGCCGATTTGGATGGACATCCCATCGTATACCCCAAGCCAATGTGGTGATTGGTCGGAAGTAAGTCACTTAGGATTTTATCCAAATGGTCCTTACCCTTATTGAATCTATTAATTCGGCCTAATGTGTTCTCATATTTCTCTTTGAGAGAACGCATAGAAGTATCCAAGTTGGATACTTGCGATGTGAGCACATAAACACGAGATTTAAGATTCTCATTCTCAATACTCAAAGTCGAGTTTTGAGAAGTTAAATCCGCTATCTTATGTTCCTCCGGATCTTCAATGCAAACATGTTCAAGTTTAGATTTGAGATCAACAATCTCATTTCTTAACTCTTCAACAACGGTGTCATTGTTGGTGATGATAGTCTTAGGCGAGGTTTGAATGCTAGCTAGGTCATATTTTACTTTAGTATATCTATTTACTAATTTAGTGTATTTAGACCATAATTGAGAGTTAGCATTCCTAAGGTCATCCATAGTTACCTCATCGCTTTCGTCATCACTATCATCGGAAGAGGAGGATCTTTGATCATGCTCCTCTCTTGCCATGAAGCACATGTGCGCTTGCTCCACTTGCTCATCGTCCGACTCTCCGCTTGAAGAATCCTCGGAGTCGGTGAATGTTGCTCCGACAAGTCCCTTCTTGTTTCCTTTCTTGTACTTCTTGGACTTATCGAATTTTGGCGCCTTCCACTTCTCCTTTTGCTTGTTGAGAGGGCACTCCGCGTTCATGTGTCATGGCTTATTGCACTTGAAACACAAAGGAGAGGAAGAGGCGTTAGAAGAACCAAATTTAGCTTTGTTCTTATAGTTACCTTTTCGGAAGAAACGGTTGAACTTCTTGGCCATGAGAGCCATGGACTCCAAGTCCAACTCGCTTTCCGAGTCTTCATCATCGGTTGATGTGGATGTGGATGGAGCGGCCTTGAAAGCAATAGCCTTCTTCTTTGACTCGTCTTGCTTTAGGTAGGACTTCATCTTTTCCTGCAATTTGAGCTTGCTATCCTTGCGTACCTCGTATGACATTAAAGTACCCATTAGTTGAACTACGGTGTACTTATTCATGTCATTACCTTCCTCGATGGTGAAGGTACGCTTTTCCCAAGAAGAAGGAAGTTCTTCGATAAGCTTCGAACACTTCTCCTTTTGGGTGTAGGATTTGCCAAGAGCCTCTAACTCGTTTATGATGTCGACGAAGCGAGCGTAATACTCCTTCATCTTCTCGCTCTATTGCATATGAAACATTTCGTAATCTTTGTTTACAACTACGAGTTTAGAATCTCTTACCCTACTCGTCCCTTCATGTAGAATGAGGAGGGAGTTCCAAATTTGATATGCACTCTTACATGTGCATATCTTATTGAAGTCCTCGGGCTCCAATGCGCATTGCAAGGCGTTCATTGCCTTGGCATTGCTTA
The DNA here is from genome assembly GCA_030789695.1 of Scilla litardierei. Classification (NCBI taxonomy): domain Eukaryota; kingdom Viridiplantae; phylum Streptophyta; class Magnoliopsida; order Asparagales; family Asparagaceae; genus Scilla; species Scilla litardierei. The sequence goes on from CM061141.1 coordinate 17,496,955, forward strand.
CCTCCACAGCGACCTCCGCGGTTGTCCATTTCTCAAAGTCTTCTTCTTCGGGCTCGACGTATTCCTTCATCGTGGTCCTCCATAGAGATGCACTCCGGAGGAAGGTTTCCATCCGGCATTTCCAGTACCCGTAGTTGATACCGTTGAAGAATGGAGGCCTCGTTGAGGAATGTCCTTCCATTACCGAAGACGCTCCTTCACGGTTCCTGAAGGTGCCATAGTCGGAAGGTGGACGCACGGTCTTGTTGTCGTTGGCAGACATAGCTAAATATCTGGCTCTGATACCAAATGTAATGCCCTACAAGCTACTGCACAAGTACTAGAGGGGGGGTGAATAGTACTTTAAAAATAATAAGGAGTATAATTCCTAATTATAATGCAAACAACTACCAAATCAATTTGCGGAAGCTTAAATTGAAGACAACAACAAAATTAACAAAGCTAACAAGAGATGTTACTGGGTTCGGATCCACCCAAGTCTCCCCGACTTGTTCCCGGTGATCCTACGTCATAACCACCCGGATCCCCTCCAGATACTTGAGTTAGAAACCCTAACTCAAGATTTCCACTATGAGATACTTGTGAAAAACCTCCACAAGTCAAATCATACAAAATGTAATTTGTGACTCCCACAACCCGGGATCACAATCACACTCTCACAACCGAGAGTGAAACTTACAATTCAAATATGAAATGAAATAAGAAAAACTTCTTACCGAACAAAATACATATGCCTTGAGTATTGCTTACGAATTAGGGCAAGGATGATTTTGAGGAAGAAGTGGCACCAAACCCTAGCTCCAAGATGTAGATCAGCGGTGGAGAGCTTTGGGGATGTTGGTGATCTAGAATCAAGCACTTGGCTTGGAAGGCTTCACACTCAATAAATCTCTCTTTGGAAGTAAGAGTTAGGAGAGATTATTGAATGGAAAGAATGAGCTTTGAATGAGCTTGGAATGAATTCTCTTGATCTCTAAACTTGCAATAATATCAGCCTTGGCAGCAATGAATGCAGCCCATCAAGTATATATAGGATAGAGGAGAGAGAGAAAGAAATTCGAGTCATTAAATGCTCCAACGGCTCTTTTCTGAACCCAACTAGTCGGTCAAAGAACAACCACCGACCGACTAGTTCATCAACTAGTCGGTCGGTCAATTAACTTAAACCGACTAATGAGTGAACTGAGAAAATATCAAAGTACAGACATAAGGAACTAGTCGGTCCAAGAAGAGTAGCTGACCGACTAGTTTCACAACTAGTCGGTCGGTTACTCAACGTAGACCGACTAACAGATAAAACTGAAGTCTGAGCTAAAATAGACTTAGTCGGTCCAAGAACAAATGTTGACCGACTAATTCACCAACTAGTCGGTCACCAAATGAACATAGACCGACTAACAATAAACAGTAAGTATGGTGAAAATTTGGTATGTACAGTAAACTAAACTAGTCGGTCTAAGAAGGAAAGTTGACCGACTAGTTCATCAACTAGTCGGTCGATCAATGAACACAGACCGACTAAAGATAAATAGTAGCTTAGGTTCAAATGTGCATGTACAGGGAAAGCTCAACTAGTCGGTCACAGAAGCATCACTGACCGACTAGTTCACAAACTAGTCGGTCGGTGAGTCAACTTAGACCGACTAACTGTAAACAGTAAAGAGCTATGAATTAACTGACTGAAACTAGTTGGTCCAAGAAGCTTGGCTGACCGACTAGATCACCATCTAGTCGGTCAGTTCTTCTTCTTGAACCAACTAACATGCACAAGAAGTCCCGAATCGAAGCTCGAAGCTTCGGGAAGAATTGTATGGACTTCTACTAAGATCCTAGAGATAAGATATGAGCGTTATGAAGAATTAAAACGTAAGACCTACTCAATGCTTAACATTCTACGAAAGAAGCTTAAAGACTATAAATAAAACTTGACGATACCGTCTTCTATAGCTTCAATCGAATCTTCATGACTTCTAAATAGGTCCATAAGCTTCAACGAAGCTTTAGACGAACGATCACGTGCTTTGAGAAGTCTTGAGACGTCGTAATTGATATTCATATGAATTTGGCGACGATCTCCATAACTGCGCTCACAAAGTGTTAGTTCACGTTATGTTTATGTTTGTTCATCATCCAAAACCAAATCCGGGGAGTCCAATATCCAACACCCTCCAATCCCGGTAAAGGCGAATGGGTAAAATAATATCACGTATCATATATCACTTTCCCCAACTTCTCAGTCCAGTCCCTTATAGTTAAGTTATACCCAAACTTCCCACATCCCCATACCAGGATGCTAACCTGCTTTAGAGCAGATCGAGTCATCCCAGTTAACATATCATGTGTCACCATATTCAAAGACCATATCCAAGTTTATAAATGTGATACATAACACAACATTTTAATGGCCGTTTTTCAAGTTCTTTAATTTTCACGTTCACTTGGGCATTTTAACGAACATATGGCAGTCGCCATGTAAATGGTAAGTGCCACACCATCAAATTTAGTAGCAAATAGTATAATCAAACTTTCTTATAGGAATCAACATCATTCATGCATACCGGAATGGAAAATTAACATTACAACACAAATCCAACTTCATCTGAAACATTCTAACATACTGAAATTACAGGAGCAACTAGAAAAGTCAGCATATTTCATCAAATTCCCATGTGAATTTGACAAAACTTACTGAATGAAAGTTGGATATATACTAGTCCTGGATTCACATATAAAATTTCAGACAAAAGTATTAAGTATATGATTTATAGTGAATTAATTTGTGCAGTATACCCAGACTGTTTTTCAGACAGAATTCCGAGCCAGTGTTGAAAGCCAATTTTATGCATGTTCTAGCTAGAATTTAGACATATAAGCACAAGATGAACTTTTGGGAAAACTTCTTAAGTTTCCAAAAAGACCAAGATCGACAAAATTCATGGAGTGTACAGTTAATAGTGCTCATTTTAATAACATGTGTACAGCTTGACAGAATTTCAGACATCTTGCAAACAATGAATTTTTACTCCCACTTATTGAACTCAACATATGACAAAATTTATATGAATTTGGGGTAGAACTTCAAGATCTACAGCTACATATTTTTTTCAGAAAGTGATTCCAACTACAGAAATCAGAATTAATTTATAAACATACATGCAGAATTTCTGTTTTTCAAGAGAGGGTGAATTGCTAGGAAAACAAGGGAAAGATTGAATCTTTTTGGGCTATTACAAACATAAAACATAAAATTCATAACATAAACAATATAAATAGCATCCTAACATTCTCATATTCCTAAATAGAAATTCCCAACCTAGGTTAGAATTCCTACCTCAAGGAACTCTCTTTATCCTTCTCTCTCTCTTCTCTCTCTCTTCTCTCTCTCTTCTCTCCACCTTTCTTTCTCTTGAAAGCTAGGGTTTTTTCTTGAATTTTTTTTTGAAAGCAAAAGTTAGGTTTTTGAGTGTTGATGGAGGGGGGAAAATGGGCAAGGGGGGTTCGGCCAAGCTTGGATGGGATAAGGTTGAATGAAGAAAGAAAAGAAAGGAGAAGAAGGTTAAAGAAGGAGATAGAATTCTCTTAAGAAATATCTATCTCTAGATTTTTCTTTGGATAAGCATGCACACCCCAAAATGACTATAATACCCTTCCAAAATTACCCCTCAAGTTTTTAAGTATTTACAAGTTTACCATTACTTTATGCACACACAACAGCAGGATGTACGCACAGCAGTTTTAGGCCAAAAGACCGTTTTGCCCCTGACCTTTCTAAAAATTTACGGGTATGCCATTAAACCCATCCCTTTTCACACTAGCCCCTCACACACTAACCCACTCTTTCTAAATTAACAAGTTTGACATTTCTTTACACACCACTTTTACTCTACACACACCCTTCCACCAGTGTAGTCAAATGACCAAAATGCCCCTACACTTTTCACAAATTTACATGACTGCCACGAGCCACATTCACGTCATATCACCTCTCATCAACTCATTATACTTCCTCTACTCGTGCATAGAGGGCTACCGTATCAGTCGCCGTATATGACTAAACAGGCCGTGACATCCTACCCTCCTTAAACTAAAGTTCGTCCTCGAACTTACGAAGGTCAAGGGTTCTAGTCTAGAAGAAAATACTTCTAATTCCAAGAGCTTCTCTATATAATACCCTACATCACAGATCCCACAAAATTTCGCATCTAAGATTATCAAAAGAGACTTTGATACAGGGATAAGATACTTACATAAACAGGCGAGGATATCTGTCTCTCATCTCGTCATCACGCTCCCAGGTGGATTCACCAGGGGATTCTTGCTGCCACATAACCCTTACTAGATTAATGGCCTTCTTTTTCAGTATCTTCTGTCTCCGATCCAGGATGGCCAATGGTTGCTATTCATAAGTCAGGTCGGGACGCACTTCAATCTCTGAGAAGTCCACGAGGTGACTAGGGTCTCCCACATATTTCTGAAGCTGAGATACTTGGAACACATCCTGGATGCCTTCAAAGGATGGAGGTAAGGCAAGGTGATAGGCAACGTCACCAACACGAGCCAAGATCTCGAAAGGACCAATGAATCTCGGGCTCAACTTCCCTCGTCTACCAAATCGAATCGTGCCACGTGTCGGGGAGATCTTCAAGAATACATAATCACCTGGCTGAAACTCCAATGGACGCCTCTTGGTATCTGCCCAATGTTTATAGCGATCTTGAGCGATACAAAGATTCTCCTTGACTGTCCGAACCACATCGATCGCTTCCACCACCAAGTCAGGCCCCAAGAGTTCACGATCTCCAACATCGTCCCAGCTTAGAGGCGATCTGCACTTCCTTCCATACAGAGCAGCAAACGGTGACATTCCAATGCTTGCCTGATAACTATTGTTGTAGGCAAACTCCACCAAGTGCAAGTGATCTTTCCAAGATCCTTTAAAGTCCAGCATGCAGGCTCTCAACATGTCCTCGAGGATCTAGATAACTCGATTAGATTGCCCATCTGTCTGGGGATGATAAGCGGTACTAAACTTGAGGTGAGTCCCCAAACTAGTCTGTAAACTTCTCCAAAAATGTGAGGTGAATCTGGTGTCCCGAACAGAGATAATACAAACAGGAACTCCATGAAGCCTCACGATCGCCTTCATGTATCTATGAGCTAAATGCTCGGTAGACGGTCCAACATGGAAGGGAATGAAATGTGCAGACTTGGTCAAACGATCAACGACTACCCAAATTGCGTCATTTCCCTTGGATGTGCGGGGTAGCCCAGTCATAAAGTCCATCGTCACGTGTTGCCATTTCCATTCAGGAATGGGGAAAGGCTGCAACAGACCTGCAGCTCTCTGGTGTTCGACCTTCACCTGTTGACATACCAAGCATGATGCCACACTTCTGGCTATACTGCGCTTCATTCCATGCCACCAGTAATGTTGTCGCAGGTCGCGGTACATCTTTGTCCCTCCTGGATGAATAGAATAGGGTGAACTATGAGCCTCTTTAAGCAATTCCTCTCGAATAGCACCAGCCGACACACATAGCCGAGTCCTAAATCTAAGAGATCCATCCTAGTGAATGCGGAAGTCGGTCCGAAGTCCGGCCTCTACCTGTTCTCGAATTCTCCTCAACTTTTTATCTCCTGCCTGTGCGGCTTTGATCCGGTCCACTAGATCGGACTGAACATGCAAGTTAAAGTTGCTTTGATGCCCGGAAGAATGACCTCTATCTCCTTCTGTCGCAGGGCCCACTGGAGCTAAGGCTGAGAGGTCAATATCATCACAGATGGATATCTACTGAGTGCATCAGGTACCACGTTCACCTTCTCAGGGTGATACTGAAGATCAAGATCATATTCTGCCATCAGCTCAAGCCACCGACGATGTCTCATATTGAGCTCCTTCTGGGTGAACACATACTTCAAACTCTTATGGTCGGTGTACACCTTGACTGCTCCCCTAGTAAAAAGTGTCCCCACAGCTTTTAAGCAAAAATCACAGCTGCCAGATCCAAGTCATGTATAGGGTAGTTTAGCTTGTGCACCCTCAGACGTCTAGAGGCATAAGCTACCACACGTCCATGCTGATGTAGGACACATCCAAGCCCTTTGCCAGAGGCATCACAGAAAATCTCAAATCCTCCAGAACGATCTGGAATTGTCAGAACTGGCGCAGTAGTCAACCTTCTCTTCAACTCCTCAAATGCATGCTGACACTCCTCAGACCAAACATAAGCAACATCCTTCTTAGTCAGGTGAGTGAGTGGGGTCGCAATCTTAAAGAAATCTTTGATGAACTTCCTGTAATAGCCAGCCAAGCCCAAGAAACTTCGAATCTCTGAAACCGACCTGGGGACAGGCCATTTCTTCACTACATCCACCTTTTCTGGATCAACTGATATGCCTTCTCCTGAAACTATGTGCCCCAGAAAAGCCACTTTAGACAGCAAAAACTGGCACTTACTATACTTGGCATATAGCTGATGTTGCCTCAAAGTCTCTAGAACAATCCTCAAATGCTATGCATGCTCTTCCTCATCTTTGGAATATATCAGGATATCATCAATAAAGACTACCACGAACTTGTCCAAATAGTCAAAGAATACCTGATTCATTAACCTCATGAAGGTAGCTGAAGCATTAGTCACACTAAAGGGCATCACCAGGAACTCATAATGTCCATAACAGGTTCGAAAAGCTGTCTTTTGAACATCCGACCCTCGAACCTTAATCTGGTGATAATCGCTCCGTAAGTCTAACTTTGAGTAGACTCGAGATCCACCAAGCTGATCAAAGAGATCATCGATGCGAGGAAGCGGATACTTGTCCTTTATTGTCACCTTGTTCAATTCTCTGTAATCAATACACATCCTCTGGGATCCATCTTTCTTATTTACCAAAAGTATTGGTGCTCCCCAGGGTGACACGCTTGGCTGTATCAGTCCTCTCTCTGATAAGTCCTTTAACTGATTACGAAGCTCAGTAAGTTCAGGTGGTGCCATACGATAAGGAGCCTTCGCAATGGGTTGCGTGCCTGGTATCAAATCAATGGTGAACTCCAATGATCGATGATATGCTCCTATTTTACATGTTTTATCGCATATCTTCATGACACATTTCACCCTCCAAACCCCCATTTTATACGCTTTTGTGCTATTATTTGGAACAATATGACTTTCTGAGCGTTTATGTCCATTTCAGGGATTTGGGCGATATTTGAGCAATTTGAAGTCGATAAGACGATCGGCGATGTGAGAGCACCAACGAGAATCATGATGACATGCTCAAGGTGCCAAATAATAATACTGGAGCAAGGAAGGGGCAAGAGAGAAGGTCGCGCGATCGAGCTATGATGCGGCGAAGGAATCGAGTGACCCGAAGTGCTGCAAACAGGATAGCCATCCACTATTTATAAATCTACTCTCACCTGGGATTTTTCACTGTTTTTCTGATATTTTTTCCAGATAATAGACTTCAAGACGGTTCCAACGCCACTAAGAACGCACAAATTGGAGGTCGTATGAGTCCTGTGAAATTTCTGCAAGTTGATGGTGCAGTGCTGAAACTGTTCTCAGCAGCCTACTTGGTCGAGCAGTATTCTACTCGGTCCGAGCTGTACACTACTCGACCGAAATGCTGTTTTTGATGTCCTACTCGACCGAGCAACCTCCTTCTCGGTCCGAGCAACCTACTACTCAACCGAGTCGTGTGCAAATGAGGCTGAAGTGCGTTTTTTAGTCCCCAATCAGCCGAGCAACCTTCGACTCGACCGAGCAACCTCCTGCTCAGTCCGAGCAACGTCCTACTCGACCGAGCAGCGCCGAATCAGCCCGGGTTGCAGAGCAACATATTTTGGAAGATTTCGATTCTCTGTACAACTCGACCGAGCAGCCGAACGACTCGACCGAGCTGCCAAACGACTCGACCGAGCAGTTTTGTGCTCGGACCGAGTCACTGTGGGCCCATTCTTCTGATCTGCGTCCGGATTTTTGGGATGATTATGGGGGTTTTTGGGCGATTCTGGGGAGCCGTCGAAGGGGGGATGTACAGGAGTTCTGGACAGAGTTGGGAGGAGAGTTCTGTAGGGAGTTTTAGGGAGAGTTTTAGGGAGTAATTTTGAGGAGATTTTTGTATACTTTTCTAAAGAGAATTTTTAGATCCTTCTTAGACTTTTGTGGAGACGATTTTTTGGGGAGTTTGGCTATGCCCTAGGCCCCTCCTTTGTATGAACATAAGTATTTTTGCCCTTTTTAATTCTATTATTATTTCTTTGTGATTTATTATTGTTTATCCATTCTTGATGCATGCAATAAAATCTTTGTGCGTTATATTATCTATTGATATTGATATGCTTGAGTAATCTTTTCTAGGGCTAAGAATTAGCCCATGGATCTTAGGGTTTAGACGCAAAGTTGGGATTTTTATGGTGTGTTGGTTATAAAAGTGGTTGTATTTTAGTTGATCTAGCAAAATCCCTAGCAGAATTAGTACTGAGATCGTGCCCACGGTCGGTGGAATCGATTAGCTTAAGGAATATCATACGGATTTAATTGGAGAGTTAGTGGATTCAACCGAGGCACATGACCATGCCCGGTTCGTGCCTTGAGGGGATCCACTGACGAACTATATAACTAATTGACGGCTACCGCCATTGCGTCAATAAGAGCCACCAAAATACCTCGAAGCTCTAACCCACGAGAGTGGTACGAGCTGAAAGCATTCGAACCACGAGAGTGGTAAGATTATTGTAGATCCTTAATGCACGTATCGTATGCGCCTATTGATCGCACCCCGGATGCACGTCCCGAGGCGACGGTTGTAGTTTTACCGCAAGCGCACGGTGTAGCGGCAAGCGGGTATCGAACACAGGGAGGACGAATGACCGTGCTTGTTCCTGATCAACCTGGCTATTCAAGAGAGATAATTGCCTTGGGCGATCCTGTCACAATCGTCAGACAAAAGTGCGGAATATCAAATCAAATAAAGAACGTCTAGGGAAAGGGAAATCCCCACTACTCACCGTATTTCATAAATGTGGTTTGCCGGTATCGAAATCGCTAGAATGATAATTTGGATGAACTAGTTGCAACTAAATGTGGAACCAAGCTCACGCTCTCGCGCTGTTGCCGGTCTATAGCTATCCTAGGTTTGGGTCCAATCTCTTGCAAACCCTAGCCTAGAGAAGCTAGCATTAGGATCAACATCATCGTCCAATCGCGCACCGAGCCCAATCTCTTGCAAACTCGGTCCACGATCTAGATTAGGATAGTTCCTACCCGTCCAATCTCTTGCAAACGGGTATCGGCACGGAATTGCAACCGGAGGTCCTAGTATCGGTCCAATCTCTTGCAAACCGATACTTCGAAAATCCGACTCCAACCCAATTCGGATTTCTAGGGCTTCCTATCAAATTGGGATCCAATCTCTTGCAAATCCCAATTGACATGAATACCTAGCTATCCGTAGTAATTCGATCCCAATCTAATCCCTAATAACAATCCTAGCTCAATTTCTACCAATTCAACACAAATAGGAAATAGGGCTTGTAGGGTTCATCCCCACACCCCGAGACGTGGAGACTACTCACAAATCATAGCAATAGCACAAAAATAATCAATGAAATAGGCAATGGAATTCATCTCAACAATGATATAAACAATAAAAATAGAGTTTTTGGGGAAGAGAAATGCAAACCAATGTAGATCTTCAATTAACCCAACAAAAATCCAAGTTTTTCTCTTCTCCAATCACAATTAATAAAGCTAAAAAGTAGACTCAAAAAGCTGCAAAAAATCTGAGAGATGGCTCCTAAAACTAGGGTAAAAACAGGGCTTAAATAGCCCCAAAAATCGTCCAAAAATCCTGACCAAAACGCCCATGCACAGCCTGTTTTCCGCAAATTTCGCTACAGGCAGCGCATCGCACTCGGCCGAGTGACAAATGTCGCTCGGCCGAGTGAGAACCCTGTCAATTTTCCAGTAAGTCGGGGGCTTCAGGGGTCTTCAGTTCGGGGGCGGCTCGGCCGAGTGAGTTGTCGTCACTCGGCCGATGGCTTCACTTCACTCGGGCGGACGGGATTTGCCACTCGGCCGAGTGGGTCTTCTGAAGCTCAGATGGCCGAAAAACAGTAACTTCGATCTTTTTGAGGGCCTTCGTCTGGGCGCCACTCGGGCGGACGTGGTATAGTCACTCGGCCGATGTGGTCTCCGTCGCTCGGCCGAGTACACATGGAAAACGTGTCTGAACGGGTCGGCCGAGCAGTGTCTCGCTGGTCGGCCGAGTGGCTCCTCCACTCGGCCGAGTGGGACACAAAAAATGCCCAATCTGATTGTTTTGGCCTCCTCGTCGCTCCTGCGACGTCCATTCTTCTTCCGCTCCTCTCCAACAGCAAAATACCCCTCGGGGAGGTCGTCGGTGGCCGTCTAGATCACGCGCATCTCGAGATCACTCCTAATCGCGCCAAATCACCTGAAATGCGACAAAAACAACAAATCGTGAAAAGCATCGCAATATCGTCGATATATCGTGAAAATACATGATTTGGGCGATCAAAATGACATGCAAACATGCGGGAAAAGGGTGTAAAATAAGGAGTGATCACCTATCGCTAGAGCGGGGTTAATGCGATCCGTTAGATTCATGATGCCCAGACACATGAATTCACTTCCTAGATGCTACAATCCCCAATAAAACCAATGCAATGTAACAGTCCTAGCCTAGCGTCGACATCCGATGGTCCTAGTGGTGAGTCCTAAAGCCCTAGTCTTTTCTTTCTTTCTTTGTGTGGAACCCCATATTTGCGACATCGAGTGACACGACTTTCGCATCCATCACTGATGTGACAGGAATGTAACCCGAAACAATGTCGTTTACCGCAAGCACACGGTATAGTGGCAAGCGGGTATCGAACACGGAGAATCGGTGCTATACTACCTATCTACTCCTAGGTTGAGTTAGACTTGCGGGTTTATTGGTGGATGTGGATTGTGGAGTGTCGTGATGGTGATGGATGCAAAAGTCGTGTCACTCGATGTCGCAAATATGGGGTTCCACACAAAGAAAGAAAGAAAAGACTAGGGCTTTAGGACTCACCACTAGGACCGTCGGACGTCGACGCTAGGCTAGGACTCTTACATTGCATTGGTTTTATTGGGGATTGTAGCATCTAGGAAGTGAATTCATGTGTCTGGGCATCACGAATCTAATGTATCGCATTAACCCCGCTCTCGTGATAGGCGCATACGATACGTGCATTAAGGATCTACAATAATCTTACCACTGTCGTGGTTCGAATGCTCTCAGCTCGTACCACTCTCGTGGGTTAGAGCTTCGAGGTATTTTGTTGGCTCTTATTGACGCAATGGCGGTAGCCATCAAATAGTAATATAGTTCGTCGGTGGATCCCCTCAAGGCACGAGCCGGGCATGGTCACGTCCCTCGGTTGAATCCACTAACTCTCTAATTAAATCCGTAGGATATTCCTTAGGCTAATCGATTCCACCGACCGTGGGCACGATCTCAGTACTAATTCTCCTAGGGATTTTGCTAGATCAACCAAAATACAACCACATTTATAACCAACACACCATAAAAATCCCAACTTTGCGTCTAAACCCTAAGATCCATGGGCTAATTCCTTAGCCCTAGAAAAGATTACTCAAGCATAGCAATATCAATAGATAATATAACGAACAAAGATTTCATTGCATGCATCAAGAATGGATAAACAATAATAAATCACAAAGAAATAATAAAAGAATTAAAAAGGGCAAAAATACTTATCTTGATACAAAGAAGGGGCCTAGGGCATAGCCAAACTCCCCAAAAGATCGTCTCCACAAAAGTCTAAGAAGTATCTAAAAATTCTGTTTAAAAAAGTATACAAAAATCTCTTCAAAATTACTCCCTAAAACTCTCCCTAAAACTCCTACAGAACTCTCCTCCGAACTCCCTCTTGGCAGCTCAGAAAATCCCCCCAAAACCCTCACAATCGTCCCAAAAATCCGGTCGCAGATCAAAAGAATGGGCCTACAGTGACTCGGTCAGAGCACAAAGCTGCTCGGTCGAGTCGTTCGGCAGATCGGCCGAGTCGTTCGACTGCTCGGTCGACTTGTACAGTGAATCGATAGCTTCCAAAAACGTCGCTCTGCCAACCCGGGCCAAGTACGCATCTGCTCAGTCGAGTAGAAGGTTGCTCGGACCGAGCAAGTAGTTTCTCGGTCGAGTCGAAGGTTGCTCGGCTAATTGGGGACTAAAAACGCACTTCAGCCTCATTTGCACACTACTCGGACCGAGCAGGAGGTTGCTCGGACCGAGCAGGAGGTTGCTCGGTCGAGTCGGACTTCAAAAACAGCATTTCGGTCGAGTAGTGCACAGCTTGGGCCGAGTAGAATACTGCTCGACCGAGTAGGCTGTTGAGAACAGTTTCAGCTCTGCACCATCAACTTACAGAAATTCCCCAGAGCTCATCCGACCTTCGATTTGCGCGTTCTTGGTGGCGTTGGAACCGTATTGAAGTCTATTATTTGGAAAAAATACCAGAAAATAAGTGAAAAATCTTAGGTGATAGAAGATTTAGAAATAGTGGACAGTTGTCCTGTTTTCAGCACTTCGGGTCACTCGATTCCTTCGCCGCATCATAGCTCGATCGCGCGACCTTCTCTCTTGCCCCTTTCTTGCTCCAGTATTCTCCCTTGGCACCTCGAGCATGTCATCATGAGTCTCATTGGTGCTCTCCCGTCGCCGATCGTCTTATTGACTCCAAATTGTTCCAATATCGCTCAAAATCCCTGAAATGGAATAAACGCTCCGGAAGTCATATTGTTCCAAATAATAGCACAAAAACGTATGAAATATGTGATTGAGAAATCATTTTGACATGTAATCATATATATAAAATGTGAAATGAGCAATCATTTTGACGTGTAATCATATATATAAAATGTGAAATATAAGGACACATCAAAATCCCCCCAAGCTTACCTCTTACTCGTCCTCGAGGAAGACTAGTAAGAAGAGAACACGGGAGATGGATACAATGAAGATGTGAGGCGGTGATGTATAAATGGAGACAATGGGTTCAATCTTAAATTCCAAAAAAATATAAGAACCTAAGATGCAAGGTCTCGTGAACACACGTCAATATAAAATTAGAACACATATACACAACAAATACTTAAGTCTCGCTCAAATTAAAATAACGTTGATTTCAATAAATGTCATGAACTTGATAAGTGATAAAATGAGAGTCGAGTTATATCCTATCATAGTTTATCATGCAATATACTAAGTTCACAAAAATGAAACCAATGTTCACAACTCATTCTCTAGGCAGTGTAATATGTTATGATCAAACGTTTTCAAGCTTGCGTGGTATTTTGTTATACTTCATGGAATGAATTTAGCACATTCAATCAAGGTAAGGCATCACCACACTACGACCATTTCAAGACTCCTAGAACCCATCAACTTTGCCATGTCTTAGTTCTATATAGAAATGGAGATAATGATATGGGATTTTTGTCGTTTTATATTGTTTTTGGGTATATGAATATTTCATATGCATTTTTATTTCTTTGCAAACACGAGATAACTCAATATATACAAAAAGCAGCATATGCATCCCAGACCAGATGGTCTTAGGGCATTGGGTTATGAAGAACCCCTAGGGCCTTTTATTCAGGATTTTTTTTATTTTTGCATTATTGGGATTTTTGTAAACGCGATGGAATGCAAAGTATGATCAAAGATCATTTATTGGCTATTTTCAAAAGATAAAGAAAAAATCATAGAATCTAGACATGGCTCGGTTTCAGAAATCCTAATCATCACTACTTTGGTTGTCGTGGGGTTATCCTATCTTTTTTGAATCACTAAACATCCATGAAGCAATATAATTATCAATCAATACACGCAGAAGTCAAATAATTTTCAAATTTGATTCATTCATTTTAGCTTAACTGTTTCGAGAATGTGGTTGTGAAACTATGGTACTACTATGAAAAAGCATATTAACAAAGATACACTAATCAAAAAATTAAACTCTAATCTAACAGATATCAACGTTCATAAAAAAATAAATCCACGATATTTCATAAAAAATGAAACATATGTGACATAACTATAAGAGTGGACATGGTTCATATGGAAAATACGAAGTGTGTTTCACAATAAAGCAAAGTGAATTCACTATGCACTCCCCCAAGCTTAAACATCACATTGTCCTCAATGTGTGTATGATATAAATAGAGGACAACGACAAGATATGGGGCGCCACTCAACAAAATGGTCTCTCTCCCCCAAGCTTAAACATCACATAAAAATTGGGGAGAGATGCGAAATAAACGCCAAATATAATGGTGGGCAAGCATAATAAGTAGAGGGTTGTGTGCAAAAGATAAATGAGCCGTCATATGGAGTAAATTTATTTAACTAGAAAAAACATATAAAATCTTATACGGTCCTCTCGCTGCCGATAGGATTCGTGATTATTTAAAGCATAAAATACTACACTACTAGATTGTTAACACCTGTAGCAAAAGGCGGGTCCAATATATTTGCCGGTGCAGGCAACTGCTCTATCTGCACTTTTCATGGCTCCGCCAGGTGCCTATCTCCACGGGCTCCATCAGATTCCAGCAATGCGGCTCCCAGCATCTCTCCAAGGACTCCACCTGTACCCTGCAAGAGACAAGCGCATCAATCTGATGTGGAATATATTTCCCCAAAATAAATGTATTCCAGAGAGGGTCATCAACAATAGTATTTAAAATAAAAAATGGTTGACAACACTTCCCTGGAAATAAATCTCTACTCTGATGCACCACGTCGATCAACTCCTCATTGTTTTTCTCTGGTTCCTCAGGTAACTTTGGCATGATGGAGTGGGTCTCGTCAGGATGCTCCTCATCATCGTCAGACTCATCCCAGCGCACCTCATGATCATATTCAACAGCGTCCATGTGTGCTAACTCCTCGCACTCATCCTCGTATACGTCCCATTGTACCTCTTGATCATATGTATGTGTATCCTGCAAAAGGTGCAATGAGTCATTGAAATCCGAATCATAATAATCATTATACACGGGAGGGGAATCAAATGTAAAGGTCGAGGAGGTGAAGAGATCTCCCTGGAGGGAAGTAGTAAGCTCTGGTGGGTGGTCCTCTGAGTCAGTGGAAGGATGAGGTGGCTACAGAAGCTCTGAAGGAGGAGGGTGATGCTCGGGATCCTCATGAATGGTTGTGTCCTCGTCCCGACGCACGACCTCCTCGGTAAAAGTCTCTGGCTCTGCATGCAATATGTAAAATAAATATAGCTCGGCCTCCTCGTGATGCACTGCTTCGGCTTCCTCCTCGGGTTCCTCTGGTATGGTAGGCAAAGTGAATTTCATCTTCTCCTTTCTATGCCTATGTGTTCGTTTAGATATTGGAACTCGAGGCACCTGATTGCATGGCCTGGCCCTCTCAATAGTAGGTGCAGGTGGCTCTATGGGCTCCTGTATCTCGGCCACGGTGTAAAAGTGGGTCTTGTGCCCCTCAACTAGAGTGCAGACTCCATCATCAATTGTGCATGTGGAAGAGATACGATGAGTAATAAAATTTTGAAATCCGAGCTCAAAAGGGTCACCTGCTATTATCGTTAATGGACCGGTGCATCGAACTGCGTCCACGATGCCCCTCAATAGGTCCATATATGTGTCCTCCTCTGGCAGCTCAGATGTCTCTATCTGTGGAGTGTTAATCGTGTAAAGGTGGATGTGATCACCTTCAAGTGAAGCATACACTCCATCTATGATAGTACCTGCATCAGAGACATTAGCCATAATAAAATCGATGAGTGCTTGGTCGGATGGTTCACCTACCGTAACGGTTAGCGAACCGGTAGATCGAGCATCATCTATCATTTGCTCCAAGGTTGCTTCCTGCTGCAGATCACTGAACTTTCCCACTTGCATCCTCTTCATAAACTCACGTGAGGGTCCCTTTAGTCTTCCAGCAAAGATATTAAATAGCCTGGAACCATCTGATTCATGGTCTGACTCCGTATGAAACATCCCTAACATTCTTTCAAATTTGCACAATGCTTCTCTGAAGGACTCTCCATCAGCCTGATAAAATGTAGCGAGGTATATACAAGACCGTATAGAACCCGGTCGCGTCTTTGAAAGTACTATCGCTGCATCAACTGTACCTGATCAAGAAAAATAGACAACCTGAAAAAGACGTTAGTGGTACAAAAAAAGATAAAGATAATAATAAAATCAGGTGGTGGGGAAAATATCTCGTTATTTTTTAAAAAAGATTTTATATTTTTTATGTTTTTTACGCAATCTAATCAACATAATCGTGGTAAATAGATAATATGGCGGAACGCCTCCCCGGCAACGACGCCATAAACTTGATGCGTCCGGAATGTAACCCGAAACGATATCGTTTACCGCAAGCCCACGGTATAGTGGCAAACGGGTATCGAACACGGGGAAGCGGTGCTATACTACCTATCTACTCCTATATATATTTCACATTATATATATATATATATATATATATATATATATATATATATGATTACACGTCAAAATGATTGCTCAATCACATATTTTATACGCTTTTGTGCTATTATTTGGAACAATATGACTTTCGGAGCGTTTATTCCATTTCAGGGATTTTGAGCGATATTGGAGCAATTTGGAGTCAATAAGACGTTCGGAGACGGGACAACACCAATGAGACTCATGATGACATGCTCGAGGTGCCAAGGAAGAATACTGGAGCAAGAAAGGGGCAAGAGAGAAGGTCGCGCGATCGAGCTATATACACATCCACCAATAAACATCAATCACCATCACGACCCTCCGCACTTCACATCCACCAATAAACCCGCAATTCTAACCCAACCTAGGAGTAGATAGGTAGTATAGCACCGCTTCCCCGTGTTCGATACCCGCTTGCCACTATACCATGTGCTTGCGGTAAACGACATCGTTCCTGGTTACATTCAGGACGTATCAAGTTTATGGCGCCGTTGCCGGGGAGGCGTTCCGCCATATTATCTATTTACCACAATTAGGTTGATTAGATTGTGTAAAAAATCAAAAAAAAAATCAAAAAAATCAAAAAAATAAAAATAAAAAAACAGAGAGAGAGAGAGAGAGATTTTTCTCCACCACCTGACATTATTATTATCTTTATCTCTCTTTGTACCACTGATGTCTTTTCCAGATTGTCTATTTTTCTTAATCAGGTACAGTTGATGCAGCGATAGTGCTTCCAAAGATGATGCGACCGGGCCCTATTCAATCCTTCATACATCTTGCTGCTACATTCAAACAAGCTGATGGAGAATCTTTCAGGGAAGCCTTTTACATGTTCGACGAAGCGTTAGGAAGGTTCCAAACGAAGTCAAACCATGTGTGGAATGGTTCCCAGCTACTTCCTCTCTTTACTAGAGGACTGCAGGGATCCTCATTGGAGTTCTTGAGAAGGATACATCTGAGAAAATTCAAGGAACTGAGATATGCAGCAGCTATAGAGAGCTTATTGGACGCAGCTCGATCTTCTGGCTCATTAGTCGTCGAGGCAGGTGATCCAGAAGATGGTGAGCTCGTCAATTTTATCATGAATCGTGTGTCTGCTGTAGGTACCATTGAGGGTGATATTCACGTTCAGATTGGGGGAGGTATTATGCGCTTTGATATTGCTGCCTCCGACGAGAAAACAACACCTGGCACTGCGGAGTCAGCTTGTGCCATCGTCGCTCCCCTTGCCACCCACATGAGCCAGAGCATGATTTTGAGGAGGCCTTACATGCGGAGCCAGAGCTTGTCACCGAGGAGACCGTGCATTGGGACGAGGACATAGCCATTCATGAGGATCCTGAGCATTACCGTCCTCCTTTTGAGCTACGCAGCCACCTCCACTTTCTACAGTGGCTGAGCATCCCTCAGAGGACCACCCTTCCACTAACACAGAGGATTATCCCACAGAGCTTATGGCTCCCATTCAGGGAGATCTCTTTACACCCTCGCCCTTTACATTTGATTCCCCTCCAGTGTATGATGTTTATTATTATTCAGATTTTGATAACTCGTTGCACCTTTTGCAGGATACACATACATATGATCAAAAGGTACAATGGGACGTATACGAGGAGGAAAGCGAGGAGTTAGCACCCATGGACGCTAATTGAATATGATCAGGATGTGCGGTGGGATGCGTCTGACGATGATGAGGAGCATCCTGACGAGACCCACTCCATTATGCCAGATTTACCTGAGGAACCGGAGGAAAACAATAAGTAGTTGATCGACGTGGTGCACGAGCATAGAGATTTATTTTCAGGGAAGTGTTGTCAACCATTTTTTATTTTAAATACTATTGTTGATGACCATATCTGGAATACATTTATTTTGGGGAAAGATATTCCACATCAGATTGATGCGGCTTGTCTCTTGCAGGATACAGGTGGAGTCCTTGGGGAGATGCTGGGAGCCACAATGCTGGAATCTGATGAAGCCCGTGGAGATACGCACCTGGCTGAGCCACGGAAAGTGCAGATAGAGCAGCTACCTGCACCGGCAAAGATTCTGGATCCGCCTTTTGCTACAGGTGGTACCAATCCAGTAGTGTAGAATTTTATGCTTTAAATAATCACGAATCCTCTTGGCAACGAGAGGACCGTATAGGATTTTATATGTTTTTTAAGTTTAATAAATTCACCCACTTATGACGGCCACAAAAATCTTTTACATCCCGAACCCATTATTTTTATTAATTGCCCTCTTCATATTTTGATATGTCCCGCCATTTTGCTAACCACCATCGAGCATCTCTTTCAAGTGAATACTCACTTTCTTATTCATTTGACTTGATCCCGCTTAGCGAAGCCGTGACCTTTTTGATCAAGTCATTTGAATAGGATTGTTTGGTATAAGCTTAGGGGAAAGCACTCTCATGCATCATTGCATGTGCATGTAGTTGCATTAGGATTTCATGTCATTCATTTCATCATTTTTCATTCACCCCCACATATTTATCGTTGTTCCTCACTTTTCTCTTTTTTATGATCACATTGAGGACAATGTGAAGTTTAAGCTTGGGGGAGGGCATTTCCATGCCATTTAGTTGCATTTTTTCTTTATTTTAGGATTTTTAGAATTTTTTCAAATTTTTGCATCATCTTTTTGTTTTTTTCATCTTATTTTCCTTTTATGTGTGTTCATGCATCATATTGCGTGCATGTTTTTTCTTTTATTTCTTTCTTCTATTTTTATTTCTCTATTTTCTTCTCTTTCTCTTGCTAGATATGTTCCATGCGATGTTTTATCTTACGCCTTCACCTCTCTCACAACGCTTATTTTTCATGCCATGCTACTTAGAGAATTTCATAATCCTAATCCCTATAAGTACTTGAAAATATTCTTTTGATGATCTCTCTAGTTCAAATGCATGAAGCTTATTGAAACTGAATATGTAGAGTAGTATTTAGTATGATTTCATTGGAAACACACCAAGATTCACGCATCACTAGAATTTCTAAAGCCTTGCTTTCATCTCTTATTCGCATTCTTATTGCATGCTTGATATAATTGAAAATATTACTGCTTGACTTCACTACTCATTGATATGATTAAGGATACACATGCTATTATACGAGTTTAGTTGATGTATTATTTTACAGAATCGTTTGTGCACACTTTTGAGTGAACCGAGCGTTATATCTATTCCTTCTCCACATATACCTAATATTCTCTACATGTCACTTGATTTCACTCCCCAAAGCTATTTCTACCGCATCCATTCCCAAAAATTCCCTACAAAAGAAAGGCTTGCTCCAAAAGTCCAAAAAGCCAAAAAGGAGCCAAAAATCAAAAATACAAATACTATTGCTCCTACAAAAATCCAAAAAGAAAAAAAGGAAACAAAGCTCAAAATTCAAAGAAGAGCTCAATTTTCATTACTTGGAGCAAAACATATATTATTGGAAAAACCAAAACAAAATTCCAAATCCACAATTACTTCTTTGGATGTTGCGCCTCACTTCAAGCTTGGGGGAAAATCTTTTGACCACATGAGTGAGCATGAAATTAGAGTGGAGTCGTGCAAGAAAGCGAAAGTTTGATAATGCTAAAACTTAACGAAACAATTTAGTTATGGGGATTTCTTATGATTTGATATGAGAATGTATGTCTTGATTTTTATTCTATTCTTTATTGCATGCTTTGTGTGAATTTCCACGCTTCAGTTATACCTTCTGATTGAAAAGTGTGTCGCCAATGTTATGCATATTTGATTCTATGAAACATAGGATGTTGATATAAACTAAATGTATGAATACCAGAGAGACCACTTTCGTTCATTCTTAACTCTCAAGTACTTCGTTTATATAAGATATGAAATCTTTGTGGTAGTGTGTGATTTACTTTCTGAGTCATTGTGATATATGGTGAATGTTGATGAGAGAACAATCTAGCGACCCTCTTTTCTTCATATTCCTTTTTGTTTTCTTATTTTTACCTCCCGGTGAGCTTCGTATTTGTCTTCCTCGAGGACGAGTAAGAGGTAAGCTTGGGGGATTTTGGTATGCTCCTATTTTACATGTTTTATCGCATATCTTCATGACACATTTCACCCTCCAAACCCCCATTTTATATGCTTTTGTGCTATTATTTGGAACAATATGACTTTCGGAGCGTTTATGTCCATTTCAGGGATTTGGGCGATATTGGATCAATTTGGAGTCGATAAGATGATCGGCGACGTGAGAGCACCAATGAGACTCATGATGACATGCTCGAGGTGCCAAAGAAGAATACTGGAGCAAGGAAGGGGCAAGAGAGAAGGTCGTGCGATCGAGCTATGATGTGACGAAGGAATCGAGTGACCCGAAGTGCTGAAAACAGGACAGCCGTCCACTATTTCAAAATCTGCTATCACCTGGGATTTTTCACTATTTTTCTGATATTTTTCCCAGATAATAGAATTCAAGACGGTTCCAACGCCACCAAGAATGCATAAATCAGAGGTCAGATGAGCCTGGGGAATTTCTGCAAGTTGATGGTGCATTGCTGAAACTGTTCTCAGCAGTCTACTCGATCGAGCAGTATTCTACTCGGTCCGAGCTGTACGCTACTCGACCAAAATGCTATTTTTGATGTCCCACTCGACCGAGCAACCTCCTGCTCGGTCCGAGCAACCTACTACTCGACCGAGTCGTGTGCAAATGAGGCTGAAGTGCGTTTTTTAGTCCCAATCAGCCGAGCAACCTTTGACTCGACCGGGCAACCTCCTGCTCGGTCCGAGCAACGTCCTACTCGACCGAGCAGCGTCGAATCAGCCCGGGTTGGCAGAGCGACATATTTTGGAAGATTTCGATTCTCTGTACAACTCGACCGAGAAGCCGAATGACTCGACCGAGCTGCCAAACGACTCGACCGAGCTGCTTTGTGCTCGGACCGAGTCACGGTGGGCCCATTCTTCTGATCTGCGCACGGATTTTTGGGACGCTTGTGAGTGTTTTTGGGTGATTCTGGGGAGCCGTCGAAGGGGGGCTGTACAGGAGTTCTGGACAGAGTTGGGAGGAGAGTTATGTAGGGAGTTTTAGGGAGAGTTTTCGGGAGTAATTTTGAGGAGATTTTTGTATACTTTTCTAAAGAGAAATTTTAGATCCTTCTTAGACTTTTGTGGAGACGATTTTTTGGGGAGTTTGGCTATGCCCTAGACCCCTCCTTTGTATGAAGATAAGTATTTTTGCCCTTTTTAATTCTATTATTATTTCTTTGTGATTTATTATTGTTTATCCATTCTTGATGCATGCAATGAAATCTTTGTGTGTTATATTATCTATTGATATTGCTATGCTTGAGTAATCTTTTCTAGGGCTAAGGGATTAGCCCATGGATCTTAGGCTTTAGACGCAAAGTTGGGATTTTTATGGTGCGTTGGTTATAAATGGGGTTGTATTTTGGTTGATCTAGCAAAATCCCTAGGAGAATTCGTACTGAGATCGTGCCCACGGTCGGTGGAATCGATTAGCTTAAGGAATATCCTACGGATTTAATTAGGGAGTTAGTGGATTCAACCGAGGCACATGGCCATGCCCGGCTCGTGCCTTGAGGGGATCCACCGATGAACTATATAACTAATTGACGGCTACCGCCATTGCGTCAATAAGAGCCACCAAAATACCTCGAAGCTCTAACCCACGAGAGTGGTACGAGCTGAGAGCATTTGAACCACGAGAGTGGTAAGATTATTGTAGATCCTTAATGCACGTATCGTATGCGCCTATCGCGAGAGCGGGGTTAATGTGATACGTTAGATTCATGATGCCCAGACACATGAATTCACTTCCTAGATGCTACAATCCCCAATAAAACCAATGCAATGTAAGAGTCCTAGCCTAGCGTCGACGCCCAACGGTGCTAGTGGTGAGTCTTAAAGCCCTAGTCTTTTCTTTCTTTCTTTGTGTGGAACCCCATATTTGCGACATCGAGTGACACGACTTTCGCATCCATCACCATCACGACCCTCCGCACTTCACATTCACCAATAAACCCGCAATTCTAACCCAACCTAGGAGTAGATAGGTAGTATAGCACCGCTTCCCCGTGTTCGATACCCGCTTGCCACTATACCGTGCGCTTGCGGTCAACGACATCGTTCGGGGTTACATTCTGTACGTATCAATCGATCAGGAGGAAGTCCATAAATGTCATCGGGGAAGACATCAGGAAAGTCTCACACAACCCTGGGTAAAACCGGCTCCACCTCCATGGCCATCGCCAACCCTTCTGCTTCCACTAAGGTTGTTCTGAATCTCACAGGTTCTAATGTGCAACTTCCACTTCTGAACTCAAACTCTAGATGATCGGGAATCTGGAAGACTACCCTCCTTAATTTGTAGTCAGTAGTGGCACAAAACATCGCTAACCAGTCCATCCCAAACACCGCTTCAAAGGTGGGCATCTCATTAACGAGGAAGTCAGCATATAACTCCCGACCACAAATTTCCACTGGACAACGACGGAGCCCTGAAGTACTCCTAATCACACCATTTCCTGTGTGAATATTCCAACTAACAGTGAAGGAGTCAACTGGTATTGCATTTTTGTCCACAAATTCTCGGGACAGAAAACAATGTGAAGCCCCAGAATCAAAAAGGTCGAATGCATGAAAAGATGCTACTTTAACCATACCTAAAAGCCTACAAGGAAATCAAACCAACATCTATCATAACTAAGCAACAAGTGATATAACGTAAGGTAAAGAGATGGCTAGAACCATACCAGCGATAACCTGGCCTGAGTTTTCTTTCTCTACCGCTGTCATCGTGAAAGCCTGGGGCTTTGAAGTAGAGTTTGTCTTCTTGTAGGCCTGCCGCTGAGGAGGCAAAGAAGGTCTTCTAGGGGCTGGTGTGCCTGGTCCAACTGGTGCTGGAAGGGAAGGCCGCTGCAGACCCGGTGGAAGAGCTCTCTGCTGCATCGGCCTAGTAGTCACAGGTGCAACGGGGGTCGAGTAGGCACCCTGCTGCGGACAGAACCTACTAATATGTCCTCGGCCACCACAAGCAAAGCACTGTTTAGCCCAAGCCCTGCACTCCTTCTGCTCATGACCAGTCTTGCCACAGAATTGACATGTCGGACGTCTCTGTGTCACTACAGGGGCTCCTAGCCTCTTGAACTGGGCCGTCTGTACTGGCCGAGATAACGCCTTCCGTGATCCTGAGGGTCGTCTGTCGCCTGTAGACATTTTTCCTATGCTCCTCAAATCGATCTCATTTAGTCTTGTAGCCTCAAGCACATCCTCCTGTGTGGCAAGTTTCTGCGTAGACATCGCTTCCCTATACTCCGGATCCAGTCCCATACGGAAGCGTCGAGCTCGGGTGGCATCAGTCGCAACAAGCTCCAGAGCAAACTTGCTCGGTAAGGAGAACTCGGCATCATACTCATCCACGGTCCATCGGACCTGAGTCAACTGCTCAAAACGCTGCCTGAGCTCATCCTTTGCGGTCTCTGGAAGGAACTTGGACTCAAAACGCTCCTTGAAAGTCTTCCAAGAGATAAGACCTTTCAGATGCCGCTCCTGGGCATCCCACCAATCTCTGGCCTGATGGATCAACTGCCTTTTTGCTGCATCAACCCAAATGTGCGTCGTAACCACTCATCAACCTCCAGAGCTGTCTCCTTGCCAGAAAAAGTTCTCGGTTTCATTGCCCTGAACTGCTTGAAACCTAGGGTCTTCTGACCCTGCATCTTGGTAAGCGTCTCAGCCTGCTGACCCAGACTCGCCTGAAAACCAAGCAAAATCTTCTCCATCAAAGAGGGCTCAGCATGCTCCATCTCTGACGAAGATATCCCGTTTCCACTATCCATTCTGCAGAGAAAAGACAGCACAAGAAGAATCAATACCATATATGATGGCATTAAAGTGTGTTGAATGTATCATCCTTTCGCATATCGCAGTGTGAGCTGACCTGCATGTGCCACCACTAAACCTGTCACGCCCCATTCCCACAAATACTTTATAAGGCAACACAACCCATGGGAAGGAGGATGGAGCTTGACAAGCCACGGTATTACACCAAGCGTGAATAGAGAAACACATTAAGCAGGCCACTACGAATGCTGGGATCATACATCATAGATATATATAAAAGAAAGAAACAACACATACAGCCATCACAGAGAGTACAAATCCACATAACCACATAACCAAAGAGCGTACCACACACCATCATCAAGTACAAAGTGAACCGACTCGAGTAGTACATGAGAAGTATCACCAGCTCCCAACATATGCCACAGCTACAAAAGACCACAAGCTCGCTACACGACCCAACTCACACTATAAGACACATCCCAAAAAGAGTGGTATCCCCAAACCAAAACCCACATCTAAGGAATCTCCTGAGGGAGACTCTGCTCAAGATCTAAAAAGTAAAATGAGCACGTCAAACATGCCCAGTAGGAAACTAACTAGGATAGGGAAAATCATTTACGGTTATGAATGTAAAGGCAATAGGAGTACAAACTACCAAAGTAAAGAGTACAACACACAAGTGTGCACAACAACACATACAAAGTTCATTAGTTAGCAGATGTTAGTTATTCTTTAGAAGCCTGGGTATCACCTCAAGATAAGGGTCTGGACCTCACTCCAAATTTGGGGCGAATGCAGCACATGACGCAGTGGACACGGGCATTGTACGCCGGGCCTCTCAGCTCCCCCGTCCCTGGCAGGAGTGAGGCGCTCCACATAATAACACAACCTCCGTATGTCTCCTCCACTTCCGGTAAAGTTGAGTGGGTAAAATAATATCACGTATCACATATCACTTTTCCCAACTTCTCAGTACAGCCCCTTATAGTTAAGTTATACCCAAACTTCCCCCATTCCCATACCAGGATGCTCACCTGCTTTAAAGCAGATCGAGTCATCCCAGTTAACATTTCATGTGTCACCATATTCAAATACCATATCCAAGTTTATAAATGTGATACATAACACAACATTTTAATGGCCATTTTTCAAGTTCTTTAATTTTCACGTTCACTTGGGCATTTTAACGAACATATGGCGGTCGCCATGTAAATGGTAAGTGCCACACCATCAAATTTTGTAGCAAATAGTATCATCAAACTTTCTTATAGGAATCAACATCATTCATGCATACCGGGATGGAAAATTAACATTACAACACAAATCCAACTTCATCCGAAACATTCTAACATACTGAAATTGCAGGAGCAACTAGAAAAGTCAGCATATTTAATCAATTTATCATGTGAATTTGACAAAACTTACTGAATGAAAGTTGGAGATGTACTAGTCTTGGATTCACAGGTAAAACTTTAGACAAAAATATTAAGTATATGATTTATAGTGAATTAATTGGTTCAGCATACCCAGACTGTTTTCAGACAGAATTCTGAGCATGTGTTGAAAGCCAATTTTAAGCATGTTCTGGCTAGAATTTCGACATATAAGCACCCTGGCGAACTTTTAGAAAAACTTCTTAAGTTTCCAACAAGACTAAGAGCAACAAAATCTATGGAGTGTGCAGGTAATAGTGTTCATTTTACTAACATGTGTACAGCTTGATAGAATTTCAGACATCTTGCAAACAATTAATTTTTACTCCTACTTATTGAACTCAACATATGACAAATTTATATGAATTTGGGGTAGAACTTCAAGATCTACAGCTACATATTTTTTTCATAAAGTGATTCCAACTACAGAAATCATAATTGATGTATAAACACACATGCAGAATTTCTGTTTTTCAAGAGAGGGTGAATTGCTAGGAAAACAAGGGAAAGATTGAATCTTTTTGGGCTATTACAAACATAAAACATAAAATTCATAACATAAACAATATAAATAGCATCCTAACATTCTCATATTCCTAAATAGAAATTCCCAACCTAGGTTAAAATTCCTACCTCAAGGAACTCCCTTTCTCCTTCTCTTCTCTTTCTCTTCTCTCCACCTTTCTTTCTCTTGAAAGCTAGGGTTTTTCCTTGAATTTTTTTTTGGGAAGTAAAAGCTAGGGTTTTGAGTGTTGATGGAGGGGAAAATGGGCAAGGGGGGTTCGGCCAAGCTAGGATGGGATAAGGTTGAATGAAGAAAGAAAAGAAAGGAGAAGAAGGTTAAAGGAGATAGAATTCTCTTAAGAAATATCTATCTCTAGATTTTTCTTTGGATAAGCATGCACACCCCAAAATGAATATAATACCCTTCCAAAATTACCCCTCAAGTTTCAAGTATTTACAAGTTTGCCATTACTTTATGCACACACAACAGCAGGATGTACGCACAGCAGTTTTAGGCCAAAAGACCGTTTTGCCCCTAACCTTTCTAAAAAATTACGGGTGTGCCATTAAACCCATCTCTTTTCACACTAGCCCCTCACACACTAACCCACTCTTTCTAAATTTACAAGTTTGACATTTCTTTACACACCCACTTTTACTCTACACACACCCTTCCACCCGTGTAGTCAAATGACCAAAATGCCCCCACACTTTTCACAAATTTACATGACTGCCACGAGCCACATTCACGACATATCACCTCTCATCAACTCATTATACTTCCTCTACTCGTGGATAGAGGGCTACCGTATCAGTCGTCGTATATGACTAAACAGGCCATGACAACTTCACCTCCGTCGCTCATCCCCAGTCAAACGGCTTGGCAGAATCCGTCAACAAAATCATCCTTGGCCCCCTACGGAAGAGAATAGTCGGGCTCTAAAGAACTTGGCCGGACGAGATCCCCGATATATTATGGTCGTACAGAATGACCCACAAAACCTCAATAGGGGAAATGCCCTTCATGCTGGCATACGGACCCGAGGCCGGCGTCCCCGTCGAGGTCAATGAGCGATTACTCCGTATCAAATACTACGACGAAGAAAGAAACTCAGAGGGCCTCGAGCTCAACCTACAACTGGTCGACGAGGTCCATAAACGGGCGTTGGCAACCCTCATCGAACATAAGAGACGCATGGCCCGCTACTTCAACTCAAAAGTCCGCGAACGCAGCTTCCGCGTGGAAGACTTGGTGCTGCGCAATGCCATTTTCACTCCCAAGATCCTCAAACAGGGAAAGCTCGCTGCAAAATGGGAGGGGCCCTACACAGTGATCGACGTACTCGGTCCTTCCACCTATTACTCGCTACTTTGGATGATAGTGAACTTTCTCATCCTTGGAATGCGGAACATCTACGAAAGTATTATCAATGATTGTACTTAAAGGGTAAATCGACCGTATATTTCCTTGGTCATGTACAAGCTCATTATGAATGCAAAGTAGATCGTTCTTCGATGTCAGTCGTAATACTCGTCGTCGGCCGCGAGTCGAAGGGACCACGTCCCTCGCCACCAAACGACCATCGTCACTCGATCGTCAACCATCAGCCAAGGGCTCACCCTTGCCACTGAACGACTCTCGACCGTCGTTGGCCATAAGTCGAAGGGACTACGTCCCTCGCCACCGAACGACCTTCGACCCTCGATCGTCAGCCGTCTGCCAAGGGGTCACCCTTGCCACTGGACGACTCTCGATTGTCATCGGCCATAAGTCGAAGGGACCATGTCCATCGCCACTGAACGACCATCGACCCTCGATTGTCAGCCGTCAGCCAAGGGGTCACCCTTGCCACTGGACGACTCTCGACTGTCGTCGGCCATAAGTCGAAGGGACCACGTCCATCGCCACTGAACGACCATCGACCCTCGATTGTCAGCCGTCAGCCAAGGGGTCACCCTTGCCACTGGACGACTCTCGACCGACTTCGGCCATAAGTCGAAGGGACCACGTCCCTCGCCATCGAACGACCCTCGACCCTCGATCGTCAGCCGTAAGCCAAGTGGTCACCCTTGCCACTGAACGACTCTCGACCGTCATCGGCCATAAGTCGAAGGGACCACGTCCTTTGCCACTAAACAACCATTTCGAGGGAATTCCTGTCAGATGGTGTCACGACACTCCGACAACCCAAGTCAACTAAACTTACGTCGTTGAGGGGCCACATACATGCACACACATCTAAACACTGACAATAATTTCAAGAAACACTTCAAAAAGAACAAACGCAAAAAAATTTCCTGTTGCAAAAGTTCTTTTCATTTAAGTCTGAGCAGTTACATACGACTCGCTCGAGAGCGGTCTTACAAAAGTGGTGACTCGCAAAAATTTCAGAAGACGAGGCATCGTCGGGTGTAAAAAGGTCCTTTATCGCTCTCGCCACCCTATCCATCTTGGATGTGGTCCGAGCCTTGTAAGTATCGACCTCTTTTTCCTTCTTGAGAAGCTTGACCTGAAGGTCAGCAACCTCCTTCTTCGATGTCTCAAGCTCAGCACTGAGTTGAGATCACTCTCTCCCCCACTGTGCTTCCACCTGCTTCCTGGTGATTGAGACGGAGGCGTGGCTGGATTTCACCCCCACGGCCGCCAAATCCGACGCAGTGTTGGCAGACATGGTCGTCCCTAAATCCTCATACAGTTTCCTCACCTGAGCTCTGAGCTCAGAGGCCTGGTGCTCGGCAGCCGCCAGCCGGCGCTGCCCCTCGATCAGGTCGAGGGCCATGCAGCGCAGACATGCACCGAAAAGGGTCACATGCAAGGAACGACCATCAGTGAAAAAAGGGAAAGGGAAGCATACAAGGAATGCCCAGTGGCCACGAACCTGAAGGCCACTACGAACAAAGTAGTTGGCCATCGTCTCAAGATCGACCCCTTGCAGGAAGTCAAAATCTCTTGGCAGAGTGATATTCTCTGCCAGACGGGCCCCCGTCCTAAAGTCCAGGAGGGCCAACTCGTCCCTCCCTACGAAGAACGGGGGCCGATAGGGCTCCCCCTGAGTCTCCACAGGATAGCCATCCGAAATGCGATTCGACAGCAAAAGGTGGCCGAACTCTGGAGGGATGAGGCCGACGGTCAATGTCATCATATGGCCACCTGTCGATTGGCGGGATGGCAGAGGACTCAGCCCCACCTCGAGGAACAGAAGGAGCCGCCTTCAGAGCCCCAACAGCTTGACTTGAGGAGCCTCCAGCCTCCCCTAAGTCTAGAAGGAAATGCTCGGCTTCCTCCTCCTACTCTCAACCCTCTTCCTATTCCGGTCTTCCTCATAAGCCCGCTCCAGCTCCGAAGTCAAATCTCTGTATGCCCATCCTGCCATTTTTTATCGTTGGAAGCAAGGAGAAGAAGAGGGGATTTTCTCGAGTTACCAAAAGACAGGAGCACAAAAACTCTTGGCTTCACAACTCCAGTTTCTTATACGCAAGGGAATTTCGCTGGCTCAATTCCCAATTACCGGCACGTGTCGGGAACTCGCCAAAAGCAATGGTTGAGATCAATAGAAGGCGAGCAGTTTTGGCGGCATGAATCAAATCAGCAGCTCCGAATGTCGTGCCCCATTTAATGAAAATACTCATCATTCGGTCTCGATCAGCGTTACTTCTCGAGAACGAATGACGAGGGGCCAATGTTGATGCATGGGTACGACTCACGAAACAGCATTGGATAAGTGAGGTCCAATCACGGTCCAGGGCCCACCAACGAGGCGGCGTGAGACTTAGTGGAAGGAATAATCCTTCCCAACCGTTGGACTCCCGCCAACATTATTGGGGCGGAGTTATGACGACCGAGTAAATGGACATCCGTTAACTCGAATCCCGGAGAAGATCGTGACTCGGCCAATGAGGGACGGCTACACATCATCAAAAAGGAGCTACCTATAAATAGGCCGACAAACGAAGGTAAGGGCTCTCCATCTTCCAGGTACGAGATCTAAGACATAGAACTCCATCTTCTCACCTTACCACTTTATATTCGAGCTTGCGTCATTAGTCTAGAGACGAACCTCCGTGAGTCGATCTCAGCTACACCGAGCTCCATCTCTTACTAAAGTTCCCTACTAACTTAAGCATCGGAGGGGATTTGAGTCGGAACCCAAATCTGTCCCCCCTGACGACTCCCTGTGGTGCAGACCGACGATTGCTATCCAACATCGAAGGTCGGCGCTTGACCGTTCAACCTCGAACGATCGACGCAACAGTCGCTCGTTGATCGATCGAAGGTCGTATCACCCTCAGCTACAATCATCCAACCCTGGACACAATGAATTTCTAGTATACATTGTGACTGCAACTGTGAAGAACCACCCTCCATAATTAATAAATAAAATAATTAAATTTAAAATTGAGAAAAATATGTAATTAAAAATTATAAAAGTAAATTTTGGTAAACAAAAGCATAAACGCTTGAGAGATAGAGAGAGCGTGAGTATTTTTTTTAAAAGTTGTCGCCTCGTCGGAATGCGATTTTTGTATGAATACTAAGAGAGAGAGATTGGAAAATGTAGAGAAGAAAATGAGAATTTTTGTGAAAATTAGGACGGTGCAGCGTATATCAATATGTATTTATGTAAGAAAATGAAAGGAAAAAAGTTAAACAAGTTACTGAATCTAAGAAGCCGTCATGCTAAGATAGTTCGCAAGCCAATGTTCGGCTCAATAGTTGGCCGACGAATTGACAGCCTAAGCTGAGTTAGGCTCGGCTTGTCACGAGACAAGCCATTTACATCCACCTTTTAAAAAACGAACGACCCAGCACAGCTTGCGGGTTAGACCACGGTGGGTGGGTTCATCTTATCATTAACCCGACATGACATACGATGAGTTGTGTCGGGTCAAACCGATACTGGCCCATCCGCTATCCCTACATGGCTCCATGGCAAAAGACTTGATCATCCCCCGTTCCAAAAGCATGTCTTCTCTTTTTTGATACATTGGAACGCAGGAATCGAATTCTCAATCTCTCACATGGGCGAGAGGTCAAAACCCACCACGCCAATTAGCTCGAGTAGGCCCCCTTTTTCCTGCTGTCTATCTCTGGAACCCCTAACAAGAAATCCAGGGACCAGGGGCAAGTTGGCAGAATTAAAAACTGAAAGTTCCTTTTGAATACTATGGGTGGGAAAGATTGAGGTCAGTTGGACCAAAATACCTTTTCTTGGGCAACAGGACAACACATTAAAGAGTTCCAACTCATCCCTCACATAACACCATGCGGCGATTTGTCATCGACCGAGCAAAGCGACTGCTCTCGGCTTCAGCTTCCTCCTATTTATTTCCGCATTCTTCTTCTTCGTCTCTATCTTCTTCCCTCTGTCCATCGGCGGCCATGTCTTCTGCCTCTGCTTCCGGCGCTGGGGTCACCGTCGAGACTATCAACCCAAAGGTAAGACCTTTTTTCGATTTTATCGGTCAAGAGGAGATTTTGATTTCTGGGTTTGGCCCTGGTTAGCCATTTCCCATCTGGGTTCTCTCCTTTCGTGTGATTTGCATGTTACTGTTTTATTGATGGGATTGTAGCTTGAGAGCCGATGGTGCTAAATTGTTGAATTTGGTTACTTTGTGGCAACCATTTTGAGTGCATGTTCTTGATCTTTGATGGGCATCTCCTCTTCAGTGTTTTTTTTTCTGTTAATGATTCGTCTAATTCACTAGACAAGATGAAATTATGGTTAAATTAACAGGTGGGTTAAATCTTGCGTTTATGGATCTGATCATCACCCAAAAGCTCATTTTGTGTTTGAGTACTTTGTTACAGCAAGCTAGATACGTGCCCAATGATTTGTGCGTCTCTCTCCTATTTGTTTATCAAAGATTTCTGTTGCATATTAATAATTTCATATATGACATTTTATGTCTTCATGTCCTCACTCATCTGGATCACTGTCTGTCTACTGCAATATAAATTGGTTATCCCTTGTTAAGGCACTTATTAAATCAAAGAGCCAGAATAAATGGGCTTCCATAAATTTCAACTGTTAAATTGTGAAGGATAAGACAGAGTTCATGTTTCTGCTCTTTATCGTTTGAGTATATCGAGCTTGTATATGAATTGTAATATTAGTCGTTCTTGTCATTCCTCCAAAATAGAAGAAAAGTAATCGACGATGGGATTTTATGGGTTTGATCATCCATGATAATTTGGCGATATGACCAAAGTGCAAAAGCAATGTCATCATGCATTGAAGTAATTCTGATCAAATCTCTTTGATTTAATTTTCTAGCTAGTATTGCTATTATGCCTTGATTTTTCTTATAGATTGACATGGAGACTTCAAGGAATTATTAGGTGTTAGTAAAATTTTCTGTTGATTGTCATTCATTAGTTGGCATGCACTTTCGTTAATGCTGCTACATACAAATTTAATAACTCATTTATTGAATTCCTTCATGTTTTTATTTTACTGCATGTTTTTATTATGTACATGTTGCTAAAATGCTTCCCATCTTTCAGGTTGTAAAGTGTGAGTATGCTGTTCGTGGAGAAATCGTTTCACATGCTCAGGTAAACATGCTGCAGGTTGATCTATTATGTCAATAATATTCATGCAGATGTAATATATATATAGGCTTCAAAGGAATTAATTTGCACATCTGATGTAGAAAATGCATCTGGTTCCTTTTTCGTTCACCATATTGAGAATTAGAACTATATGACTATCTTTCATGCCACATATAGACGTTGTTGAAACTTCCTCGTATCTAGGACGTCAACATATCAGTATACCAAAGTGTCTAACTAATCAGTTTATTCTCATATTTTGCTTCCCACTCTGTTGAAGAAATCATTGCATTTCACGACATGACTGACTTGTCTTGTCACTATGTGCCCTCTATATGAATCTTTCTTTGACGTAAGTTATTGCTTGAAGTACATTCTTCTAAATCTTAGAAGTTATTAAAAATAATTACCCCAAACTACCAGTTTTTCATCACTCGCATTGATAAAGCATGTTACATCACAACATGTTCAATCTAGGTAACTTATGTGGATGCTAAGCATATTGACAAAGGAAGATCATTGTGTAGAGTACTTAGTTTGTATGAGAAAGTAAGGTCAGTTTATGTAGCCAGCTTATAATTGTAACCTTGAATTTCCTAACATAACAAGATTTATGAAATCACATTTTCTAACAGAGCTGGTTTTCTTCATTTTCAGCGACTTCAACAAGAGTTGCAAACAAAGCCAGGTTCTCATCCCTTTGATGAGGTATGTATCGGTGTTCGACTGCTACTTTCCACTGTACTTGTAGACTATTGCAGCTTTTTGTATAACAACTCTTACTTTAGATTTATTTTCTTGTGGTAGATACTTTATTGCAACATTGGTAACCCCCAGTCTCTTGGTCAAGAGCCAGTTACCTTTTTCCGGGAGGTCAGCATATTCTCTCGTGGAATTTGTTTCATGATCTGTTTTTTTTTTTTTGGTTTCTTATGGATGTGTACATGTTTAATTTTAGGTTCTCGCTTTATGTGATCATCCACCAATTTTGGACAGAGATGAAATTCATGCCTTATTCAGGTAACTGCTCAAACCCACCCTTTAGATGTGTCGGCATTTAATGAAAGCTACTACACTAGTTTCCTTTATTCGCAAGATGCATTATAAGCGGTTTTAACTGTGTTTGTGAATGTTGTAAAGCTTACTATTTTCCACTGATGGTTGATGACTTGATAATAATAACTACTAGAGCTTAGTTTGGGCATCAATGTTCATTTATATCGAAAGCTTTATTAGGAGACTAGATCATCAAATGGTTACTGAGATGGTCAGTAATCATTTTTGATGTCCTGTATCAGGACCATAGATAGTATGTTTTTTAAATTTGTTTTAGCCAGTTGATTTCTTCTAGCAACTCTGAAGTGATGCATGGATGCTGGAGAATGAAACTATAATTCTGGTGCTTGGGCTAGTAATTTTATAAAAAATGATGAACTGTGCAGATCTAGACAATCATAATCTGAAGTGCCTTGTTATGTAGGAAATATTTGATGCCATCCGTTAGGGTGTGTTGGTCAGATGTCATTGAAGCTGCATCTTGGTTATGAATGTTCCAATTGAGAGCTGATCCAACTGCAGTTGCTGGAACACACTTTTTGAATATATCATGCATACACCTCTCTTATTTATCTTTTGCTTGTGATCAATGGTCACCCATCTAAAGGGTAGTTGTAATCATCTGTCTTTCTAATGGCTTCTTTAGTGCGAGCGAGCGATGGTGATAAGGAGCGCTTTTATACAATAGATGAATATAGGCTGAGTGTGAAGAGGATCAAGGAAAATATGAGATCATGAGACACAAGATAAGATCAGGTCTACGAGATCCTTCCTCTGCCATATGTTCAATTGCGAAGGGGTAAGATTTTGGGGCAGTTGTTTCTTGGAATATTCGAGCATCGCTGATATGGATCATCTGTTGACAGATGGGATGCATTAGTTAACCTCATGGGTCGAATGTTCCAAGCCCAAATGTATTTTGACTTCTGATCAGATTTTGAATTGGTATTATTTTTGGAATTTTTTTTATGGGAAGGTCTGAAGAGAAGAATAATGTGACCATCTCATCATCTTTGGTTGTTCAGATGAGTTAGTTTTGTTGAGCAACGTTATATTATCATTTGATATGTAAAGAGGAGTGGGAAGGTGAATCAGATCGTATCATTTTCTTTGAGGTGAGTTTAACAAGGTAAAGAGATCTAGATAATTGATTCTATTAAAAGCCGCAACAGAAAACTTGCATTTTTGTTTGTTGAAGTTGTGGAATTGCAACTGACATAAAATAAATCAGTTGATGTCCCAAAAAATATTGTGAAAATTGTAATGTATCTGAAGATTCCAATACTGAGATTGAGCTATGTTGTAGTGGTTGGAGCAACATGCCGTTGTAAAATGTAAATGCGGTGTGGTGCTGACCATTACTAACCAAACACAATTCACTTTGAAGCAGGTTATAGCATGTTAATTTTACTCTTGTAATGCTATCTGGATGTTTTCTTTGCTCTTGGGTCTTACTTAATCAGTAGTTTGGATGGAATGATAATAATAGCTGCCTCTGCTGCTGTATAAGCATTCCTGATTTAGAAATTGCAATATTTTCCTACTAAACATTAAACTCCTGGAATATCATGACGGCCTTATGAAACCGTTGCATGGCATATATCATCTGAAAACTTTCTATCCTTTTCCAGCTCGGATTCCATAGAAAGAGCTTGGGAGATTTTAGACCAGATTCCTGGTAGGGCTACAGGTGCATACAGCCATAGCCAGGTGTGCATACACCCATGTTTAAGATCAGAAGCAACTTCTTTTTTCGATCTCATGTAGTAGACGCATTTTTCTGATTGCTCTTTTGCTTCAGGGCATCAGAGGATTGCGTGATGCAATTGCTGCTGGAATTTCTGCTCGTGATGGTTATCCTTCCAATGCAGATGATATATTCTTAACAGATGGAGCAAGCCCTGCAGTAACGATCCTTAACTCTAAATTTTCATGTTCTTATTTGAATGTGTTGTTTAAATTTTGGCAGAAGACCCTTCTACTTATTGCCTCTGTTTGTCCTTCCAGGTGCACATGATGATGCAGTTACTGCTGAGGTCAGAGGAAGATGGTATCCTCTGCCCCATCCCTCAATACCCTCTGTATTCCGCTTCAATTGCCCTTCATGGTGGTTCTCTTGTAAGTTGGTTACCTTGCTAATAAATCTCACTGAGTTACCAAATGAATGCTCTTCAATATAATCTTATCATTCCTTAAATGTGACGTTGATCCATTCATACACGTGCTGTAAACGGAGGTGGCAATTCAAATCTCAGACCCAACCTGCAAACAGACCAGAAAGTCATGAAATTAGTTTTTTTTGGCTTTGGGCTAAACATCATATTATCAATATTTGGTTGTGCTCCGTATCCATTTATTAGATATGCCAGGTTTTGTTAATGGGCTTGGCTCTTCAGCTATGTTAATTTCTATGTGAGATGAATGTTATAACATCACTACATGTTACCTCATGAATTACCTAATTAATTATAATGCTTTCGGTGCTTTAAAACCTTGAAGGCTGTGCAAATATTCCTAAATAGCCATTCAACAAGTACCATAATTCCATTTACCTGGTTTTGGGTACTTAGGTTCAGGTTTCTATTAGAAGATCAAATAAATTTCATAGCCTGAATTTATTATTGGGAGGATGGACTTTGGGCTAGGCCAAGCCTAAACATGGCACTAATATTGCCACCTCCAGGTACATGTTACTTTTTATCAAAAAGATAGAAAGGAAAAATGTGTATGCTTGCAGTGTAGTTCCATATGTGAATATGTTGAACACGGCCTAGAATGTGACCTTTAGACAAGTCATATTGTTCTTTAGATGGGTCCAGGTTTCTATGCATAAGTTGTACAATTCAATTTGCTGTCATTGAAGCAATCCCACTTAGATTATGTTGATTTCATTATGTTATGAGATGGCGAATTCATGCCGAGAGACTTCTTAAGTAAACTGTTTGTCTTTCAGGTCCCTTATTATCTTGATGAAGCAACAGGGTGGGGATTGGAGATTTCTGAGCTTAAAAAACAACTGGAAGATGCTCGAACAAAGGGTATAACTGTGAGGGCACTTGTAGTGATAAATCCTGGTAATCCAACTGGACAGGTTTGTTCTGAATTTATACAACTATTGAATATCATAAAGGAAGCTTTATTCTGATTTAATGCATGTCATACTGCATAATGTAGAGGTGTGATTTGTTTTGAACATTGTGTTATACAATATTTACTTCTTAATCTTTAATGAAAGTTTTGTCGTTACATCATCTATTACTCAAAACCATGTGAAGACCAGCCATCTATATTTCAAATGTTTGCATTTGTTTCCCCCACCGCATTGATCAGTGATTCCTGTCCGGTGCATCTTCTGTCGCTTGAAGGCCTTTCGAATCTTTCCACAACAAATGTTATGTTTAATATATAAATAAATTTTTATTAGCATCAGGTGTGATATACAACTGGTAAGTGATGGATTGGGGTACAATTACATTGGTGCATAATCTACTAATGCTCCCTCCAATATGAGTTATTGGCATTTCGAGTTGTAGAATAATTTCTTTTTTTGATGGATTCTCTGCTATTTTGCAGGTTCTTGCGGAAGAAAACCAACGACAAATAGTAGATTTTTGCAAGAAGGAAGGCCTTGTTCTCTTAGCAGATGAGGTTAGAACCACTTGTTACGACAAATAGTATAATCTGTATGATATTTTTCTGTGTAAATTGCGAATCATTTTTTTTGAAACTTAACCTATGTATGAACTCATGGATTTGTTATGGTGACATTCATTGAGTCAACTTCCTATCTCCACTGAACTTACTTTTTCCATTGGTAAACACATTATGCTGTAATTTTCGCAGGTATACCAAGAAAACGTCTATGTTGATGACAAGAAATTCAACTCCTTCAAGAAGATTGCGAGGTCAATGGGATATGAAGACCTGGATATTTCTTTAGTGTCGTTTCAGTCTGTCTCTAAGGGTAAATATATTCATGTGTTTTTATTTTCCTTTGTTTATATCATCAGAATTCACGGATAGTGTTACCGTCAGGTTACTATGGGGAATGCGGGAAGAGGGGCGGCTACATGGAGGTTACTGGCTTTAGCCCTGAAGTGAGAGAACATATCTATAAGGTGGCATCAGTGAATCTTTGCTCAAACATATCTGGCCAAATTCTTGCAAGCCTTGTCATGAATCCACCCAAGGTGAATATTCTGATGTCTGCTGTTCTCTGTAAAAATAAGTGAGTTAATTTATAAGAATAATGACTTGCATTTGTGCTGCAGCCTGGAGATGAGTCCTATGAATCTTTCACTGCAGAGAGAGATGGAATTCTTCAGTCTTTAGCAAGGCGTGCGAAGGTCTGTCTAAATAATCTCTCTCTCTCTCTTTCAATTATCTACGGAGGTTAAGTCGGTATTCTCTGTTATTTGATGCAGGCTTTGGA
Organism: Scilla litardierei; assembly: GCA_030789695.1. NCBI lineage: Eukaryota > Viridiplantae > Streptophyta > Magnoliopsida > Asparagales > Asparagaceae > Scilla > Scilla litardierei. Next base: position 17,535,305 of record CM061141.1, read on the forward strand.
AGAAGCATTCAACAGCCTGGAAGGTGTCACATGCAACAAAGCGGAGGGTGCGATGTATCTCTTCCCTCGTCTTCGCCTCCCTCAGAAGGCAATTGAGGCTGCAAAGGCTGCAAAGGCTGCCCCTGATGCATTCTACGTTCGTCGTCTTCTCGACGCAACTGGAATCGTGGTGGTTCCCGGATCTGGATTTGGGCAGGTGAGTATATTGTACAGGCTCTGTTTATCTGAAACGCATTGTGCTGGTATTGAAGCAGTTACTTGTGTTGTTAGGTTCCCGGAACGTGGCACTTCAGATGCACGATACTTCCCCAGGAGGACAAGATCCCGGCCATCATCTCCCGGTTCAAAGAGTTCCATGAATCATTCATGGCGGAGTACCGCGACTAGGCACCGTCTATCTGCTGAACTATAGAACCCTGAAAGTAGCGCATTTTAGGCGGCATTTTGAAGTGATTGGATAGAAATAAAAACTCCATCCATGTTTCCTACATTGTGGATGGATCAATTTCAAGCTGTACGTTGTGTTATGCAAACAAATAGAATTGGAGAATGTGTTTTTGTTGTGTCTGATGGAGATGTGTAAACTTCAGTGTACTTGTTCAATCTGATGACCTTGAAAAGTGTGGCTTTGGTGTCGCTAACATGTTTTGCTTGATGTCAGATTTCTGCTCATGATGGAACCGTTATATTTCTAGAATCATGAAATATCCAAATCTTTATTAACAAGTTTGCCATTATCTTAATACATATTCTGCCCTTAAAGAAATGCACCAATTTTGTTGTGTTCTATGCTACACACGAATCAGAAGATGATGGATCTTATGAAGCATATATCATTTTGCCATAAAGTCTAAGATCATGCAGGGACAGGCCGATCCTTGAGGCAATCAACACAGGCGCAAGCAGGCACACAGAAATAAGATTTAAAAATGTAACAAAATCAAATGAAGGGAGAAGAAAAGTTATTTAGGAGATATCTTGATGGGTCTTCACATACTCACAGTACAGAGATTCAAGCAATGGAGAGATTACTCATGAACAAAGAATTCCGTAAATAGTTCATAAGAATAAGAAGTCAGCCATTTCTCTGAATTCCACCACCATCATGTGAAAAAGTAAAAGCCCCCAAGATATAAATGTCAGAAGTAGAGACATTCTAAGTGAACAACGTGAATCCAAGGTATGAAAATCATGTGGCGGGCACATCTATAGGCGAGCAATGACAGCCTCGACCTCAGCAGGAGAATAGAGATGATAATTTGGCGCAACCTTAGCAATATCAACATTGTTTGGTGTTACCTGATCAGAAAACATGGGCAAGTTTAATCAGTATGTGACGAAGATAGCCTACATTTGCAAGGATGAAACTCTCCGACAGCAGTAATGGCCAACCGTACCTTCTCCTCCATTACTTGCTTCAATATAGAAAGAGCTATTGTCTCAGCTTCCTGCAGAGTTAATTCCTGCAATAAGCGAGCAACATCAACGACTTTCTCCAACAAAATTATTACAAAAGGGATGAACACACATGAAAGGAGTGTTATAAATTTGCAGTGTGTACCTTGTTGTATTGCTCCTGGAGAGAACTGTCAGCACCTTCAGAACCTGACCCTATTGCCTTTGCATTGCATTGCCAAAATGTGCCTGACGGGTCAGTATAGTACCTGCAAAGCATTTGGAACCAACAATCAACTGCCAGCAAAATATGAACCAGCAGTTATAATGAAGACAATTTAGCATGCCAACCAGGAGAGTGTCGACTGTTCGGTCTGTTGCATTTTCACGTTCAGTTTGCAAGTAGAGGATACAATGGCATAGACAAATACACTATGAACAAAGTTCAAAGGCATGATCAAATGTAAGAGGGGTACATGCCACTTAAGACACAAGGTTAGAGTCCATTTATGGAGCACAGACATCAAGATATATCTCTTAGACTAATCTAATCGAAAAATCCTGGACACTATGAAGAAACTATTATGGTTCCTACGTCACAATGGCAGCCAAACCGATCTCGGCCACTTGGAGTGACTTTCTACCTTAGAATACTCTAAAAGGATAAAGAAAGACATGAGCAAGTATTATACTATTTACATGTAAAGTATGCATGTACAGAAGATAATTATCATCAAGCCATTTGAGAATCATTCCTAAAGCTATAGCACAATACCATGGAAAATTTTATTATCTACAAAAATACGCTGTCGGAAAATGATAGTGCCGAAATTTTGAACCATAATACATTGGAGATGCAAGAAGATGGCATCATAATACTTGAATAAAATTTTATTGTCTATTTACTTCTTATTTTCTCCCACAACTTCCCCTCCATTCCTTCCACCTCCTTTATCACCCTTTGTTATTGTTTCCTACTTTTCCTTCCCTCTTTACCAACAAGACCGCTCTTTTTACCAGTTTCCCATGCCTTGACTCTCCTGTCTATTTTTGTTGGCATTTGGTGGTTGCATAAATCTTGATTATCATATTATTTGATGTACAAAATTTGTCATCAGTTTACAATGGTTTGTGGTATGCTTTTAGATACTTCTCTGCTGGCATGGAATGCAACTATTCAGTATGCTAAATTATTAATATTGATCAAAGTAATTGGTTGCAAGGATGGTTGTATGCCCTTAGTTGATGTGGATGTCAAAGTCCAGTATACAAGTAGAAAGTTAGGACTATAATGGTCATATGCTAGGGAGTAGGAGTGCATGCTGAGCACAAATGCATATGGCTTACCTTGAGCAAGCACAAATGACACTTGCATTCTCTGATTGTGGATATCACAATAATTGCCATTGTGATGAACACATGATATGGCGATTGGAGAGCAGAAGGAACATTTTTGACCAAGATATAACAAAAGGAGGCTGAAGATAACTACGTACTGTAAGTATCTTTTGTCAAAACACTGTAAGTGATGTGGATGTCAAATTTTGGCATCCTCAAGTGATGTGGATATCAAAGTGGGGTATATAAGTAAAAAGTTATGTCTAAATGGTCTTATAGTAGGAAATAGAGAGTGCTAAGGACATCAAATGCAATATGGTTTAGCTTGAGCAAAGCACAACTGACTCTTGAATTCTGATTGTGGAGATCACAATATTTGCCATGTTTCCGAACATACAATATGGAGATTGGAGTAGGATGTAACAAAAGGGAAGTTGACGATAACCATGCGCTGTAAGTATTTCTTGCAAGATGATGTATCCTTCAAACACTTCAGGTGATTGATGAAGAGCGGCTTTCGTTCAGGATAAAGCAAATGGATGTTGTATGTTGAAAAGAGGTATGTCTCCCGCGGGAGGGGGGGGGGGGTCGTATTTCCTAATATTCGAACCTACATTGCTAATTCCATTTTTTCGTTGACACTATCCTTGCCAATAATCGAAGAAAAATAATAATAAAATGAACCTTACCTAACACAACTGCCACCTTTCAATAATTTTGTGTTCCACCACACTCGAATCACAATGTGAATATTCAAAGACAAGGAATTCACAACTCATTGTATCAGAAGAAAGAGAAACACATGCATTATAGCTAGGATTTTATCTCTCTCATTGACCAGTTCATTGCATCTGTTCAGGGGTGGCATATCAACACTGACAACCATGTAGTAGTTGATACTTCATAGTACTACCATATCATCAATGGTAGGCATTGACCAGCATAACTTTTGAGATTTCAAATTTTATGATTATCCTTTAATTTTTGTGAACATGCATGCATGAATCAATGTGTTTGTACATGGATACATATATAGATATCAAAATCATTTTAAAAAAACTGAGTTGTCTAATCACGAGCACCATTACCTTCCAATTTCCATGAATGGCTACAAAATCAACCCTACCTAGCAGTCGTGACTTTGGAACCTGTCCTAATCTTTTGGTCCTGGAAGACAACTATGAGCCCAATTACAAATAACTGGGACACTCAAATAAATGATAACCCAAAAATCTAGTCTAAGACTCTAGGCAGCCCTCGATCCACCCAGGATGCTTGGAAAATAACAAATTAACCATTTGTATCCAAAGTGGAGCAATGCGGGTTCAATAATCTCAGTCTTCAGCATGATACATATAGTGAGCACTGGAGTTTGTCATGTGTCCTCGTGAAGCTGGCTAGGCTGCATGACGACCCTAGGTAATTGAGCCAAAAGGATGAGGAAATTGTTTATAGCTGAAACTTGAAAGTTACTTTCTACCTCCTTACATCATATTTAACGCTTGATGTGAATAACTCCCCTGATCAGGAGAAACCCCTCCAGTAACCGACCGAGGGGTGAACCCACAGAATGTAAGGATCACGGCATTCCTACAGCCCAACCATATATTGCAAGTTGCATCCACATAAGATCATTGCCTCAAGCAAACCTAGCATTAGTCAGTTGTCCACAAACAGGTTTTAACCTTTCTAAATGATACTGAACAATCTTCCCCTAGCAATGTCAGGGTCCACAGATCAATTTTCCCTTAAGTAACTAACACATGAAAGGTATAGAGAGATTTTGAGAGAAAAAACCAGAAATATATTTAATTGGAGATTCCGGAGTGTATGAAGATTGATTCAAGAGAAGAACTCTCAATTTATAGGGCCACCACCCTCCCGTCCATCACGTAACCGCCCCCATGATTTCCTCAACCAACTCAATGTTACGTAAGAGAAAATTAGGTAACATCATCATTCTGTTACATGATGGAATTTTTTACGCGTCCCAACTAACTTATTGGGCCGTGTCGGGTTTCGGATTATTGGGTCATTTCAGGCCAAACCCTTTTATATCTCTCACTTGGCCAAAATAACCAAGTGCATTCCGGACATACTCACATTATCCAAAATAGCTAAGTTCATTTACTATGTCCAAGTCATCATTGGAAACACCATCTGAGTCCAACAAAGAAGGCACATTTTTTAGACTTGTTCTCTTTCCTCTAAATTTACTAGAAAAATATCACCTTTATTATCAATAATTCATTTTCCTTTATGGAAGAACATGTATCTCTTAGATTTTTTAAAATAGCCTATAAATATTATACATCTTACGGATTTGATATCCAGATTATCTCTAACGTAATATGGAATGAGTACATGTGTCATGCAACCTCATTTTCTCAAATGCCTTAAATTGGGTTTGTATCCATTACATATATCATACGGTATTGACTCGACAGATTTTGTGTGAATTCTATTCAGAAAATATTTTGCCGTTAATATAGCTTCTTCCCTAAAAATCCTTGAAGAAACTAAAAATTTATAACATATATCTTATTGCATTCATTAATGTTCTATTCTTTTTTAGCCACACCATTTTGTTGTGGCGTTTAAAACATAATAGTATGCTTCTTATACAGTAGAATACAGTAATCCTCAAATTCCTTTGAGTTAAATTCTCCACCGCTATCAGTTCTTAACACCTTTATGTTTCTTTTAAGTTTTCTTTCTACATATTTCGACTTATGCCTTGTAGCTTTTAAAACTTTTAAATGCTTCAAATGTTCCGTCTAAAAGATACACGAAAGTATGCTTGAAATAATAATCTATAAAAGTTATGAAATATGCCTTATTCACATGTGTTTTATACTCAATGGCCCAGAAATGTCAGAATGAATTAATTCTAACAATTCATTGGCCATATGTCCTTCTGGGAATGATTTCTGGTCATTTCCCAGTTAAATAATATTCACAGGGTAATGTCCTTACTCATGTCAGTTTTGATAATAAATTCATCTTAATTAATGGTCTATTTATTTGTTACATGACGATCTAATCTCATATGCCAAAGATCATAATAAGGCAAGAGATGCAAGAAATAATTTACATCGCAATCTTTATTTTCAATAACAGATTTTACAACAAAAAGACAACAAATCATGCCTGGACACAAACTTGTCCATAGCAAATATTTCTTGTCTTTCTCAATAGACATCTCAAGACCTTTTTGAGTAAAGCCGGAACAGAGACCATTTTGCGTCTTATGCCTGATATATAAAACATATTTTTAAGGATCATATAGCTATCCCCAAGATCCAATCTGTATGAACAAATACCATCTACATCTAAAAAGATATTGTTCCCCATGTATGTCTTCTGATCTTCTTCCTTGAGTTCCTGCAAGTCGACAATCTCTTCCTTCGCCTTTGCTATATGTTTGGTTGCATCCGAGTCAATCCACCAGCCTTCTGTTGTTGCAGCGTTACATTCAATAATGCCAATAAACTCTCACATTACGGAACCTCCTTATTCTGGGCATTTAGAGTTGCCTTATTCTTATGGTGAGGACAGTTGGCCATGAAATGACCATACTTTCTGCATATGTAACAGGATCCAAGATGTCTTTTCTTAACGCGAGCTTGTAGATGGCTGATTCCCTTGAAGGAGGGCTTCGCAGGTCCAAGAAACCGAATCCCTTGTGCCTTCCGATATGGAGCAGCATTTGCCTCTTTCTCATGCACATGGTTCACATCCAATCCCTTCCTCTAGCTAGAAGGTCTTGTTTCATTACCAACTGAGCTGGCGAGTCAATTACATGCTTAATGGTTTCATTTAACCTAAGTGTTTTGGTAGCCATATTTAGTGATGGTCGCAGACTATTCAAAATAGTTGTTATCTTTAGATTCTCACAAATTTCATTTAATTCAGTAACTAGGTCTTTAGCCATGATAATCGTTTTATTCATATGCTCAGTAACGTTGTCACCTTTTTGCATCCGGCATGAATTATACCTATGCAAGAAAAGTTATACGTTCACCTCTGAAGTGATGTCATACTTTTCAATAATGGACTGTCATATTTCCTTGGCAGTATTACAGTTTTCAAACATCGTAATGAGGCTAACTTCCATGAACATGAGCTTGAGGCTTTAGCCTTCTTATTGTTGACGTTTCGTTGGTTAAACTCTATTTTCTTATTTTCTTATCATCTGTGAGATTTTCAGTGAAAGTATGAGCCGTGAACTCAATGACATTATCTAGATTGACAAGTATAAGTCTACATTTTATTTTTCTGTGCCATATGTCATTGTTGGACCCAAATAGGTATTCTATCTTAGTCAGTTCAGAAGCAATTAATTTACTAACCATTTGTATGTCACAGATTAATAAGATAAACAATGGTGTTTCAATAAAGAGAATTAATTTAAATGATAAAAATGGAATGGAAATTTAAAAACAAGAAACCAAAATTTGAAATAAATGAAACCGCGATTTTAAAATTAAAAACATGTAATTAAAACATTACAAACTCTAAAAACTAAACTGCAATTTTAAAAATTAAATCCGTAAATTGAAATTGCAAACGGTAACTAAAATTTGAAGCTGCAATAAAAAATTAATACTGCAAATTTAAAATTGAAACTGCAATTTGAAATTAAATCTGTAAATTAAAAAATTAAATATGCAATTTCAGACATTAATACTGTAATTTGAAATTACAAACTGAAGTTAAAATAAAAACTGAAATTTCAGAAATTAAATTTGTAATTTAAAAAATACAAACTGAAATTAAATTTAAATCTGCAATTTTAAAATTACAAACTGAAACTAGAATAAAATCTACAATTTTAGAAAATTATTTAAATTATTTAATGTGAGCGACAAATTATTAGGTTCAAGTGGAGTCAATCTATGCACAAACAAAACTATAATATAATATGATGTGACAAATAAAATTCTTATTTTTAATTAATGAAATGGACCAAAATTTATTAGGTTTAAGTTGTATTGGCAATCTATAAATTACAGAATGTAAAATAAAAATAAATGCACAGAGGAACCTGATTAGGACACGTGACATGTGGATCGATGCGTGGATCAAGATCTGTTGCGCTAAAACTGTCGTGATTTGCACGCAGATTGGGATGCAGCGCTCGGTAAAACGATGTGTGGGAAGGCTGAACAGTGAGTTCCGCAGGATGCATGTGATGAGCCGCATGTTGCAGGTTATGCTGACATGCTTGGTGCGTCAAAACTGGTGCAGGATGGAGACAACGATATGACAGGTGCTATAGTTTCTCTACCATGTGTGCCTGAGAAGGCAGCGAAGCGACACGTGGATAGGTTCAGCGGAATTCTGTGCGGCCTTCCAATTTTTTGCCTCGAAAATAGAGTCAGGCAACGACACTCACTCGGCCCCAAGTGTGACATGCTTGGAAGACCGCAAGCAGTTTGCTGCGGCTAATGTGCTTGCGCTGGAAGAACGAGATAGGCTGTCGCGGGAACGCCTCAGGAATCGCCTCGAAAAGGTGGAAAAAGGCAGCCACTGATCCCATCCTCTAATCAATCCCCCTAATCAATCATGAAGATCGAGGAAAAATTTATTGGAGCACTCGGATCGATGAGGACGATTAGATCTGACACTGCTGAGAGATTTTGAAAGAGAAAAAACAAAAATATATTTAATTGGAAATTCCGGAGAGTGGCTGAAGATTGATTCAAGTGGAGGACTCTCAATTTATATGGCCACACCCACACCCTCCACCCCATATACCTCCCCTGTGATTTTCTAATCGACCCAACAGTACGTGAGAAAAAAATCATGTTATGTCATTCTGTCACGTGAAAAAATTTCTCACGTATCCCAACAAACTTATTGGGTCGTGTCGGGTTCTGGGCTATTGGACCATTTCAAGCCAAGCCTGCTTACAGATATGTGCTCATGTTCCACACAATTCTCTCGCAGTCCATCTTCTTTTGGTGATCTTTGATGTAGGATTTGTATTCAGTTATCCAAAGTCACTAAGTCATTTCCGTCAATTAACCTTTTCATTCTTCCAACTTGTCAATCCTCTTGTAAGACAACCTGATGGGATCACCACTTATCATAGCAGGCGGCGCAAGACGGATCGGGGGGTGAATAATTAACCCAAGTGCATTTTGTGAAGAATTTTGGGTGTTTTTGCAAAGTTTGAGTTTTTGAGGGGGCTAAGTGTAATTTGAGCCAAATCTGTCCTTACATGTTTGGGGAGGGGTCTCATTTGGTGTTCATGCTTAATTTAGGACACACGAGGACCACTATGAGTTCATGGTCATGTTGTTCGGCTTGACCAATGCCCCCGTCACCTTTCAGGCACTGATGAACAAGGTGTTCCTCGCCTATCTGAGGATGTTCGTGCTGGTGTTTTTTGATGACATCTTGGTCTATAGCCGGTCTATAGAGGCACATGTGGAGCATTTGACGACGGTGCAGCGAAAACTGCAGGAACATCAACTTTATGCCAACTGGAGAAGTGCATGTTCGGGTAGCGGAGTGTGGAGTATTGGGTCATATTGTTTCTGCGAAAGGCATATCGACGAACGGTTCGAAGATGGCAGCTATGATTGATTGGCCGCTCCCTACCACCCTGCGGACATTACAAGGATTCTTGGGGTCGACGGGCTACTACAGAAAGTTCATCAAGGGATACAATACAATTGCAATGCATGGCCTTAACTGAGCAGCTGAAGGACAATTTCCAGTGGGGCGAGGAACCCACCCGAGCTTTTGAGGCCATGAAAATTGCCATGACGAGCGTCCCAATGTTAACAATTATAGACTTTAGCCGACCCTTTGTAGTGGAGACGGTCGCATCAGGATATGGCTTGGGGCAGTATTGCTGCAGGATAACAGGCCGGTGACTTATTTTAGTCATGTGTTGTTGACGAGAGCTCAGCTTAAGTCAGTCTATAAGCGCGAGCTGATGGCGATCGTTCTTACGGTGCAAAAATGACGACCCTATCGACTTGGCAGGTGCTTCATAGTGAGAACGGATCAAAGAAGCCTCAAATACTTTCTGAAGCAGAGGATGGTCATTGAGGAGCATCAGAAGTGGTTGACCAAGTTGTTGGGATACAACATTGTGATTCAGTACATGCCAGGGATAGAGAACAAGGCGACAGATGCACTATTATAGAGAGATGTTGATTCACATCTATCAGCCTTGTCGGTGCCAGTTTTACTTGATTAGGACCCCTTACTGCGAGAAATTGAGGATGAGGGTCTGTCGAAGATTCGCGCTGCACTACTACAGGACCCAACACACCCAGGATATAAGCTGGAGGGGCATCGTCACTTATATAAGGGCCGACTGGTTTTACCGAGAAGTTTTGTTCATATTCTGAGCGTACTACAAGAGTTTCATGGGAGTGCAGCGGGTGGTCACTCCGGGGTCCTGAAGACCTATCGTCGCCTAGATAGAGAGCTCATCTGGGAGGGGATGAGAAAAGATGTAGCAGACATGGTAGAAACATGTGACGCCTGCCAACGCCGCAAATATCTGTCGACATATCTTGGGGGATTGTTGCAGCCCCTTTTCTTGCCAGATCAAGTCTGGGAGGAGGTGACCATGGGTTTTGTCGACAATCTGCCAAAGTCGGAAGGGTATTTTGTCATCATGATGGTGGTCGATAAGCTCAACAATTATGCACACTTTGTGGCACTACGACACACTTATACCGTGATGACAATGACGATAGTATTCATCAGGGAGATCATGAGGCTGCATGGGATTTCAGGATCTATTGTGATTGAGCGGGATAAGGTCTTCCTAGTTCCTTCTAGAAGGAGTTGTTCAGGACACATGGGACAATATTGAAGAAGAGCACCACCTACCATCCCTAAACGGACGGCCAGACAGAGGCCGTCAATAGGACACTTAAGGCATAACTATGTTGTTTCGTCTCCGATTCTCCAAAGCAATGGGTGAAGTGTCTGGCTTAGGCAGAATATTCGTACAACACGTCTTTCCACACTTCTGCTCAAACCACCCCTTCAGAGTGTTATATGGACGGGATCCTCCGCACTTGCTTCATTATGGTTGCCGCTCCATGCCAGTTTCCTAGGTGGACCAATATCTTAAGAGAGACCGAACGTTGGAGGAGTTGATGCGACATTTGATGATGACTCGGCAGATTATGAAGAGTAGAGCGAATGAGCATATGAGGGATGTTCAGTTTGCAGTGAGAGACATGATGTACTTGAAGCTATGACCTTACCGACAGCGCTCTTTGACACACAGGAGGAATGAGAAGCTGTCGTCTCGATACTTTGGGACATATGAGGTGGAGGCCAGGATTGGCTACGTGGCATATAGACTGGGATTACCATCGAATTCAGCCATCCACCCCATCTTTCATGTATCGCAGCTCCGTCGAGCCATCAGAGATCATGCTTCTTCATCCCTACCCCGACGCTCACGGATGACATGGTGGTACTTTTGGAGCCAGCCGAGCTGAAGGAAGTTTGCCAGAGGACTCCAGAGCGGGGGAGGTGTTGATTAGGTGGACCAGACTTCCAGATCATGAGACGTCGTGGGAGCCTTATAATGTTATTGCGCAGCGATTCTCGGACTTCCACCTTGAGGACAATGTGGTTCTTTTGAGGGGAGTAATGATGGGATCATCACTTATCATAAGAGGCGGCGCAAGACGGATCGTGGGGCGAATAATTAGGCCAGGTGCATTTTTTTGAAGAACTTTAGACGTTTTTGCAAAACTTGAGTTTTTGAGGGGGCTAAAAGTAATTTGTGCCAAATCCTTATATGTTTGGGGAGGGGTCTCATTTGGTTTTCATGCTTATTTTAAGAGAGAACCCCTAGATTAGAGAGTACAACCCTAGTGCAAGTGAGAGTAAGCGTTCTCTCTTAGATTCAAAGCTTGGAGAGTTGGTTTCCTTTCAAAAGAAACCCATATCTTGTATTTCCTCTTCTCAAAATATATAAAAATCTCATCTTTGTTCTTCAAAACCCTGGATTTCTAATCACAACCCGAATCCAAACACTTAACGTTCCCAACACTTCGCCTCCAGATAAAACGACTCTTTTAAATGTTTCTTTTTAGCACAAAATTGCAACCAAACCCCATAACACTTAAATAGAACATTAGAAAAAATTCCATAAGATTAGCTCCCCAGCTAATTGATAAATCATATTCATACATCACAAAGCCAAAGCTTTCCACTCTTTACTAATCATGTCTAGCTTTGCACATCATAAAAGAAACTCACAGATTGGTTTTAAGCAGAACGTCCATTTCATGATCCTTGAGTGTCACCTCACAAGGCATATGTTCATCCATTTACAATCCCATATGAACATTAATGATTATTGATTTAAAATTTAAAAAATGTTTTGTCATACCATTCCATAATAAACATTGAAATGCCCCCCCCCCCCCCCCCCCCCCCCCAAAAAAAAAAAAAAAAAACAGTGTAGCTAGTGTAGTGGCTCGCCCGGGCTCTTGCGTCGAGCTGCGAGCCGGCCTTAGGGCACGGTTTCCTGCTTTACGATGAACCAAAAAAAACATAGAAATTTATTTTCCCACCATGTAAAGTGCTAGTTTAATCAGCAGTTGGATGTATGAAATTATAATAATCCTCGCTAAAGTAGAACCATCCAATGATATGACATTATATGGGAGAAGTGGGCCACCACAAATACGGTACAAAGAATGGGTAACCTCTCTATTCTTATTAATGAGAAATATGGACAACAATCTCTGCAGGAAATTCAAGATAGAAGCCTTCTACTAAGCATAATACTTATTTTAACTGTTAAGAAAATGAATATGCACAAGCGTTAGCAATAAGAGAGAAGACGGGAGGTGGGCGACTTACAAGCTTGGTCCATTTTCGTCGTGACCAGCAATCAAAAGTGACACTCCAAAAGGTCGGGACTGTATAGAAAATCATAATATTTAGGAAGGTTTTTATAAGAGCAATGATAAGTTCAACATCAGAATAGCTACTATGATGCAATGCAAAGAGAATAAAACAGTACAGCTTGAAATCTTAAGTTTTCTTTAGTAAAAATCAATCCCTTAAGTAGCAGAACAATGACTAAATAGGCATTTTAAAGTATTGATATATAACATCATTTCTAGAGATAATAACAACTAATCAGCAAACTTGTCTTTATCATCCACACTTGCTGCAGGGACATGATGCCATCTACGAATCAACACTCAAAGTAGAAAAAAAGTTGAAAGTAGAAAAATGTGCGTAAAAAGTTGTGGAGAGTGAAATTTTGACATGTCCTTCAAAATATGATACTAGATACATGATGGTTTATAGAAATGATAACTACTACATGCTATAAATCCCACCCTATCCATCTACCCAATCATATGCACGATAACTGAATCAACATAGTGCATTTGTAGAGAAAGAACAGATTATGTGAGCTGTTCATCTGTAAGTGTGCATGCATGCATCTGATATTCTGATGATATATGGAGAAGACTAAAAAGGTATACACCTCGTGGAAATTGATACGTTGAGTGCTGAAATGAAAGATGGTTGAAGATTGTGGGAAACAATCTTTTTGCCCATCCTGCTGTTGAAAAGAAATAGCAATGTGCTTAAAATGATGGCAATTTTTACCATAGATTCTTCATCTCCTTCCCCAAATCGAAGAGCAAGATCGCATAGAGCTTGTGTGGTTGACTCAACCGTCATCGGTTCACCATATGAAAACCTGTGATTCTGATGATACAATTTTAAAGTCAGCTAAGCATTCTAGCATGCTACACTAGTTGCATCACATGAAGTACTGTATGGCATCTAAAGCACCTGTGTTTCAACACGAGCATGCTCAACAAGAGTCCGTGCATCAGCGATCAATCCACTCATTGCACAGCCTATGTGTTCATCGATTTCCATTATTTTCTCTACACTGCTTGGTTCCTAGAAAGCAAGAGAGGCTTGGTGAAAAAAGTGGGATGTCAACAAATAATGGTAAAATGTACAGACTAGTCCAAAAAAATACCCCAACGTACAAAATACCAGCTGAACAGGAACAGGCATCCAAATCAGATTTTTATTTCAATCTGGATTTGACATGGAACTTTGAAGAACGCAACAACAAATATGTAACAAAAATTCTAAATCGTTTGTATGTATTGGATATCATTAAAGTTGAATTATGGTGCAGAGTAATTCTAGATAGAAGTCCTATTGATCACATCTCTGCAGAAGTGAAAAACCCAACGTCATTGGATTACAAAAGTCATATGAGCTATGACTACAACCTGAAACTCATCTTTCATATTTGGACACAAAGCAAAGGTAATGGTAAATGGCAAGCCTCAAGATCTTAAAAAAGGATTCCTACATTGGATACCTGAGCCATTGTAACGTTTAGAAAATAACTCTCTTTAAAAACCAGTGAGGTCAAGGAGAAAGTTCAAAAAATATTTTTCAAATGACCATCTAAATGTCAAATCAATAGGTAAATTAAAACAAAAAATTATCATTATTTGTATGATTATAACAGTACCGACATAAGTAGATTTAATGATAAGAGAACAAATGTCAGTAGGATGGAACACTATATAGAGATCACCAGCAACAAATGCAAACTAATAATGGAAAGGTGTCCCATGATAAATCTCTCAAACCAAATCCTCTTGCTTCTTAAACAAACAAAGACATTACTAGAACCTTGAGATTCCTTCACTGATGGGGCAAGCTGTTTAATAAGACAAATGTTACGAAGAAAAATCAAAGGAAAAATCAGAAGCAAACTTTCATTTCATTGCAAGGGCTGTTACAAAAGTTGATCCGTTCTTTACCATGTCATAGCAGTTAGTAGCTGTAACATTTTAATGGAACAAATAATGAACAGTTAAGCACTGCTAGAAAAATAAAGAAGTAAACTAACAAAACTTACATTTTGTATACCCCTCAATCTGTGCATATAAAGTCACTTGTACAAGGAAAATTATGTTTATCCATTTTTTCCATCATTAATATATTCACTCATAGTGCATCCAGGTTACTGTGATCTCATTAACCACAATCTAAGCACACTTGGAAGGATACAAAGTACAAACAACCATGAGCTCATGACCCCACGTTAACACTCTCCACAGGTGGCCAACAAATATAAGAAGCAGAACAAACTGAATAGGTGTCTAACTGGAACATCATTGTTTAGAAAGATATTCAATCATTTGCAATGCATATGCAGTAACAAAGCCAGAATCTTATTTTAAGTTCTCCGTTCAACAAAGAAAACAAACTCAAGTTGCCCCTAGCCAATTTAAGACTATTAATTTATATTGAGCTTCTACACACACACACACACACACACACACACACACACAAAAACAAAATTTAAGACTATTAATTTATATTGAGCTTCCACACACCCCCCCCCCAACCCCCCCCCCCCCCCCCCCCCCCCCCCTCTCCTTTCACCTCAAAAAAACAAAAAACAATTCTTTCAAATTTAAAAAGATGCAACCCACCTTCCTCACCAAATCAAATTAATCAGTCAACCCCAGACCATAGGGGCTCTTAAAAATTTACCATTCTTATGTTAACTTCTGAGCATAAAAGGGAATGTCCCTCCTTGTTCTATTAAACGGTCAAAGATTTTCAGGGATTTTGATATAAACCCTTCAAATGTCTATTATGCAATAGATAAAATATTTATCAGCCCAAGATCAAACACAAAATAGCCTTGGGGATAATATCTAAATAATCCAATTTATACTTACTATTTGACATAGATAACATAAATCTATGAAGCATGGAACTTCATAAAGAGTGTTGTATCCATGGACACATGTCCGACGCCTCAAGAGTGTTGTGTCCGTATCAAGCACGTGTTGGACACCGACACTTGCACGACATGTATTGGCCAATTTAAGCCGTGTTCGATTATAAAATACCAAAAATTGACGTGTCGAAACCGCGTCGAATTTAAATAAAGCCTAAAGGTCTAAAGGTCATGTGTTGAACACTTTAAAGTAAGGAAAAAAGTTTCGCCCGATACCCTTCTGTATCGGACGTTTTGAGCCGACCAAGACAAAACGATGGTTGTTTCTCAATTTCGGCCTGAACGATGCCGTTCCAGCCGGTTTTGATCGAACCGGCAGAACAGCACCGTTCCGACCGAAACGAAAGGGAAGAGAGAGGAAAAAACAGAAATTTATTGAAATTATAAAAATTGTGACGCAACAAATTTTTCCTATAAAATCGTTTCCTATAGTTTTAGAAAAGAAAAAAATTCATACATTTTCAAATTTGAGAGTCGGACATATGATTCCCATCAATATCCATTGACTTGTGAAGAAATATGATGATTTCCGTCGTTATACTTTGATCTGTGAAGGCAAGACAATGGCGAGAACGGCGACGGAGAACGGCGAATAAATTTTTTTGTTAGAAATGGCTAAATTTTAGGTAATGACAGCTCTAGGAAACAACGCCCTCATTTTGGTTGTCTGTGACCATACAAAAGGGCGCTCAAAAGGGTACGCGTATTCAATTTAAAAGAGGGCTATTGGGAATAACATACAGTTTGCCTAACATAATACACTTATTTACAATTTCACCATCAGATTTTATTGATGTAATAAATGAAATGGCAAGAATGTTAATAAATGAAATCTGCTGATCAAACTTGAATCCTGTCAATTCTTTTTTAATTAAACGGAGAGAAGTTGTCTTAATGGAAGTGAGGCACTGTCAAAATTGATGGAAGTGAGGCACCTGTCAAGATTTTATGCAAGATCTTTATTAGCATTTGAAAGGCTTATCCCATCTACTACTTTAAACAAGGTAAATTCCCTTGCTCCTCTTCATTTATTTTGCAAGTGCTCTTCAAATTGACCTGTTCGACCCAACTGTCTCTATTTAATTAAAAAAGCATGTAAATTCCCTTGCTCATCTTCATTTATTTTGCAATTCAACTGTATCAATTCTTTTTTATTTGTTTGCTACATAAATAAATTAAAAAATTCGAAACGGACGAAACGAAACTCTTAAACCACCAAAACGAGCGAAACCTGATCGAAACCTAAAGGTTCCGAAAGACCAAAATCGAAACCGAGATCTCTAGCCTTGCTTTAAAGCCACATGTCCCTTACAAAATTACAACAAAGTACCATATTAACCAAGATAAACATCATCTGAACTAGGTTAGATATCGCATATCAACTAGATTTTGTGGATAATTTTTGTTTGATTTTTCTACTTGATTAAAAGCCATCTTAATATCTATGGGTTTACATCTGAATTCTATATATCCATGCACGCAAATACATGCTTGTATCTCAATGTCCCGGTATACTATTTTCGAAGAATTTTCCAAATCTATGTATCTGTATCGAGTCGTGGGTATCCCATGTTTACGTCCATGCTACATAGATGTGAATGTTGATGTGAACGTTTTAGGATCTTGATTTCTCTGCTCAAGGCCTTTCTGCAGTAAAATTTTGGAAATAAGATCTGAACTAAGAGGAAATAAAATAATCAAAACGAATCATGTACTTTATCAAAATGAAAACTGGAAACAGACGTATTTAGCATTTAAGCTTTTTTCATGTGTGTGTTTTTATTTTTTTGCATAAACGGTACCATGAGTAGTGATTTGATTAATCATAAAGTTCAATAACAGTATAAGTATCATCAAATTCCTCTTTCAAATGAATAGTACTATTCCACACTAGCTCTTAAGTATGTTTAGATCGACAAGGAACTTACAAAGACGATGTTAGTATTATTTAAAATTGTTAGGAGATATCCAATTTGTGATCCTTGAACTTAAGCTGTGAATACTGTTTTCTGTTGTCATGACAGATGAAAGAGAAGAAGCAGAACACATATTACTGTCTGTTCCTTTAACTTAAGGATGGACGACTGTCTCCCATTAATATGGACTTGAATATGTATTAAGACTGACATATAAGAAGGGACTTGGAAGGACTTGATGTCATATCCCCCTCGTGGAAGCAATTAGTTTATAAAAAAATCCAGAATGCACTTCCCGAAGGAATTCGATATGATCCTTGATTTTATTTATTAAAATTGCATAACCATAAAACTAGACAAGATCCTATCATGTTTAGCTCATAGCTGCCCCCATCAGAAATTTTATGCCAAGTTACCTACGTCAGCTGCAAGAATATAGCCAATTATGAGAACTTTGTAAATTCTTCTACCAAGCCTCCATAGATTTAAAGCAAGCTCCATACCAGAGTGGAGTTTGATAAGAAAAGACGATTGTAATGTGATGATTGATGACTGATGAAGACAATATTAAGTAAAAACTGAACATATTCCCTACAGTTTTAACTCCTCATCTAAACTCTTTCTCTACTCTAAGAGAACTTGAAGATTCTCTATCTTGTTACATGAGTCAAGGTATATAACCAAAATAGCTCTATCTACCCATCAGCCAATACTCACAATTCTGGGAGGTGTCTCAGCATTGAGCTGTCATCAATTACCAATGTCATTTTTGTTGAGTAATGAGTCGCTCCGTGTATGTTTTGATGATGTGAAAACATGTCATCAAATAGTCTGAGTGCAGGTATGAGTATAAAACAAATCAAGAGCACTCAAAGTTAAATGAGTTCAACCAAGGCATAGTGATCAAGGAAATCAAGACAAGGAGCTCAAAGATTCAAGTCTACATCAAGAGGCTCATAATAACATTTATATTTTGATGTAATTTTATCTTTGTCGTGTTTAACATGTTAAAGCCTTAGGTGAAGCTCCCTCTCTCTCACTTAGGCATATACTTAAGATAATTTAAAATATTTTTAAAAACATCCCTAAGTGTTAGAAGGCCAAAAACAATATTTTATATATTAACTAGTCGACTAGAACAAACACCAAGGCGATCAGCCTAACCTGGAAATCAATCGGTGGCAGCATGTCAATCTAGTTGATTAGTATACATGAACTAGTCGACTAACTCAAAAGCTAACCAACTAGTCAGTGTGCTGCAAACGAATAAAAAATACAAAAAGCTAACAGCCTCTTAATATGCTTGGAATAATCTACTAGATGCTTTCAGCTAGTCCACTAGCTGAGCCTCTAATCGAGACCTGGAACACTACTTTAGTCAACTAGAACTAGCTGTTAGGCCTTAAATGGGAATTTTCTACTAGCCATTTTTGACCTTTATAAGGATATTTTGGTAAATTATTTTGACCCAAATTCCACCCTATATATAGTGGTTATTCAGAATTTATTTCTAATTTATGATCAATTTTTAAGAGAGATTATTCTTGTGCTTCAAAGTTTTTAAAAGAAATTCCTCTTTGGTCTTTGCTCAAAAGTCTTCAAAGTGTTCAGAATCTTTTATTGGCCAATCCTTGATCTCCAAAAGCCTCAAATTCAATCATTTTAAGATCAAATTTTCTATGGCCACATCACTTTCGTAAGAGCTTTAATTCAAGACTATATGTATTTGTATTCATCAACTTTGTAAGTATATTCTCATGTGTGGTTGTGAGAAGTGTTTGTTGGAAAATCCTCAAGGATTGAGGAGTTGATTGTAAGTTGAAATCCTCAAGGGTTGATGTTCTTATAATTCTCTCAGTTGAGAGGTTATTAGTAAAACTTTTCAAGTGAGACTTAGGTGATGGATGTAGGTCAAGGGATGACTAAATCAAGGTAAAAAATCTAGTCTGTGATTGCTTTTCTATGTTGTGTTATTCTCTTGCAACCATCTATTTCCTGATGCTTACATTATTTACAAGATTATTGATAAAAAAAATTATCTTGGTCACTCAAGTTAAAATCTTGGGGAAAACTTAGAGATTTGATTTAAATTTTAGAAACACTATTCACCCCTCTAATGTTTCTCCTTGACATCACAGGAATCCAACAATGGGTATCAGTGTCCATGTATTGAAAGATGGCATCAACAAACAACACTTTTCCCAAATGTCAATCAATCTCTCATCCACCCTTGTTTATCGTATCCAACTACATGAGTTGGAAGAATAGAATCAAGATTAATCTCAAGTCCATCTTATATGACTTATGGAGCATAGTGGGGACCCCATACAAGGCACCAACAAAACTAGACACATCATGAAGAGATGAAGAGAAAGCCAAAGACGCGTTAAACGTCAAGATGGTGAATACGCTCTATTGTGCAATTGACAACACAAAGTGTAACTGGGTTTCCTTGGCGACCACAGCTCATCAAATATGAAACATTCTTGAGGTAACCACATGAAGGTAATAATAGAGTAAAAACTTCAAAAGTTTCTCTTTATACACACAGGCACGAGATCTTCCAGACGAACAAATGGGAATTAATAACAGAGATGTAGACTCGCTTCACCAAAATCATCAACACACTTGTCGGATTTAAAAGCGCTTCACCCAAAGCGAAGGTAAGATTCTTGGATCTCTCACACCAGAGTATGAGAGAAAGACAATGGCCACAGATGAGGGGAATGATCTTTCCAATCTAACCATAGAAGACATCATTGTCAACCTTATGGTGTATGAGCTTCAAATACAACAAAGGCAGGATAACGTGCGAACAAAGAAGAAAGCTCATGCCTTTAAAGCCACTTTGAAGACGGAGGAATTAGGAGATAAAGTTGGCGGGCAACTTGCGTTGATAACGAATGGATTCAGAAAGTTTCTTAAGTCAGGTAAAAACTCAAAAACCAACAAAAAATTAACTAATGAATCTACTATTTGTTTTTGGATGTAATAAGTCAGGCATATAAAAAAAGATTGTTCAATAGCAAAACTCGAGCAAAAGCATTGAAAAACGAAGGAAAACAAAGAAGGCCCTTCTCGCTTGAGAACAAACTCGGATGAATCATCTGATGACAGAGTTAAATAGGAGGAGGGAACGTACATGTGCTTCATGGCACTTGAGGACAATGAGGTAAATACGAACTCAGATGCTGATGATGATGATCATGATTGGAATTTCATAAACTTTATATGCAAAATGAAAACACCTTAAACGAACTTTAATTCTTAAATATAATCAAAAATTGTTCTAACAATAATGAAAATGAAAAATTAATTAAACCAGAAAAGAAAATAGTGAATTAAAAGATGAAATAATTAAATTGAAAAAAGATGGCAGAAGATATTGCAAAAATGAATGATGATTTAGAAAGAGTATATTTAAAAAAACAAAACAAACTTCTTAAAATTGAAAGAAAAAGATTTAAACAATTGGATTAATGAACTAGGTAAGACTATATCAACCTTTAAATAAAAATATGAAGATTTACATAAAAGTGTTGAAAATTTTAATAAAGGAAAAGAAAGCTTAAATAATTTAAACAAGTTTGGCTTAGGGTATAATAAGAATAGTAATAATCAAAATCAAAACAACACAAAACAAAATCATGCTTACTTATACACCAATTTTCCTAAGAAAATTACAAATAAAAATCCAAACCAATATAGGTCTAAATATTTAATAAAAGTTTGGGTACTTAGATGGGTAAATAAAAATAAAAAAATTATGTAAATAATTTCATGAAAAACATACATGTGTAAAAAAAAATATGAAAGCAATGGGACTTCAAACCCATTTGGTTTGGTTTCTAATTAAATGACAAATCGTTTGAAACCAATTAAGGTACCACATCACCAAAAAGCTAATCCTATGGGTACTTTATATAAGAAAAGAATTAATTAAAAATAATGAAAAAGATCAACAATTATTAGATAAAAATGATTATGTAATAATAAAGTACTCATATAATAAGGATTGCACATAAATGGTGTGAAACCCTTCTTATATCGCATCTGTGCATGATTAGTCGACTAAGACATGCATCGTAGTTGAGTAATGAAGAGTTCTGACAGATTGGACTTAGTTTCCAGGAATTAATCCAACAGAGCTGTATTACTAGTTGACTAATACACTGATTAGTTGACTAATGGCACCACTCTAATCAACTAATTGGCCAGTTTTCTAACAGATTTTGTATATCAATTTTTATTATTTTATTTGGGTTTCATCCAACTCAATGAGCTTGAGTTTGAAAATTAATAATTAATTCCATGGATCCAAAAGAAATAAGATACCAAATCTCTTGAATATTTTTCAGGTATCCATTAAAGATTGATGCTCCCCCAAACAAACCCCGAATCTATTGATTTATCATTTGAAAAAGGAGAATGCATGAATTCAAGAGAGGATTAAAATGTGATATGCATCTTTGTAAAGGGAGCTCAATAACAAGTTTGTAAGTGTATGTATTTTAAATATTTGAAATTTTAACAATTTGTATCTTTCAACTTTTAATGTCACGCTCACATGCTTACAGATTGACACATTCATTGGATAAAATGATACTTATAAAATTAATACATTTTGACTTCAAACGTTCTTTCACATTTGATATTATGAACATGCTGCATGAGTTGAATTCTCCACTTGCATTTGGCTAAAATTATTAACCAATATGTTTATTGTAAGGGAGAGAATATTAATAAATGAATAATATATATAACACTTGGTATCATAATGTTCGAGATATTGAGTCACCTGCCCTTATAAGAATTTTTAATTTGACTCATGCCATGCTTAATAATATAGAGGTGGGAAATGTTGTCATGCTTTTCTTTTTGATAATGTCAAAAGGGGGAGATAGATTGGATGACATACATAAAATATGATGATCAACAGACACTTCTTGATCGCTTGGTATCAGTTATCACATTTCTAGGTGTATATATGATACATATGTTACTAACATGCTATGTTGCATGGAGAGTATGTATATAATATTATATATTCATGTTTGTCATCGTCAAAAATGAGAGGATGTTAAGTATTGAGTCGCCCTATGTATGTTTTGATGATGAGCAAACATGTCATCTAATATTCTATGAGTGCACGTATGAATATAAATCAAATCAAGGGCATTCAAAGTTAAGTGAGTTCAACCAAGACATATCAATCAAGGGAATCAAGACAAGAATCTTATAAATTCAAGTTTACATCAAGAGGCTCATAAATAATATTTATATTTTGATGTAATTTTACCTTTGTCTTAGCATGGTAAAGTCTTAGTTGAAGCTCTCTCGCACTAATGCATATATTTAAAATAATTTAAAATATTTTTGAAAACATCTCTAAGTGTTAGAATGCCAAAAACAATGTTTATAGGTTAACTAGTCAAATAGAACAGACATCTAGCCGACCAGCCTAGCCTGAAAACCAATGGTTAGCATCATGTCAATCTAGTCAACTAGAGTATAAGAACTAGTCGACTAACTCGTGAGCAAGTCGACTAGTAGGTAATGCCAACTAGAAAATACAGAGAGCAAACAGCCTCTTGACATGTCTGAACTAGTCGACTAGATGCTTCCACCTAGTCGACTAGATGCTTCCACCTAGTCGACCACAAACACTACTTTAGTTGACTAGAACTAGCGGTTGGGCCTATAACGAAATTTTTATAGTAGCTATTTTTGACCGTTTTAAGAGTGTTTTGGTAAATCGTTGGCCTGAATTTCACCCTATATATAGATGGTTGTATAAAATTTATTTCTAACAATTTATGATCATTTTTTAGCGAAAAATTAGTATTATGATTTAAAGTTTTTAACAGAAAATCCTGACCTTTGCTCAAAAGTTTTCTCAATCTTCTATTGGGCGATCCTTGATCTCCAAAAGCCTCAAATTCAACCATTTTGAGATTAAGTTTTCTATAGCTACATCACTTTCACAAAAGCTTCAATTCAAGACTATATGTATTTGTATTCATCAACTTTGTAAGTATATTCTCACTTGTGGTTGTGAGAAGTGTTTGATGGAAACTCCTCAAGGGTTGAAGTGTTGATTGCAAATTGAAATCCTGAAGGTTTGATGTGCTTGTAATTCTCTAAGTTGAGAGATTACTAGCGAAACTTTTCATGTAATACTTGGGTGCTAGATGTAGATCACATGATGACTGAACCCGGGTAAAAATCATCTTGTCTGCGATTGCTTTTCTGTGTTGTGTTATTCTCTTGCAACCATCTACTTTTCGTGGCTTTCATTATTTGCAAGATTGTTGATAAAGATTTTATCTTGGTCACTCAAGTTAAAATTTTAGGAGAAACTTGTGATTTATTTTAAATTTCATAAAACATTATTCACCCCCCCCCCCCCCCTAATGTTTCTTATTGCCATCCCAAGGATCAAACAATTTTGATCGGAAAAAGGGGGTTAGATGACCACTAAAAGATGGGATGAATTTAATCTATTCTGAGAAATTGTTTATGCATTTTTGAAAGACTTAGTGAACAAATCGGATACTAGCTTACGAAGAATTGAAATTCTTAGGCAAGTCTTTGCCAGATAATTGTATGTCATGTTAGACTCATGAGTAGCTACCAATCATGACTCCAAGGTTTTTTGTTCCCTTCATTGTATTTTCAAATAATGTATACTTGTATCGACTGATCTAAAATGCAGTTCGGAAAGAGAGCCTTGAAAGTGTTGCACTTAAGAAGGGGGAGGGAAAACAATGCAAAAATTTGTGTTGATGTGGAAAATCATTAAACACCATGGCCAAAGGACTGATAATGAACAAAAGAGACAACAAAAAATTGCTAATAGAACAAAGAGATAACGAGTAACATTTAATTACAGCTAAGTGTATGAAGATGAGAATCAACAAAATGTTGCAACTTAAAGATCACTTATTGCATGCTAAGTATAAAATAAACAAAATGTAAATTACTTACAAGTGTTAAAAATTTTACCAAAATCCATTTTACAAACCTGATAAATTAAAAAATGTTTAAATCAGATGGGCGAAGAGGTACCAGTAAAGGAGAGGTAACCCTCTTCTCGACCGCGAGCACAACTCCCTCCTTCGTCTTCAACCCAATTGCAGTCGAACCCAGCTGCGTCAACAAAAAGGGATTCAAGCAATTAATTTTGAAAAAAACAAATCGTAATCAGACCCAAAGAATTCAAAACCGGCATCAAAATCAAACCTTGATTGCTTCGATGGCATATTCCACTTGAAACAGCCTCCCCTCTGGTGAGAATGTGTTGACTCCGCGATCGTATTCAGTCCTTGAAAACAAAGAAAACCACATCAAAACCTAAGATCAGCAGCGAATAATTGAAGATGACTGAGCTCATAATTAGGGAAAGACGAGGTTTTTACCTAGTGAGAAACATTGCGAGATGGATCTCAAAAACCCGAGAAATCTGCGACTGAGAGTGTTAAGTTGGAGTCCTTTTTAGGGTAGATTTTGAGCTTGAGAGTTGAGCCGGCGACTTGGGAAACAAGGCAGGGGGAGGGGAAGCCGGTTGGTAATTCAATGGACTTGGAGGGTATTGTGGTCAATGCAACGATGGAAGTCTAATGTTGCCCATAAGGATATTCTATACACACCGGTCTAATCGCGGTACACACTAAACACTTTACACAGCCTTAAAAAGTTTAGAGAATTGCTCTTTGCACCTCAATCTTGAGGTGCAATGATGAAAATTTAGCCCAAAGAAGCAAATAAAATGGGAGAGAGAGTGGATGGGACTTATCATTTGAAGTTATTTTTGCCATTTTTAGCTATATTTTCATCCTTACACCTCAAGTTTGAGATGCAGATAGTCCAGTTCAAAGGTTAAAATTTTATTTTTTTTATTTTCCACACAATCTCATATTCATGCATTACCTTTCTTCTCTTCTTATTCACCATCACTTTTCCAGCCGCCGCAATACCTCACGTCCCCCTCATTACATCCCCTCCCACATACACTGTCAACCTCTCAGAGGCGACAGCAGCGACGACAATGGCGATTGAATAGGGAATGGGATGTTGAAGGAATGGCGAGGAGGCGTAGGAGTGGAGAGAGTGCATGGGATAAGAAATAAAAGGGGTCGGCGGCATGCTGGGGTGCAGTGAGAGGGTTGCGGGATGCTATGGCGGGAAATGAAAAGAAAGATAAAAAATTTCAATGGGGAATTTCTTTGTGCACCCACCATTTTACTCTGCACACATACCACTTATTTCCAAGTTTGTCATTACTCCCGCACACGTACCGCTTAGTTACAAGTTTGCCACTAAAATTACTCTTTGCGCACTATCAGGACCAAATTTCCGAAAATGCCCATGGATGTGCGCAGAGAGTAAAACAGCGGAATGATGGAGGACGACATCGTCGCACCCTACGCCGACCTCACCAGGCCCCCTAGTCCTCTTCACTCGCCCCCTCCGTCTCCCTTTTCTCAAACCTTCTCAGCCCCCTCCCCCTCATTCTGATCTCCCCAATCGACCTCTTCCTCTTCATCCACCCCTCCACCGACCTCCACATCCCACATCCCCCTCTTCCGACCTCTCAAGACCCCCTCCGCCTCTTCCCCTCGAACGGACTCTTCCCCTCGAATAGCCAACCGCGTCTTCGTTCTTTGCCCTCCCCTCTCCCCTGCCATCCGACCTCCAGAGCCACGCCTCACGACTCCCCCTCTTTCGACCTCCACAGCACCCCTCCCCCTCTTTCGACCTCCATACCCCCCTCTCCCTTTTCCCCTCGAAGGACCAACGACGGCAGCGCCCTTTGACCTCCTTGATCCCCATCCTCTGACCTCTTGATCCCCATCTCCCCCTCCTCCGACTTCCCAAGTCCCACATCTTCCGACCTCCCCAGGCCCCCTCTCACTCTCTCTCACCGTCCATTCCAAACCCTACTAAATTGTCGTCAAAGTCGTCGTCGTCATCGTCAGAGGGGTAGTGATGGGTGGCGGCAAACAAGGGTAAAAGAGGAATAAGTGGTATGTGCACATAATGTAATCGAATGGCAAACTTGTAAATAAGAGGTATTTATGTGTGCGTGCGCAAAATGGTAAGTGCACAGAGCAACTCCCTTTTCAATGGCAACCCTGTAAATTTTGAACAGTAAACTTGTAATTAAATGGTCTGTGTATTCAGCAATTAGTTCAATGCATATAGCAACTCCCCAGAAGCTTTTTCTACCGTGTTATTACTGATACAACATAGGGCATACCCAAAAGAACATTTGCCTCGTTTGTTTATTTGAGCAGGGGTGGCCCAAAATTTCAGTAAAGACCACAACTTCGGCCAATAACCTGAAGGCCCTCACGTAAGGCCGACTGTTTCTTCATTGAAGATGATATCTTGGCTGACCGTTTGGCTTCTTCATTTAAAGTGTCAGCTCACAATGAAGGCATTCAATGCCCGTCCGTTAAGCTCATCATCAATGACGGTAGTTCAAGCCAAAAGCAATGAAGTGTTTTAAAAACTCGAACGTTACCCTCTAACGTCCCTCAAAAGCGACTGCCTATAAGTAACCTCTCAGACAATGGGATATGGGATGATGGCTGGACAATCTCGGAGAACCAAAAAAGTCAAAATACTCATATATATGTTGATTCGGGTTCAATATTACATATTTAACCCCCCATTTAGCCCTATTTTGTGCTCATGTGATGCTACATTGTTCTCTAATTCATACGTATTTTGTACACAATTATTTATTAGAGCAAACACTCGATTTGAGCACAAAACAGTAATTAATGGAGTATTTCTGCACTTCTTATATTTTTCCTAGATTGGTCTCGATCTCACGATTCCAACGACTATTTATTTGTATTTTTCTGAGATCTGTGCTAATTACTGTGTATTTTTGAATGCAGAATACCATTTAATTGAAGAAATACGGAAGAAATACGATTAAAATACGCCGGCACGAATCTTGGCGCGCCACGCGGCGTCATTCTAACGGCGCCCCGCTCGAATCAACGCCCCAGATCAAGCGGCGACGCGGCATCGTTTCGACCGTTCGATTTCGATCGAACGGTCTGAAATCCGCCCGCTCGAAACGATCGCAGCAGAAAACAGGGACACGTGGCTTATTGTGGGCCGTCGATATCCGATCGGACGGCGCAGATCAAATACAAATTCGAATCGAATTCGAATTCGCGGGCGATGACGCGGCTCAATCCAGGCCGCTCGATCTCGATCGGGCGGTCGACATTCCTCCTCATCAGCGGAGCGGATGCGAGAGCGGAGCGGGTGTGCACAGTTTTCAAAGCACACGTGGCGCTTTCCTGTTTAATCACGCCTCCGATCGAACGGCAGGAGATGAAGCGGGTAGCGGATAGCGGGTTTTTGAACCCGATACGCCCCCAAAACCCGCAATGTTATTATTTAAGCGTATTCTAGGGTTTTTGGGGGTAGACTGGCGTATTCTGGGCGTATTGGAGGCTCTAGGAGCCGTATTTCGCCAGGGAAAAATTCTGTAAAATTCCAGAGGCTATTCTTATTATTTTCAGAGAGTTTTGGTGTATATCTTGTAGGTTTGGTGATAAAATTCTAAACTTCTACCCCGTATTTGATGTTTTTCTATTGTATTTGGCTATTAAATTGATGTATTTTGCTATGAACCTTGATTATTCTTGCATTATGAGTAGCTAAATCTTATTTGTGCATGGTATGGTGTAGTTAGGGGATGTGATTTGTGTTAGTTTGGTTGAATATTCGTTGCGCTTAATTGCTAACGTCGCTAAAGTTGTAGTTTTTGTTATTAAATCGTCTTTTTCATCTTCCAAAAGAAGTGATTGAATTAATGATCGCCCCAAAATGGTGAGCTTTGATCTCTCCAAAAGAGAGTTTCATACTGTAGTTGTAAGATTATAACTTTAGCAACGACTTTATTCACATTGTGCTTGAACCCCCAAAAGGGCATCTTCCGATGAATTGCTCCCAAAAGGAGAATTCATTGAGTTATATTGAGTATTTTCCGGTGAATTGCTCTCAAAAAGAGAATTCATTGTGTTATATTCGTCAACCAAGTTAATACGAATTATTGATCCTAACAAACCCATACCATGTGCATACTTTTCGTCGATACTTTCATACACGACTTTTCTTTATTCGTAATATTAATCGCACATCACCATCACGCACTTTCACACCATCACCATCATTATTGAAGTGGTTAGTTTCTCTTCGTCGGATTTCTATTTGATTTGAGTATTTTTCGTAAACATTTAAATCAAATAATTAAAGTAATTTCATTTTAAAAGACATTTTGTAATGGTTGATCAGGAGTTTTAAACGGATTTCAAAAATTCTTATAAAAATATTTTGAAACACTAGACTTATTATAAAGTATTTCAGCAATTTCGGATTTCCTCAAATGCCCAAAACATTTCTGTTAAAATTCATCTTCCAAAATTACCGTTTTGATTCGACGAATTTATTTTCTATACAAACGTCTTCAAAACGTTTTCAAACTTCTGCAGTAGCATTCTATGATCATTCAGGGCCTCCCACATTAATTTCATAATTTTCGGATATCATTTCAATAGAGAACCCGTAAACCCGCTTCCTAAACGTTTGGTCTAAAACTAGTATTTTCGTAACTCAAACCCTGAAACGGACTTCGTATTTGCGATCCTTGCGACGATACGAACCCGTGGGTATGTTTTCGTAATTTTTCGGACACGTTTACTAGTAGGGGCAAAATCGTAATTTCGTTTTTGTATTTTACAAAATACCTTCACTAATAGAGTTTTACTTTTTACTTATTACTAACTAAACTTAGTTACCCTTACCTAACCCCGTCAGCAGGAGCAACCCACGAGGAAAACACCTCCCCCGATTTCTAACCTTAGTCAATACTTGCTAACCAACTATTAAATGCTCTATTAATTATAAATGTTATTATTATATTAATAACCTACCTTATTTAAACACTAATCTATATTCCCCAAGTCTGCACCCATTTTCGTTTCTCCCTTCGCTATCACCCAGACCCAAGCGCCGCTCCTCCTCCGAGAACCGCCGTCGCCACCCCTGGCTTCGACCCCACACACGACGAAGGCCTCTCCCCGTCTCCTCCCCTGCTTCACCAAAACAGGGCCACCCCCCTCCCTCTCCTCTGCTCTCCAAGAACCCTCAGCCTGCTCCGGCCACTTCTCCAACCCAGTGCCCTCGCCAAGCCCCCGAACCTCGCTCCGACTTCCACACCCCCGAGCACAGCGCCCTCCGACGAGGCAGCAGCCATCGTCGCCGAGCTCCAGCTCTCCACCGCACGCCACGACGACGCCGACGGCCTCCTCGACAGCCCACACCCTCCGCTTCGAAGCCCTGACCGCCGTCGCCTTCAACCCCAAGCTCTCCCCTTCAGTTCGCCGCCACGGCAGCCTCCGCCCGCAGACACCAAGCTCCGATCACCACAGCGCCACATACCCGCCGTCGAACTCAGCCTCCACGTGCCACCGCCGGCACTGCCCCTCCGCCCGTCGCTGCTGACGCCGGCGCCGGCACCATCTGAGTGCCGCCCTCCTCCTCCGCTCGCCCACGTCGTCGGCAACCACGAAGAACCCCCCCCCCCTCCGGCGATCGAGCGAGAAGACGGTGGGTAGCGCAAGTTTGCACAGTGGCAAACTTGTAAATACGAATAAATTCGTAATTTTCGTAATTTTAATAATTATTAATTGTGTTTTAGGGTTTTTAATCTATAACTAATTATAGAGGACCCAGAAAAATGTGCGGATAGCTCCAGAAAATCAAAAACGATATTTCGGATCCAATGGCGCTAGTTTCATCTCAATCCGACGCTTAGTTTTTCCAAAATTAATTTTTAACCCTAAATGTTAAATACGTTATTTTCGATTAAAAATCCGTAACTTGTTATTTTCACGTACAATTATATGTGAGAAAAATATATGTTAAAATACTCTTCGATACGGTCATTTTGACAGTTCATTCGCAACTTTCCGATATAGATTGCATCCGGAATAAATTATTGAATAAATACGTTACTTAATTAAAAATAGTTTTAAATTATTTTTGAGCTTTTAAAAATTATGAAAAATACCTAGGAGCTTTATAAAAATATTTCCTCTTGCAGAAAAATTATTTTCATCATATCTAGGCTATAGAAAAATTTAGAACGTTTTCCGACAACGTTTCAACCAGTTTAGAAAATCAGAACGATCCAATTATTTAAATAGAAATGTCGCGTTCTTTAACCGGATGTTTCTTGTGGTTGCAGGTACCAACCCTCGTGCACCAGCTCACCTAGCTCCAAACTCGTCTTGCCACGACGAGCTCGATAAAGTAAGTCACGATTAATTCTAATGTTAGAAAATTAGATAAGTGTACCCGTATGAACTTAGGACACCACTATAGCCTCCGAACGGCTACTTGACCTGAACCGAACTAGAAACCTAATCTAATAGGAAAGTAATCAACTATAGATTACTTTGCCAACTTTCAACTTGGTGGTTGTTAAACACAAACATCAACTTGGGTAAATTGTGTGCTAACAAAACTACCACCCTTAAACCAACAAATTTTGTATTCCATGTTTGTTGGACTTGTTTTTATCCTCAAATTTCTTAGCATCCCCTTTGCTTTAACTTCTGGTTTTAAAACCAGTGGTCCTGGTTAACTATCATCGTGAACAAGGAATTGATAACATCTTGAAACAATACTAGACACCCCGAATGTTGGACTTGTCTTTATCCTCACTTCACTTGGCCAGCTTGCTTTGGAAAGAATGTCTGGATTTCTGGTTTTCAATAAGAAAGTCAACCAGTTGACTTGGTTTGACTAGCAACATGTGGAACAGCTTGTATCTTGTGGAATATCGTGTGGAACATCTCGTGGA
This sequence comes from Scilla litardierei, assembly GCA_030789695.1. Classification (NCBI taxonomy): domain Eukaryota; kingdom Viridiplantae; phylum Streptophyta; class Magnoliopsida; order Asparagales; family Asparagaceae; genus Scilla; species Scilla litardierei. The sequence goes on from CM061141.1 coordinate 17,566,656, forward strand.
ACATCATGAAAAGAAAATGTACATAGAACACTTGACACTTCACTGGGGTTTTGGGGTAACTCATAGTTTGAGAGAGTGTGGGAGCTATGACCGGGGGTTCATCTACTTGCATGCCTGTGTCGGCAAAATTACAAGGTCTGCCTGCGTCGGCAAAACTACAAGGTCTGCCTGTGTCGGCAAAATTACAAGGTCTGCCTGCGTCGGCAAAACTACAAGGTCTGCCTGTGTCGGCAAAACTATAAGGTCTGCCTGCGTCGGCAAAACTACAAGGTCTGCCTGTGTCGGCAAAACTATAAGGTCTGCCTGTGTCGGCAAAACTACAAGGTCTGCCTGCGTCGGCAAAACGGTTCCTGGCAATAGATGAACTTTATGGTTGCATATCATACTCTCCGACTTGATTCACGTAGTGTAGCTACTTTTGCACAGTCACTTTTACTTTACGCACTACAGACACTTTTACTTTACGCACCACAGTCACCTTTACTTTACACGATCCATACACTTTACTTACTATACCTGTGCAGTCACAGTACTTTACCTGTCATACTTTTAGCTACAGCAGTGGTATGTTTTCACTTGTCTAGCCTGCTTTACACTTGCACTACCACCGTACAGTTGTTCTCTCATTTCAGTTCTGTTTACTTTTACTACTCAGTTGTGTACAGTTGTTACTCAGTACTTTACTTTTCACTCTGGTCTGCTTGTACGTAGTTACTTTTGTCATACTTGTGCACTGCTTCTTTTCTATATTTAGAATTGTTGTGACTTACCTACGGTTCCATCTCCGTGGCACCGCAGACGACGTACAGATGAAGATAGATGCTCCTGAGCTAATAGCGCCAAAGTTCAACTGCAGCTTACAGAGTTATTTTCAGTGTTGTGTACTTTATTCTTTCATGTATATTGTTGGGACATCTTGTATAGTATGGAATGTAATAATTGGACACTATTTGAGTATTTTTGTACATCTCTGCATCGTGGCTATTTTGGTTTCACTGGTAACCTGCAGGACCTGCGCAAATATCAAATAAGTAACGGGCCCCCGGAAGCGGGTCGTTACAAATCGACATCTGGACTCCCAGATTATATTACTTGTACGGACTCTTGCGCTTGAGAGAAGCACTATTTTGGGCCTACCAAGTTTTTGGCGCCGTTGCCGGGGAGGAATGGTTTGTGACTACGGTTTATTTCATTTAGAGGACCTTCGGTGAGATCTTTCCACTTTACTGTATATAAATTTTTGTTTAATTTTATTGTACATAAACTTTTATTTTTTAAAATGGAGTATATGAATTTCTATTGCACAAACAATCTGTATGATGCAAGATATGCTAATGCACACAAACATAGGATGGAGAAGCTCAAGATCGTTAATTTTAATCAAACTGACTGTATATATGTAGCCTCTCGAACAATAGGAGAAGGGAGGATGGCTGGACAATCTCGGAGAACCATTAAGTACTCCTATACTCGTTTCATGGACATGAAAAATGATATATACCTAACACTGAATCATGGCTTCACCAAATTTGTCACCACCCAGTTATTGAGCGGAATCATAATCTCATTGGAGTTGTGTTAGGTCTTTGGTGCCAAAAACAACTAGACATTCATGTCTCATGTTTCGATGCCATACGTCCTGAGATTTGTGGTTCAATGGTTGATATGTTTGGGGCCATTGAAACTTCAAAACCCACGTGGCATCAATCCATTGGCAAAGAACGTATAGCAGTTCTTGGCGCTAAAAACCTAATCTGAACCCATACCAAAGTTCCGCAATTTTTTAGGGCTGTTCAATGCACCTCAAATGATTGAGGTGTATTTAGGATTTTGCCAAGAATGATAATAAAAGTCTCATTTACAAGTCACATCTCCTCTCTCTATTCACTTTTATTGCCATTTTTGTCAAAATCCTAAATACGCCTCAATCATTTGAGGTGTATTTAGCAAGGAAGAGGACTAAATGCACCGAATGGGACCGGTGTAGTTAATGACTGTTTCCAAAATTGGGGAAAATGCAAGGAAAAGAGAGTGTGACTTGACTTCTGATGTAATTTTAGTTTCTATTTTTAGAAACACTCATTGCATGCACCGAAGAGGAATTGGTGTATATAGTTCTCCTCTTTAGCAAATACCTTTTTAGAAAATTATATGGCATTGAATGAAAGCCGTCTGTGAACATCACTTACATAAGATATTTGAAATTTCGGGTTAAAGCCCAAGACTGCACGTCCCATGATAGAATTGCACAAGGAATTATACAAGAACTCCAATGGAGCATCACAGAGACCCATCAGAAGTACAAGGGAACAAGTGATACAGAAACTAAGAAAGCTTCCCACAAATTAAAGCACTTAAAAAGCTCACCTCAGGTTTCATAAGAAAGCTATTAATAGTTCACATTTTTTTTCACATATCCCTTTCTCTAGCAAGTAGTCGAGGAGGTGAGAATTAATGCAGCTTGTAATCTGAACGACATTAGAGATGCCATTGTTTTTTAATTTAGTTAATTTGGCTAGTGTTTAGTGGATGTGCCGCACTAATGTCCTCTAATCTGAACGAAACTAGTGATCGATTTGATGTAATCAAAATTTTCAAACGTAATTAGGAATCGAATTTTTTTTTGGAATGCTAATAAACTAAACAACGAAGATGACGACTGACTCAGTCATTGTCTTTACCTAGCTGTAAGGTTTTCCTTCCAATGATAAACGATTTAATTTAGCACACAACCTTGATTGCAAGTAGGGGTGGCAAAATAGTCCCGACCCGATCCGAACCTGGCCTCTTGGGTCGGGTATAGGTAGGGGCCAATCTGGGTCGGGTCGAATTCGGGTCCACTGCCGTCATCAGGTAAGCCTGCCTCCTCGGCTGCACAGCCTGCTGAAAAGCCTGCCTCTGAGGAGCGAGAGGTGCTCCACGACCTGCAGGTACAAGTGCTCTCTGCTGCAACGGCTGTGCGGCAACGGGATTTTTCCAGGGTTGCTTAGAACTCGGGCAGTCCTTCATAGCATGAGTAGGGTCTCCACAAACCAGGCACTGTCCCAACATCTTCCTACACTGATCCTTGAAATGCCCGGTCTTGCCACAGAAATGGCAAGTCTTCACAATAGGCCCACCTGGCCTCTTGAACTGCACCGGCTGGGTAGGCCTAGTCCCAGGCCTAACCACTCCTCTGACCTGCTCCATAGGCCTCTTCCCAGCTCCAGAAATCAGTCCTCTCTTCTGCTTTGCAATCTTCTCCTGCCTCCGAGCAGCTACCAACAACTTCTGATATGACTCCATGTCTGACGTAGACACTAGACTCTGCAAGTCTAGAGATAGACCCTGCAGAAACTTCTGAGCCTTCTCCTCAGCATCCTCTACCATCTTTGGCGTGAAGCGACTCAATCTAGTAAACTCCTGGTGGTACTGGTCCACCGTCAGACTCCCCTACTTCAGCTCAATGAAGCGCTGCAACATCTCCCTCCTAGCAGCCTTCGGAAAGTACTCCTCATCGAATCTAGACTTGAAAGTAGCCCAAGGTACAGGGCTCACCAACAGCTCCTCCTCTGCATCCCACCAGTTTCGGGCATTATCCTTAAGCTGCCTCTTCGCCAGATCAACCCATCCAGCCGGGTTGACCTTCGACATCTTCAGATTATCCTCGGTGTTCCTGATCCACTCCTGTGCAGCCATCGGCCATTCAGATCCATCAAAGTACGTCGGGCCCAGCTCCCGAAACTGCTTCGCTCCTGGCTCGTGGCGAGGAGCACTCTGAGTGGTCTGGAGCATGCCCTGCTGCACCTGCATCATCTGATGCATCATTCTCATGATCTCAGCATTGGTGGGCTCTCTATCAGGCTCCTCAGCACGATTGGGCCCACTGCCAGATCGGGTCTGTCGTCGTCCAGCCATCTAATGACATAGAAAACGAACAAACAAATTAGACTCAAAGCTTAATGACTTGGATGTTGCAATTTATTTAATGGATATTCCGTTTATTATCGTTGTTCCGTTAGTTCGCAATCGCAAGAAGAGGACCTGCATGGGCCACCAACAAAACCTGTCACGCCCCGCTTCCCAAAAACGTGGAGGCGAAGCGTGAGAAGGTCCGCTCAGACTTGAAGCTACAAAGCTGCAAGTCCGATAAGCGTCAATCACTTTAAACTGCAGGTCCTTGCAACGCGAAACGAAACAAAGATAATAATAACGAAAAGAGACAAAAGAAACATCTCAGAATATCCATAATAATAAATCTCAACATCGCAGAAAAGCCACCAGGCTAAAATAAAAGAGTCTAAAAGAGGCCCAGCATGGCCAACGAAAGTACAAGGTACGAAAACAAAGAAAAGGTGCAAGCACCGACAACTAACAGCAACCTAAAGCAAAAGCAAGTAAAATCAGTCTCTAAGACTGGTCTCCGGTGTCCTCGAACTCCTCAACGAACGTAGGCTCGGGCTCAGCGTCAGCAAACACCTCGTCCTCAGCAACTGTCTCTGGCTCAGTGTCTAACATGTGACACCCAAAAGAGCAAGGGGCACATGTCAGCAAGTCTGGAAGACTTGTGCAAGGAAACTGGAAGTGGAAAAAGTAAAGCAACCTAGCAGTTCTAGCATGATGCGATGTCATGGCAGTTAAAGTAATGAGTGCAACAGGTAAAGAGAAGTAAAGTAAAGTACGAGCATGGCATGTCATGGATGACAAGTATTACATGAATCATTCACAAGACAAGTACAAGACAAGGAAAGTAAGCACCTCGTGCACAGAGATTCCGTCTTTTGGCTAGAGTGGCTGCGCGGGCCAACTCCTAAGCTCAAGCGAACGTTTATCCCTACCCCTCCACGTGTATCGAGCCAGGGCATTACCCCCGAACACGGAATGCTCGCTTCTGGATCACGAGCCAGGAAGTGTTTTAAACAAGTATGGCGTAGGGGTGCACCTAGCCGGACAAGTAGTACGAGGACAAGTATTGTAGCGTGTGCTACGATGCAACAATCAATGCATGGATGACATGGCATGGCAAGTAGTAAAGCGTACAGGTAAGAAAAGTAGACGTGACAGTTTAGCATGCATGAATGACAAGTTTAAGGGTTGGATCTAGCTTCGTTGTCAAGCTAGATCAATTAGGTGACGGATCTAGTTTCGTTGTCAAACTAGATCAAGTAGGCGTCTAGTCAGCTATCATTTCACTGACTAGTCTCTTTTACGCTAGAAACAAGTAAGTGGCCTAAAACATGGCCCTAAGCAAGAGTTGGCAAGTTTCACTTGCCTGCAACTATCACGTCAAGAAAACACCGTCCAACGAGTCCAAAGTCACGATTCCTACGTGCACAAGTCCACCGGCCTACATCCGTTTTATTAATCTTGATTAGTGATTGCTAAAACATTTAAAATACTTTAAAATACTGATTTTTAGGCTTGATTAGCAAGCAATTGGGTTGGGGGTCCTAGGGGTGCAAATCGTTACCTCATCACGACGCGAAAGCTACACCGGCGTCGGGTAGCGACGCCGGGGGTTGGAATAAAATATCGCGCTCCAAGTCCAGATTCCAATTGGATTCCTCGCTGGAAATTTCAGAGCAATCAACCCGGCGACGATTCCAGATTCCAAAGCTCGCACGTGCGACGACGGCCTACGACGTGCGACAACGTCGTACGCGGCAAGTCGTCAAAGAGAACGCACCTAGGTGGGGCCCACAGTAGTCCTAGGGACCTTTGGGGAACCCACAATACCTCTGGAGAACTTGGGGGGGCCCACGGAGGCAAGTGGTGCGACGGATGCGGGGTTGCGACGAGTGGCTCTCGGTCGTACAGCCTCGGTGCGGGGAGATCTCTCGGTCAGACACTAGGAACGGCGCTGTGCGACGATTGGGGGCGTGCAGCAGCGCGGGTGCGGGGAGATTCTTCGGTCAGATCGATGGGGGGAGTCGGTCAGGCGCTTGGAGAGCGGGGCTGCAACGTTGCAACGTTGCAACGTTGCGATCGTCGGTCGCTGCGGGCGTGGCCTTCGGTCGGGCACGGAGCGGAGCGGGGGAACGAAGCGGGCACGGTGCGGAGCGCTGTGTGGAGCGGGGCGACAAGGCGGATGCGGGCCAAGCGGTCGGTCAGGTCGATGGAACGGAGCGGGCGGCTGCTGCAGCGTGCGGAGCGGCTAGGATGCGGGCGGGAGCTTCGGTCGGAGCGGGGGAACGGGGCCGTTTCCTTCGGTCGTGCGGCAGCTGAACGTCGCAACGTTGCGACGAAACGTCGCAACGTCCAATTTCAAGTTTGGAAGAGGCTAGGGCTAATTTCTTGCGAAAATAGGTCTTGCTAGGGGTTGCTTATATAGTATAGATGGGTTGACTTGGTCTTGGGCTAAATCTAATAGGATTAGAAGTTTAAAAAGATTTAAAATTTGAAATTCAATTTCTCCAACTCACCCTAGGATTTGACTTGGTCCAAATGAGTTGGAAATTGGCTCAAAAATTCTTTAAAACGTTTAAAACTTAAATAAATTTTATTTGGCCGAAAATAATTTATAAATTAATTATTAAAAATAATATAAAACTTGTTAAAAATATAAAAGTGGTCAAATAAACTCCAAAAATTATAAAATAAATATCGTGGTGATCGTGGCGACGAATGTGAGCTAACTAAGAAGACGGATCTTAGTTTCGACGTCGGACGACAAAACTAAAAATAGAAACGTCTCCCGTCAAGAGTGAGAATCGTCACGTCTCATCGAGTAAGTTTAAATTGTGGGAAAACGACTCGAGAAACGTCGTTCCAAATTAGTGCCACTATTTAATACTCTCAGAGACGTTCACAACGGCATATCACACAAAAGTGTTCACAATCAAATAAAGTCTAAAATAAACACGTGCACGGCCAAAAGCACGTGCACGAACGAAGTACAACGAAAACGTACCGTTACATCCTCCCCACCTTAGAAATGATTCCGTCCTCAGAATCAACATCAAGCACTGCTCGGAAAAAGGTGCGGGAAGCGCTCTCTCATCTCATCTTCACGCTCCCAGGTAGACTCACCGGGGGAACCGTGACGCCACTGCACTCGAACCAAGTCGACGGTCTTATTCCTCAGCTGCTTCTGTCGACGATCCAGAATCTCAACGGGCTGCTGATCATAAGACAGATCCAGACGAACCGTAATCTCCGAGAAATCCACAGCGTGAGAGGGATCACTGACGTATCGGCGTAACTGAGATACGTGAAATACGTCGTGAACTCCCACAAGCGACGGTGGCAACGCCAAACGATAAGCCACAGCTCCAACTCTCTCCAGGACATCGAACGGTCCAATGAACCTCGGACTCAGCTTGCCTCTCTTCCCGAATCGAATAACTCCGCGGTTCGGAGAAATCTTCAGAAAGACGTGATCGCCAGGCTGAAACTCCAAAGGCCTCCGTTTAGCATCTGCCCAATGCTTGAAACGGTCCTGCGCAATCCTCAGCTTCTCTCGAATATTCCTCACAACATCCAAGGCCTCCACGATCATCTCCGGTCCTAACAGCTCCCGATCTCCAACGTCATCCCAGCTCAGCGGCGATCGACATTTCTTTCCATATAGCGCGGCGAAAGGCGCCATTCCGATACTCGCCTGGTAGCTGTTATTGTAGGCAAACTCAACGTGATGGAGATGATCCTCCCAAGATCCCTTAAAGTCCAGCATGCAAGCTTGCAACATATCCTCCAATATCTGAATCGTCCTCTCGGACTGGCCATCCGTCTGCGGGTGGTACGCCGTGCTGAAACTCAGACTCGTACCCAAGCTCTTCTGCAGGCTCTGCCAAAACTGAGATGTGAATCTCGTGTCTCTGTCCGACACGATACTCACGGGGACTCCGTGAAGTCGTACGATCTCCTGCACGATTCACGTTACATCACTATCTAAACTAGGATAAGGAAATAGAAACGGAGAGTAACGAATTTACCTCCATGTATCTCCTTGCTAGCGTCTCAGTAGACTGTCCTACTCGGAAGGGAATAAAGTGCGCGGATTTGGTCAATCGGTCTACGATCACCCAAATCGCGTCGTTCTGCTTCGGACTCCGAGGTAGTCCAGTCACGAAATCCATAGTGATGTGCTGCCACTTCCACTCCGGAATCGGAAGCGGTTGTAGCAACCCTGCCGTACGTTGATGCTCCGCCTTTACTTGTTGGCAAACCAAACACTTGGCTACACTCCGAGCCACACTCCTCTTCATTCCATGCCACCAAAAGTTCAGACGAAGATCCTTGTACATCTTGGTCCCACCAGGATGCACAGAATACGGCGAACTGTGTGCCTCCACCAATAATTCCTCTCTGATATCTCCAGCTGGCACACACAACCTGGCTCCAAATCTCAACGAACCATCCTCGTGAATCAAGAAGTCAGTCCGCAGACCGGCTTCCACCTGCTCCCGAATCTTCACCAGCTTAGCATCTCCCGCCTGTCCAGCCTTGATCCTATCCACGATCGTCGATTGTATCTGCATGCTCATCATCGAAGAAGTCTCTTCAGGAAGAATAATCTCGATACCGGTCTCGCAAAAGTCCTGCTGCAATCTCCACTGCGACGTCAACATCATCACCGCTGGAAGTCTGCTCAGCGCATCCGGGACCACATTCACCTTGCCAGGGTGATACTGCAAGTCAATCTCATAGTCTGCCATGAGCTCCAACCATCGACGCTGTCGCATGTTGAGCTCCTTCTGAGTAAAGATATACTTCAAGCTTTTGTGATCGGTGAAGATCTTCACCTTCTCACTCAGCAGGAAGTGCCTCCAAATCTTCAGCGCAAACACGACAGCAGCCAACTCCAAATCATGTGTCGGGTAATTCTTCTCATGAGCCTTAAGCTGACGAGAAGCATACGCAACCACATGGCCATGCTGATGCAGCACACATCCTAAACCCTTTCCAGAAGCATCACAAAAGATCTCGAATCCTCCACTCCGGTCAGGCACAGCAAGTACAGGGGCAGTCGTCAATCTCTCCTTCAGGATACCAAAAGCCTTCTCGCAATCTTCAGACCAAACATAAGGCACATCCTTTCGCGTCAGTCGGGTCATCGGCTCAGCAATCCGAGAAAAGTCCTTAATGAAACGTCGGTAATAGCCTGCAAGTCCAAGGAAACTCCTGATCTCTGACGCCGACTGCGGAACCGGCCACTCTCTGATAGCCACAATCTTCTCGGGATCCACAGAAATCCCATCACCAGACACCACATGCCCGAGAAAGGTAACTCTATCCAGCCAGAACTCGCACTTGGAATACTTAGCATACAAACGATGCTTTCTCAAGATCTCCAACACGGTCCTCAAGTGCGAGGCATGCTCTTCCTCCGAATTTGAGTAGATCAGAATATCGTCAATGAAGATGACGACGAACTTGTCTAGAAAGTCGTAGAAGACCAAATTCATCAGGTTCATAAAGACTGCGGGCGCATTGGTTACGCCGAAGGGCATAACCACGAACTCGTAGTGACCATACTTCGTCCTGAAGGCTGTCTTCGGGATGTCGTCCTTCTTCACCTTAAGCTGATGGTAGCCACTTCTCAAATCCAATTTAGAGAACACCCTCGATCCTCCGAGCTGATCAAAGATGTCGTCTATCCGAGGCAAAGGATATTTATTCTTGATAGTCACAGCATTCAGCTCCCAGTAATCCACACACATGCGACGCGAGCCATCCTTCTTCTTTACCAGCAACACATGTGCTCCCCACGGAGACACACTAGGATTGATGTATCCCTTCTGCAAAAGCTCGTCCAGCTGCCTACGCAACTCCTCCAACTCTGCTGGAGCCATCCGATACGGCGCCTTCGAAATAGGCTGCGCTCCCGGAATAAGATTGATCGAAAACTCGAGAGCTCGATCGGGTGGCAATCCAGACATCTCCTCGGGGAAGACGTCGTCGAATTCACGTACCACAGCTGGTCTATCCTGCTCCATCTGCATAGCAACAAGCTCCACCGGCTTGGCCCGAAACCTGACAGGGCCAAGCGAACTGCTACCTCGACTGAACTCAAACACCGGATGTCCGGGGATCTCGAACACCACCTTCTTCCTCCGACAATCGATCGTAGCATAGAAGCTCGCAAGCCAATCCATCCCGAGCACGGCATCGTAGTTGATGATGTCGTGGACAATAAAGTCAGCGTAAAGCTCATGTCCACAGACCACCAAAGGGCAAGAAGTGCACCCACGATGCACCGAGATCACGCCATTTCCCGTGACGATGTTCCAACTATTGGGAAGAGGGTAAGTCGTCAAGGAATGCTTCTCGACGAAGCTCCGCGAGATAATGCACATCGATGCACCTGAGTCAAAGAGGACTCGTGCAGGAAATGTGCACACCAAAATCACACCTAACAAATAATCTAACAATCAAGCCCTATTCTAACAAACAATCATGTGCAATCAATTCAAACATAAACTAAAATCAAATCTGTCTAAGGAAGGAAACAACTAGTTTGAGGGTTACCTGCGATAACCTCATCCGTAGCCTCGTTCTCCACTGCCGTCATCAGGTAAGCCTGCCTCCTCGGCTGCACAGCCTGCTGAAAAGCCTGCCTCTGAGGAGCGAGAGGTGCTCCACGACCTGCAGGTACAAGTGCTCTCTGCTGCAACGGCTGTGCGGCAACGGGATTTTTCCAGGGTTGCTTAGAACTCGGGCAGTCCTTCATAGCATGAGTAGGGTCTCCACAAACCAGGCACTGTCCCAACATCTTCCTACACTGATCCTTGAAATGCCCGGTCTTGCCACAGAAATGGCAAGTCTTCACAATAGGCCCACCTGGCCTCTTGAACTGCACCGGCTGGGTAGGCCTAGTCCCAGGCCTAACCACTCCTCTGACCTGCTCCATAGGCCTCTTCCCAGCTCCAGAAATCAGTCCTCTCTTCTGCTTTGCAATCTTCTCCTGCCTCCGAGCAGCTACCAACAACTTCTGATATGACTCCATGTCTGACGTAGACACTAGACTCTGCAAGTCTAGAGATAGACCCTGCAGAAACTTCTGAGCCTTCTCCTCAGCATCCTCTACCATCTTTGGCGTGAAGCGACTCAATCTAGTAAACTCCTGGTGGTACTGGTCCACCGTCAGACTCCCCTACTTCAGCTCAATGAAGCGCTGCAACATCTCCCTCCTAGCAGCCTTCGGAAAGTACTCCTCATCGAATCTAGACTTGAAAGTAGCCCAAGGTACAGGGCTCACCAACAGCTCCTCCTCTGCATCCCACCAGTTTCGGGCATTATCCTTAAGCTGCCTCTTCGCCAGATCAACCCATCCAGCCGGGTTGACCTTCGACATCTTCAGATTATCCTCGGTGTTCCTGATCCACTCCTGTGCAGCCATCGGCCATTCAGATCCATCAAAGTACGTCGGGCCCAGCTCCCGAAACTGCTTCGCTCCTGGCTCGTGGCGAGGAGCACTCTGAGTGGTCTGGAGCATGCCCTGCTGCACCTGCATCATCTGATGCATCATTCTCATGATCTCAGCATTGGTGAGCTCTCTATCAGGCTCCTCAGCACGATTGGGCCCACTGCCAGATCGGGTCTGTCGTCGTCCAGCCATCTAATGACATAGAAAACGAACAAACAAATTAGACTCAAAGCTTAATGACTTGGATGTTGCAATTTATTTAATGGATATTCCGTTTATTATCGTTGTTCCGTTAGTTCGCAATCGCAAGAAGAGGACCTGCATGGGCCACCAACAAAACCTGTCACGCCCCGCTTCCCAAAAACGTGGAGGCGAAGCGTGAGAAGGTCCGCTCAGACTTGAAGCTACAAAGCTGCAAGTCTGATAAGCGTCAATCACTTTAAACTGCAGGTCCTTGCAACGCGAAACGAAACAAAGATAATAATAACGAAAAGAGACAAAAGAAACATCTCAGAATATCCATAATAATAAATCTCAACATCGCAGAAAAGCCACCAGGCTAAAATAAAAGAGTCTAAAAGAGGCCCAGCATGGCCAACAAAAGTACAAGGTACGAAAACAAAGAAAAGGTGCAAGCACCGACAACTAACAGCAACCTAAAGCAAAAGCAAGTAAAATCAGTCTCTAAGACTGGTCTCCGGTGTCCTCGAACTCCTCAACGAACGTAGGCTCGGGCTCAGCGTCAGCAAACACCTCGTCCTCAGCAACTGTCTCTGGCTCAGGGTCTAACATGTGACACCCAAAAGAGCAAGGGGCACATGTCAGCAAGTCTGGAAGACTTGTGCAAGGAAACTGGAAGTGGAAAAAGTAAAGCAACCTAGCAGTTCTAGCATGATGCGATGTCATGGCAGTTAAAGTAATGAGTGCAACAGGTAAAGAGAAGTAAAGTAAAGTACGAGCATGGCATGTCATGGATGACAAGTATTACATGAATCATTCACAAGACAAGTACAAGACAAGGAAAGTAAGCACCTCGTGCACAGAGATTCCGTCTTTTGGCTAGAGTGGCTGCGCGGGCCAACTCCTAAGCTCAAGCGAACGTTTATCCCTACCCCTCCACGTGTATCGAGCCAGGGCATTACCCCCGAACACGGAATGCTCGCTTCTGGATCACGAGCCAGGAAGTGTTTTAAAGCGTGGATGACATGGCATGGCAAGTAGTAAAGCGTACAGGTAAGAAAAGTAGACGTGACAGTTTAGCATGCATGAATGACAAGTTTAAGGGTTGGATCTAGCTTCGTTGTCAAGCTAGATCAATTAGGTGACGGATCTAGTTTCGTTGTCAAACTAGATCAAGTAGGCGTCTAGTCAGCTATCATTTCACTGACTAGTCTCTTTTACGCTAGAAACAAGTAAGTGGCCTAAAACATGGCCCTAAGCAAGAGTTGGCAAGTTTCACTTGCCTGCAACTATCACGTCAAGAAAACACCGTCCAACGAGTCCAAAGTCACGATTCCTACGTGCACAAGTCCACCGGCCTACATCCGTTTTATTAATCTTGATTAGTGATTGCTAAAACATTTAAAATACTTTAAAATACTGATTTTTAGTCTTGATTAGCAAGCAATTGGGTTGGGGTCCTAGGGGTGCAAATCGTTACCTCAACACGACGCGAAAGCTACACCGGCGTCGGGTAGCGACGCCGGGGGTTGGAATAAAATATCGCGCTCCAAGTCCAGATTCCAATTGGATTCCTCGCTGGAAATTTCAGAGCAATCAACCCGGCGACGATTCCAGATTCCAAAGCTCGCACGTGCGACGACGTCGTACGCGGCAAGTCGTCAAAGAGAACGCACCTAGGTGGGGCCCACAGTAGTCCTAGGGACCTTTGGGGAACCCACAATACCTCTGGAGAACTTGGGGGGCCCACGGAGGCAAGTGGTGCGACGGATGCGGGGTTGCGACGAGTGGCTCTCGGTCGTACAGCCTCGGTGCGGGGAGATCTCTCGGTCAGACACTAGGAACGGCGCTGTGCGACGATTGGGGGCGTGCAGCAGCGCGGGTGCGGGGAGATTCTTCGGTCAGATCGATGGGGGGAGTCGGTCAGGCGCTTGGAGAGCGGGGCTGCAACGTTGCAACGTTGCAACGTTGCGATCGTCGGTCGCTGCGGGCGTGGCCTTCGGTCGGGCACGGAGCGGAGCGGGGGAACGAAGCGGGCACGGTGCGGAGCGCTGTGCGGAGCGGGGCGACAAGGCGGATGCGGGCCAAGCGGTCGGTCAGGTCGATGGAACGGAGCGGGCGGCTGCTGCAGCGTGCGGAGCGGCTAGGATGCGGGCGGGAGCTTCGGTCGGAGCGGGGGAACGGTGCCGTTTCCTTCGGTCGTGCGGCAGCTGAACGTTGCAACGTTGCGACGAATCGTCGCTACGTCCAATTTCAAGTTTGGAAGAGGCTAGGGCTAATTTCTTGCGAAAATAGGTCTTGCTAGGGGTTGCTTATATAGTATAGATGGGTTGACTTGGTCTAGGGCTAAATCTAATAGGATTAGAAGTTTAAAAAGATTTAAAATTTGAAATTCAATTTCTCCAACTCACCCTAGGATTTGACTTGGTCCAAATGAGCTGGAAATTGGCTCAAAAATTCTTTAAAACGTTTAAAACTTAAATAAATTTTATTTGGCCGAAAATAATTTATAAATTAATTATTAAAAATAATATAAAACTTGTTAAAAATATAAAAGTGGTCAAATAAACTCCAAAAATTATAAAATAAATATCGTGGTGATCGTGGCGACGAATGTGAGCTAACTAAGAAGACGGATCTTAGTTTCGACGTCGGACGACAAAACTAAAAATAGAAACGTCTCCCGTCAAGAGTGAGAATCGTCACGTCTCATCGAGTAAGTTTAAATTGTGGGAAAACGACTCGAGAAACGTCGTTCCAAATTAGTGCCACTATTTAATACTCTCAGAGACGTTCACAACGGCATATCACACAAAAGTGTTCACAATCAAATAAAGTCTAAAATAAACACGTGCACGGCCAAAAGCACGTGCACGAACGAAGTACAACGAAAACGTACCGTTACAGATGTGGTTCGGATTTACCCTTATTCGGGTCAGGTTAAACCCGACCCGCCAATTTGCTAACCATAGAAATACTTGTATATTTTTTATTTCTAACCAACGCACTTTCTTGTTTTGGTTTTGCAATGGTTACAAATACTTCTCTATAAATTAACTCGATTTTCAAAAATTATACAGCAGCTTAGATCAATGCTACACGGTACACTGAAACACAACATCTCCATCTTTATATGGTCATAAACCCAAGGGACAGAAGCCATTTGACGGCAAACAGTACAATGAAATACAACATGGAAGTATATCAAAGACAAGTAGCATCCGAAGAGTTATCCAATAAATCGCTCCCTCTGTATGTCGAGACTTCAGCATCGCCCTCAAGCTCAAGCTTCACAGGCTTGGCGTCCAATGCATCAACTGCATTCTGATAGGCATCAGCATTATCCTGAACAGAGAAAACTAGATGTGAAGCCCCCTTCCACTTGGTGGAGGCAATCCTTGCATCTCGAAAGGCCGGATAGCATTTCTCTTTTGCAAAATTAATGCATGGCTCTTTAGATGCTTCAATGCACAAAGCCATCTCCCTTTCTTCACACCTCTCCCTCTCGGCGAAATCTCCCACTGATGCTCCAAACAAGCTTTTCCACCATGGAGGCTTGCATTTGATCGATGCGCTGATAGAACATCCAACACATGCGCCATCCTTCCATATAGAGACCGATCACTATGCATTCAAATGGTAAATGGTAAAATGCCTTCTCATCAAAGTAGTATAGCATTATTCTAACAAGCCACGCTACAACGATGACCATCACAAGATCACAAAAGGTTTTGAAAATGTTGACTAGTATAAGCAAACATCGAATTTGAACAAATAACAAATTCACCTTCTAATGCCAGTATCCTTCCTATTTACCCTTTAAAGAAGGCATTCCATCGGATATCCAATGTCAAAAAAGTTGAACAATATATACTAAGTGGATAGACTAATTCGTTTTGAATGAAAACATTATACTGAAAGGTTGAACCAACCGGACCTCTTGGAGACTTTAAGCCTTGTATGCACGCTTATTTGTTGACATGTAAAAAGACAATGACCTGTTGAAAGCAATGCAACTACAAATTCCATCATGAAACACACAAGTTATGCAAATAACCAATTTTTCTTTCTACCAGTATAATCCAAAACCATAGTATCTTGTCCTAGCATTTGTATGCTATAAAAGATCCAGAAATTACATGCTTGTCCTAGCATCAGTCGCCTCTAACAGGCTCGACGCTCATACTGAACCACAGAGAGGATAGTGCAATTTGTTAGCAAAAGCATACATCTGGAGTCTAGACTCAAAAATATATGGTAAAACAAAATGTAGACACTTGGGAGAAACGGATTGTGGAACACTGTCAATCCCAGCTACAATACTAGTAGCCAAGAGCTGGTTCGTGCTTCCCTTTCAATATATGCAGCTGTTTAACTTACTGCCTGGCAACACTCAGCCAGCCAGCTCGGCCAGCGGCAGAAACAGAGTATCTTGTCCTAGCATTTGTATGCTACAAAAGATCCAGTACTAACATCAGTCGCCCCTAACAGGCTCGACGCTCATACTCAGCAACCGAGGATAATGCGATTTGTTAGCAAAAGCATACAGCTAAACTCAAAAATCTATGGTAAAACACAATGTAGACACTTGGTGGTAACGGATTGTGGAACACTGTCAATCCCGGCTACAATACTAGTAGCCAAGAGCTGGTTCGTGCTTCCCTTTCAATATATGCAGCTGTTTAACTTACTGCCTGGCAACACTACAGCCAGCCAGCTCGGCCAGCGGCAGAAAAAAGAGTAGTCTCTTGACAAAACAATTAAAATGGGCTCCTTAACAAACCCAATATAAACCAAAAATACAAAAATTAGCATATCCCATGGTAACAGATTGAGCAACACTCTACTCATCACATTATAGTGGCAAACCACGCATATGCAGATGCACTTCCAACTTCTGCCGATTAATTATTATACGCATAGCAAGGGATTGAAAAAGTGAACAAAGTACATCTTTTAATTGTTCTTCGAGGCAACAAGTCATTAACTATTTAACTGTATCGGACTTGTCAAAATGTTAACCTACGCACCAAAAAGATATGCATCCAATTGCTACATAACCTGCAACTAAAGAATTAAAACATGTATGTTTGTTAAATTCAAATAGAAATTTTTTTCGTATATGTTTCTTGTAATTCATCAACCAAAAGTTAGCAACTTGCCAACTTCCTACATTTTCACATCACTTTCAGCCACTATACAACATTATCGACCAAGCTATGGATTTTTTAATTAGGTTGGCATTTATCATGTTTCAAGTCGCATCAAAAGTATTCCCTTTTACTGGTAGAACTACAAATCAACAAATTCCGATGCATATTTAGAGGAAATCCTTTAAAAATACAGAAAATAACAGAAGATAAAGAATGGATCGATTAATACCAGGCACTGATCGATGAGCTTGGATCGGGTTGATTCAAAGGCTGATCTCCAGCTGGACGCACTGTTGAAGGCGAGAACAAATGGGCCGGCGCGTGTATCATCGGACAGAGCGGCCGGAACCGGACCTCGTAAGAGAGGGATCGGCGGATCGAAGAAGACGACGGTGGATGAAGGCGAGAAGTCGTCGAGATCACTGCTGGCGTTTTCTCCCCAAATCGCCATTTGCGGCGACCGAGAGCGGTCGGTCGAATTTTAGGGCTTGTGTTTCCGGATCGGCTTGTACTTATGGACGGGGATAACTGGGCCCGATAACCCGATTCCCATTTTCCCATCCGACCCGTAGATATGCTTACACATATAACAAATCTGCCATTTGACAAATTTTTTAGGCAATTTAAATTCCGAAACGTTTGATAAATTTTGAAAATGAAAATTAATTGCAATAAGTTGACGGTATTGATGAATACGTGCTGTTAGCATAGAAATGTAATGTGCAGACACACGTTCGATCTTTAGGGCTTGCTATCTGACGTATCATATGTTCCGACACCTTGAGTTTGAAAGGAGCTGTTGGGAATAATAATCACACGTTGGAAAAGTTAAAAGAATGTGATGTCCATACGTAGCAATCAGACATTTACCTATTTAGCTCAAGCTTTTGGATCAGAAATGATTTCCATCCCTTTCTTTTAATTTTGTGATGCAATGATCCAATGGAGTGTTTTTTAACTCCCTGAGCGAATTTACTACATGAGTTTTTTCATTGTATATTTACATTAGTGATACGACACTGTTGAAACGGGCCGAGATTAAACAGGCCAAGCCCGTGTCGCGAACCTACGGGCCTGGGTAGAACTGAGGCCTCCCTCGAAGACTCGGAGTCAGGCCGGCCTCCGACCGATATTAATGTAGCCGCTGACCCACACCAGTAGGAGTTAATCACTCCCCTTAAATCGCGTCCCCCGTAATCATCATTAAAGAGCCACATTACGCCCGCATTCATGACCCATGAGGCACCATCAAAGCGGCGAATACTGGTGGCAAAATAGGGGGACGTCGAGGGGACGTGGCCGGGGAAGATTCCTATAAAGCAACTCGAAGAACAACGTGGCAAAGGACCTCTTTCTAAATATTAAACTCCGAGGTATTACCACCTTATAATTCTCCTCCACAGTTCGGCCCGGGGAATCGCGTATCGGCCTCTCCGTGAGTCATACCGATCCCACCAAGCATCATTCAGATCCGCTCTGACTTAGGCATCGGAAGGGACTTGTTCGGAACCAATGTCCGATCTCCCCTGACGAGCTTTCTCGTTTGTTAGGAGATCTAGTTGCGACGAAGCTACCCTTTGATGTCCTATCAGCATGAAGCCGAACGCGCTCGCCCCCGAGCACGTTCATCTCCACCAGTACGGAGGTTGTCGCTTGGCTGAGGACTCCCTTCGGCACGCCGACGCTCGGACCGGCACGCTGTTCACCAAGCTAAACGAGCTACTTCCCGTTCCCGGCGGCAGCATGTGTCCCATGTGATCTCTTTGACCTCCGGCCCTCCAGTCAACCAACCTTGATGAGAAAACACCCTGAAACAATTAGTGTCAGCAGACTAATTACATTATCTCAATATTACATCACAGTCAATCTTTTTAGCCATCATTTTTTAACCCAACTACCTTTTAACTTCATCAAACACGAAAAAAATTGCGGTTTTAAGAATTCTGTGCCTTAAAATGGGTTATTCGAAAAGAGTTCAACATATCATAGCATTTGTGATTTAGTCACCACTGAGAATCAATACTTGGTGGATACAACGATGCGCGTGCAGATTCTCATCTACAAACATTGACACACTCCCTCGACGGCTCGACCCTCCCCCATCCAACCAACATAAAAACCATCCAACCTCCCTCATAAATTATAAAAAAAAGGCGTAACCTACTTTGTATCGTTCTTCCCCCTTCCATCATTTCTGCAATTTTACCAGAAAAGGGGGCGCCTTCTTTAAAAATTTCGGCAAGATGTGCGGTGGCGCCATCATCTCCGGCTTCATCCCACCGGCCGCGCGGACGAGGAGGGTCACCGCCGAGTACCTGTGGCCTCACCTGAGCAACGGGAAATCCAATAAGAAGCCGGCAAAGGGACGGACGATCGCGATTGATGACGATGTCGATGATTTCGAGGCTGATTTCCAAGAGTTTAAGGATGAACAAGAGGATGAGTTTGATGAGCTCGAGGTTTTCGATTCTAAGCCCGTGTCTTTCCATTCGAAACCAGCTCTCTCGAAAGGTATAATATTTTGGTTTTTCTTTTACCTTATGTTGTGTTAATTTTATAATTGTGTTGAAGATTGAATTTTTAGTGGTTTATGCTTGATTTTAGAGTTCCATAGAAATGGGTATCGCTTGATTTGGGATTCGAGTGGATCTTCGTTGCTCTTTCGAATTATTCCTTTTTGTTTTGATGGGTTTTGTTCTCTTTTAAGATTTGAATGAATAGTAATTTGTGTTTTTATCTATCAGGAAAATAGTGTTATGGAGATGTGAATGTGAATTTTTCTGAAAATTTAAGCTACAGATTGTATCAAGCTCACTAGAGCTTACAAGATTATTGAACATGATAGTTATCAAAGAAAAGGTTGCCCGTTCCTTGTCTTTGTTATTAGTATTTTACTTTATTCATGGTTTTTTTGATATAAATCTGGAAATTCTATGGATTTGTTTTGTACATCTTGAGGAGTAGATAGCTTGAAAGGGGAACCTTTTCACCCTATATAACTTAAGATAGTTGTTAGACTTGATGTGAAACGATATTGCACTTCTATTGGGGCTATCATACTTTGAAAGATGTATCTTCCTAAAATTTTCCCTTGATATTTTTTTAATTTTAGCCATGCATGATTAATTATCGAACAATTTTCCTTTATTTTGATCTTTCTGGAATGTTCTTAATATTTGGCCTACAAAGTTTATAAAATTTGTCAATTTTGACTTAAGATGCTAAATTTCCATTTTCTCCTTTCGCTCATTATGATTGTTAGATTGATGTTTTGGGATGTAAATTGGCATTTGTTTGATTATTTATTTATTTATGTTTGATTTTGCTCTACATGGAATTAAGTTATTTAGGATTGGAGTTATAACATTTATATAAGCTAAGCTAATTCTAGTATTTTTATTTTGGGGTTTTAGATGTCCTCCAAATTGTCTCAAATTCGATATAAATGTTTCATATCATATGATTTACGATTTGGTCAATCAATTCTTTTAACTTATTAGAAGGTACTCCCCTAATTAACTCTGGTTATGAAGGGAATGATACTCCGTTAAACTTAATGAAATATCCTTTTCCTTCCCCCCTCCTTTGTCTTCTACTCTAACTTTGATTATCCTTCATCAGCCAACAACCTGGACTCCTCACCATACGTTGCGACCTGCTTACCTCCAAAGACTCCTCCACTCTTCTTAACTTAACCAAGTCCCCCTACTCTCTTGTCCCTTAAGATCTCCCATATACCTTCCCCAAAGCCAAACCTCATTTCCCTTATTTCCCTCCTCCACTAGACATCGGCCTCAACTCCTCACTCTGCATTGTAACCCACTTACCCCCAACGACTCATTCGCTCTACTTAACCCTAATCCTAGCCCAACCCCACTGCCTTATCTCATCCTTCAAGCAATCCCTTCTATCTTGCCCAACCCTAATCCCATTTCAATCTGTCTTCTCATCCTATTAAGAAATCGTTCTTGCAAATTCAAATGCTAACCCTATCCCTCTCCTCCCTCTTTATCCATCAAGAAATCCATCTCTTAGACCCAAACCCAAATCCTAACCATATCCCCCTCCCTATCATCTGTCAAGAGATCTCTCCCTCATACCCAGATCCTAAAACCATCCTATACATTTTGTAATAACCCTAGAAATCTCTCCCAAACCCTAAGCACGACCAGATACCACCATCTTTAGCAACCAGAAACCCGAAATCACCATCCTCCCTAAGTCAAAACCTGAAAACAATGGGCTATCTGGTTGGGTAGTAATGTGACCCGAGTCAAAAAAAAAAGATTGGACTTCTCCGGATGGGCTATTGTCTATTACGTTAAAAAGATTTGGGGATCAAATTGCACATCACATGATTTGAGAAACTCATCGAATTAGAGATAATTTAGGGGACCAATGTCTAAAAACTTGTTTAGTATTGTGTTAGCATTTGAGTACTATTATTATTGGAGTGGAATTGAAATTTTTCTTCCTACCCTAATAGCGGGTTCTTAGGGAAGATAGAAAGCGATAGACGAGTCAGATTTATTTTGGGATTTCCCCATCTTTTGATTTCTTTTTGTGCCAAATTGTTGTGCTTGATATTGCTACTTTAATTGCTAATTCTCTTTCTTCCCTTTTGTTCCTTAATTCTTTTGCAAGATGTATTACTTAGTGCAATTTGTATTATCTTTAATATGAATCCGCTCACCAAAGTTTGAACATTTTCAATAAAGTTAAATATTACGATGGGTTTGTGATTGTTGGCCTTTGGTTCAAGTTTCTCTCATTTATGAGATGAAATTTATTGAAGATCAATAAGGAACCTCTTTTCCAAGACTTGCCTTTTAGTTGATCTGGAAAATTTTCTCATGTTGCATTTGCATTAGTCTATGTATATTATAATACTTGTTTGGCCTTTATAATTCTATATGTTTTCTATTTTTGACTTAATGTTATATATAGCTCATTCCTGTGATGGGTTAGGTGTAGTGATGACACAGTCTATGTCTTCTGAAAGAAAAATAGCTTCCGGGCAAATGGTTTGAGTTTCTTTATAATTATTATTATTTATTGTCTACAAAACCTTTTCTAGTACGTATATGCATCTGAATCTTTGGATGCCTTAAATATGCTGCAACTTCTAGCAAAATCGATGTGATACTTGAAACCAGTGTTTGTTGACCGATAAATCTGTCATTTTAAAATCATTCATTGAATAACTTTGTGAAAAGCAAATCCCCTGTGAAGAAGGCTACTTTAGCACCCATCAGCCTACAGTTTCCATTATTCTTCATTAATCTGTGAATTTCAGCCTTTCTATAAACTAAGGTAGAAACACACTACACTGGCAACTGCAGATATGCTTTCTTCTTTTCTTGACCAACATGACAGAAATAGAAGAAGCATGGGTTTCTTGCTTCCTGGCAGCCCATTCTCTTGCATGTTAGTTACGCAAAGGATTTGATCCTTCAAATATGTATCCCTCTCTCTATAAAAAGCGTTCTTTGAATCTGACCCTATTTTGATAATGTCTGTAGTTATGTTGATGAAGATGTGACCCCTGGATTCATCTCTTGATGTTGTCCATTTCTTCTCCCTGGAAGGAAACACACAAATACGGAAGTCATATCATTTACATTAAATGTGGGAATTATGCTTTATTTCCTTGTTTCCCGCCTTCTTCTTTCTTGGTCTTTCTTCTGTTTTATCTTTATTTCTCCATTTTCTTTTTCCTGATGATTCTATAAGTAATTCTGGGTGATATAAATATAAGAAAACTGATTAGTTTCAACTCTCTTCTATCTGACTGTTGTTTTTCTAACTTTTGTTTTTGTATCTCGTGTGTGCTTGGAAAGCCACTCCAAAGCCTGTGGAGTTCAAGGGAAAAGCTGATAAATCTGCCAAGAGGAAGAGAAAAAACCAGTACCGGGGCATCCGTCAGCGTCCATGGGGCAAATGGGCTGCGGAGATCAGAGACCCAAGCAAAGGAGTTAGAGTTTGGCTCGGAACATATAACACTGCTGAAGAAGCTGCACGGGCTTACGATGTTGAAGCCCGTAGGATCCGAGGCAATAAAGCTAAGGTGAACTTTCCCGAAGAATCTACAAAACCAAAACCAAAACCAACTTCCTTTGGAGCACAAAATCCCAACCTCTCCATGAACCCTGACATCAACCCGGATCCTGAATTCTACTCTACGTTTGGATTCTTTGAGGGGGGAAATCCCGTGAAACCTGAGTATGCAAACCCATTAGCACCGGCAGGACCCTTGACTTTCCAATCTGATCAGGGAAGCAACTCTCTGGATTGCTCCGACTTTGGTTGGGGAAATGAGATCAGTGAGATGCCAGATATCATTTCACTTACCCCCCCTACCATAATAGAAGGGAACGAATCTGAGATCCTTGAAAATGGCGACAACAATCCACAGAAGAAAATGAAGTATAATTCAGGGGAGGCAGCGCCAGTTGATCAGAACACATCGTTGGAACTCCCTGAGGAGCTGTATGCCTTTGACTCCGATGCAAACTTTCTGCAGTTTCCTGATTCGCGGTTGACCTCTGACGAGTCCCTCCGTGGCCTCTTCACGCATGATGGCTCCGACTCTGTTAACCTCTGGAGCTTTGATGACATGCCAATGATGGGGATCTTCTAAGGCGTCGGCTGTAAATAAGCATAAATGTAAGCTCGTGCTTCGTGCTTAATTTGCATGGTTCTCTTGGTTTCTTCTGGTAACAATGCGATCTTTATTATGTTACAGGAGAAGACATGCATGCTGGCTGCAGTGAAGTTTATAAAATGCTTAGGTAATGTGTCCTTTGTTCATTTATATAATGTCTCCTTGTTGCAAGTATCTTCAGTCTTGTTGAGTCTTGTGGGTAGCAAGCAGTGTACCTTTGTTGAAGTGACTGTATTCTTCTGATTGTGTGTTGTTGGAAATGTGAACAGATGCTGGTAATCTGAAATAATTTGTGAAATTGTTGTATTGCACAAAGCATGACCTTGAGAGTCATTGGAATTTAGATTCTGGTTGTTGGGATGTTTGCAATGATCAAATGTATCTGATGTGTGATGTTTGATGTGAAATCTGTTGCCAGATCCTGTGATGTTAAGGTATTAGAATGATGGGATGGAGTCCACATGCTTCTCAGAGGGTCACATGCTTTACGATGTACCAAATTTGTTGCCAACATAGAGGAGAATTTTGAAAAGGGAAGGAAATGGGCCATGTATTTGCTTCTTTGGGAGCAAGCAAAGAACTGAGGGTGACATTCACCCTTACGTGGGCGGTTGCGTATTTGTTTTGCTTTTGAGCATCATGAAGAATACTTGAGCAATGGACAGGGGGTGAAATTATGAGCAATTGGATTTTGACCCGCAACATGGTTTAGTTTTCGATGTCGGCGGACCAGGAGTCAAGTATGGCGACTCTTATGGGCTTGTCAAACTTTCTAGCCCTCTATTTATTCATTTCATTTTAAGTTCATCGGTTTTCTCTCAAACTAAACACGCAATGTTGTAACCATGAAATTTTTTTGGTCTGGACGAAAATAAAGATGCTATAAAGAATTTTTTTTAAAAAAAATTACCAAACCAAAAACAAATAGACGTTACTTAGTAACATGCAACAAAAAATTAAACATTAAATGATGCCCAACATGCAACAAAATGCGTCTAATCTTGCTTGCCTCTTCCCCTCTCCTAACAAGGCATGTCATATGTTTACAAAAAATAAAGTGCATTGTTTAATTCGTTTCCCACATGGATGCAAAATAATATCGATATGATCATTATACAGACAAAAAATTTAATGTTAAGAGCAAGAGAAGGACCAAAAATATATGGATGGAAGTGATAATGATGTATATGAAAGGTCTTGGACAGACTGAAGAGAAAGCTTTAGAGCACAATGCGTGAAAAAACAAGTAATTGGAATCACGATTCGATATTCTTTCTATTGAGTTCATATGAAACATATCTTAATTTTTGGGATAAGGGTTAAGAAGATAATGAAAATAGTATGTAGTGGCTCAAGGTCTTTTTGTTATTCTTTTTCATTGATCATTCCTGCTACTTACAGCATTAGCGTTATTTTGTTTTCATTTGATTCATTAGAACAAATAAGTAATCTATACGAGTGTGATCTTTGAAGTATATATTATCTCCATTATAATTTGTAATTTTTTTTTTTGATTTTCTTTCAGTTTTTCCTTTTAGATTATGGATCTAATTCAATTGGGTTGGTTCTCTTTGAGGATAGTTTGATATTTTCTCTATGTTCTCTTGATTCTTGGACGGGCTGAGGAACCACAATCGATGTCCTCAACACATACATTCTCCGCCATACCCGGCATAATAAATCTCTGGTGAACCGACTCCGAGTAGGTGTTATTTTAGAGGATTTGTGTTGTGCGTGCACGGGAAAATTTTTTTAATAATAAAAATAAGTACGGTATATGTGGGTCAACACGGGGAAAATTTCCTATTATTTGATGTATTGCTGTTTTAAAATATGAAAATTAAAATGAACAATTTTGATTGCCTGAAATATATAGAAATGTGTGGGCTTTTCATGGTCGCATATGTGGCTTCGCCAAATATATCATATGTTGTCCATAATTATAATATGTGTGAGCGTGTGCGCTTGCGTGCGTGCATGTATGTATAGCAATATGCGTATTGGCTAGCGGCTAGCTCACACAACCCCACACCACCTTCTTCAATGAGTGTGTTCGTTCATGTTGATATTTATGTTCTTAAATCCCAACCTACCAACTTTCTGGTGAACAATGAGTTTTAACCATTCATCAAAACATTAACTTCGGAGTTTTCATGGAACCGGAAGAAACCGTAAAATCATAAGGAGCCCAAAAGTTCTACTACTGCGATACTCGTAAACTTGTGATAGATAAATGAATTAACAAGTCTTGTTGGATTGACTTGAAAATTGGTTAAGCCATATCCAAACTACCTCCCATGGGCCAATGTAACCCGGCCTAAGTCATCACCAATGAGAACTCGAGGATAATTTGTAACTTCGTCTCGGGTTCATCACAAACAGATCCACAGTCGTTCTTGGCATAGTGCCCGCCAACAAGCGCTAAACCCTAAACCTAGCTTTCTCTCTCTGCGGCGGCGATCTGCGTTTTTCTCCAACGACAAGCTCCATCGACGGATAGCGGCAATGTCTCGCGCTTTATCTCAGAAAGAGCAGGATATTCAAATGATGCTCGCCGCCGACGTGCATCTCGGGACCAAGAATTGCGATTTCCAAATGGAGCGTTACGTCTTCAAGCGCAGATCCGACGGTCAATTGCTAACCACAACAATGAAATTTATCACAGATCTTTGCGTTTTAGTAATGCATCTCACGTAAATGAAGCAGCTTTTTTGAAGATGAAGTGAAAAAGTTTATAGGTAGTCGTTACAAAGTTTCATTCTTTGAGTAAATGAATTCGTTTACATGAATGCTTTGGAAAAAGAGTAATTTTTTGTTGTCTGTGATCCGAGGCATCCACATTTGGCTGGTTGCTTTACGTTTAAATTCCCTTCATATTAGTCGTTTTTGTGTGTTGACATATCAATTCGTGTCATGCCTTAAGGATTTAGACATTTCAATGGGCATGGATGACAGTGTCTATCGATCTAAGAAGTCTATTCTCTGTCTGTACGAGTTCTAAGTTACTGGGTGTGTATTTTATGCTTAGTGTATGATGACAATGGGCATGAAATTTTATGTTGCGTGCTTGCAATGAATGAAGAGCGGATGTTATCAGGTTGAATGTAAGTTTGAGCCCCAGTGTTATAAAACATTAAATTGAACTGTTCTTTTGGTTGGGTTTTAATATATATTATAAGTGCCAGCTACCATGTTTTATGCTGATCGGAAACACAGTTGTTTGTTATAAAGGTACAAAAGCATGTGGTTACTTGTGCTTTAGACACCCTTCACATTTTATCCGAAAATTGGTGATGATGTTCGATGGTGTGGTAATTTTTTTTTGGGTTTTGGTGTTTTTGACGCCGACAATGTTAGCCAATATCATAGTCATACATTGTGTTATGTATAACATGGACCATATTTCCTTGATATGTTTGATGATTTTTATTTAACATAGTTTTAGGTTATGTTATTTAAAATTTTGTTAAAGCTTTCTAAGTTGTGTATCTCAAATTATTTTTTGATGCCATAATAATCCAGGTATCTTCATCATCAACCTGGGGAAAACCTGGGAGAAACATCAGCTTGCCTCACTGGTGCTCATCCCATTGCAGGAAGACACATGCCCAAGGGCGGAGCTATGTGGAGGCTGCCCTGGGCAGCTGCACAGGGCAAGAAAGCAAATGAATATTTATTAGCACACATCAGCACAACATCTATATACCCCAATGGTTAAGGCGCTTCTGTGCAGAACAACAGGTTCTTGTTTAGACGCTCAGTGAAGGCGTTATTTTTTACATGATTGTGAGATAATATGAGGTATTAGCATCAGTTATTACTTGATGATGTTAAGTTCTCTCTTCCTTTTTTGCATGATTCTATTGGAGAGAAATAAAAATGTGGTGGAAAATACAAAATGAGGAAAATTTCTCTTTTTTTCATCCCCCTTTTATATCTGACACATAATTATAAAGAGACATTTTCCTTTTTTTGCTTTATACGAAAGTAGAGACATTTTGGAATAAATGTTGGGAGTGTTTTTTGACTGAATTTTTGAAATTTAATTTCATAGATAGAAGAGATAGATGAGATGACGGTCTTGATGGAATAGTTGAAGTATGAAATACACTAGTATTTCGTCTCCCAATAGCGTTTCTTTTTTCCCTTTCTTTTATTTTGATTTTGATTCAATCACCATCTCTCTCCCATCTCTCACTGTGTGTGACTTTCTCCTCTCTCTCACCCCTCCACCGCTCTCTTCTCTCCTCTCATTCTCTCTCTATCTCACTCATTAACTTTCACTTCTCTAACTCTTTTTTATCTCTAACTCTCATATCTCTAAATTAATATAAAAAATTATATATCAATTATTATTTCCCTATGCTTGTGTGCGTATGTATTAATGTAAATAAAATTAATCTTTAATTATTACTTTATTTATTAAATATTATTTTCAAGGCATGCATGTCTATATGTATGATACTATTTTGTCAACTTAAATAGATATTTTATATGTTATATATAACATATATATATATGCATATATATAACATAACCTGTGCACATGTGCACGTGGACTAAAAAACGGTCGGAAAAAGGTAGAAGAAGAAAAAGTGTGGGTGTGTGGGTGGGGAGGATCCAGGGGCAAAAATGCAAAAACCGGGGTTGAATGTGCAAAATACCACGCATCCTATCTTATCTCTCAAAATCTCATCTCATATCCAAATTCTCTTGTCCAAATTCTCTTATCCAATTTCTCTTGATAACACCCCGCATTTGTATAATAGATATATATATATTGTATTTTGAATATATGTATAATAATATTTTGTAGCTATTTTTTTATTCATTGGAAAGCTGGTTAAAGGCACGTGTAGTCCGCATCCACCATCAATCAATCCCTGGTTTCCCCACTGGGAAGCAGAGGTAATTCCTCTGGACCATAGTCATTTGGCATAGGTATTTTAAATAAGTAAAGAATATTAACGTCTAATTTTTTTGCATTATTATTTTTTAGTAAAAATATTCTTTATATCATCTTTATTTTCGACCAGGGCAAAAAAAATTCCTGGTTACGCCACTGCAGACGCCTGATCAATGGTGTAACCATGAATTTTTTTGCACTGGAGGAAAATAAAGATGATATTAAGAATATTTTTTACTAAAAAAATAATAATGCAAAAAATTAGACGTTAATATTGTTTACTTATTTAAAATAGCTATGCCAAATGACTGTGGTCCAGAGGAATTACCTCCACTTCCCAGTGGAGAAACCAGGGATTGA
This sequence comes from Scilla litardierei, assembly GCA_030789695.1. Lineage (NCBI taxonomy): Eukaryota > Viridiplantae > Streptophyta > Magnoliopsida > Asparagales > Asparagaceae > Scilla > Scilla litardierei. The sequence continues at coordinate 17,595,266 of CM061141.1, forward strand.
TTGATGGTGGACGCGGACTACACGTGCCTTTAACCAGCTTTCCTATGAATCAAAAAAATAGCTACAAAATTGTATTATACATATATTCAAAATACTTTATATATATGTATAACATATAAAATATCTATTTAAGTTGACAAAATAGTATCATACGTATAGACGTGCATGCCTTGAAAATAATTTTTAATAAATAAAGTAATAATTAAAGATTAATTTTATTTACATTAATACATATGCACACAAGCATATGGAAATAATAATTGATATATAATTTTTTATATTAATTTAGAGATATGAGAGTTAGAGAAGTGAAAGTTAATGAGAGAGTGTGAGTGAGAAGAGAGCGGGGGAGGGGTGAGAGAGAGGAGAAAGTCACACTGATGCGACTAGGGCTTTTTGTGGGGATTAACGGTAGGATTTTTATGGCTTGTGGACTACTAATCTAGGGTTTTATAGCGAAGAACAGATCTGAACTAATATTTAAATTGCGAATAAAATAGATCTAGGGCTAAAATTAATTAACTAGCAACTAGGGAATAAACTAGAGCACTAGGAATAGAAAATACCTTGATCAATTCTTCAATAAACCACACCCTAGGGCCGGCCGGCCCCTTTATTGGGGGAGGGGTTAATAATTGTCTAATTACCCCTTTGCCCTCCCCCCTTGTGAGTAATCACAAGTTTGGGACCGGGTCCGAGTTGGACCCAAGTCGTCGCCTCCGATGGTAGACCCGCATCCCTTGAACTGGACCCCCATCATGACTAGCCGCCGCCCCCCTGCTGCTGCTGAGCCGCATCATTACTCCCCCCCAAAAGTGCCACCTTGTCCTCAAGGTGGAAATCTGGAAACTGGTCGCGGATCACTGAAGCAGCCTCCCAAGTAGCATCGTAATCGGGTAGACCCTGCCAACGAATCCTCACCTCCTGAACCCCGCCTGCGGTCTGCCGAATCCCTGTCAACTCCTGAGGCTCCAGGAGCACCTCCATGTCATCTGTCAAAGTGGGTGGGAGAGTGGGTGACAGAGTATGATTTCCGATGGCACGTCGCAACTGTGAAATGTGGAACACCGAGTGAATGGTCGACGTGGTGGGTAACTGCAGTCTATAGGCCACCTTCCCGATCTGAGCGGTCACCTCGAAAGGTTCATAGTAACGGGCCGCTAACTTCTCATTGCTCCGACGAGCCAAGGTCCTCTGCCGGTACGGTCGGAGCTTCAGGTACACGCGGTCCCCCACCTCAAACTGCTCATCTCGCCGGTGTGCATCTGCCTTGGTCTTCATGATCTGCTGGGCCCTCAACAAATGTTTCTTCAACTCCTCCAAGTACCTATCCCGCTCAGTCAAGTGCTCCTCTACCTGGGACACCGGCGTAGCACCTCTGCTGTAATGTATCAACTGTGGAGGGTCACGGCCATAGAGGATCCGGAATGGGGTGCTCTGTGCTGTTGAATGGTACGAGGTGTTGTACCAGTATTCGGCCCATGCCAACAACCTGGCCCACTGTCTCGGCGACTCTGACGCGAAGCACCTCAGGTATGTCTCCACACTCCTATTCACCACCTCCGTCTGTCCATCTGTCTGCGGGTGATAGGCAGTGCTCCTCCGTAGCTTGGTCCCCTGCACCTTAAATAACTCCTTCCAAAAGCTGCTGATGAACACCTTGTCCCGATCTGATACTATGGAGCCCGGAAACCCGTGCAGGCGAACCACCTCCCTCATAAATGCTGCTGCCACCGTAACTGCAGTGTATGGGTGTCTGAGAGGTATAAAATGGGCGTACTTGCTGAGCCGATCGACCACCACTAATATGGAACTGTACCCCTCTGATCGCGGCAACCCCTCAATGAAATCCATACTGATATCCTCCCATACTCGCTCTGGCAAAGCTAATGGCTGTAATAGTCCCGCTGGTGCCATTGCCAAATATTTGTGACGCTGGCACACGTCACATTCTGCTATCCGCTGGGCAATGTCCCTCTTCATCCCAGGCCAATATAACTCCCTCGCCATCCGCCGGTAAGTCTGCTGTACCCCGGAGTGCCCCCCAATGGCGCTGCCGTGGAACTCCTGAAAGATCATGGGGATGTGGGCGGACCCCCTGGGAATCACCAGCCGGCCGTGGTATAGCACCCTCTGTCCCTCCAGGCTGTATCCCTGAAAGTCCGAGGACCCCTGCTGCAGTGCCTCACGGATCCTCGTCAAATCTGCATCAGCCTCTATCTCCCTACTCAAAGGCTCCCAATCCAAGAGGACGGGTGCTGAGATGGCCGCGACCTCAGCAATCTCCTCGCGACGCTACAGGGCGTCAGCCGCCTTGTTCTCCAAACCTGGGCGGTACTGTATCTCGAAGGTAAAATGCACCAGCTTGGAGAGCCATCTCTGATGCTCCTCGGTGACCATACGCTGCTCCAATAAGTACTTCAAACTCCGCTGGTCGGTCCGTACTATGAACTGCCTACCCAACAGGTAGGGCCGCCACTTCTGAATAGCTAGTACAATCGCCATCAGCTCCCTCTCATAAACTGACTTCAGCCTCGCCCGTGCTGACAGGGTCTGGCTAAAGAAGGCAATTGGCCTCTGGTCCTGCATCAACACCGCCCCCAGGCCATACCCTGATGCGTCGGTGTCTATCACAAACGGTCTGCTGAAATCTGGGAGCCTCAAAACTGGCACCGACGTCATCGCCTGCTTCAGGGCCTCAAATGCCCTGGTAGCCTCCTCGCTCCAGTGGAAGTTGTCTTTCTTCAGTTGCTCGGTGAGAGGCCAAGCAATCGTGCTATATCCATGGACAAACTTCCTGTAATACCCTGTCAACCCCAAAAAGCCGCGCAGTCCCCGTAAGGTAGAGGGTACAGGCCAATCTAACATGGCTGCAATCTTGGTCCTGTCGGCTGCCACTCCCTCTGCTGACACCACGTGGCCCAAGTACTCCACATGTGGCTGGCCGAACAGACCCTTCTTCTTATTCGCACAGAGTTGCTGCTCATGTAGCTCATGCAATACTGCTCTAAGATGTCCCACGTGCTCCTCCATACTGCGGCTGTACACCAGTATGTCATCAAAGAAGACCAACACAAACCTCCTCAGAAAAGGTCGGAAGACCTTGTTCATCAAAGCCTGGAATGTCGCCGGTGCATTCGTCAAGCCGAATGGCATGACTAGGAACTCATAATGCCCCTCGTGAGTCCTAAAAGCGGTCTTTGGCACGTCGGCCGCCCTCTTCCGTATCTGATGGTAACCCGACTTCAGATCAATTTTGGAAAAATAAGCTGTCCCGTGGAGTTCATCCAAAAGCTCATCTATCACAGGGATGGGGAATTTATTTGCCACTGTTTCCTTATTGAGGGCCCTGTAATCCACGCAGAATCTCCAGCTGTCATCCTTCTTCTTCACCAACAGTACTGGGCTAGAAAAAGGGCTAGTGCTCGGTTGGATCACCCCTGCCTGCATCATCTCCTCCACCAACCGCTCTATCTCATCCTTCTGTACCTGGGGGTACCTGTAAGGCCGCACACTAATGGGAGACACGCCCTCTCTCAAAACAATGGCGTGCTCATGATCTCTGTGGGGGTGGCAGCCCCTGCGGTGTCTGGAAGACCTCCTCAAACTGTGCCAACAGCTCCTCGACCTCCGGTGCTACTGTCTGTGGGGTGTCCTCACTCTGTACCGACGCTGTCACTGCCTGTAGCTCCACCAAGTATCCCCCTCCTGCGGTGTGGATAGCCCTGGACATGGTCTTGTAAGACACCAGGGAACGACAGAGGCTGGTGTCCCCCTGTAACACTACTGTCCTCCCCCCGTGCTGATACTCCATCCTCAGCAGCTTCCAGTTGGTCCTGGTCTCCCCGAGGGTCTGTAACCACTTCATCCACAGGATGACATCTGTACTTCCTAGCTCCAAAGGCAGGAAATCGGCGACGATCTGCTCCCCCTGAACCGCCACAACCACCCCGCGGCAGACACCAGTGCTATGTGTCACCTGTCCCGTGCCGAGCATCACTCCATACCTCCCAGTGCCGCTCATCTGCAAACCCTGTGCCTCAGCCAGTCTGCTGGAAATGAAGTTGTGGGTGGCCCCACTGTCGATCAAAACTATCACCTCCTGGCTACCCACCTGTCCCACCAATTTCATGGTGTGGTTCGGTGTGAACCCCACCACGGAATTGAGGGACACCTCTGCAAGGTCTAAGTGCTGATGCTCCATCTCCTCCTCATCCTCTACTGCCTCTAGGGTGATGACCTCGTCCTCTCCCTCCTCATCGCCAGCTATCAGTATCTGGAGAGTCCGAGCGGCGCATCGGTGTCCGGGGGTGAACTTCTCATCACATCTGAAGCACAGCCCCTTCAACCGCTTCTCCCGGATCTCAGCATCCGTCATCCTTCGCACCTGCCCCCCACCACGGGGCTCCTGCCTCCTGTCAGTACCGCTCCCAGCTGCGGCCGTCACCCCCTGCCCTGGGGTGGTCCATGTAGTAGGTGCTGTCCTCTGCCCTGCCGTAGCCGCCTGACTCCGGAATGTGGCACCTCCCCACGTCCCGCGGGCCCTCCGCTCTGTCTCCTGGTGATCCTCTACTTTCCTGGCCAGTGTCATCATCCCCCGCAACCCAACGGGCTCGAACTGTCTCAGCCCCGACCGCACCGTGGGCTTCAGCCCCTTCATGAAACAGCCCTCCAGGGACTCCTCAGAGACTCCCCGAACTCGGTGGCAGAGCGACTCGAACTTCTTGATGTAATCACCCACGCTCCCCTCCTGCTTCAGCGAGTACAGCCTCTCGAACACGCCGCCAGCCGGACCTCCTCCAAACCGCTCTGTCAAGAGCGCCGTAAACTCAGCCCAGGTCTGAAAAGGCCGCTGCTGATCGGTCCAATGGAACCAGCCCAAAGCCTCTCCCTCCAGGCAGACCCCTATCGCCCGTAGCCAATCCTCCCCTGGGACAGCGGACACCTCCAAGTACCTCTCCACCCGGTACAGCCAGTCGTCTGGGTCGCCTCCCTCAAAAACAGGCACCTCCAGCTTCCTCAGACGCCTCTCGCCAGCGAATCCACCTCTCTCCTGCGGCTGGAATCCTCCCCTATGCTGGTATCCCTGTCGCCTGTCTGGAACATACGCCTCAGCCCGCTCACGGTAGCCCCCCCTGCTCCGTGCCCCTGCCAGTCTCCCTGATGGTGTCCAAACTCCGCCTGGTGGCCTCCTGGAGGATCCTGGTACGCTCTCCAATCTCCCGTCACTCCCCCAAAGGGTGGGGGCTGAGTCGACGGGCCTCCTGTGATCTGGTGGGGCCCTCCACCCTGCTGCAATCCTCCGCCGGGTCCCCCAAAAGTCTGAAAACCTCCAAATTGCGCTCCACGAACCTTGGGTGGGGCCCCCGGGGGACGGGGACCCTGCGGAATCAACTGTCGAACATCCTGGGGGGCCGGTGGGCCCCCCCAGGGGTCGGGCGGGCCTCGGATCCCCCCTCTGGGGTCGGCCGAGGCCCCCCAGGGCGCCGCCTGGGCCGACCGGCCCTGGAATTGGGCCGGCGGGCCCAGGCGGCTGCGGAATTGCCCGCCGAGGCTGCCGGGGGGGCGGCAGGTGCGCCCGCCCCTCCCAGGCCCCCGGCGGCCCTCCGCCGCCCCCACTGGGGTTCGCCGACCCCCCAGGAACATTCGGGGGGGCCGACGGCCAATTCGGGGTGGTCGGGGGGTGCCGCTGAGTCGGAAACCCCCCGGCCACTTGTTCTTCACGGCGCGGCGGTGCGTGGTCTTGGTGGGTCCCCCACGCGTTGTCTTCTTGGTCAAAGCCTCCGTCGTCGTCAAAACCCGGATGTTCTTCAAAACAAATTACCTTTTTTCCTTTGTCCTTCGCCAAAGGTGGTTCCTTTTTGCTTGGATCCGCCTTTGGGATGAGATGAGCGGTCAACGCCGCTATGGCCTCCGTCAATTCCGATAATTTCACATCCGTTCTCCCTTGATTTTCTTTTATCTCCGCCATCTTGGCCTCCGTCTTCTCTTGATTTTCCTTCATCTCCTTCCGGATCTCCGCGGCCATCTCCGCATCTTCTTTCCTTAGATCGATGAAACCCTTACTGATTTGGGCTTCAATCCGCTCAACTTTCCCTTCCAAGACTTCAATCCGCTCCGTTGCTCGCGTGTTCGCCATGGATCAACCGCTCTGATACCAATTTGATGCGACTAGGGCTTTTTGTGGGGATTAAATGTAGGATTTTTATGGCTTGTGGACTACTAATCTAGGGTTTTATAGCGAAGAACAGATCTGAACTAATATTTAAATTGCGAATAAAATAGATCTAGGGCTAAAATTAATTAACTAGCAACTAGGGAATAAACTAGAGCACTAGGAATAGAAAATACCTTGATCAATTCTTCGATAAACCACACCCTAGGGCCGGCCGGCCCCTTTATTGGGGGAGGGGTTAATAATTGTCTAATTACCCCTTTGCCCTCCCCCCTTGTGAGTAATCACAAGTTTGGGACCGGGTCCGAGTTGGATCCAAGTCGTCGCCTCCGATGGTAGACCCGCATCCCTTGAACCGGACCCCCATCATGACTAGCCGCCGCCCCCTGCTGCTGCTGAGCCGCATCACACACACCGTGAGAGATGGGAGAGAGATGGAGATTGAATCAAAATCAAAATAAAATAAAGGGAAAAAAGAAATGCTATTGGGAGACGAAATACTAGTGTATTCCCTACTTCAGCTATTCCATCAAGACCGTCATGTCATCTATCTCTGCTATCTACGAAATTAAATTTCAAAAATCCAGTCAAAAAACACTCCCAACATTTATTCCATAATGTCTCTACTTTCGTATAAAGGAAAATGTCTCCTTATAATTATGTGTCAGATATAAAAAGAGGGGGATGAAAAAGATAGAAATCTTCATTATTTTTTATTTTTCACCACATTTTTATTTCTCTCCAATAGAATCATGCAAAAAAGGAAGAGAGAACCTAAAATCATCATGTAATAACTGATGCTAAACCCTCCTATTATTTGTTATATCTCACCGTCATGTAAAAAATAACGCCTTCACCTAGCCTCGAAGCAAGAACCTGTTGTTCTGCACAGAAGCGCCTTAACCATTGGGGCATATAGAGGTTGTGCTGATGTGTGCTAATAAATATGCATTTTCTTTCTTGCCCAGGGCAGCCTCCACATAGCTCCGCCCCTGCGCCTGGGACCTTCACTAATCAGCTCCAGACATCCTTTAGTGAACCTCACCTCCTTATCCTCACTGACCCTAGAACTGATCATCAGGTAAATTTGTCAACATTAAAAATCTAAATTTGCACCTTTTAAAGGGTCGTAGTCAATGTTCTTAACGATAAAATATATATACATATGCAGTCAATTAAGGAATCTGCTCTTGGAAATATTCCAACCATTGCATTTTGTGATACTGATTCTCCAATGCGCTATGTTGATATTGGAATCACAGCCAACAACAAGGGGAAACACAGTATTGGTCGCCTATTCTGGTTGCTGGCCCGGATGGTGCTGCAGATGCGTGGCACAATTGCTCCTGGACGCAAATGGGAAGTGATGGTAATCTGTAATTGCTTCTGTTTCTATGTTAAGGGTAAATAGTTGTGATTTTATCCTTCAATATGGTGATTTTGTTTTATGAACCTCCTCGCATTTTAATTTTTTTCATTAGACTGTATCAAACCTATCTCCCCTTCTTGTTCTAAGTCAGATCTTCTGTCTATTTATTTGCCCCCGTTCTCCGTTGCAGGTTGATCTGTTCTTCTATCGAGTTCCTGAGGAGGCGAAGGAACAAGAAGAAGCAGATGTTGCCGTTGCTCCTGAGTATGGTGATGTTGCTGATTACACAGGGGTGGCGACTGACCAGTGGCCAACAGATAATTGGGGTGACAACGTGGGAACTGGTGCCCCCGTTTCCTCAGCCGGTGCTGTAGAATGGGCTGCAGCTCTAGGTCAGATATTTCTTCTGTTTATTCTTTAAGGTTATATCAATTTTCTCGTGATTGTTTTTAACATACGTTATGCTATAATGTGAGTGTATTAGTCCTTCTGGTTAACTGTGGTGGATATTCGGAACTTTTATTTAAGCAGTGATTTGTTTTGGCTTTTGCTTCTTGCACAGGTTAGAATTTTTTTTATATTTGCTTTTATTTGATAGGACAATATGCTAATTCATCGTGCACAATTTTAAACCCACGATATAACATGGCTAATCTGCGTACATGTTCACACAAATTCACAAATTCGCTTGATCGTCTAGAATTCCTTTCTAGAATTCGAATTATCCTTAGATTTTTGCAGTTAGCAGTTCGGTGCCAAATCTTTTTATGTATATTGTTGGGCTGTGGTACAAAGACACAAAAGGATATATGTTGGTCTATGGAAAATGGACATTGTATAAAAGTTGATTATTCTTTTAATTCTAGCGTACAACATAACAAGTGTGGAAAACAAGAAACACCAGAATAGCAGTGTCAACAGCAAACTAATAGGGTTAGTGTGTGGTGCTATGGAGAATTGCATTTTAATGTTTGATGAATTGTTTTGATGAGATCTCTTGACATGTGTCCTATGCGAACATTTTGTTGATGTCATGAATATTTGTTCAGCTTAGAGGTAATTGTCAGAATGCTGCAAGTAATATTATTTATGTTAGGATGCCATTCCAACTGTTGTACATGGAGCCATACAGAATGTTGATGCATTTTCCCCCTCTTCTTTTCTTTGTATAGTGTCGGCAGTGAGCGATGGCGGATGGGATCCGGCAGCTGCGCCTCCGGTGGAATCTGTTGCTCCCGCTGGCATTACCCCTTCTATCGCCCCTTCTGGCTGGGAAGGCTGGGATTAATGCATTTTCAATTTCAATTCATATTGCGGTGACGTCAAGTTTAGATCGATAGAACCAGTAGATAGATTGAACAAGTAGATTGTGTTGGAAATTGTTATTTTTCACTAGGTTTCGCCTTTTTTTGGGTACCGAACAGTCAACTCCTATGGTGTAGGATTTGCTCTCCCTTTTCCTTTTTCCTTTCTCGTAAGAACATGGATAAGAGTTAGTTTTGTTACATTTGGGCATGTATTCCTGTTATTTGCCATGTTTAATTGGGCAATTTGCGATAGTTTTTGTATCCATGATTGCCTTTGTACCCTTCGCTGTGTATGTATGAAATTTTTTCAAGCTGTGAAAGGAGTTGCTTGGTTATGTATCTGCGTGGGTGGTTTAGAATTTGATCTGACAAACGTTTTTGATTTTGATTGGACAACTATAATCTCAGAGAATCCATACGCTGCTGTTGAATATGGATGGTCAGCTATTTTTCCAGTGTGCCAACCAACTTGGTCACTGAAAATTCTTGTGTTGCTGAGTATACTGCCATTTGTGGATGGAGAGTAGCGGTGCAGCGGATGGGTGCATATGTTCATATCCAAATCCCACAAACTTCTGAAATCTGTTATACAAATGAGACAATTAACGTATCGTTTTGCTCAGCGCACATACCATTTATTTACAAGTTCGCCATTAAAAATCTACATGTATGCTCTCAGTCACCGACCCCGTCATTTGCTTCCCTAGTCCCCCACCACTCCCCCGCATCCTCGTCCACTCTAGGGTTAAACTCCAAGCGCGTTCTCTCTCACATCTCCGATGAGGGCCACTCGTTCCATCCGGATCCTTCATCGCCTCATCCAAATCCCCTTGGTCGTCGATCTCTGCCCCTTTGACAGGGTCCGTCTATTCATCATATACATACCCAACCCCGGCGACGGCGGCAACCACACCATAACCCGAATTCCCGATGATGGCATCGGTCCCCTTGTCATCGACGCCGGCCGTCAAGTCTTCGCGTCAATGCACACCCCCCACCCGACGCACTGGGAGATTAACTCCCGCTCCCCGAATCCTCCTCCCCGCCTCTCCAGCCCCCTTGCCCCCCCCAACCGCCTCCTCCTCAAACCCCTTGTCAGTCACATCCCCTCGTCCGCCTCACCCCCGCCCCCGCTCCCCTTTTCCGCTGCTCCCCCTCCCCAAAAAAACCTCTCCTGCTCTGCTTTCCTATATTGTTCACCGCACATTGACCTAAGGACTTTTTCGGAAACTGGTTAAATAGGTTTGTGAACTAAGAAAATTGTGGAATTTTTGGGAGTTGCTATTAGCACAAACCTGATTGTTACTAATCGGAGGTAGGACTGCACATTCAACATTTCGCATCCCTTTAGATGTGCATGATAATTCAATTTGTAAATTTAGTAAACAATCCATACATGCACAATTATTCAGAAAAACAAAATTGATAATATGAGACGAAGTTCCTATGCAACACCGGCATTGTGTTGAGACAGTGGATCGATCGTTGAAGGATATTTGTGATAATACGAAAGCATTTGGTGGTATTACTGTTGTTCTTGGTGGGGACTTCCGACAAATCTTGCCAGTCATACCTAAGGGGGTTCGAGAAGAAATTGTTGGAGCCTCATTAAGACGATCAGCATTATGGTGCGCTATACAAGTTTTGATCTTGGATCAGAATATGCGTTTGTATGACTCATCCGTTGAAAATAATAATTTTGCAAAATTTATTTTGAAGGTATTTGTCTGAATGCTTTATGCCTTTAGTAGACATTTTTCTCCCAACTTACCATTGACTTAATTAATTTGTGCTTATGCATCAGGTCCGGACAAACCCTAAAGTGGTTGAGCTTCCCTCCCATATTTTTAGGTGCAAGGATTTAAATGAGTTATTATTAAGAATTTATCTGCATCTACATGTTGAGGGAACAGTGACTCCGACATTTCTTACTGAACGAATAATTCTTTCTGTGCGTAATGATGATGTTAACTATATAAATTCTGCTGCATTGCAAATTTATCCTGGTCACCAGATAACATATCTGGCTGCAGACAAACTGGCTGAATCTGAATATTCTGATCCTTCCATTATAAACCGATATCCAACTGAATACATAAACTCTTTGGATCCTCATGGGTTGCCCCCATTTAAACTTGATCTTAAGGTTGGTTGTCCAATTATTTTGCTTCGAAATATTGCACCAAAAGATGGTCTATGTAATGGCACTCGGCTAATTGTTGTAAGATGCGCATCCCGTGTGATTGAAGCCCAAATTTTGAATGGTGATAGAGCCGGTAATTTGGTTTTTATTCCAAGAATATCTTTGTCACCATCATCTACAGAATTACCTATTCATATGACAAGACGACAGTTTCCTATTCGTGTAACTTATGCCATGACAATTAATAAATCTCAAGGACAATCTGTGAAGTTTGTTGGATTAGACTTGCGTAACCCAGTATTCAGTCATGGACATCTTTATGTGGCACTTTCTAGATGCACGTCTTTTGACCGTGTTAGTGTCCTTCTTCAGTCTGGTTCAAATAACACAGTTAACATTGTTTATCCAGAAATCCTGCTATGAATATCTCTGATGTCTGTTATATGTAAGTTTCTATAATTTTTCTTATTATCTGTTTGTTCATTTCAAATGTTTAGTAATTCTTATAATTAATTTTGAAATCAATTTGTGTCTATCATGCAGGTGGAGCATACGATACCGAGCTGCATAATGTGGACAAGCATTGCTATTTACGTACATGTAATAAAATATTAAATGTATAGCATGTCATTTTATGATTTTTATATTTTCTTTTAGGATATTGATTTGTATTTTTATACAGATGAATGCTGCTAAGGACCCTTACTTGCAGAAGACTGTAAGGCACTAACAAGTCTTTTTTCCTATATACTTGATTGCAATTTTTTATTAATCATTTTTTACATATAGGTTAATTTGCTTCAAAACAATAATATAAATGTCACACTACGTGATTATAAGAGAATTTGGTTTGATAAGGTACGCTTGACATTACAGAATTAATCATTTTCATATTAAGATTATTTAAAATCAGTAACTATCTCTTATTATAATCTTCAGCAAGTTGCAAAAAGATCGGTAGAAGCAAATGCTACATCTAATATGGATGCAAGATTAACATGTTTTTCTGAGGTAACTTATAAAAAAAGACTTTTTCCCCACATACATTGTTTTTATTGAACATCATAATAACATTTTTGTTACAGAATTGGAAGATGGTCTTTGCTGAGCTTGATTGGGTACACAAACCTAGATCATCAACCATCCAACTGAATACGGTAAATAACTTCTTAATTTTGTATTATTAATATTAGCAAATATTTCTCTTCATTTCTATAACACATTTTTGTTCGTAAATTTTCCAGGTTATTGTGCATCCACGTAACACTCCATTATGGCTTACGATTGATACTTTTGCTCTTCACAATGTTTTCATGAGGAAGTTTTCTACTGCATCATGAGGGAGTATTTTACAATCCAAATGAAAATCCACACATGTACTCTCCCAGCGAGATACTTCATATCTTTTGAGATTTGTATCCTTTGTTCATATCTTCCCAATGTAATACTCAATATCTTGGAATGTTTTGCCCATAACTATATCTCACAAGCAACACTATTTCTATACTAAATATACTAAATTACTGTACTAACTTCTTGATTTTGTACTAATAGCAATGACGATTTTTATTTACCCTTTGGGTTAGATTGGAACAACAAAAAAATTTCAAAACCTAAACTGCTACATTTTTTTTATTCTTCTGTCATGTAAAATAGTATTATCCTACATTTGAATGAGGCTATTTGCAAATAAAATTACCCTATGTCTGCAATGGTTATGCTTTTGACTGCTTTTCTGGTTAATAGCAACTTATAATGGTCGTCTTTCAGAAATATTCATTACTTACGGAAATATCGACTAGAGGGTAAATGGAAACTTCTGTAATTCAAATTGTGCCTTTTGATAATTTTTAATCTTCTTCTCTTTAAGACCTTTCCCCTTTTCTTACGAGAATATCGACCAAAAGTTTGAAGTGCACTAAATGTTGTAAGGAAAATTTCGCAAGGAATTAAGTTTCTTTGTATCGTAAATTACTTTGTATCATAGATGAATTGTCCTACGTGGCATCAAATTATGTGGGGGAGTAGATGGCCATATGAAGCATGGGTGAGTGGTTGGGTGTGGAGTTGATTGCTTTGGTGAAACTCAAACAAAAAAGGCCACCACATTACCCTTATTTGCAAATTCTCCATTCTTTTCTCCTGCAACTAAAATACCACTCATCTTCCCCCTATTTATACGTTTTAAATCGCTCTTTCTCCGCTCTGCACCGACGTGTTTTTGCGCTTTCGCCCCTACTGTTGTGCCCCCGCGACGACTTACCCAGTTTTTCTTTTCACACATCACTGTTGCCCCCGAGAGACGACATCCACGTCATTCTTCCACCCAGGATACAACTTACATGTCGTCATTTCCCCCGTTTACTGACTTTCCTCCTCGGTTTTGCACCGGGAAACAACTAACCTAAGTTTTCTTTTCGGCGTCAATATTGCCCCCGGGAGACGACTTCCATGTCATTCTCGCACACGGTAGACGAATACCATGTCGTCATTTCACCCTTTAACAGCCTGTCCTCCTCGGTTTCGCACCCAGCAGACGACCTTCCCCGTGCCCTACGGGCACGGGTTATGACTATTAAATTTGACATATGCTCCTCCTCCTCCCTCCCCCTTCGCATCGCCGTCCCCTTTTGCCATCGCCGCCCCCCTCTGACCTCCTCCCCATCCTCGCCGAGTAGCTCACTGACCTCATCCTCCTTGGCCTTGCCTGCTTCTTAGCTGAGGTCTCCTCATCGGACGAAGAAGAGGCGGATGCTGCCGAACTGGGCGGAGATGAAGACAATGACAAGGATAATGATGACAACAGTTCATCGTCCTCGAGAAATTCCAGCATCTCATTCAGTCCCTTCTCCCTCAGCCTGGCCTTGACCGCCTGCGTCACTGACTCTGATGCTCCCCCGCCGCTGCAGCAGTCAATGTAGGCCACAAGGTCGCCCGCCGAGAGGCAGGCGATGGCCGCCGTGACCATCTCGTCGCAGGTTGATAGGGTGGTGGGGGATATCTCCCCGATGAACTTGCCATCGTCGGTGACGACGGCTACGTATGTGTTGTCGGTGAGGGCGGTGCGAACAAGCGGGAGGGCAGAGATGGCCGACTCGTGGTGGCGGACCGAGAGGACTACCGGGCGGACGAGGCCGAGCACGGTGACGGATTGAGGGGCGATCCACGAGAAGATGAAGATGTTGTTGAGGAAGAATCGGAACAGGTCTTCTTTGGTCAGCGAGCAGAATTCTTTCTGGGTTTGCTTCTTCCTTGGGAAAGATGGGTGAATTGGAACCACGAGGGTCTGAGCGCTGCTCTTTAACAGAGCATCTGTGAGAACCAAGGCACCAGAGTCGTCGTTAATGGCAGCTAAGGCCGGAGCTGGAGACGAGGTCGGGAGGCAGCAGCAGCGGAAGAATTCAAATGGGAGAGAGCCGTTGGAAGAAGCAGCGCCGTTGGATGAGGAGGAAGATTCAATCATAGCCGCTCGTTACCTTATAATCTGAGCCGTTGATGAAACGAGATCAAAGCTTCGCCACCGCTGGATATCAGGACCATCGCCTGGAGGAATCTGAGCCGTTCACCTCTAACAACCTTCCCGCCTTCGTCCGTTGCTCCAGCTGGAGCTCGTTGCCGTGGCGGAGGAATCTTTCTGTTAGAGAAGGGGATTAGTATTAAGGGAGAAATCAACCCTATCTGTTATTTTCGTCTTTGATTAAACAAATTACTTCTCAATAGAGATTTCCTCATTTTCCCTTTGTTCTTCATTATTCATTTTTCTCCTTGCTTTGGTTTTCTTTTCCTTCGATTCTATTCTTTTGCAGTGAAAATGCCTCGTAAATCCAAGCGAGGTGAAGAGGATGAGCCGGCGGCGCCCACCGATCCATCCTCTGAAGGGGAGATTCCTCCACAATTGGTATTAGAGCCATCCGCGAATCAGCGGGATGAGCCTCCATTCTATACAGGAGCTTGGGAAGATGACTCATGGACGGAGAGATTCCAACAAGTAGAAGATGGACAGAAGGCTACTCATCTTCTTCTACTCCAGCAGAAGCAGGATTTGGAGAGGCTGATTCAGGAGCAGCGTGTTCAACAACAGCGTTCCCAGCATCAGTGGGATTTGATCCAAGAGCAGCTTCAGCAGCAAGTAGAGATCAACAACCGACAATTCAATAGCATCAACTCTCTCTCTCAAATAAGTTGACAGAATTGGTGAGAACCCCCCTGCATTTAATACCTCACAATTTAAATCAAGAGAATACACATCAAAATAATGTTGCTAGCTCTTCTGGTTATGGGAATGGAGAGGTCAATCAACCCAGGAACTGTAACCCTAAGGGGTTGAGACCTGATTTTCCTATTTACAAGGGTGTGAGGAAGTACTGCAATGGGTTAGTCAACTTCTACAGATCTTTGAATATTACAAAACTGATAGAGATGAATGGGTTAGAATCTGTGGGTTCTATATGAAGGAGGATGCATTGGTATGGTTTGAATGGGCCAAGGACATCATAATATGGTTTACAGTCTGGGACAATTTTAAAAGGGCCATCATCAGTCGTTTTGGACCTTCTGAAATGGAAAAGCCATTTCAAACTTTCTCCAAATTGAAGCAGGAGGGGACTGTGCGTGAGTTTTTGAAGAAACTAGAAAGGGTGATGGGATTCTTAGACAGATTACCAAATGATTACATCTTGGATAAGTTCATTGGGGGATTGAAGGATGAGATCCGTTTTGAAGTGGCAGCCTTGAACCCTCCAGATCTTCAACAGGCAATCAACTTAGCAAATTTTTTTGAAGAAAAGGTGTTGTTGTCTAGGAGGCATTTCAGGCCTAATACCATGGTGGGGGTTAAACCCAAACCCTTCAATACCAGCCATCATACCCCTCCAGTGGCTGCTAGGAGTTTGAGCACTGGAAACCCTACTCCCCTTCCCAGGAAACTATCCCCAGAAGAAATACAATATAAGAAGAAAAACCCCATTTGCTTTGCTTGTGATGAGAAATGAAGCAGAGAGCATAAGTGTAAAAAATTGTATAGCATTGAGGGAATAATTGATGAAGAAGATCCTGATTATGATACGACAGAGGAAGGGGAACCTATATCAAAGGAAGTGGAGAACCTAGCTGCTATATCCTTGCATGCTATGAATGGAATTCAAGCTGCTCATACCTTGAGGTTAGAGGGAAGCATTAAGGGGCAGACAGTCCAGGTGTTGGCAGATTCAAGCTCTACCCACAGTTTTATTCACCCAAAATTAGCCAAGGGGCGCGTAGTTCAAAAAACTTTAAAGTGGTGGTGGCTAATGGAGACAAGCTAGAAGGCTCAGGAGTATGTAAGAATGTGGTACTCAAGTGTCAGGGAATTTCAGTTTCTTTTGATCTCCTCTTATTACCTATGGCAGGCAACCAGATTGTCTTGGGGGCTCAATGGCTGGAACAGTTAGATGACATAGTTATGAATTTTAAGAAATTGCAAATGAAATTTCAATACCAAGGTAAAGAGTGTACCTGGCAAGGGTCTAGGGAAGGAACACAGTTAATAGGGGATAAACAAATGAGAAAAACCTTGAAGCAGGAGGGAGGAACTGGATTCATAATTCAATTGACTTCCTTGAATATGTCTTGTGGGTATGAGCAATGGAGTCCACAGTTAAGAGAGTCAAAACCAGAGCTGAAATTACTCATTGATAAATACTCCACTATCTTTGAAGAGCCTAAAGAACTACCCCCTAACAGGTATTGTGACCATCACATTCCCTTGCAAGAAGGATCCAAACCTGTGTGTATTAGACCTTACAAGCATGCTCATTATTTGAAGGGAGAAATTGAGAAGCAAGTGGGTGAAATGTTGAAGTCAGGAGTCATACGCACTAGCACTAGCCCTTATGGGTCCCCTGTGGTAATGGTAAAGAAGGCTGATGGGTCATGGAGGATGTGTGTGGACTATATGGCTCTCAATCAGCAGACTGTGAAAGATAAGTTCCCAATTCCCATAATTGATGAACTCCTAGATGATCTTCAGGGGGCAGAAATTTTTAGCAAGTTGGATCGAAGGTCTGGTTACCATCAAATAAGGGTGAAGGAATCCGACATTTTTAAGACAGCCTTTAGAACTCACCATGACCATTTTGAGTTCAGGGTAATGCCATTTGGCATAACCAATGCCCCCTCAACTTTCCAATCTTTAATGAATGATGTCTTTAGAACCGTTTTAAGGAAATTTGTGATTGTATTCTTTGATGACATTTTAGTTTACAGTCCTAATTTCCAGTCACATATGACTCACCTTGAGAGAGTATTTGAGATCCTGGTGGAGAATAAACTATATGTGAAACTCAGCAAATGCCAGTTCAGCCAAAATTCTGTAGACTACTTGGGACATGTAATTTCTGGGGTGGGGGTGGCTGCAGATCCAAAGAAAATAGAAGCAGTAATAGCATGGGAGGAACCAAAAACCATTAAATCCTTGAGAGGGTTTTGGGGTTGGCTGGGTACTATCGTAAATTTGTGAAGGGCTTTGGAAGTATAGCTGCTCCTTTAACAAATATGCTGAAGAAAGGGGAGTTCAAATGGAGTCCTGAAGCTAAAGAAGCTTTCCACCAGTTGAAGAATGCTCTAGTCACTTCTCATGTATTAGCATTACCAGATTTTAACAAGAATTTTATTGTGGAGTGTGATGCCTCTGGCCAAGGTATTGGGGCTGTATTGATGCAGGAGGGAAAGCCACTAGCTTATTTGAGTTCAAAATTGAAGGGGAGGAACCTACTCTTATCCACTTATGAGAAGGAACTATTGGCACTCATTGTGGCAACACAGAAATGGAGTCACTATCTCTTAGAGAGGAGATTCATTATCAGGACAGACCATAGGAGCTTGTGTTATTGTAACGACCCGCTCCCCGGGGCCCGTTACTTATTTGATATTTGCGCAGGTCCTGCAGGTTACCAGTGAAACCAAAATAGCCACGATGCAGAGATGTACAAAAATACTTAAATAGTGTCCAATTATTACAATCCATACTGTACAAGATGTCCCAACAAATATACATGAAAGGAGAAAAGTACATAAGTGAAAATAAATCTGGAAGCTGCGGTCGAATTCTGGCGCTATTAGCTCAGGAGCATCTATCTCCATATGTACGTCGTCTGCGGTGCCACGGAGATGGAACCGTAGGTAAGTCACAACAATTCTAAGTATAGAAAAGAAGCAGTGCACAAGTATGACAAAAGTAACTACGTACAAGCAGATCAGAGTGAAAAGTAAAGTACTGAGCAACAATTGTACACAGCTAAAAGTAAACATTACTGAAAGGAGAGAACAACTGTACTGTGGTAGGGTAAGTGTAAAGCAGGCTAGGCAAGCGAAACATACTACTGCTGTAGGTAAAGTACTGGTGACTGTACAAGTGTAGTAGGTGAAGTGCAGGCAATACATAAAGTAAAGGTGACTGTGATGCGTAAAGTAAAAGTGACTGTGCCAAAGTAACTACGCTACGTGACTCAAGTCGGAGAGTACACTATGTGACCATCAAGTCCATCTCTTGCCTGGGCGCGACCCAGACGAATGCCGAAACACAGGCACGGTACATGTATTTTGCCGAAACTCAGGCAGCGGGACGGTATGCCGAAACACAGGCAGCGGGACGGGAAGATTGAACTCCAGTCACTCCCATACTCTCTCAAACTATGAGTTACCCCAAAAACCCCAGTGATGTGTCAAGTGTTCTATGTTCATGTTTATACGGGATGTTCCACAAGGTGTTTCATGAGATGTTCCACCAGATATTCCACACCATGTTCCACAACAAGTTTCACAATATGTTCCATACGGTGTATCACATGTTAGTCAACCCAAGTCCACTGGTTGACTTTTTCATTGAAAACCAGAGGGTGATAACTCATTCCAAAGCTGACTGTGCCAAAACGAACTGAGGATAAAGACAAGTCCAACAACGGTAATACTGATTCCATGCTTCGAGCATGTAGAAGTATTGTTTAGCACACAATTTACTCCAGTTGATGGTTGTGTTTAACAACCACCAAAGTTGAAAGTTGGCAAAGTAATCTATAGTTGATTACTTCCCTATTAGATTAGGTCTCTAGTTCGGTTCAAGTCAAGTAGTCGTTCTGAGGCTATAGGTAGAGTTCCTAAGTACATACGAGGACACTTATCTAATTTTCTAATTTTAGAATTAGTCGTGACTTACAGATTTCGAGATCGATGTAGCAAGCCGGAACTGGTTCTAGGGCTTCTACAGAGGTTGATGTACAAGAATTTGTACCTGCAAAACACAAGAACAATCGGTTACAGAACACCTATTTTCTACCTATTTAACTTAACGTGTTTGATTTTATAATCGATTGAAACGGTGTCGGAAAGCGTTCTAAATTTTTCTATAGGCTAGATATGATGAAAATAATTTTATCGTAGGAGGAAATAATTTTCTGAAGCTTACATTAATTTTTATAATTTTTAAGAGCTCAAAAATAATTTAAAAACTATTTTTCAATTTGTGACGTAATTATTCAAACATTTCTTCTGGGTGCAATCGGTATCGGAAAGTTGCAAATGAACTGTCAAAATGGCCGTCTCGGAGAGTAATTTAACATATATTTTTCTCACATATAATTGTACGTGAAAATAACAAGTTACAGATTTTTAATCGAAAATAATGTATTTAACTTTTAGGCTTAAAAATTAATTTTGGAAAAACTAAGCACCCGATTGAGATGAAACTAGCGCCATTGGGTCCAGAATGTCATTTCTGATTTTCTAGGACTGGTCTTGTAATTTTCTGAGGCCTATATGCTTTACTATCAATTATTTACTATAAAACCAATATTATCTAATTTCTTAAAATAAGGAAATACGCTTATTATTAAGCAGATACGTTATTATACGTATACCTCTTCGTTTCTTCGCGTCCTCATGCAACGAAGGAGAGAGCGAAGGCTCTCGTGGGTTGAGAGCTGGGCAGCGGCCTCGCGGCGGCGTGTGGCGGCATGGTGACGATGGCAAGGCAACGGCGAGAGGAGGCGGTGGCTCGGAGGAAACAGCGACGGTGGCGGGGCTGGCGCTGGGCGGAGGCGGGGCTGCATGGAGGTAGGCGGAGCGTTAGGGGCCGGAGGTCATCGGAGGGTGGCAGCGCGAGGGCGTGGGTCACGGCAGCTGTGAGCGAGGCCTGGGTTCCTCATTGAGGTGGGCGGAGCATGGATGGAGTGAAGAGGTACGGCGGCGGCTCGTTGGGTCTTGCGGAGAGAGGAGCTCGCCGACGTGCCCGTAGGTCGTACGGGGAGGCACTTCGGGTGTCTTCAGTCGGAGGAGCAGCAGGCGGGAGTGGGGGCGAGGCTTCTCGGTGACGGGGGAGGCCGGAGCAGACGGTGGCGAGCTGAGGCGGAGGAGGGTCTCGCTGGGGGTCTTCGTCGAGGTGGCGGGTTCGTTCACCGGAGGCGGGGGAGCTGGCGTCGAGGTCGAGGGATGGGCGGAGCTTCGAGCTCGGGGGTGAAGGGGAAGCGGGGGTCGAAGGCGGAGGAGATACTCGGAGCGGCGGCGGACTGTGGAGTGTCCGCGGTGGAGGGGGTCGGGGTTCGACACGAGGAAGTCGGAGGGAGGTGCTTCGTCGGGGTTGTAGGGGTTGCACGAAGCTGTGGGCGGAGGCGGGGCTTCGAGCGGATGTCGGAGACGAGGCGGCGGGTTGCAGGGTCACGGGCGTGGGCGAGCGTGGGTTGGGGAATGAGAACGAAAGAGAGAGAGAGTGGGAGAGAGAGAGATCCTCGGGTTATGGGTTTCGAACGAAGAGAGGCATTGGTTCGGGCTGGTTCGGGCTCGTGAGTATAGGGGAGATCGAGGGATAGAGTGTTACAGGCCTGGGTTATTTACTGAGTGAAGGGAGAGAGAGAGAGAGATAGGGGAATTTAAATAGGTTAAATAATATTAGTTTAATATAATGTAATTAAACTTAGTCAATAATATTAATGAGTTAGGTAGATACTTTAGACTAAGCGTTGATTTTAAGTAACCCATGAAACACATGGCTACTTAGGGGATGGGTTAGGTAGGGATAAGTTAAATTAAAATAGCTAATAGAGTAAAAGTAATTAAGTAAAAAGGTTAAAACGTAATTAGTAGGTAATGTCAAAAATACAAAATTACGATTTTGCCCTTGAGACTAAACGTGTCCGAAAAATTACGAAAACACAGCCACGTGTTCGTATCATCGCGAGGATCGCGAATACGAGATCCGTTTCAGGGTTTGAGCTACGGAAATACTAGTTTTAAGGTAAAACATTTAGGAAGCGGGTTTGCGGGTTCTCTACTGATTTGACTTCAGAAAATTATGAAATAAATGTGGGAGGCCCTAAATGATCATAGAACAATACTGTAGAAGTTTGAAAACATTTTGAAGCTGTTTGGATAGAAAATAAATTCATTGAGCCAAAACGGTAATAACTGAAAATGAATTTTTATCAGATCTTTTAGAGGTATTTAATGAAATCCGATCTTACTAAAATACTTCATAAATAGTCTGATACTTCAAAATATTTTTATAAGAAATTTTCGAAATCGTAAAACTCCTGACAAACCATTATAAAATAGTTTACAATTTGAAAATACGTGAATATTTATATTGAAAAATACGGACCGTTACAGTTATCTTCTGGGACAGAGGCTACAGCATGGAATACAAAGCAAATGGTTGGTCAAGCTCCAGCAATTTGACTACAAGTTGGAGTACAAGCCAGGAAGGGGAAATGCAGCAGCAGATGCACTATCCAGGGAGTCTGAAGGGAAGGAAGCTATACAAGAAGACTACTACTCTATGTATGAACTATCAGCCCTCCAAGCTGATTGGTTACCAGGCATCAAGGATATGGTAAGTCAAGATGAATTTTTCTGGGAATTGGAGCAGAAATTGCAGCTGGAGGCTGAAGATAATACCCACATCAAGAAGGTGGAGGTATATATTACTATCAGGGAAAAATCTTGGTGAATCCAAATAATTCAGAGGTTATCAAAATATTACTACATGAATTTCACAGTACACCTCTAAGGGGGCCACTCAGATGCTACCATGACCATGCACATGGTAAAAAATGTTTTTTATTGAGAAGGTATGGGAAAGATGATGCAGAAATTTGTTAGGGAGTGCGATACATGCCAGAGGAACAAGGCTGAGAATATAGCATCCCCAGGCCTCCTTCAACCTTTGCCAACCCCCAATCAGGTATGGGAAGATATTTCCATGGATTTCATAGTGGGTTTGCCTCCATGTGGGGAAACTGGAGCTATTTTTATGGTGGTAGATAGGTTGTCCAAATATACACACTTTTTAGCATCAAATACCCATTTACTGCTAAAGAGATAGCTCAAGTCTTTATGAGTGGAGTGTTTAAATTGCATGGTATACCTAAGACAATTGTGAGTGACAGGGATCCTATATTCACAAGTATGTTTTGGAAGGAGTTATTCACCCTACATGGGACTACACTGGCTTTTAGCTCAGCCTACCACCCTCAATCTGATGGGCAAACTGCAATCACCAATAAAAATTTGGAGACCTATCTTAGGTGTTTTTGTGGACACAAACCTAAGGAATGGCCTAAGTGGCTTGCCATGGCTGAGTATTGGTTTAATACTACCTGGAAGGCCCCCACACAAATGACTCCATATGAAGCAGTATATGGAAGGAAGCCACCCAATTTATTGAACTCCATTCCCCAAACCTCTAAGGTTGTAATGCCCATATGTGTGAAATACTACTTAGCGTGTGTGTGTATAGGAATTTTGTTGTGTGCATAGTGACTTCCTACGCGAATGGTTATATGGCTGAATATGATATGACTTAGGTGTATAAGTGAATATATGTGGTTAGTATTATCATTGTGATGTTGGGTTGTTATTATTATTACTGATTGGGTTATTGGTTGGGCATTGCATCGCTCGTTGCGTTTCATAAGCATCATAGCATCATCGAGCTTTACATGTGATTGTGCATACATGTATGTTTGTGTTGTTCTTGTTGTAGTTGGTGATGACTGGTGTTGGCGCTGTTGTTGTTGCGTTGTCAATGCTGATGATGATGTTGTGGGTTGTTGTAGTTGTGGTGGTGGTGGTGGTGTTGTTATTGTGGGTTGTAGTTGTTGTTGGTGTTATTGTTGGTGTACTTATGGAACTTGGAGTATGATGTTTCCTTTATCTTGGATTTTCATTGTGTTGTTCTTTTTAGATTATAGTAGTTCTTAATTTTAGTGCATGCAAGTCGCAATATTCCTTTATGGCGTTTCTCTTATGATTCTTGAGCATTGTTATATTTTTCTTATGATTATAGCATGTTTCTTTTAAATTCCATATTGATAATGAACCATGTTTCATGCCAACATTTAATTCCTTAGTCTTTCCTTTAAATCCATACTAAAGCTTACTAGTATTTGATCCCATAAGGATTCATGTTGTAGGTTAGACTTCACCCAAATGCATGCTAACCTCTTAGGGTTCATGTTACTTAGTGACTGGTTCATTTTGTATCAAGAATGGGTTATGTTACTACTCCTTGTGGTACTCACGTTGTTTTACAGGTTCTCCTTAGCGGTAGGTACATGCTCAGTTAGTTGATGTCATTTCCTTGCATTGCCCCTACTATGTTATGCTTGAGTTAATTACGAATTATTGCATAGAGCATGTCTTTCCTTTGCACCGTGTGAGTGGGGATTGGAATTCCTACTGGGTCACGCTGTGACGTGTTCCCGTGATATTTTTCAGGTGTTGGATCATGGAGTCAGAGGCCCACGAGCCCAGTTGGTTGGATCTGTGTGTGTGGGTTAGTGAGAGAGAGATTTAGGTGTGTTAATGTACATGGGTGAGTTTGGGGTTATATATTGTATATGAGATTTGTAATTGATGTTGTAATTGAATAGTTTATATATAGATATGTTATCTTGGGGTTTTGAATTGGAGGCTCTTTTTGTGTTTCTGTGATGTCTGGAATGCTACAGGTATTATCCAAGCAGTGCGCAGTGGACCTGCTTGTGGTTGTGCTGTTTTTTTTCCTTCCGTAGCACCCGCCTCTTCGGAAATACCTGATACGGATTCGTACTTATCGGGTATCCCGGGGAGCGAGGCGTTACAAAGGTTCAGGCAGTTGAAGAGGAATTAGCATCTGGAGAAGTGGTATTACAACTGCTCAAAGACAACCTAAAGATGGATAAAGACAGGATGAAAAAAATGCTGATTTGAGGAGAACAGAAAGAGAGTTTGAAGTGGGAAATTGGGTATATCTGAGGCTTCAGCCTTATAGGCAAATAAGTGCATCTATGAGGAAAACCACTAAACTCTCCCCAAGATACTACGGGCCGTATGAGATTGCAGGGAGAATTGGGCTAGTAGCTTACAAGTTGAAGATGCCTCCGACCTCAAAAATACACCCAGTCTTCCATGTCTCTCAATTAAAAAGGAAGCTGGGAACTAGGTCTGTGGCTCAAGATGTCCAACCAAGTTATACTGAGGAAATTATTGATGAGCCAGAGCAAATCTTGGATCGCAGGACTATACGTATCAGAAATGCTTTGATTTCGTAAGTCTTAATCAAGTGGAAGCAGAGACACCAAGAGGAGGCTACATGGGAGAGCTATTGGGATCTTGTTAAGAGGTTTCCAAGTTTTGATCTTGAGGCAAGATCAAAAAATGGGGGAGGCTATGTGAGAACCAAGGCACCAGAGTCGTCGTTAATGGCAGCTAAGGTCGGAGCTGGAGACGAGGTCGAGAGGCAGCAACAGCGGAAGAATTCAAATGGGAGAGAGCCGTTGGATGAGGAGGAAGATTCAATCCCAGCCGCTCGTTCCCTTATAATCTGAGCCGTTGATGAAACGAGATCAAAGCTTCGCCACCGCTGGATATCAGGACCATCGCCTGGAGGAATCTGAGCCGTTCACCTCTAACAACCTTCCAGCCTTCGTCCGTTGCTCCATCTGGAGCTCGTTGCCGTGGCGGAGGAATCTTTCTGTTAGAGAAGGGGATTAGTATGAAGGGAGAAATCAACCCTATCTGTTATTTTCGTCTTTGATTAAACAAATAACATCTCAATCGAGATTTCCTCGTTTTCCCTTTGTTCTTCATTATTCATTCTTCTCCTTGCTTTGGTTTTCTTTTCCTTCGATTCTATTCTTTTGCAGTGAAAATGCCTCGTAAATCTAAGCGAGGTGAAGAGGAGGAGCCGGCGGCGCCCACCGATCCACCCTCTGAAGGGGAGATTCCTCCACAGCATCTAAGGATTCCAATATGCTTCAAAAATTTAGGACTTTTGAATCATGTCCTTCTGCGTTAAAGCTCTCGTCGCCATGGCCGGATCAGACTAGAAAAAACCGGGCTAGGATTTTGATAGAGGCAAAAGTCAGCAAGAGCATGATAGAGGGGGAGGGGGGGGAGAGAGAGAGAGGGCCGCTTGTGCGAGGGAGGCGGCGGCGACGAGGGGATCCTTGGCGGCGTCGGTGGAGAAGTGGACGGCGATGCGAAAGGGAGAGAGGAGTATGGCAAACCTGTAAATAAGTGGCCTGTTAACTTAGTAAAAGATTTTTAACGGTAAACTTGTAAATACGTGGTCTATGAACATAGCAATGAGCCCTGTGCTAATAGCAACTCCCTAATTTTTTATTGCAAACTTATAAGTAAGTGGTATGTGCGCTGAGCAAAGCGGTGACTTCGCAAAGTAATTCCTCAAACCCGGCCCTTTCTCACCCTATCTTGAAGTCCCACGCCATTCTTCTCCTGTCTTCTCTCTCTCCTTCTTCTTCTCTGATCTTCAAAAATAAATAAACAAGGAAATTCGAGGTTTTAGGGATTTCTCGTTGCTTCATCGTTTTTTCCGTTAAAATGGAATCCCTTCTCCTCTCAAGATCTACTATTTTTGCCTCTCGGCCTTTTCTCAGCACTCGGCTGCCGTAAGTACATCGTTCCTTCTTTTTTTGCTCATTTCCTTTCGTCCCATTTTCGTTTGCTTTGAATTTTCCAATCTATGCTCATGAATTTTCTTCTTTTAAATAAATTTTTTATAGCAATTCAAAGGAGAGGAGTAGACTTGAATTTGTGCCTGGGAGGAGCACGAGGTGCTCGATGGACGTTTCGCTTGGCGGCAGCTATAATTACGGTAATGTTAGGAAAGTTATATGTATTTAAGGGTACTGAGGGTAAAGTAATCATGTATGCTGGTAAATTTCTTCTTTTGATGAAATGTTCGTTCTTGAATGATTTTCATGGGTTACGCTTAGAATTTCACACACTGAGTGTAATACTTTTCCGCCTCTTGATTGGCAACCATTGTTTTCTAACAAACATCTTGTGTGATTGCCAATATTAATATTGAAACTAGGATAAATTAGCCAAAACACCCTTGAACAATTGGGGTTATAGACTTAACCCATTTATATTTCATTTTGCTAGACTAAATCACCTAAATTTGGATGTCTTTGAATTTTTTCCGTTAGATGACGTCCCACATGACCCTAAATGTTATCGGCTCAGGCTTCTAACAAGAGTGGGTTCCACCTCATCTTCTTGCACCTTCCTTTTTTCATCCGTGGATTCTACTAAGAATTTTTGAAGAAAATGTTTAAAATGCCTTGAGGAGTAAGAAGATCAATGTGAACCCTAACTCAGATATAAAACCTAATATCCACAATTTCCACCATAAAACTACAACAAAATCCCCAAAACAACTCATCCTTAGTTAACTAAAAGAAAACACAAAATCAAAATCAAAAAAATAACAAATAACAAAAATTTAGCACGGGAAGTTTACTTAAGAGGAAATGTGATATTTTTTACTTTTTATCTAAAAATGCATGCAATTTTGTCCTTTAAGTTCAAATCTTAACCCTTATCCTAACCAAATTACTTGAAATTATATAATAGATAATAAATTATTGTTTTTACCAAGGTTTTAGGTATCGGTTTCGGAGAGGGTATTGCTCCGCCCAGAATTTAGGTTTCGGTATCAGTATCGCCCGTTTCGGCGGTTTCGGAAGCAAGTTTCGGTATCGTCCATATCGTCCGTATCGGTAGTTTCGTTTCGGTATCGGTATCGAAATCGGAGATATTTTGCGGTATTTTCCTGTATTTTTTCGTATTTTCCTGTATTTGATACTTTGTTGTATTTTCATGTATTTTCCTGTATTTTACTGTATTTGATACTTTGCTGTATTTTCCTGTATTTCGGTATCGGAGATACTTTGCTGTATTTTTCTGTATTTTTCATGTATTTTTCTGTACATTACACATTTGTAACAAAAAATAACAACTTAATAGGTATAAAAGAACAATAATAAAAAAACATTTATGCTAACTTCTTTTTATCTGGGAAAAAACATTTATGCTGGGTTTCTGATAACTTTTTTTATCTTGAACACTCTTTAGAATTAATATATTATACTGCGTTTGTATTTCCAACATATAGACTGCATTTGTATTTCCAACGTATAGTGCTTCTGAACATGCTACCACTGTTCTCTGAGCTAACAGTACAATTGCATCAAGGTCCAAATGGAGAGAATAAGCACTATATATGGTATTACGTGTCAACGAAGACAACAAGACAATAAAATATGCTATATTTTACTAAACATATTACATGTACTTACAAATTTGCCATTTCTTTGTTAAACTTATAAAAGAAAATGTCAAATTTGTAAATATATGTAATATATTCAGCAAAAAGTGTAAGCTGACTAGCATCGTCATCAGCTCTCCACCCACTCCCGAGGCCTCACATGCCTTCACGTGAGGCAATTAATATCCCACAGTTCCCACCCATTTTCTTCTCTTCTTCACTTTTCCCTCATCTCATCTCCATAGTCTTCAGTTTTTTTAAAAAAGGAGCAGCGATAGCATTGATCTGAAGAAGCAACGGCATCGGCGAAGACTAAAACACATTAAAAAGTGGCATCGGGACACTAAATCACACAAAAGAGCCGCATCAGTTTCGATCTTGGTGGCTTCGGGTTGGGACCGTGTTTAATTTTGAAGCCGGTGGTTTCGGGCGGGAAAATTTTCGAGCGACTAAAGCTTGTTGCTGCGGGTGGCGAGCGGACGGAGACAGGTAAGCCCCTTCCTCTTTCTTTTCCTATTTGTTTTCTTATTCTTATTCTTCTATTTTTTTGATATCTTCTTGTGGGACTTGCAGTTTTCTTTCTTGCTCTTCTTCTTCTTTTTTGATTTTTTCTTCTTATTTTTGCTTGTTCCGGTCAGAATGTTGTCGTTTCGGCCAGTTCCGGTCGGTTTCGGCCGATACACGACGATACTGGCCGAAAGCCAATGTTATCGGGCGATACCGAGTTTTTAGTCCAGTATCGGACCGGTACTGGACGGTACCGGTCCGATACGCCCGATACCAAGAGGTATCGGGCGATACCTCAAACCGTGGTTTTTACAATGAAAATTATTATTAGATTGATTTTTTTACAATTGAGCTTAGGTGGGATTACATGGGATCCCATCTAACGAAAAAATTAACATCATCCAAACGTAGGGTGTTTACTCAAGCAAAATGAAGTATAAGGGGTTAAGTCTAGAACCTGCAATAGTGTGCAATAGTTTAGGTTTTTTTTTGGACAATTTACTCTTGAAATTATTTCTACCCAAAACTTATATCCTTCATACATGTATAAAAGGTGACATGTACTTGCTTTGAGGCCCATAGGAGGCAAGCCATTAAAGTTTATGTGCCCATTATTTTCATGGGGAGGCATTATCATCTAATGATATGACTAGGCAATTGCTTTGGAAGAACAAAGGACGATATGAACCGTTATGATCTCAATGCTAAGTGTGGAGCAGATGTTGAAATATAGGATCTTATGGAATTTTAATGCATTGTCTTCCTGACATTAATCATATGAAATAAAGTGTTTGTTCAGTGTAAGTATTGGTAAAGGCATCATGATCACATGCTTATAATGGTAATATTTAAATCAGCCAGTGTAAAGTGATGATCGTCTTTAGACAGAGCATGCTTAGTTTTCCTTGGTTATTTTAAAAGAGTTGTCACATGACATGCTACATTTATGCAGATTACATATGGTTTTTTGACAGCTTTGCTTATTGTTACTCGTAAGATTAAACTGTCTAGAATTTTCATTCACGTATCAAGCATTAAGTTCACTCAAACATCTTGAGATTTTGAGATTTGTTTGGTCTAGGTACTAGCTAGCTGTTTGTTATAGGGATCCCATAGTCAGGAGATTATTATGGTATTAGAACAGGATAATCTTTTTAGCTAGGCAAACGTTTCTAGATGTTAGTTGATTATCATGATAGTCTGGTTTCAAAATCGAAGATGGTTTTCATGTTAGATGTACTTAAGAATGATGATAGATTTAATGGTGTTTTGGACAAGTATTCCTATATTTATTGTCTAGAACTGAAATTTATTGTCATGCACTTGATCTTGTTGAGATGTTTGCAGATCTAGCAGGTGATAAGTAGGCTTTGCAGTTGTCATGTTAGGAGAATTGTGGCAGACTTATTGAACCCCAATATGATTGTAGTGGCTATGGTTTTGGACATGATAGAGGCCATATGAAAAGAAGGCGTCAGGGGCCTTAAGAATGATTCACATAGCAATGCATGAAATTAGAGAAGTATTGTGGAAGGCGAACAAAACACTGGGCAGGGGCGGACCCATGTTGTAACCGGGGGGGCCCGCTCGCCCCCATTTTTTTAGTTTACAAAAAAATGAAGTGGCCTACGTTGGTCAATGGTTCTTTGAAGATCACGAAGAGCCCGCGCCGAGGTGTTTGGGGGAATTATGCTGACAGTGGCCATGCACGCCCGAATCATTTGATCGGAATAGTTACCCATATAAATATAAGAGCGGAATTATGTCTTTAAAGTCTTGAGCAACTTGGACTGGGCGGATGGGCCCCACCTTGCCCCTTGTTTCCACCCGATGGGTTTATGATTGCAACTGTGATCAAAGTGCTTTTAAGTGGACGGAACTAAATACATCGCAGAGAATTGCGGTGTATGGTCATTTTTTCTTTTTTGGAAACAAACGTTGACATTTGTTTCTAGGGGCGGACCCACATTGTAACTGGATGGGTTGAAAGATGAGCTTGTCTATGAATCCAGGTCTCTGAAAGCAGAAGTTTTCTCGCAATATAAGATTGTTGAAGCATGGGCTTGTTTATGAAGGATGTAGCATATTATGTTACAAATGCAAAAGGCTAGGCAAATGTTCTAATGAATGCTCATTTGGATCGACTAGCGACAGAGGCGAAACATCCTGAAATGACGTCGGTAGAGACTCAACCCTGCCCTCGGCCTCCCCCCATCATCTCATCCTGGTTCCGCCCCTGATCCTAGGGGTTTCAGTTGGAATCCGGCGTTTCAAACAACCCCTAAAGACAAAAAAGAGAGAGTTTGGGTGGAAAGAATTACATTGAAATCTTTGACAAGGTTCTTTCTTGATATAATCAATTATTGAGATCCACTTTGGATAGAAACCTTTTAAGTTTTTGGTGCTTTAGTAATAGTGAAGATTATAATGACGTTATTTCAGAATAAGAAAATGTAAGAAATAAAAAACGATAAAAATTGGTCTTTGGTTGAAATTGTCAAAGAGTTGCCTGCGAGTTAGATTTAACCAGTAGTTAGGATATGTTTGATTATTATGTTTATAGGGATGGCTCACAAATTAAATGGGTATGAGGTGGAAAGATTATTTCTTGTTTCTAGGTGTTTATGAGATGTATAAGCCGCAGTTCATTTTTATTGTTCATCAAGCCATTTGAAGTGTAAATATTTGCATCCCTTCTTGATTGTATATCAATTTAAACTTTTGAAACATTTTAATAACATTCAATTGAACTGACCAATCACAGTTGTTTCGTTAATTTGAGTCATTGCACATAAATATGCACCCATGAGTTCAAAACTTGTAGAAATTACATGTCAGAATCTAATACATTTTTGTCTGGTTCTCATGTTCCAACTTAGGTATTCTGCGTAAAGTGAAAATTTCACGTGTTTATGGACTACTCACAATAAATAACAAAAATATAAACACTATTCACTATAAATAACAAAAACCAATGATTTCATGTCTTTAGATTATCAACGATACCGAAGATCTCCGGATTTATTGTGGTCAAACATTTACTCTATTAATCCCTAAGAAAGAAGAATACTAATATGATATCCCCCCTTTGGAAACTGTGCAAAGAAAATGAATTATATGTGCTGGAGTCATTTGACGTGTCCCATGATCATATTGTATATTGATTTTGAATTATAGAATACAGTGAACATGAGATGCTCACCCCGGATGTATATCGAGGTGTGCGCCTCTCGCCTTTTTTCGTTTGGGGGGGGGGGGGGGGGGGGGGGGGGCTGTGTGTGTGTGTCTTAGTAGGTACTAGCAACTGTGTAATTAGTCTCGTAGTTGGTCTGTTGATGTGGAAGTTTTACACTTATGTTTCTGCTTGGCGCTTTTGCTTATGTGACCTCAAATGAATTCATTTCTTATATTAGATTGTCAGCATACACATGTCATCTTGATTGACTCCTAGCCTAGCCTAGGAATAGCTTTCATACTTAATCACCAGTTGCAAACTCTTGAAC
The DNA here is from genome assembly GCA_030789695.1 of Scilla litardierei. Classification (NCBI taxonomy): domain Eukaryota; kingdom Viridiplantae; phylum Streptophyta; class Magnoliopsida; order Asparagales; family Asparagaceae; genus Scilla; species Scilla litardierei. The sequence goes on from CM061141.1 coordinate 17,626,852, forward strand.
TGCATCACAAAGAAGGTGGCTTTACCTGGTTTGCCATGTATCCTAGGACTTGTGCAAACCTTCAATTGATGACTTGGCTTATTTAGTGCACCGGCCTATAGTCTACCAATAGGTGACAGCCAAATGTAGAGAAGCCATCTTTCAGTTTGTCATTCCTCAAGTGGGTGATGTACTTCAAAGATTAGTGTATTATCATGTGAGAATTAACGTTTGAAATCTTGGTTAAGGCTTAGTATCGCTCGATGATTTGTAGTATCGGTATCGGCTATATCAGAAATATCAAGCGACATATATTGTAAGTATCAACCTTTTACGCATTGGTTGCCTTAACATAGTCGTGAGTTCAATGTAGATCTTCATCTTTTCTAAATGCTTCATGTATCTATATATTATCTTTATCTTTCACAACACTATCTTCTCTCATTCTAACCCACTCAACTAACAAGCTAATACATTGAACTTTCATGTCGATTGTTATGTAGGATTTTTTTATCATTATATGAACTAAAATAGAATTTTAAACATTAATAATTCAAATCTTGAGCATCCTCATATATTAGTTATTATTGATTAGTATCGACGGTATTGACCAGTTTCGGATAGATCCTAACAACATGCTTAAAATCCGATCTCTCAAAGAGTTACGATGTGGAGAAGTCTCACCATATACAATAACCTTATGAATTCCTTGCGCCTATCGTAATCTTAACCCATTGTCTTTCACTAATTTCATGAGATGTTCTTTCTGTAGCTACGACATTGTTCTGTTGTTCTCGCTTGCAACCGATGTATCATAGATATCTTCCAACATGGCATGCATATCATCTATTCCAACGCTATCATATTACATTCTTCCTCGCAAAGCATCTCCTCAAAGTTCACATCTTTACTGTGGTCACCAAATACTTTTTATCAAATGTTAGGGTTACCAAGTGACAATTTACTAGACCTCTGAAAAGTAACTTACTATTCGATATTGTCCCTTGGCAGCCGAAGGGGTTCATGTAAGAGTATTCTAAGAATGTCTTTTATCTCATATTTGTATTGGTCATATGCAAACTCCTATCAGGTAGTATGTACATGAATGATTTGTCTGCTATCGCTCACATATAGAATTGAAAGGAGAGGAGCTGAGTATCCCAAAATATCATGGCTACTTTAAGACATGCATAACTGGCTATCAAATGTAATGCCGCTATCCCATTATATATGCAAACATAGTGCTTATGTATCCATCTGTGTATTGTGCATTTTAGTTTTGTGAAAATTTTGGTAGCACCTACCAGATGTTCTTCGAGTGCACTGTAGGACCTACATTAATATAACACAAGTAACACATATATGTATCGGCCGATATTTCACACCTTAGTGAAAACCTTGAGTGTGTGTATGAGGAATATGGGCATGCGCTGTCAGCACAGTAAAATTTTCCTATGCTAATAGCGTTTTGGGGGGCAAAATTTTTTTGCCATATGTTCTACAACTTGTTGGCTATCACCGCACCAAATTTCAAGTGAATCCAACACTTTTTGACCCCACATCCATTCATTTCAAAAAAATCTCTCCGAAAACTGGATCTGTCAGTGCCATCCTTTTGAAATGGATGGATGTAGTTTCAAAAAGTGTTGGGTTCACTTGAAATTTGGTGTGGTGATAGTTAACAAGTTGTAAAACACACCAAAATTTTTTTTGCCCCCAAAATCGCTGACAGCACAGGAAAACGGAACATGTGCTGTCAGCACATATATTCACACACACTCACTCTCTCTCTTAAACTCATCATGAGTCATAATCTCAAATCGCTGACAGCGCAGGAAAACCGAACCTGTGCTGTCAGCACACATCCATGTTCATCTACACGCACACAACATATACTTCTCTTCACAATTTACATTGGATTGTTCCAGAACTTTTTGAATCTATGTGATGAGAGCATGATCCATACTATTTAGAGTGTTAATTCTTGTTTACCGTACAGTTTGATGTATATGTATGGAAGATGCATCGAATATATATGGATACCGTAAAAGACTTTCCGGTTTCCTACCTTTACTACTTTCTGAAATGTTGTTCCATTTGTCTCATACCTTTCTTTAGATATGGATGCAATTCCTGTATCTGCATTTTTTGTCTGATGAAAATTTGGGTTTTGTTCTCAGTTGCACAACTTGAAATTGTATAACCAGTAGTCTTTACAATTGTTTAATCATCTGTCCAGGTTATAGCAAGTCCTCTCTTGCTTTTGGTTGCCTTGACCAAGAGCTTGCAAAATTCTAATGTGGTTATGCCTGTTTGACTACCGTTCTAAAAACTTGATGACGTCTTTAGTGGAACTTCTTTTCGAGAGCATGCTGCATAGTAACCCCATTTGACAGAAATTGATTGGATGCTGATGCATGATAAGGCTGACCTGAAAATTGACAGCTTGCTATCTCTATGTAACTTGATACTGCTCTGGTTCTTTTTGCTTATCATTATATGTTCTTGTCCTAGAACATCTTGGAGTGAAATCCATCAAGATGACCTCTGATAACTCTAGTCAGAGAAGAAAAATCTGCACACATGAGCTTAATGCAGGATGCTTAAGCAAAATCGAGGCACACAATGCTGGATCCACTCAATACTATTTGGTTACAGCTTGTGTATCAGCTTCCCAACAATAACAATGGAAGCCTTTTGTCTCAAATTTGGGGTTGGCTATGTGGATTCTTTTTCCCCTTTTTGCTCTATTCAGGGGAATACACAACTTGCATTAGCAACCTCCTTTGCTTAGATCCTCAATTTAAAGTGCCGGTGTACCTCCGGCTCACTTGTAGATCACCATGGAATGTGATTCTAATACTTGTTTTAACTGGTGCATTCATGATTTTCAATTATATGTGCCCAACTCCCAAGACACTTCTATAAATGACTGCCCTCTCCTTGTATCCTTAATTGATGATGCATCCAATTTCCCATGAATACATTTCTTTTCTTAAATGGTCTTTTCCTTTTTTTAGTTGCAGCATTTTTTCATCCACTTCTCCACTTGAGCCATCCTGCTCCAATTCTAGTACGTCACCTCTTAAATCTCACTTTAATTCTGCTTGTCATGTTCTTAATGATTGCAGGCTGAAGCATTGAAATAGCATGGCACTTGAATCGTTGCATTTTCTCTGTAGTATATGTTCAAAAATTGTCAAAGTATTGGTATCTGAACATGTTGACTTCATGTGTTACAATTTTGATATGGGTTAATGTTGTTTTCACATCTTATATCCTTCCTACTTGGATGATTGGCCTTCCTATCTGTTATCTTGGATGGCTTCCAGGTGTGAAACGATTATATCATTGTTTTTTTTACTGAATGTATGCTCACGTCTATATATGCCTATGTGGTCATATTAGGATTCACGGTAGAATTAGGGTGAAAAATGGGAATTTTTATTAATAATAGAATAGATCTGACAAGATACGGCTTCAATTTGAGAGGAATGCCAATTCTCTCTCAATAACCTAAATTACCTATTAGACTACTAATTTCTACTAATATCTAACAAATTTTCGCATAAAACATTAATGACCTCCCCCTTTTATTCATAACAAAACCCTACGTAAATATGTAATTAGCTCAATGACAAAATTACCCCTCCTTTGTCATCTTTTTACGTCGTCAACCATAAGCAAGAACCAGCCTAACATTACTTCCCTCCCAACGAGACACTGTCCTCAAGGTGGAATTTTGAAAACTGCTATTGGTTTGCGACAATTGGTCTCACATAGCATCATATTTCAAATGGGGGTGCTCGTCCATTCCTACTTTCTCCTCAACTGCTTCGTCCTCATCTTCTCCTCAACTGCTTCGTCCTCATCTTTGTCATCACCAACAGTCAAAACCTGGAGGATACGATCTCGACAGCGATGTCTCGGGCCATACTTCTTGTCTCAACGAAAATGTCACCTCTTCGCGTGCTTGTTCTGTATCACTGTCTAGTGAGGCATTTGAACTTATTTTTGGGTTGTATCTCATTGTTCTTGTCCGGAGTTGTCTGAACCCTTGCTAGGCTGTGCCTTCTGTACCTTTGTTATGGTATTGGTACGGAAAGTGAACCCAATCGATGCTCCCATGGCATGCCACTTTGCCATGTTCCTGTTGTCGATCATATTTGACATCTCCATCATTTCACCTAGTCCTTTTGGCCTTAAAAGGTGTAGTTTGGCTTGAATGTCTGTCATGAGCCCTTTATAAAATTTCCTTCCAACACTACTGCTGATTTTCCCGTCACTCGGCCTGAGAGTAACCCGAACATCTTCCAATACGACGTAACAACCCCTCTTGCTTGAGTGTGAATAGTTGTTCGTATAGATCTCTACTCTGAGTATCATGGAACCGTTCCAGAAGGTAATTTTGAACTCCTTCCAAGATCGTACGGGTTGTCGTTGCTCTCTTTTTTTGAATCTATGCTAACACCTTCCCTTTCAAGCATAGGGCACCCCGCCAGCAGCTTCTCTTTATTTGTAAGTTTGTTCATTATGAAATATCGTTCGACACAGTACACCCATCCATATGCATCCTCTCCTTTGAAGATCGATATATGCAGTTTTTGATTAATGAGTTGGCTCCGAATTGCCACTGTCCGATTTTGAATTGAGACCGTCCGTAATGAAATTACTGGTATGCGTGTAAATTTGGGGGCATGGGACCCCCAAATAATCCCCATCGATTCCCTCCATGTCATGCCATTATTTGATTGACAGCTGTCGAAGCCTCGTCGACCTCTCCCGGCCTCGTCGAAGCCTCGCAGGCCTTCCCTATCCTCGTCAAAGCATCGTCGGTCTACTCTGATCTCTCCGAAGTTCCCACGGGTCTCCCCCGCCCTCGTCGAAGCATCGGCGGTCTACTCCGACCTCTTCGAAGCCCCACGGGCCTAACCGACACTCCTCGAAGCCTCGCTGACCGCTTTTGGCCTCGTCAAAGCCCCATGGGCCTCCCATGTCCTCGATGAAATAGCATCGTGTCCTAGCGGCCTCGTCGAAGCCCCTCGAGCCTCCTTCGCCATCGTCGTGGTCCTGTTGACCTCTCCAACCCTTGCCCGGGCCTTGCTGCACTCCAGTAGCACCGCCACAATCTCTCCTGGGCCATCCGCCATCAGTGCCATCCTTCAATAGTCGGGGGTCGTTTGCAGCCCCATAGCATGGAAATCGTCTACCAGTCGCCACATTGTGCATGGGCCAAGCACGTGGAAAGTGTGTCGTCTGTCCCCTTGTGCACGAGACAATCGCATTGAAAAAACCTGTCACCTGTACCCTCGTGTGTAACCTAGTCGGTTGTGTCGCTCATCCTCTCGGGCACCAACCTGTGCTCATCCTCTCGGGCACCAACTTGTCGTTTAAAAAGGTGCACCGCCTGCGTCCTCATGCACATCCCAGGCAGGCACGTCTCCTGCCCCATCAAGCGTGGGCCTGCCGTGCAAAAAAGGGGGGTGTCGCTTGCGCCCTCGAGCATGTCCAAGCATGCACATTGCCTACCCCATCAGGTTCAACCCTTCTACGCAGGTAGGTTGCGCATCCTCCGCCTTCTTTTGTGGGCTAGGCATGTGGGAAGCACGCAACGATCGTCCCGTCTTTCGCGGCCACTACATGTAGCAAGCACGCATTGTCAAACTCTGCAGACCCTCTTCTGTCCAAACGTTGTCATCGCGCATGGATTTGGCCAAATCCGACCACCCTCTTGACCGGGACGATCCACTATTAGGTTTATGCCTCCTTCGTTTGTGATAACTTTTCCCTTGCGATTTATTCTTTCTGCCATTTTGTCGTCATCACCGGCGTCTCCCACGCTCCATTCCATCTCCGTCAGAACAGCCGCCCGTGGTGGGTGGTTGTTCATCTCGATCAATTGCGTCATCTTGGCTTCCAGAGACGAAAACTGCTTTTGAACGATGTTGAATCGTTTCTTCATTGTGTTCTTGAGGATCTCCATTATGATCTACAATTTTCTCTCCAAAGCATCTACCTTTCTCGCCTCCATTGATCCCGGATTCGAGTGCTCTGGTATCAATTTGTTAGGATTCGCGGTAGAATTAGGGAAAAATAGAAATATTTATTAATAATATAATAGAACTGGTAAGGTACGGTCTTCAATTCGAGAGAAAGACCAATTCTCTTTAAATAATCTAAATTAATTAATAAACTTCTAATTTCTACTTATCTCTCACAATTTTTCGCATTAAACCCTACTGACATCCCTCCTCTTAATTGTAACAAAACATCCTTAAATAGGTAATTGATAGGGATTCAAATACCTAGATTGAGCCCAATTAGATTTTGTTTTGGACTTGAATTTTTGTATTTGATTTAGGCTTGAATTTTATTAGGATTTGGTATTTGTTTTCTATTTTCTTTTTTTTGGTGAAGTCGAATTGGCTTAGGAAAATTGTAAGCATATATGAAAGACCTAGACTTGTTTTATTTTCAATCAATGAATTAATGAATAGAAAATTTTCACAAACCTAATAAAGGTTCTCCCTCTTTAGCGAGAAGTCTTGGAACCCTTGGTGAGAAGCCAATCATCAAATCCCTAGAATCCAATTTGTCCTATATCAATTTGTTATCAAAACCAAAGATCCCATATTTGCTTTTTCCAACCAGATTTTTCCAAAAAAAATCAAAATTAACCGAAAAACACATGTATCTGCCCTCTCTCCTTTGCAAATTGCAATGCTGCCGCCCCAGATTCTTTCACCCGATTTATTTTAAAAAACAACCTAACCCTAGATTCCACCGCCAGTGTCGCCTCATGCGGCCTCGTCGACCGCCACCATCACCTAATTCTGCTTCGTCGACAACCACTTCTGCCTCCACACATGTCCCACACCTACACTTACGCCGCAGCAATTGACAATCCTACTGGTATTGATCAAAATCAACCAACACCGCTCAGATCTGAAGCAGCCACTGCCTCCTCAAGCAATCGCCTGTACTGCCAATCCTCCCACACATGTACCGCCACCACCTCCTCAAGCAGCCACCGTGGTCTTCGTCGTTTTTTCTCAACAATCTCCAACAATCTCAACGATCTCACCACCATCCTCCTCATCCAAAACACCCGGAATCGTCGCCATCGATCTTTCAAAAGTTCGCCTGCATCATCGTCGACACCAACCGGGGTCATTGGCCTCCTAAAATGCTCATGCCCTCCAGGCGACACTCTTTGTGCACGCAAACACCTCCCCCGTCATTAAAAAGTCGTTGCGCCGTCGCCTTCATCCTCTTCAAAGTTCACTGGTGCCACCATTGGCTACGACTGGGGTTGTAGACCCACCTAAAAATTTTTGCCGCTCTCCGATGACACTTCAAAAACAAGTTGGGTGACGAACCGTCGTTGGATTCCTGATAAAAGGCGTCGGTAACGACTGAGTCGACGACGCTACAGTGTCGGCTCGACTGAGCTGACCTGACACTGCAACGAGCTACACAGACTCCTGAAGCCGGCCCAGCCGAGCCAGCGGCTGCGCCGCGGCTCAACATTGAGCAGTTTCAATTTCAGGGGATTTTTGGCTGATTTTCAGAAGAATTTCATCTACCAATCTACATCCTGCTACATTTTAAAGTTCGTGGATGCATCTTCTCTAACTACCATGGACTACCGATTTCTGTCCGAATATGCTACTTTTGCTGTCATTCACTAGGTGGTGAAGTTTTTAAACTGGGAAGAATAATAAGGATCCAAATCCTTAGATCGAGTCCAAATGGATTTTTGACTCGGGCTTGAAATTTTGGATTTGATTTGGATTTGATTTTTGTATTCTATTCTATTATATTTTCTTTTTTTAGTGAAGTCGAATTGTCTTAGGAAAAGTTGTAAGCATAAATAAAAACCCTAGACTTCTTTTATTTTCAATCAATGAATAATTCAATGGAGATTTTTTAACAAACTAGAGAGTTTTTCATTCCTTGGTGAGAAGTCTTCAACCCTTGGTGAGAACATAAGGAACCCAAAATTTATCAATTCTTCCCCAAACCTTCCCCAAACCTTCACCAAATCTTCCACCAAATCCCTAGAATCCATCTTGTTCTATGTTATTAATTAGCTGAATGACAAAATTACACATCCCTTGTGTTCTTTTTACGCCGCTGCCCATACGCAAGAACCGGCCTAACAGGTCACAAGAAATACAGCATGGTTTTCTTTTATTTTTTGTAGCTATAGATGGCATTCTTTGTCATGATTTTGATTTGATGTATAACTATTTATATTTCTTATCAGTGTAAATTATATGAATTCACATTTCATGTTCCCTTGTGAAAAGCTTATATATGCTTAAAATCGCTTCATGCAGAAAATGTTCCCAAGTTTCCTCGAATGCATGTTTGGGATCCTTACAAGCGTCTAGGTGTAACCCGTGATGCTTCAGAAGAAGAAATTACTTCAGCAAGAAATTTCCTTTTGCAACAATATGATGGGCATGAGAGAAGTGTGGAGTCTATTGAAGCTGCTTATGAGAAGATACTTATGGCCAGTTTCAAAGCACGAAAAAAATCAAAGATCAATCTGAAAAGCAGGTTGAAGAAGAAAGTAGAGGAATCACCTCCATGGTTTAAAACGGTGCTTAGCTATCTTGAAGTCCCTCCATTGGGTGTGATCTTTAGGCGTCTATTCCTATTTGCTTTCATGGGGGCATGGAGCATAATGAATTCGGGGGAGAATGGACCTGCCTTTCAAGTATGTTCTTGCCTATCTCTTATCGGTGGTTAATTTTATAGATGGACACATTCGATGCATTTTTATGTGGTCTAGTCTTAGACCACTTGCTTCCTTAAGTATCTCTACTTACTATTTGAATCACATGGAGAAGTAACAAATCTAAATCTAATCAGAAGGCAGTAATCTGCAACCAAGAAAGTCTCACAACCTAGTATTGGGCTTTTACTCTATATGGAAAGGTGTTCATACTTCCCTTTAGCACAATGCTTCTGCTTCCTTCACTCAGTCCTGTTACCCCTTCGAAATGCTACTGCTAGCAGCATTGTCGTATGCATTCACATTGTGAAATGCATTTATGGCATCCATCCAATTCTTGCTCTTGGCTTCTACCACTATACGATTTTCAACTCCGGCAAAGGAAATAATTCTGTGACTAAACCTGCCTTTGTAGCCTTCTCTACTGATTTTATGATTTTAATATCATAAAACGTTGCAGAAACCATTCGTTCTTCCTATTAAGATACCTTTCTCATTGAAAGCCTTAATATGATAAAAATCTTATCTGAACCTTCAGGTGATATGATTCGACATGCCTACTGTTGGAACTCCATGATTAATGGCTAAACATGTTTTGAAACCACCCCCACCCCCCCCCCCCCCCCCCCCAAAAAAAAAAAAAAAAAAAAAAACAATAGCAAGTCTTGATCCAGAAAATGTAGATTTCAGATACTAGTTCTATAATGCAGTGACGCTGGCATAGCAAGCATTTGAAAGGATTAGTGATTGACTTTCTGCTGGCTAAAATTTGTAAATCAGAAGACCTGCATTTACATACTCAATCTGGATTTGTTTTACCCTGCAGGTTGCACTCTCATTTGGATCATGCATTTACTTCCTTAATGATAAGATGCAGAATGTCGTTAGAGCCTCTGTAACCGGGTAAGCATGAATTCCACATATCATAATGTAGAAATTAACCGCGGTAAATCTTATTTACAGTTGCTGATGTAATCTCTCCCAGGTTTGCTGCTCTTGTTGTGGGCTGGACGATTGGCTCGATAGTAGTTCCTATGATTCCATCAGTAATCGTGAATCCAGCATGGTCCCTGGAGCTGATGACCTCGTTGGTATCTTACGTTTTCTTGTTTCTTGCCTGTACCTTTCTCAAGTAAACCGACTGCAATTTCATTGCTATGGAGAACGGGGTTAATTTTTTAAAAGTTTCTTTGTTAGCATCCATTGCATGCAGTTTGTTTCTCTTTATTCATACTGTCGGTAGATCATCTGACGTCTTTCAAAGATTTATGTTCTGCTATGCATTCCATCTCAAGGGATTTATGCGATTTTTAAGTGGAGTTGGTGGGAACGTCTTGGACTTTCTCACAATGACAACAATTGGATTATAAGTTGCTGGGTCTTCCAAATTATACTTGATTTGAAAAGAGTTATTCAAATCATATCATCTGCCTACAAGATCCTCAAATCATATAAGCTTGGATGGTTCACCTCTCTTGCATGTGGTTGTCAACTCTGATCATTCTGAGCATGCACAATTTGACCAGCGATGTCAATCCTAATCGTTTTTTCAGATCCATTGTGCGAGCGAAATCCGACGTGACAAAAAATAGGTTGGTTTTTGTAATTAAATTTAACTTTGGTCGGGTTTTAAGATTATTTCTAATTTTTGGCTCGTTCTAAAAATTTGTCCTTCTAGAGAGTGACAGTACATGTGTTATTAAAATTCGAATCTGAGGGAAAGTACATGAATGTTGATCTAATCTACCCTCTTCTCTTTTTCCCTTCTTGGCATCTACTACCACATGCAACATGTATTGTGTACTATTATTGTATAGGTAATTAGGGCCAATATTCTTCTGGGATTTGGTATGGTGATACGTCCCCCATGATCAAAATATCTGCCACAGAGAGGAACGTGACTGCCTGATCTTGTCAATCTTATTCCCACACCCTCTTGTTTGCATACACAGCAAACATGCAAGTGTTTCTTTTGTTTTAAGCCCTTGTTTGCCTCTTCTTTTTTTAAGTACGGACCCTGGGAGGAATCTTGATCATATATATATATATATATATTAGTCATAACCCGTGCCCGCAGGCACGGTTCATTTAAGATTTTCACCCGTGAAAGCTTTGTTCCCAAAATTATTTACACAGTCAAATTTGGGCGAAACAACAAATTCGGCGTAGAACAATAAATTCGGCGAGGACGCCCTTGCGTCGGAACAACAAAATTTAGCGGGCGCCTTCGACGCGAAGGTGGAAGTGCATAAGTTTGTGTGTGTATGGTGTGTGGGTAAAAAGTGAAATGAGAGGGGTTTTTAGCAAAAATGGGAAATATGTGGTATTCTGCGCAAATGTAATGATTGTGGGGGGTTTGAAAACAAAAGGAAAAAAGTGGTGGGTTTTCCAAACACTCATCTCAACCCTTCTTTTACCAAGATTAAATCCTAGCCATTCTTCTATCAACCTCTTTATACATCAGCATGACATCAGCTTATCCCAGTCAGTCATAGATTCAAAAACCTTTGTGTTTTAATATATAGATATTTCCGGTGAATTTTTTATTTGTACCTTGAATTATTTGATTGGAGAATATTGCGTTGCAATTCCCTCTGCTTCCCCTGTTCCTGTCGGTGGGTAGCTTAATTCCATGAATGTAATTGATTTTTGTTACAAAGCAATAGTAAGTTTGTCAAAATTTGCAAATTAAATTAAATTTTAAATTAGTAATATGCTAGTCTTAGGATATTTCGGTGCATGCTTAAAATCACGTTAAAGCCTCCTTGATTTAATAAATGAAAGAGATTGACCGAGCTCCTAATACCTTTACTGACCAACTTTAAAACAAGGAGCAAAATGCAACGCGACCTTGATGCTATTTTCTTGGAACTATTTTTTGCTTGGGGACACATCATTTGTGATAGTCTGATCCATCCATGTAGAGGTGACAATTTTCGGTCCGGCACGATAAGGCTATGCCTGGGCCAGTAATTTTGGCCCGAAATCCTTATCGAACCGGGTCGGTCCAGCCAAGTTCATTTTCGTGCCGGGCCCGGGTCAAGATATTTGGCCCATTGTGCGGTATGACATGGCACGAAATCTTTAGCTAGATTCAGAAAATAAACTAGCTTAATTCAAACTTGCAGACAAAAAATAAGCTGGCTAGACATCTTGTGGATAGCTTGAGTTCACATTTTGAAAATTCATCACTCAAGAATTTACTTTGAGAAAAAAAAATCTAACAAGCTGAACTATCAATTTGCTCCAAAAGTTGAATGTAGTTCGTATTCTAAATTAAATTCCAGTAGCATTTAAAGATACGTCATTAGTAGAGAGGGTGTGGAAATCTAATAAACAACATACCCCAATAATTTCTTCAACCCTATCGGGCCGGGTCAGGCGGCCTGAATTTTTATCGGACCGTGTCTGAGTCACACCTCAATGGCCCAAAGTCTTATTGGGCCAGGCCGGCCCGATCCTTTAAAAAAATTGGGCCGAACCGGCCCGGCCCGATAAGAATGGACCGGCCCAAATTGCCACCCCTAGATCCATGTGCTAGAAATAGCAGTGTTCAATAATTCACTTGGAACAAGGCCAGTGGAAATCAACAGGTGTTGGACAATGAAAGGTTATTGGAATATATTTTATTTTTTAAGCTTGGCCTTTTTGTCCAGGTGCTCACTGTGACCTGATGGGGGTCCAATGTGCAGTGTCTCTCTGGATGAAAGAGTTACAAAATGTTTCTTTTACTTGTTCCAGACTTACAACTAGCCCAAAAAAAATGTTAATGGCCAGTTCAGTAGCAAACTTTTGATTTACAGTGGCTGATAATTTGATTACATTTGCAAACCTTTTTGTTTATTTTTCTAAAATGAAATGGACACCAAAAAATACAAATAAAATATAAAAGCAATATGCATTGTATCCCAGGGACAAACATTTATATATAAAAAAAGACTATTTTACCCTTGAGCAATAATTAACTTATTTTAACGCCCTCCCTCAAACTCGTAACGCGTCTGTGCGGAGCATTGAGAGAACGTCAAACAGAAAACGGAAGCGTGAAGCTGAACAGAGCAATTATTTGTTTGAAAAAAGAAACAAACGGTAACATGATAATGCCCACTGACAGTGGTGTGTCGAGTGACATGACAATTAATCTCAAAGCATTCCAAATTGTACTTACAACATATGCAACAAGCTACCAAAATACATACGGACATCAAACTATACGACGGCCTCCAAACACTCCACGTGTTAAGCATAGATCGATAATTACAATCGTACCCCCATCCTCCCTGCTATTTAAAGGAACCTTCCCTCCCCCTTCCTCCCTAACCCCTCACCCCAACCCCTTGAGTCCGGTCACCGCCAGTGAACTTAAGCTACAGCCATGCCGATGCCCGGAACCAAGAAGCTGAGCAAACTCAAGTCAATGCTGAAGCGTCTTCCCTCGCTCTCCGGCCGGCACACTCCCCACTTCAACGACGGGACTCATGGGACCGACACGTGCCGGTCGCCTGACGGGCTCTTCCCGGTGTACGTTGGGAAGTCTCGACGCCGATACCTCATCAACCCTGAGCTTGCCAGCCATCCACTGCTAGGGGTGCTTTTCCAGCGGTCAAGCGATCGTTCCGGGGGCGGCCGAGAGACGGTGGTGGAGTGCGAGGTGGTGCTTTTCGAGCACTTGCTTTGGATGCTTGAGAACGGGGAGGGGGACGGGGAGTCGTTGGATGAGTTGGTGGGGTATTACGCATGTTGAACTCAGGGGGGTGAGCGTACCGCAGAGGGGGTGAGCGAAAAAAAATGATGTAATGTGGGGACGTTAGGGGTAAAATGGTAAAAACGGCGGCGAATAATTTGATATTAAGCACGTATTAATATAATTGAAGTTGTTCAAACCCAACTCCCCCATCAAATATATGTATTATTTTGCTAGATTTAGACCAAGCATTAATCCACAGCATTTGCCATTGAATTTGACTGGTCTTTCAGAAGGCAATTATTAGTTGTTGATAATTAATTGAGTTTATGTTAATCCACCGAACAAGCAGCTGCCATCAGTCTTAATTAACAACCCTATTCTGGAATCAATTAATCTTATACTAACCATATAGACTGCAGCAAATGGTCCACACAAATGCGATGGCATTGGTTTAATTGGATTTGAATAGAGAGCTCTCTTAGGCTGTTACGCATTTGATTTGTGATCCTACTGTGTAAAAGATTACCCGGTGGCAAAATATCCTAAAACGGGTTTCATGTAGATCAGATGCAAGACACAAAAAGATGAGCCCCCAACGAATACACATGGGCTTGTACTTTCCATCTTTTTCTGTCTTGGATCAGGTGTCACCTTTTCTATATTAAATCCACCCTAAAAACCTATATATACAAAGGAAACGGAGAGCATTTTTCTCTCAATACATCATTTGGCATCACAAGTCTTCAATATCTATAGGATAGCTAACTCCATCTGCTCTGAAAATTCCATAGGTGTACGTTGTGAATGCTTAGTAGAAATCCAACTTGTGACTACATCTGTCATGCTAATAGATTTAGAACACGGCAGTGGACACACTAATAGATTTAGTATGCATATGATGTATTGGATATAGATTTATTGAATGATAACCTACCGCGAATTTCAACAATTTTAAACATGTAAGGCTCCCGATTGAGTAACATGAAGATTAATTTAAACTTGTCCAAGTGAGATAAAACTCGTCAACATCATCGGAGGAGATGTCCCTCCGATCAACCTCTAATTCTTAAGTTAGTATCAAGCGAAGCAAGGAGTGGTGCCTGCTAGAGTTAGCCACCACTAGAGTTGTTGAGAGATGGAGATGATATGGTTTTAGTTAGAGGAATTGAGCGCACCAAATAGGAGGGGTAATTGAGCGCACCAAATAGGAGGGGGTTTTCTCTTTATTTATAGGATTGGGGGAACGACCATGCTACGTCGTCAGGCCCATGCTTTTAGCAACTAACCTATCAAGGGTTTGGCAGGACCCGGAGACGTGCCCGTCGTTACTGATCCCTGATAAAGCTGGCTACACATCCTGATACAACCATTTTGACCGGGCCCAGAGAAGTCAAGCCAACCACGGCCAGTCAACCAACCACTACGGCCTTGGGCTCCGGCCCAAGGGCCTCACGGGCGGGACGCGCTTCTCCACCCAAGACGAAGGCCCAAAAGACCGCCTACTATCCGTAGTGGAGGAAATCGCTCCCCAAACCAAGGGAGCACTCGCCAATTATGGCAACTACTCAATGTCATCACTCCACCTTCATGGCATTCATCCATTTATAAAACATGGCAATTATTGGGGTCAACATTCCCCACTTAGCATGTCCCCATCAATGATGGCAATCATGGCCCATCACACAGGGGGGGATAACTCGCCTATATGAAGAGGGGAGATGCATCATCTCAGGGGGAGAGCTCCAGGGATCTACAATGGAGGTATCTCATACAAACTATCACACCTTCTTCCACCTTATACATTCTCCTCCAAAACTCGGCCCGAGAACTCGCGTATCGGCCTCTCCGTGAGCCATACTCGATCCCACCGAGCATCCTTTAGACCAGATCTGACTTTGGCATCGGAGGGGAATTGGTCGGAACCAAGGTCCGACCCCCCTGACAAGTTCTTCATCTGCAGATCGAAGGAGTCGTCGCAGAAGCTTCCTTTTGGCGATCCTTCGCTCGAATCCGAACGCCCTCGTGCTAGAGCCCGTCCATCCGACCGATCCAAGAGGTTGTCGTCCCGCCGAGGCTAACCCTTGGCACACCAAAGAACGGATTCTTGCCTTCCTGCTCAAGTGAACGCGCCGTCGATCAACCCCAAAGGACATCTCCGTCTCACGTGACAACTGATAGAAAAGGATCAGAATGAGTTGTTTCTATTGATCAAAAATAGATTACAATTTATAGAGTTGTCAACTTGATTAAGTTGCAACAACTAAACTGATTTAGCTGCAACAACTAAACCGAATATGTTACAACAAATCTAAACTGAATATGTTACAACAAATCTCAGATATTAACTGAAAGTAGTTATGTGGGATCTCCGATATTATCTAATACCCTCCCGCAAGCTGGCGCCAGTAAATTCTCTAAGCCAAGCTTGGAAATAAATGCGGTGAAGACATCAGGAGGAAGAGCCTTGGTGAAGAAATCGGCCAATTGCGCTTGAGAGGGAACCGGCATGAGCTTAAATAGGTCTTCAATAATTTTTTGGCGAGTGATGTGGCAATCGATTTCAATGTGCTTCGTGCGCTCATGGAAAACAGGACTCTCAGCTATATGAACTGCAGATTGGTTGTCACAGAATAGAAGAGTTGGAACCTTTAAGGTTTGCTTCAGATCGCGAAGAAGATATGCCAGCCATTGTAGTTCACATGTTGTTGTAGCTAATGCACGATATTCAGCTTCTGAAGAGCTTTTAGAGACCGTGGATTGCTTCTTTGTCTTCCAAGAAATTAATGAATCACCAAGGAAGACACAAAAGCCGGTGATAGATTTCCTTGTCTCTGGACAAGTTGCCCAATCTGAATCAGCGAAAGCGCGAATTTGGAGAGGCTCACATGAAGCAGGGAAAAATAAACCTTGACTTGGTGCTTGTTTCACATATCGAAGAGCTCTATGAGCGGCTTGCAAATGTTGATGTCGAGGCTTGTCCACAAATTGAGATAATTGCTGGACCACAAAAGTCAGATCAGGCCTGGTGGTTGTGAGGTAAAGGAGACGACCAACTAGCCTTCTGTAATGGAGTGCATCAACCAAAGGATCATCCTCTGCTCCAGAGGTAAGTCGCAAGGAAGAGACCATGGGAGTGGGAACTGGTTTGCAACCCAAGAACCCATAATCATTTAATATGTCAAGTGCATATTTCCTTTGGCAGAGGTGAATACCCCGTGAAGAGCGAGCTACTTCGAGGCCAAGGAAGAATTTGAGTTTTCCCAAATCTTTAATCTTGAATGCTTCATGCAAATAAGATTTGATGGAGTTGATCTGTTCAATGTTATTGCTGGCCAGGACAACATCATCAACATAAACCAGTAATGCAAGAAAAGAGTCACCTTGGCATCTAATGAACAAGGACGGATCGGATGGTGCTTGGATGAAATTTTGTGATAAGAGTGCAGAAGATAATTTCGCATACCATTGCCTTCCGGCTTGCTTTAATCCATATAGCGATTTATTCAACTTGCACACCATATTTGGATCTTGATAATGGAAACCAGGAGGAAGCTTCATGTACACTTCTTCATCTAATGATCCATGTAGATAAGCATTGTTGATATCAAGCTGATGAAGAAACCAATTATGGTTAGAAGCGAGAGCCAATAGAGTGCGAATGGTGGTCATCTTTGCCACGGGAGCGAAAGTCTCGAAATAATCCAAACCCTCTTGTTGTGTGAACCCCTTAGCCACCAAGCGAGCTTTATACCTCTCAATTGTTCCATCGGAATTATATTTGATCCTGTAGACCCACTTGCACCCAATGGCATGTTTGGAGGGTGGTAAGGTAACTAATGTCCAGGTATCATTGTTCTCCAAAGCTCGGATTTCGGCATCCATAGCATCTTTCCAGCATTGGTGCTGAATGGCTTCATTGTAGGTTTGAGGTTCAATATGGCAAGAAATGGTTAAAGCATACATTTGGTGGGAAGGGGAGAGTTTATCATATGATAATACATGAGCAAGAGTGTGTGGAGTACCTTTCATGACAGGTGCAGCAAGTGGGAGCCCATTGGTAACAGCTAAGGAAGTCTGGAGATGATGGTGATAGTCTTGAAGATAGGCGGGAATCTGTGGAATTCTGGTAGACCTCCTTAAAGGAACAATAGCAGATGGTATATGATCTGAAGATGATGCAACATCGGATGGAGGCAGTGGTGTAGGGTTGGGAGATGCTTGAGCATGCTGATCCACTGCTGGAGTATAATCAAAATCATATGAAGGCAGGGGGAGAACCGAATGCAGCAAGTCAGGATGTGGTGTAGTTGTGGAGAGTCGCTTAAAAGGGAAGACATGTTCATAAAAGCGCACATCTCTGGAAATAAGAATTTTCTTAGTATCCAATTCATACAATTTATACCCTTTGGTGCCAATTGGGTGACCAATGAACACACATTTTTGTGCCCTTGGGTGGAATTTTGTAGGTTGTGATGGTAGAGTTGAAGCAAAAGCAAGGCATCCAAAGACCTTGATGTGATCATATGTAGGTGGTTTATCATGAAGGATTTCAAAAGGTGTGGAATTGTTTAAGAGGGGTGTGGGCAGGCGGTTAATTAAATGTGTTGCATGAGTAACAGCGTCTGCCCAGAAGGAGATGGGCAAAGAGGACTGAATTAGAAGTGATCTTGCGACAGAAAGTAAATGTTGATGTTTTCGTTCAACAACTGCATTTTGTTGAGGGGTGTAGGGACATGATTTTTGATGTATGATACCTTTGGAAGAGAAGAAATCATGCATTGCAAATTCAACCCCATTATCACTTCTAACTTGTCTCACTGTCATGCAATATTGGTTTTCAATCATGGAGCAGAATTGTTGCAAAAGAGGGCGAGTTTGAGATTTTGATTTCATGAGATATAACCAAGTCATGCGACTAAAATCATCAACAATCGTCAAAAAATATGAATGGCCATGCAAAGAAGGGGTGGATGTCGGTCCCCAAATGTCAACATGGATTAACTCAAAACAAAAAGAAGTGTTGGATGTGCTTAAAGGAAAAGGATTTCTTTTTTGTTTTGCCAAATGACAAGTTTCACATGGTTTATTGCATGATGAAGAAATAGTAGGATGCTTGTCTGCTAAAAGCTTTATTCGAGATGGAGAGGCATGCCCTAATCTAAAGTGCCACACATCAACTAAAGGGGAAGAAAAAATATCAGTAATAGATGAATTACATGATATGGGATTAGTATGAGATGTTGCAGAGTCGTTGTGAAGCAGGAAATATAGGCCGTTATGCTCCTTAGCTGTACCAATCGTCCTCAAGTGCTGATCCTGTATGAGGCAAAAGACATCATGAAAGAACAAGTGAGTTTTGGTTTGTTTAATCAATTTGCTAACAGAAATCAAGTTAAAAGCAAACTTTGGAACACACAACACGTTGGTAAGATGAAGATAAGGTGATAACTGGACTGTGCCTATTGATTGAACAGGAACACGTTCTTCATTTGGCAGTTTAACAAACGTGTTTGATGAAAGGACGTAAGAGGTAAAAAATTCAGGAGAGGATACAATGTGGTCAGTAGCTCCACTGTCGATAATCCATAAAGAATGTGATGGCAAAATGGACAAGTTTTTAGGAAAAAAGTTACCTTCTTGTGTCTTGCCCAATTTGAAATTGGTAGAGAGTGAGTTCACTTGTGGAATGGATGACTCATGAGATGGATTGGTTGGGGACTGAATTAAGGAAAGGATCTTGGCGTATTGGTCTGCGGTAAATGGAAAGGAAGCGGATGCTGGAGGAGTGCCTGAAGCTTGATCCAAACCGAGAGAATTGGGCACTTGTAAATTAGCTGTAAGGGGAGGTCTATCAACAATGTTCACACGGCCTCCTTCTTGGCGATGGCGTGGCTTGTAGCCGGGGGGGAAACCATGCTTTTTGTAGCATTTGTCAATTGTGTGTCCAACAAGACCACAATGAGTGCACATCGGGCGTTGTCGTGATTGAAAAGAAGTTCGTCGTCCATTGCCAGGTTGAGGAGCTGCGGTTCGGGTTGTGAAGGCAGCCATATCAGCTTCAGGTGAACCATGGCCCGTCATTTGCCTTTCTTGTTGGATGACGAGAGAGAACACCTTGTTGATTGATGGAAGAGGATTGATTAACATGATCTGTGACCGGACGACGGTGAATTTATCATCCAACCCGTTGAGGAAGCGAATGACATAATCATTCTGTTGATACATCCGCACAGTATCTAATGCTCCGCATGAGCACTTTGTTGAGCAAGTACAAGATGGAATAGGACGCAGATTGATAACTTCATCCCAAAGAACCTTCAGGTTGGTGAAGTAATCAGTAACAGAGAGGTTACCTTGTTTTAGGTTATAGATTTCTTGTTGTAATGCAGCGATGCGGAAAGCATCCCCCTGGGCAAATCGATCTTTCAAATCCTGCCAAACGTCGATGGCAGAATCGATCCAAATGATGCTTTGAGCGATGGAAGGTGTGACGCAGTGAAGGATCCAAGAGAGGACCATCGTATTACACCGCGACCAAGAAGAATAGGTCGGATCAGCCTTCTCCGGTACTGGAATTCTGCCGTCGATGAATTGCAGCTTATTTTTGGAGGAGAGCGCCATCCTCATTGAACGAGACCACGAATGGTAATTTAGGCCATTCAACGGATTAGAGACGAGAACCAACGCAGGGTTCTCATTTGCATGGATGAAATAGGGTGAGTCCGAGGGATTGATTGGATTCGAAGATGATCCAGATGAGTTGGCTGTATTTAGTGTTGCCATTGATGAGTGAAAGGAATAATGGAAAATAAGAGCGGAAGAGATGGGGGAAAAAATATGAAAAGAAAGATGAAAATTTTAGTGCTCTGATACCATGATAGAAAAGGATCAGAATGAGTTGTTTCTATTGATCAAAAATAGATTACAATTTATAGAGTTGTCAACTTGATTAAGTTGCAACAACTAAACTGATTTAGCTGCAACAACTAAACCGAATATGTTACAACAAATCTAAACTGAATATGTTACAACAAATCTCAGATATTAACTGAAAGTAGTTATGTGGGATCTCCGATATTATCTAATAACAACTACGACATCCGGGCCTCCGGACTATCAACCTGTGGTGAGAAAACACCCCGAAACACATCCCTTGCAAAAGAGAGAGAGCGTGCCCCTCTGACAGTACGGCTCATCACGTACAATTTGGACGGATTTGGAGAGGGTGTAGATCATCCGTCCAAGATTGCGCCAATTGGATGGTGTGGGTTGAACTAGCCGAGCAAGCTGGTGCTCTGGTCAAGAGACTAGGAAGGCTATTCTCAGTAGGTGAGATCGACTCCGACAATGTATGTTGAGCTGGGCTGAGCTGAGGTGGATCAAGCCGGGCTAACACATTGAGCTAGGTCGGTAGGTTCATGTTAACAGGCCCCCATGTGACACTTTGGGCTGCAGCCGCACTGCTTGCGGGCCCATGTGAAAATCGGTATCTACGTCCATAAATGCTAACAAATCAACTACAGATTGGGCAGATGCCAGATGGGCACCGGGCGTTATATCTATGATTTGTAAACAAATACGCAATTAATGTACAGACATTCGAACTCAACAATTGCAGGAGTATGAATATGGGTTTGTATTTTCGTTGAATGTTATTGACATTCATAACATGGACTCGACTATTTTTAAGAAGATGTCAAGTCGTTACATCATATTTCTTCTGGGGTAAAACTCAGTGTGGACCATGTATCAAAACGAGAAAAAAGTACTCAAGTGGGGACTCAAACAAAGAGACAAACTGTGGCACGTGCCATGTCCTTTTGAAACACACGCTTACATAAACGGTCCAAGCGAACCCCATCCCCACGTGTAACACATCAAATCACCTCTTTTTCTCTCTTTTTTCGCATTTAAGCATTCATTATAGACTGATTGGGAATTCACTAATGATGCATACATTGTTGGTGGCATCTGCTTATTTTTCAAAAAATGTTTCAGATAAGAGATAACTCTAAAGCAAATGAAGTCATTTGACAACCTACTCAAATTATATGAGACGAAAGAAAAGCAAAATACTGTCACAAGCAATGACAGCCATCCAACAAAAATGGCAAACAATGCCATAACAATGGTAGGGGGTAACTGTAACATGATCAATAAGGGCATGTTCTTTTGTAGGAATGTGAAATTGGGAAAGTTGAGGGAGTGAGGAATCTGATGAGAGAGAAAAGCTTGTGTAGTGTGTTCTTTTGTAGGAAAGTGGTGTTGGATTGTGGAGATGGAAAGTTGAGATGGGTCCTACTTTGTGTAGTGTGTTCTTTTGGTTAAAGAAAGTTGGAGGTGTAAAGTTGGAATGTAGGATAGGGTGAACCTAGGTAAGGTTAACCTCCTAAATAAAAAGAGATCATTTTGGGTTATTTTTTTACACTTGCTGGTCCAATGCAAAAACCAAATACAACAATACTCCGATGAAATACCGGAATGAACAAGGCCTAGTGGAATGCGGCCAGGCATGCGACAGAGTAAAGAATGTCACGTACATTCCAAAATATTGCCCTGCTATGATCTACGATAAAAAATGGCCTGAACGAAGCATCAGTATAGACAAGCAAACTGGAATGACACTATAATAAAAATTGGGCAGAACGACAAGCAAGAAAATACACGCAATCAGATCGATTGACAAGATACAAGGCAAGGATCAGATTCGTAAATTGGCATGTACAGTTTTAAGTGGATCCAACGTAAGGTCATGGCAAGAAAATATAGACAGCAACAGATACAAAAAATGAAATGTCCAAAACATAACACGATATCAAAAATATTGTCATGCAACACGGCAAGCAAAAGATACAAACATGGAATGTATTAAAAGTTATAAATCCCAAGTACTCCCATAGCCAAATCTACATTATGAAATAAACCCAAAAAGAGCATGCGCAATAGACGTTCCAACCAACAACCAACATACAATCCAAAGCATTAGTTATTGTTATACAACATAAACAAAATAATAACACCTAGACCTAGGATAGAATACAAAACTAACTTCAGCGAGGTGAACTCGGATAGTATGATATCCATCCTAGCGGTGTTATTCTCCAATTGACCTTCGACCCTAGCCAACCTCCTGTCAGTCTCACCCCACCTCATATCATTAGGTAAGCTCGCAGGGATTTCACGTATTCCTCCTCTTTCATTCGCTGCCATTAAGTGCCGGATAATAAACGACGACCACTCACCGTGAGGTGGGTCCTTCCATTCGAAGTAATCACACTTGCCGACGCGCGACGGACAGCTCCAGAACCGTCTGCCATGGTTCGTAAGAGTCCAAGAGGTCTTCCTCGGTCCCCACTCACCACAGTGGCACCTCTTGGAGTCTCCATCATCCGTATCCAACTCATGTACACTGTTCGCATTCCGAAAGCGGGAGCGAATAGAAGTGTTGGAGCCTGAACTCATGTGTATCTGGAAAAACAAAAACAAAAGCTACATTAATGGTGTGTAATGTTAGTAGAAAAAGAATATTATAAATAAATTGATATGGGCAAGTTGAAGTCATACCTGGGAAAATATAATAAACCCTGAAGTCAACGTATCCGCCAGTTTTCAGAAGCAAGCAAGTATATTTGACATGTAAAAACCCATAAGCAAATAAAACATCGGCCAGTTTTCATTGTTCCTACGAGGCATCGGCCTCCCAAGCATTGGCTCAGTCCCATGGCCTTCAGCAATCCACTGGTTCACATAAGTCTGGTCATACAAGGGGGGCATAGGCTCACTATCCTGTCCGGGCTGCGAAGATGACCCTGCCATGCCTACAACATGAAAGAGTTAATAATGCAAATTCAAATCTGTGTCAACCTATATAGATAACATATATTGACAGTATAGAAAAATCCATTATAGCATTAGGTTTGGAAATCAAACATGATAATATGACATAATCCAAGCACCATCAAACATCTCCAAAGACTACATATTAAAATTCATAAGGACTCCGCATGCACCCACACAACACAAAATTAAAAGCCTCCCTCACATGCCTTGTTCAACTGTGCTACCATTGTTATGTATGTTACAGTAGTCGACCCACATGTCCAATGCGATTTGATCACTTCGCATTTTCCATTGGTCCCTTTGCTGGGTTTGATCCCGATTGGGCAACTGTTGCGAAAGATCCAAAATCTCGTCCACATGATCATCGATACCATCCCCGTCCTCCTCAACCACACCCACCTCCTCGTTTAGATGGGGGTCATGTGGATCAGCAACTTGTATATAATTATGCAGTATAGTGCACGCAAGTACGGTATCGACCTGACTTGGGAATGGATAGTGGGGCTTTGACGTCAATATCTTAAACTTGTTCTTAAGTATTCCAAAGGTCGACTCTATCTTTGTTCGTAACGAAGAATGACTGCGGTTGAATAGCTCTTTGCGATTTCTAGGAACACTGTCAGTATGGCCCTTCAGGTGGTATCGCACGCCCCTGTAGGGCGATATGAACCCTGGCATTGTAGTATAGCTAGCATCGCATAGATAATATTTTCCTACATACAGAAACGTAATGTGAGTCTATACTCCAAAAAATTCCATACCTATTAATTTGTATTATTTAGTTAACATTGTTCATATTACCTTCATACACTCGAAGACCTTGGGGGGGTAAAGACAGCGCATCTTTAAGGACAGTAAAATCATTTGCCGATCCTTCCCACCCCGCCATTACGTATGTGAATCTTTTATTGGGCGTAACAGCTGCGAGGACATTTTGTGTCACCCCTTTACGTCCTCTAAAGCGAGGAACAAGATTGATTGGTAACATGGCATCGATATGGGTCCCATCAATCATTCCAATGCAATCCTGCAAGAACCAACATCCATGAAAATACATCGTACACCTACAATCAATACATCTCATCCGTTGTTACTACACAAGATTTAGCCAGTACCTTGAAATATGGGTACCAAACAGGATTATTGATAATCTCAGGGGGCGTCTCATTAGGAGCTTGCTTCATGAACGTCTCACGCAAGTTGCCAATTGCCTGCATTACTCGGTTAAAGTACCTGCTAACTGTAGAACCAGACCGGATAAAGTCAACTTGCATTACTCTGTTATTTGACTTGTGACCCACGATATGAAGAAACATTGCA
Source organism: Scilla litardierei (assembly GCA_030789695.1). NCBI lineage: Eukaryota > Viridiplantae > Streptophyta > Magnoliopsida > Asparagales > Asparagaceae > Scilla > Scilla litardierei. The sequence goes on from CM061141.1 coordinate 17,651,421, forward strand.
AGCTGCTCCTCTACTGACACATGAACAGTGTCGTTGAGAAGAACCCTCCCTCTCAATATATTTGCCAGATTTATGAATGCATGTCTCCGCATTCTTAAGTAGTGTAAACAACTACTTTCACTCTCGTCCAGAATTCTATTCATGTGGGAGCTTCTATGATGCTCACGCAATTCAAATGGCTCTCTAGGTAATCGGTTTGTCCTGCCCTCGTTGTATAGTAACAGGTTTACCATGACTAAAACGATCGTCAACGCGGCCGCTTCACATGTTTCACAACCCAACTGATCTCCATTGTGATCCATCTAAACCGTATTTTTAACAAAGATAATACCATGCATAATGCGATACATACTTATGAAATTTTTAAAATAATAGAGCAATTACAAAAGATAACAAGCTACCGTAAATTTTATATGGCACGCAGTAATCAAACACCTCCCACACCAATTCTATAAAATATTGAACCATACAAAAAACTTTATAACGTAAAACATAAAAACATGTGGCTTAAGTCACAATCAACAAGTGAAAGTTGACAGCAAAATTTATTGAGCCCTCAGGTAATAATTTTTTAATTTTCCATCTTTGTGTCCAGGCGGTTGCTCCTTCATCTTAACATATCACGAAAAAAGTTTAAATTTCATTCCTTTTCGGTCCTATTCACCCATGTAATGAAGATGTCATGTGCTGCTTATACCCATAGCACCATATCATCCACCTTCTTTTATTTGTCCTCCATTCACATAAGGGTCTTTTCGTCGCAATATGTTGAATGAAGGAACCATCCTGCCTGCTTGTACACTAGAAATACGTAAATCAGACGTTTTAAATTATTACTTGTCATCATTGGGCTTCATTTCATACTACATGATATCTGCAACACTCAACCCCAATACATGCCATGCATGAAGCCTCAACAAATTGCCCTCAGAATAAACCGACATCAATTACGCATTGCTGATTTCTTGAAAATAATCAAGCGTCCCAAAGCATTGCACCAACAAGGCATCATTATTTACAATACTCATTTTCATTGTGTAATTTCATCATTGGGCAATTTATATAATGTAACCTACTTCAGTTAAGGGTTCAGCTTGCATGCAATGAGGTGTATTGCAAAAATCATGCGTTATATGTTGTGTCTCGCATATTTGTGGTGCACACGTATCCAACATTTCACACTCAACATCCCACGCATAACATCACAAATTTCTCTTTCGGCAGCATTCTCGTTGCATCAACAGAATCTAGCAAGCCACCACACAAACACAGTCAAAATTTATACCTTCCGCGACGATCACGGTCCAACCGATTCACGATGCTACTCCCCTCAATGAGATGATGCTGCCGTGGGCACTCCGTACGATCCTCGTCACCGTGGATCAATTTCGGCTACCCACAACAGCTCCATCCATCGTATGAAGCAAGGTAGAGAAAGACAGTTAGGGATTTCGGCATTCTTGCCCAAGAAATGCGAAAACTGTAAACGAATTTCAAGTAAAAACCCAATTTTTACCTGAATACCTCCTTCGAATCTCCAATCGAAGCTCCGATCTGCACATGCACGCTGCCTTGGGCACTCCGGTGGATCCAGCAGCCGTGGATCTCTTCGGCAGCCCAAAAAGGCGCTCGCTTTGAGCAGAAAGGGGAGAAGAACTCAAATTTTTAGGGTTAACAGTGCGAGAGGTCCGAAGGAGGCAGATGGAGGCAGATGGGGCTAGGGCTTTTGGCAGCAGTGAAGGCGCACGGGCAGCAAGAAGGGGGGCAGATGGAGCAAAACGCCAAGAATTGAAGGTGACCACACGCATGATGGACCCACCACAGGAAGGATTCTCGCGAAATCGGAGCTCTTCGCGAGGAAAAGCCAAAGCCCCCGAGATTCCTCACAGCCCCCTCCACGTAGGCCTTTCCCAGTCGAGAATCCTTGCGAGAAAAGAACAGAAATTGGAAAGGGGACTGAGAATCCGCGAGAACGAGGGTGAATAGTGCGAGAGCAGGCGCGATTCCGCGAGAATCGGGCAAAAGAACAGGCCCTAAATCTAACAACTTTACAGGAAAATTCAAACTCAAAACTTGTCCAATACGAAAGTAGAATATACAATGCAACTGCTACTGCCTCAAAACAAACTTAAAGCATGCCCAAAATTGACTGGGGTAGAGTTTCAAGAGAGAAAAGGCAAGATAGTACATAATGAAGAGGTGCATTAGAGACTTGAGGCCTGATCCTCTTTTACCTCAGCATTGGACTGGTGGTGGCAAACCTCAACAGACATGGTGACTTCTGAAAGGATGGAGTTCTCATATTTTCCCCAAGAAGCAACAGCAACTGTAAGAAATAAAGTACATGCTTGAGGAGGAAATGAACAAAATAGACTCCTCTGGTGATACCGCTCGTTCAATCACAAGCAAAAAAGAGATGCATCAATCATAATTAAATCAGCATGTTACCGGGTATATCCTGCCATATTGAAGAAATGGGTGTTACAGAACCTGATGTAACCTAATACATCCTGATCTAATAAATTGGCAAAACCACCTCTTAAATAACAAGTTTTCAAAAAAAAATTCCAAAAATTAAAATTAATTACAAAAATCGACCTAGTTTAAAAAAGATTTATCAAAATCGACCAACTTTTACCACGTCAATGTTCCAATAGAAATTTCACGAAGATGAGACAGAAGCATGATTGGACGCACAATTGAATTGTCCAGGATTGCCAACCCCGGTCAATTTGTATGAATAGGGATTGATTTATTATTATTTTTAGATATCGGTTCCGAAAAATGTTTTCAACATATTCTTTTAAAATTATCATAAATCCTGAATATTGAAAACCTAATGAAAATAATTTTGCCAAAATTTTCATACCACATAGTAGCATGTTTTGAGACTAAAGTTGTTAATGGGTTTACATATTATTAAAATAATTTTAAACAACTTTGGCCACAACATACTATTCTGGGTCCGAAAAATTTGGCTAAAATCATTTTTATTAGTTTTCTAATATTTCGAGATTTATGGTAATTTTTACAGAATTTTTCGAAAACTTTTTCGGAACCGAAACCCAATAATAATAATGATAATAGATGTTGATCAAGTGTCATGCAATGACCCCATACAAATTAGCAGGGTTCACAACCCCGGTCATTTTCAAAAACAATCGTGATTCAAATTTGACCGAGGTTGGCAACACCGGCCAAATCCAACTCTGCCCGGTCGGCACCGAATCACCCCTTGGCCGCTGATGTGAAAAAAGTTGGTCGATTTTTAAGTATTTTTGAATTTGGTCAATTTTGGGGATTATTTATAATTTTTGACTTTTTTCTAAAATTCGTCCCCTCTTAAATGCCCATATTAAACTTAATTTCTTTTCTAATTTTACACATCCGTCTCTTTTGTTGGTGGCATTGCCCTCTTTCTCTCACATCTATCATGCCTCCCACTCTTCTTTCTCATCCCTAGATAGAGAGACCTCGCCCGCCCCGATCTCCAGCTAACCAAGCATAAAAGAAGAAAATGACTAGATAATTCTATGCAGAATAAACTAGAACCATGGAGAATGTTGCATCATACAAAAACTGAGCAAAGTTTCCTCATAACCAAGACCAAGGTCTGATTAGACGGTACAAATATCTACTGCAAATAGAAAGTTGTTAAGGAATAAAACACTTTGAAGCATATGGGTCGGTCCAAACATGCAGAGAGAACTAGTCCTAAAGTTCAAGCAAGCATTTTAAATTATTCATTAAGAGAGCAAATCACAACCATTCCACCCAACCTGAACATGGACAGTAAGCGCAACATTGCATATATACTAAGTACAAGCTTCTTATGAGGCCAGATGCCAACATGGTCTTCAAAAGGATGTCAGTCCATATACAGATGGATAGACAGCGAAAGAGATAATGCACTGTTAAACTACAGATCATATAGGGGAGACAACAATGACACAGGAAGATCACGACAAAAGTTCATAGATTCACATAAATATACCATATAAGATTCTATGTGATTGTCTTCAAATAAATACTTTTTAAGTAGCAGGTTAACTGACTGGTTCAATAACTAACAGCAAAGGGGCAGGTTGATTCTCGCAGATATCACGATGACACAAGAGTCACTTGAATCCCTCTAACTAATTAGAAAATTTGTCTTGAAAGAGCAAGTTTAAACCATGAAGGTTATCGTCGAAGAATAAACCAAGACCAAATAGGGTGACGGCCTGCATTATGTTTAAAAAGAAGAAGTCGAGATCGAACAGTCTGGAAGTTTTTTTCGTATTGAACAAAGTTTATCCCCCAGGGTAATCAAATGTTCCAAGTTAATTGAAACCTTATTGATGTGATTTTTAAACACAATGGTCAATATTAAGGCAGGCAGTTCTGAACTTCAAAATGAAGCATTTCTTAGGGAACAAAACAACCCTGCAGATAAAATAGATAATCTAGGAGGCAGCATGGAGGACAATTCAGATTTCATTTCTAAACTAGCGCCGACATTCAAGGAGGTGTTAATGGGGCCAAATTAATGGCAACCGTTAGCTCGAATCCCTAAGAAGATCGTGCCCTAATCAATGAGGGACGGTTACGCCTCATCAAGAAAAAGATGCCTATAAATATGTCGACGAACAAAGGTAAAGGGGCTCCACCTTCAAGGTACGAGTGCTGATACATAGAACTCTATCTTCTTACTTTCCATTCCATATTCGAGCTTGTGTCGTAAGTCTAGGGACGAACGTCTGTGGGTCGATCCCTACTACACTAAGTTCCCTCTCTCCCTTAAGTTCCTTACTAACTTAAGCATCGGATGGGATTTGGGTCGGAACCCAGATCCGACCCCCCTGATGACTCTCTGTGGTGCAGACTGACGATCGACATCCAATGCCCAAGGTCGTTATCAAGCTCTTCGATCTCTAACGATCGAACCAACGATCGTTCTTAGGTCGATCGTCGGTCGTACCATAGTCTACCATCAACTACCAACCTCGGTTCTTCCAACCGAGGGTCCCACTTCGAAGGCTGACTAGGCTCCAGCTCAGCGCTTAGCATCTCCGTCAGCTGGACAACTGTGCCGGTCAATTTTGGCCTAACAGATACATAGCGAAACAAAAAGAAGGTTGTCACAGAACAACATAACCACCAGTATGGGGGTTTGACTTAAAAAAATGCATCTCAAGTGTAAAGAGAAAAAGAAATAAAATACTTCATTAACCAAGAGACTCATAAGCCTGTCGAAACATGCATTAAACATATGCCAGTTCAACATACATGTCAGTGCAGACATATATGCGATGAGCAAGAAGACGCATAACTCGAACAAACATAAGACAGCAGAACTGGTTTTAAAGAGCGATGAGAAATCTTTCAGAGGAATAGTATTAGTTGATGTGAGTTTTTTTTCCCGGTTTTCGTTTTGCGGCTGGGGGTATGTGTGTGTGTGGGTGGGGGGTGTGTGTGGAGAATGTGACATGAAGGGGGAAATGGCAGGGTATGTGTTAGGAACCAAGATAAAAAGACAATTTTTTATAAATAAAAAGTAGCCAAACACGATAATTGAGCGCAAAAGAGGTGCGCTCTCCTCCCAAGACGCCGAAGAGGACGTCCACACTCGTTTAATCTAAGATCTACTCCTAATGACGCTCAATAGAGAATATCTCAAAATATCAAGCATAAAAACTACACATGACGGCTAGCCCCTATTTATAAAATAAACTAGGGTTTTGTGCTCAAGGTCGCGCGCGCACAAGCAACCCAAAAGAAGGGCCGGCGGCCACTAATGGGCCCAGCCCATGTATAGACCCAGGCGGGTCTATCAATACTCCCCCAAGAACCACCTTGTCCTCAAGGTGGTATAAGCCCCAGTGGTACTACTCTCAGTGGGAGTCGTCCTCCCCGTCGATCCGCTCGTCCTCCACGTCATCTTCCTCGTCGGCTTTCGCTATCAGTACTTGCAGCTTTCGATCCACACAGCGGTGTCCGGGAGTGAAGCGCTCGTCACATCGAAAACAAAGCCTCTTTTGCCGCTTCTCCCTCATCTCTGCATCGGTCATCCTTCGGAATGGTCCCCCTGCCGGTAGTGGGTTCTGCTCTCCCGTCTTCTCAAGCCCTGTCTGAACTGTCTCAGTAGTGATCCATGCTCCGCCTGCCCCAGTCGTGGTGCCCCGCTGTATCTGTCCACTGTAGCTGCTCCCGCCTCTCATATCCTCAACTCAGGAGTCCTCTACCATCTGCGCCATCTCGATGACCTCTGAAAGCCCTCAAGGCTTGTATGGCCTCACCGTAGCTCGAAGACTAGGTCGCAGCCCCTTCGAGAAGGTGCCCTCCAACGACTCGTCCGACACGCCATGAACTCGCCCTGCCAGTGCCTCAAATCTCTCGATGTACTCCAGCACCGGTCCCTCCTGCCTGAGGGCGAATAGCTGCTCGTGTAAGTTCCCCAAGCGGGGGTCTCTGAACTTCTTCAGCACCAAGTCTTTCAGCTCCTCCCAGCTCCTGATCTGCTGCCTCCTCTCCTTCCACTGGAACCACCCCAAAGCTCTCCCCTCCATGCAAATGGCCGCTGCCTCCAGCTTCTGTGTCTCTGTCATGTGATGTGCTGCGAAATATCTCTCTGCTGTGAACAACCAGTCGTGTGGATCCTCCCCAGAGAAGATCGGCATCTTCAGCTTCCGGACTCTGCAATCTCCTCCAAAGTGTCTCTGCTCGGGCCTCCCATCTACACGGCGAGGCTGGTGATAGTGCTGCCACCTCTCATTCAGTGTCTCGTACTGCCTCCCACGAGGGCCTCCGCGCCATCCCTCCAAGTCATCCCATCCGACGTCATCTCAAAACTCAGCTCCATAGCCTCCTCCGTCATCGTAGTACCCATGTCCTTCCCCGGGGTCAAATCCACCTCCAAAGTCACGCGACGGGTCCTCTAAATAGGGCTGAAAACCCCTCTCGAGCTGCTGTCGTCGGCCGTGCTGCTCGCCGGTCGCGTCGGGGGCCCGCCATGGCTCGGAGAAAGGGGCTCGGAAAGCCTGATGGGTCATGTGAACTGGGCGCTGCTGCCCAGGGGCGCCACGGCCCTGTACGATGCCCACGGGGCATGGCGGTGGCCGCCCAGGCCCGCGGTGGCCTGGGGGTACTCGCCCAGGCCCGCGGGGGCTGGGCGATGCTCGCCCAGGCCCACGCGGGCCTGGCGCATCTCCTCTGGCCCCCCGCGGCCTTGGGGGGCCCTCCGTGGCCCGTCGGGGGCCGGCGAGGGTTCGCCGGCCCCTGGCGACAATGAGGGGGGTCGCCTCCCCCCTTTCCGCTATCCAAGGGCTCCGTGGGGATCCACTCCGCCTTGCGCTAATCTTGGAGGTGACGGCTAGGTTGGCCGCCACCCTTTCTTGCCTCTTCCGCTCTTTGCCGTATCTCCTCGCGATAATCAACCTTACATGGCCCTTCGTCTTCATCATCGATCAGATCCTCCACAAAAAAGCCGGTTTCCGGATCAAAGCTCCCAACTTTCTCCTTCTCCTTCTTCAAAGGTGCCGCCTTTTCCCCCGATTTAGGGTTTCCTCCCCCTTTGTTGTTCGCCGCCAATTGATTTAGGGTTGCCATCATTTGTGCGAATTGTTCGTCGTGCTTCGCTTGATTCGCCGTCAATTGGTTGATGGACGTCGTCAACTTGGCCATGGATTCATCGTTTGCCGCCAATGATTTCTTGATCCCGTCGATTTCACTCGTGAACTTTGCCTCCAAAGCTTCAATTTTGTCGTGCGATCTTGTCGTGGCCGCCATGGATCGTCACGTGTTCTGATACCAAAATGTTAGTATCCAAGATAAAAAGACAATTTTTATAGATAAAAAGTAGCCAAACACGATAATTGAGCGTAAAAGAGGTGCGCTCTCCTCCCAAGACGCCGAAGAGGACGTCCGCACTCGTTTAATCTAAGATCTACTCCTAATGACGCTCAATAGAGAATATCTCAACATATCAAGCATAAAAACTACACATGACGGCTAGCCCCTATTTATAAAATAAACTAGGGTTTTGTGCTCAAGGGCGCGCGCGCACAAGCAACCCAAAAGAAGGGCCGACGGCCACTAATGGGCCCAGCCCATGTATAGACCCAGGCGGGTCTATCAGTATGCTAGCAGAGAAAATTGGCACCATATACCATAAGAGGATTGGAAATCCACATTAAGGTAAAATGCAACACCTGAGCCTTGGATGATGTAACATCTGAATGTAGCTTGCAGCTTGTGAATCAAAAGTGAAGAAAATAGTATATGTACAAGGAAGCAATAGTATTAATAATAATAAATACAATAGCTGTGAATCAAATGAGTGATAAAACGGGCATGCAACTTTATATGTGCAAGGAAGAATTCACTTAAAAGCATATTCGATGGGTAAAAAAACTGACAATATCTTTGAATCATAGGAAAGATTAAATGGTTATGTTACCATGTTTATAAGAGTAAGGGGGAATTCTGTTCCTCATCTTTAACAAGTAAAAATTTGAGCATATCCGTGAAAAATCCAGAATAAACAAACAATAGCCTTGATCAAATTTTGACCATGTTGGCCTAGTTAGCCCACTAACTAGGTCACACTTTTGATTTTGATGATGACAAACAAGTCACATGATACTAATATGTTTGTTAAGTGATCTCAGGGACAAATGCGCAATGAGAACCAAGTGGCAAACTTGTAAATTGTGGGCAGAAGAAGAAGAAAGGGCACACTTGTAATTATGATCAAAAGTGGCAAATTAGTAATTTTGAACTTAGTCAACATCTTCTAGAAAGTCAAAGAAAGATAAGATAATGTGTTGAGAAGATAATTGGTGCAAATGATAATTTGTGAAGAAGATAATTTGTGCAAATAAGAGTCCAAATTAATCATGTATTATCCAAGGTCAATGCACCATGAAGATTAGAAGATTGGCTAGTAAAAGTTTGAATGTAACTAGGAGAAAAATTTGGATTCAAAAAGGAGTTCTATTTCAACAATGAGTGTCCTAGTGCATGTCCTAGTCCAATGCATCTAGTTAGAGTTCATCACAAAAGAGAAAGTGCTACAAGATGTCCAAGTGTAAAGCATCTAGCTAGAGTCCTCTCAAAGAGAAATTTGATTGCAACTAAGGCTTGAGATTAAGATTAGGTAGAGTTCATATCAAAAAGAATTTGATTTCAACTTGGACTTAGATTTTCTCTTGTTTAAACCCATCATGCACAAGTCCTAAACTCCTAAGGAGAGAAAAAATACAAACTAAAACCCTAAAGGAGGCCGGCCCTACCCATCCTCAAAGTCTTCGTCTTCGTCGGCCCTAGATTCTCCCTCCATTAATCAAGCTTCATCTTCATGCAAGCCAAAGATTCTCTCCATTGATCAACCCCTAGGCAAAGACAATTGAAGAAAAGCAATCTCCTAGCCGCAAGCTTCAATCATACATTGAAGATCTTCTACCAAGCATAAACTCACACAAAGCCTTCAAAGTCCCAGCATCCTAGCCATCATCATCAAGCAACCACCAAGGTCAAGCAAGCTTGGAGCAATGCAAGGGGGCTATCCATCAAGCAAGTCAAAATAGCAAAGGGTCTCCATCTTTTCTTCATTCAAGCATCATCTCATTGCCATAACATCTCAAGCATCAAGCAAGCAAGAGCTCACGAATCCAAGGCCAAGCTACACCATCAAGTCCTTGCTTCAACTTCCCAAGTCACACACAAAGCATAGGATAGCAAGTGGGCCCTCACTGATCACGCCAAGAGATCAAGGCAACTCACACATACAAAGGAGTTCAAGCATCAAGCATCCAAGTCTAACTCCTTTCCATCATCAAGCAAGCAAAGTTCACTTCCCAAGTCATGCAACAAGCTACAAGCCACGCAAGGGATTTATCTCTAAGCCACGCATCAAAGCAACGAGCCCTAGCACCAATCCCCAAGTCACGCAAGCCAAGGAGTAAGCAAGCCCAAGCACCCCCAAGTCACGCAATAGGGTTTCAATAAGCCAAGGACTGCTGCACAAGTCACACATGGGCAGAACCAAGGAAAAAGCACAACCACGCCCAAGATTCTCATCGAGCCACAATTCACGCACGTGGGCGCTGCAGCTGTCATTTTCTTTGCGCGCAGCCCTAAGTCACGCATGGGCCCAGCAGACGAATCTGACCGAGCCAAAGTGCAAAATTCAACGAGCCTGGCTAAGATTCGGACGAGTCATACTATGCTGCTTTACGTACAAACAGCTGCAGATTGAATTGAGCAACGAACTTCAGAGACTTACATCTTTTAATCCAGACATCGAATTGACGAATCGTTTTCGCCTATGTGATCACGATCTCACAACCTACGCTACGGTGACATCTCTCTGATTTATTACTTCAGTTTTAGATCGGTTAGAATTATTTTGTTGAAAGGTTGTATTGTTTGTATAGCTTCACACGGATGCCATCATTGAGCTTATTTTCTCTGAACTAATTAGTGTAACGGTTCGATCACATCCTGTAAGTATGATCAGTTTGTAACGGTTCGATCACCACTCGTAAGAGTGATCAGAGGCTATAACAGTTTGGTTACCACCCGTAAGTGTGATTAGGTTCTTTTTGATGTTTTCAAAAAGGGTTAAATACTCTAGGTTGAGGTCGAATGGTAGGCAGTGAGCCAGCTCTGTTAAAATCTGTGATTGTGATTGTGTTCACTCTGATTAATTTCATTGTGTGATAAAAATTTAATTTGTGGCATACACCATATTCACCCTCCCCCCATCTACGTTGTTTTTCATACCATTCTTTTCTGTACAGCATTGCTCAACCAGGGAAAGGAAGCATTAGACAAAATGAAGTTACTTGATATGCTTGTTATATAAAAGAGCAAAACAATTTTTCGGATCAAATTTCAAGATGCAAATACTTGCCTGAAATTCAGGAAAAAAGTCAGCAGACTGAATAATAGATCCTCTAAAGTGCCAACGCAATAGTTTTGAACAGTTATACTTTAAAAATCCAGATTCCTAGACAAAGCAAACTTCAAAAGGAAAGAAACAAATACAAGCATAACAAGAAATTGTTTTAAACTATATATATACGTAATTATTTTAACTCCGCGTGTGTTTTTAATGCCGATCACAAGTTCGGAAAAATAAGGAGGGTTGTGTGGTAGGCGCGTGCTAGCCAGCATCATATTTTGTCACACTTTTATCGGCATAATTTCATTGAAGCGTTACAATCCGATATTCTTTTTATTGAGCCAATGTTACCGATCCGTTTTTGTATGAAGGCTAAGATAATGATCATGTAATAAATCATTTTATGTATAATGCCTAATGCCGTGTTGAAAAAATGATACCAACCACCAAAAATAATCTCAACATTAACGTCGGATTTACAAGGAATTTTTGAAGATTTTTTGGAGATTTTTTGGAGCTCAAACAATGTTTTTCGGATCACTGCCCAACTCTTATTTTCTCGAATTTAAATTGTGCACAATAAATCTAGTATTTGGCCTAGGCCCACGGTGGAGGCAGTCCATAGGCGCACCGACACACGGCCCACACAGGGAGCGCAAATGCGAGCGTAGCAGCAGGGTGCGGGTTTTGGATTCTGAATCCGATCCGAAAACAGACCTGTTGGTTTTTTAAACATTGTTTTAGCTAGGATTTTAATGTGATTCTTGAACGGTTTTTGTGTAAATTTTCATGTACAAGTTTACGGCTACCTATAGAAGATACTGAGGGCTAACTGAGGGCCAAGATAGTTATTTGAGAGCTTTTTTCCATTATTTTCTTCTCTGAATTATTAGCAAATTTGGTTATTTCCTTAAACCAAATGTCATAACTCGTAAACTAAGATTATTGAAGAGTTAATGATCTCTCCAACTAGACGTACACCAAGTTTTGGATGGAACCAATAGAAATGTCGGGTGTGTGTTTATCTTTCATTTTGTGTTGATTTCATATCTATTGATGTGTTGCGAGTTTTGTTGAGAAAGTCATTAGATTTGCTCGTTGGTTCAATGATTTTGAAATTCCACGGGCGATTGCTTTTTTGATAAGCCTGTCAAGAGGACATAGGAGCCCATAAGTGCTAATCTTAATCACTCCCCGGTAATTGATATCAGAGCATAACAATTGGAATCAGAGCAAGATTCGTGAACAAGTCCAAGGTGCTGGCGGATAATTCTTCTATAAAAGATGACGCAACCGCAAAACAATTGGTTCAAGTTCATATGGGGGTGACTCGTATGCGACGGTTAGAGGGCGCATTACAAAATTAAAAAGTTTAATGGTAAGTGAAACTTCAAGATATGACAGTACAAGATGAAAGGTAATCTTGAGAAAAAATCATGTCCATAGGGAGGTGTACGACATGAAGACTTTACTGAAGGATATCTTGGAAAGGGAGAAGATATAGATCGAGGATTCGGCGATGACAACCATCAACTCAGTTTATCGGACGATGTAGTTTATAAGGTGTCTGAGGAGACTACGACCAATGGATTATGGAAAAAGCTCGAAAAGATATATCTAAAAAAGTCACTAACCAACATGCTAATCTTGCTGAAGACTTTCTTCACTTTCAATATGTGAGACGGTATCTTATTGAAGGATCATCGGGATACCTTTAATTGATTAGTGATGAAGATGAAGACCATTAGATTGACTGTAGAGGTCAAGCATGAGGCGATGGTTCTACTCATGTTGTTGTTGCCAGAGGGATACACGACATTTGTCAACAACATGGTCTACATTCAGGATACTCTGACTTAAGGATATGAATGCGAGGCTCTACAGCAAGAAGTTGAGAGATCGGTGACATGAATTGGTTTAAGTGGAGAAGATTCAAACAGCCAGGGCCTACTTGCTTCGGGACGAAGCAATGCGAGAGGCAGCAACAGAAGGAGATCGAGATCGAGAACTAGAGGCACGACATGATATATTTGTGAGAAAACGGATAGTAGAAAAGAGACTATCTAGATAGAAGGAACAGAGACAAGAAGGATATGAAAACATCTTCGTCGGCCATATTTGTGAGAAACCGGGATATTAGAAAAGAGCCTATCTAGATAGAAGGAACAGAGACAAGAAGGATATGAAAACATCTTCGTCGGTTATAATTATGCAGACGAAGGATGTAATGAGCAAGGAAGTATATGATGTGTTCACAGCATGCTCATCAGGTGTGGTGAATCATGCTTGGGTCATAGATTCGGAGGTGTCGTTCCACGCGATGCCAAATAAAGAGTGCTTTCATACCTATCAGAGGGTGGATCGGTCTGCATGGGCAACAATGACGAGTGCAAAACTGTTGGAGTTGGTTCACTGAGGATCGGGATGTTTGATGGCATGGTGCGCATACTCACTAACATGTGATATGTTCCAAAGCTGAGGAATTTACTAGTTTCTTTGGGTGTGTTGGATTACATGGGTTATAAAGTTCCGCTAGAGAAAGAAGCTCTAAAATATCAAAAGGTTTGATGATGGTAATGAGAGGTGAAAAAGTCAGTGACTTGTGTCTGCTGTAGGTGATGACAAGCATAAGAGATTCCAGTGTTAAAATTGAGAGTTTGCATGAGATTGATTCGACCATGCTATGGCATCTCAAACTTGGACATGTCACGGAGAAAAGTTTGGAGGCTTTGAGGAAGCATGGTCTGATCAAAGAGATGAACATTAAGGTGCTAGAGTTTTGCTAGAATTGTGTCTATGGCAAGCAGACAAAAGTTAGTTTCGGTGAGAGAAAACATGACACAAAAGGGATTCTTGAGTATGTTCACACCAATGTTTAGGGTCATGCATCAATTCATTCTCTAGATGGAGATGTATACTTCATATCATTCATCGATGATTTTTTCTAGAAAGTTTGGGTGTATGTGATGAAGAAAAATTGGTGGTGTTGGAGAAATTCAAGGCATGGAAGACAATTGTGGAGAGTCAAACAGGGAAGAAGCTAAAAGTGGTGAGGTCCAATAATAGTGACAAATTTACTTCTGCTAAGTTAAGGAATTTTGTGAGGATCATAGAGTAAAAAGACACTTCACTACATGAGAAGATCCGTAGTCGAATGGAGTTGCGGAAAGAATGAATATGACCCTTCTAGAGAAGGCGAGGCGAGGTGTCTTTACTTTACATCATGACTATCAAGGGGATTTTAGACCGAAGCTATATCTATCGCAGCTTATTTGATAAATAGAATTCCATCTTCAGCTATCCGTGGAAAAATTTCAGAGAGATTTAGATAAGAAAGCTAGTGAGTCTAGATCATCTTTGATATTTGGATGTCTTATTTATGTTCACGAGAAAGGTGACAAGTTTGGTATCAATGGAAGGTGTCATGTTAGAATACATGGAAGGTGTTTAGAATTACATATTTTCGAGTCCAGATGCAAAGAATATCTTGATTGGTCGACACGTGACATTTGATGAGTCGATGGTGCTACAAGGCTTCAGAAAGTAGCAAAACATATAGAGGAAATGAGGTGCAAAACGAGATGGAGGTACTTATTTTAAATGACAGGATCGACATAGATGTTGGTAAAGGAGTGTCAGTTGATGGAGAGAATCTACATGAGGTTTATACTGCATGAAGTGATGGTAGCAAAAGTTCAGTTTGAGGTGGAGATCCTGGAGCTACTGTGCGTGATTTATAGCTAGTAGAGTGGAGCATCGTATCGTGAAGGTTCCAGCTCGCTATGAGGACCATGTGAATCTGGCTTGTACATTGCATACGCATGGACATCCTACGACAGACAGGTTTGTGATGAATGTATTGAGTTTGGATGCAAACTCATGGTGGAGGTGTGCTAGAAAAGATGTCGACGTGAGAGAGCATTCTAAGGAAATTCACGAGAAAGATAATCTGACGATGGATAGGTCGGCGACGAGATTTGAGCTAGTCTCAAATTTATTGTCCTTGAAGAGGTGCTACGGTGCTATGAGGTGACACAGAGAGACATTACAGGTTTTGTTTCATGTATGGATTCAAGAGATACGACGAATTCAATTATTAACCATCGAAAAGGGATTAGTTGGACACTTAGTAATTGGAGATGCTTAGTACAAAGATCACTAGCCAAGTGCATTGGCCTCATGATAATATGATTTATTTTTAAAGGCGGAGTATATGTAGTTTTGCTTGGTTCATGTTTTATGGTGTATTTGTATCAAGATGGAGTGTTGAAAAATATGATACAAAACAGCAAAAATTTCTCTAGATTAATCTCGAATTTATGAGATTTTTGGAGATTTTTTAGAGCCTAAACAATATTTTTCAGAAACCAAGCCCAAATATTTTTTTCTCGGATTTAAATTGTGCAGAGTAAAGCTGCTATTTAGCCCAAGCCCTCGGTAGAGGCGGCACGCTGGCGCGGGCGTGTGGGGAGCGCGAATGCTAGCACAACAGCGGGGTGCGGGTTTCCAGATTCCGAATCCGATCTTTAAACAGATCTTTTAGATATTTAAACGTTGTTTCGGTTAGGGTTTTGATGCGATTATTAAGCGGTTTTCGCGGGAGATCTTCTGTACATGTAGAAAATACAGATGGCAAACTGAGTGACAAGAGTGAGTTGTTTGATAGCTTTTATCATTATTTTCTTCTCCAAATTCTTAGCGGGTTTGGTTATTCCTTTGAACCAAACGTCATAACTTGTTACCCAAGATTCTTGAAGCATTCGTGATCTCTCCAACTAGACATACACCAAGTTTTAGTGGAACCAGTATAAATCTTAGTGTCAGCTACGTATTTATGTTTTACTTTGCATTGATTTCATATATATTGCCATGATATGGCTTTTCTGGAGAACATCATTAGCTTTAATCTTTGGTCTAACGATCTTGGAATTTCACTGGATGATTGCTTTCTTGATAAGCTTATCAAGAGGGCATAGGAGTCCAAGAGGGATCAATCACTCACCAACAATCGGTATAAGAGCATAACAATTGGTATCAGAGCATAATATAAGGAACATAAAACAACCAAGCAACATTGGTGTGTATTATGGTTCATCAAAATGATGGACATATGCATCCTTCACCTCGCATTCCAAGGATCATTTTTGTTAACCTTGATGTTAGCCCAAGTTTTTGCTCTCAATTTCTTGATAATGACCCCAGATTTGCCCATGAAATCAAGGCTTGGCTAGACGGAAGAAGAATTTCGGCCTCTTCATTGTGGTTTCTGTCAGAATCGTCAATGCAAACCACTCGCAATAGTTTCATGAACTTTCAACAGAGAATCCTGGGCATAGCACAGAGGTACCCTAACATGTCATCTGCTTCCCCATCAATATCTAACAGGATGTCTCTGTCCTTGACATTGCAATAAATGGTGACAACTCTTTTGTTAGCACCAGGGAATGGACCAATAACCTTGATCCTAGCACGCATCTCTTGCCTCAGGGAATTAATCACTTTGCCACCCTTCCCAATTACACTTCCAATAACAGCATCTGAGTATGCGTAGACAACTAGTTCCCCATCACCAAAACTTCATTGTCCCAATATCTCTTCTGATTTTTTTCCATTCATCGGTACCATCAATTAGATTTCGCTTGCCCGTCTCAACCCTTGTTAGTAAAAAACGCGAATTTTTATGTTTTTTACGTTTAAAATCCGTCTAAAATGGTTCCCGTATTAAATGACCGTCCATTTGAATTATTCGGAAAAATACACGCTTTTTTAGGGGTTGACGAACAAAACGCGTTTTATTCCCGTATTGCGCATTTTATGCGTTTTAAACTCGTTTTTAGGGGCACTTTTAAATCATTTTGAAATATGATCCAATGATCATACTTTGGTTTAGTGCATACTACATGGAATATAATAGTATGATCATGTCATTTTGGTTAAAAACTATGAATACAATTTAAATCATGAATATAGAACTCAGTTTACTCTTATTTCGTATTGATATTGTTGATTTTTAGGTTCATTTGGATGAATGATATCTTGACAGTATTCGTATTTTTCGTCACGTTTTTTAACTGGGTTAACGAATTAAACACGATTTAACACGTTTACGTATTATTCCCGTATTACGCATATTTGACCGAATTTTTGACCAAACGTCTGTTGAAATCGACCGAATTAAACACGTTTTATTCACGTCCCGAATATTTTCCGTATTACGTATTGCTAACAAGGGTCTCAACCATGTTTTAGGTAAAATATTCCTAAAGGACAACAGATCATGTAAGGATTGCCGGTTCAAGAATGTGTATTTCAACAGAAAGGATTCCTTTGACCATAATATTTTGGAACAAAAAGCATAGGAAGCAGCATCAAAAATAGAATCCAAAAGCATAAAGAAATATGATAGAAACACAAGATCAAACAGGCGCCGCAAGCCAATTTTTTTTTAAAGATGATGGTATGAAGGACGCAGCAATTTAACAAATGAAGGCAGCTGTAAGCAACATATGCCAATTCTAATAAATAATGTGACATCTAGAATGCATAGATCAATGGTACAAGTTCAGGAATCTGCATTGAACGATGAGGTGGCCGATAAGAACATGAACAGACGCGGTTGAAAGGAATATGAAAGCAGCTATTTTAACTGACGAATAATGTTCTTGTTGTTCTTGAAAATAAAAGCCATGCTTTCAAAGTAAAACATTAGCACGAAGTTAAAACTAGTTCCCCATCACAGAGATGGGGAACATGAAGTTAAAACATGCGATTGGGTCGCGATTGGGAATGAATAGCTGCTAGCAAGAACTAGGGTTTCGAAACTGTGTTCGGATAAAGCCATGAAGTTTTTGTCTCCTTTTTGGGATACAATAGAAATAATATTTGCAGAATTTGCAAACCTAACCCCAGAAATTTTTCGATGATAGATATGAGAATGAAGCAATACCTGAAGAGGGGCGTTGGCAGTGAATCAGGAACAAAAACCCTAATCCCTGTTTCCCCACTGGCGCGCGGGGCGAAAAATTAAAAGGACTCTGCTATTCTCTTAAATACGAACCTTCGTATTATAATTGGGGGTGTAGCTCAAACGCAGAGCGCGTTTGCCATTCAAAATTTACGTGTGGAATTCTTCACTTCTTCTCCGACGCCGGCACGGCCGCCACTGCCACATCCATGTCGCATCCCCTCCTCCACGCAGCCGCCCCCCACTCCCTCCTCCTCATCCCTCCTCTTCATTCCCCCCTCCCCTAGTCCGCCGCCGCCGCCGAGATTAATGTTTATGTATACGTATGAATGAAATTAATGTGTATGGGCTCACAGCACATGAATTTGTTGGGCTGTCATCACTGGCAAATCAAATATGCACTCAGAGTTAAAAGTGATTTTAAGGACATGGATCAAATGAAGCTAGACAATGAGCTCAAATTATCAATGACACGTCAAGTGCTCAATAGTAATTTTTAATTTTGATGTACTTTTTGTTGTCCTTTTCTTAGCATGTTAAAACCTTGATTAAATCTCTCAAAAGCTTGGGAACAAACTAAAAATGCTATTAAAAAACCTTGATTAAATCTCAAAAGCTTGGGAACAAACTAAAAATGCTTTAAAAAAATTTTGAAAGTTATTTCATAAGATTTTGTGCCGTTGTCTGAATATCAAAAAAATAGTCGACTGCTATTTTTGCTTTAGTCGACTATTCTTCTCTTTGATTCCCGAATCTGGCTAGCACTCGTCGACCAATGTTGGTGAACTGGTTGACTAGCTCCATACTAATCGACTAGTCCATTAACAGTATGCGACTAGCACTAACTGTTGGGCTCAACTAGTAACTTTTTGTTATTCGTTTTTGGCCGTTTTGGGGGCTTTTGGTAAATAGTTTTCAACCGAATTTTTCCCCATAAATTGAGGGTTGTTAAGCTTTAAATACGTGAATTGAATGATCAATTTCTAAAAAGAAAAATTGTTTTCAAATCTCAATTGTCTTAAACACAACCTCTCATCTCTAAAGATTGAATCTCTAAAGATTGTTAAGCTTCTAAGTTTCTCATCCTTTAGTATGGCCAGTCCATTAATCTCCCAACGCCAACGATTGAATCTTTTAAGATCAATGCTTCTCCTCTAAATACACGTCTGCACACGAGATTCAAGCAAATGCTATAAGTAATTGTATTAATCGCTATAAGTATAAATCCTCTTGTATGGAGGTGAGTTGTGAAAATCATTGGTGGAGGCAATGTGTGTTTGTAACTCCTCTTGTATGCCGTGGCTTGTGAAAATTCATGTTGGATGCAATGTGATTTTGTCAAACCTCTTCGATAGAGGTGGTTGTAAAGATCCTCATGATTGTTGAGGTGGTTCCATCATAGTGCTAGTGGATGCTGGATGTAGGTCACGGGTTTGACTGAACCATGGTAAATTCTGTGTGTTTGTGTTTGTGATTCGGTGCAGTTTATTACTTGCATACCTTGTATTCCACTGTTTATCTTTATTTTTGCATATGAGCTCGTTGATTAAGATTAAATTAGGTAACTCTAATTGCAATATTAATGAGAATTTTCTAGTGGATTGTATTATTTCCGAAACACTTTTCACACACGCTCTAATGTTTATCCTTTAACGTCACATGATCCAACGCTTGGTGTTGAGTCATTGGGCAGGCACTCGAGATGACTCGACCGATTGATGACTAAGGCACATGAGGCCCACAAGAGAAGCCCGATATCGACTCGATCAAAGCCCATTGGCCAGTCGACCGTTGCATTCACCTCGCTCGAACGTGGGATTAAAAACGGACTCGTAATTTGCAGGAACATGTCCAACATTCATTCCTATTAAATGGGGAAGATCGTGGACTCATAATGGGTGGCGGTTATCTCCCCAACGTTACTAAAGGGACCCAGGCTCTCTATAAATACAGAAAGGGTCACAATTCTCAAGGTATGATATCTAAGACATATAAACTTACTTTCTCAGCTGACATTTCTTACATCATAGAGCTAGCGACGACAAATCCGAGGCAAACCTCTATGGGTCGATCTCAGCTGCTCCTAGCTCCCTCTAATCCTTAAGTTCACATACTAACTTAAGCATCGGAGGGGATTTGGGTCGAAACCCAGATCTGACCCTTCTAACGTGTCTATGTGGTGTATATCGACGCATCGCCATCTATCGCGAAGATCATAACCGAGCTTCCCAGCCTCGAACGGTCGATGCATCAGATGTCCAAGGGTCGATCGAGCATCTCATCATCATCTACATCCATCACTCGACCCATGTTCTTCCAACATAGGGTCCCACTTCACCTGCTGACGAGGATCCGACTCAGCGCCAAGGGTCCACATCAGCTTGACAACTGTCCTCGTCATTTTTGGCCTTAACAGTTTGGCGCCGTCTGTGGAAAGCGTTAACCAGTTAGACATCTCGAAGCAATCAAAAGCTATGTCAGCTGGACCCAACAACATCGGACCGATGGAAGATCTGAAGGAGAAGCAAAAGGTGAACAGCGTCCTGGTGGAGGATGCCACGGACTCTACATTGCCATCAAAATGACCAGAAAGGGCCATCAAGGAGCCTGAGGTGACCCGGAAGGAATTCACCCAATTCACTGAGCAGGTCGACAGGCGTCTCGGTGTTTTGGCAACCTTGATACGCCAAAACAAGGGGAATCCATCGCTCTTAAATGAGCCATTGCCGTTACCAAACCCGACCCTGACACCAACCAGGGGCACGACCTTCCTCCGAGATCAGGGAGATCCGAGAGCAGATCGACTGGAGATCAACCCACACAATGCAACCCCCCCCCCCCCCCCCCGTCTCACCAATATGGCAGAACGAGGGTCGACAATCGGGCCTTCGTTCTCCATGGGGAACGCACCCCCTCTAATTATAGGGAAGCCACCCGCAACATCCTAGATCAAGTAATTTACAGGGCTCTCCCGGGTTATAACCCTATTAACCTTGCAGGTGGATTCGGAAGGAGAGAAGAGATCCCAAACCGATCTTCAGGAGCCAATTACGTTCAAGCGGGAGAGGGAGGATCTCTACTCGTCTGATCCGCACTCTGGCGAACCCTACTAAGGGAGAATATCACTTCTGGTCCTCCTCTTCCCAAGTCCAAACGCCCTACCTTACCAGCTTATAATGGCAGAGGCGACCCGTGGTCGCACATTCATAAGTATCTGAACGTAATGCTGCTTCACGGGGCCGACAAGCCATACATTTGTAGAGCATTCCATGCTACCCTGCTCAAGAGCACAGAAAGCCGATACAATGGGCTACCCCACGGTTACATCGAGTCGTTCGATGAATTGGCAGACATGTTCTGCATGCAATTTATCGCGGGTCGACGTCCTAAGAAGAAGTCATCCCACATCTTCTCGCTCAAACAGAACGAGAATGAGTCGATTCGAGCCTTCGTCCATAGATTCAACGATGAGAGGCTCGATGTGGAGGAGACGCCGGATGTAACTGTCACATCGGCGCTCACTCAGGCGGTCTGGAATAAACACCTACGAAGGGCCATCAACCAATTTCCCTTAACACCGTCGCAGAAATTCTCAACCTAATGGATCGGTTCACCATCTCCGAATAAGCAGAGGAACCAACCAAAACTGGTGCGAAAGGCACTCCCTCCCGTCGCAGAGACACAAGGCAAGAGAAACCAACTCCGGTAACCCCTCGACAGGAGTCTCGAGACAAGAGACCCAGAAAGAGGAGTCCTTGGAGCAAGGAGTGCCCTACCTATGCGAAACCGAGCGATCCTAAGACGGAGGTCCTCGCTTATGCCCCACGAGAAGAGCTGATCCAAGAGACAGCAAAGAAGGGCAAATATGAGAAGAGAGATGACCTCAAATTTTGCAAGTACCACAATGACTATGTGCACGATACCAACGACTGTTTGACTCTCAAAAAAGAGATCAATGCATTGGTCAAGCGAGGACACCCCAAAAACTCGGCTACCGATCAACCTAGCAAGGAGGGATCCTCGAAGCAGAAGGGCAAGATGACGGGGTCACCTGTCACCAAGGTGATCGACTAGCAAGCTGTCTGAGCTTTGGATCAAATAAAGAGGCGTGGGACAAAATCAACTCCGACGAAGTTCGAAAACACCTGTACGCCTTTTGCTTTTGTTTTTCCTTTCAATAAAGCATGTCTTTTTCATCAAATAAAGTTTTACTTCCTTAAGCCTTCATGAATTCTACAAAAACTATCCAATCAAAACTCCCCTCTAAAAGGATCTGATCCTCCGGAAGCCTGGATAAACTGAATTCATATTGATGAAATCCGTGCGAGTGACTCCTAAAGGTCATCAGACGTACGTCGAGGGGCCAACCCTTCGCTACTGAACGACTGTCTTAAAGGTCGTCAGCCATAATCCGAGGGACCACCCCTTCTCTACTGAATGACTCTCATAAAGGTCGTCAGTGTCACGTCCCGCTTCCCAAAACAGCGGAGGCGAAGCGTGACTAGGCCCGCTTAGGCCAGAACTAAGGAGCCATGACCCAATAAGCGTCTGTGTGGTACCAAGACGAAAGTACAGGTCCCTGCATGTTAGTACAAAACAATAAGAGTACAAGAAAGGGGAAGACAAATCATTTTATTATTCCAACATATCAAAAGTACCAAGTCTCATCGCCCAAAGGGCTACAACAGCAGAAAAGGAAATCTAACGGTGCAAGCACCCGACCTAAACAAGAAAACAAAAGGTGCTACACACCCAACTAAAATAAATGGAAATCTCTGGAAACTGCAACGAGAAGTCTCTAGCTCTGGTCCTCCTTAGGATCGTACTCCGGATCAACACTCTCTGGCTCCACGTCGGCTGGCAAGTCAGTCTCCTCGACGTACTCTGGCTCGATCCCTGACGTACAGCACCAAAAGAAGGAACTGTACGTCAGGTAAGGTCTACAAGAAGAGGTTAGACCAAACTGCAGGTGCACCAATTATTTAACAATGTTTTACTGGTTGATTAACATGCTGAGGTTATAACAGGCGAACAAACGAAAGTACACGCAGCAGGAAAAGTAAACACGACAAGTAGTAGTCGTAGCGAGTGCTACCGACTACGGGACTAGCCTACGGGTGTCAAGACAAGACGGAACAAGGAGAGCCAGACAGGACAAGACAAGACATGAAAAGGGTTCATGCCTTTACGGTTCGAGGGGGATCAGACCCTCTTGCCGCGTGCACGCTCAACCCTACCCCAAAACCCCAAGAATCGTGACAGGACAAGGGATCACTTGATCTAGCTTGACAAGTGCCCTATTGCTCTCTGAGCTGTGTATCAGTACAAGGGATCACTTGCTCTAGCTTGACAGGTGCCCTATTGCCCATCGGGCTATGAATCGGTACAAGGGATCACTCGCTCTGGCTTGGCGAGTGCCCTATTGCCCAGCGGGCTGTGCAAGACGGAAAGGGACATGTCAAGACGGAAGGGACAAGACACAACAAACAGGAGGGGTTGTACTAGGGTGTCCACAACTCACACACATGTATGTCAATCCTATGATGTCAAAATTGTTGTTGTTGGACTCAGACTTCGTTGTCAAGTCTGAGCCATCAAGGGCGTCCCGGACGCTATCATTTCACGTCCGGTTCTCATTGTTCCAAAATATCAATTCTAACAAGACTAAGGCCTAAACATGGCCAAGAACGCAAGTGGTACACTTGCCTGCGGTGGCGAGTGCGTCGTCTTCCTGGAACGTCTCGTCCAAATGTCTCGTCGGTGAAAGAGCGTCTGAAAATCGTGGCACGGCGACGGTGTCAGATCACGATTCAATAAACCCTATTAGGGTTGTGTCTAGGTTATTGGAACTACCCTATTTATCAAAAATCATATTTTTAATGCATTTAACCTAATCGACGATCTATCCTATGAGCACATGCATAAAGTCCATTTGTCGATTTATCTACGGTTGTACAACGTTTTAAGGATCAACGGAAAATAAATTTAATTGATTAAAGTTGCTGATTTTAATTAGGTTTTGATCATTTACGGTGAGGGTTTCTACGAGTTTAGGGAACCAACCTGATTTGATGATTGAGCGGAGATCCGGCATTAGATCTGGAAAAGGTGGAAGCTTTGCGTCGTCCGAAAATTCCTAGGCTGCGGGTAGCGCAGCGAGGAACGTTGATCGTTGGTGGTGTCGTCGGCCTCCGAAAGTGGTGACGAAGATCTCGGCGTCTCCCGGGGTCGTTGTCGCTAGATTTAAGATTGGATCGCCAAGAAGGATCTCGTAAAAGGGAAACGAGATGGCGGCCGGAGCTTGGCCGCAAGGTTCAGATCTGGGGAGATGGGGTGGTCAGCTGATTTGTGGGGAAAATAGGAGGAGAAGAAGAAACAGGAGAAAGAAGAGAAAGGAGAAAGAAGGAAAGAGAAAGGAAGAGGAGAGGGAACTTGAAGAAGATGGAGGCGCAAGGGAGAAGGAAAGGAGAGGTAGGGGAAAGGAAAGAGATGGGTTGGAGAAGATGATGGCTCAAAATAACGAGGAGAAAAGAAAGAAGGCCGCGCAATTAAATAAGAAAAACCTACGGTGGCTAGGTCAAAACCTAGGGTTTCGGGGTCAATTAGTCGGTCAGTGAAGGGCGGTCGACCGACTAGTTTGAGAACTAGTCGGTCGGTCGTCCAACTGAGACCGACTAAAAGCTAAACAGAGAACAGTGTCGGTACAGTGTTGATAGATTTAGTCGGTCTGTGAAGGCTCATCGACCGACTAGTTTGCAACCTAGTCGGTCGGCCAGTGTTCATTGATCGACTAAAGGATAAGAGTGGTCGACAAGAAGTTTTGAAAGTTAGTCGGTCTGAGAAGAAAGCCTAACCGACTAGTTCGTCAACTAGTCAGTCGGTGTTCGTTCTTTGACCGACTAAAGGTAAACAGTAACTCGACTGCATGAAATGATCTCTAACTTAGTCGGTCTGCGAAGAAGTGTTGACCGACTAGTTCGACAACTAGTCGGTCGGTGGATGAACTTAGACCGACTAAGCGTAAACAGTAACTTAGTGGAAAAATCTGACGGAAACTAGTCGGTCCATGAAGAGTTTCTGACCGACTAGATTAACATCTAGTCGGTCTGTCCTTGTTCTTGAACCGACTAAAGTGCACACAAAGTCTCCAAATGAAGCGCGAAGCTTCGGGATGGGTTCTAGGGACTTCTAAGATGAGTCTGGCTCTAAGATAAGAGCGCCATGAAGCACGCTCAGCTCCAGTTAGGGGAAAAGAGATACGGAAAAGAAGAAGAGAGAAGACAAACAGTCTTATATATATAAATAAATATCATCATACAAAAACCAGCCGTTACAGTCAGCCGTAAGTCGAAGGGACCACACCTTCTCTACTGAATGACTCTCCTAAAGGTCGTCAGCTGTAAGTCGAAGGGGTCACCCATTTGCTATTGAACGACTCTCCTAAAGGTCGTCAGTCGTAAGTCGAAGGGGCCACCCCTTCGCTAGTGAATGACTCTCCTAATGGTCGTCAGCCGTAAGTCGAGGGGCCACCCCTTCGCTACTGAAGGACTCTCCTAAAGGTTGCCAGTCGTAAGTCGAGGGGGGCCACCCCTTCTCTACTGAACGACTCTCCTAAAGGTCGCCAGTCGTAAGTCGAATGGGCAACCCCTTCGCCACTGAACGACTTCCCAAAACGTTGTCGGTCGTAAGTCGAAGGGGCCACCCCTTCGCCACTGAACGACTCTCCCAAAACAATGTCAGCCGTAAGTCGAAGGGGCCACCCCTTCGCCACTGAACGACTCCCCCAAAACGTCGTCAGCCATAAGTCGAAGGGCCACCCCTTCGCCACTGAACGACTCTTGATTGAACCGAAAAACGCGCAAAGGAAGCACGCCTTCCACTCCCAAGTGTAGGAGCGTCAATGCAATTTAAATTTATAACCGGTGAGTACCGGGTCGGATCACAGGGACAAGTCGTTCTACATTCGCAAAATCTATCGATAAAAAAAGATAGTAGCGTGAGACAACCACCTCGCTACGTGAATGGTGGTGGGGAAAAGTGTGATGAATCTACAATCCCAACCAAAGTAAGTAGGGTTAGAGAACAAAATGGGGAGTTAGGATAGCTATGAGAGGGGCATGGGTTGTAGGTTCACTAATGTTGGTGTTAATCAAGCCTAAATTACCCACATATAACTCAATTGGGCCTCCGGCTATGGCAAGCTCAATCAGTAAATTTATCATTCAAAAACACAATTATTTGCAATAAGGATGGATGCATCATTATGGCACTAATCAAAATAGGATCATGGACTTTTCTCAAAGTGTGCCCTCTTGGAACTTAACCAATAAAATTGTGCCCTAACAATTCATCCAACGTTTTCATGGAAATAGGCAAGAGGCAAATAGAACTAAGATTAACATCCAACATTCATGAATCACAACCCACGCATTTAACACTACTCAATCATGATAAACAAGATGAGAACTTCATACAAAATCAACCCAAGTTCATTACAAAAGAGAGATGCTAAAAAACACAAAAAGAGAGAAAAGAACGCACCAATCTCTCAAACAATGAGGCTTTCCTCTCACTTGAGCACCTCTTCCAAGCTTCCCATCTCCCCCATGGCCTCCAAACCCGAGAACTATTAGAGAAAATGAAGATTGTGGCTGAAAAACAGCCCCAAATTCGTATAAAAACCCATTCACAGCTTAACGGGTCTGAAATTAAGTCAAACAGGTCGGATTCTGGCCCAAACTTGCAAGCAATGCCCAAAGCAGCAGAAAATTTCAGCACCGTCACCCTGTCTTGTGAAAATGATAGAACAATCATCCGACCTCGGAATGACTCGTTCCAGGCGACGATGGAAACGTAACAAAGTGTATTACGACTGAAAAATATCACTAGGCCGGAATATGCACTAAAATGAAAGCAGAATTCTGCATAAGAGGGGAATAGCATACCAGAATTTCAGCACCGTCACCCTGTCTTGCAAAAATTCAAGAAAAATCATCTGACCTCGGAATAACTCGTTCCAAGCGGCGATGGAACCGTAACAAAGTTTACTATGATAAAAAATATCATTAAGCCGGAATATGCACTGGAATGATAGCAGAATTCTGCACAAGAGGGGAATAGCAGACCAGAATTTCAGCACCGTCACCCTGTCTTCCAAAAAATACAGTAAATTGCTCCGAGCTCCAAAAATTCTGGAAAAATATGTGTTGGAATCGGGACTTCACGAACTTCAACTGAAAAATAATAGGAGACTAAGATGAAGATGCTAATAAGCTGTAAAAATTGTGTTTTATGCATATGTAAATGATAAGCTCCAAATTTAATAGATATCGAAAATATGTATGAAATGAAGCTAAGATATGATTAATACATGCACAAAAAGCACCGAAATGGGGTGATAAATATACAATTTATATCCCGAATCATATCCTCCAACTAGCTTTTTGCTAGTCCCTAGCAAAATATGCGATAAATTCGGATTAAATTGAAAACTTGCACCAACTTTAAGATATCAGCATGGCATGCCAAAAATATTATTTCCAAGTGATTTCAAAGCCAATATAGACAATGTATGAAAGTAAACAACAAATGACATTCTCCTCAATCCAATTCAAAGAAAAGTGAAGTAATAAGCAGCGCATCGCATTCATCGGGATATATCACAAATGGCAAATTTTCTAATTTTCAAGGAAATGGCCAAAACAAAAGAAATTTCTCTAAGTTGTGGGAGATGAGATTGCATCACTCATTTTGCTTATTCTTTCATTTATTCATTCATTTTTTTCTTTTTTCTTTTTCTCCTTTTTTGTATTCTTTTTGTATTTGAATGTTTTATGTTTATGTTTGCATTCACGCAATAATGCTATGAAATGCAAACACGGCCACCTTTGCATACATGTGATAACGCTATATAGGCAAAGTGATGGAATGATCCCCTAAATCTCAATTTTGGCGTTCTCCCCAATGTTTCGTAGGGCACCGGCTACTCAATTTAATTAGAAAAACCATTCACTTATATAACTCTCTTTCTCATTCTAAACATGAATTATCAACTCATCCACCCACTTCCTGGAAGAAAACAAAACATGCAACATTGGCCACACCCATATCCAATCAAAAACTAAGCCATTCATCCCAAGTCATGTAATCACTTACACCAAACTATTCCCAAATTATTTCAAAGAGATATCACGACGTATAAAATAGTTTCATACATGGTGTTACGAGGTGGAACTCGCGTACAATGAATTTGTATTATGGGGAACCAAGGGCACGATGGTTATATGGAGAAGAAGGGTTAGGTAGGCTGTTTTACAAGTGATTAGTGGGGTGAAGAAGTTGGATCTGTTGCCGGTGGCGCTCACGGGGTCGAATCTCGCCGGATGCAGCTGAGGAGGGTTGGACGGCAGGGGGCTGACGCTGACTTTGGTCAAGGGGCGAGCTCTCCTGCAGCACGAACAACTCGTCAGAAGGGCAGGGTTGGGGTTCAACCCTTAGCCCCTCCGATGCCTAAGTCAGTAATAGGGCTTAAAATGGGGGGCTAGACACGCCGGCCGGACTAACGGTGTGTCGACCGCACGTGGCGAGCTATGGGTGGGAGAACAAAGATATAGATGACCCTTGTTCTCGTGTGTGAATTATAGATTAAGAGAGAATTTTCCAACCCCCTTTCCGTAAGAGGAGAGGGGGTATTTATACCTGACGGGTGATGACTAGGCGTGCTGAGCTGGCTTGGTTGTCAGCGAAAGCTTCGGACAAGGACGTCGGGAACAGGAGTCCCTGACCTGCTTTTGTCAGGCGGCGCAACGGCCAATGGGTGCTTTTGTCGAGATGTCAGGGCCGAAAGCATTAACTGTCAGATGGGTCAGCCGCCAGGGGGTGCTTTGTCAGGCGGTCGGGTGACGTATGTGTCGATCGCGCCCTTATCCTAGGTCGTTTGTCGTTGGTGACGAACTAAAGGTCAGGCTATGCTATCCCTGGCGTCGGGGCGCATGAGAATCAGACGGGTCGTCCGGATCAGGAGTTGTCCGGCCCGGCCGCGCCTCCCGTTCGGTCGCGGACTATGGTTCGCCGGCACAGATAGGTACCCGCGCTTAAGTCAACTGGCCTATCGGTGCCGTCCGGGCGCACCTCAGCATCCCTGGCCTAGGCGTGTAACCGCAGTTGTTCGACCCGCTCGGGGCGGTGCGCTCGGGGAGCGCCCGTCCCCATGTGGATTCGGATTTCCGGGGTGGCGGCCCCTTTGTGAAAAGGCGAGTTAAGGGGGTACGTTAGCGGATCCGGGCGGGAGTCGGACTCCTACGATCTTTAGGTCGTAACAATTGCCCCCGGCATTCGAGTGCGAGGCGGAAGCCCGGTTCGGCTCGGATGGCGTGACGCTACCGTGACACTACCTTTTAATCGCGACCCGGACTTGGATCCCAGCTCAGGGGGGTGATGCTGGTCCCGCGGGGTGTGTCCCGCTATAGAGGGATCACGAGGTCTCTTCCTGAGTTTGAGCCAAGCGGGGCGTTGTCCAAAAGGGGGAGTATTATACACCATTCTTTATCGGAGGTCTAGGTGATATTTACAACACTAGGAGAAGATGTGGGTCAACCGGCGGTTGGGACGGAGGGTTGTCCACATTTGTTGTTTGCTCCGTCGGGAGGAGCAAATCCCTGCGTCGGGGCGGTCTTCCCTTATGTCGATCGCCGAATTCCTACCGTCTCATTGTCCGGGGGCGGGCCGACGCACCGGGAACCAAAAAAAATTTTCTTTATCAGGGGTGCCACCCTGTGACGGTTCAGCCTCCGAGGGGGCCGACCCTCGGTCGTAGGAGGTGACCCTCTTCCTTTCCCTTTCATCGCTTCCTCGCGTTCTGCCTTGCTGTTGTCGTGCTGGAGGGTTGCTCGGCCTCGCCGGGGACCTCGCGCACCGAGGGGAACCCCAGGGAGGCTGAGGACGAGGTGGCGGTGGTGGCGCCGCTGGGAGGGCCGTTGGGGTTCCCCCCCCGACACCCTGTGGGGATCGCCGAAGGTGACGGCGCCGCTGGGAGAGTCGCTGGGGGTTCCCCCCTGACACCCCGTGGGGGTCGCCTTCGGCTGGGCGTTAATTGGGGTGTTGCGGCACGGGGCCCGACTTCCTGGACCTGCCTTTTGATCCAGTAACGGGCATGAGGAAAGTTGGCAGGCGGGGCCTTCCACGTGTAAGGGGAATATCCTGTTGGAGGTGATGGGGCTATGGCGGCCATCGTCGGGGGGAGTGAGGTTCGTCGGTGGCTGTCGGCTTTCTTCGTAGCTCGGTGGGGCGTTTGGGGCCTTTTTATGCCCGGAGTGAGGGGATGGGAATCCCCTGCGTCTCTCTTCCTCCTTCCCCCTGATCTCTGTAGGGGGTATTTGTAGCGAGATTCTGTGGAAGGGTTTTTCTTGGGTAATGCAGGGGATTAGTGCCGTTAATAGGCTCCGCGGAATCCCGCGCTTTGGGAATCGCTTTTCCCTGGCGGTATCCGGCACTCTGGCCTCTCGGGGGGCGTGTTGCTGCTGATGGCGTGTTGTCCAATCGTCCTTTCGTTATGTTGAGTCGCATCGTGGCGCTGTTTTGAGGAGACAGGGCCGCTGCCCTATCTGGACTGGGCGCCTATTTCGCGGCCTCTGCCTTGCGGCCGGTTCGTTCCAGGTCACGTGTCTTGGCTTCTTGCGGGAGTTACACAGTTACCAATTATGCCCCCAACATTCCCGTGTCCGAGATCGCGAGGTCTGGGGGAAGGGGATGTTGTCGGCTTGTTTTGCCTTTGGGCGGGGCGGGGAGTCGGCGAAGGGGTTCGGGAAGAGACACGTTGTCCTATCATGATTTGATCTCGGGCCGAACCGATTACGCAGGGCGAGCCCCAGCGCCCCTCTTTCCCCTTTGAGGGAAAGTTGTGGGTGACTTTCAGGGAGCGGGGGGGGGGGGGGGGGGGGGCTGCGGGCGTAAACTTCCTAGACGTCCTACGCCAGTTAGGCGGGGTAGCACGTTGCTCGCCCGGCACTTTGCGGGGAGATAGCTACGCGCTATGGTATTCTCCGAAAAATCTGAGCGTATATAAAGAAGAACGTTTGCATTTAAATTTGTAAGAGCTGATATATAGCTTGTACAGGAGTTCTTAGTTTTTCGCCCGTTGTGGGGTCAGATCCGGCTTGATGAGGGGCTGTAGAGCTGTCCTCGCCCGTGGTTTAATGACCTCCGGATCTAGGGGTCACTGCGGGCCGGGTTGGCCCCCCTTTTAACTTGAGTCGATCTTGGCGACGAGGTGATTGGCCGCCTTCTGTGCTGAAGGGTTGCAAGGTCTCTTTGGCCCGAGATAGGTGGGGGGGATCTTGCCGATCGGGCCGCCTTCCCTCCATTCGCTGACCAGACTGCGCTACACCTCGTCTCCCCCCCGGAACATATAGATCCACCCGATCGATAAACACTCGAACCAAACTCACCCACCCCGCTTTGGGCACAGGGCCGCGAGAACCACCGATTTTTTGAAATCTGCCTCCGACGTTTGTCATCTCCTTCCACGGACGGGGTAAGGTTTCCTCGGTCCGGTAGAGGCGCTGAGAATGGGAATCATCAGGGAAGCCGTCTTTCTGAGGCTTGCGCCTTGGGGAGGTTCTTGAGGATCGGGCCGCTCCTCCCCCCCATGCCTCACTGCTTCGGTTTGAGGGTGGGGTTCAGCGCCCGATGGTGCATGGGCGAGCTGACATGCCATGACTCGCCTTTTGGGCTCGTCAGGGATGCAGCCTTTCCGAGGTCCTCGGCCGGAGGTCGAGGGCGGGGAGGTACTGGCCGGCCAGCACTGGGGGCTCTCGCCTGCCCAGCCGGCGGAGATCGGATGCCACCCTTTCTCCGACCGCTCTGGGTACTCGCCTGCCCAGCACTGGGGGCTCTCGCCTGCCCAGCCGGTGGAGATCTTTAGGTCGTAACACATGGCATATTAACATTTGACTCCAAAATGAAAAAGAAATTAAAATGTGCCAATCAAACATCGAAGAAGTTGATACCAAAATAATAATCCGAAGAAATTGCATGGCATTAAGCATGTAGGGACTACGCATAAAGCTAGCGGCATATGGACGAGGAGGAAAAATATGATCTGCAATAAAGAGCAATGGGTGATGACAAAATGGAGGTATCTCAAAAAAAATTTAGCTAAACTCAAAATCCTAACAATCCTAAAGATTCTAACACTCTCCCCCTAACTTAAAATAAACATTGTCCTCAATGTTGGGAGAGTATTAGATCTCAAAAAGATCATAGAAAAGAAAAGAAAAGCATACGACAGCACTAAAATAAAACATTTATTTATTTACACTATTGGAAAGAACACAACGTGGCAAAAGACGGATCTCGAATGTATAACGGTTGAGAAAGTTGATCTATCAGCTCATTTTGCTCCTCCGCCAGCTGATTTGGAGCAAGCCTCCCCGACCTCATTGGATTCCAGCAATGCGACGCCCAACGTCCCTTTGGATAATATATGTTGGCAGACGAGCTGCATTAATCCAAGCCATGTCCTCATGTCCTGCAATAAAATCATTCCAAAATGGGTCGTCAGAAAAAGAATCTAAATGTAAACGATGACAATTTGAATCAGAAATATGCGGAAGTGTAATTTGGGATTCAGAAGTGCAAGGCATGATATGGTGGAAACCTCCCTGAATAATGGTGCTAGGTGTGGCATGACACTCTGCCTCATGATGAGGGGAAAGCGGCTGCAGAAGAGAATCCGGAGGAGAAGACGGCTCAGGCTCAATGTAGACCATCTCGCAATCGTCCTCGCTATCAGAAAGTGTAGGCTCTGCAGACCTCCCCGGACTATGAAGTGTATCATGAAAATCTCCATTGATGATAGCATGGTGCGTATCCTAAGGTGAAGGTATCATGAGGTGAAGGGTATATGACCTGATGCACTGAAGTAGGAGGAAGGTCTGGCTCGGGCTCCGTCATAGTCTATAAACTCACTCCCTCGCCCAAATCATCCACATCATCATGGAAGAAAACTCTCTCAGCAGTCCGTCCCATGCACTCGTACACCTCAAAATGGGCGGATGTAGTAGATGGAAACCAAAACTCAGGCTCTCCAGTATCATCCATATCGCTCGTGCCTTCACATGCATCCACCACAACATCACCACCAATATAAAAATACATCGTGTCCTCAACATGGTCGACACACACACCCATCATCCATCTCCTCATGCTCACCAAGATATGGATATTCAGCTCCCTCTACTCGGCTCCAATGCACCCCATAATCATGTTCTTCTTGTTCTTCCATAGGGTCACATTGGAATGAGCTCACAGCTGGCTCTTCAGGCTGGACCTAAACCTGTTGGACTGTGTCCTCATACTCTGCAATGTCCCTCAGGTAACACTAAGAATCTCGGTCGAATAATCAAAGAATTTCCCATCGCAGATCATCTGCACGAAATCTCGTCCAGATGGCAATAATCCTGTATAAAATATCTGCAGGAGATGATCCTCGTGGAAGCTCTGGTGTGGGCACGCAAGCACCAAATCATTGAACATCCGCCAAGCCTGATGGTAGGCCTCCCATTCAGCTTAGGTAAAGCTCGCTTTATGCTGCTCCATGGCATGTCGCCTCTGTACTTGCTCCAAGAAAATAGGCAAAAACACTCGGAGAAATTCGGTCTGAAATAACAACCAAGTAAAATGTGAGTCGAGAGACAATGAATCAAACCACAATCTAGCAACATCATGTAAAGAAGAGGGAAAAAAATCTAAAATATATGCAATCATTACAGATATTCCCACCAAGACATGAATGCATCCATTCTTTAAATTTTTTCATTTGTAACTAAGGGTTTTCCCACTCCGAACCATGAAAGAAAGGTGGAGGTGGGATATCCTCCAAGTCAATGCATGAAATGTTTGAAGGTGATGCCATGTTTTTCAAAAAAAATTTTCAAGAAAATGATGATAAACAACCAAAAGACTCAATAAGTGGAAAATAAATAAAATGAAAAGACACAACACTAAGAGATAGAAGTATCATACTAAAACTTACAAAATCAATCAAAAAATGCAAATAATAGAAACCGTTGTCCTCGGCAACGGCGCCAATTGATTGAACCGGAAAACACGCAAAGGAAGCACGCCTTCCACTCCCAAGTATAGGAGCGTCAATGCAATATAAATTTATAACCGGTGAGTACCGGGTCGGATCACAGGGACAAGTCGTTCTACATTCGCAAAATCTACCGATAAAGAAAGATAATAGCGTGAGACAACCACCTCGCTACGTGAATGGTGGTGGCAAAAATGTGTGATGAATCTACAATCCCAACCAAAGTAAGTAGGGTTAGAGAACCAAATGGGGAGTTAGGATAGCTATGAGAGGAGCATGGGTTGTAGGTTCACTAATGTTGGTGTTAATCAAGCCTAAATTACCCACATATAACTCAATTGGGCCTCCAGCTATGGCAAGCTCAATCGGTAAATTTATCATTCAAGAACACAATTATTTGCAATAAGGATGGATGCATCAACATGTCACTAATCAAAATAGGATCATGGACTTTTCTCAAAGTGTGCCCTCTTGGGACTTAACCAATAAAATTGTGCCCTAAAAATTCATCCAACGTTTTCATGGAAATAGGCAAGAGGCAAATAGAACTAAGATTAACATCCAACATTCATGAATCACAACCCACACATTTAACACTACTCAATCATGATAAACAAGATGAGAATTTCATACAAAATTAACCCAAGTTCATTACAAAAGAGAGATGCTAAAAACATAAAAGGAGAGGAAAGAAATCACCAATCTCTCAAACAGTGATGCTTCCCTCTCACTTGAGCACCTCCTCCATGCTTCACATCTCCCACATGGCCTCCAAACCCTAGAACTTTTAGAGAAAATGAAGATTGGGGCTGAAAAACAGCCCCAAATTCGCAGAAAAACCCATTCACGGCATAACGGGTCTGGAATTAAGTCAAACTGGTCGGATTCTGGCCCAAACCCGTAAGCAATGCCCAAAGTAGCAGAAAATTTCAGCACCGTCACCCTGTCTTGCGAAAATTATAGAAAAGTCATCCGACCTTGGAATGACTCGTTCCAGGCGACGATGGAAACTTAACAAAGTATAATACGACTGAAAAATATCAGTAGGCCGGAATATACACTAGAATGATAGCAGAATTCTGCACAAGAGGGGAAAGTTGGGGGAAATGATCATGTGATATATGATATTTATACCCACTCGCCTTTATCGGGAGTGGAGGGGACATACGGAGGTTGTGTTACTGTGGGAGAGCCTCACTCCTACCAGGGACAGGGGAGCTGAGAGGCCCGGTGTTGTACAGTGCTCGTGTCCACTGCGCCGTGTGCTATATTCACCCCAAATTTGGGGTGATGTCCAGGTCCTAGTATCAAACAGTTTATCCAAGTTCCAATTAATTCAATTATAAATTAACAAAATAAGAATTTGTATATTACTCCTTCTGCTGGCAGCTCTTTCCCTTCTCTTGCCTGTTCTTGTGACTCTGCGCCATACCTTAGGTACTTGCACTTATCTTATTAGATAATGGTTGCTTAAATACTTGCGTTATTATTATTATTATTTGTGCTAACCCTTTTCTTGCAGTAACTCGACATTGGACCGCAGGTATGATTCTCTTACTTGGCTATTCACTTTTTGCTATATATTTAGTTTACATGTCTTATCCCTTTGCCTTGCCTTGTGGATTGATAACCCTAAAGCGATGCCCAGATCCAAGTTGGTTCCTACTGGGGCACGCATTGACGTGCTCCCCCCTATTTTTCAGGTGACAGGGGTAGCATGGTTGGCGGTGGCTTGGAGTTGGGTTTCTGGGGTAGTCTTGACGTGAGCTGTAGCTGTGTAGCGTGACATGTTTTTCGTGGAAGGTGGAGAGTGGAGGTGTATGTGTACTGGTGCATTTGGACTATGTTTGTAAGTGAAAGTTGTTATATAAATGTGTTGTTATTGTTCTATGTTATTTATGAGTTGTTTGATATTATAGTGGAGCTTCACTTGTACTATCCCAGCATGTGCGCAGTGGCCTGCTTATTCCGTTTCTTCTTTCTCTCTCATTTCCTCTCTCATCACCCTCACTCTTCAGGATAGTTGAAAAAAAATTTAACTGCCAGGTATTCTGGGGAACGGGGCGTGACATCTCTACAGAGTTTCTGGATTCAACAACTGCTTAATGGTGACAATATTTGTAATCTGTGTATATTTTCGGAATGTTGTAAATATGGGTGATGAGATAAGCTTAAGAAATCTGAAAGCCTAAGAGATTTTACAGATCAGGGGGAGTTGATGGAATTTGAACTCTTTTCCCTTGGCTATGATTTTTCCCATTGGGTTTTCCATAACCAAAGGGTTTAATGAGGCAAATCACATCAACTCTGGATCATGAAGTATCCACCCCTCTGTGACGCTCAGAATACAGAAGTATTCATGAGCAGAGTCACTTGTACAAATCAGGGGGGAGTTAAATTGCGTTTGTACTCTTTTTCCTTAACTATGGCTTCTCCCACAGGGTTTTCCATGGCTAAAGTTTTTAACGAAACAAACCTCACCAACTCAGGATCCCGAAGTATCCACCCCATGCGAGACTCCTACTATGCTCAGAATCCCGAAGTATTCATGAGCAGAGTCTATAACTATGGCTGGATAAGGGGGAGTGTTGTGAATGGATATGAACCAAAGTTGGTTATGATTGTGGGTATCTTAGAGATACGCCCATATCTATGTAGCTTATCTTATAACTCTCCTATCTTGCCTATAAATAAAGGTCTGGGGGTTCCTCCCGTATTAGTTAATTCATAACAATTTCTATATTTTCCTTTAAACCTTTTTCCTAATTTTATTTGGCAACAAAACATGAGAAAGAATCCCATTTCATTTTTTTCTTTTTCATTTCTTTCAGTTTCTCTCAATCCAAACACACCCGAAATGTAGCCAAAAAACAAAGGCCATGTTGGAAAATTTAGAGAGAAGAGTAACCATGGCTAATAACCATGGTCCTATATTTATATTTTTATAGGGAATATGAAGGGACACATAGAAACCAAAAGTCCCCATTAAGCCAACAATGTGGGGAGTAATGGAGGGATAAGTGGTGGGGAGGCCAAAAGCCTCACTCACTCACAACACTTCCCCTTATCCATCCATTATCTTGGCCTCCCTCACTTACAATACTCCCCCTTATCCATCCATTACATTTGGTCTTAGCGTATAAAGCTAAGGGGGTGGATACTTCTGGATCTTGAGTAATCGTGTTTGCCTCGTTAAAACCTTATTTGTGGAAAACCTAGTGGAAAAACCAACATCTTAAGGGAAAAGAGTGCAACACACAAGTTACTCCCCCTCATCCGTATAAGCTTCAGGCTTGTAGGTCTTTCAGCTGTCATTAGAGGTGGACACTTCAGGGTCCAAAGTTAAATGAGGTTGCCTCATTAAAACATTTGGCTATGGAAAACCCAATGTGAAAACCCATAGCTAAGGGAAAAAGAGTATAACTCTACTATCAACTCCCACTGATCTGTACAAGCTTCAGACTTGCAGATCTCCTATGTATCTATACAGTCATTTTCTATTCGTATATACATCCATCATGCTCTGAAAGCAAATACAATCATCACTCATCTATACAAGTTTCACTCATATCTATCGGCGACTAGAAAACAGTGGCACTCAGGAGTGATGCGCGCTTCGAAGTTTGGTAGATGACTCCACGTATGTATTCTTTTACTCAGTCTACACCGTGTCTGCAATGTACTACTGGACCTGGATGAGCGTATTGTAGATATGCTTTTTGGATGATGAGCTTCTCAGAGGATGTAGACTTTTGGAGGATGCTGCGTAGATCTTTAGGAGGTGGCCGATCATTTGTGCTTAGTCATCACGATGGTCTATAAACCTGCATATGCGATATTTATTCCCTAGATGCCGATCCTTGACCCTTAGAAGTTGCGCAGAAGCAGCTTATCCTTGGTCCAGTGGTGCTCTCCAGGGCAGCACTGTATCTGGCTAACAGCTTTACTACAGACGTTCTATTAGAGACACGTGTAGTTGGCCAGATAAAGGAGTGTAACCAGTACACTCGAGCTAGGATGTCCTCCCCCTCTTCCAGCGATTGGAAGGCGTCATAAATATGCATCCATTTTTAATAGATTGCAAATGGACATCTTTCTTCATAAACTACTGGTTTATGAGAAATACGATAAGTATAAAAGGATTCCACCACGAAAGTGTTTAATCTGTAAGCCGAGACAATACCTTGTTTTGCCTAGGTATTTCATTTCGAATGTATGCTTAAGGCTATCAGATATATCAATGGTCTCTGCAGGAGATCCTATTAGATTTAAATCGTCCACACAGACGGCGACTAATACAAATCCCATCCATGTTCCTTTGATAAAGATACATGGACCATTCTTTTCCATTTCTCCCCTTACTCCCTAACTATGGCCGGCCACCATCCCCCATTTTTCTCCTCCTCCAACAATTGAAACCTTAATTCTCCCTCACCAAAAATCAAGAATACCAATTGGTTGCAAGTGGGAAGAAAGAAGAGAAGAAGAGAAGAGAAGGAGAGAAGAAAGAAAGAGCTTTTGAGGTATGAATCTCTTGGATTTGGAATTTCATTAAAGATTGTTGCTATTTTGTTTTTATAGCATGTTTTATCCAATATGTGATGAGGATAGTCAATTTTTACATGATGGCTCAATTTCACAATTTCCCTTTGAAATTCCTAGCAAAATCATCTCCTTTTGAAATTCTGAAATCTTGATGTCTATTGTTGCTGTGATTCTTGTTACTGTAGCTCGAATCATGTTTCGAAAAAAAAATGTTCTTGTATATCTTGAAGTTCTACCCCAAAATCATATAAATTTTGACATAGTTTCAATTCAGAAATTAGTGAAAATAAATCTATCTTTACAACATGTCTGTTTGATTTTCAGTGTTGACATAGTTTAGCAAAATTGGCCTAGAGACCTGCACACACAATGGAATTTTGTGTTCTTAGTCTTGTTGGAAATTTAACAAGTTTTTCTAAAAATTCATCAGAGTGCTTATATGTCGAATTTCTGGCTCCAACATACCCAAAATTGGCTTTCAATACAGGCTCTGAAATCTGTCTGAAAAACATATTTGACACACTTCACCAAATAATTCACCATAAATTAAATAATTAATATTTTTGCATGAAATTGTATCTGTGAATCCAGAATTAATATATCTATAACTTTCATTTGGAACAATTTGCCAAATTCTCAATGAAAACTGGTGTTATATGGCCATGTATTGTCACTTCCTGCAAATTTCAGCAAGCTGAATTCATTAAGTGCTATTCTTATTCATTAATTGTGGTTAATTAGCCATCATTATTCTTGCTTAATATGGTTGTATGGTGAAATGAATGTTCATGCCCTTGGCACATGTAAATGTTATTGTGTTACTTTAATATGAATGACGCCCGTCACATGTTCGATAAAATGCCCCAATGAAGGCAACATTCGGTAAGTTGAGGAACGTGTATGTGTTAGTGTTGGCCTTGAGCTACATCGATAATTGGTGAAGTTAGAGGCTTGAATGGCATGGATATATTGTAATTGTGAATGAATGATGTGTAGTGATAGAGGGCATGTCACGTGAGTGCATGACCCTGTGTTTAATGATGGACAGCTGAGGTTACCTATGCCATCATGACCCCTAACGTGTCACTTATGATGTTAACTTATAAAATTGAATAAATCTCAGTACTCTCTAATGAGGGTGAGTTAGCAAAGCCCGGGTTTTAGATGGGATTTGAGTAAATTGTGGATATGAGGCCTGGACTGTGAAGTTGGGAGATGATTATGTGATGTATGGAGTTTATACCCACTCGCCTTTACCGGGAGTGTAGGGGATTTTTATACCCACTCGCCTTTATAGGGAGTGGAGGGAAAGAGGGCATACGGAGGATGTGATATGAGCCTCACTCTTGCCAGAGATGGGGGAGCTGAGAGGCCCAGCGTACAGTGCCCGTGTCCACTGCGTCGTGTGCTATTTTCACCCCAAATTTGGGGTGAAGTCCAGGTCCTGGTATCACACAGTTTACCCAAGTTCCAATTAACTCAATTATGAAACGATAAAATAAGAATTTCGTGTTACTTCTATGGCTGGCAGCACTTCCCCTTCCCGTTGCCTATTTCTTGTTGACTTTGTGTCATGCCTTAGGCACTTACACTTATCTTATTAGATATTGGTTGCTTGAACACTTGTGTTATTGTTATTGTTATTATTATTCGTACTAATCCTTTCCTTGCAGTAACTCGACATTGGACCGCATGTATGATCCCCTTATTTAGCTATTTACTTGTCATTTACTTAATTGCATGCATTAGTTCTCTTGCCTTGTTTTGTGGATTAATAACTTTAGAACGGTGTTTCAGATCCAAATTGGTTCCTGCTGGGGCACACATTGATGTGCTCCTCCTTATTTTTCAGGTAGCAGGGGTATCATTGTTGGAGGTGACTTGGAGTTGGGTTCATGGGTAACATTTGGTGTGAGCTGTAGTTGTGGTTTGGTACGGTTGTCTTGGGAGGTGGAGAATGACGGTGTATATGTATTGGTGTACATGGATGATGTATGTAAATGGAAGTTGTTATATATATGTGATATGTTGTTGTTGTTCGTTGTTATTTATGAGTTGTTTGATATTATAGTGGAGCTTCACTTGTACTATCCTAGCACGTGCGCAGTGGCATGCTTATTCAGTTTCTCTTTTTCTCTCTCATCACCCTCACTCTTCAGAATACTTGGAAAAAAGAAAAAAATCTTAATACTGGGTATTCTAGGGAAAGGGGCGAGACAGATATTATGAAGTGCTGAGTTGTACTCAGTCACGGACTCATAGTCCCGAAGTCATAACTGGCACGTGGTAATATGACATCAATCTGATGCCTATACAGTGTCTCCAGCACCGTACACAACTCAATTGGGTCCTCTACCGTTAGATATTCGGCCTTTAAGGTCCGATTTATATGTTTCCTGATATAGAAAATGGCTTTCGCTTTATCCACATCAAAGACAGTGGTAGGAGTGCAGCTAGATGATTGGGCCGCTTCTGGGGCCTTGCTAGCAAAAGCATCGGCCGCTGCCGGGGCCGATGAAGGAGTCAAAATTGAGCCAAGGAGGGCAATCGAACGCAAGTGGAACTTCAGGTCCACTCGCCAACTCAGGTAATTTTTTCATGCAGCATCAAGAACCTAGAAATCGACGCTTGCCAATTTTGCCATTTATCCATGCAATTTAAAATAAGCATGAATTAATTAAAATGTAAATTAATACATAAAGAATAAAATAAGTAAAATGTGGGGATCGGCCAGATGCCCAAAAACGTACAAAGTCCAAAGTCCGATTTACAGTTCATAAAGAAAAGAAAAATACAAGTTGGAAACCCAGAAGGGGTCCCTATATGTCACGACCCGCTTCCCTAAAATGGAGGCGAGACGTGAAAAGGTCCGCACGAGAGTGGAGCTGTGAAGCCCCAAACCCGATAAGCGTCAATAAAACATAAGCAGGTCCATGTAACCACAAACGGAGCAACAATAATAACACAAGGAGAGACTGAAATAAAATCTCAAATCTCTTAAATTGTCCAACATGAAAAATAAGTCCAACATCCAGAAAAGCCACCAGGCTAGAAGAAAGAGTCTAAAGGCCCAGAACAAGGCCAACAAAAGAAACGACATAACAAAGTATAGGTGCTACGCACCGACAACAAAACAACTGTCAAAACAAAAGTAAAACACAACGAAGACACTAGGACTGGTCCCCCGTGTCCACGTACTCCCCGTCAAACACAAGCTCGGGCTCGGCGTCAGCAAACACCTCGTCCTCAACAAGGTACTCATGCTCAGGATCTAACATGTGTCACCCAAAAGAGTAAAGGGGCACATGTCAGCAAGTCTAAAAGACTTGGGCAAGGAAACCGAAAGTAAGGCAACTAGCAACCTAGCAGTTTTAGTATGCATGACATGACAGTTATAACATGAGTGCACAAACAAGACATGGCAAGACAATTTGTACAAGAGAACAATTATCGGGACAAGACAAGAGTAGCCAAGCTTCTAACAATCTCAATCAATTCACGTTTCACGTTGTTTTGTAGATGTTTACGCCCTTCAGCTGAATGGTACATCATTCACACCGATCGGCACTAAACACTACCCCACCCCAGAGTTTACGCCTTACAACTGCAGTTGCTGATCGGGCAGACTCCCAGTTGAATGGCCGCTTAACCCTTACCCCATCCCACACGTAAACAAGCCAGGGTCCATGTACATGAGCCCAGCAAGTGAGCCAGGGTTGCCCCGCACGGGAGCTTGTTTCTTAGTTCACAATTCAATATCGAGCGTTGGGGTTAGCAACTCATTATGCTCGCTTCTGGTCACGAGCCAGGAACACAAGTATTGTAGCAATGCTACGCAATCACGGGATCACTTAAAGAATGCGATGACATGACAATTAATTTGCGTACCGTTAATGGAAAGTAAACATGACATGGTAATTGTGGAACATGCTAAAGGTCGGAACTAGCTTCGTTGTCAAGCTAGTTCCCCAATTTGCGCCTAGGCGAGTATCATTTCGTTGCCTAGCCTCTTTTACGCCTAAAACAAGCAAGATGGCCTAAAACATGGCCCAAACCCTAGGTGGCAAGTTTCACTTGCCTAGCACCGGGAATGACGATCACGAAGGTTCGTCTCGCGGATGCTAATCTACGGGGGAAATCACTGTTATGGGGAAACAATCATCAAACAACATGAAATTTCATTAGGGTTTCATAAAAATACAAATAGGTTATAAAAACGTCAAGAGATCGATTTCTTACCGAGAGGAGGCGGAAGAAACACTCCGGAGAACCCTAGGACCAGATCTGGAAACAGATGGAGAAGTTTGGAGAGTTAGGGTTTTTGGGGGATATTGGGGATTTGGTGAGATTTTGGGGAAGATGAGTGGTAGAATGAGTTGATGGAGTGTTTAGATGATGGATCTAGGGCTTGGGATGAAGGAATAAGGCTTGGAGGAAGATGGGGGCTCAATGGGGGAGATTTTAGGGTTTTGGGTCGAGTGGAGGAAGAAGAAAACGTTTGGGAGGGGTATAAATAGGATGGGCTGGCGGCTGCCCAGAAATTAGGGGTTTAACACAGATTAGTCGGTCAAAGAGCAACCACTGACCGACTAGTTTGGAAACTAGTCGGTCGGTCGACCAACGCAGACCGACTAAGTGCAAACAGTAACATCTGAACGAAAATAGGATTTAGAATTAGTCGGTCCATGAACAAATACTGACCGACTAGTTTAACGTCTAGTCGGTCGATGAACGTTCTTAGACCGACTAATAGTAAACAGTAACTGATACTAAAATTTAGATGATGTGTTAGTCGGTTAAAGAAGCATTGCCGACCGACTAGTTTGCAACCTAGTCGGTCAACCAACGTTCTTAGACCGACTAACGATAAACATTAACTCCTGAGAAATTTAGAAAGCCAACTAGTCGGTCCAAGAAGGATTGCCGACCGACTGGATCGTCATCTAGTCGGTCGGTGCCCCTTCTTATACCGGCTAATGAGCACCAAAAGTTTCGATACGGAGCGCGGAGCTCCGGGATCGATTCCTAAGACTCCTAGGCTTGATCTAATGGTAAGATACGACCGTTATGAAGCCCGTCACGAATGACATACTTCGAAATCGACGATCCTAAGGAAGAAACGAGAAAATACGACGAATCGATCAAAACTGAAAACTACGGAGACGAAAACCACACATGAGGAGAAAATCCACCAAAACGTATATTATATTATAATAAATCCAGATACATGAAAAGCAGTCGTTACACTATCTTTTGCAAATTTCACCACCGTCTTCATTTATTGGTACACTGGTCTTTGGCATTTATACATACAATCCTCACTTACAAATCCTCTCAAAAGAAAATAAAAGTGCAAGGAAATTAAAGGTATCAAACTGGCTGATCCCAAAAACACATTTTAACTCATATAAACATCCACGCAGTTTTAACTATGCTCCAGGTACAAAGAAACAACCACGCATATAACTCTGGCATATATAATATGGAAAAAGAAACTATAAAATATAATAATCTCTCGGACCAGGGGGAGACGTCATACACCGTTAGGTTAGATTACTAACGGCAGAGCGGTCGCTGGATCCTTAAGACAATTATATTTTGAAGATCATAATAATCCATAAATAATTAACAATGTAAGAGAGATGATTTACATAATATTAGCAATTTTAACATGGATCTTAAAAAATTAATTTGCAATTTGCTTAACTGGGCTTCTGGCCCAAATTAAAACAGACAAAATTAATTTATTTTTATTCTGATTTGGGCTGCAGGCCCATAAGCAAAATAATACTCATTGTAATAGTTAATGTTATTAACTTGGCTTCTGGCCAAATAAACAGCAAAACTAATTAAGATTTGGGCTGCAAGCCCATGGGTAAAAATTAATTTATCACAAGACCAAAAAACAAATTTTATGGTTGATGAATGCAAAAAAAATCCCCAACCCATCATTTAACAGATTGTGTCCCATCCTCTCCCCTTGTCTACGCAAACAGCCCCGGCGGCATCAGAGAGCCTCCCCTGTTCGCGCGGGGGGTTGGGGGGGAGGGTGGGGGGTGTCGGAGTACAAATTTGAATGATTGTTTGCTCAAGGGCGTTGCTATTTTTTTGAAGGGGAGATATTCCATGCAGATTGTTGTGTGCACATGTTAAACCTTTTGGTTCAAGATGGACTAGCACCTATGAAAAACATATTTGAAAAATC
The DNA here is from genome assembly GCA_030789695.1 of Scilla litardierei. Lineage (NCBI taxonomy): Eukaryota > Viridiplantae > Streptophyta > Magnoliopsida > Asparagales > Asparagaceae > Scilla > Scilla litardierei. Next base: position 17,696,113 of record CM061141.1, read on the forward strand.
TTCGTGAATGCATGAAATATCTGAAAAAATTGACCCTAGTATATCTTGCAAACTTTGCTCAAATTGAAAAGCAGCTTGAATTGCCATTATCAAGAAGATTAATAGTTGATGTTTCCACCTGTTGGAACTCTACTTTCATTGTGTTGTTGTTCGCATTATCATTTAAAGAAATATCCCCAAGATATAGTTCTAGAGATCAAACATATGTATGGCCTCATCTACGGACAACCAGGAGAAGGCATCAAACGTGATAAAATATATAGGGATTATTCTGCGGGTTTTATTTATTTATTTTAATTTTGATGTTTATCAAAATATTGCAGATTTATACAAGCCTCGAGAAAAGCTATTTAAAATCATAGCTAACAATATTTTGTAAGTATCTACGGGATCGAAAAAGTTACCTCTAGATCAAGAGATCTAGGGACGATCGTAATAAGAAAAATCCGTAGATAGTAATCCCGCACCCGATACGCCCAAAAAATCCCCGCAACGGGTTGACGCAAGCCGGATCGTCGCAACAAAAATAGATTCCTTAGCGCGTAGAGGGTTAAATTTGAGGGGATACAAGAGAAAAAGCTCAAATAATTGAGAGCTGAAGTGCTGATAACGTGTTGGAAAATTTAGAGAGAAGAGTAACCATGGCTAATAGCCATGGTCCTATATTTATATTTTCATAGGGTATATGAAGGGACACATAGAAACCAAAAGTCACTATTAAACCAATAATGTAGGGAGTAATGGAGGGATAAGTGGTGTCCTCCCTCACCCACAACAGGTCACCGTTTTATTTTATTTTAGTTTATCCCCGGGCGTGGCCTCCCTCACTCACAACAATTCATATGATTCAAACTGGACCCAACCCACCTCAAACCGACCGAGCCTCACCGCAGTGAACCACAGGTTGAATCCCCCCACTGAGCCAAGAAACGACCGGCGCCTCATTCACCCGATTCAATAATCCCCCCATCGGCACCCTCAGACTAACCAGTGAGCCCCACAGATACCTGCCCCGGTAAGGTGTCAGCATCTCGGGCGGTAAAGTCTTTGCCAAAATAGCAAATAATATTACCATATATTCTGGGACACGTGGCATCCATTGATTCGTGTAAAGGTCGCTACATTTAATTACTGTTCGCACAGAAGATTCATCGAACCGTTGTCAATGTATAGACTACTGCCACGTAGGCGGTTCCGGATAATTTTCCTACTCATCGGAAACCAACGTACGCGTCTCTAAATAAGTGAAAATGAGCGGAAAACCCCCGAACAACAAAGGTTCTCCTTCCCTCTTCAATTTCCCACTCTCTCGAGAATTTTCGAAGCAGCAGCGAGAGGAAGAAGACAGCTCGATCGATCGAATGAATTAGAGAGCGAGAGCGAGGAGATAGAGTTCTTACGAGAAATTAGGGTTTTTGATGGTAGGAGGCCGAGTAGATTGAGAGATGGGGATCTCGTTCAAGATATCGAAGAAGGGAACTCGGTATCAGGCCAAACCGAAGGAGGTTGCTGCAGAGGCGGAGGATGATGCGGAATTGGTGGGTACTGGGAACTCGAGCGGGCTCAATGGAGCAGGATCGAAGCGGGAGGTTCGTTCTTTTGCTTTTGGTGTTTAATTTATTGCCTTCCTATTCTGGGATTTGATCTTCTATGTTGTTTGAGCTGTTTGGATGCTTATTTGTGGAATCTGGCAATTAGCCGAGAAAGAATCGATTTTAATCGTCTGTCGGTGAGAAATGCATGTTTTTTTTTCGATTTTTGAGGGAATGGTAACGAGTTTTTTTGGAATTGAGGAAGTAAATTGGGTGTTTGTGATTGACGTTTACAAGCATTTGGAAAATGAAAGGCTTTTGGTGGCTTTTTGTCAAACGGTTATTTAATTTGTGTAATAATTAGCATGAAGGTTTTTTATTTTGATTTTTAAAACAGTTAGAATATTTTTTAAAATCATTTTACAATTTCGAAAAATTGGAGTTTTGTCGTGTTTTCTCTGCGCCCCATCGAGTAGTGGAATTTAAAATACGGAGCTATTTAATTTAATTTTTTTTGATCCATCGGAAAACAAAGCTATTTAATTTTCATAACTAGAAAATAAATAAATTATGTTTTCCCCATTTTTTTTGACCTTTTCATGGAAGCGGAGGGGGCATTCCATCACCATTACTTTCTTAATTTTTCATATTTAATATTTAATGTTTAAAAATTTCTGAACAGAGTTTGGGCGTTCTTCCATTTTTGTGGCATATTGTCCGCCTTGGGGGGATTTTTGCGGGTTGTGTACAAAGGCGGATTTTTTTCTCTGGGCAAAGACCACGTATTAAAGTCATTCATTTTCCCCATCATTCTCCTGATTATTCTGTTAAATATATACATTTGGTGGCCTATTCATTTGCCGACGTACCTTATTTTGATGGAGGATCACATTATCAAATGTCATTGTCTTATTTTTAACGATATTTATTCTTTGCCTAATAATTATCTCCTGCTCTGATTTGGATTAGCTTGAACTGAAGTTTAGGCGTGAATTAGCGCTTTATTGTCTCCTGTAAAAAAGCGATATGTATCCGAGGACATTTGAGAACTAGGATGGAGCAAAAACTCCAGCCATAATGTATAAATGTATAACAAAATACAATAGTAATAAAGAGTCAACTGGGCCCAAAGTACAACCAGCACAATAGAGAAACAAAGATAATCCAAGACAACTAGAACAATTAAATCAAGAACTATAACCAGCCCAACAAACTAGTCCCAAAAGACAACTTCAGATCAATAAACAAAAAACAGAATCCAATCACAGCTAAAGAGAAGCCAACCCACCATCAGCAAGGAGAGATGATGTGGCTTCAACAGTGGAATGTTCAGAAATCAGAACAACTGAACCTGAAGTATCAACAGCCTTACAAACTAAGTTCAATCTAAGTTAAAGGTATGATTGAAGTTGAAGAGGCTACTATTTTACTATAAGAAGAGAGTAAGTACTTTCATGATTTTGGACATTGGGAAACGTTCATAACTACTTAAGCAGTAAACTTTCAACCTTGATCATCTTGAAGCTGTCTCACTAAGTTTGCATTCCTTTTGTTGCATTGAATCTTCTACCATCTGAGTTTCAGGGTATCACAATGCTTGGTGGGCAATAATTGAGAGGAGTTTATTTTCTCGAATGGAATGCTTAAGCCGTAAACTTAGTATTCAATTTACGGAAATAACATGAAGAACTCATGCTCAATTCTCATAGCGTGATATACACATGCACTTCTTTCCTAAAGCCTAAAATTATTGTGTCACATCACGCTTCCCATTACTAAATAATGCCCGTGACATGGTTAAATCAAGGAGAAAATATGTGATTTTTTATTTTGCCTTTTCTATTGATTTAAATATGTCTAGCGTTAATAAAAATTATCACACATGTTGTTCATACATGCTTCTTAACAAGTAACAATAAAATAAAAACTAAGATTCATTACATTATAGTCTGTTTTAATATCTATCTAAAAGTAGGAGTATATTTATTATTATCAAAATGATAAAATATCAACGATAAAAATAAGAATTTGTGACCTTTACAAATGCTGGTCCATACATTACTGAAACTACTTAAAAGAAGAAAAATGATTAACTAAGTCCACCTCTTGAAACATCTGCTCCTATTCGTCAACCTGCTCAAGACGATCATCCTCAATATACATGCTCTTTGAACTTGACCAACATTCACCAAAAGGAATGTCGTTAGCGAGATGAACTCGGTAGGTTCTCAAAAACAAACAAACAAAGTCTCATTTTTGAAACATATAGAAGTAAAGATATAAAACAATAAGGATGATTAAAATCGTGGTAAACTATGTGCATTGTAATCAGAATTAGACAATGAAATCAATTAATATATCTAAACTATAATGTTAAGTATATCATGATGTTACTGACATATGGTAATAAGTACATCATGATGTTACTGACATATGGTAATAAGTACATCATGATGTCACTAATACATGACATCAAGTGTAGTATGTGATCTTATATTAATCGTGTAACTAATACCTAATGATACAATATACAATTTGGGTGTTCTGTCAGTCTAAAACATCAATCAAGATGGATGAATAGCATTTTCGCAAGTGCAGCACTAGTTTATATTTATGGGTTATAATCATTCACACGATTGTAGGTTTGAATTGCAAATCGTTGGTCGTAATCTTTCTCACAGTTGTCATCTAGGCTACAACTGTGGATCGTAATCTATAGTATCTGTCAGAATCTTTCCGTACTCATAACTTGGTGGGCACGATCAGCATGTGATCAGCAAGGGATACTCATTGCTCTTGCACCATATGTGGCAATGAATTTTTCCATACAGTGCATGTAATGTCACCATCATATGTTTTTTCTTTGTTTCAAAGTGCAACATTTTATGAGATTGAATGTAGCATATGCGGTCTCCAAAACTGATGTTATTTATGTCGATCATAATGCTTTAACATCTTTATAAGCCAACATTAAATATGCTACAATAGGAATAGGCAATGTCATGAAATATTCACAATTATCAAGTCCATTATTTCCAATTACTATTAAACTAGACAAGGTCTTGGTTTTAAAATCATCTAAAATTTTCAAATTTGTTGTTAATATAATCTGGTTATAATATTCCATGAAATAGAAATAAATCTTAAATTATTAACTTCTAGATCCAACCATAGTATACAATCTTTAACATCAACTTTTAAAAGAGGATAACTTTACTCTAAAATGAAATTTAAACCAAATTCAATTGAATAAAAGGGTAAAAATAATTTTTTAATATTACGAACTTATTAGATCTAAATATAAACATGTCATAATAATATCTGAAACCTATTCCTTTAAAATTTAATTTTGATATAAAATTCTTCATCGCTGCAATTTACTAAAAATTACATGCCAATAACTATATTAAAAATTTAAATTTTTACTACCAATTTACAAGATCTAGATATAGCATGTCATAACAATCTTCAAAATCAATTCCTTAAAAATTTAATTTTGATAAAAGATTCCACCTAAACTTATTTAACTAAAAGCAAATAAAAAATTTAATAGTTAACTTACTTCTTTAGGAAAGGAAGGGAGGTTGAGGGGGTTACTGCTCGTTGGAGGAAGAGCAATACAGTTATGGTTTCAAGTGTTTTTCTTCACTCTCTTCTTTTTTAGGATCATGTAGATGTCAAGCAATACTAAAAAGACGGTTGAATAGTATTGTCAGAAATAAGTGCTAATTAAAAAAAATATCAAACCCTTCTAAAATATTGCTCAAGTCTCCTACGAGTTTGACCTTGCTAGGTACTTTGTCAACTACTCATTAACTGTAACCAGAGATTAGTACACATCAAAAATAAACGATAATGATGCAAGTAATGAGAATAATAGGGAAAAAAGACAAGAGACAATCGCAAACACACAAGAAGTATACTGGTTCATCCAACCGTGGGTTAATTTAGTCCCAAACACATGCTCGAAATTCTACTACCTTGCCTCAAAATAGAGGGCTTTCCACCACCTTGTCTCAATACAAGGATTTTTACACTCATGCATCTTCTTCAATATTATGGCTTTACAACAACCACGGCAACCTCACTAAGTGGGGACCTCACGGAGGAGTCTTTTCACCAAGTACAGTCACCGAGTACAAAAACTTACCACCACACCTTTTGTGTGGGTTTAACTTATTACACCCTTTTATAGCCATGAGTAGAAGCTTTATGCGATCGTGAGATATGGCTATGGAAAATCTTTTTGATCTCAAGAAAGAATTGAAGTTTAAAACACTTGAGAATAAAAACAACTTGATCCAATCTCAAAATTGTAAAGATTAAGCTCTAGAGATTGAAATCAAAGTAGGCCAAAAATTGCTTAAAAGCTTTAGTAAGAAAATCAAAACAAATGGCCTTGAAAATAATAAAGAGTAACCGAGATTGAAAAAGCTTTGTAAATCCTTGAAAATTGTTTTGAAAATGATCAATAATTCTTATAAAGTTGTTATATAAAACCTAACAAAAGCTCTCTATATATAAAGAAAAATTTTGCACAATACAAATCCTCTAAATCGTCTCCCAACAACTCTAATCGACCAATATCGTCAATCAAGAAAATAATCAAAATATAACCGTTGAGCCTGAGAGCCGACTCCTGTTTTCCAGGGAATTGGCCACCCTGGCAATATGAGTCGATTACCTTGGTAGTGGTCGAAACTGCTCTGAAACAGCTAAGATTCAATAATTGACTCCTATAGTATGGAGAGTCGACTACTCTTCTGATATATGAATATGCATCACAAGAGAGTATGATACTATATCTAAATGTTTGCAAAAATATTTTCAAAATATTTTTATGAGTTTAAAATGTTTTTAAGTGATAAAAATGTTTTTCTACGTGTGTGCAAGCTTCAAACTATTGGCTTTACAATTCTAAGACAAGTTTACAAAATTAAGACACCATTCACACAAATCTTGACGTCTTGGTATCTTCGTTGGCTCTTGACTTGTTTTAAGAAGCTTGTGCACGTTAATGACTCTTTGAATATGCTACTGATCTTCATATTGAGCTCCATATCCACTGACTTTTTACCTTGAAACTTTGGCTCTATGTCATCACTCTTTGTAAGCTTAAGTGAGTTCGTTGACCATGTTGACTTTGTTTACTACACTCACAAATCTCATAAAAATATCAGTAACATAATTTTTTTGCATTTCATTAAAACTAACTTTGGGTGATGCAATAACCAATACTTTCTTGATCTTCTTCTTTCTCTTTCTCTTTCTCTTCTTTCTTTCTGTTTTTCTTTATGTTTCTTTCTTTTCTTTCTTTTTTTCTTCTTCTTTCTTTCCCTTATTTCTTATCTTTTTTCAGAAACAAAATAGAAAGTGAGAGGATGTGGTTGGTTTCTGATGCGATCCGCTAGGGGTTTGAATGATAAAAAAAGGATTTTATTGGAAATTCAGTTATGAAAATTACAGAAATCCTTCTACAAATCAACTACTCGCTAGATAACTAATACAAATTGAAAAGACAATTAACTAGGGAATAATCTAAGGGAAATAAAGAGAATCCTAATACAATTTTATTTAAGAACTAAAGAAATAAACTAGAAGGGATTTCTTCAACAATTCTCGCATACCCCATTAGGACTGACTATACCCCTTTAATAGAAACATTACAGAATTTGTTAATTTACGAAAATACTCCCGGGGGCCAAAAGTACCAGCCGGATCACTACTCCACCCCTGAAAAAGCACTTTGTCCTCAAGGTGGTGCGTGAAGTGTGTGAACGACTATTCCACGTGCAGGTGCTCCTGATCATCGTCGTCGCCGGCTTCTAGCATTACCACGCTCTCACCATCATCATCATTCACTATCAGGATCTAAAGAGTACGGTCCCCACACCGGTGCCTTGGAGTAAACTTTTCGTCGCATTTGAAACACAGACCCCTGGTCCGCTTGTCACGAATCTCTGCCTCTGTCATCCTTCGTGGCTGTCATCTAGGTCGTGGTTCCACCCACTTCTCCTTGCTAGCCGCTGCCCAGTCTGTGGATGCTGATTCCCTGTGGCTGCCTTCTGTCCCCCTCCAGGATCCTGCCCTCGAAAAGAGGAGCCTCCTTATGTCCCGCGGGCTCTCCTCTATGTATCCTGATGGTCCTCCACCATCCTTGCTGAAGTCATCATCTCTCGCAGATCACCTAGCTTCAACTGTTTCAGTCCTGATCTAATTGTGGGTTTCAACCCCTTAATAAAACACCCCTCCTGAGACTTACCTGATACTCCACGAACTCTATTGCATAGCGTCTCAAACTTCCTAATGTAGTCTTTGACACTTCCATCCTGCCTCAACGCGTACTGCATCTCATATGCTCCCTCGGACTGTATCTCTTCAAGACGCTCTAACAAAAGGGTGGTGAACTCCTCCCACGTACGAAACGGTCGCTGCTGTTGCGTCCATCTAAACCATCCGAGGGCCTCGTCCTCCAAGCAGACTCCCACTGCCCTGAGCCACTCCTCCTGTATCACGGCCACCTCAAAGTATCTCTCCACCTGGTACATCTAGTCGTTGAGGTCTCCTTCCTCAAATATGGACATGTTCAGCTTCCTCAGCCGATTCTCCCTTGCAAATCATCCTCTCTCCTGTGGCTGATCATGGCGTCTCGACTGAAATGGAAGTGATACCTCCAGTGCGTAGCCTGCGGTTGGATTCCGAGTTCCTCCATCTGCACCCTCCCACTGCAAGTCACCCTAAGCTGCTCCACCACCCATATCATCTCCATGTAGCCGTCCGTAGTTTTCCTGAGGTGCTCTATATGTGCCCTGGGGCCCTCTCCAATCTCCCGTCACTCCTCCAAAAGGTGGAGGATGAGTCGACGATCCCCCAAGTGTTACTAACACCCCCCGATACTGAAATCCTCCCATGGGAACCCGTATGAGGCTGAAAAGGTGGTGGCTGAACCGGTCGGGCCCAATACTGGGCCCATTGCGTCGCGGGATGGGGGTGGCGGGGCTTGTCGGGCCCCCAGGAGGGCCGGCGGGCCCCTAGGAGGGCCGGCCGGGGCCTGTTGGCCCTTCATGGTGCTTGGCGAGGCCCTTGAAGGGTCCGGCGGGGCCTTTCGGTCTTAGATTTGGGTCGACGGCCCCCCGTCAATGCTCCTCGGGGCTGTCGGAGCCCCTCCAATGGCGGGCAGCCATTGCGGCCCTCCTCCGGGCTGTCGAAGGGGTTGTCGCCCCCATCTGGGGTTCGGCATAACCCTGAGGTGGGGTAGTGGCCGGAAAAACCTTCCAGTCCTCCACATCGGTCGTGTTTCACTGATTGATTGCGTGTGTACCTTCGTCTTCGACGTCTTCGAGGAACCCTTCGTCAAAAACGTCAATGTGGCTTCTTTTTGCTTGGATCTAGCTTTTCTATCATCACCGTCAAATTTTGCATCGTCTGAGCCACATTTTCTGCCGAACTTTGTTGGATCATCTCCGTCATTTGCGTGAAACGTCGTTCTAATTGATCTTCCGTATTCTTCTTCAACCCTTGGAACTCTTCTTTAATTTTGTGTTCGAATTTCTCCATCCTCTCTTCCAACAAGTCAATCCACTCCTTGGTTCGCGTCGTCGCCATGGATCTACTGCTCTGATGCCAATTGATGCGATTCGCTAGGGTTTGAATGATAAAAAGAGGGTTTTTATTGGAAATTCAGATCTAAAAATTACGGAAATCCTACTACAAATCAACTACTCGCTAGATAACTACTACAAATTGAAAGGACAATTAACATGGATTAATCTAAGGGAAATAGGGAGAATCCTAATACAATTTTATCTAAGAACTAAATGAATAAACTAGATTGGATTTCTTCAACAATTCTCGCATACCCCATTAGGGCCGGCTCTAACCCTTTAATAGAAACATTACAGGATTTGTTACTTTACGAAAATACCCTCGGGGCCCAAAAGTACACGCCACATCAGTTTGATGTTAGTTTTTGAGAAATTTAGTTTTGGTGGGGGTGTAGGTTGGGGTATTATTGGATCCGGTTTTAGTGGTAATTGGATAGGGTTTTAGATTTAAAATTAGATTTGAATTAGAATTCATTTTTAATTAGGATTTGATTCTGGGTTAGATGATAATTTTTGAATCAAATTTTAATTAATATCATTTTTAAAGTTTAGATTTAACTTTTGATTGTATTAGAGTTTGTTTTTGTTTAGGATTCTTGATTTAAATTTAGAACATAGATTATTGTTAAAAACTTAATTTAGTTGATTTATATTTTGAAATTTAAATATGAAACGTTCAATTGAAATTAAAATTACAATTAATTACGATATGATTTTATTTTAAAAATAAATTTTGTTTCTAATCTAATTTTAACTAATATCTGAAATTTGAAATTTATATTTAAAGGTTTACATTTGAAATTTAATTTGAGAATAACTTGGTACTAAATAGGTGTGTTATTAGGTGTAAACAGGTCGGGTTTAATATTAGTTTTAATTAGATTAGAATTCGTATTTAGTTAGGATTTCTAATTTGATTTGAAAACGAATTTTGTTTATACGCTAATTTAAATAATTTTTATGAAATCTAGATTTAAAATTTGGCATTAATTTTTTGAAATTAAATTCGAATTAAATTTAATAGATTATAATTAACAGATTAATGGGTATTAATTAAATAAATGTAAATAAACTCTAAATTCATTAAAAATCATAAAGATGTCAATATTTTATTTGAAATAATTTGAGCCAAAAATGCATCGTACTGTAACATGTCGAGACAGTTACATATTGCCTTGTCAGTCTTCCCTTGACATGTATACGTTGATTTAACGTTCTAGAATAATAAATTAAGTTTTTGCCTCGTTTGATCAAGCTTTGGGTGACCATGTTGCATGAATGCACACACTTCATATATATATAGTACTAACCACCAATTTGATGATCAGTCCACCATTTTCAGTGTGTCCATTATTGTCATCAAGATCATCACGATTATTGTATTCAAGGTCATGTATATCTATTTGCCAAATTCGAAGTCTAGTTTGTCGGGTGGGAGCCGCCTCTTAGTCATATGTAAGCTTGTGCACGCAAGGAGCCTCATCCTGAAACCCTCTTAGGCTTAGGAAGAGTCTAGGTAAAAGTAAAAAAGATAGATTCATATACAGAACTATAATCAACTCTTGGCACAAAAAAAACCTAGACAGAAGCAATACTCATTTTAGTTATTGCTTATTATACCTATTTAATTGCAACAAAATACTGTCAAATTGGTTTTGCTAATCATATTTGTTATGTGCAATGAATGTACATTTGTGTTATCTTGAAGCCAAAGAAAATTTATATGTTGATATGGGTCCAAGACCAAACTTTATTTAACTGGGTTCTCAATCCATATGCAAAGTGAAAACTTAGCGAATCTTCTTAGCATGTCATGTAGATACATAAACATTAATCAACTTGGGGAGGATGTAATAATTTTGCAGCAGTTCATTATTGACACGGGTAGTATCCATTTTAGCATGCTGGAGATTAAGCGTATCTTGTATGCAGATGTTTTTGATAACCAAATCGAGGAAACATACCATTACTTCGGACCTAGCATATTATCGAGGAGCTCACTATCCATTGTACCTATTTGGAAACAACTTTATGTTACATTCGATATAAAGAACTTGGCTGCAGTATTTGGTTTCCATGCAGATATAACTGTTTTTGTTACCCTAATTACTTCATATTCTGTTTTCTTGAAAGTATAATTCCTATTCTGTTTATGTTCATTTTATAGTTTGCACATATTATAGGCTTTATTGTTGTTGCTGTTATGATCACCATGATGGTTAAGTTAATAATCACTAAGAAGTACCTGGCAGCTTCTATTGTATCAATGGCTGCAGTTAAGCATCCCAACTGACAATTTTCATACACTAATTATTTTGGAGGGGGTTTTTTTTAATTTGGGCTAAAGCTGCTGATGCGGACTAGGGTTTTGATGAAGAGATTTGGGGATTTTTATTGGAAATAGAAAATAGGGTTACAAGATAACTAGCCAATTTTGGGAGAGTTGGCCCCTCTCCTAGCTTTTGTTAAGGGAAAAGCCTAAACTCTCTTCTAGATCTCCTCGGAGAACTCTAGGAATGTCAAATAACGGCTACAATCTCGATACCCTAACCCTAGCCCACGTCCTCTCTTATATAATGAAGAGGCGTGGTGCGTACAGCAACACAAAACAACTAGTAGTGCATAAAGACATTCTACCCCCAAATCGCCGGTGTACCAAGCAATCACTCCTTAGTCTTCTTGCGCATCCTCTCGTAGGTGATAAGCGTATCACTACTCCCCCCAGGAGTTTCACCTTGTCCTCAAGGTGGAAATCAGGATACTGCTGCAAGATATGATCATAAAGCTCCCACGTGGCCTCAAACTCCGGCAATCCCGACCAACGAATCAAAACTTTCCGTGCTCCTGATGCTCCTGTACGAATGCCTGTAACCTCCTCGGGTGCCAAAAGGACCTCCATGTCGACCGTGAGAGTAGGGGGCAATGCAGACGACGCCACGTGATCTCCAATAGCTCGGCGTAGCTGTGAGACGTGAAAGACTGGATGGATCCTGGTAGTAGGAGGTAGCTTCAGCCGATACGCCACCTTGCCGATCCGGGCCTCAACCTCGTAAGGCCCATAATACCTCGCTGCCAGCTTCTCATTGCGCCGGTGGGCCATAGAACGCTGTCTGTAGGGTCGAAGCTTCAGATAGACACGCTCTCCAACGGCGAACTCCACCTCCCTGCGATGCGTATCTGCCTTCTTCTTCATGGTTTGCTGAGCTCGCAGTAGGTGGCGCTTCAATTCCTCTAACACCCGGTCGCGATCCTCCAACTGCTGCTCCAATCCTGACACTGGGGTAGATCCCCTGCTGTAATGCACTAGGTGAGGCGGATCTCGGCCATACACAATCTGGAACGGTGTCATCCTCGCAGCTGAGTGGTACGAGGTGTTGTACCAGTACTCAGCCCACATCAACCACCCGGCCCACTTCCTAGGTGTCTCGGACGCAAAACACCGAAGGTATGTCTCTACACTGCGGTTAAGCACCTCCGTCTGGCCGTCCGTCTGGGGGTGGTAAGCCGTGCTCCGTCGCAGTGCTGTCCCCTGTAGTCTAAACATCTCCTTCCAAAAAGTGCTCAAAAACACATTATCTCTGTCTGACACAATCGAGCGAGGGTACCCATGCAACCTGACCAACTCCTTCAAAAAAGCAACTGCCACAGACGCTGCAGTAAATGGATGGTGTAGTGGGATGAAATGGCCGTATTTGCTGAGGCGATCAACCACAACAAATATCGTAGTAAAGCCCTCCGATCGTGGCAACCCCTCCACGAAATCCATCGAGATGTCCTCCCATATCCTCTCCGGTAACTCCAAGGGCTGCAGAAGACCTGCTGGGGATGTCGCCTGATATTTGTGGCGCTGACATATATCGCACTCCGAAACCAGCCTCGCAATATCCTTCCTCATACCTGGCCAATAGAGCTCCCGAGCCATCCTCTGATAAGTCTGGTATCCTCCTGAGTGCCCCCCACGGCGCTGCTGTGGAACTCATGGAAGAGAGTCGGAATGTGACTAGAAGTCCGAGGAATCACCTAGGGGAGAGCACGGTCTCAAACCGGCGGTTTGGGACCTAAACCGAACCAGACCGTATAAGTAGCGGTTTCTCACAGGCCAGACCAAACCAGACCGCCAGACCAACGGTTTCCGAGCCGACGAAAACCGCTTGGAGCGGTTTGGTTCGGTTTGAAACCGCGGTTCAGACATTTGATGACGGAAGATCCCCTCGTATACCCAATTTTGCTAAATATAGACTTTGTCATTAAAATAATTTCATGACATGGCTTCATTTCTGTGCTCCTTATCAAACCAGGGAAAATTAGGCACTGCATCGTTTGCAGGAGTTCTAACTGTGACTGCGACAGGTGCGGTTATTATTGTTCTATGTATTTTCATTTTTCTATAGCAGTTAGGGTGCATTCATCACTAGAAGTTGTTTCAAAATGGTATTTGATGTTGAATTGCATTGATCATGTTAATCACTGATGTTTCTACAGATAGGAACGTCTCATACTATTTCATTGTCAACTAAGCACATCCCATTTTCTTCTCCAGTTTAAAGAAGGCTATATGATGCGTTATGTGCACGGATCACAGGAAAAAAACGAATGCAGTCTGAACTCTGAAGAGTGAAGACTGGAGATTGAAGAAGGCAGATAGCCAAATAGGGCCGGCGCGGCGCCGCTCAGTCTAAAGGCCTTAGGCTAGGGTTCGTAGGGACTAGGGTTAAAATCCCAACAGAATTCCAGCACAATATATAATATATGTTAGGAGTCGATTCGGTTCGGTTTAAGCGGTTTTGACAGGGTGAAACTAAACCAGACCATATAAGTGGCGGTTTCCAACGATTGAGACCAAACCAGACCGATGGAGAGCGGTTCGGTTCGGTTTTTGGCTCGGTCTGGTTCGGTCCGGTTCGGTTTGGGCGGTTTGAGCAAACCGTACTCACCCCTAGAATCACCAGCCTCCTCCGGTACAGTAGTAGTCGCTCCTCTAAGGTGTAAACCGAAAAGTCTGTAGATCCCTCAGCGATTGCCTCCCGGATCCGTCGCAGCTCCTCATCGGCCTCAATCTCCGCTAGTAGGGTGTCGCTCCGCAACATCAGTGGGATAGAAAGAGCCACCACCTGTACCCCCTCATCTCGTCGGGAAAGCGCATCTGCCGCCTTGTTGTCCGAGCCGGGTTTGTAATGAATCTCGAACTTGTACCCGCTCAACTTGGACAACCACATCTGGTGCTCCTCTGCCACCATGCGCTGCCCCAGGAGGTACTTCAGACTCCGCTGGTCTGTCCGTACCACAAACTCCCTCCCCAGTAAGTATGGTCTCCACTTCTGGATTGACAGCACGATCGCCATCAACGCTCGCTCGTAGACAGACTTTAGCCTAGCCCTGGAAGATAGAACCTGGCTGAAGTAAGCGATCGGCCGCTGCTCCTGCATCAGTACGGCACCTAACCCAAAGCCCGAAGCGTCTGACTCCACTATAAACTTCTTCTCAAAATTTGGGAGTGCTAGCACCGGTACCGTCGTCATCGCCTCCTTGAGGGCCTGGAATGCCCTCGTCGCCTCTTCCCCCAGCAAAAACTATCCTTCTTCAACTGTTCCGTAAGGGGCCACGCCAAGGTGCCGTACCCCTTCACGAAACGCCGATAATACCCCGTGAGGCCCAGAAACCCCCGCAGGGCCCGTAATGTCCTTGGCTGCGGCCAATCCAACATGGCTGAAATCTTCGATCGATCAGCTGCCATCCCGTCCGCCGACACGATGTGCCCCAGGTACTCTACCTTCGCCTGTCCGAAGAGGCACTTCTTTCGGTTGGCCTGTAGCTGATGATCCTCCAGCTCTCGCATAACTATCTCCAAGTGGCCCAGATGATCCTGTAATGATGCACTGTAGACCAGGATATCATCGAAAAAGACCAGAACGAACCTTCGTAAGTAAGGTCGGAAGACCTTATTCATCAGTGATTGGAAGGTAGCCGGTGCGTTCGTCAGCCCAAAGGGCATGACGAGGAACTCGTAGTGGCTTTCGTGAGTCCTGAAGGCGGTCTTCTGCACATACTCCTGTCTCATGCGAATCTGGTGGTAACCCGACTTCAGATCGATCTTCGAGAAGACCACCGCTCCGTGCAACTCGTCTAGCAGCTCGTCAATCACCGGGATGGGAAACTTGTCTGGGACAGTTTCCTTGTTGAGAGCCCGGTAGTCGACACAAAACCTCCAACTGCCGTCCTTTTTCTTAACTAGAAGCACTGGGCTGGAAAAATGACTAGAACTAGGGCGGATGACCCCTGCCTGTAGCATCTCCTGTACCAGCTTCTCGATCTCGTCTTTCTGCACCTGGGGTACCGGTATGGGCACACGCTAATGGGCGACACCCCCTCCTTAAGCACAATAGCGTGCTCATGGTCCCTTGGCGGTGGAAGACCGCTAGGTGGCTGGAACACCCCCTCAAACCCCTGCAATAGCTGCTCCACCTCCAGCGGTACTACCGTCTCTCCCGTGGCCTCGTCCGTCGCCAACCCCTGTAGCTCAATCATGAACCCCCCTCCTTCAGCCTGGAGTGTCTTCGCCATAGTCTTGTAGGACACAGACGAACAACACAAACTCGGATCACCCAAAAGTACAACCTTCCTGCCGTCCACCTGGAACTCCATCTGCAGCAGCCGCCAGTTGAACTTCGTCTCCCCCAGCGATTGCAACCACTGCATCCCCAAAATCAGGTCGACGTTGCCTAACGTCAAGGGTAGAAAGTCACCGGTGATCACCACTCCTTGTATGGACACCATCAAGTCACGATAGATGCCCCTACTCTGCTCGACCACACCGGTCCCGAGCATGACTCCAAAGCACTCCGTCTCCGTCATCGGTATGCCCTGACTCTCAATCACCCTGGGGGACACGAAATTGTGGGTGTCCCCACTATCTATCAGTATCACCACGTCCAGGTCACGGACACTGCCCGCCAGCTTCATAGTGTGCACCAGTGTAAGCCCCGCAATGGAACTAAGCGAGACTTCGGCCGCCTCCAGTAGTAGAGGTTCGCCGGCCTCCTCGGCCCCCGCGCTTCATCTGCCGCCGCCGCCTTCAAGTCCTCAGCGTACACCTCGTATACCTGCAAGGCTTGGTTGCGGCACCTGTGCCCAGGGGTAAACTTCTCGTCGCACTTGAAGCATAACCCCTTTGCTCTCCGTTCCCGCATCTCCGCATCTGTCATCCTCTTGTATGGTCCTCCCGGTCTCACATCCCCGGGTCTCCCTCCGCCTGTCGGGGCCCCCCCTGCAGCGCCTGACTGTCCCCCAGGGGCAGCCTGTGGTCGTGAAAACTGTCCTCCAAACGCCCCCCCTGGCGCGGCGCTCGTCCGCCAACCTATCCTCGACTGTCAGCGGTAACTCCATCTGCTCCTCCAGGCCATGCGGTCTGAGAGTGCGAAGCTTAGACCTAATGGTGGGCTTCAACCCATCCATAAAAAACCCTTCCAGGGACTCTGCAGGCATCCCCCGCACTCTACTCGTGAGCTCCTCATACTGCTTAATGTAATCTCGCACAGTCCCCATCTGCCTCAAGGCATGCAGCTGCTCATAAGCTCCTCTCGCCTGAGAGCCTCGGAATCGATGTAATAGTGCCTCCTTGAACCCCTCCCAGGTCTTCAGAGGTCGCTGCTGCTCCTTCCACCTCCACCAATTCAGGGCCTCTCCCTCTAAACAGAGCGCAACCGCCCTCAGCCTCTCCTCCTTCGTCAGTCTGGCCATCTCAAAATATCTCTCCGCCTTGTAGATCCACCCAGTGGCATTACTACCCTCTAAGACAGGCATCTGGAGCTTCCTTATACGGTCATCCGCCCGTGGATGCCTCCCGTCAAAACGATCCACGCGCTGCTGACGATGGTGATCTGCAAACCGGCCTCTCTTCGGCTCCCATCTCCTATCCTCCCTCCTGAACCGCTCATTCTCCTCCTCATACCCCTCCTCATAGTGGCGGAAGTGGTCCTCGTACTCCGGTTCCTGCACCTCATCTCTCCGTCGTCCTTCCGGGGCCCAATCATCGTCCTCGTAGTACTCCGGATCTCGCGCACCCCGCACGCGCCTCTCACGGGTCCCGTAATCCCCCCTGCAATGAGGGGGGGGGTCTTCGGAGTCCGCGCGACCCGTCAGGGGCCCGCGCGGGCCCTGGCGGGTCCCCAGACCCTCGGCAGCCCCCGGGGGGGTCGCCCGCCTCCGACGAGGCGGGCGGCCCCCTGGGGGGTCGCCCGCCTCCGGCGGCCCCGCCAGGGGGTCGCCAGCCCTCGGCGACCCCGTCTGGGGCTCGCCCGCCTCCGGCGACCCCCAGGCGGGGTCGCCCTGCTCCTGCGACCCCCCTGCGGGGTCGCCCAGCATCGGCGGCCCCATGGGGGGCTCGCCCGCCTCCGGCGAGCCTCCTGGGGGGTCGCCGGCTGTCGGCTACCCCCAGGGGGTTCGCCGCTCTCTTCCTTCGCTGCCGATGTGGGGGTGGGTCTTCCTCGGAGCTCTCCCCTAGGGTTTCGGAGAGGTCCTCTTGCCAATCGTCGTCGTCGAGGTCCAGATCTGGATCTACTCCTTCCAAGATCACCCCTTCACGATCCGGGATCATCGTTGCCTTCCCTTTTCCCCTCAGATCTGATTGGTGATTCAGATCTGAAGAGGCTCCTTCCTTCGAACGCGAGATCTGAGGCGCGGTGATGTTTTGAGCCATGAAATTGACGAGCATCTCCTTCACTTGCTCCAGATCTCCCTTCAAATCAGATCTGAGTGCCTCCGTGGCCGCCGTCGCCGCGTCGATTTTCTTGAAGATCTCCGTTGTCTCCTTCTTCCTCTCAGCGATCTCCGCATCTAACCTTTCCTCCATAGATTTCGTTGTAGCTGATCTTGTGGCGGCCATTGGATCAGAGCTCTGATACCAAATTGATGCGGACTAGGGTTTTGATGAAGAGATTTGGGGATTTTTATTGGAAATAGAAAATAGGGTTACAAGATAACTAGCCAATTTTGGGAGAGTTGGCCCCTCTCCTAGCTTTTGCTAAGGGAAAAGCCTAAACTCTCTTCTAGATCTCCTCGGAGAACTCTATGAATGTCAAATGACGGCTACAATCTCGATACCCTAACCCTAGCCCACGCCCTCTCTTATATAATGAAGAGGCGTGGTGCGTACAGCAACACAAAACAACTAGTAGTGCATAAAGACATTGTACCCCCAAATCGTCGGTGTACCAAGCAATCACTCCTTAGTCTTCTTGCGCCTCCTCTCGTAGGTGATAAGCGTATCAGCTGCCCTTATATGTTTGGGGTGGGGGTTTCATTATTCTCTTATGCAAAACTTGAGTGTTAAACCCTAGCTTAGAAGAGTAGAACCCTTAGATCAAGTGAGAGTAAGCTTTCTCTCTTAGATTCAAGCTTGGAGAGTTTGTTTCCTCTCAAAAGAAATCCTTATCTTGTAGTTCTCTTTTGATATTTATAAAGTTCTCATTTTTCATCTTCCAAACCCTAGCTTTCTCATCAAATTGGTATCCGAGCATAGATCCATCATGACAAACATAAGATCCATGGAGAAGAGAGATGCCCTAGACGAGAAAGTTGGAGAAATTGAAGCCTTAAAGGAGCAACAACAAAAGATGGATGAAAAGATGACATCTTTGGAGGCTATGTTCAAGGATTTCATGGAATCTCAAGTGAATCAGCACCGTGAGGAGAGGCCCAAGAACGAGGGAAAGTTTTCAGAGCTCTAGAGCTGAAGAAGTCAACTTTGAACAAAAGAAAGGGACAAATGGTGATTTTAGAAGGTGATCCACCGGAAAACGACGTAGAGTGGGGTGCATGAGGTGATTTTCCCTCTTCCAACTTGAGAGGAGGACCCGGCATCACATGGGAGATTTCCCCCTCAGAACCCTAACGGGGAGGGTGGGCTTCTACAGGACGCGCCGGGCCTCAACTTGGCCCGACGCACTCGCCGGCCTCCGGCGAAGGTCCGACGACCCAAGAGGGGGTTTGCCAGACCCAGGCAAACAACTGGGGGCTCGCGAGCCCCCAACGATCACTTGGGGCCTCGCGAGGCCCCCGCTAGGGGGCAGGGAGGCCGGGGCCTCCTGCGCAGTCGCAGGGGCGCCGCTGGCCTCCTGCACCACTGCAGGGAGGCGGTGGCCCCTCTTTCGCACTTGATGGACCCATCGGGACCTCTTTCCGACGGGTTCTCCGGCCAACGGTCACTGACAACGTCCAGGTTGGCAATCGGGGGGTTTTCGGAGCCCCGCGGTTCAGTGAAGCACACGGACGGGTGTTTGAGGAGCAGCGGCCCACACAGGAGAATATGGACCCATTCCAAGTGTACGGTGTGCGTGAAGGTGACCTTGGGTTGGGTGGAGAGAGTGGTTCGGGCTTCATATCGATAATCTCTAAATTAAGTCCTTTGTTGTCTCATCCTCCTGTTTATCCAAAATTGCTAGCTCGTTCTCTCTTTCTTTGCACTCGCTTCTAGCCATGTTAATATTCTGATCTGTGCTTTCATCGTGACATGGCTCACTCGATATACATGCAATAACTCATATTAGATTCTTGAAGTTTAATTTCAAAAGAATTACTTTCTTCTAAGCAAGTGGCAATCAGAGTAAGATTTTCAATAGATTGTTGAATTTGCCAACTCCGAGCAAGGAAAATTTCTTGGAATTGATGGGATTTGGCCTCCTATGTCTGAATGAGCAATTGAACGTCCTCCTTCAAGGGTTGCAAATGTACGTCTGCGTTTTGCTCTCATTGATCAATTGTCGTCGCAAGAAGGCTACGTTGGATCACGCTCTGAAGTCTCTTTCATGGTTTGATCATTCTCTTATAAGGACTCCATGTACTTCCACGCCTCTGTCGGTGTCATGATTCCCAAAAATTCCCGTAGCTGTGGTCGTAGTCCAAATAAGGACTCCATAAGCTCTTTCTTTGTGTACCCATGCTGCGGATAGGCCAATAATAGTTCTGTGAACCTCCTTCAGGCCTGATAGAAAGTTTCAGTCTCTCTGATTGAAGTTAACGATCTTGGCTTTCTCCATTCTGTGCTTATGCTCAATAGCGTACTCTGCATCATACCAATTGGTGAAATAAAATCCCATATATTCCATTTTTTGATTTTTAAAGAGAAAACACAAAAAAAAAACAAATAAAAGTCCTAAGCGATAAGATGGAAGGATCTCACCAAATATTCATCCATACAAACTGAAATCGTCAATCTCAAGTACCGCGGCAACGGCGTTAAAAACTTGACTCGTCTCAAAAGATGTGAGCGCTATTCCCAAGTGTAAAAGATCAAACAAGTAATAATCCTGGTGAGTCCAGGTATCGTATCCACGGGACAACCGACCTGCAAAACCCCGAATTTCAGTTTATAAAGAGTACTAAAACGATAATAACTAACCACCTTTCAAGTATAAAAGTAATGGTGTTGAGGGGTTTAAATACGAAAACAAAATCCTACGATAATTACGGTGAATTTGATACTAGGGTACTAATATGGAGAGTATGCTTTGGTTATGATTTCGTTAGGGTACATGTAATCAATGAGTATTAATATCTTTTCTATAACTCAACGTTTCATCCGGCTAGGACATGAGAATGTCGGAAAGTATGACGATAAAGCGCATAAAAACGTGCCAAAGAGTAACCATGTGTATTATCGATTTCATAAAAAAATACGTATAAGTGCCCTCTCGGGTCACGATATGTCCACTCGGATCACATCACGAATAAGTCTTACTCAAATCATATTCGATTCAAGCATGAACACGTCTCTGATTAGCATACTCAAATAGATTATACGTAGAAACATACAAAATACGTGATTATAACATGAATATAGGGTGAAAATATATCGAAATCAATGATTACAACACCCTAACAACATCACAACCAACACATGGATATTAGCTACGCATGCAGAGAAAAGAACTCATTTTCATAGACAAATACATGTTTGAAAACTTAAAATACGAGAAGAATACTCCAAATACAAGCCAAATATGCAAAATATAAGGCAAAAGATAGGAAAAATATCACCAATTCTCTCTAAATAGACCCTAGATCTCCTTCAATGGTGGCTCTCTGTCTTTGTCTCCAGGGGCTCCAAAATCACGACCAAATACGCTCTTCAGAGCTCCCAATACACAAAGAATACCTAACAAAACCCTAGAAATATGCTTAAATACAAGCATTGAGGGTTTTTAAGTCTTAGCGAGTTCGGATCCGCTTCCAATAGCAGTTAAACCCGCACCCATGAGCGCATCAGATTTCGACCGTTCTTCTGGAGCGAGATTGCTTGTGCGCTTGACATGTGTCAAAACGGGTCGTTGCTTCACTCGTTCTGCGTTTGAATCCGAGTTGAATGCGGAGTGTGGACCCGAAAACAAAGTGCAAAAGCTAAAGATGGCGGTTTTCGACGGCGAGGACCCCTCACGGGTGGGTCTCACGTGCGGAGCGGTACTTTGAGGCATACCAGATAGGGGAGAGGGAGAAGGTGCAGGCGTATGGCGTGTGTTTGGAGGGGAAGGTGTTGTCTCGGTATTTGTGTAGGCAACAATGGCGACCTGTGCATTCATGGAAAGAATTCATATATTGCATGCTGCATTGCTTCAGAGACACCCAGGACGACAACCTGCATGAGCTGCTCTTCACGCTATGGTAGGTAGGCATGGTGATAGACTATCAGGAGAAATTTAAGGCGCTTTCTAGCCGTTTGAGTGAGATGATGACCGAGGAGGCCATGGTGGGAAGCTTTATGAAGGGGCTAAAACTGAAGTTCAGGGAGAGCTTTGGGTGCAGAGGTCAAGTGGACTGCTAGAGACGATGGACCTTGCTCAGATAGTGGATGACAGGATAGCAGCGGACCGGCACGCCAAGAGAGCTTGGGACGGGTCCACTTTTCGTGGCTCGGTGAACCCAGTAGTGTCGCGAGCCCCTGCTGGGGGGTCCAGACATGGGGAGCTCAGGTGAGTAAGGAGAGGAGCAGTAGACCACATCCTAGTGGGCAGTTTCGACGCATGACAGAAGTGGAGATACAAAGCAAGAGGGCGAAGGGTCTGTGTTTTGGTGTGACGAGAAGTATGTCCTAGGTCATCGTTGCCGAGATCGTACACTGCAGGTACTGCTGGTAGAGGATGAGGAGGAGGAAGTGGAGGAGCTGGGCGAGGAAGAGGTGGAGCAGAAGCCATCTCATTTGGAGGTAGCGAAGGTGTCACTCAACTCCATAGCAGGGTTCACTCCGAACCATACTATGAAGTTGATGTGGAGGATCTCTGAGCAGGAGGTGGTGGTATGGATTAATAGTGGGGCCACCCACAATTTTATCTCCAACCGTGTGGTGGAGCAGCAGGGGTTGCAGTTGGTCTACACCGGCAGCTTTGGAGTGATAATGTGGACCGGGCAGGTAGGGCGGAGCAAGGGAGTATATTGAGGCGTGATTTTGAACCTCCAGGAGATACATGTGGTGGAAGAGTTCTTACCGCTCGATCTGGGCAGCACTGATGTGATTTTAGGCATGAGATGACTGCAGTCTTTGGGAGAAACAAAGGCCAACTGGAAGTTGCTGAGGATGGAGTTCATGCAGGGGGAAAGGTTGTGGCGCTTCAGGGGGTTCCTAGCTTGTACAGATCCATGTGTTCCTTGAAGACCATGGCGAGGGCATTCCAGTCTGAAGGAGGAGGCTTCTTAGTGGAGCTACAGGGCCTGTCAGTGGAGGAGGTGGAGCAGGAGCATGCCATACCATGGGAGCTATGACCCTCGGGAAATATTCGGGACGTGAATAAAACATGTTTATTTCGATCAATTTCAAAAAACATTCAGTCAAATATGCGCAATATGGAAATAATACGTAAACGGGTTAAATCGTGTTTAATTCGTTAACCCGGATAACAAACGCGACTAAAAATACGAATATCGTCAAGATATCATTCATCCAAATGAAATTAACAATTAATAATATCAATATGAAATAAGAGTAAAATAAGTTCTATATTCATGATTTAAATTGTATTCATAGTTTTAACCAAAATGACTTGATCATATTATTATATTCCATGTCGCATGCACTAAACTAAAGTATGATCATTAAATCATAGTTCAAAATGATTTAAAAGTGTCCCTAAAACGCGTTTAAAACGCATAAAATGTGCAATACGGAAATAAAACTCGTTTTGTTCGTCAACCCCTAAAAAGCGAGTAATTTTCAGAATAATTCAAATAGATGGCCGTTTAATACGGGAACCATTTTAGACGGGGTTTAAACGTAAAAAACATAAAAATTCGTGTTTTTACTATCAAGGGCTATGACAGATCTTATTTCAGTTTGATGAATGTTTCAGAGCCTCACGGGCTTTCTTCCACACGAGACCACGAGCACACCATTGTGCTCCGAGAGGGTGTTGCTCCCATCAGTGTCGGCCATACCGCATCCACATGTGCAGAAGGGAGATATCGAGAGGATGGTGGACGAGATGATTCAGGCAGGATGATACAGTCGAGTGTGAGCCCTTTCTCTAGCCCGATACTGTTAGTGAAGAAGGACGGTAGCATGAGATTTTGTGTCGATTGCCTGGCATTAAACAATGAGATGGTGCCAGACAAATTTTCCATTTGTAATCGACGAGCTGTTAGATGAGTTGCATGGTGCAGTGGTCTTTTCCAAGATTGACTTGAAGTCCGATTATCACCAGATCCGGATGAGGGATGAGGATGTGACGAAGACCACTTTCAAGACACATGAGGGCCACTATGAGTTCTTGGTCATACCGTTCGTCTTGACGAATGCCCCTGCCACATTCTAGGCATTGATGAACATGGTGTTTCGGCCATATTTGAGGAGGTTTGGGTTTGGTATGGTATTCTTCGATGACATCTTGGTTTACAACCGGTTGATGGAGTCACATGTGGAGTATTTGACGACCGTGCTGAGAGAGCTGCAGGAGTATCAGCTGTTTGCCAACCGGAAAAAGTGCTCTTTCGGCCAGCGGAGTGTAGAGTACTTGGGAGTTGGGACATATTGTTTCCGCGGAGGACGTGGCAGCGGATGGCTCGAAGATAGCGGCCATGGTGGATTGGCCACTCCCTACCACACTACGGGCATTGTGGGGATTCTTGGGATTGACGGGCTATTACAGGAAGTTCGTCCGGAGGTACAACACCATTACGTGGCCGTTGACTGAGCAGCTGAAGAAAGACAATTTCCATTGGGGAGAAGATGCCATTTGAGCCCCCTGAAGAGGACCATGACGAGCGTTCCGGTTCTTGCACTTTCGGATTTTAGCCGGTCATTTGTGGTGGAGACAGATATGTCAGGCTATGGCTTGGGTGTCGTGTTAATGCAGGAAAGCAGGCCGGTGACATACTTTAGCCACGTGTTATCGGCGAGGGCTTGGCTCAAGTCAGTGTATGAGCGCAAGCTGATGGCTATTGTGTTGGCGGTGCAAATATGGCGATCTTATCTACTTGACCGACAATTTGTAGTGAGGACAGACCAGAGGAGCCTCAAATACCCGTTGGAGCAGAGGATGGTCACTGAGGAGCAGCAGAAGTTGTTGACCAAGCTGCTGGGTTAACACATTGAGATCATCAGGGATTGAGGATAAGGCGGGAGATGCACTATGCCACTATCACGAAGGGAGGTTGATTTACACTTGTCAGCCTTGTCAGTACCAGTTCTGCTCGATTGGGAGCCCCTGTTGGGAGAGATTGAGGAGGATGAGTGACTAGCCAAGATCAGGACAGTACTATTACAGGACCCAGCAGCACGCCCCTGATATTCGTTAGAAGGTCAACGTCTCTTGTACAAGGGGCGCTTGGTGGTACCGCCGGTGTCGGCTCATATCCCGAGGGTGTTACATGAGTTTCATGGGAGCACGGTAGGTGGCCACTTTGGGGTCCTGAAGACCTACCAGCATTTGGCTTGGGAGCTTTTCTGGGAGGGGATGCAAAAGGATGTGACGGAAATGGTGGAGAAGTACGACATATGCCATCGCCACAAATATTTATCCACAGGTTCTGGGAGTTTGCTGCAGCTTCTCTCTTTGCATGATCGAGTTTGGGAGGAGGTGACCATGGATTTCATTGACGGCTTGCCGAAATCAGAGGGGTACTCAGTCATCATGGTGGTGGTGGATAGGCTGAGCAAGTATGCACATTTAGTGCACTATGACATCCTTAAACTGCAGTGACCGTGACGACGACATTCATCAGGGAGATAGTGAGTCTTCATGGGATTCTGGTATTGTGACGGATCAGGATAAGGTCTTTCTTAGCGTCTTTTGAAAGGAGTTTTTAGGACAATGTGGACAATACTGAAGAGGAGCACCGCTTACCATCACCAGACTGACGGCCAGACGGAGGTCGTGAACAGAACCCTGGAGACATATCTGCGGTGTTTTGTGTCTGAGTCTCCGAAGCAGTGGATGATGTGGCTAGCTTGGGTGGAATATTGGTACAACACATTTTTCCACACCTCTGCTTAAACCACTCCTTTCAGGGTCTTATATGGGTGGGATCCCCCGCATTTACTTCACTATGGTCATCGCTCTACTCCAGTTTTCCAGGTGGACCAGTATCTTTAGGAGAGGGACCACACTTTGGAGGAGTTGCGGCGACACTTGACGAGGGTACAATAGCATATGAAGGGTCGGGCATATGAACACAGGTGAGATGTGCAGTTTGAGGTGGGAGATATGGTGTATCTGAAGCTGCTACCTTACCGACAACGCTCCTTGGTACGTAGGCGGAACGAGAAGCTGACGCTCCGATACTTTGGGCAGTATGAGGTGGAGGCCAGGATTGGTCAGGTGGCGTATCGGTTGCGGTTGCCACCAGGTTCAACGATCCATCCCGTTTTTCATGTGTCGCAGCTTCGCCATGCCATTGAAGACCATGCATCTTCCTCGACACTGCCCTCGACACTCACGGATGACATGAAGGTGCTTCTAGAGCCAGCCGAGCTGAGAGGGGTTTGTCAGGGGAGTTCGGGAGCAGGGTGTTGAATATTGGACTCCCCGGATTTGGTTTTGATGATGAGCAAACATAAATAATTCATGAACTAACAATTTGTGAGCGCAGTATTGGAGATCGTCGCCAATTTCACGAGAATATTCAAAGCGACATCTCAACACTTCCAAAAGCTCGTATTCAAGCCTAAAGCTTCGTTGAAGCTCCTGCAGCGCTTTGGAAGTTATGAAGATTCAATCGAAGCTCTCTAAGACCGTTTATTAAGGTTTTATTTATTGTCTTTTAGTTTCGATTGATAGAATGTTAAGCCTTGAGTATATCTTACGTTTCTATCTTCATTACGCTCATTTCGTAGCTCTAGGATTCTTGCACAAGTTCATTCTAACTTCCTCGAAGCGTCGCGCTTCGATTCGGACTTTGTTGTGCATGTTAGTTGGTACAAGAACAAGTACTGACCGACTAGATGGTGATCTAGTCGGTCGGCAACTGTTCTTGGACCGACTAGTTTGATTCCTTAATTTCTTGGACTTTACTGTTTACAGTTAGTCGGTCTACGTTGACTCACCGACCGACTAGTTTGTGAACTAGTCGGTCAGTGATGCTTCTTTGACCGACTAGTTGTGACTTACTGTTCACTCTAAATTTCTCCTAAGCTACTGTTTACCGTTAGTCGGTCTAAGAACGTTTGATGACCGACTAGTTGACAATCTAGTCGGTCAACTTTTGTTCTTGGACCGACTAAGTCAACTTGCCTTCAGACTAAGTTGTTTTGCCTCTTAGTCGGTCTACGTTCATTGGATGACCGACTAGTTGTGAAACTAGTCGGTCAGATAGTCTTCTTGGACCGACTAGTTTTCTAGGTCTGAAATTCTATCTCTTCTCAGATCTGCTCTTAGTCGGTCCATGCTTTGTGACTGACCGACTAGTTGATGATCTAGTCGGTCAGTGAGTGTTCTTTGACCGACTAATACTCACAGATTTCTTTCCGTTGGAGATTGACCTAACTTGTTTTTATGGGACCCTATAAATACGAACCTAGGTCATTTCTATCTTCAATAGAGCTGCCATTAAGAGATTCATTGAGTTCTAAAGAGATAGCTATTCTCCCTCAAATCTAAAGCTCTCTTCCTCACAAGAAACACATTCTCTCTCTCATTTCTAGATCTAGAGAGAAGGTTGTTCTTGGTGAGCTCTTCAAGCTATTGCTTGATCCAAGTCTCCAACTCTTCCCTAGGCACCCATTGCTGCTCATTTCCTTGGTGCTAGGGCTTGGTGACTTCATCTTCCTCAAATCCTTCATTCCACCTATTGGGTAAGAAAAACTCAAGGTATAGGATTTTGTGGTGAGCTTGTTTATTTCATATAAACTCTTTTATATTGCTTATTGGTTCTCTCGGTTGTGAGAGAAGTTTGTGATCCCGGGTTGTGGGATTCACTTTGCCATTGCATGTATGATTTGATCTTGTGAAGGTTTTTCACAAGATATTCATAGTGGAAATCTTGAGTTAGGGTTTCTAACTCAAGTATCCGGAGGGGATCCGGGTGGTTGGGACGTAGGATCACCGGGAACAAGTCGGGGAGACTTGGGTGGATCCGAACCCATTAACATCGTTTGTTAGCATTGTCAATTTCGTTGTCGTCGTTCAATTTAAGCTTCCGCAAATTGATTTGGTAGTTGATTGCAATTTAATTTGGAATTATACTCCTTATTATTTTAAAGTACTATTCACCCCCCCTCTAGTACTTGTGCTGTAGCTGGTAGGGCATTACATTTGGTATCAGAGCCAGATACACAGCTATGTCTGCCAACGACAACAAGACCGTGCCTCCACCTTCCAACTATGACACCTTCAGGAACCGTGAAGGAGCGTCATCGGTGATGGACGGACATTCCTCTACGAGGCCTCCATTCTTCAACGGTACCAACTACGGGTACTGGAAGTGCCGGATGGAGACTTTCCTCCGGAGTGCATCTTTATGGAGGACTACAATGAAGGAGTACATCGAGCCCGAAGAAGAAGATTTTGAGAAATGGACTACCGCGGAGGTCGCCGCGGAGGTAAGCAATGCCAAGGCAATGAACGCCTTGCAATGTGCATTGGAGCCCGAGGACTTCAATAAGATATGCACATGTAAGAGTGCATATCAAATTTGGAACTCTCTCCTCATACTACATGAAGGGACGAGTCGGGTAAGAGACTCTAAACTCGTAGTCGTAACCAAAGATTACGAAATGTTTCATATGCAACAGGGCGAGAAGATGAAAGAATATTACGCTCGCTTCGTTGACATAATAAACGAGTTAGAGGCCCTCGGCAAGATCTACACTCAAAAGGAGAAGTGCTTAAAGCTTATTGAAGGACTTCCCTCTTCTTGGGAAAAACGTACCTTCGCCATCGAGGAAGGTAATGACATGAACAAATATACCGTAGTTCAATTAATGGGTACTTTGATGTCATACGAGGTACGCAAAGATAGCAAGGTGAAGCTACAAGAAAAGATGAAGTCATATTTGAACCTAGATGCGCCTAAGAAAAAGGCGATTGCATTCAAGGCGGCTTCATCCACATCTTCCGATGATGAAGACTCGGAAAACGAGTTGGACTTGGAGTCCATGGCACTCATGGCCAAGAAGTTCAACCGTTTCTTCCGAAAAGGTAACTTCAAGAACAAAGCTAAATTTGGTTCTACTAACGCCTCTTCCTCTCCTTTGTGTTTCAAGTGTAATAAGCCGGGACACATGAAAGCGGAGTGTCCCCTCAATAAGCACAAGGAGAAGTGGAAGGCGCCAAAATTCGATAAGTCCAAGAAATACAAAAAGGGGTACAAGAAAGGACTTGTCGGAGCAACATTCACCGACTCCGAGGATTCCTCAAGCGGAGAGTCGGATGATGAGAAAGTGGAGCAAGCACATATGTGCTTCATGGCAAGAGAGGAGAACGATCAAGGATCCTCCTCTTCCGATGATAGTAATGATGAAAGCGATGAGGTAACGATGGATGATCTTAGAAATGCTAACTCTCAACTTTGGTCAAAATACACTAAGTTAGTAAATAGGTATACTAAGGTAAAAGATGACCTAGCTAGCATTCAAACATCGCCTAAGAATATCATCACCAACAACGACATCGTTGTTGAAGAGTTAAGAAATGAGATTGTGAATCTCAAATCTAAACTCGAACATGTTAGCATTGAGGATGCGGAAGAACATGAGATAGCGGATTTAACTTCTCAAAACTCGACTTTGAGTATTGAGAACGAGAATCTTAAATCTCGTGTTTATGTGCTCACTTCGCAAATATCCACTTTGGATACTTCTTTGCGTTCTCTCAAAGAGAAATATGAGAACACATTGGGCCGAATCAACGAATTCAACAAGGGTAAAGGCCATTTGGATAATATCCTAAAAGATTTACTTCCGGCCAAACACCACATTGGCTTGGGGTATATGATGGGAAATTCATCCAAGTCGGTCACTACTTTTGTTAGGCCAACTTCCGAAGCCTCAACGAGTGGGAGCAAACACTCTATTGGAAGTTCATCTTCCAATGGTGCTTCCACCTCGTCCACACCCTCTTTTGGAAAGAAACCCACTTTGGGTGGACCTCCAAAGAAGGGGATCTTCCAATGTATTTTTTGTTTAACCACCTTAAGAACCTTTTGTATGCCATAAGACGTGATCTCCTAACACCTACCCAACAGTCTCCCCTTCTTCAAACAAGGGCATAAATACGATATCTATTAGCTGAAGCTGTTTTCTGTAGAGCTCTTTATAGTTTGGGACACAAGTCTCACAACATGCAAAATCTTAAAATTAAACTAGTCCATAATTGCACACTACAAACAAATATGAATAATACAGGCGAAGTCGCAATCTGATCATGTAATCATTTCTTGTCAAAAATATAATTGTCCATTTGTTTGAATGGTAAATTGCACTTGGAGCCTCCTTTTTATAGGATGTATGTGACTAATAACCCACAATGTATAAAACTTGCATTGAGGCCCACTGAATTAACATCCAAAGTGTTAGTTTGAAAAGGTCCAAGTGCAACTTGTACTATGATTAATTTGTTAATTCAGTAAATTTTAGTGATAGTTTCATACATTGTGGATTATTAGTCATATGCCTTCCATTGAATATGGGGGTCTGAGTGTCATTTTTATGTTTGTTTAACTAAACATAGGAATATGGTAGTGGTAAATTGTCCAAGATGACCAAAGTTCTGTATGCATATTCAAATATGTTCAAACCCCATTATTCTCATATTTTAATGCGTATCCAATGTTACATTGTGTAATATCTTTATAAAAATATTCAAACTAATGGATCTTACCCATTTTACTCTTTGGGGTTTTAATTTTTATTCATTGACATTTGGCAAACTTCGATATTTCAACCAAATCCAAATATGTTTTTTGGCCAAATATAGATATTGAGTTTCATATTCCTATAATATCCGTATGCAATAAATGAAAGCAAAAAACAAATGATATGTACATATATCACTTTGAGTGTTCCCCTACTAAGTGGATCTTAATGTAATGAACGAAAATTTGTACTATCCAAAATACATTTGATAGGTACAAGAGTCTAAACCTTAAAGCTCGACTGCTGACATGCAAACATGTGTTCGTCTTATGTCCTCTTAATAGGTCTTAAGCAATGAGCATTGAAGCTTTTTCCACGAGCCATGGCTGGTTCATCCTCCATAACTCAAGATATGTTGGAGATTTAGATTAATGTAACTAGCATTCATAAATCGAGTTTACTACACTGTCAATTAATTTAATATTGTTACATTGGTGTGGAAACTTATAAACCTGCTATAATAATCCACAGGTAAAACTGAACTTGGTAAATGCACATATCATGCATGAATCTAATCCAATGCTTTGCTTTTAAATCTCCCTTCATCTCTCTCTTTCCCCAGCCACTGTGAGAATATTTTGACATCTCTGCATCCTGTTTAGCGTTGGATATGGGGTGACAGATTGAATGACACATGATAGTGTATAGGGCTTGTAACAAGGCTTTGCAAAGATATTGCCCTGTTTAGATGTAGTTCCAACAAGTCTGTCTGTAAAGTCTCGATCATGAGAGTTGATGGACGCTTGACAAATCACAAGATCTAGTGAATTGAGTTATGCTTCCAGGAGGATATCAACAAGCTGATGCACTTTGATGCAATAATCATCCCATCTATCTACTTCACACTTACGGAGAGATACAAACACGCATGCGCAGAACACACATATGTGCACACAGTGCTGACAAAGAGAAGAACGGTTTAAATATTATGAGAGATATCATTCACGTTGTGAAAAAGCAACTTCTCTCCCCGATTTTGAACCATCTATGTTTGTAGGGTGATGGTGATGAAGCGGCAAACGATGCAACTTGCATGTCAGTTCCATCTGCATTCTTTGGAGGACTTGAATTGCCAAGTAAGTGTGCAAATAGCATTCTTGGTTACTAACTAAATATCCTTGTAAATACATATTATGAAAACCATGATTCCTGAAAAATCTCTCTTTTTCTTTTGTTCTTTTTAAGGTTTGGAAGACTATGATGTATCCTTCACATTGAACCTTTTTCAGAACGGTTACTTCATCGGGAAACCTACTGAGGTCTGTTTAAAGCAGAAAAATAATATTAATTGTCTGTGCGCCCGCGTGTGCCCGGAAGCTTAGCCCTTTTTATCATTATTATAGTTTCTGCGATTGAAATAGTGACTTTTCTTATGAATTTTCATTACTCATGAAAGAAAAATTATTCTCAGATGGAAAATCTTCAGCCTCTACTACAAGATGATAAGTCGCTGCATCCATATGATAGGGCATCAGAAACCTTGTTTTCTGTAAGTAGCATGCACTAAACCTATGTACCCGCACTACATGATTCTTTTTTAAAGGTTCCTTCTCCTTTAGCTTAATGTGTTTTAGTTATCATTGGAATATAATATTAAGGTTTATGCTAATTCATCTGAGTGTCTGAGCTCAAAATTTCCTCTATTTCTTTCTTTTTATACTATTACCAACACTTGGAATCTTAATAACGGTAGATGGTTGGATTACTTGCTGACTAATTAGGATCACTCAAATCTTAATGAAAGGGTTAGTCTAGCATGAGCAATACCAAGGGTTTCTTATGTTTCTCTTGACCATGAACAATTTATTTTTGGTTTTGGAAGATGAGAGTTGACAGCAATCTAGAAGATATGTGCATGAATCAATTTCCTTTCCATCTAATGAATTGAATGTCCAAACAAACTTTTAAGATATGTTTTTATCTTCTTGAATGTAACAAATTTTGCCAGGAAGGAACCTCCCTGGGATTTGGCTAGGTAACAAATTTTGCCTGGATGTATTCTCTGTTGGTGGGAATTTTCTACCTTAAGTTTATGATGCAGAAGGATCATGCACATCCTATATTGCTATCTTGTACATATTACCTTCATGTGCTTCATGTTAATTGTAAACCTCACATCATTTTCTACAACTCATGTAATTTATATGTTTCATCGTGTATTCTTGTGCCTTGATTGTAGGCAATTCAGACTGGCTGTTTACCAGTAGATATTCTTGATGATATCCCGAGCAAGTACATTAATGGAACCCTTGTTTGTGAGGTTAGTTCTATCTGTCTTACACCAACATTTTTTAAATTAATTATATTTTATTTATACATAATGTTAGATGGTTGATATGAAACAGAAATCATTCTTAATGTGCCGTGGTATGTAATTTAACATGACCAGCTAAAAAGAAATGTAGGATGTCAAAGGGTAGGCTGGTTCTCGTGGAAGTTGCCTTGCTGCATTTTGGTGACTGCTATGGTTATATTGGTTTGATGCCCAAATACTGTGGAAGCTACTGATTTCTGAAGATTGTTTGTATGTACCTTCGTGTAAGTGGGACTGATAGGAATTTCTAGGATTTTGAGGGATAAAAATCAGATCTATAGATCTATAAATTTTTATAGATGAAAAGCAAAATACAAAGGATAGTTGGCCTCAATTCGAGAGGAGATAGCTCTCCTAGCTTTTGATTCGAGATAAAAACCTAACTCTCACAAGGTCTTAATCTAATCTACTCCTAATCTCTTCTCTTATCAACAATCTTCTCCAAACTAAACATTATAACATAGCCCTAATTCCTCCACCTATATATACTGGGCTATATATAATGGGCTGATTTGTCAATAATTACAAAATACCATCGAATACCAAAATTACAAGTTTGCTACTTGCAACACATATTTAACATTACTTCGTTCTCAAAGAACCAGCTTGGACTGAAGGTGGTGCCATGAAATCCGAGGGTACACTATTCCAAATGGGGGTGCTCGTCTCCTCTTGGGTCAAAGCTTGGAATGCCTCCACCGTCATCATCGGGCCATCTAAAGTCACCACCACCATCCTCGAAGTTTGGATAGAAACCACGATGATTGCAAAGCTCGTTTGAAATCCGTCGCATCCATAACACCGGGGCCGCCATGCGTAAGGGTCGCAAGTCCTTGGGCGGCCTACCCAGGGCTCGCGTGCCCTAGGGTGGTTCGCCCCGAGGCCGCAAGGCGTAGGGCGGCCACCTAGCGGGTGGTCAAGGGGCCGTGGTGTCCTTGGCAGCGATTTAGGGTGCCGACACCCCTGCCACTTCCACCCGAGGGCCATGGTGTCTTAGATTAGCGACGTAGAAATTCTCGTTGATAAGATCTGATGTCGGTGGTTGTTCTTTCTCAAAGACGACGACTATCCATTGGTTGTCGGCCAAAAATCTCCTTTCGCTTCGGATTTACGTTGCTCGGAGGTGGATTTTGAGTAAGGTCATCGACTTTCTTCTTTCTCTTCGCCAAGCTTCGTGCCTTTTGCCCTGAATCAGAGTTGTCACCCACAAAGTTGTTAACTTTTGTCGTCTCCTCCATGCTCCGTGTTTGGTGATGGATCTTTAAGATTTTCTTCATCTTAGATTCCATTGTCGAGAATCTTTTCTTGAGGGATTCCATCTTACTTCTCAATTTTTGTTGTTACTACTTTAGGATTTTCAGCTCGCTTCCCAATCTTTCTTTCAAAGCATTAAATTTTCTTGCCGCCATTGGATTGAAGATCTCTGATACCAATTTGATCAGAACTTCTAGGAATTTGTAGGATAAAAATAAGATTTTTAAAGATGAAAAATGAAATACAAAGGATTGGTGGCCTCAATTCGAGAGGAGACCGATCTCCTAGATTTTCATTCGAAATAAAAGCTTAACTCTTCCAAATCTAATCTAATCTACACCAAATCTTTTTTTTCTCAACAATCTTCTCGAAATTCAATGTCATAACATGGCCCTAACCTCTCTCTCCACACACACACATAATGGACTAATTTGTCCATAATTACAAAAACACCATAAAGCCCCAACTTACAAGTTTGCCACTCGCATCCCAAATCTAACATGGTCGTACAAATGTTAAAATAACATTATTAGAGAAACCCGAATTCCTTGGGAATGAAATGGTTTTAACTCGTTATCATTTGGTTAACATTTGAAATCGTGGTAAACATTTTCAGGTAGAATAATTTGGTACATATAACTTTTGAATAACAGTTGCATTGGTTGGCACATGTTTAAATTGACTCGATATATGAAATGGTGATATATATTTACATGCGGAATTGGTATACTTTGGGGATGATGGTTTCTCGAGCAAGAAGATATGGACTCAAATAAAAGAGTTAGCTATAATGTTTGAAAGTCAGGATGTCAGAATTTTCTTGCAATTATAGCAATAATTTTTTTTTCCTATGTCAGGACTGGATGCGAGAGATGCTACGTTTTTGATATGGTTTGTTTGCACAGCAAAATGAAACTCGTGTCTATGATGTGGTTTCTGTTTTTGTCTAGGTCATGGCCTGTCGAGTTTGTCCTAGGCTTTTACAACTTTAATTGCTGATTTAGTTGGAAAAAAATCCATCTGTAAATAATAATCTGACATGTACAACAAAAGAAGGAATAATATGAATAGCCAATAGGGTGGTTCAAATAAAATTGCATGATGGGAGGTCTCAAGTGGAGGTATCGATAAAACATTCTATTATTGGTGTGGGATAGGCAGATGGAGGGCGTGTGATGTGGCACGGAATTAGGATTCCTAAGATAAAGGATAGATTAGAGTTTTGGGTCTCTCATCCTGAAATGATATTGATCACGGACTTCAACGACTTATAAGAAGAAGATTCCTTCCAACGTATCATTCAGACAGTTGAGCACCTCGCGAGCACCTCACATGCATAGAATTTAATGAATTTCAAACTAAGTTTACAAGCTCACTTTTCTAATTCTATCTTCATAATAACAAGTCGAACCTTTATTTATATAAAAAACAAAATCTTATTTGGATTCATCCTCAGGGCCCTAAAAGAATTTATTTTTTAAAATAAAATAAGTTATCCTCAAAAGAAAACTCAAAAGACCCAAAAAGAAATATATAAAGGTTCATAAACTAAAAAGTCAAAATTGATTCAAACTCAAACCGACAATTTAAATCATAGCTGGATTTCTATCATTCTTCTGGGCTTTGAAGATTTAACTAGACAATTTAAATCCAAGCTGAATTTTTATCATTCTTCTTTGCTTTGAAGATTTACATCTTGATGAATGATGATAAAAACAACACAACTGGACAACATTGAGTAGTCATGGCAACACAGGTGAAGAAAACAACACAACTGGACAACATTGAGTAGTCATCACTATGTCAACGCAGGTGAAGGATGAAAATCCAATGCTGCAAGTGTATGACTATCATCAAGCTCATATTAAATAGTCAATTAGATAGTATCAGGATCAGTCATGTATATAACTGGACAAGAACCCATACGAGATATGCAAACCTCTCTTTATGTTTAAGTATGAACCTTTCTGGACAAACTCTATAAGTCTTATCATCCTTTGTTGTAATTTTTGCAAATTTTTATTTGATTTTACAATAGAGGTGTGTGTATTATGATTTACTATAGTAATTTTTTCAAGTCTTAGAATGCAAGGCACTCATATGATATGGATGATACTCAAAAAATGCAGTAGGTTCATGATCAATACCTAACGTTAAGAAACTTGAGATTACGAGATGAAGTGATTTTGTTTGTGTCTTATTAATGACCAACCCACTTTTGATGTCCAGCTGCACCTTTGGGTCGGTTAAGAGTTAACATAATTTTTTTCTTCAAACATATATGTGGATTTAACAATAAATGTGTATATGTTAAATGTCTTAGAAAATTGAACATCTAAGGTTGTACAATCCTGGCCTACATACTAAGATATGCACAGCATCCATAGATTAGCATCACATAGATGTGTATTAGATGACATTATGCAATAATATATGAATTCTCATCAATAAATATAACGTTGAGTGGCTGTGGGTGATGTTCTTATTTTCTTTAATGCTGATTTGATGATTGAATTAGTAGAACTATGTCCATCACTCATCACTTGAAGTTGTATCTTCAATTTTTATATATGTAAAGAAAACATTCGTACTTTGTGTGGTAATTCGTACTTTGTCAACCTTTCTTACTCTTATGCGTGGGTAAAGAAAACCTTTCTTACTCTTATGTGTGGGTAAAGAAAACATTCGTACTTTGTCAACCTTTCTTACTCTTATGTGTGGTAATTAAACACATAATAGTCAAGCATTAAAATTACCCTAGTCCTCATCTACATCATTAGTGCTTTCAAGTGGAACATATACTTTTTCAAGTATCTCAACATCATTATAAACTTCAACCTCTTGTTGGAAAATTGACGGGCAAAATGGTTGTCACGCCTCGCAACCAGGGGTCGTATCATGTTTCACAAAGAATGACATGTTCTGCATTTAACCAATGAAAAAAATCTAGACAAGAGCAGAGATGCAACAAAATGCTTTATAAAAAATTTCATTCACATATATTTGCGACTTTACAAAATCGTATACATCATAATATTCACATACCCACAAAATACATCTAAAAGATATAACATGGATACATCTGCTACCTCAAGATCAGAAGTCAACGGTCTCCACCGCAAAATTTGTGTCCTCGAACACTGGTGCCTCCTGTAACTCTATCTCCGTACTTAGTGATGCAACAAAAACTAAGATCCGCCAGGTAAATCATATTAATTCTAACATTTTGAAATTAAAAAAATGAGAGCATGTGTAGAACTAACTAGTAATCAGTAACCAGGAACATGTTACAGCTTAATTAATATTATATAACATGCATGCGCTGGAAATTTAAGACAGACATGTAACTCAGTTAATAATTCAAGGCTGTACTATCATGGTCCTTTCAGTTATATCAATCCTAGACCGTGAATCATATTGGAGAGTACAATAAGCAACCATGAGTCCACCTCGTAGCACCAGGGTGCTTACCCGAGCCAGACCCAAATTAAGAATAAGGGGCCATGAGTTCAAAAGAGTAATATCGTAGGACACAACAATTAAGTCCGATGATGCCAATAGGGGTCCATCAGATTCATGATGTGACTCGGTCGGAACACCTAATGGGACCATATCAATATGAGTATGACTCCAGTCGCTCCTACACACTCATTAATATGATTTCTCCCAAAACCTAGTGAGTCTAAAATGTCAAGTGTTTATACATCTCTCAGTGTCTCGGTGATGTAGTCCATGTGTAGTTCTAAGTTGGAAATGTTTACATGATTTAGGAAGTAAAGCTTTTGGTTAGTTTTAAAGTCGCATTGAAACTAGTTCATATATTGGTGTGCTATGTTATTGCAGATCCAGTCAAGTTTCCCAAATTCTATTTCATCAAACTATTTTTAACGGTGTGTTTCAACAGGAAAGTAACATTATATTTCAATGATAGTCCAATTCCATTTGGTTCTCATATCACACTCGACATATCAATATTTTCAATATCATGGGAAATTGTGCAAAATGTGTTATAATAATTAAAACCAAGAAACACATGGCATGTAGCAATGGAAATAATGAAACATTTGGCATGCAATATGTGTTACACTAGTTTAACCATATAAATGGAGTACACATGCTAAAAACGTACAATATGAAACACATGAGTGGTACAATATGAAGCACATGAGTGGTAAGTAGAAATATCCTAAATATACTAAATTATTAAAACAAGCTAATCTGGATGGCATGTAGCGTGCAACGCGCAGTAATTAGAAATATGGGGGCAATTGACAATGGGGGAGTGACAACTGAGGTGATCTCAGAGGATTTCATCATCGATCACTTTAAGGGTCGTAACCATGTGTCCATGGTTTTTAGATGATCCTTCAGACAATATTCTATGATCCCACATGTGATAAATTATGATCCTTAAGGCAAAAGCCTTATGATCCAACAGGCAATGAATCATATGATTCTAACGGCCTTAAGTGGTAAAACTCTCACTTACAATCATAGGATGACCCAAATTCCATATGTAGAGGAAAGCCAAGGGTTCCAATACCAACTCATGGCTACCACCAAGCCGCAACACTAGTTAAAACGTCGCCAAAACATCATCTTCAGCCGCCATCCAAGAAAACCAACATAGAAAATTCTCAAAAATAGTCACGACAGGAGCATACTCCAACAACCCGTCACGACCAGGCATGAAAGCCCAACATAGTCACGTCATAAGGCATGAAATTCCTAAATCAGTCACAGCCTAGTGCATTAAAGCCCAAATTAGTCACGATGGATGTAATGGAAAATCATGGCAAAGACCGGGGGCCACAAAGTCACGGTTGGACAAATGGACATCTCGGCAAGGCTAAGGAGGTCCTGGCAGAGGTGCTGGGGTAGCCATGGCAAGACAGAAAATCACAAGATAGCCATGACAATGGTATGTGGCGGCAATGTGGGTCGCCACCAAGCTCCGTAGACACCCGAGATTGCTCAGATTCATCATCACAATAATTGCACACGAATATCACAAATTTGAAACCAAAAATTCAGAAATTAAAGTGATTTACCAAGCACCGATGATCGTCGGAAGGATCTGAGGTGAAAACCCAATTTCAGAATAAGATCCGAACTCAAATCAAGAGAAAAACCCAAAATCCCTTGAAAATAGATTTTTCACGTGAAAACCAAAACCCTAAGCTCGTCTGATCTTTTATAGAGGGAAGAGACATGTGGTGCTTAGGGTAGCTGTGGATTTGCTACAAAGATAGTTGGCCTCGGAACAAGATGATTTTGTGTTGAAACCATAGAAATTTAGGACGTGATGAGATGGTGAGGCCGTGACGCGTGTCTGTGAGGTGGAGCGAAGAGAGGGGGGTCTCGATTTGCTGATGCGAGGCTTACTTCTCGCCTAAGAAACGAGGGAGAGAGGACGTGAGAGAGGGAGAGATTTCATCGCCGCTGTGGGGAGAGAGAGATCAGGAGAGAGAGAAAAAGAAGAGATAGAGAGTTGATGAGGGGTTAGGTGGAGAGTGGTCCGGTCGAATTAGGCCGTGTCGGGCTGTGGAAAAAAGAAAAGAAAAAGAGCAAGAGAAAGAGGAATTGGGCTAGATAAAAACAAAGAATGTGCTTTTACAAAGATTATAAAACCATGACACCTGACACATTTTATCCCTCTTGGTCTTTATTAATTTTAGTATTTTCATTATGTTTCTTGGTTATCGTAATTTCAGGTTCGATCATATATTCAAATAGCCACTTGGGCTCCTCCTCATATATAAAAATCACCTTTCTATCCATAAGAACTTTCATTGATTTTAGGTTTAAGGCTAAATTGAATGCTTGTTGCATATTTTTCACATTATATTGACGAGTCTCATGCCTAATATTTGTTCTCAATTTAGAATGAAACTTAGTAAAGACATATAGGATCTCTTATCTTGAAGTTCACATACATGCTCTCTTGATGTAGGCTGTTTAGCTGTTTCAGGAGATAATCTTTGTAAATAGAGAAAGATACTTCTTTTAAGCTTAATCGTTCGCATATGCTCTAGAAGCTCTTTATCATGCTATCTTTATGTTGAAGTTTAAATTTTTTGGCAGACACTATAAGATTAAATTTAGCAAATTAAACAATGCACTCACTCGTTCGATAACTAATGCCATTCAAAGAACTGTAAATTGTTACAAACCAACCCGAAAAGTTTTGAAAATTATATGCGCCATCAAAGGTAAGTACATCTATCTCAATCCTACGTGAATAATCATCTCGCTCATAATCATCCGCAAAGTTTTCATCACGTCTCTTATTGTTTTGATTTCTGTTATTCCTATTTCGATTTGTCCTATTATACTGCCCATCCTTCATTATACCATGTCCCATTATTATTGATAAGTTTCTCTTTAAGTTTATTTATTGGGGCTTATATACTTGCATGATTTATAACAACATCAAGTTCAATTTTAACATTTAAGATTAATTTTTGAAGTCGTCACTCTAAACTTAGATGTAACTCTTTAGCCATGTCAGATCTTATGGCTTTATCATTACACAAAAGCTTGCAATGCTTGCAAGTATAATGCAAAAACAAATAAATACACAGATGGATAGGCATAACCCTAGACTTAAAACTATAAATGTGCGTCTAATTATGAAAAGAGAATAAAATTTTTAAGTTTGATTCTATATGCTAAAAGAAAGTGCGATTCTAGCATATGATGCATGCACACAAGACGAAATAACCAAATTAGTTGCAATTAACAATAATAGACTACTAATAAGAAATAGAATAATAATAGGAAATTTTAGAATTGATAATTAAAGATTCAGTTCAAATAGAAGTTACTTGAAGATGAAGAATAATTTGTGCACGATGTATGGTCTCTTAGATTGTTAAAGGATCAGTTCGTGAGATCAAAGGCGGAAATTTGACATGAAAAGCTCGAAAACATGCTCAAAATCACTAGAATAGACCAAATTTTGTTCAGTATTGGTTTGGCTTAGTCTTGATTATGTTGGTTTGGTCACTCAATTTGACTGGGTCAAACTTAAATTCAGCTCGATCAGGATAGATTGGGTCTTGTTGAAATAGTGATTCCAACAGTTCGTGAGCTCAAAGGCGAAAATTTGACATGAAAAGCTCGAAAAACAGGCTCAAAATCACTAGAATAGACCAAATTTTGTTCAGTATTGGTTTGGCTCAGTCTTGATTATGTTGGGTTGGCCGCTCAATTTGGCTCGGTCAACTTAAATTCAGCTCGATCAGGATAGATTGGGTCTTGTTGAAATAGTGATTCGAATTGGATCACTAAAGCAGACCGGGCTTGAAACAGACCCATCCTCTTTAAACAATTTTAGGCCGGGAACTTTTGAGCTTGATCGAACTCAGATTGAAAGATTGAACGCTAAATGACGATGAAGATAAGAACAACGGTAAAAATCGACAACAAACTATGCTCAAACAATGATGAGATAGGAGTCAATGACTTCGATTGATGACGACAAGGTTGGAATGGTGTCGGAGAGGGAAGTTGATAAGGCTGTGAATTCTTGACAGCTAAGATGATGTGGAACACATCACGGTAATGTAAGATGATGAAGGACCCCATGTTGGAGTGTGGATCTTGAGATAGCGATACATATGTCGGAGGTGATGGTGGCGCTGAAGATTGAAGATGAACGTGGCGAATTGGAGATCAATGTTGAAGGAGGTTTGAGGCATAGCTGCTAGGCTTCAAAGTTGACAATGATGGAGGAGACGGTGATTGGGACTATGGATGATGCGATTGCGAGGTGATGTTGTCGAATAATGAAGACAACGAATGAAGTCAAGATTGGGGGGTTTATTGCTGTTGTCAAGGACAATAGAGTAGAAACAATGATCTTTTTGTATTGATCTGTTTTCAATCTGAAATATTTATTTGTAAGCTGAACTCGATTTTTTTCTTCTGAAAACTGAAACCTTTTTGAAACTAAGACTAACGTTAATCTAAAGAAAAAGACTTGGATGATGTAGGAAACTTAGCTTTCATACCAATCTGACATGGTGTAGAATGGAATTAGGGTTTGTGTAATTGGGGAAGAACAAATCATGATTACTAAGATAAAGAATATTTAATGGTCTTGAACATCTCATCCCAAAGGTTAGATCGACAACCGATTTCATCACCTAGCATGCGGAAGATCCCTTTGGAGCTCTCATCCAGATGGTTATGCTCACTTTTGCACCTCCCATCCACATATTTAATGGAGTGCAAACTAAGATTATAAGCTTAATATACCTATTCACTGTTAAAAAGTACAGACCCATGTTTATATGAAAAGATTTAAAGTTCTTCCTAGACTCCTAAAAGGACTTAAACTCTAAAATAAAATAAAAAATAAAGAAATTTTCTTTAAAAACTCAAAAGACGCAAAAAGGACTCAAATAAAAGAAAAAAGGACTTAAAAATTAAAAAGTTAAAATCGACTCAAACTTAAAATCGGAATCCAAGTTGGGTTTCCATCGGATGGAATATTGGTGTTATAGAGATAGAGTAGTTGGCTATCTGGCTGTCATTTTCACATCTTCCGTTTGGTAATGGCCTGTGCGAGGACTTTCCACGAGGACACACATCTTAGGATTTCTCTTACCCAATCACACTTAAACATAGAGTTTTCCTTGACTTTCCCCTAAAAAATACTATCTATGGTCAGTTCTTGAGTTCATTGGAATTCTTATATGCCAGATAACTACTAATCAGATATCCAATGGGGGATTATTTCTCAATGCTAGGGGTGTTGCAAGTTTTGTTTAAAAATAAAATACACACATGGATCATTCTACTTTATGAGCTGGGTCAAGTTGATGTTTAGAGGCAACAAAGTTGATGCAGAGAAGCTTTTATTTTACAGATTGAAGATATAAACTTGACATGTTGCCTTTTTTCCTAGATGTTTTATGACTAAACAAAATCACATATTTAACTCAGATTCTTTATGGATCACCAAAGTTCTTTCTTATATGGTTGAAATTGGACTTCTGAGCACCAGTTTGATTAGATTTGTATTGAATCCATTCAATACTACTCAGAGCTTCATAATATTTTGAGCTAAGGCTCCTATGTTCTTTTCCCTTCTTTTTATGGGCCTATCAAGGTTTAGATTAAATCATTATCTTCATGTGAAGAAACTTACAAAGAAAACAGCATGCTTATGTACATTCTTTGACCCAATCAAAACCCCAAAATATTTTTTATGTTTTTTAAATCTTTTTGCACGACTATATCGAAAGGTTATTTGCACAATAGAATGAAATGCTTGTTAATTATGTGTATCATTTAGAAATACTTCTACAATTTGTGCTTTTTAGGTGATTAGTCTTTCCATGCAGGTGCGTGATTACAGAAAATGTCTCCCTGAACAAGGGACTAGCAGTTCTGCTGCAGATGGCCCAGTTGTCAACAAAGTTCGACTTCGTATGACTCTAGAAAATGTAGTGAAGGATATTTCTCTGCTAGCAGATGATTCATGGACATACAGAGATCTACTGGTCAGCGTACCTGATGTCTCGTTATTGCACAAGAAATCATATTTTTGTTTCTTAGAATTTGAATGTACTTGGATAACTGCAGGAAGTTGAAGCCCGAATAGTGAAAGCCCTGCAACCAAAACTTTATTTAGACCCTACTCCAAATCTGGATAGACTTTGTGCTGATCCATGTCCGAATAAGGTACCAAATATTTGCATATATCATCTAATATAAACAAAAGTAACACCCAAAAGTCAATTATGTATACCAATTAACTACCTTCCTATCATTTCATTCTTCTGTAGCTTAATCTTGGCATTGAAAGGAAGAGACCCCGGCAAACTCCTGAAGTGACTGTCACATCCAACAGTCAAACACATGGAAAGAAAGTTTGCATCGATGGGCTACCAGGGAATGACACTTCAAAACTTGGGGACACAGGAAATGTATCGGGCAATGCAGCAATGCGGGGCATTCCAGAGAATATGGAATCTCAACATCTATCTAATGGGATCCCAGCTACACGCCCAGATAATTTTGCCAACGAAACTGCAAAAAGCACATTGCCTTTGCAGTCGCAGGCAAAGTTTCAACCAGCTGCTAACTTTTCCGGAGTCTTGCATGATCGTGGAGCTGGGTCTCCTGCAGACTTTATTGGTGCCAATGCAAATATTTCTTCACCTCAGAGTTTGATGGGTTCCTACAATGACCCGTTGAGTGGGAATGCCACTCTCCTTGGAAAGAGAGAGAACCAAGATGCCCAAATAGAAGCATATAAGAGATTGAAACCAACTCAAGGTGGATTAGATGGGGT
Source organism: Scilla litardierei (assembly GCA_030789695.1). Taxonomy (NCBI): domain Eukaryota; kingdom Viridiplantae; phylum Streptophyta; class Magnoliopsida; order Asparagales; family Asparagaceae; genus Scilla; species Scilla litardierei. Next base: position 17,740,454 of record CM061141.1, read on the forward strand.
CCAACAGCAGCCATTAGGTTCTCAATTTGTTGGTCTAAATGCGCAAGATATAAATTGGAAAAATCAACTAATGCGTTCACAGTTGGATGTGAATGGCAGCCACTATTCAGCTGTTGGTGGCCAAAGATATCCTCCCCAGGGGATGAATAATATTTCTAATCAAGAAGCAGGCACATCCTTTTACTTTAATCAGCAGGGAATGAGATACGGTACCAAGGAAGAGCAGGACACAGAAAAGCTGGATAATAAGGATGGTCTGCAGGCAATGCCACGAGAAACCAATGCACTGGATCAGCAACAATCACGACCACAACATCTACTGCAGCAGCCGTCAATGAGAAACCATCTGCCACCTCATACACAGTGGCATAACCCCCGGCCACTAGTCGATAAAGATATGAGAAAGGATGATGCACTTCAGAAAAGGAAAACATTGACTAGCCCACGAGTATCTTCTGGACCCATGGTTCAGTCTCCTGTTTCATCAAAATCAGGAGAGGTTTCTAGTGGCTCAGTTGGGCAGTTCAGTGCTGTTGCAATGACTTCTGCACTGGGATCACAGAAGGCAAATCCAAATTCTAATGCTGCAGTGGGGATTCCATCTGCTACTTCTAGTCCCAATGATTCAGTGCACCGACAGCCTCAAGTGTCTGCTCCTGCAAAGCGAAAATCAAATTCTACTACTAAACCACAAGCCATGAGTGGAGTTGGGTCTCCTGCTAGTGTTAGCAATATGAATGCTCCGCTGAATGCCAGTAGCCCGTCGATTGGGACTGCTGCTCCTATGGGTGACCAAATTGAGAGATTTGCCAAGATTGGCATGGTGACTCAAAGGTATGGATAGTTAAAAGATACAGCTGAGTTTAGAAAAAGCGCAAAATGACTGATGCTCTATCATTTCATTTGAGTTATATTATGTTCTGGACTGCATCAAAATGCAACTAAAATTTGGTACTTAATTTTTTCTTGTTCTTGGAGTTAAATGTATTTAATTTATGATAATTACTTTACTAAAACATGTCCTATGAGGTTTTATATAGGGCTGTGTACTACATTGGAACCGATAATAGGATAGCATGTCGACAATGACTGGTGAATTATTGCAGAATTAGCTGAGAATATACTGAGTATCCTCATATTGTAGCAACATATGGTCTCCTAATAGGTTTATGGTCTATAGCTGAGGTTAGGAAAGACTGTTTTGGGTTTAGGGTTTAAAAGAACGGATAAAGTTATTTGTGTGGACACTTAAGAGCCTCGACGTTCGCTATACTGTGCAGTGGATTCGAAGCAATCATCCAGAAGGGTTCTGTATTTTGGGACGGAATCTAAATTCAACGTAATCATCCAGACAGTTCTGGGTTTTGGGAAATGTGAAGGATGATACATATCAATTATATCGGAAAAATATTCTCCTGGAAAGGTGCTCATTGGAAGCCGGGAGAACTTTAAGTGCCTTTTTTTTGCCTTTTAACCTGCTAACTGTTTGCTTGATAGCTTGGGATTATGTTGGAATTTCTAGTGTCTTTAGTTATTCATGATATCAGAGATAATGCTGGAATTTGTTGTCTGACAAACTATTTGTCATGTTGTTTGTTACCTTTGTTTTCATTCATTCCAACAGATGTGTTGGTATAATTTACGAGCCTATGAGGAAGTATAGGTGGAGTAGAAAACTTAAGCCTAACTTTGAAAATCATTTTCGTGAAACCCCTTCTGGTTTCATCTTTCACCTATTATTCTTATTTTCTTTGAATTTTCAATGTACTCAGATATCAGTTTTAATCCTATTTCAGTTAGTTCAGTCAGGATTTCTTTGCTTCATGGTTTTCCCTCTTTCCATGGGGTGGGGTTGTGTGTGTTCTTTTTTTTGTTTTTTGTTTTTTTGCGGGGGTGGGGCACCCTATAGATTAATTTCCTCGTGGAGAATTTGAGGTCAGTTTGTCTAGGAAGTTCTTTAGGGACTTTTTTCAGCTTTCAGAAACCTGGTTTTAGAATGGATTCAGTCCGAAATATGGGCTGCGCTGATGTAACTCTTGAGTTACATTTATTGTATATCATTGCAGTCCATGTACTTTTCTGTACGAGTGTTTAATGTCGGTTTTATCCTAAGAACTTACCAAAAGGTTGTAAAATAAAGATACTTAGAACTATTAATCTGCTGAATCATATCTTTGAAGCCTTTGCCACTCATTCCTTGTCTTTGGAGGAGGAGGATTTATAAATGGAGAGTTCTCTTTTAATTGTCCAACAAAAATGAAATGAAAAAAATCAGAAAGCTACATTCTATATTCCGTTACAAGTTCTGCCTCTTCTGGTAATTTCTTTGCCTTTTGCACCATGATAAAAACTGTATGGTGACGGGAGAGGAAGGAGTCTTGCCCCCCCATGCATCAGAAGTTTTTCTTGGATCATGAATGTTGAGGATCAAGTGACCTTGTCAAGTAACCATCCAACAAGTAATACTATTGTTCTGTAGGTGGTTATCAAAAAGATTACCGCAGCAAAGTTCTCAAATATATTTTTTCCCCACCTGTCATAAAACTCATAGCTTATGTACCATGGAGACTTCTATTGTGAAGCTGTACTATGCCATACATATATCGGATACAGGGTTTAGACTTTAGACACGGATCATAAATATTTTTAAGAATCTGTGAAGTCTTGGTATAACTTGTCCGTGGTGGTGCAAATGTGTCTGCGCCATAGTTCATACCATAGTAACAACTTAGTCTTTGAAAGATGGACATAGTTCAGACGTCAGAACAATATGCTTACATGTGAAAAAGCAAGGAACCCTTCATGAGAAGAAGGGTGAACGAGTGGAGACATTTCTGGAATTTACTAGCTCACCAAGTCAACCACCGATCCATCCAACCTTCTTGGACTTTCTCAGTTCTGCCTAAAATTTTTCTATTACAGGGTGATCTAATTGATGTTTTCAGTTCTCTTGTGGGTTTCTTGGACAATTTGGGAGGACTACAATTACATTGACTTCGAAATAAATGAACTGGACTGGATAGACATGGCTATGAATTAAGTTGAAGGTTAGGAATAGTGGTCTGGATGTTCTTTTCATGGCCGACTTGGTTTAGAACCATCTTTTGTATCATCATGGTCTGTGACTTCTTTTTTTTCCGGTGCCATGTGCATCTGCTTGTTAATCATATCTTTTAGGCTGCTGATTTAACCTTCTCGCAAACATTCTCACCTTTGACTGACTTTTGAAGTATGCCAATGTGGAAAAATGCTATGATGCATCTATTCTCTCCTTGCCGTCTGTGTGTTATATTATATGTCTGAGAAAACACCTACAGTGTAAGAATTATTGATGATACACCAATCAATGCAGACACAATGTTGTAGAAAATCATGCATATACAATGGTGGGATTGTGGCTCTGGTCTTATATGTCAAAGCAAGAATTGTGGATTTAAATCCTGTTAAGTCAACCGACAATCATGCAGACACAAGATTAGAATTGTGAATGTGATCTTGTATATCAATGTTAGAATTATGGATTTATTTTTATGTAGTTAGTTGTAAAAATTTTGGTTAGAATTATGGATCTACATTTTATGGTTTTCCTTTTGTATACATAAATCTAATATATAGACAATAAATCAAGTCGAATATTCAAACCATATTCTCTTTACCATCTTCTTTTTACTTTTATATGATATTAGAGCTGTTTCCTCCTCTCTAACGAGTTTTTTATCAATCAAATCACATGGCTAAAAATCAAGTTTCTCAACTCATTGTTATCACCATCATCAGCTCTACTTCTTCCCTTCCTCTGTATATCATGAACGTCAGTTCCTAGATAACTAATTGTCTTACTCTCTCTAACCATGCTCAATGATGTGTCCAGTTTGAATCCGTTCTCATTGCATATGGTGTTCAAGGATAATTTGATGGTACTCTTCCTTGCCCATTTGTCACCAGTTCGACTTCAATTTTCAAATTTGTTACTAAGTTCGACTTTTCCATCTTCACTGCTCTTCATTAGACCCGACAATATAAGCTCATGTTTTCTGCCATTTTATTAACTATCAGTTCCAATATTAACATGTTGATTGCCATTTCTGCTATCTCCCATGATGCTTGGAAGAAGCAGACACAACTTTACAGAGCGAACACTTGAGTTCTTCAATTGAAAGGAAGAACATCATTTACCATGGATATCAGTTGATCACATAGTTCTTTCATGTCATCAAGAAGCTTGTTGATGAAATGTCCTTATCGATCGATCTGCTTCTAATGGCACCACTCTATACCCTGGTTTTAGGTCTCGGTTTCGGCCTGTGTATCGTTCTTTCCAAAATTTAGGTTCCGGTTTCGGTATCGCCCGTTTCGGCGGTTTCGGAAGCAAGTTTCGGTTTCGTCTGTATCGCTAGTTTCGACAGTTTCGTTTCGGGTATCGGTTCCGGTTTCGGAGATACTTTAAATATGTATATATACACACATTGATGGTTTCGGAGGTTCTTAAATCTAAACATATCAAATACTATTAACTACTTAACAAACTAAAATATTAATCATATACTATCCAAGGTTTTAGGTTTCGGTTTCGGTCTCGGTATCGCTCCTCCTAAAATTTAGGTATCGGTATCGGTATCGCCCGTTTCGGTGGTTTCGGAAGTAAGTTTCGGTATCGGTAGTTTTAACTTTTAAATACTTAAAACATATCAAATACTATCAAATACTTAAAAAAACTAAAGTATTAATCATATACTATCAAACACATGTCAAATTTGTATTAATAATATGTATTTATAAATTTTAGTATATATATTTTTATATTTAAATACTCGAAACATATACTTGAGGTGGAGAATTGCTTTGCGCACCACCGTTTTACTCTGCGCACATACAGCTTATTTACAAGTTTGCTATTACAAAAATAGGCAAGTGGAGGGTTGCTGGGCGCACCACCATTTTGGTCTGCACACATATGGCTTATTTACAAGTTTATAATAAAGAAAATAAGGGGAGTTTCTTACTTTCTTTGCGCACCACCGTTTTACTTTGCGCACATAACACTTATTTACAAGTTTGTAACCTAAAATATCTACTGCCCTGAGCCATCCCCTAATTATTTCTTTGCTCTCTCTCTCTCCCCCAAATGTTTCAGCGACGAGTGGAGGGCGACGAGTGGGAGGCAGGATGCGGCGACGGGAGGCGTGCGAGCTCTCAGGCGACGACAGGTGATGGCGGCCCATGCTTCCAAAGGCGGCAAGAGAGCGGCGAGCTGGCGGTGGGAGGGAGGCGACGGCGGCCAACCAGGTACGTGTCTCTTCTCCGGCTTCTTCTACGTCTTCGTCTTCTTGTTGTTTTTTTGAATTTATTTTTGAATGATTTGAACCCCTCTTTTTTCTTCTTCTTCCTCTTCAATTTCTTCTATTTTTTGGCTTTCATTCTTCTTTTTTTTTTCTGAAGCTCGTCGGTATCGGCCGAAACCGGCCAGTTTCGGCCGAAACTGGCCGAAACTGGCCGGTTTCGGCCGATACCGAGAAATGGAGGGGGTTTCGGACCGGTCCCCTCCGAGACCGATCCGAAACGGCCGAAACCTAATGGTTTCGGCCGAAACCTTAATCCATGATACTATCAAATACTAAATATTAAATAGATAAACTAAATTTGAGTTCGTAATCATATCAAATACTAAATACCTAAAGTTTGGTACTTAAATACTAAATATTAGATAAATGAATAGATCCTAAAGCATGCCTTGCGCACCCACCATTTTACCTTGTGCACATACCGCTTATTTACAAGTTTGCCAAAAAAATCGCTGGGTGTTGCTTTACGCACCCACCATTTTGCTTTGCACACATATCACTTATTTACAGGGTTGCCACAAAATATCCGCTTTATATGTGCATAGACTATTTTACTTTACGCACATACCACTTATACAAGTTTGGCTTTTTAAAGAAAACAACATCTCCTGAAAGGCGACTCGGGCCTCTTTCTCTCTCTCTTTGCTCTCACTCACTCACGCTAGATGGTCGAGGCGGATTCAACGATGCAGGAGGCAGGTTCGGCGAGGCGACGACGCGATGATGTGAGTTCAATTTCTCATCTTCCTTATCCTTTTTCTTCTTTTTTCAGCAATTTTTTCTTGGTTCTGCCTCTTCTTCATCTAATTCTTCATCATTTTCAAGGCAAAACCCTAGGGGTTTCTCCTCTCTTTTAATCGAGCTTTCTATACAACCTATTGATTCATGAAATTTTTTTGGGTTTATTTAGAGAATTTTTATTTAATTATACATTCTTCTTCCTCCGTCTTTCTGGTCGAAACTGACCGATACCGTTCAATATCGGCCGATACTGAAACTAACCCTTGTTTCGGTATCGTCAACTGTTGATACCGATACGATACAGCCGATACCTAATGGTATACCTCAAACGCTGCTATACATCTTTTAAAGAATTGGTTCAGTATTTCATAACATCACGGGACTGATTTGTGCTCGGGAAATATTTTTAACCTTCGAGGAAATGCATGATCTCGTTGGTTATGAAATGTATCTCCACCGATCGAACACTAGCTCACAGTCCCGTCTTACATTTGCAAACTACGTTATGAACATGAAGACTCATTCAAGTTCGGGCCCTTATTGTCCAAATCCAAACAGGCAATTTCAACAGTCCACGTAGAAGCCTTCACAAGTTCACTACCGTTCAAAAATCTAAAACCAGACGTGTGCTCATGTCTACATGTTACAAAGGAAATGCCAACTATATATGGATAGTTAGCCATCCCACCAAGCATTGTTTGAAATACATCTCCGCCAACCATATATGGATGGATAGTCATCCCGCCAAGCATTGCTAGAAATACATCTGTTTCGAAGAAGTTGTAAATTGCACCACCACAAGCTCACCTACCAAATGTAAATAGATGGTTTATTCGGTTGCCTCGCTTTGTTCAATCTCACCATACACTTGGAATATGATGGCACAAATGATGTTATTTTAAGGGATAGTTCAGGTTTTTTGGTCTCATACTTTGGTTCTTTTTTTTAAAAATCCCCACATCGTATATTTCGACACCTTTTATGGTCCCTCGTTAACATTTGATTTTTGTCTATTATTATACTAATCAAAATAATGTGCTTATAGAATTTCATCCTTGTTATTTTTATGAAGGATTAAAATACGTGGAACGAATCTCATCTTGGGTGCAATCGTCGATGGAATCTTTGATGAAATCGACTATGTAAACCATGATGAAACAAATTTTCGAAATGATTAGGCACCCTTCGCCTGGGAATGAGCCGACAAAATCAGATGTGAACAAAGATGAAGTCATCGATACAAATCTGAAAAAAGGCACCGTCTTTAGACAATGATAAGGGACGAATCATCTCTTTTGTGAATGAGATCCATCCTAAGGGCAAATCAGCATCAGATTTGATCAATGATGACAATTATGACATAGATCTAGGGTAAAAGGGCACAATCTTTGAGCACGAGAAGGTGGAACGTCATCAACTTTGAGGAGGATTTGCATCTAGATGGCAAAGATTTGTATGCGAAAGGTGAAAACCCCACCAATGTTCATGGGGGGTGCAACTTAGAGCGGAGAAGGCACATGACGACTCGAGGCGGACTGTCGAGGTCACAGTTAGCCTTTTGGCATGCTCCCCAGGCTCAAGTGCACCCTGTGCGGGCCGCCCATGCCACGTCTGGCCTGGGGCAGGCTGCCAGGGCCATGCTTGGCCTGGGGCAGGCTGTCCTGGGGCCTGTCAGCCCTGGGCAGGACTCCAGGGCCAGACAACAGATCCCAATGGCCCACTGCCCCTGCTTCTTAAACGGAAGGCCCCCGGGGCTATGTGACAACCTCCAGGGGCAGTGACTTATCAGAGGGTTTGTCGATCACATGGCGTCTATCCGGACTTCGGTGACGGCGACAAGTATTTTGAGTGGCCCGACGATAGCAGAGGAGGCCCTCAAGACTTTTACTAGGCTACAGGAAGCCCACAAGAGGACGACGACCCATGGGACAGTGGAGGGAACCCGAGGGAGCCCAATGACAACCTACATGAGGTGACTACCCTTTCAGGGGGTAACGACGACGACATGAGAGGTTTTTCAGGGATTCGATGAAGAGGGAGATCTATGATGGTGTGACGACGGTTGGGAGACGTCAACATAGCTGTAGGAGTTCAGAATAGAGATTTTGGAGGCCCAACAGCTCAGCAGAACGCCTTTTAATGGTTCCATTATGGGCAGCCCAATCAAAGAGCAAAATCGGGGGCACTTTCGCGTTGATAATAAGATTCGGAAGGTAAAGATGACTGCCTTTGAAGGGGATGGTCTGCTGGGCAGAAAGATATTTCAGTATTAATCGATCAGCGGAGAAGCTGATGGCATCATGGATTTGTCTGTATGAAAAGGCGTTGGCCTGGTTTTAATAGAGGGAACAAAGACAACATGTCAGCTCACGTGAGGAATTCAAGTACTGTTTGCTGCATCGGTTTTGGACACTCATGGGCAGTGTTCTAAATATCAGTCCGATATCCGATATATCGGCCGCAATATCGGTTTTATCACTAGGCCTATACGATATGTGCTTATATATTGCGGTTTTCGATATTTGAGGAAATACCGCCGCAATATCGGGCTGCGACCGATATTGCGGTCGATATATCCCTTTGAAATATCGGCCGCAATTCATAGTTTTTAAAAACGAAGTTATCAGGTCGGTCCACGTAAAAGTGGATCCGACTGGAGTCACCCGACTCAATCATTTACTTAAAACGACGAGAGGCATCCGGATTTTTGAGAGATAATTGCTGCTTTGCCTTAATTCTAATCACACCGCTCCTCTCCTCTCGACGCTCTGCTCCTTACACCGCTCCGCTCAGCTCCGTCCGGTAAAAATTTCTGACGACAATCGATTGAGCTTCGGAGTCCGACATTCAATCTTTGCAAGGAAGTGTTTTCTGGTCAAGGTGAGTAGTCGAGCCCGTTTTTCAGTTTTTCATTTTTTTCAGTTTTTAATTTTTCCCCTTCCAGGATTGGGTTTTTTTTCCATCGATCGAGCTTTTGACATCTGGCGTTCGATCTTCACAAGGGATTTTCCGATCAAGATTAGTACTTACTACATAATATTCTTTATCTTTTTCATTTTTTACATTTTGTCATTTTCTGAATTTCTTCAGTTGGTTTTTAGTCTAGCGTTTGTTCTTCTTAAGAGTTGTTTTCGAACAAGGTAAGTATTCTTTCCTTTTTTTTACATTTATACATTTTTTTCAATTTTTTGATTTTCATCTTCACACTGTTAATATTGATCCACATGAATCATATATTGTAGGTATTTAACTCGTTTGGTTTGTGACCACTTAAAGAAATATTTCACCATGTGGATGGCCGGTATTCACGTTTAATGAGATAAATATACACAAATCATACTTTTATTTGAGTTTTTATAGTTTATATTTTCTTAGACTTCTATGCTTTTATTTGACATCATTTTTAGCCTCTGATATGACACTCTGATTTTAAGTCAATATCCCCGATATTCATGTTTAACGAGATAAGTATAACCAAAACATACTTTTATTTGAGTTAGTATAGTTTATATCTTCTTAGATACACTTATGCTGGCATATGTCATAATTTTTAAGCCTCCGATATGACACTCCGATATTTAGTCAATATCCCTGATATATCCCCGATATCCGCAATCCGATATCAAATTTACTAGGCCGATACGCGACCGATATCCGATATTTAGAACACTGCTCATGGGTGATTTATACGAGCAGTTCTTTGCCCTCAAATAGGAGGGCACTGTTAGAGATTACATGGAGAGGTTTGAGATACTCTTTAGCCGCATGAGGGGGATTTTTGATGAGCGGTTAGAGGGAAATTTCTTGAAGGGCCTTAAGGCGAGTATCAGAGCAGAGCTTTATATACGGTAAATGCCCAACTTTTAAACCCATGCCCATTATTCTCTTCTCTCTCTTTCTTTTTTCCTTTTGTTTTCTCGGCCCAGCCCACTCAAGCGGCCCCCACTTACTCTCTCTCCTTCTCTGTTTCTCTCCCTCACTCGCTTGTGCGCGCGCGCTCTCGAATGTATGAGGTGGCGGCGAAATTTGTTTTCGCACCGACGTTTCTCTCTCTTGGCTTGCTCTCTCTCCCTCATTCCTTCGATAAGAAGGAAGCCACACTGCCCCCTCTCCTCTCCACATCACGACACATGTAGTGTGGCCTCACGATTTCCCTGCGCCCTAAATTTGTGGTTTTGACGTGTAGACGACTCGTTCTAAGGCCGATTGCCTTTTTTCCTTCTCCTGCCCCCTCCAACCACCACCGGCCTTCCTCTTCCTCTATTTAAGCCCGAGTAAGGCTATGGTTTTGGTTTTTCACGTGAAAGTTTTTTCCAAAGAAAATTTCGAGGTTTCTCTCTTGATTTGAGCGTGGATCTTGCTCTGGAGTTGTGATTTCCCTTTCGATTTCTCCGACAGTCCACAATTCCGGTAGAATCACTTTAATTCTTTAAATTTTGGTTTTTAAAATTTGTGATTGTTTCCATTTTACTGCGATGATGTTTTCTGAGCTTCGGGCATGGCGACGACCCCCGCCGTAGCCCCTCGCCTTCGTTGCGACTGTTTGATGGGTTTTCCCTCTTGGCCGTGACCTATTAAGTTCCATTTGGTTTGCATGCAGGCTGTTTTTGGGGATTTACCCCATCGCTGGGATTGTCTGGCTTCCCCTATACCCCGTCGTGACCTTTGGCCCCCAGAGCCCTCGCAGTGCCTTCCCTTGACCCGACGACTAAATTTGGGCACCATGCTCTAAATTATGACTGACCTAAAGGATTTTCCCACTGTTATGACCATTTGGGATTTTTGTGATTTCCATTTTCGGATAATATCTGTAGTTGATTATTTTTGACTGGACTTTAGGCTTAGTTGAGGCTGTAGGTTGGTATGTGAATATAAGGGCCTTGCCCTACATGTCAGAGTTGGTTCAGAAATACCCGATGATTGAAGATGAGGGTTGGCCTCTCTAGGCCGTTGGAAAAGTATGAAAATTATTGCTTATTGGATCATACATCAGGCTATTGCCTGAAGGATCTTAATTTTGTACCTGTGGGAGCATAAAACATTGCCTGAAGAATCATATAAAATCATGAATACATGGTTAAGTTCCGAAAACGATCGATGATGAAAATTATCTGATATCACCAGATCGACCCTCCCCTATTGTCCATCCCCTCATATTTCTAAAAGTATGCCATCGTTCGTTACTTAACTTTCAGGTTAGCCTTATGTCCAAGATTTAGACTTTTTAGCATGTTTAGAATATTTTAAATTGTTACCTGCCATGCATGTGCTCTATGATATCATATGTTTTAATTAATATATCGTATATATCATGTTAAATGTTAATTAATATATCGTATATATCATGTTAAATGTTTTATTGTTTCCATCACTATATGCTCCATGTTCCCTGATGTTAATAAACATAGTATAATCTTGCATAGTTGCCCATGACACTAAAAATAATTGATATGACTGGATGTGCCATAAGAAACAAATAGAATTGGAATACTATTGGAATATACTGATTTAATCGCACTGTTAAAAGTTTGATGGACATGAATGTTGAAACATGATTGAGTTTGAAATGACACAACACACCATTATATGAATTACTTTCAATGTCGCCTTAAATTTACTTCAAGTTTTACTTCAGAAACCATGTTTTAAAACAATATTAATTTAGAACTACTCCCGTACTGCACTATTGAGACACGAAGATATGTAAACTTGACTTACACTTTGCACTTTAGACTCACTGGGTTTTGGGTAAATCATATTAGTGAGAGTGCGGGAGCGACTAAAGCCACGCTCCTAATGACTTGACTGCATCATGTGTTCTGGTCAGGGTCACATCATGAATCAGTATATGACCCTAAGTGTGTTGCCGAACTTAATTTATGAGTTCCATCTCGTTACTTTTGGACTCATGCCCCTACAGTTTCTACTTTGGGCCTGGCTCGGGTGAACACTTCGGGTATTGAGGTGGACTCTTTGGTTGCTTACTGTACTCCCCATTATGATTACAGCCTAGGTTTGGCATAAATTGATAAGACCATGTTAGTGTCGCTTTAATTAACAACTAGGTTGCATGTTTGTTTTATTAAATTCCAATGCATATATAATAGACAGTATTAATTTATATGTTATCGCTTTCCAGTTCTTGCTTTCTTGTTAGTGTTTATCTATGATTACATGTTTAAATTTCAAAATTCTAGAATTAATGTGAATTTACCTGGTGGGCCTTCATTTTGTTGCACCACCAGGTGTGAGTTAGAGGAGATCCTTGCATTTGAGGACGTCGATTTTCACCATAGTAGTCACAGAATCATGACCTTAAAGTTGTAAGTATTTTCAGTTTCCTGTGTAATTTAAAGTGAAATTCCATATGCGTATATTGGTATATCTCTACTCGTAACCTATATTGTTTTCATTGGTAACTAGTAGGACTTGCATCACATGTGACAAAAGACATGTCTCATGGAGCGGGGTGTGACATATACTGAGGCCGAGGGGAATTGTAGAGGCGATTGAGCTGTCTCAAATGGTAAAAGATAGAGTCACGACAGAGCGGGCAGCAACGGCAGCAACGGGCCAGGTCACAACATGCACTCATGCCACGAGGGAGGCTCAGAAGTCCTCGTCAGCGACGGTTCAGACGAGCCAGGAAAAGAGCTGCGGGCTTCAATCTGACAGCAGGCTCAAGCATCAACGCATGCGGAGATTCAGGATATGCATGACAAAGTTTTATGCTTTCGATGTGGCGAGAGGTTCGGAACGAGACATCGTTGTCGGGAACATGCATTTTAGATATTGATCGTCGAGGATGAAGAAAACAAAACAACTGAGAAGGACGAGCTAATAGGGGACAAGCACCCTTATTTAGAGTAGCATGCCTAGGGATTTCACGACACCATCTTGAGGCCAATGTGATTTTTAGGGATAGTAATGTTAGGATTGGGGTGCGTCGACCAACCCGTGACATATCTGTAATTTCTGAACACTAGAGGTAACTATGTAAATTTGGGGTCCAAGAACAAATCTGTAATTTTAGAAAATCTGAGCATTATATGTATGTGGGTTGGGTTCATTAGAGGATATGTGGAATTTGAGAAAGGAATTGAGAGATAGAAAAGATTAGGTGTAGGAAACTCTTAGATTTTGGGAGAGGTAGGTCTTTTCTCTCGAATTAAAGACTAGGATAGCGGTCCTCCCAAATTGAGGTTATCAATCCTTGTATTTCCTATTGAAAATCAATAAAAATATCACATTTCCCCCAAATTCTCTTTTCAGCCAAAAAATCCTATCTTTCCCTCAAAATCCATCAAAAACCCTATTTTATCCCTTATATCCCTAGAAAATCATATCAATTTATTGCTCTTAAATTTTCTTACAAGTAATGAGATTAGCTGCTCTATTACCGCTTCTCACACTACAAAACAAAATAGTGTCGGAACATTGTCATCGTCGCCTTGTTGAACATGGCTTTAATCACCGATGCCTCTCTTCCTCACTCTTATTGGCCACATGCCTTACAGACAACATCTGCTTAGCTTATTGACAGTATGCACATTCTACTTATCTGCATTCATAGGTCTTATTTGGGCATTATTCAAATTACGGCATACTCAAAAAAATTGTTGTCTTAGTTTTTTACTTGTCCTTATAATTCCTCCAAACTAGACTCGAACACAGTCCATTGCAATTTTAGGTTATTTTACCGGCCACAATGCTTACATTTGTGAATCACTCTCTGGTTAACGTCTGTACCACTCTTGTCATGTATTGTTTGATAAGACTCGGTACATTGATGCATTTTACCCATCCCAATTATACCACCTAATTCCATTACATTTTCTCACTTTTCCTCATGCGCTTAGCGCCTATCCTTTATGCACCTTGTCTTAGGCGTGTTGTTGTTTCCACCTCCAAATGTGCGATCAGGCGCGACCATTATTTCACAATATCAAGGTACGCCATCATCGTCCCTTTTGGTTTCTTCCTACTCTCCCTTATCATTAGCCTTACCACTTATCAAGAAACCTTATCCGCACATACCAACACATTCCTTCTACCACATTGGTACCTTGTATCTGAACCAATTTCATAACTAAGCTATGAATCACCTACAATTATGTAACACCATGTTTCAAAAACTTCCTATCATCTTATGTCATGGAACTTAAGATCTTGTTTTCAAATCAGTTAATACTAATATTGTTACCTCGAAATGAATTTTCAAGATCAAATGCGATGAGGATTCATTTCGTTTGAATTTTGGATAGAGTGTTCTGGTTTTATTTTAGATTTTATATTTGAGATAGACATAGAGTTTGAGTCACTTGAATCTTCTAGTTATTTTAAGTCTTTTGTTTAATTTATTTCGGATAACGTTTGAGTTCTTTTGAATCTTTTATTTTTTAGACCGTTTAGTCATTTAAAAAATTTAATCATATATTGGATGTGAGTTTTAAGTCAAGTTTTAAATCTATATAAAGATCACAAACTTATTTATTTTTAATTGAAGAGAATATATATTACAACTTTGGTGGAAATTTTGAGTTTTTTCAAAATCAAATCTTTTTCATCGGAATGCTATAGTCAGCTTGGTTGTATGAGCGAGAGATGTTCGGAAATTCAACATGTACGAGGTGACGAGTTGATCATTGGATTTTCGGGGTGTGAAACCTGAAAAGTTACCAAATTTCTAATTTTTTCTTCCTCAAATCCCAAACATATCCTTTTTTCTTTCGTCTAACTCAAACTTGGTATCAAAATCTATTTTTTCTTCTTTTCTTTTCCGTGTCAAAAATTCTTTTTTCATTTCTAGTTAGGTTTTATATAAAAAAATCTTACATTTCCCTTTTCTTTTTTCATCATCATCATCATTTTTAGATTTTTAGATTGAAAAAAAATAAAAAAGAGTGTCAACACAAAAAAGTTTCAAAAAAGTGAAAGGAAAGTGGGAACATAGAAAGAAAGAAAAATAAAAAATTCCATATTCACCCATTACCACCTCCTTTTCAAACCATAACCCTAAAAGCTTGCCTCCATTGTCTCTCTCACCGTCTTCACCAACCTTAGTCCTCACTGACTTTCTCTCTCCTCTTTGGCAGGCAGCCAAAGCCCTGTCCACTCCCATGTGCAAGAAATCTCCACTGCTGCCGTTAAGCTCCACCATCGTCGACGTCGCCACCATCACTGACACCGGCAACTTCCACCGGACCTTTAGAAGATGTGCTTCATCAAGGCATAAATTTAGGCACTAAGAATCATTGACGATCGTTGCCAGAATCATTCGGAAACACGTCGGTGCTAAACTGTTACAACAACAGCTTTGGGGAGTTAATTTTTTCATCGAATCGTGCTGACGAGCCGAGCTAATTGTAGCCTTTGATATATCATTAGCTCAACCGAGCTGATATTGATCATTGTCTTAAGCGAGCTGATCGAGTTGGAGCTGTTCCGACCTGAGCTGACTAGTCGACTGGAGTCGACCTAAGCTGATCGAGCCATGGACCAATCAATGTTCTGTTGTTCAGCGAGCCTACTTGTTGCAGCGCGACTTCTAATTTTCCCTTGATTTTCTAGATTTTTCAATATTTCAGCTACATTTTCAGCATATTTTTGAAGATTTTCGGCTGTTTTGAGCTTTTTATGCAAAATTTTTGACCTTTATTATTTTGATTAAATCTCTCTAAGTTCTTAAATGTCTTATGTGGTGTCACAAAACTGATCTTCACTCCAGGTAAGCTCTAATCTAATCAAATTATCTAAAAATTCGTTATTTCATTTTGTCCATTAGTTAATATCACCAGCAATTGAATAATTTTTAGTCTCGATCTGTGTATTTCATTTATATGTTGTCGATTGTATTATTTAGATTTGGACCTTGTGATTTTATTTTATTTGCATAATTAGTGCATGCATCTAATTGGTTTTTAGGATTTTGCATCTATATTTGTGTGACCGATTGATATTTCATTTTATTAAGTAATGGCAAAACATTTAGATCAGGCATGGAAGAAATACTATTCAAAGGCTAGAAAAATCAACTTCAAAGATATACATAGAAGCAAAAATCGACATAAATTGAAAAGGAGATCACCTAGCAGTCCTAGACAAGTTGACTAAAAACATAAATTTATAGATGAAGCACAAAGTAGATTTGATGGACTTAAAATAATTATTAGTAGATACAATTAAAATAAAAAGAGACAAGATGAAAATTTCAATGATAATTCGGCGTCTTATCCTTACTTCTAGGCGTGGAGAGATAAGGAGGAAGGCCGTGTAGACCCAAGGAGGAGCCGACGACACGTTTCCCCCCAACCGCCAAGGGCGCACGCCGGAGGGGGGCCCGCGGCAGCGCCCTAATGGCCCCGTCGCCCCCCAAGAGGGCCGCCGAGGAGGAGGCGGCCTCCTTTGGTGGCGCCCAGGGGCGGCGAATCCCCAGGGGGGCCGGTCGTCGGGGGCGGCGAACCCCCCTGGGGGGCCGGTGACCCTCCTTGACCCACGGGGGGGGGGGGGGGGGGGGGGGGGGGGGGGCGCTGGGGCCCCCAGGATCACCGGGGGCCGGTGACCCTGCCCCAGGCAGGCCGCGGCCCCGCTGACTTTGCCAGGCAGATGCGTGACTTCACGAGGGTTGTTGGCGGCGATTTCGACACTTTTCAGCCGGGGCAGCCGCGGCGAGAGGCTCCGGCACGTGACTTCGAGGAGGATTTGGGACCCGGGGGATTTCAGGAGCACAGAGACTACGACGAGGGTTATCGGGATCCTCCCGACCCACGATTTGACGACGGGAGATGGCAGCCACAGCCCCACCACCAGGAGAGACACATTGCAGGCACATGAGGGGGATACAGAGACTATCAGGAGTGGCCAGAGGGCAGGTTTGGAGGCGACGAGGGGTACAGAGACCGAGGAGGAGGGCCCCATGGGGCTACGAGAGGCGCCAGGAGAGGTATCGGCACTACCATCAGCCTAGATAGGGAGGAGGTCGCGGGGACCAGGTGGATTCAATATGGACCGACTGAGAAAGCTGAAGATGCCTATATTCGATGGAGCGGACCTGGTCTCGTGGGTCTACAGGGCGGAGAGATTTTTTAGAGTCTCCCAGGTGACTGATGAGTAGAAGTTGGAGGCTGCTGGCATATGCCTGGATCGGAAGGCTCTGGCGTGGTTTCAGTGGAAGGACGGAGGCGTCCCTTTCGCTCATGGGAGGATATCAGGGACCAGATGGTAGAAAGGTTCAAATACGCCTACGTGAGGAACGTGCGGGAGCAGCTGCTATCTCTCCGATAGGATGGTACGGTGAGAGACTACTTAGAGAGGTTCGAGGCTCTTTCAGGACAGGTGCACGGGGTGACCGACGAGACGATGGAGAGCACCTTCATGAAGGGGCTGAAGGCCACTATCCGCGCAGCGGTATGCATGCATAAGCCTCAGAGCCTGATGGAGGCCTTGTAGTACGCTCAGATGGCGGATGACTGGCAGATGGAGGAGAGAAAGGCAAGAGGCGGTTGGGGTGGACCGGTTTCACGGAATGTCCCGACCGCGACAGGGGAACAGAAGGCAGAGAGAAAGGCAAGAGGCGGTTGGAGTGGACCGGTTTCACGGAATGTCCCGACCACGACAGGGGAACATAAGGCAGCTACGAGGGCAGATCAAGTAAGTATTGAGAAGACTGGAGAGCAGAGCAGCGCACCGCCAGCGGGAGGTCAGTTTAGGAGGATGACTGACGTCGAGATGAGGGAGAAGAGACAGAAGGGGCTCTGTTTCAGATGCGATGAGAGGTTCACTCCAGGACACCACTGTGGGAGTCGTAAGCTGCAAGTGTTGATCGCCGAGGCAGACGATGATGATATGGAGGACGAGAGGATCGGAGATGACGACTACTCCCCCTCGGAGTAGCACCGCCAGCCGCCAGTGATGTCAAGCACCACCTTGAGCACAAGGTGGATTTTCAGGGGCGGAGTAGTGTTAGACCCACGGGCTCCCGACGCACGCAAGGAGAGGACGCGCGCACATGTACAAGGGAAGCCAAACCAAATAAGGGCATTTTGGTCTTTTTCTTATTTTCTATTGATTAGGAGGAGGGTTTTCCTTATTTAAATGAGGGCTAGCCGTCATTTGTAGGCATGCTTGATTATTGAGATTTCTCTTGAGCATCCCTTAGTTAGATCTAGATTAAACTAGTGCGGACGTCCTCTTCGACGTCTTAGGAGGAGAATACACCATTTTGTATTCAATTATCTTATTATTGCTTTTATTTCTCTATAAAAATTGTGTCTTTTGTTGGATCCTAACACATTCTCATTAATTTTAAATTTAGAATCTATGAGAGTCCCCCATATACATGAAGTTTACTTTTATGATCGGGGAGCAACTTAAGCATCCTAATAATAATATGATTAAATTTTAAATAATACCATTGAAGAGACAAATGGACATGTTAAGGTTGGTGAATTATTAAAACAAAAATTTAAAAGGGTGTAGTATTTTAAATGTTATTGTTTTAATCATTTTATTAGTCAGGACCCTAATAGGAGCCTACTTATGAAAGAGGAATCGTAGAAGAATATATTCCACTTGGGCAAGTTGAGGAAGATAATAATATAGATGCGTCTCATGTACACTTACAAATCATTAGGTGTCTAGTTATTACGCCTAGAAGTAAGGATAATTGGCGAAGGATCAATGTTTTCTTTACCTACATCAAAATGAGAGACATATCTTTCAAAGTAACGATTAATGGATATAGTTGAACAAATTTAATCGCCAAATCAGCTATGGAAAAGAGCTATAGAAAAGATGAGACTAAAAGTTGAATTTCATCCATAGCCTTATAGTGTTACATGGGTGTATAATTCATATTTTGTTGCTCAATGTTATCTTCTGCTTATTTAGTTCTCGAGCTATCACGATAGCATCTGGTGTGATGTCATGCATATGGATGTGTATACGTTTTGCTAAGTAGGCATTGATATTATGACTTAGATGTTACATACTTTGGGAGAGCCAACATATACACATTTATGTTTGGAGAAAAAAATTATGTTAACACCATTTAGACCGAAAAATATAATAAAAATCAATAGAATGTGTTAATCCTTCATAAGATATTAACTCAAATATCTTAGCGTATAATCCCAATTCCTTAGAGTTAGGTTTTGATCTTTTATCCCTAATGCATTCATTGATCATTTTGCATATGATTTGAGTGCTTTGCATCTTTAGACTTGTGAAATTCTTGCGGTTAATAATGATACTCATAAGTCTAATACAAAATCAAATAGAAATTTATAAGAACTAATCGCTAATGATGACAAAATGATTGGAGTTTGCCTGGAAAAATTTCTTCTAAAGTCAATAAGGAGACTTTACATATATCATATAGGTTCTTGATGAGCTTTACCGAGTGATGATTCCGATGCGACTAAGTCCAAGTATTACAGGAGTAGAGAACAAACAGTCATTAACAACCTTCATTATTCGTTCTTCACCTATTCCATAATGCAGCTGATCGTGATTTCTGCATTGTTGTATATAACTGTCATTGTTCATTAAGTGGTGAAGTTCTCAAGCCATAAAGAATGACAAGGTTTGATCCATTTTAAATTTTAGATAGTGTCTTTTTGAATTTATTTTTGATTTTATATTTGAGATAAAGATATAGTTTGAGTCCCTTAAGTTTTTTTAATCATTTGAGTCTTTTGGTTATTTTATTTTAGATAGAGTTCTAAGTCTTATATATATATATTTAATCTTTTAGTTATCTTATAGTTTTAGTGTCACATTAGATGTGATTTTTCTATGACAAGTTCTAAGCCTATCTAAAGGTCGCAAAGTTTCTTATTTTTACTCGAAGAGAATATAAATTAAAATTTTAGTGTAAACTTTGAGTTTCCTTAAAATCAAATCTTCTGCATGAATTGGAGTTCGTAATCGGACTTGGTTGCTTGGGCGAGCGATTCAAAAAAAAAAAAAAAATCTCTGCATGCGTGACATACGATTCAGTGATAGTTAGCTTTTCAGGATGCGAGGCTCGACAATTTATCAAATTCACAATATTCTTTTTCCTCGAATCCTTATCACATCGTTTCTTGCATCTGTCCTGCATTAACGTGATTTCTAATGGTAGTGTGGATATGTTTTTTTGGTATTCTTATTCCAAAAGTTTCACTCAATGTCTTGAGTTAGACTATCAGAAGACCTTCAGTTCTGTTGTGAAGCTGGTAACCATTCAGCTTGTATTATCTATAGCTATCATGATGTGACGGTTTTTAAGATAGATGTATGTGAACAACACATTCCTTCGTGGTGAACTATTGGAAGATGTTTATATCTGTCAACCTCTAGGGTTCATTGACTTTACCAAGCTTGATTATTTGTGCAAGCTTAAATGGTCTATTTAGGAACTTAAACATACTTCTTGAGCCTGGTACACGACTCTCAAACATGCATTTCTCGATTTTAATTTTCACAATTTTATTGAAAATACATCATTATTTTTTTATGATCATGGATCTATCATGGCTTTCTTTTTAGTGTATGCAGATAACTTAATTCTTATCGGCAATCATTTTGATTTTTTTTCAATCGATCATTCTAAAATTTGGTCCCTTATTATTCTCTTCTAAGGATACCGACTTGCATTATTTCCTAGGCGTTTAAGTCATTTCAACACCAGCCAATCTGTTTCTTTTCTAATATAAGTACAACAAGGATGTTTTTTCAAGAACTCATATGGATGCAACTAAAGATGTTAATATTCCCTTATAACACATGCCCCTCTTCTTATAAACAATGGCTTTTCCTCTATGAATGCCACCGAATACCGTCGCAGGCGTGTTATGGTACATATCTCTTGTTCGGTCAGATATTCCATTTGTTGTAAGTAAACTTACCCAATTTAAGCATCACCCAAGTTAAATTCATTAGACAGCTACCCAAACACCTTTGGTACTTAAAAACACCATCTTCATGGCATTCAACTTCACCGATTATAGGTACCAAAACTTTTGGCTTTTTTGGATACTAATTGGGCAGATAATTTAGATAATCACAATTTCATCTTGGCTTATATTATTTTCTTTAGCCCCAATCCGATTTCCTGATGCTCAAAGAAACAATATGTAGTTGCTTGCTTCTTGACCGAGATTGACTATCGGGCATTAGGCATGATAGCATTAGAAACCATGTGGCTCTAACACATGCTCCTTGAACTTGGTTACCCATCTTCTACTCCTACATTATTTTGTGATAAGAATGACACATATCTTCGATTGAATTATATTTTATCACGCGAGAATAAAGCACATTTAGATTGACACCCACTTCATCCGAGATATGGTGCAAATGGATCACCTAGACATTCACCATGTTCACACTTCTGATCAATTAGCAAGTTTTCTAATTAAACTATTGTTCCAGAAACACATAAAATTTCTTAGGTCCAAGACCAACGGCTGAACCTTGCGTGGATATTACGGATTCACTTATCAATGCAGACATAAGTGCAGATGAAATCAAGCTGAAATAAAGCTAGAACTTTGGATTTGGTCTTTTATGTCAATATTAGCATTATGAGTCTAGATTTTGCGAAGTTGCAATGAAGCAAACACAAGTCTTGTATATTCAGGTGAGAATTGTAAATTTAGATCTTGTAAAATTAATTGTAAAAATCTAGGCTAGAATTGTGGATCTAAATTTTATAGTTTTCCTTTTACAATATTCTTTACTTGTATATATATTTGATACATACAGAGAATGAAATCACATGGAATATTCACATCCTGTTTGATCCATACAAACAATGAAATCACTTCGATTATTCACATCCTATTCTCATTATTTTTATAAGAATAAGGCATATTATTTCCATAAATGAAGTAAAATATTCAATATCACCATTCTCTTAATATAGTAGGCACTTGGGGGAAAACATGAAAGGGAGGTAAGTGCAAATTATAGGAGGAAAAGACATGAGTTTGTTACGTACAAATCACCTTTGGCTCATTTTGTAAACTTTGTTGATATTTCAAATGTAAATAGCAAACTAGTAATGATTGTTTGACGTGCGTAAGGGAATGTTATCATATATATCTTTGGCTTGCCTGCTGTTGTTATTTCTGGCATCATTCCTATTATAAGCAAAAATGGAGTTGTTCCTTGGGTTGCATGTGTAAACTGTTTGATAAAAAATGGTAGGTCTATCTACCAACTCAAGAATTACCAGAAGGCCCTTCTGGCCACCAAAGCTTAGCTCATTTGTTTGATCTTTCTCGGTTGGCATCTCCATTGCCGATCTCATTTTTATGGAGGAAGACTTGAATGACGACGATGCTGATCATTATGATTCAATTACATGAAATAGCTGTTAGGCTACATATAACTTCGGAACTTTCCTTCCCTAGCAGCTCAACACTTACCATATATGTGTAAGCCAACATATGAAGGGCATTGAAATTGTTAGTCATATCGCTGATGCATGAACGTGCATTCATGATTGGGGCCTGGACAGGAAATATGTATATGCACAATGCGTAAAAACTGCATCACGTTGGGCAGTGAACTTTATTATTTAAAAAACAACATACAGTTTGCAGTTGTACCTCGAAGACTTTGCACACATCTTCCTGTCGGGGATGTCAACACAATGTGACCTACCAAGGCACAAAGTGTGCAATCATAAAATATTTAATACTACAACTTACAACAAGTAGTTTGGTCAATTTTTCCTTTTATAAACACATCAACTAACTATTTTGTCATTTGAAACACATTGACTCGTTTGGACAAAGCCTCTGGCAAATATTATATGACTAAAGGCATTTCTTATCGAATGGTATTGATTCCTAGAAGCGCATAGTTTTTAATGTACACGTATTAAATACATTAATTGAATAGCTGGATCCTGACCTTAGCAATTTAGGTTAATCATGAACATTTAACAATTCAAAAATAGATTGGTGCGGAAGGTTGTGCGCTCTCACGACACTGTTCTGTCATTGATGATTAACATGCACAAGTATGTGTGTGAGATGTACCTATCCCCATATATTTATCACCTGATATTTATACAACACTGGTGACACATCCAGATATTCTTGAAAAAACTTGTTTAACATGTTTAATTTGGAGAACATCAATTTGCGTGCAGAAACCAGTGAATTGGTAATAGTTATGAAGAATAATCATTTGGAGATTTTTTTAGAAATTTCTATTAAATTACCGTGACATCAATTGCATGGTGATGGCTATCAGTAAATAATGTGTTTTATGCATTATTTCTATAATAATTATCCTCGTTATGACAAATAGATCTGTTGAATGGCTTCCGTCTAGAGTGAAATTAAAAAAAACGTATCTGTTCGTCCAATTATCGTCGTAAAACTTGGGTATCACATGGTTGCATGAGCTTAAATTTATAACCTGACTGAAAGTCCTAAATAGGTCCTTCCAGACTATTAGAGTATGGCTTTCTGGGTTTTGCGTCATAGTTTCCAAGTACAGGCATTAGGCACGAACTTAGATATGTTTTCCATTCAGGTTGCGTGAATGACATAAAATTTCATCAATTGTTTTATGGAGCCTTCTCAATTTGCCATTCAGGTTGCGTGAATGACATAAAATTTCCTCAATTGTTTTATGGAGCCTTCTCAATTTGGAGTAAACATGCTCCATAGCGGTCCATTTAGATAGACATATGCTTAGATGATTATGAAGATGACGATGGACTCGGCCAAACAAGATTAATTGTTTGATTCACTAAAGTTGAGGTTGAACTTCTATCACATTACGGTAAAAAATCTCCATCAGGTTCATGTGTTTTCTCCTAAAATGGTGGTACCATTGACATAATTATCATCACATATTTTGATTCGGGGGCAATGACTCAAAACATCTGTAATAATTTTCTAAAAATCACTCAAGTACCTCAACATTTTTTTGCATCATTTAACATCATTAAGCGATTTTTTTTAATTAGCGATCAAAGTACGACCAACATCTTTTTATTTCTTCTACTCATCCGGTCATTGATGGAGCTTTCTTCTCCTCTTCCAGCTTCTTTCGCATCCTCATCATTTCTCATTCTATTGCGTCTTCTCCTCCTCCTCCTCCTCTCCTTTGCCATCAAAGCCAATGCCTTAGGTGGTAGCAAAGAGGGTGTGCATCTTGATGAAAATAGGAGGAGAAATGGGTCAGGGATCTTGGCGAAGTTGAATGAGATCTTACGGTCAACATTGAGGGAGAGGCTGATGCTAGCAAGAGAAAAAGAAAGGAGGAGGAGGAGATGAATAACACAAAAAATAGAAGATGAAAAAGAAGAAGAAATCACAAAAATGAGAAGAAAACGAATCAATGATGGGAGGAGAAGAAAGAAGAGGAGGAAGAAGAAAACGAGGATATTTTGGTCATTAATAAATAATTGACCGCTCTTAAATGATGCAGAAGTTTTAGGGTACTAAAGTAATATTTGGGGAGACGTTAAGTGTGTTTTGAGTCATTGCCCCCTTTAATTAGTAAGTTAAAGCAGTTGGTTTTACTGCTTGCGATATTAATATGTTGCCGTGATGGCCTCTTATGTAACATGAAGCTATGGCATTGGGAAAGTCTAGCCCTTGGAATGGGAAGGTTAAAATATGGATGCCTAAACTAAAATTGTAATGGTATAAAGATAAGAATTTTGCTCCATTGATTTATTGTGAGGGAGAAGTCTGCGGGATCAGGAATTCCTGTCATACATTCTTGTTTCATTCAATGAATTCTTCGAGGGCGTCAACTGAAGTATATTTCAGTTCAATGAATTCATCAGCAAGTGTCTGCCTAACTATTTTTTAAAAGAGAGTAACGTGCGTGCATGCATTTGAACTCTTTTTGGAACTTGATGTGCCTATGAATGTAATCAAAATAGGGGCAAACCATATGCTATTTTCGAGACACATATTAAAGCTGTGACTATATTAACTGATGCCAACTACTACAAGTACATCTACTCCAAAGGCACCCTAATCAGCCTCTTTAATCAGCCATTTATTTATATCAGGAAGCATTTTATTCTGTAACATCTATTGTGTGTGGCAGCTAGTGTCAGCATACTGGATATCCCAAGAGCTTTCATCAGAAAGCAAGCCACGGATAAGATCATATCAAATCTCCCATCATAGAGCCTCATTGTTTTTGGGTAACCTGTGTCCCCTGACAGCAGTTGCCAATCTGTCTTTCGTCTATAAATCTTAATTTAAACAGTTTTTCAAACATACTGAAAGTTAATCTATAGGGTTTAGTGAATATACTGGTTATATGCATGCAACCTAATCATTACTTGACATATTGTTTTCTTACTTGTCACAACATCTTTAATATGACAGCATAAGTTTCCAACTTCTTTACTAGTCGTTTC
Organism: Scilla litardierei; assembly: GCA_030789695.1. Classification (NCBI taxonomy): domain Eukaryota; kingdom Viridiplantae; phylum Streptophyta; class Magnoliopsida; order Asparagales; family Asparagaceae; genus Scilla; species Scilla litardierei. The sequence continues at coordinate 17,765,924 of CM061141.1, forward strand.
TTTAGGTAAAATTTCTCAGTAATTACTAGTTACTCACATTTTCTGATTGTTTTTCTTGCTGATGATGTGGATTTCATTAATATAATCTATTCATCACCTGCTGCTGCTGCTGCTGCATTTTAGCCAAGTTCATTTGATCTCATCCTGCTATTAATACTGTGTCTTCAGATATCAACTGAATCTCAAGAAGACTAAGGTTGATGAGTATCCTGCAAAAAAGGTTGTAGGTACGCCAGGTCAGCAGGTTGCAGTGCTTCTCAATAATTCCTATAATGCCGATGATTATACTGATGAAATGAGACCAATGTCAAGGTCTCTTGTTGGTGGGAATATTAACATTTGCAAGATTAGAACAATAGAGTTCATTCGTAACGAATGCAATCAAGGTTGGTGTGCTTCACCATAAATAGTAATAGTAAGCGTTGTCAGGAGTTCTATCTGACAATATCATCCCAGTATGCCTGATTTGATGCTTTTCTTCTAGTTATTAGGCGCCGATTGGTCATGGCCGAGAAGCCCTTTGATGGTACAGTAGCAATGCAGTACGGGGATGCTGATGGCTCCAAGTTTCCTAATACTAATGATTGCCTGCTGACATTGCCCACGACAGTAAGCCTCTCTAGTATGTTTATGCTGTGTTTGGTCTTATAAAAAAAGGAAATTAATGAAGAATTGCACCTTTTTTCTTTCATTTTTCACCGAGTGTGGTGCATTACACCCTAAATGGCAATTCGGTCTTGCATACCTTACCATCTATCTTCTTCATCTGGTTCTTTACCATTCTGGTAAATTCTGCCTGACCAGTAAGGCAGAATCTTTCAAAGGCAGCATTCCTTTCGAGACTTTTTATCAAGCCCCTCTTCCTGCCTATAACTTGGTTATCCTTGAATTTGTCACCATGTTTGGCAAGGGATGTCTCGCTCTCCAAACTCATTTTCCTTTCTAGGCTCTATGTCAAGCTCCTAGTCTGGCCTATAACTTAGCCGTGAACTTTGTTACCACCTTGTATAATAGATGTCTGGTTGACTTCTAGTTAAAATAAAGTCATCCCTCCTGAAAGCCTTCTCTTTTGCTTCTGCTCGTAGCGGGCCGCTTTTTTTGCTTGTAAATACTTGTAAATTGTAATGATAGATCCCAAAAAAGAAGGTTGAATGCCATAATCTAATCATTTAATTTTATGTCTTTTATCAGAATTTTGCTGATCTGCTTGCTGCTCAGTTTTGCACATTGGTAAGCTCTTTGTTCCAACTTTGCAAACCATTGGCTTTTAAACTGTTGATTTTATTTTTGTTCCAACCCTCATTTAATCTTTTTTTCCTTTCGTCAGATGATAAAAGATGGATACCAAAGGACCGAAGATCAGATCCAAACTTTAGTACATCACTTCGGTTCAGCTCCTAGCATGCTGACGATGGGTCCAGGTATCCCACCAGATGAAGCTGCACCAGAAATGAAACAAGAAACTCCAGGTCCATTGTCAAGTATGTCGAGCCAATCTAATAATATTGGCATGGGTTCCCCGAGTCCCTCCCAAAACTTCTCCAACAATGCACGGATACTAGCTTCTGGAATTAACAACCCAGCCTTACCGATGTCCCAAGGCTATTTCCCAGGAACTGGAATGCCTGCTAGGCCACAGCAGCTTGACCAACCTTTCCTTCAGCAACAACAGATGCAGCAACAGCAGCAGCAGCAGCAGCAGCAGCAGCAGATGCAGCAGCAGCAGCAGCAACAGCAGCAGCAGCAACAGCTCCAACTTCAGATGCAGAGATCAACTTCCATGCTCTCACAAAATCCGCTCTCTCAGCTATTGGGACAAAACTCAAACATGCAGATGAATGCGAATCCAATGCTTACAAACAAGTCTGCGGCTCATATCCAGCTCCAGATGTATCAGCAGCAGCAGCAGCAGCAGCAGCAGCAGCAGAACCCGATGCAAAGGAAGGCAATGATGGGTGTTACTGCAGCCATGGGAAATATGGGTAGCAACATGGTTAGCCTTGGTGGTCTTGGCAACATCACCGGCATGGGGGGACTTCGGACCATGTCAGGCTTAACTGGTATGAGGCCCAACCAGATGAACCTGAGCCCCATGTCCAACTTTGGCACCGGAATTCGGCCAGGCTCCTTATCAGCTGACCAAGCTGTCGCAATGGCTCAGAAACTGAAGCAGGTGCAGCAAAACAGGATGGCTGCTGGCATCAGTGGTCTGTATAGTGGTCAGGGTGGGATGGTTGGCGGCATTCCTAGCTCAGCTGGCCTGTCTATGCTTGGCCATGCGATGAACCGAGCGAATATGAGTCAGTTGCAGCGGAGTGTGCTTGCATCCATGGGCCCACCCAAGATTCCAGCTCCAAGTTCTTACCCCCAGCAGCAGCAGATGCAGCTTCAGCAGCAGCAGCAGCAGCAGCAGCAGCAGCAGATGCAATTACAGCAGCAACAAATAAGCTCGCCATTGCAGCAGTCTCATGCGGGCTCCCCATCAATCATGATTCAGCAGCAGCAGCAGCAAATGAGTCAGCCGACTGCAATGAGTCCGCAGTTGAGCTCCGGCGCTTTACAACAGCAGATGAATAACAACATGGGGGGCAATGCACCGGCTAGCCCACAGCTGAGCTCGCAGACGCACGGGTCAGTTGGGAGCATCACAAGCTCACCCATGGAGCAGCTCCAGGGCGCAAATAAAGGCGGCGGCGGCGTATGATTAAGTTATTTCCCCCCAAATATAGTTTGAAGGTTGTAGCTTAAGATAGATGGGGAGCAGCAATGAGTTCTCAGGTGAGCAAAGAAATCAATGTTGTAGGGTGAGTGATGGATGAAATTGTTTTTCTTCGGAATAATCGATGGCCCTCTGGGATCAATAACATGAATGGTTTATCAATTCTGTTGATCTTTTTATCAATAATGTAATTTTTGTCGGGGTTTATATTTCATGAATAATGCAGTGTTTAGAGCGTGGACGCATGACTAGATGATTCTAAAGTAGAACAGAAGTTGACCTATATAAATTGAAACAATTAACTTAAATGAACAAATATTCTTTACATAATAAATAACTGAAAAATAATGCAGATTCAAATTTAATTTTATTACATGCATGCACATTAAGAGGAACTCATAATAATATTTCCAACCCACAATCTTGATCAATTTTACAAACAAGCAAGCGAAAAATAATAATAATCTACATTGCTTAAAAATATAATTTATTAATGTGTCATGTTTTCATACCTCAATTCTCATCCACCAAACAGATCGGATGCAATTTAATAGAGCGAAAAGTTTGGAGCAATGTCAATTCAGAGTGGCCTGCATGAATGAATGACACCTTCTAACTCTGAGTGTGATTCAATGAAGGAATGAATGTAAGGCCATTTGTGATTCGATCTGTTCCCCTGTCACTGGACAACTCATTTTCTGGTCCTATATGGATGTAATCCATAATTTAAATTCAGCTCACCACCACCACCACCACAATCTTCTTATTTTGATACATCGGAAAACAGTAAAGCATGCGCTGGTCGGGTCTTGATCCCGCACCATCCAGGAGGGATGAGAAGAGAATGACATTTGCGCAATTGCGCCCGTTGGCTTTCTTTCTTTCAAGTAAAACTTAATTAGTATTTTTGAATATATTTTTTGAACCCCCATCCACATTTCAGAAACTAAAGTTTTTGAACTTCTAATTACAGTGGACACAGTTTGCAAAACTAAACTGATGGGCAAACTGAGTGTTGAAAGAGTAGAAACAAATTGTTGTTGGCTTTTCACTGTGAATGAGCAGAGCCTCCTGTGCTCTCAAGCTGATCTGGGCTTGACAAGTTCAGCTCTCCAAACCAATTCCAACTAGAAAATTATAAAAGTAAATATGAAAATAAAAGAAAAAAACCAACATTCTCTCCAACTCCCAGGCTCTTCCTGTTTTTTCCCATTTCAGAACAAAACCAACAGAGATCAAATCACTCTGCTTTTGTTTTCTTTGCCTTATTTTCATTATTTCCCCCATCTTTTCTTCTCTCTCACTTGTCACTGTTCATTTTCTACTTGCTCGCAGATATTTGGTGTTCTTTCCTCCCTCCCTCTCATACGAGTCCTTGGCAATGGGCGTTGCCACCCTCCCCCATATTCATTAATAAACACTCTCTTCCTTCTCACTGAAACCCCTCCCCTCTTCTCCTCCTCCTGTCATCTCTCCGAATCTCTCAAATCCCTTTGTGGGTTCTCGTCTCCTCTCAAAACCCGTCGAAACCCACCTCTCAAAATCTCGTCTTTCCTGCAATGGGGGCGTATGCCGTGGCCTCTCCCCTATGCACTTGGCTCGTTGCGGCCTGCTTGTCGGTCACGTGCGACGGTGATCGGCCGCTGAGGCCCCCGTCGGTGTCATTTGCGTCTTCGAAGAGGCTTAGACGGAGGAGATTCGGCGGTCGGGTTTCTTCGAGGGGGCTCGTTTCGTCGCTGTACGGATCGGGGATCGATAGCCTGATGAGCTCGTGCTTGCCATTTGAGCCATGTGAAGAGTTCTACAGATCGCTGAGGGTGGCGACCGATCGAAGGCAGACAAGAGCGGCACACCCTGGTAAAAAAATGATATTTTTATTTGATGTCAGTTTTTGAATATGTGATCTCTTTTTGTTGGGTTTTAATGCCGTTGATCTTGGTATTGGTAGAAAATTGGGCGTTTATGGTCTGACTTTTTACCATGCTTTACTGTTTGCTTAATTACTTCATGGGCAACCAACAATTGTACGAATTAGAGTTAGATGTTTAGAACTGTTCAGTTTATCAGCCTGGAGACTTTTGAAGCAATTTGCTGGAAATGAGCTAACAATTTGTTATAAAAGAATGCAATGCTACTTGTTCATCATCATCATCATCATCATCATCATGGATCTTTGGCGTTGTAATTTGGGAGTATCTATGATGCAAAAGCAGTAAGCGTAGTTACCAGTAATTCCAATTGGAGCTTGTTGCCTTTGCTCAGCTACTTATTAAGCTTGTATTCCAAACATAATTACAAGCAATTCCAATTAGGAACTTGAAAGTTTACAATATAAAATGTTCATAATACTGTAGTTTTCTCTAACAAGTAGAAGATTATAAATCCAAAATCTTTAACTAATGGAATATCCTTCTCCCATAAAGTATATTTATTATTTATTTTTCTATTGGGGAACGTTAACTGAATCTCTTGGGTTATCGTGGCTTATACTTGGATATTTGACTGTAGGAAAAGTGATGGCTGTAGCTGTGCAGCCTGCAAAGCAAGTGGAAGAGAAGAGAAGGACAAATATGAAACAACGGAGGGTTGTCGTGACGGGCATGGGAGTTGTGACTCCATTAGGCCACGAGCCTGATGTCTTCTACAATAATCTCCTTGAGGGTGTGAGCGGGATCAGTGAAATAGAAAATTTCGATTGTGCCATCTATCCAACGGTAGATTCTCTTCATAGAAATTGTTCTTATGTCATGGCCTCATTAAAAAAGGGTCATGTTTTGGACCTTTCTGATGTTTTATACAACCAATGATTTACAAACCAGATTTAAATATGAAAGCACTTGACCATATCACCATTAGACTATAGATTTTCTTCAAAGCACTTGGCTCGCCTTATGGCTTGACCACCAAAATGTTAAGATTTTTGATATTTTTTAACTTTCTAATCATGAATACTCTTACAGTGCATATTATGTTGCTAACAGCCACGATGGAACAGATGATGCCAACTGTTAATTACTGATATTGAATTTTTTGTCCACAGAGAATTGCAGGAGAAATTAAATCTTTTTCAACAGAAGGATGGGTGGCACCAAAGCTATCTAAAAGGATGGACAAATTCATGCTTTACATGCTCACTGCTGGAAAGAAAGCTTTGGCAGATGCTGGAATTATGGAAGAGGACTTGGATGAACTAGACAAGACGAAATGCGGCGTCCTCATTGGATCTGCAATGGGCGGAATGAAGGTAGAAGTTTGCGATTGGTTCTATACTAGTGTTTGAAAGCAAAGTTGTCTTTTCATCAAATTATTCTGCACCATGTTGTATTATACAGAATCAGTTGTACAATTTCATTTTCATTTTCTGTGTGTCAAAGTTATCATAACATATATTTTTAGTGGTCACTATTTTGTATAGGTTTTCAATGATGCAATTGAAGCTTTGAGGGTCTCATACAAGAAGATGAACCCCTTTTGTGTACCCTTTGCAACTACAAATATGGGTTCTGCAATGCTTGCAATGGATCTGGTAATCAAATTCAAACAATTCTTTGTGAAGACATCATGCTTTTATATCACCAATATTTTCAATTAATTTGATATTGTTTTCTTCTTTCCCTTCCTTTGGACTATAGGGGTGGATGGGCCCAAACTATTCCATTTCAACTGCTTGTGCTACTAGCAACTTCTGTATTCTTAATGCAGCTAACCATATTATAAGAGGTGAAGCCGTAAGTTACACATACCCATATGATATCCTCTTACATATATATACTTAAATAAGATTTACCATCCGCCGTTAATTACCATTTAACCAAACTGTGGTAATCTTGCAGGATATAATGCTTTGTGGTGGCTCTGATGCAGCAATCATACCTATTGGTATCTGTGTCTTGCCTTCTTTTTTATTCTATTCTTCTCTTATGTTCTTATGTTGATGGTCTTTATTTAAAATTATTATTCAGAAGTAATTAATTGACTTCGCACGTACAGGATTGGGAGGGTTTGTGGCATGTCGTGCACTTTCACAAAGAAACAATGATCCAACCAAAGCTTCACGCCCATGGGATAGTGTAAGCATAGATAGACATGGCGCCACTTTCTATTCAGTACAATTGAGAAAGTAACTGTGCCAATGCATGCATGACATGGAACTTTAGAGGGAATGCTTTGTGTGTGAGTGCACTCGCATATGCGTGGATGTTGCTGTTTTCTTGCTGTTTTCTTATTTTCTTCTCTTTACTTTTATCTTTTTTGGGTTGTGTGGTGGAGATTGGTGTTTGATTGCAAGAATTCTTGTCGCCATTACAATTATTCAGCAATCATTTTAATATTTAGGTTGTCTACTCTGTTTAAGGAACGTGATGGATTTGTTATGGGAGAAGGTTCAGGTGTACTTGTGTTGGAGGAACTTGAGCATGCTAAGGTTTAGTTACTGCAGTTTCTACTAATTTGATGTGATAAAGTCGATTGTTTAAACTTGATCATGTTTGGCTAAAGGCTTTTCCTTTTCGCTATTATTTTTCTTCCTTTCTACAGCAAAGAGGAGCAAATATCTATGCAGATTTTTTAGGGGGAAGTTTCACATGTGATGCTTACCATATGACAGAGCCACACCCCGAGGGTAAAGAGTCAAATTCTCCTTTACATTGAATATTGAATTATAACTTTCTGTTCTCCATATGCTTGCTTACTGATATTCTTGGTATACTTTGTTTAACTAGGGATGGGTGTTTCACTTTGCATCGAGAAGGCACTAATAGAATCTGGAGTAGCTAGAGAGGATGTCAACTATGTAAACGCTCATGCAACTTCAACAACATCTGGTGATGTGAAAGAGTATCAAGCTCTCATTAGTTGTTTTGGCCAAAACCCTGAGGTATGATATATGAGGATTAACGTGACTGTAATCATGCCATACACATGTAGCGCTGGGGTGGACATATATTGTGTATCATATTTATGAGTTTATTCTGCACACTTATCTAATTTTCACTCACAAAATTGCAGCTAAGGGTGAATTCTACAAAGTCAATGATTGGTCATCTATTAGGAGCTTCTGGAGCAGTGGAAGCTGTTGCTTCAATACAGGTACTTGATTGTAGCTTTCTTTTTTTGGTTGAAAGTTTTAAATGCTTTCATATTGCTTGGCTTGTTCATACCACTTTTTGGGGAATAGAGATCGTGCTAATTCTGATAGATATAAATAAGAATTTGATAGCATCTACGTTTAACCAAGATAATCATCCGTTCGTCTATGTGTCAAATGCAAAAGATTTACTCTGCAAAGTCGTCCAATTTCAGGCACTGTATCTTTTGAATCCATAGTTGCAAATCTAATAGAGGGTGCAGTTAGAGAAGGGTGTGCTTTAGTAGGGAGCTAGGAAAGATTGGAGGTGACATCTTTGGCTATATTTAAATATTTTGTTTGGGCAATGCTATTTTATTCCCATTTTTTTTGGGGATAAGAAAAGATCTGTGTATCCTAATACTTAGCATGGAACCAGGTGTGTCTTGTACAAAATTATGATGGCTTCTTTAATCCAAGATAGAAAAGCTTGTACCCTGTTTACATTGTGCCTAGTAATGTTTCCAAACAGTGCCAATAATTCGTGGCAAAAAAAAGGATAAATGTTAAAGTGCTGGATGCAGTTTATTCTTGGCAACAGTCACTGGTTACAGCCTCACTTGCTAATATATTGGCAACTGCAATGACCAATATGAATTATCACAGTCATAACTAGTTCTGTACTTACCCAAGTGCAAAAGTTTTAAGAATGCAAATAATGAACAAAAGCAAGAAAATCATTTGTTCCAAACTTTTGCAGCATGCTTTATGAATCCTTCTCTTTCATTCAGTCTTGTCGGGGCCATCTGTTGGTAATTGGGAACCAAGTTTATTTAGTTATTTCTATGAATAGACATATCTACTACAATCTACAGGAAAAGAAGAAAGTGGAAGAGCTAGATCAGTTGGAAATGGTCATTTTCTGAAGGATTCCAACAAAATATCATATCAATGGAAATTAGAACAAATTATGCAAAGTCTGCAGGAGGTTTGAGCTGCAATCATATGATATGGTTTGAGCGATCAGAAAGCTTTTTGGTGCGCAAGTAAATGGAAAAATACAAGCTTGGAATAACCCGTGACTCACTTGTGTAACTCTGCAATGTAGATAAAAAACGTGGGAAATTGAAAAGAGCTGTATGGGAAGAAAACATATGTATGGAAAAGAATAGATAGTCCACACAGAAGAAAAAGTATCATGCAAGTAGTAGGATAGTGGAAGAAACGTTAGGAAAGGAAGGATGTACCTTTTTTTTTCGCCGGGGGGGGGGGGGGGGGGGGATGTCTGTCTATCAAGGAGAGAGCCCATGCAAAATGTGAGAGCACAAATTATCAATTTAAGTGTAAATTAAATGGACGTTTTCTTGATTCCAGTACGTTTGATAGGTAACTTGGCGTATACTCAAACAGCTTATATTTTAAAAAAAATTGTTCTTTGTTCTCTTAACTGTCTCTTCCAACTTCAATCATTGTCCTTAAACATGAATCTGATTAGAACACCAATAGGAAAAAATTAGGCCCACAAAATGAGATTGTTGTTACTAATAGGCTTGGAACCTTATTGACTTAAAAGTGATGGTAAGTCAATGAATTAAAAAGTAGCTATAGTCCTATATCGAGTAAAATAATATATGGATATGTGATCAAACATATTTGGACTCATGTCTCTAATAGAATTATTCCTAGATCAAGATAATGCTTCACACGAATGTTTCAAATGGACCAATTCACACTATGTAACAAATCATGTTGCATCCATGCAGCAAGATATGCAGCTCTATCTCAAATCCAAACAATCATGCACTAACAACATTTGAAGCAAACAAACAAACCTCCTAGACATTCTAGACAAATGTTCATCAAACCATGGACTTCGATATCAATTTGACGCAACACATGTGATGCTTATTCATCTTGAGATTTGTCATTGATTCAGTCTTAGAGCCTTTAGACTGTTGCCAGTTCTTCATATTAAGACTTGTTTGCCAAGTCGGGTGTAGGTTTACATGCTATGCATTTTTAGAGTGAGTTGAGTTGGTGTTGGCAATTAAGTGCTTTCTTGGTTCTCTGGATAATGGGATCGTAGGTTTTATCAGTTTCATGTGAGATTGTTGGGCACCCGTATTTCAGCTTGGATTGGGAGTTATTTGTGCCCAACAAGCAGTGCTTTTGCCAGTGAGTTCAAGATAAACACCTTAGCAATCATTACCCCTTTAACCCCAGCTGATTTTTGAACCTCTGGGAGAATTGGCAGGTGTGGGGTCCCTAAGATCGCCTACCTCTTGTTGCCAGATGTAACCAGAGGGACCCCCAGATCCCTTAATGTTGTAGTTACAAGTTTGGCTTCCTTTTTTGTCGATCAAATGATATTGTTCTGCTAGAATAATGGGTATCATACCATATATGAGCTAAGGCCATATTTATGGCCTTTAAAACTTTACTCTTTTTTTTTTCGGATGATCGGAATACTTCATTTTGATCTTTATATTTTAAAACCGTAAAACTCCGAATATTAGTTGAACGGGGTTCGTTCGGCCCCCTTGCAAAAAGTTATATTCTTACACAACGGTTAAATTTACAAATCACAACTGGTGGATGAACTGTTTTGGGATTTTTAGAATATAAAGATAAAAATGAACGGTTCCGATCGTGCGGAAAATAGAGGAGGGTGAAGTTTTCAAGGTTGCATATGAGTCTTAGTCCCATACGTTATATGATACCCATTATTCTCTTGGAACAATGATATGAGAATCATGCCTGCAAATTGTTCTCCAAATTGTATTAGCTTGGAAATATTTTGGTTCTGGCTGATGGAAATTAAATGGTCATCATGGTTATCGTGTCGTATCTAACTGTTGCTGGCTATGAAGGAAGAGCTAACATTTGAGACGGTAGTGAAAATATTTCACCCAGTTCTTTAATGGCCAGATGTCAACCTGACACTAGCATTCTCTATTTCAGTGTCTAAACCATGAAGTAGGTCATTATAGTAAATGAGGACTGTAGGCAGTTGCTGGTTAGGAGACTTACATTTTTTGCTCTGCACCCAGCCTCCAAATTCCCCTGGATAGTAATGAGTCTACTAATCTCTATTTCAGTGTCTAAATCCTGAAAATAGGTCATTATAGTAAATGAGGGCTGTAGGCAGTTACTGGTTAGGAGACTTGCCATTCTTGCTTTGCAGCCAGCCTCCAAATTCCCCTGGATAGTAATGAGTCTACTAACAGTTAAAACTGTTATGATTTGCTGCAAGGTGCTTATGTGGTCTTAAGATCTGGAATTGGACAAATTTGTTAACGAGAACCCGATATTATCACTAGACATCTCATTAGTTTTGTCTTTTTTCTTCCATGCCACTATGAGATAGTGGATCACCAACCCGATCTGTTGTTAGACTCAAACTCTTTGACATACTTTAGCATGTCATATGGCCTATAATGTTGGCTCATACAATATAATTTAAAGGGTATCAGGTGGCATTAAAGTCATTGCTCATCTTTTTGACTATCCGCATAATTGACATCGATCTTCATGTCTTGCAACAAAGCATGACAAAAATCTTGTGATTTGCATATTAGTTGCCATTGCATCAACTAATTGAGAACTGATTTCAAATGGTGGACATTTTCACCCCTAAATCCATAGGCTAATAGCATGCAAAACACAAGAATTTTGGTGCATTTAAGACATGGAGATCAATATGAACAGTGTCCATCCTCCAAACGAGGAATAGACTGGTTTTTGGCCCTCAAGCTAGGAAAATTTTCTCGAATGCCACCTGATGTTGATTATCCTCAAGTTATACATGATGTATAACAGTTATCTAAGCCGATGACTAGAATGATGACCTTCCAGAAGCTTAAATGTCGATTAGCAAACCATTTCTATTTTATGTTTCTATTGGTGGTTTCTCACCAATATTCATGAGCTTGCTGACATTGCTGTTATGAATTCAGGCTGTTTTACTCCTTAGCAGTATTGAATTTTATCTTCCTTTAATCTAATTCCGACTAGACCTGGGTCATTTTTCTTTCCTGCAGGCGATTCGAACCGGTTGGGTACATCCAAATATTAATCTGGAGAACCCAGACAAAAGTGTGGTATGTTTCTCTCTCTGCTTTGATATTTTCTTTCTTATGTTTAAAAAGTAAACGGGGCACTTGCTATGGAGCAAGATGATGTTGGCAATGAAGAAAGTTGAAAATCTTCATAGATCAAACTTAATCATGAGCTATTACTTGAAATTGATCGACAGCGTTGGTTCCAAAACATTTCTATTACTATGAAAGTAGAGCTGCAAGCCAAGAACCTGGACATCCAGTTTAAGCTTTCTACAATTGGGGACCAAACCTCTAAACCCCAATTGTAAATTGCAGAAAACACCACTGGACTATTACTTCCTCTTAAAAAACACTCATATACTATTGAAATTAGCAGTAGACACCTCTCAGCTGCACTTTAGTCCATCCGAAACTTAACACCGTCAATTCTCGATGCAACTGTTGCACATTAGACATTCACAGGAAATAACTCTTATGCCCTTTTTCTTCCCGCCAACTACCCGCCTCTCTAATTAATTTCAAATTAAAATTAAAAACAAAAAATTATTTCCATAATCAACAAATTGGCTCCTTATATTATCTTCTTAATCAACAAATTAGCACAGGAAATTAAAGTCAAAATGGAATGCAACCGATAAAACATTGGACAATTGACTACAATTCCAAATTTTGGGTTTATTTTTTCACAAAATATTAATTAAAAAAATTCCACAAAAAATTAATCAAACCCATCATTACCCATTGCCAAAAAGGGCTGAACCCACATTGAGCCAAAATATAGAGATTTTTAAAGCAGATATTCTCCACCATCATTTCCAAAAAATGGCTGAAAACTAAACACATCATCACCCATTCTTAGAACTGATCATCTCCACTATCTTCTTCATCAGATCATCATCTCTTCCACCGTGCTGGGGGGTTTTATGCAATTTAAACACTCTCTTCTGCGATTAATTGCCCTCTTTTCCTTCAGGATGCAAATGTTCTTGTTGGTTCCAAGAAGGAAAGACTCAACGTGAAGGTGGCATTATCAAACTCCTTTGGCTTTGGCGGCCACAACTCATCCATTCTCTTCGGGAGATATGAGCAATAGCAATAGTAGGATTGTGCTTCAACATATCTTAATCAAGTTTTGGCTGATTCTAAAGGCATACCAAAAGCTATCTATCTGGTGTAAAAACCGACCCAACAAAAGCGACGTACTCGTCGTCATGCTTGTTTGAATGGAAAGTGCAAGAGCACATGGATTAATGGCATGCAGTCCGTCTATGTTAATCAAGCATCTGGAACTCTATGCAGCAATCATCGGTATTGGTTTTCATATTCATGTTTGTTTGCTGTTCCATTGCTCTGCTTCAAGGCTACCGATTGTTTGAGTACAAAGAAGGAGTAATTGGATACAGATACACAAGAGTTGATTTCGGATTTGAGGTCCATGTGCAACTTGGGAGCATGTCCCATGGTTATTGTTTGATTTTGTAACCACAACATATTTTCAAGATATACATGCTGATGAAAATGATTGTGTTTCATATGAAGTCTATGGCTTAAGATTTTGGCTTGGTATTTGGATTTGCACTGTCCATTTGCAGTGAAGCTGAAGTCACAATGCCCATGAATTCCAACCTTCCCTCTTCTTCGTTTCATCTGGTGGTCGGTTTGGTGAGCTTGGGGAAGACTTGAAATAATCTTAATTAAGTTCGGTAAGAAAAAAAAGCCAGCATTAATATTCAATGTGACACCTAACAATTGGAAACCATGATCAAACATGATTAGTAACCACTAATATTAATAAAAATATACATCTATCACCATTATTCACCTTTCCATCATAATTGAGATATAATGTATAGTTGATTATCCCCCAAAAGCATAGGCTATGGTTTAAAAATTGTTTCTTGGCTCAACTGGGATAATTAAGCCATTTAAGTGGCTGATTAGGACATGGTGGGTGATTATGTTCTCACTTACTGATTGAATTTGGTGGCATCAATGATTCCAATGTTTATGGTTATCTAGACGTCGCAGTTTAAGGCATGGGACTCACGGTATAATCATGAGGTAGGCTCTTTTTTGTCTTGTAGCAACATAAAAATGGTTTGAGTTCCATAATTAGTCACCCCTTTATTCAATTGATTGATGGATGGAGGTCAGGGATGGGGTATTGGGAGCACGTTGGAATATGTGTGTGGTTCTGGATGTGATGTTGGGGCATGAGGATGTGGTTGTGTTGATGGGTTTGATTGGAGTGAGTTGATGGACCACCCACCACCAAAGAAAAGAGTAGGACTATCTACACCGCTTAATTGCGGTGGGAGCAATGATGTGTTACTAGTTTAGTATATAAACATCAAATCAACCGGTCATTCCTTACATCTATCTGTTAGTTTGTAACCTAAAATAGAAACTTAACCTTATATGCACCGCAAATTGCGGTGCATATAGTCATTCTCAAAGAAAAACCCCCCAATACCCACCTTTTACATGTTTGCCACGCCCTTTTATGAACCCAAGGAGCACCCACAAAAGAGACTTCCCTTCCTCATAGTTACGGGTTTGCCGTTGGTCTTCTTCCTCTTTGTCCCCCAGAACATTATGTTTACAGTAACTCTTGCTTTTTCCACTTTTACATCCAGACGATACACACACACAAGTCTCTCCTTCTCAACTGTGTGCGTGGTCCGCATCCTGTGCGAATGTTTTTGCTTGGGTCCCCGTGCACGGTGCAGTGGCTGACATTGTCTTATTAGGACAAAGAGGTTGATAGAGTAATGGCCAGGATTTGGCCACCTCAGCCTGGGAAAGATGGAGGGCTGTGATGGGGTTTTGGAGGGTCCACTTGGGTGTGTGTGTGTGGCTCTGGATGTGATGTTGGGTGCCACATCACCCCCACACATAGGGTGCCAAACCCCCAAAAAGCCCATAATGCTAATTATTTACATGTTTGCTATTGCCCTGTCATGAACCCCAAAAATACTCTCAAAACCCCTCCATATTCCTCTTATTTACATGTATCCCATTGGTCTTTTTTTCCTTTGTCCGTCACGTTTTTTACACATTTAACACCTTTCCTTTGTCCGTCACGTTTTTCTTTTCTTACACCTTAACACCTGCTTTCACTCATTTTACTCCATAAAGATCAGTGTACGGTGCAAGTGTGTAAGAAACGAAATTTTCAAGAGAAATGCTGCATGCACCTCAAAGAATGAGGCGCATGCATTTATTATTTCCTTAAAAAGTAAATATGTCTTCTCTAAAATTTAAATCATGTTATCTCTCTTCTCAAATCAGTAAAATTGGGCCATGAATCCTATGTGCACCTCACCTTTTGAGGTGGATTTAGCAATTCTCATTTTCAAAGCATTCGAATACTCGATGGAATATTCCCGGTCAATGGATGGCAAAATTGTAATTCTCTTGAACAACAGACCTCCTATCATTGAAAAAAATAAGAGTGCCGGCGGCTTGTCGCCGGCGATAATGGACAATGCTATATGTACATTAGATCTCAAACAATTCCCATTCTATTCCACCCCACTACACCCGCCGCCGTAACCCTCCGTCATGGTCCCACAACCTCACGACGCTCCCGTCAAGGGCCGTCAAGTCCACGTAACGGTACCACCCCAAATCCCATCGAGTACCCTCCCATTTCATCAACGGCAGCGTCTCGGTCTTCTCACGGTCAACGTCACTGACGCCGTCACTCTCCTCCTCGATCTCGTCGCCGTCACCGTCCACCACGTGGAAGTACGCCGTGAACCTCCCTTTAGGCGCGCAGCAGTCTCCGTTATCCGCGACGTGGCATTTCCTGGACGATGCAGGCAACTTGCTCTTCTCTGCGGGCGGCGGGGCTGATGGTGCTGGCATTTTGTGGGGAGGTTCGGGTTTCGGGTCGGGTTTGGTAGGGGAACCGACGGATCTGATCCGCCAGAGGCCGAGGGCGGCGAAGACGACGGCGAGCCAGGCCCAAACCGAGCCGGCGAGGGCCGCGGAGTAACGGACCGCGATGGCTTCTAGAGGGATCTCTAGGAGGAGCATTTTGGGCAGAAGAGAAGAGGTTTGCTGGGAATCGAGAACGGGGGCGAAATTTATACAAGGGAGAAGCGAGGGTCGAGGGACAAAATGGGAAGATGCTGGGAATCGAGGGGGAGAAGATGCTGCGGGCGGTTACCGACACGCGTAAGGTGGAGATTATAGGGGGTGTGATCCCTGACTGGTGGGCCCCACTCTTGATGACTTTTGTTTTGTGTAGGAAAATACAACAAGGGGTAATGCTTGCTTGTATGCATTGATAAAGAAACCTAAATCAAGGGATTTTTAGGCTTCACTGTTTGAGAACTAGATTTGAGTTCTTAATTCACCATAAACACACGCATTCAAAGATTCGAACAACGGACTGTGGAGGAGTAATTAATTACAGGCCTCCATAATTGGGCAAACTGTAGAGGAGCAATTATTACAGGACCTCGGGAATGGGGTAATTCTATACACACCAATTTTTGCTTCTCACACACTTTTATCTTTCATCTTTTGAATAATTTTTGCAAAAAACACTAAAAATTAACAATAATTTGTAAAATCGGCCAAAAAAATTATTTAACAAAACCGACTAAGTTTGGCCACGTCAACGACCAGTGACGCTGCCTGGACTCGCTCCGACTTGGACGCACTTGCCAAGTGAGGCCAATTTGATGGTTCCGCCAGTTATGGCCGTACTTGCCAAGTACAACTTTCTAATTTTATTTTTTTAAAAAAATAATTAAGATGATTTATACATAAACTCTAAGATTCAAAGTTAAGACCACCTACTACAACTGAAGAGTCTTTCCCATTCAAATTGTGACAACCAATTGCTCCGATCCATGGTCATACCACTAGGCTACATGTCATCCATGTATGTTATATGCATATTTATTTTACATGTATCAAAGATTTCGTCGCACCTGCCAAATGCAGTCAAAATATATAACTTGCGAAACTACCAAATTGGTCGATTGCACGTGGCAAATGTAGCCAAGTCGAAGCGAGCCCCATCAGCCCCAGGGGTACCCAATCAATACACTTGATTGCTGATGTGGCAAACATGATTGGTTTTGCTAAATTTTTGGCCGATTTTTCAAATTATTTTTAATTTTTTTGTCTCCTTTTCAAAAATTGTCCTATCCTTTTCTCTTTCCTTTTGGGAAAAAAGCACAACCAACTTCCGCTCCCATCGTCATTGACTGCTCTCGGCTTCTCCTCGTTGGTTAAAAAAAATTTGTATAACAGAGGATGAAAAGGAGAGAGATGAGAAGTATGAAAAGGTTGATGAAGATGAACATGAAGACGACGAAGATGATGAGAGACGTAGATGACAGGAGAGAGGAAGATGAGAAATGATGAGAGTAAAGAATAAGAGCATCTCCATCAATGCTTCATTTCTTCATTTTGGAGCACAGTGGAGCTCCAACCCAGCTTCATTTTGAAGCCAGATTTGAATGGGATGAATAGTGCCACCTCAAATATGAAGGGGCACTAATCACCCCTTCATATTAGAATCTCTTGCTAAATAACCAATTTGCCCCTCTATTTAATTAATCATGATTACTTAAAAACTATAATATGTTTCAAACCATATCACTAAATTTAATAATTTTAGTACAATTAGAAAGATTGCGATAATAACTATAATATGAGACCAATATAGAATATTTTTTGAGCAAGTTAAAAGAGTTATAATATTTAATATTTTAACCAAAATTATTATATTTATAGAATAATAATAAATTTATCTAATAAAGAAATATTGATTATTAGATTAATCCATGTCTAAAATACAAAATTTCATTAATTATTTCACTAAAGATAACTAAAAATGGAAAAAAAATTGGTTTTAAAGAGGGTGGGTTAGAGTTGCACATCCTTCATAATGGAATCTTTAAAACATATTCCATTTTGAAGGGGATTTTTTGAAGGAGGTGTTGGAGATGCTCTAAGCGGATTAAAACCATGAAAGTGTGCTTTTAATGGCAAACTTGTTAATAATAAAAAATGTCTGTGCGTGAAGTTCAAATACCAAAGTCATGATGTGAGTTGATGATCGGTGCTTACCACACTTTATTGCCTTCCCCATGTATGAAAGTCCGTATTCATTTCTCACTTTTTGTGTACGTTTAGTTTATTGCATCTCACTTTTTATTAAGGATGTATTGTTTTATTATATTTTCTTTAGAGAAATGCATACTTTCTTCAACACCCAAAAGTAATCCTTAGTTTAGCTTTAATTTGAGGATTATCTTACATCTCATCAGTTTTAGTCCCACGTTTGTTTTCTTTTGTTTTTCTTAGATGATATAGCTAGAAATTTTGTATATTCATGAGGATAGAATTATAAACAATACGGATCCAAAAATTGTACAAAGGAACTAAATGTTTTTAGCATGACTCAACAAATACCATTAATTTTCGAACACCCAAAAATTAGATGTCCAGACAAGCAATGTTGATTTACTTGCAATCGGTTCATAAGCTTTTGATCTTTTAACATCTGAGCAAGCCTTTTATTACAATCCTTGATGACAAAAAAAAATTTAGATCAATCTCATACCTCTGACAGCCAATCTCCATCCAGCCATTTGATCTCCTCAATGTCGAAGCTGTAATTGCCAAAAACAGATCATGACCACTAAAGCAAAAATTATGCAAGATTACAACGTGTTTACTACAAAGTAGTTGTTGCATGTAGAGAGTAGCAGACAGAGTTGCTGCAAATTTACAGGAATATTTCTCCTTTACCATGGTAATGAAGCATCTTGCAAGTAGCGATCGTCCAGCTGCTGCGTCAAGTGTTGGCTCACGTTCGGATCCACCTCGGTTGTGTGGAAGAACTTGCTCCACCAAGCCGAAGTCACAAGATTCACCGTGTCGTTCCACTCGATGTCATGCTTCTCCCCTATGGACCGGAGCTCCGCCATCTCCTCCTCATCCACTGCAACATGCAGCTCTGCATCCCCAAGATCCACATTAGGATCGCCGGCCCCTAAGGCCGCCGTCTGAGCGGCTCCCATTACTTCCATGCCACACATAGGAGGCGAAGAGTAGGAATATGATGGTTGAACAAGAGTATCCTTGATGGCATTGCTATTGTAGGGAGAGCCTTGAAAGTCGAGATTTAGGCCTAGAGGTTGGTTAGGCTGGGGTAAGTTGAGGTCATCAGGAATGCTGGGTAGAGGTGCAAGTGTGGGGCTGGACCAAGACAATGAAGGATATGTGAAGGGTGAGAAACTATGATCGGAAAAGGCTGGCTGATTTGGTTGATAGATGTTTGGATTGGGCTGTGGTGGTGGTTGCTGCTGCTGCTGCTGCTGTTCATTTGCTTGTTTCATGGCAGCTCTATGGAACTTGAGTGCAGTCACAATCTCTCTCCTAGCCTCTGCCATGTTTAGAAGCCTCTCTTGATAAGGCCTGCTTGTGTGGAGTCTTCTCCTCACTTGCTTCCTGGGTCGTGGTGGAGGTGAAGGTGGAGGTGGAGGTAATCGGAGAGGCTGGGGTTCGTCTAGACGGTCTCCGTCTCCGAGGGTCGAATCGGGGGGCTTCGTGTGGTTCATAATTTGGTCTTTGGTTCTCGACGAGCTAAGGTGCTTGACAAGGCTCCGGATATAGGCACCGGAGAGATGAGGCTCCTCTTTTGGCTTCGAAGCCCTCTCCACCACCTCCATGCCCTTAACCCTGGAAGAAGACTTGCCCCTCATCTCTCAGATTTTTATTTTTCCTATTTTTTAAATTTTCTTTTCTCTTGGGACTTTTTTTTGGGAGGAGATGATGAGGAGAGGAGTGGGGAATGATGGGATAGGGTATCTTGATACTTAGGATGAGCAGGCAAAGTACACAACATAGCAGGCTTTGTTGGCTGAGAGGAGCCTCTTGGGTTGTTACAAATAGTACATGACATTCTAGGATTTCTTATAATATTTTTGGTTTGTTTTTTGTAAATCTAAGGATCAAACAATTTATGTCTTGGATATTATATATAGAATATCCATACACCTCTATCTTACATGAAATTGCAGAAGTACCATCTGAAATATATGAACACATCCTATAAAAATTTATGGGACCAGACTACTTAAAATTTGAAACCTCTAGCAAATTCTATGGCTCTGAATGCAGAATCTACATTTACTCCTGCCAACTCCTCTCTCCATCTCTATCTCTCTCCTCTCTCAACAACTTGTTCATGGACGAGATAGCCTCCATAACTTTCCTTTCACTATTATTCTCGTGTTAGCAATTTCCCCCTTCTCATTGTGTTGCCATTATCTCTCTAGTTTCTATCTATTGGAACTGAGGGGAGGCCTGGTACTGTTAAATTTGCAGCAGGGCTCACAGTCAGGAAAAGGCAGGAGAAATTAAGGCCTATAGAGAGAAAAGAGAAACAGAGTAATTACTGCTGTGAACAGTAAACAGGCTGCTCCCAACTGTCCACATAGAACTTATAAGCATGCACGCTTAGACAAACTTAAAATCAATTAACTAATACATGTACCTTCAATTTTATATCACAGGAGGCCCCTGACCTCACTGTCTTGCATCTCACCAATTTAAGCGGAGATGGCTCAGAATCATGCCATTTGTTGCCAATGGTATTTAAAGCATGCATATAATAAAGCTAATTAATGATGATTCATATTTGAAATGGGCAGAATATTTTAATGTTTCAACTTAAACTTATGTTGATTAATAAAATCCTCAAAAGTAACGATATAAAAAAAGATTTATCAAAATAATCTATATTACATTTGACAACTGTTTTTGAATCCTAGGGCTGACTAGGACAAGTTGACTAGGACAAACAGGTTGATAGAAAGACGGTTTGGATTTAATCTTGAGGAATGAATGGTTGAGATGAGATTTTGTGAAAAGTTTTGGAGGGAAAAATATTTCTAGGGAAATGAACGTTTCTGGGAAAATGAAACTTTTTGAAAAATGAAAGTTCTGGGGAATAGCAGAGTGCGCACAATTAATGCATTTGGGAAAAAAACTTTAAATTGCACTTAATGCTGCACATCGAAGGCGCCCCCGCTAAATTTTATTACGCAAATTTGTTGTTCCGCGCCGAGTTTGTTGTTCCGTGTTAAAGGCGCATGCACCGAATTTGTTGTTCCGCACCGAAAGAGCTCGTGCCGCTAAATATTTTTATGCTAATTTGTTGTTTCACGTAATTTTGGCTATGAAAATAATTTTTTGGGGAACAAAGATTTCGCGGAGGGAAATCTTAAATGAACCGTGCCCGCGGGCACGGGTTATGGCTAGTCTATTATACAACTGAGGACCTTTTTTGAACTCTGTCCTACGTGGACACCAAAGTATGACTATGACAAACATTGCCGGCTAGGATGCTGACTAGACTAATAGAAAAAATGATTTGAATTTGAAATTTGGGGGGAACGTATTAGGGCGAAAATTAAAACTTGGTACGAAAAATTAAATGTGTTTTGAGGTTGTTGATGTGACGTTTGTCCCAGTCACAATTTGATGGGTTGCTCTACCTCATCTCGGTAAGGCCCAATGGGGGGTGGGTGTGGTTTTGGGCTTAGTTTGGAAAGGATTTTTGGGGAGTTGGTTTCGGGTGTGTTTTTTTGTGATTCAATCCTTACTTTTCTTCCTTTTGCGCCCTACGCTCCTCACACACACCCACGCTTTTTTCGCTTTGACTCCGCTTCTCTCTGCATTTGCGCCTGGGCGACGACTGCCTCTGTGCCCTTCGGGCATGGGCAATTCCTAGTCTATTCTATAAATGAGGACTTTGTCCTCGTGGGACAAAGGGGGTTATCCCATGTGGCAAAGCGAGAGGGTGCCACATGCATTGGTGACTACGTGGACACCAAAGTATGACTATGACAAATCCTCATAAGTAATGATATAAAAAAGATTTATCAAATAATCTATTATACAAATGAAGACCTTTTTTAACTGTTCTACGTGGACACCAAAGTATGATCAGGACAAACATTGGTAACTAGAATGCTGACTAGGATATGATAATAGAAAAAATGATTTGAATTTGAAATTTGGAGGGAACGTATTGGGGCGAAAATTAAAACTTGGGGCGAAAATTTAAATGAGTTTTGAGGCTGTCGATGTGACGTTTGTCACAGTCACAAGTTGATGGGTTGTTGCACCTCATGGGGGGGCAATGGGGGGTGTGTGGGGGTTTTGGGCTTATTTTGGGGTGGATTATTGGGGAGTTGGTTTGGGGTGTGTGTTTTTGCGATTCGATCCTTACTTTTCCTCCTTTTGCCCCCTGACGCTCCTCATACACACCCACATTTATTTCGATTTACCCACGCTTCTCTCCGCATTTGCGCCCGGGCAACGACTGCCTCCGTGACACAGGCAATTCCTAGTCTATTCTATAAATGATGACTTTGTCATTGTGGGACAAAGAGGGTTGTCCTATGTGGCAATAGGAGAGGGTGCCACATGCTCCCCCCAACCCCCCAAAAAAAAGCTCCCCCAAAAGAAACCCAAATGCCACCCCCAAAAACCCCCAAAATCCACCCCCATCACACCCAAAACCCCAAAACCCCAAAAACAAAAAACCCACAAACCCACCCTCGATCAAAAACCCCCCCAAAACCACATGACTCTACCCACACACTCTCACACTCTTCCCATTTGCACCCATCGGGAGACCCGTTTGGGGGGCCGTGTCCTGGTTGTGCGCGCATGGGCGGTGGGGGGGTGGTGCACATGCACTTTGTGCACGGGTTATTTAATCAAGTTATGTCAGATCAACACAGTAAAATGAACATAAAATGAGCATAGCTTCAGATAACCACATTGAAGACTTGAGCTTACATGTGATAGTGAATAGTGTTCGGAAAAAATGAGCTTTCCACCCCAGTGCAGTCCCAAAGAACTAATGATATTAATCAAATCAGTCTCACCAGAATACAATTGAAAAAAATGCACCCAGAAAGTAATTAGTCCAGGATCTTTAGAGAGATGGCTGATGCCTAAAGGAAAATATCAACTTTGATTTTAGGGTTATTTAGTACCGACCCCCTGTGTTTTTTCCGAAATTAGCAACACCCCCTATGGTTTCAATAATTAGTAAGACCCCCCTATTGTATCCAATTTGGACTCCCCGCCTATAGGAAGACCCCCCTAAACAGGGGGAGGTGGGTCCAAAATTGGGTGCCATAGGGGGGTCTTACTAATTATTGAAACCATAGGGGGGGTGTTGCTAATTTCGGAGAAAACACAGGGGGTCGGTACTAAATAACCCTTGATTTTAAACTAAGTTGCGCCTAATCAGCAAAATTGAAGGATTGCAAGCATGAATACATTTAAGGATGTTAAGTTAGGATGGCTTCCATAGTAAAAGGCCACTCTCTACAAAAATTTTACAGGGGTTTTTCATACCGGTCCAAATTTCTCTTTACAGAATAGTTCTTAACTCATTGCATATAAACTATGTGGTGAATTGTGTCTAGTGGTGAATGATTATTCTAAACATGTTCCATTTTATCCCTCAAAAAGAATATTCCAATTTTACCATAAATTGGTGTCTAGTGGTGAATTGTGTCTAGTTGGCTTGGTGAGGTGTTACAAAGGAAGATCAAGAAAATGGGATTGAGGGGCCGATTTCAGAATGACAAGGTAATATGGATACCTGTAAAATGAACAAGAATAGAAAATGAGAGAATATTGTAACTGTAAATTTCTCGGTTAAAACACGGTCTGGTCTTTTGTATTGTACATAAATGAGAGGCATATGCATTAAAGATAAAGCGTACAAGGAGTAACATATATTATTCAAATTAAGTTAGCTTTATATATGAGTTTGAGAAACAGTTCACTCCGCTGCCCCCTCCACAAAATGAAAAAGGTTGCATTCCCATGATAGACACGGGGGGGGGGGGGGGGGGGGGTGCGGCGGCAACAAATGGTAGATCTGTAATTTCTGGACACATGGGCAAAACTGTAATTTTGAAGGTCCATGGGCAGATACGTAATTTTAAGCTTAAAACCATATGTCAACGGTATTTTGATAATTTTAGGGTGGCTGCTTATTTGGAGAATTTGTTGTAAATAAGTGAGAATATTAGAATTTTGAATATTTTGACTTTTGAGAAGAATAATGGGATAGAGGAGAGATTATGAGTAGAAAACTTAGACCTTAGGAGAGTTGGGCGTTTTCTATCAAATCAAAGGCTAGGAGTGATGTCCTCTCGAGGGAGGCCAACTGATAGATTTTTCTTGGGTTTTACGTAATAAAAAAAGAAATTTTAGTGGAAAGATAGGATTTTTAGGGTAAATGTGTGAGTTACAGGGCTAGAGAGTGGATTTGGGTCAGAAAGATGATATTTTTATAGATAAATAAACTGAAAACAAGGATAAATTGACCATGTTTGAGAGGTGGACCACTCTCCCAAGATTTTATTCGAGAGGAAGTAGCACTCCTCATAAATGAGGGAAACTCTCAACCTCTAACAAGTTATGTCTCAAGATTCAACATAAACATCTCTATCCCTTTAAGCCCCATATAACTACTAATCAGGCTTTTAGAAAATACAGAAATACCACACTCGCCACTACAATTACGAAAACGACACCGAGCCTCCAAAATTGCAAAATTTACCACCGGATAAGATCTCATCATTACTCTGTCCCTGAATAACCACATTGTCCTCAAGGCAATGTCATGAACTCCATGGTTATGTCACTCCAAGTAGAGATGCTCGTCTTTGCCTTGACAAAGTCAGATCTGAAGAAAGACAAAGCCATGTAGATTTGGGGCTAAAGTCGGTGCCTATGGACAAATGCAATGGAAAAATCATCCCTATTGAGGACGATATACATCAAAAGGGCGATCCGACTTTAGCTCTGTTTAGCGACAATGACTTTGACGTAGATATAAGGCTAAAGGCAACACCTCTGGCCAGGGAAGGTGGAAAGTCGACAGATCTATACCCAAACGACGAGGAACCGTGTGCGGAGGACGAGATCCACCGCCAGACCTATGGGAGTTACGACGAAGGCAGACGGCACATAGATGGGCTGCCAGGGCCACTGGCAATATGGCAGGCCGCCCAGTCCAGGGCGGCCCCTGGGTGGGCCATCCCGGCAGCCGGCGACCCCAAGAGAATTTTTCGAGGGCCCACGGGCCATGATTTGCAGACGAAGCCCATCTTGGGCCTTGACGGCAATGTTTCGGGAGTGACGGATCTTGAAGCAGGCTTGGCGATCATCGTGGCTTCCATTCGAACTTCGAGGAAGGTGGTGATCTTGGGTGGCCCTGCTGATAGCAAAGGAGGCACGTGAGGTTTCGACTGGATCACACAAGGCCCACAAAAAGACGACATCCCATTGGACAACTGAGGGAGGATCGAGCATTCTTATTTAGAGTAGCGTGGCCCACAGACTTCATGCACCACCTTGAGAATAATGTAGTTTTTTTGGGAATGGAGTAATGATAGATTTGGGAGTGCGACAGCAACCAATGACAAACTGCAATTCCTAGGCACAAGTGTAAAATTGTAATTTAGGGAGTCCAAGGACACATCTGTAATTTTAGGCTGAAAACCATAGGTCAGTGCTATTTTGGTAAGTTTGAGGTGACGGCTCGTTAGGAAAATTTATTATAAATAAAGAGGAAGATTAGAATATTGAATATGTTGAATTATAGGAAGAATATTGAGAGATAGAAGAGATTAGGAGTAGGAAACGTAGATCTTGGAAGAGTTCGTTCTTTTTTGTCGAATCAAAGACTTGGCAAGCAGTCCTCCTCTCGAAAGAGGCCAACTACCATTATATTTTTCCTTCCGAATCAATAAAACAATCATATTTTTCCCTAAAATCTACTTTCTAGCCCTAAAAATCCCATCTTTCACCATAAAAATCCCACATCCCACCCCCCCCAAAAAAATCCTATTTTATTCCAAAAAAACCCTAAAAAATCAGATCATCCCCTTGCCAAACTTTCCCCTTACCATTATACCAAATAGGAAATGCTATATTGGTGTAATATATTTTTTTAAATATAAAGCAAACAAAGAAGACAAAATATGTGTGTTTGCCATGTTTCCATGGTATTGAAAGAGAGTTTATCTTGGATTATCTAATTTGCACATGTGATTCATATATAATGTGAGTTTTTCCTAGTTCCATTTCTGTAAATGAAACTTACAGGATGGTTGCGCTTTTGGAATCATGGTTTTCCTTATTGGTTAAATAAAAATGCGTAGACACTAGTGTTTCCACGAATTCCTATTAGTTCTTATGTTCTAATTTGCATGTTTTGTTAAAATCTTGTATTCATCACTATTCATAGTTCATTTAAAAGAGGAATTTAACATATACTATATTTTCAAAATATTTCATCATGCCTTTTATATAGCTCCTATGTGACATTGTGTTCTGTCTTATTTTGCTGCTATTACATCTCAGATGTCTATAGTCAATACAAATTTTATTAATCATGGTTATCCATGGATAAATTATGGTAAACTTAATTTTTGCAATATACCAGACAAGACTAACATGGGCATGCACTAGTCTATATAGCACCAAGATGGATAACCTCATTTAAATATCATCATTCTAACAGCTATATCTGCATGCAATCCTCTCATTTTGCATGTTAGCCCCAAGTTTAATCAAGTAACATTTATGCACTTGTTGATATGGGTTTGATATGATATTTTGGTACTATCATTGCCAATAAAAAATAAGTGAACTGTGTTGTTGTTCGTCCAAACTCATCAATAGTTTGAATCTCATAAACTTTAAGCTAACAAGATGGTGTAACTATAGATAACGCAAAAATTCATCATGTAGTAAACCAAGCAAAATGCAACGTGAGATGTATAATAGCTCCAAAACTTAAGGCTCCATATCTTAAAACCCTAAAATAATTATAACGTGATATTATATGTTATATTTTATCTTTCATTGTGTACTCCTCCTAATGTACGTGCTTTCAAACTTAGTGTGTCTTTTTGTCCATGACTCCATTCTCATGCAAATAGTTCAGCTCATCATTTTTCAAGATATTGTTACATGTTGTCCATATCTTACCATTATGACTACATCGTAGTTGACTATGGCCTGGTTAGATCTAGAGGCAAATCAGAAAACACAAAGAACAGGTCGACGCTGATTGGATGCCTTGAAAATGATGTCATCAGTGCGGTTTAAGCGACGAGCTGCTGGAAATTATGCAACACTTGATAAATTGAGGGTGGCTATTAATAAATAGCTGGATATCGAAAAAGGAGCAGTTGTGTATAAGTCAAATCTTAACCGGACGGGTTAACCTGAACCCGAACCGGAAATTTTCTGGGTCACCCGAACCCGACCCGGATTCAATCCGGGTCGGGCCAAATCTGACCCGAATCCGGGTCGGGCCAAATCTGACCCGACCCGAACCCGAACCCACCCGACCCGTTTGCCACCCATATAGCTTACCCCTTCGAGTAGAATGGATCATTCAATAAGAATCATTCAAATCAGGAACAATATAATGCACTTTTCAGTTCCCTTGATTCTTTGTCATGTTTCGTTTAATCATTTTTTTTACTGAGATGATACTAACAGGAGTTGAGCTAGGCTATTTTCAAAAGCATCTGAAACACAAATATTTCCACTACTTTGGACAATACTACCAATTAGAAAGTTCACACCAGTAGATGTGATCAAATTACGGATAACTATCTAGAAACAAAATTGCAAAGCATTTCAACATGTTTTTCACATGCATCAAAGTGGCCAAAGTATAAAAACTTTTGCAATGTTTTTAATGCATTGATTTTTTTGGTGACATGTTAAATGAGAAAACCAAGTTGAAATCGTTTGAAATTATGTTTCTAGATATGTTTTAGGCGTAGATCATATAGAGAGGTGTGGATTTTCTATGGATCATGTGTAGTGTTCAAATCAAAGTGGAAGTATCCACATTCCAGATACTAAAACTAACCTAAATCAGCTCTACAAATAGTATAGGATTCATTGGAGAAGATTGATCTCCACAAGTCCACGCTTTGGTTGTAGATTTTTAAGGCAACGATGATGTGCGGTGTAAAAAACTAATTGTATTAACCATTCAAAAAAATGAAAAAAGAAAATTAATGATTCGTTTGTACTAAGATAACAATCCAAATAATAAGATTTTCTCATGGAATTACAAAGATAATGAATCGTTAATATCATATCAAAGATGATCCCTAATTGAGAAAAATTAAGTTCCCATCAAAAATTTACAGCAAAAAAAAATAAAAGTAAAAAAAAAAGGACTTCCCCAAAATAAAAAATGAAATCGCAGTCCCTAATTCCACCTTTTTTCCATGTTAATTTATCATGTTTATTTTTATTGTGAAATGGAGAAAATAAAAGAGAGAGAATGAAAAGGGGATGGATGGATAATACATTGAGGTGGGCATGGGCCGCCGCATGTCGAGCCTTTTCTGCGGTGTTGTGTTCCCACCAATCTCATCGGCAGCAGACCTGTGAACTGCGATGAGGCTGTGCAGGTGCAGGCAAATGGCATTCTCCCCACAAATCCCAAAGTATTGATGATGATGATGATGATATAATAAATAAGGCCTCTGCTAGTTGCAACGACACAATGCGGTGCAGGGCTTTTCATTTGCTATTTTTGAAAAAATAATTAAATCAGGAGTCTGAGATTTGACATTGGGTTTGAAATTTTTTCCGAAAAAAGCAATGGAAGTACTATGCATGTAGCAATTCTCATAGAGGCTGACCGTATACACCTCTCCTCTTCGGTGTAGGAGATGACCGGTTTCTGTAAATGGAAAAAATTAACAGAGAGAGGGAGAGTGGTTTGACAGGTTGATTTGATTTTTCAACTATGTTTGAAAAAATGTCTTCTCCATACACCGAATCTTCGGTGTTAATAGCAATTCACTTCTCATAAATCATGGAAAGGGAGTTGCTTCGCGCACTCACCTTCTCTCTCTCTCTCAACTGTTTATTTACAAGTTTGATATTTACTCCGTCACATATACCTCTTATCCACAAGTTTGCCATTCAAATTTACTTGCTGCATACAACCTTTCAAAAATTACGAAAATGACCTGGTGCCGCACGATGAGTATAAAAGCCGACCGTTGACAAGTAGCGACAATGTCCCTTCTGTCGACTTCCACAGCCCTGCACCCCTCTACCACCCCCATCTCCAACAACCCAGCCACACCCCCTTTGTCGACCCCTCCGCCGACCCTCTTCATCTTCCACAACCCCCTCCTCTGCCCCTTCTCTCTCATCCACCCCCTCTACCGACCTCCCCGGCCCCTCTGTCACCCCCCTCCTCCGACAACCCATCCCGGCCCCCCTCCGTCAACCCTCTTCATCTTCCCCAACCCCCTCCGCCGCCTCCCTTCCCCTCCTCCGTCCTCCATTGTCCTTCCCATACCTCCTCCTCCGACAACACAACCCCGCCCCCCTCCAAACCCTAAAACCACGTCGGCTGGGTAGCGGCGGCTGGGAACAAGGGAAAGACAAGTGTAAAAAGTATAAAATTTGGATGGTAGACTTGTGAATAACGGTTTCACGCGCGAGTAAAACAATGGAAGCACGAAGCAACTCCCCTTTTTTTAATGGCACCATCTGCTCACCTACCTTAACACACACACAATTAAAGAATGCCGTGTGCAAGAGGGAAACCACCTGACCTTCTACCAATTTTTTAAAAATATATATAATGCTAAATTTTAGATATTTTATATTATTTTTTAACAAGATGTGCAAAATGCTCACGCCCATAAGAGTAGTGCGTGTGTTAGGGCTTCAGCTCCATCTCGCATTGTCTTAAAAATCAAACAAAAACCCCGAGCCAATTAGTTGTATTCACTCTCCCCTTTGTGAGAGATCAATGGTTCGACTCCTCCGTTCGGATGTATCAAAAAAAACCAAACAGAAAAGGATTATGCAGAATATGTCCAAAAATTAACATCCAGAACATACCTTAGAAGTAATGGAATTGATCGATCACATGAGAAGAGTATGCCATTTAAAATTTGTACAACTAAAATCACTCTCTCGCTGGCAGGTAACTGATAGTTCCATGCTCACATAAATTTTGATTTCATATATGGGAATATAAATGAAAAATGAAAAATGAAATCGATGGGATACCCCCAAATAACAAATACATGTGCTGTAGTGATAATGCCCTCCACAAAACAGATACAACTGATGTACTTGAGGACCATTCAACTCGTAAATAATCACATGAAATTACAGAGAGACAATGAAGAGTCCATACTTTGAGCTAAGGCGGTGATGCCTAGCATCTACGAAAAACCCGCAGCAGGGAGTAACTATGTAGCCATATAGTGTTGTAAAGTACTTCAGGCTACAGCCATCGCGTCACCTTGGCTTAGCTTCACTTCCCTTGCTCCGGAACGATGAAAGAGAGAAGAATGAACGAGGTGCTGCAAGAATTTATCAGATAGAAAGGGGTCAAAACACCATCGGACGAATGCCAGCTATGCTGTTTCATTATCATAAGGGAGTAAATGGACGTCACATACATATTACCAAGAAAAACAAAATCAAGAAGCATGACGAGAAGGTAAATGGCATGCACACTACCGTAACTGTCATTAAATGGCCCTAGTTACTTATCCGACATTTAATTTTGTTTCAATTGGCTCTTTTCCCTGCAAACTTGCTTACAGATGGTTGCACTTTGAACTAAGAAATTTTGTTTTCACAAGGAAACAAATAGGCTAGAGCGTCAGTTAATTCAAGAAGAAGAGAGGTATCATGATCGAGACATAGTAGGTAATACCTTT
This sequence comes from Scilla litardierei, assembly GCA_030789695.1. Taxonomy (NCBI): domain Eukaryota; kingdom Viridiplantae; phylum Streptophyta; class Magnoliopsida; order Asparagales; family Asparagaceae; genus Scilla; species Scilla litardierei. Next base: position 17,796,575 of record CM061141.1, read on the forward strand.
AAGGTAGGTAATCCTGTTAAGTTTAAACATGGTCCACAAATCTCCACATTGGCATGATATTGTCCAATGGAGCACCCCGGCCCAATTGGTTTTCTTCTGGGGCTTCCCCCAGACGGCCTCATGCCAATGGAAAATCCTAGCCATATTTTAAACCCCCAAGAATCCCCTTCCCTAACCAATGTTGGGCTCTGTTCACATCCCAACAACTACCTTTAAAGGTAGATTCCCGTCGATCGAAAATAAAACTCGATACAAGACAGGATCGACAGACTACCCTCCAGAATTCAACGATCTTTGGTTCTATAAACATGCACTCATAATGACAGAACTGCAGCAAGCAACAACATTTCTTCATTTGTGACAAACAAAGCTAAAGAAGAACAGAGAAGAGAACAGATTATGCGTGGAGGATAATTTTCAGAATGCAAAACTTCGTGTCTCAATGTCCACTTTAATGAGATAGAAAAATAACCGTTTTAGATTGTGTTTTGAGAAGCTCAAAAGGCAGCTTAGGAAGTCCAAAGATCTGTTAGGATTTCAAGAAGGTCTTGTTGAGAAAACCAAAAATCTATTAGAAATCAAAGAGGAACTTGTGGGGAAGATCCAAAGATCGGTTAGGAGTCCAAAGATCGATTAGGATTTCAAGGTCTTGTTGAGAAAACCAAAAATCTATTAGAAATCAAAGAGGAACTTGTGGGGAAGATCAACAGTCAAACAATTTACAATGGCTATAATCAAGCTAATGGGTCTGTATCCTATAAAGAATGTGCTGAAATAACAAAACGAAAATAATAGTCAAATTCCAAACAAAATTGTAAAGAGATGCAAAATAAGGCCCAATTTGCGTGTACCAGTGAGGCCCAAATCTGAGATTTTGCCTCCATACGCACGCGTATCGCGTTCACACACACGCTGTTAATATGTTTACGGACTAGCCAATCGGATTTGCATTGAGCCCTTGTTTGGGCTCGTGCACGCGCAAGCATCCCACCTATTTCCAGTCCATACTAGAAGTCCAATAGAACAATAGAGGGAGACCTAATATAAATCCAACTAAATGATTATTCACTTTCAATGTAGGATTAAATAAAAGGAATCTCTTTAAAATGTTGAAATACACTACATATCCAACAATCTCGCACTATTTTAAAATTCAAATGGAAGAAATGCAACAATCATGTAAAGGATAAAAGAAAACGTGAGATGAAATATATTAACCCAAAGTGTTGGTAGTGATGACATTTGGTCTATTAACCACTACTTAATGTAAGTATATGTGTCCTACAAGAAGTTGGTGAAACTTATAGTTTCTTATTGTAAATCATTGAGTCATAACACATGTTGAGTTATCAACAAAACAAGCAGTTTTCGGTTAGCATGTTACGGCCATGCGTAATTTTTAATTTTCATATGTGCCCTAGCGAACCTGTCAAAGTTTGTAAAGGAAAAAGGCCATACTTCCATACTCATATATGTGGAGCCATCAAGCATGCTCGACGATCATGTACACCACCTGAAAAAGCCTATGGAATCCACTAAGCGCTTTCTTCTCATCCTCTCTTGTCGCTGAAAACACATATCTACATCATATGAAGGAACATGCCAAAAACCAAATGATAGTGCATCTTCATATCAACAATTGATTTGTGATTACACATGAACCTACGTAATGAGATCCTCAATTGCATAGGTTGGGTTATCATCACTGTGGATCATTTGTTATACGCATAAATCATGTTCCTCTCGATATACTTTCGACTAATTTTCTATTTAATGGTTTTATCATATGATCGTTAAATTCATCTATGACCTCAGATAATCAAGGGATATTATCCCACTATTTAGCAACAGCTTTACAATAAAATGCTTTAGGCATATATGGGTATGCTTAACGTTAAATATTTTATTTTTACCCTTTGCAATTATAACTTTGACTATCACAACGAATAGATATGGACTCTACAAATTTTCACAAATTGAAAAATCTTCAAGAAAATTCTTAAAGCATTTGGCTTCATTTCATGCCTTTTCTATGTCAATAAACTTGGACTACATAATGGACAGAGTACCACATGTTTGCTTGGATTGGTGACTTACAAGACATTGTACCTACTTGGGCCTACACCAAGTGTAAAAACATAACTTATGGATTTCAAATAACTTATCTGAATCAAAAGTCCAATTTACATTAGTAATCCTACTAATACTTGTAGAGAGCCATTGTAAACAATCTTAAATATCTCATAACTCTTGACAAAACATTCCAATGATCATAATTAGGAATTTGAGTGTAGCGGCTTACTCTACTAATAGCATGCTGCATACTCAATGTTGGGACAAGTACAATTCATTAACTACATCACATAATTTGAGCATATTTGGTCTAAGAAATAGAGTCGTCATTATTCTTAGCTAAATGTAAATTAACATCATATGGAGTGGCTACATATTTTTGATCATAATATTTAAATTTTTCAAACACCGTTTCAATATAATATTCTTATGAAAGCATAATGCCAGTAGATGTCCTAGTTAATTTAATTCCAACGACCACATAAGATTCATCCATATCTTTCATATCAAAACTAGAAAACAAACACTATTTCATTAACTATTTCTAAATTAATACCAAAAACAAGCATATCATCAACATACAAGTAAATAATCATGCCAACATTATTATCAAATTTGGAATAAATACATGTATCTGCATCATTTATATAAAAACTGTTAGAAAATAAAACACTATCAAATTTATCATGCCATTGTTTGGGAGCTTGCTTCAAATCATAAAATGATTTAAGCTTACAAACTTTATGTTTATTTCTAGATGTGAGATAACCTTCAGAAACACAAGTTGTTCCATATAAATTTTCTTTTCTAATTCATCGTTAATGAAAGCAATCTTGACATCCATTTGATAGATAATGAAACAAATAATACATGAATAATGAAACAAATAACAGATGCTAATGCAACCAATAGACGAATAGAAGATATTTTACTTCCAGGAGCAAATGTGTCAAAATAATCAATATGCTTTTTTGTACAACTAATCTATCTTTAAACTTATCAATTGAACCATCCAGTTTTAATTTCTTTTTGAATATCCGCTTGCAATCAAAAGGTTTTGCACCAGGTGGCAAATCAACAAGCTCACACTTTAGTCAAAATAGATTCTAATTCACTATTAATAGCATCTTTCCAAAACATAGCATCGGGTTGAAGCAATGGCCTCATTGTACGTTTATGAGTCGTTATCAATAAGAAAGGTGTAGACGTCATTACCAAAGATAGTCTCTTTTTAACTCTTTTACTCCTTAATTCAACCCCATCAGCATTGTCATAAGATCATACATTACTAGTGTGAGATCAATAAGGTGCAGGTGTCAATTTATCATTGTGCATTTTCATAAAACAAATATGCTTAAATTAATCAGCACTCTTAGTTTCAATAATAATATTAGGTTCGTGATAATTTCCTCATTTTAACAACAAAAAATCTATATGAGACACAATTTTAAGCATAAGCAATAAACATGCAATCAAATGTTTTGAACCTAATATCTTCTTTTTAGGTTCCGTTAATAATATCTTAGCTAAGCATCCCCGCACTTTAAGATAATTAAGGTTTAGAGCGTGACATATTTAAAGTTCATATGCAGTCTTCTACATTCTCTTATATTCTCTTATATGAAATTCTGTTTTGAATGTGACATGCGAAAAGGATAGCTTACCCCGCAAGGTTAATGATGCATCCAAACCAATTAGGATAGCATTCATTATTTCTTCGAGTGTTTTATCTTTTTCTTTCAGCTATGCCATTAGATTAGAGAGACTAAGTAGGTGTTCTTTATGAATTATCACATATTCATCGCAATAATCATTAAATGGTAAGAATTCGCATCCTCTATCTAATCTAAGTCCTTTTTGTTTTCTTATTTAGGTCATTTTTTTCTTTTGTTTTATCCGTCATACATTTCAAATGCTCCATCATTTGATTTAAACAAATAAATTTTGGTGTATCTAGAGTAATCAATAACAAAGTTGATATAAAATCTTTTACCTCCTTTTGTTACCATATTTTTCAAGTCACCAAGATTATTATGAATGAGAGGAAGCAATTTATTCTCTTTGAACCGATTTACATGTTTTGTTAATTGCTCGTTAGATTCAACACCCTTCGCATTTATCATTTATTATGATGTGAAGAAATAGCATCATGCAATAAACCAATTTCTTTCATTTTTAAAGTTAAAAAAATTCACATGTCCTAAAATATAATTCCATGTTTCAAAAAATTCAATCAAGCATAAGACGAAGAAATATTTTCATTCATAATTTCGAGTACATTCAAAACAAAAATACATTGGTTACAGTAACATTTTCCATAACTTGCCCATTTTAGTTACATATAGCAAATTTGTAGGTACCAGTATCTCCAAGGATATGTTTCTTAATAAGGCTATCCAATATTTCAGAAGACATTTTTCCAAGATAGTAGATATGAAAGAGTTCATTAGACGGTATGTTACGAATAAATTGTCTATAAATCTTGTTGGCCCGCTCCCAGTTTGCTAATTCTGTATCTTTATCTTCTTTAGGTTTGGGATCAGTGAAAGCAAAAGCATAACCAGTGACATCAAGTGTAGATTAAACTTTCTTGTTATATTTTAAAGAAGCTACGACTAAAGAGTTCAATTTTGGAAAGATCAGGAAGAACCTTAGTAGTAACTATAGCAGCATCCATAATCTACCTTCAAATTTGTTGAAAAATAAGGAAACAACTAGGATGAAGCTAAAATTAGTTTAAGAAGAATGTACGTGTCGTGATCAAGACATGCTAGACAATATCCTTAAAGGTAAACTTTTGTCACTCAGGGACAAAGCTCAGTGTAAACATTGGCGGAACTAGACAATTAGTTTGGTGTGGTCTCCATACATAGATATTTTTGGTGGGGGGCCTAATATTATATATATACATATATATGCATACACACACATATATACAAATATACATACATATATATCTTTTTAAAAATATATGTATAATTTTAGTGGGGGCCCTTGGCCCCAACCTAGAGGGCAATTCCATCCTTGGGTGCAAGACAGGATCGACGGATTAACTTTTAGGATACAATGAAATCTGGTTTTGTATGCGTATACTCGCAAATACAGACATGTAGCGAGCATCGTCTTCCTCTTCATAAACATGGAGCTAAAGAACATAGAGAAGAACAGATGATGTGCGAAAGATATGTTTTAGCATACCAAACTATGTCTCACTATCTTTATTAACGAGATACAAAATATCCATTTTAGATTGTATGTTTTGAGAAAATCAAAAGGCGGGCTGGGAAGTCTAAAGGTTTGTTGAGAATATAAAAAGATCTTGTTGAGAAGATCAGAAATTTGTTGGGAATCAAAGAGTATCTTATTAGGAAGTTCAACCGTCAAGAATTTTATAATGGATATAATCAAAACAAATATGAGTATATTCTATAAAGAAAGAGCTAAAATAACAAAACAAACATAAAATTCAGTCCCAAACAAAATTGTAAACAGATGCAAAATGAGACCCAATTCACGCACACCTGCGAGACCCAAATCCAAGATTTTACCTCCGCACGAGTATCGCATGCGCACACACATGATTAAAGGAATTTCGCATCGACCAATTAGATTTGCATTGGGACCTTGCATGGGCTCGTGTGCGCATGCGCATCCTCCCATTTCTAACACATACTAGAATCTAATGAGCTCTCAGATTTAGAATTTTCAGTTTTCGGGGGGGGGGGGGGGCAGGGGGTTCGTAATTTTCACTTTTCAGGGGCATTTTTTGTAATTTTCAATGCCTACGGGTATTTCTGTAATTTTGTTATTTTCTGATTAGTATTTATATGGGGCTATGGGGATCAGAGAGGTATGTTAAATCTTGAGAGCCATTGTGAGAGGTTAAGAATTTCTTGGAGAACGCATCCACCCTCTCGAACAGGCGGTTAGCAAGAGCGAGTTCCTTACGAAATAACTCAATTTATCTTGTATCCTCTATTTCAGTTTACTATTAATAAAAACCTCATCTTTCTTTCCCAAATCCACTTTCTAGCACTAAAAATCACATCTTTCCACTAAAAATCTCATATTTCTACCAAAAGTCCTCCTTTTATCCATCAAAATTATAGAAAATCATATCAAGTTGTATCAGAGCCTTATGATCCATGACGACGGCGGAAGCAAAGAATAAGGTGGAACTTTTGGAGGAGAGACTCGATGACGAAGTAGCGGATCAGAGAAAGTCAGTTACAATTTGGAAAAAAACTTGACATCTTTCAGATCTGAGGCATGGGCATCGATCGAAGAGTGGCATATGGCATCGAAGGCAATGGATGCAAAGTTGGGAGCTTTCATGCAAGTCATTACTCAACAACTTATGGATCTGAAAGTGGCAAAGAACTCAGATCTGAAAGGTGATCCAGATCTAGGGGAAAAGGCGAAAAATTTGGTGAAATGGATGAGAAACGTTGATGAATAAGCCGAAGGATTGCTCTCCGACGCAGATCGAAGCTTCGAGGACTTGAAGGACAGAAATGAGTAAGTGGTCAATCCCAAGCAGGGCCGTCAGACGCTTCGAAGCCCCTGGCGGCCCACCAAGGTTATGCCACTGCTCTGCAAGGCCGCCAGGGCCCTATCAGACACGACTGACCTGCCAGGAGCCTCACGCCTTACTGGCAGCCTGACGATGACCTTCAGCTGCTTCCGTGACCTGAGGATGATTTGGAGGTGCTGCAGAGAGACGATGACACTGAGTCTTTCTGGCAAACGAGGAGTTTCGAAATTATTATGACAAGGACCCGAGCTTCTAGGAGTATGTTGTCGACTACGTTTGGAATGTGGATGACTGGGACGGTAATGAAGGCATATGCAACACGTTGATGGGCTATAGGCAACACATGAAGGTACGATGCAACAATTATCATCCCCCTTAAAATGGACATGCAGGAGTGCGAATGGGATATGAGACACTTGTGATTGGTGACATGGTAAGAAGTTGAAGATGACACTATTTGAGGGAGATGATTCTTAAGAATAGATCTACCGAGCTGAGAGTTTCTTTGCAGTGACACGTCTGACGTAGAGGCAAAAATTGGAGGCATCTGGTATCTGTTTCAAATGGCAGAGACTTTATTGGTTCTAGTGGATGGAACAACATTATTTCCGTTCATGGGAAGAGCTCAAGAATTGCTTGATGAACATGTTTAGAGACACCTTTTGTCGGAAAATTACATGCGCAGCTGTTATCACTCAGGCAGGATAAGACTTTCAGTGAGTATAAACAGAAGTTTAAGGCACTCTCGGGGCAAGCGACATTCTAGAGAAGACTCTGAAGGGGAGCTTCATGAACGGCCTCAAACCAACCATTCGCACAGAGCTCTGAATACAGCAGTCTAGGTGACTGATGAAGTTGTTGGACCTATCACGGCTGACAGAGGATCGCCTCACAGAGGAGAGAATGTTCACGAGGATGGGAGCGGACCCACTTCTCGCAACCAGGAACTGGCGGATGGGTAGAAGGCACCGTTAGAGGGGACCAGTTTAGCAAGGGGCAGAGTAGCAAGCCACTACCAATGGGACAACTCAAGATAACTGAGGTCGATATTCGTGACAAACGGGCTAAGAGATTTATTAGGTATTGGTGTTTTAGACCAATATTGTATTGATGATGATCACAACATTATGTTGTTACTAATGACTCTCATATTTTAGTCTCATTATTAATCAATCGAAGAATATCATTTCTGTATACTAATAGCTTGGTGCAAGGATGGACAGCAAGGGGAGCATTGCCAAATCTTGGATCTTGATGAATGGAAGCTCATCAAGAGGTGCCAAATCTTAGAAGATGATGGGGAGTATCAAGGCAGCAAGTGCTTGAAGCCTTAGACTCTAGAAAATTCAAAAAATGTAATCCATGTAATTTCTATTACTTGCATTTCTCTTTTTGAATCTAGGATTTTTGTAATGCCTTAATAGATGGCCATAATCTCATGCATATGCATTAACCATCTTAGTGAGCCTTAGGATTATAATAGAATCCAACCCAATAGGTTCCTTATGCCATGAACTCCAATTGGAGTCTCTGGCTTTCCAACAGCCGACTGCTGAAGACAGGACAGGCAACTGGTGATCACCAGGCATCTGGTCAACCTTCTACAGGCGACTGTTGTGCACAGCTCAAGTATATTACTCTTGACACATTTCTTGAGCTTTTGGTGCATGCGCCTGAAGTCCATTTTGCAGGCGTCTGTTCTCCATCAGGCGCCTGGACATTGTTCTACAGTCGTATGTATGCCAAAGTGTGTAACCTGTCATTTCTTGGCATCACCCCATCTTGTTGGTCAGTCGACTTACGTAGAGTTTTCAGTCGATTGTCATTTTTCAGGCGCATGGACTTTGCTCTTCAGTCGTCTGAATGTACAAGTGCGAATGTTGTGTTCTTCCTGCTCCATTCCATCCCTTGTGACAGTCGCCTGACGAAGTCTTTACAGACGCATGCACATTGTACATGAGCCTGTGTAGCCTTCTACAGTCGTTTGTCCTGACTCAGATTATAGCTGTTGGAAATAATCTAGCCGTTGATCAGTCAACTGTCGATCCTTATACAGTCGCCTATCGATGCCGTAAAATCTCAGAATAGAGCCGTTGCAGATTTGCTCTTTTGGCTTCTAGCTTGGGTTTTATGGGGTTTTAGTATCTTCCTATATATAGGAGATGGCTTACTTCATTTAAAACTTCTTGGTTAACATTGAATATCTTAGAGATTCATTAAGCCACTCGTAATCTCTCATTTCCCTCTTAGAGCTCTAATACTCTTCATGCTTTGAAGCTAGCTCAAGGGAAATCCTCCAAGTGCAATCAAGTTCATCTTATCACTTGGAGATCCTCTTCCATGCCTTCATCTTCATATTGAGTAAGTTCATCTCAAGGCATAGGCAAGAGTAATTTGTTTCATTTGTTTTCTTGAAACCCTAGCTTTCTTTGTGAGAGCTAGTTCCTCTCTTTGTGAGAGGTTAACCCTTGTGTAGGGTTGGTTGAGTACTCTCTGTGTGAGAGTTAGGTTCTTTCAGTGTGATGAATCTCTGTGTGAGATTGTATTCACTATCTTGTGTAGTATTATAGTGAATATTTGGTGTGGCTGGATGTACCCAATTTAGGAAACATGGTAATATCTGTGTGTTAGCGTTTGCTTGATTGTTTTGTTTAAATTCCTCTTGCACTTATAATTTTGCATTTGCTAGTTTAATTTTTAATTACACGATTATTACCATTACTCTATTCACCCCCCTCTAGAGTGTTTGTTGTTAGTATTGCAAGGCATAGACGGTCCTTACAATTGGTATCAAAACGACGTTGAAGCATACAACAACGACGGCATTCAACGCTTTATGCATGTCTCATGAAGAATGTCTATCAACTGTTCGACCTCCGCTCTTCAATGGAACAAATTATCCAAGTTGGAAGATCAGGATGATGATCTACTTGGAGGGTCAAGACCTATGGGACATCACGAAGTGTCCGTTTGTGAAGCCTACTACACCCTCGGCTATAAGGACAAAGGCGGACAAATATTCAATTAAATCCAATCTGAGGGCAATGAACGCATTCTATTGCGCCATCACTTCTAATGAGTTCAACCGCAGCTCCGTGTGCAAATCGGCCAACGAAATTTGGCATATCTTGGAGATTACTTATAAAGGGGCGTCCAATGTAAAGAAATCTAAACAAAATGTGTTTAGATCTGTTAGTGAACGAGTACGGATCCCGAAGGAGTATCAGAATACCCGACCCATTTAGTACCAACGACCCGAAACCTACCAGTGAGGCGGAGTAATACCAAGTCAAGCGAACATCTCACTCGACCGTTAAACTCCCGCTAATACTCAGGGAAAGTTGATGGGGCCGAATAAATGGGCAACCGTTATCTCGAATACTGGAGAAGATCGCGCCCGAATCAATAAGGGACAGTTACTTGCAATCAACAGAGAACTGCCTATAAATACCTGAAAAGACAATGGCAAGGGGGTTCCAATTTCTAAGGTACGAGATCTAATACATAGACTCTACTCTGTCAACATATATTTCTTCCACTAAAGAGCTTGCGACGTCAGATCTGAGACGAACATCCGTAGGTCGATCTCAGCTGCTCCAAGCTCTCTCTTCCTTAAGTTCCCGTTCGAACTTAAGCATCGGAGGGGATTTGGGTCGGAACCCAGATCCGACCCCCATGACGCTTCCTTGTAGTGCAGATCGTCGAGTCTCGATCCTCTGTGAGGGTCGTTCCAGAGCATCCCAGCCTCGATCCATCGACATACTAGCTGCTCGAAGGTCGATCGAGCATCGCAAGCCATCCATCATCCATCAACCGACCATGTTTCTTCCAACCTAGGTTCTCACCCAACTCGCTGACGAGGCTCCGACTCAGCACGAAGGGTCCACGTCGGCAAGACAATTGTTTCGGTCATTTTTGGCCTTAACAGTTTGGTGCCGTCTGTGTGAAAATAAGTCGACATCTCAGTCGACGAAATATCTCGACCATGTCGACTCACCCATTAACACCCTCTAGTGATGTCTTGGCACCTCCTAGCGACGGCCTCATCAACATAATAATGGAAGGTCCTCCGCACCCGGAGCTGTCAACATTGTTCCAAAGCTCATATGCCGGAAGGTTAATGACAATATTCGTGGGGCAAAAGCGTCCCAGAGATTATACATCTCCTATATCCTTCTCAGATGAAGATCTAGAGGGTGTAGAATTGCCGCATGATGATGCCGTCGTCATCACAGCCACCATCAACGAGATCGCCGTAAAGAGATTACTCGTCGATACCGGAAGCTAGTGCGACGTGCTTTTCTTCACCACGTTGGAGAGATGAGGCTGTCCTAAGTAGAGTTAAGACCTTATTCGGGACCTCTGGTAGGATTCACCGGACACTCCGTCCCAATAGCAGGCATCATCACCTTACCGGTTACCCTAAGTACACATCCACAACAAGTCACTCACCTGACCAATTTCATGGTGGTAAAGATCAATTCGACGTACAACGGAATCATTGGCAGACCACTACTAAACGTTATAGAAGCAATGGTCTCAACTTTCCATCAAGTGATCAAATTCCAGACTCCTGAAGGAGTTGGGAAAGCAAGAGGTTGGATCGTTAGAGGAGAATGACAAAATGGAAAGTCGAGTTGAGCGAATTCGACGTCCAGTTTAAGCTAAGAACCGCCATCAAAGGACAAGCTCTCGCCGACATCATCGCCGAACTCACTTACGATGACAACCCTACAGAAAAGATATATGTTACTAATATACAACCCGATGTTACCTCTTCACCCTCGACACCTCTCAATTCGTCAACCGATATAATTAAAGACAAGGGAACATGGATTATACAAGTTGACATTTCGGCCACTCAAATCGGAAGCGAGACCGTAATAATTGTCCAAACATCAACGGACAATATATTCGAATACGCTCTCCGCTTCGATTTTCAAATTACAAATAATGGTGCAAAGTACGTAGCGGCCATCAACGGACTCCGATTGGCTCGAGCCTTAGGATCAAAGGTGGTCCAACTACTCAGCGATTCCAATCTTGTCATCCATTAATTGAACGGAAGTTTTGAGGCCAGCGAAGACACAATGCAGAGCTACATGCAAATTGCTAAAGCGGAGCTCGCCAAATTCAAACGAGTATAGATCCATCATGTACCAATGTCGAAGAATCACCGAGCCGACGCCTTTTCGAAGCTCACGTCATCCTCCCCCACGGGACTCGGTCGGATAGTGTATGTGCAACGTTTACCACACCCCAGCGTGCTGGAACAGGAACTGCTAAGCATCGACTAACAGGATACTTGGATGTGTCATATAATCCGTTACCTAAACTGGGTTGAGAAGCCGACTGACCCAGTAGAGGCGCGAAAACTAGAACGAAAGGCCTACAAGTTCGTTCAATTAGATGGCTCATTGTACAAAAGACGATGGACCAGGTATGACGTTTTCCCCTATCTCAAATGTTTAACCTCGCAGGAGGCACTCTATGTGATCCAGGAGATCCACGAGGGCGATTGCGAGAACCATTGCGGAGGAAAAGCAATAACCTTGAAGGCCGTAAAGGAAGTTTACTTCTGGCCAACCATGTCCAAAGACACAGTCGAATACGTGCGGAAGCGTTCGACCTGCCAAAAATTCTCAAGGATCAGCTCTGCCCCACCAACTGATCTGATCACTATCATCAGTCCAGTACCCTTCGCTAAGTGTGGATTGGACATCCTCGGTCCGTTCAAGCAAGCAAGCGGGCAACGGAAATTCTTGAGTGTCAATCGACTACTTCACAAAATGAATCGAGGCAGAGCCCATGCCCCGAATCACCTGGAAGGAAGTAGGAAGCTTCGTCTAGAAATCCATCGTCTTTCGATTTGGCATCCCTCGATCCATTGTGACATACAAGGGACGCAATTCGACAGCACTAGCTTCAAAGATTTCTGTTCTGAGTTGAAGATCAAGATGCATTTTGCCTCTGTCGCCCACCCCCAATCCAATGGACTGGCGGAGGCTGCTAATAAATATATCCTTAAACCCCTTCGGAAAAGAATAGCTGGGCTCGAGGGAACATAGCTGGAAGAAATACCCGGCATATTGTGGTTGTACAGAACCCATAAAACTTCAACAGGTGAAATACCGTTCATGCTTGCCTATGGATGTGAAGATGGCGTCCCAGTGAAAGTTAACGAGCGACCACTCCGCCTCCAATACTACGACGAGGAAAGAAACTCAGATGGACTCGAACTCAACCTGCAACTAATCGACGATGTTCGCGAACGGGCTTTGGCGACCCTCATTGAACAAAAAGGACTCATTGCTCGGTACTTCAACTCCAAGGTACGTGGACGCAGCTTCCGTATAGGCGACTTGGAGTTACGTAAGGTTGTCTTCACCCCCGAGATTCTCAAGGAAAGCTGGCTGCGAAGTGGGAAGGCCCTTATAAAATGATCGATGTGCTCGGTCCGGCCACCTATCGCCTCACTACATTGGACGACAGGGAGCTACCACATCCTTAGAATGTTGAGCATTTGCGGAAGCACAATCAATGATTGTACCAGCAATAGCAAATACATTGGGTAATCGAAACTTACCATTGTCTTTTATCTTATGCCAATTCATGATAAATACAAAGTTGATCGCTTTTCATATCTATCTTATGATTTCTGACCCTAAGTCGTCGGCCGTAAGTCGAGAGATCGTCCTCGCCACCGAACAACCCTCGACCGTCGTCGGCCGTAGGCCGAGGGATCGCCCTCGCCACCGAACAGCCCTCGATCATCGTTGGCCGTGAGTTGAAGGGGCCTCGTCCCACGCCACCGAACGATCCTAATCGTCAACTGTAAGCCGAGGGATCACCCCTCGCCACTGAACGACCCTCAACCGTCGTCGACCGTAAGCCGAAGGATTGCCCTCGCCACCGAACGACCATCGATCATCGTCGTCCGTCAGTCGAAGGGGCCTCATCTTTCGCAACCGAACGAGTCGTCAGCCGTAAGCCGAGGGGTCACCCCTCGCCACTGAACGACCCTCGACTGTCGTCGGCTGTAAGCCGAGGGGGCCTCGCCTCTCGCAACCAAACGATCCCAGTCGTCAGCCATAAGCCGTAAGCCGAGGGATCACCCTTCGCCACTGAACGCACCACTACGGTTTATGACCTAAAAGGTCGCATTTATCGGGGGAATATGACTAACTTATTAACGATCCACTTACCATCGATTTTTAGAAAGTCGAAAATTGCGTCGTTAAGAGGGTCATACACACGCATATGCTCAAATGAAAACGCAAAAGTATTTCATTATTTTCATTTCAAAACCAAAAGGAATGAAAACAAAAAGGATTACATGAAACCTAGGCTTACCTCTACCAGCCTCGGAAGGAAGAGCGCCTTTTTGTACAAATGCGCTCTGAAAAGCTTCAATCGCCCTTGTGAACCTCGCCGTGAGCTCCTCCTTGTCTCTAGCAGCGGCCCTCTCAGACTCGGTAGCTTTGGCCTGGAGCTCAGCAGCCTCCGCCTTGCAAGCCTCCGCCCACCTCTCCGAGCCGAAACCTTTGGCTCGGAGCTCGATCGCTTCCCTCTTCGAAGCTTCGAGGTCCGCCTGGAGCTGAGATATCTCTCTCCTCCATTAAATCTCAACAGACTTTCGGAGGTCAGACATGGACGAGAGGCTATTTTGGCCTCCACAGCCACCCACTCGGCCTTTGCCTTGGCTGCGAGGACTCTCTCCAGGTTTTCTTCCATCTTTCCTCATCCGGGCTTCGAGCTCGGACGCCTTGCGCTTAGCGGCTTCCACATGCCGACCTCCTTCGATCAAGTCGATGGCATGGCGACGCAACACAGCGCCAAGGATGGACATCTACAGAAAGCATCAGTCAGGGACGGCCAAATTACAAGTCAATTGACAGAAGACAGACGACGTACCTGATATCCACTCCCCACAAAGAAGTTGGCCACCCGTTCAAGGTCCAACCCCTGAATAAGCTCCAGATCCCGATGGAGGATCGAATTCTCCACTAGCCAAGCAGTCGTCCTGAAATCCAACAGGGCCGACTCTTCCCTTCCGACGACGAAGAGAGGCTAGTAAGGATCGACCCGAACAGATCCTGAGGAGCGAGACGAGAGCTGGTTGAGCAGCAGGATTCGGTCGAACTCCGTGGGGATCGGGCCGACCAAGGGAACGAGTGACTCGATACCGCCCTATGGCCATTTATCTAAAAGAGGCGACGTGGGAGTCTGAGGCGCTAAGGGAGTCTCGATCATCCCCTGAGACTTGAGAGGGGCCGCTCCAGGCCCTTCGCCTATGGCGAAGGTGGAGGGTTTCCCTCCTCTACTCGCCTCCTTTTCTCTGACTCTTCCTCTTCATGGGAGGATATCCCATGTTTCTTGCTGACAGTTTCAGTGGGCTCTACAACCTTAACAGCATCAGCATCGTCCACCACCAGCGGGTCTAAAACAACGATGGAGGCGAGGGGTGGAACAGATCAAGCGATGGCCAGATTTGGAGCCTCCCTCGAGGAGGCACGAGAGGATGACCTTAAGGTCTGCCTAACCTCGCCCCCTCGGAGGAAGAACTCTGACTAATAGGGAGGGGAGACCGAGCACTCTGACTAATGGGGAGGGAAGACCGAGCGCTCGATCCCTCAGCGCTCCTCTTCTTCTTGCGCTGCTCTCTCCAAACCTGACCAAGTCCAGAGTCACCACTCCTGCGAGCTCCATTAGTCATATATGCAAATAACGGATATAATTATCATGAGTGAATGTGATAAGGACACAAAAGCAGTGTGCATTACTTGGACTCCACAAAATAGTTTTTAGTCGCTGGCCGTCCAATAGATACGAAGTCGACCTTTGTAGCCACGGTCGGTCCAGAAGGAGCTTTGCCGCCTCGACCTCACCTGGCGTCAACCTGGCCTTGACCTCTTTCGAAGTTAACCTGGACTCATCAACGAGCTCAGGACTCGGAGAGCTCCATCCGTTGAACATCGTTACTAGGTCAGGAAGTACGACAAACACGAAAGTGTCTTTCCAACTAGGATCGGAAAGCGGGAGATCATTTATGAGCCTCATCACCGAGCAAGCAACGATATGATACCATACTTTGCGGGGATCGACTATTATCCGGAAGAAATACTTAAACATCCAAAGGAATGGTCGGACCCCACAGAGCTCACAAAGCACAATGAAACCGATTAAGGGAGGAAGGTCTTGGGGTGCAAATTGACAAAGAGAAAGCCCCGAAGAGCATAGGACTTCTACGATGAAGGAGTGAAGAGGAAAGTGGAGACCAATGCGAAAAGCTTTGAGAAACATTCCAACCTCGTTCTTTCAGGAAAAACAAACTCTCTCATCCAAATGGGGCATCCTAACCCTAAAAGGAGAATAGAGGCAACCTAACCAAACCTCCGCGATCAGATCAAGAGAAAACTCAGGTGCCATCTCCAAGATAACTCTGGGAACCTTTGAGCTCGGATCCCTCCAACGAATGGGAAGATCTGGTTCAATACGAACCCCTTTCTCCTTTCCAGGAACTTCCTCGAATTAAGGGAGTCGAAGGCGCACCACGAGCTCTTCGTAAGACGGCTCATGTATCCTAATTGGTGCAAACATGCCTAAATGGATCTAAAGAGGAGTCAGGATCAATTAAGAAAAATACCTTAGGAAGAACAAGCAAACTCCGAAGAAGACAATGAAGGAATCAAGCTCTCGAAACGAAGAAGAAGGCAGAACAGGAAAATCCTTCCTCTTCTCATCCTCTTCTTTTATATGGAGGAGTTCAACCGACTAATGATCGAGGAACGACACGTGTCCAAAGCCGGCCTCAAGAAGCGATGGGGATCGCTTCAGAGACGAAAGGGTTTTTGGCGACATAAATCAAATCAAACATTTCGAAAACTGTGCGCATTTAAGAAGACTACACATCATGCGGTCTCAATCAATGCAGTTTCTGAGGCACGAATGATGGGGGTCACCGTTAGTGCACGGGTCCAGATCCCGAAGGAGTATCAGAATACCCGACCCATTTAGTGCCAACGACCTGAAACCCGCCAGTGAGGCAGAGTAATACCAAGTCCAGCGAACGGCTCACTCGACCGTTAAGCTCCCGTTAATACTTAGGGGAGAGTTAATGGGGCCGAATAAATGGACAACCGGTGTCTCGAATCCCGGAGAAGATCGCGCCCGAATCAATGAGGGACGATTAATTGCAATCAACAGAGAACTGCCTATAAATACCTGAAAAGACAATGGTAAGAAGGTTCCAATTCCCAAGGTACGAGATCTAATACATAGACTCTACTCTTTCAGCATATATTTCTTCCACTAAAGAGCTTGCGACGTCAGTGTTAGTGGTTATGCCATATGCCAAATATTTGGACCTTTATGTTATGTCATTTATCATTTATAAAATGTTACTCTTATTGTTATTATATTGCTTGCATGTTTCTTTATAATAATGTTTGAATAGCTGTTTTAGGTTATTCTAAGCATCCCTAGTCATTCATCGTTAAAGGTATAATGATGAATTAAGACTAGTATGAGTTTGGTTGATAATTATGAGATAATTATATGTATGGTGATACAAATCAAACTTATAGGTACTTGTTGGAGAACATGAACTGGATAGACTCGCTATAAGATCATTACATTGATTGATGTTATAAATGATCTCATAATAGTTATGTCATAAAATCCTTAGACCTGATACCATCATAGTTTCCTACATAAAGAACATCATGTTTTGACATAACCAAACGTTATCTTTAATTAGATAATCATAAATGTCATGATTGAACATGGTGTGTGAATTATGCAGAGGAAAGTGAATGAACAAGATGGAATTTGTCCCTCTCCTATGAGAGAGATATATAATAGACCCCTCGATAAGTAGGACTGAGAGATGCATGGCCGTGCTCAAATAAATGTCATTTGATTTTATCAGTCTATTTAGTAAGTGAGAAATTAAATGTTTGAACAATATAAGTATGACATTGTCCTTGACTTATGTTCAAATCAGATATCGTGTGACAAAAGGATTATGACATGTTCTATTGGTTAGGTTAATATCGGACTAACGATATTCATATTAATTGGATAGTCATAATGTCTTCATAGAGACCAATTATGATGTGTGTGCTTTTAATGGGATTAGGCCCACTGCCAATTTGATATGAGCCTGGGTCGCACACAAAGAGCGTAATGGATAGGATAGGGTTTAAACGTGAGTTCGAATTTGATTTGAAATTCATAATAAGGCGAAATTTCTTAACTGTCAGATATTGTATCTCGTTAAGATATTATCCATAAGATATCAACGCGTAACTAAAACGCGTTAAAGAGTTAACAGATAATATATCTTGTTAAGATATTATCCTAAAGATATCTTTTCGTAACTGAAATACGTTAAAGGGTTAACGTGGGATTCTA